>OY759224.1:14746579-16034148 GCA_963662175.1 Aradus depressus | reverse complement strand
TGAATTTAAATATAAAATTTCATGTTGATATATACATTCAATCAAAAGTTATAGTTTTCACAAACACATTTTTTTTGTTTTCATTTTTGGATTTAGATGAACATGAAATTCCAGAGAAAATCAAAATCGAATTTCGGACCGATTACATAACTTCCCCAATACTTCGTTCGGCTGGGGAAGTAATACTACGGCGTTGAACCTGAAAAAAAGTGTGTAATGTAAGTCTTTAACTATTATATATTCGCGCTATAGGAAAAAAAATATATGATGCAGCCATTATAGGACCTAATACATTATACAAACCACATTTTTACAGACCACATCCCCTCCCGTCTCCTCCTTTCAAATTCGTTTGGTATACGAAAACAGTGGGTTCAGTGAGCTGTAAAAATGGAGTTGGTATACGAAACTCCTGTTATGGCCACATAATATATACATATCTTTTTTTCTTTATTTTTTATTCTTTTTAATTAAAAATTACCAATTAATAAAAACATATTTTAAAATACTTGCTATGAGTCACCATTTGAACATTACGGAAGTTAATTGTGCCTTCTTTAAAGTGCTATAACTGGTCTTATCTCAAATTTCAGACCTTTTTTCAATTGTAAATTTAATAATGAACATTTTTGGTAAGTGAATAAAACAAACTTATTTTTGAAATATTGTCTATTCCACTAAAGATATATATATATATATATACAACTACCGGTTTCGGCTTTATACCATCGTCAGGTCTAGTTATGAACTAAGTTAGTTTGCATATATATATATATATAGATATAGATATATATGTATGTATATATATATATATATATAGATATAGATATATGTATATATATATATATATATATATATATATATATATATATATATATATATATATATATATATATATGTATATATATATATATATATATATATATATATATATATATATATATATATATATATATATATATATATCTTTAGTGGAATAGACAATATTTCAAAAATAAGTTTGTTTTATTCATTTATTACAAGTTTCCTCAATATGTCCGCGTTCCTCAACTTAGAAATTTTTGGTAAGTAAAAATTTTTCGATAAGACTAAGCATTTTCGCGTAAATCAAGTAAATGTCTTGAAAGGTGTTACGTAACGCAATATACATTTTTATAATCTAATTTTATCAAAATTATTTTATCATCTAAACTTTATTTTTATAAATTTGAATTTTTTTTATAATGCATTCTAAAGGTCACTTATTACAGTTAGTTATTATTACTCATGCCCGGGCATTAACTACGAGGTCATATCGCCTACTACCAAAGCGCTCTTTCATCACTCTGGTGAACATGAGCTCGATTTTATGGGAGTCATAATTTTTGGTTACCCTAAATTTTTTTTCACATAGGGTAGGGGTCATTAACGAGTACCTGACATGTTATAGGCTCGGAACCATCCGTAGGACGGCGTGCTCAAGGTTTTCTCAATTATTACATATTATACTATTATTTTTGTTTTTGTTACGTTACAACTTTCGAAAGGATAGAGTTAACAATTTTCCAAAAATGTTGGTACCTAATTTATGGATTTTCCTTTGGTACTTATTGGGCCTTCATTAGGGCTAAAACTACAATACTAAATGAGGGCGCCGGTAGCTCAGTGGTATGCGTGCTTGCCTTCTGAGCTAAAGATCGTAGGTTCGAAACCCGACCGAGGCCCTTAGTTTATTTTATCTGGGAGGTAAAATAAACTTAAGCATGCCGTCCTTCGGATGGGACGTTAAGCGAGGGTCCTGAGCCTGTACAATGTCAGGTACTCGTTAAAGACCCCAGCCCTAGGTGAATTAAAATGTTGGACTCCCACAGTAGAGTCGGGCTCATGTCCACCACAGTAACGAAAGAGCGCTCTAGTAGTAGGCGATATACCTAGTAGTTAAAGCCCGGGCATGAGTCATAAAACCTAACCTACAATACTAAAGTTTCAAATTAACACGATCAGAAAAAAATTACCCCAGGGTAGTTCACTGAAGATTTTTTTTTTCAAAAAACGTTTGAGGGAAAGACACTATTAAAATTTCTCATTGAGGAACGCAAACAAAAAAAAAAATTTCTTGAATGCTCTATCCCCTCCAGGACCAGCTTAAATTCTCAATTTCATGAAAATTAGTTCACCTAATAGGTGATTAACAATAAAAAAAGATAGTTGGTGAATCACCGGCAATGTATTTCGGCAAATTAATGGAGTAAGTTGCCGCTCTCTCTCTGAAAACAATATATGATTGATAATGAATGATGTCTTACTCAGAGACTTCTGAATCATCACACTAAATTTCGTTACTTATACAGTTATTAGGGCTTTCTTTTGCCCTTCTCCTTTGAACTCCCCACTTCTCTTTGGTCGATTTGGCTGAAGGAAATCAATAAGAGTCTTTATAAGGTTCTGGATACATATATAAATAGGGCTTTACCTTTTTCACAGACACACAAACACATAAAGCATTTTTTGACTTGAAAACGTCTATTTGCTCGTTAAGCACAGTGATAGCCGGTCAAACTTGTGTTACAAAA
This sequence comes from Aradus depressus, assembly GCA_963662175.1. NCBI lineage: Eukaryota > Metazoa > Arthropoda > Insecta > Hemiptera > Aradidae > Aradus > Aradus depressus. The sequence continues at coordinate 16,031,596 of OY759224.1, read as the reverse complement.
TACCGTCAGATTTCAATCGATAATAACTACGAGACTAATAATGCGATAACAACGGTTGAGGTCACAATGGATAGAGCATGTCTGTATGTGTTTGTTGTGCAGTATTTGTTTTGCCAGTGGCGTTATCGGGCTAGTGTGGGCGCCGGCGGATCATTGTTGCGAACTAGCGTTGTGTAAAATTAGAACTTAGTGTAGCTTGATAACGCGTTTAGATAGGACGTTGATTCGGGTGTCATTATAAAGAGCTTGAGGAGCACTACCAGGACTCAAAGTGAAACAATAAAAATATTTGCCAAAATATATGTAAAAATCGGTATTAAATTGAAAATTGCAAAAAAATTAAAGTTGTCGTCTCATATAAATCGGAATTATAGGAAACGCAAATCAGAGGAAAGCTCGCATCAAAAGGAATTTTAAAAACTTAAAAAGTCGTAGTGTCCAGCAAATGCAAGAGCTATGGCAGCATCGAAAATAAAATGAAAAATGATTTTATCCCGACGTTTTCATGAAAAATCTACGGCGTGGACCTTGACTACGCCTTAATGTTTTTCTTTTTTCACTTTTTGAATCAGGGGTTTGGAAAACATGAATTTTTGCTGAAAACTCAACCATGGGAAGTAAAATAATAATTATAATAAGATTATTAATTTCAACAACTATTGTCGCGATTCTAGCGTCAGTTTTACACACTACAACAGTCTAATGAGTCATTTAACAGTTACAAGTATGGTACAAATCTGAGATATATCTTTTTTTTTTTGTCTATAAACTAATATTCAGACTTGTATGAAAAAAAAAATATATAGAAATGTAGGTCATCTACATATTTTCTATACAATTTTTAAAAACGGATTTTTCTTTGTGAAATATCAATATTTAAAACGGTAATCAATACTGTAAGCAGAAAATGTGAAGAAATAACTATAATTTCTAGAAATTGTGCAACTGAACATTTATGTCTAAAAAATAACTTAATGAATGAAAATTACTCACATGAAAATCCTTTAAAAATGAAAATGAGTGAAGAAAAATCCATTGAAAATACCAAAGTTGGCCGAAGGTAGTATGAACAAGAACTGAGGAGGCGGGTTGGGTTCCGTCTGAGCTCCTCTATAGAGGGGGTTTTCTGAGAAGCGATGTACACTCATCCGCCTGTACCCCGGGACAGCTGAACGCTCAGTCAGTAGCCAACCGTGCGAGCGTCATGTACCTCATGTCCACCCCTGAACAGGTTCCATGTTCTCCGCCCTCTGGACATATGCCATGTTCCTCTTCTCTCCCTGAACAGGATCATCTTCCAGTTCTCTCCTGTTCCCCCTCCGGAGGTAGTGTTCGAATTCAAAGAGGATGGTCCGAAGAGAGTGGTTATATTGACTATTTGGATTTGGACTCATTGAGCAGGGAGACCCTTGTCACAGAGGCAGTCTCACCCGTCCAGGATGATCCTGAAGAGGATGACAGAGTCTTCGTACCTTCAGGTATACTAAATAAATATCGACTGCCAGAAACAAAGACACATTATCTGCAATTTATCCAGGACCGGCTATAGGGAGAGCAGTGGTGGCAAATTTGGGGGGCAGTGAAAATTTGAATTAAAACAAAAATATAGTATTTATTTATTTTTTAAAAATTATATTTCAAAATAATAATCTAATTTTTAAAATCCTTCTCACGTCTTGTCACTATTTTTTAATAAATTGGGGAGCCATTTTCTCGGTTTGCCTAGGACAGCAGAAAATCACGGGCCCTGATAGGCAAGATTAAATTGATGAATTAATTATGTTCTTTTTTTTTCTAATTTATTTATATTTGAAATACATTTCCTTGGGCTTCTAAGACTGCATTAATTCTACCGAGTCGAAAAAAAAGTGATCTTGTTGTGTTTAAATAAGTAAATTCAATTTGTTTTTCATTTTTCCATGAATTTAAGCACTGTAATCAAAATTTCTTCTTTTCGATTCTATAAAATTAGTGCTCATGTGCAAAAAAAAGAAATCATCAAAAATATAGTAAAAATTTAAGGAAAAAGAACACAATTATCAATTTACTCCTGATTCTGACACAATAAATTAGTTTTATTATTACAAACAAAAATTGCAGATAATGCGTTTTTCTGCAGTATTTGGCATCATATTCTTATATCTACTGTAAAAAAGGTTTATTTATGTACTACCAAAGCAATGAAGAACCTAAATTAGAGTTTTATGGGTAGATAGATATAATTCATTGTTAAAGAGACAAGCATGAAAAAAATGTTTGACATAAAATGTTTAACGTAATCTCTCTATTCGGTAAAAAGATCATCGCTACAAGAACTTTTCTTCAGCAAGCTGCACAGCTTTTTGAAATTTTGAAATTGCTTTATACTCTTTTCTGGCAACATTTGTTTCATACTTAGCAATACAATAACACATTACAGAGAAGAAAAGTCGTAGTGAGGCTGTGTGTCCTAGTGACTTTACAAAACACGATCTTATCATCCAAGTTTTTGCTCTCCCTCTAAAATCAATCTTTCGTTTTTAAAAACTAATAGATGAATTATATTTGGACATCTGAATACTCTTACTAAATTTCGTGTCGATATATTCATTACTTTGGCAGTTATTAGAGTTTTTGTATTTATCCCTTTGGCCCAGTGGGTAGGAAAACATGAAATTCCGTTGAAAATTCAACATCGAATGTCTGACCGATTATATAACTTCCCCTATACTGAAAGGAAGTAAAAAAAAACGATAGGTTTATTTCGCTTATAATTTGAAGTTATTTTAGCTTTTGTACATTGTTCATGTTCTACAGTCAGAGTAAAAAGACGGGCTTTCTACAAGTATCTCATTTCATCATTCATATCAACATAAAGCAATAGGTATTTATAAAAAAAAAAGTACAAATAATAACAAATAAGTCTGCGATATTGTTTTAATCGACAACTAATTGAAGAAATTTAATGAATTTCATAATAAAACTATGAAAATATTAAAGAATAAAGTAATATAAATAATAATAAAAATAATAATGGGACAGAATAAAGAAAGAAAGGTTGTCTGATCGTTTGGCCTTCAAGAAATGTGAGTGCATAGAACTCAATAAAGAATTTTAGGTTAGCAAAAACATAGTTTTATTGTATAATTGTCAGTAATAGCTTCTGTTAATGAAATACATTATTTTATACCGTAATATTATTATTATAAAAATTGTTTCTACATTGTTAAACTCAAAAAATGAACTTGTGTATGTGCAAACTTGAAAATAGTATATCAACATCCGCCATTTTGTTATAAATCAATCTGTTGGGAATGGCGAAGGTACGTTTACAATATATATAAGCCCTCAGCCTTCTGAGCTCAAGAACGCGGGTTCGAAACCCGACCGAGGCCCTTATTTTATTTGAGAGGTAAAAAATAAACTTAAGCACGCCGTCCTTCGGATGGGACGTTAAGCAATGGTCTCAAGCCTGTACGATGTCAGGTACTTGTTAAAGACCCCTGACCTAGTTGAATAAAAATTTAGGGTAGGCAAAATTTAGGACTCCCACAGTAGAGTCGGGCTCATGTCCACCAGAGTGACGAAAGAGCGCTCTCGTAGTAGGCGATATGACCTCGTAGTTAAATCCCGGGCATGAGTCATAAAACCTATACCTACATTAAAATATATATTTAAATCTGGCTAATTAATTTTTGAATATTGTTTTACAAGAAGATGAGTTGCTTAAAATTATAGGTAACGCTGTCATAAAATAATATTTACTGAATGGAACCGTAGGGTTTTTAAGTTTGCGCACTTTTACTGGAACTGATATTAAAGTATTAGTATGAATATATTAATACTTCAAATAGATTTCAATTGAATTCAATGGATTTTTTCTAGCCTTTTTGTAGACCACAGCTGTTTTTGCACAAAATTATTTTTATTATGTGTTCTTTGTATGTTTAAGAATATTTTTATTGAAAAAAAAGTCGAAGTTTGTACGTTAGAACACTGAAAAAAACGGCTCAAAAAAAGTAGTGTCCGATGGTAAACCGTAAAGGGCTTCGCCCGGGCGAGAATTTTGTCTCTCAATTGATTTCAATGGGGATTTCGTTTTTCGGTGATTATTCCTCCGTGGTATGTTCGATTTTAGATTTGTTTAGTAGTAAACCATCGTCACCGTGTCCACTACCATCGTCGTAAATTTCAATGTAATCGGTGAAGGGGTTTAGGAGGAGTATGAGTACAACGAAATACATGAGTCGCCTAAGAAAGAGCTTCGTAAACTCAGCTCAATTATTATAAAATTTTCAATATTAATAAAATGTATTGTTATTCTGTAGAGAGACACGCAGACATTCATAGCTCGTTAAAGCGTAATCACTCCGAAATATCGTCCTGAAATAATATTTATATTTCATTCAAATAAATTTTAAATAATTAAATTTTAATAAATAATATTTATTATAATGAAATATAAATATAAAATATTTATATTTCATTAAAATAAATATTATTTCAGGACGATATTTCGGAGTGATTACGCTTTAACGAGCTATGAATGTCTGTGTGTCTCTCTACAGAAAAAAAAACATTTGAGCTACAAAGTTTTTATGTATTTTTTTTTTTTCATGTACAATGAATTGTACTTTGGTGAGAGGGAAATATGAGGGGGCAGTTAATTTTTATTTAATGGATGTAATCAAGTGGAACATCAACATGAAAAATAATTAATGATAAGTAGAATCTAAATATATATTTTTTGTAAAGGCACCGGTAGCTCAGTGGTATGCGTGCTTGCCTTCTGACCTCAAAATCTTTGGTTCGAAACCCGGCCGAGGCCCGGAGGTAAGATAAACTTAAGCACGCCGTCCGTCCGATGGGACGTTAAGCGATGGTTTCGAGCCTGTAAGATGTCAAGTACTCGTTAAAAACCCCTGCCCAAAGTGAATAAAAATTTAGGGTAGGCAAAATTTAGGACTTCCACAGTAGAGTCGGGTTCATGTCCACCAGAGTAACGAAAGAGCGCTCTGGTAATAGGTAATATGACCTTGTAGTTAAAGCCCGGGCAAGAGTCCGGGAATAATAACTAACTAACTATATTTTTTGTTAATATTTCCTTTTAGAAATGTCGGCATGCGAGGGGAAAATGTGTACGTGAAACTTGATCCCTTCATCCAACCCAATTTTAATAATAAAAACCTGGAAAATTTTTTTGAATTGTCTCAATGGTCTCCTTAAATTTATGCTAACCTAATATTTATAATTATATATAATTTCTTTGCGGCATGATTCCTATAATAATAATAATAATAATATTTATTTCCGTTAAACTATAACTAGGTAATAGGATACGACATAAAAGATTATAATTAGATACATAAACAGTTATTTATTCTATGGTATGTTATCGAACCCCTGATTCCAAAAATTAAAAAAAAAAAATACTGTCTCTCTATATGTCTTTGTGTGTGCCTATAAAAACAACTCCGGATGTATTGAATGTATCGACATCAAATTTCATATGTGTATCCATAACCGTAAAAGAACGACACATGTTGATTTTCAACCAAAGAGAAGGGGGGGATTAGGGAGGGAGGCTCAACTCAAAAACCCCAATAACGACCGATGTGATGAATTTATTGACACAAAATTTGGTATGATTCAGAAGTCCCTAAGAAAGTCAACTATTGATTTTTAGTCCAAAAGGTCGACTGGTTTTGAAGGGAGAGCAAAAACTTAATTGTATAATTCGTGCTTGGGAAGAACATTGCCGATGATTCATTCACGACTTTGTTGTTTCTGGAGAATGATAAAGTTTGTAAAATTACTTTTTATTATTTTTTTGAAAAACTTTTTGATTTGATATTTTTTGCTCCTTCATTGGCCCATGCCGATTAGCCCGCATGACATTTTTAGTTGTACTAACATTGTAGATCTTTTAGAACTTTTCAAGACGTTAGGCCAACTAAGCAATTTCACTTATAAGAATATCAACAACATTGTATCGGGGATCGTAGAAAGTGTCTGCTTGCTTGAGAATAAAGGAACAAGAGTTAGGTTTGTTTGGGTGAAGGGACATGCGGATATTAAGGGCAACGAGATGGCGGACAGTTTGGCGAGGAGAGCGGTGTCCTGGGCAAGTCCTGTCTTCCCTATATAGTGTTTGGAGAGGTGAGGAGGAGATTGTGGTTCGATTTGCAGCAGGAGTACGCTTCTTCGAAGAAAGGATCATTTTATAAGAGAATTAATGCACAAGTTTAGCTCAAACCATGGTTTCATGGGAAAAATCTAACAAAGGACTTTTGTAGGTCAATTTGCCGACTGAGAACTAATCATGGTATTTGTGGATAATATCTGCACAGAATAGGTCTGACCGAAACCTCCAAGTGTAGGCATTGTGACGAGGTCGAGACTCTGGAACACATGATTATGAGTTGTAGCAAATACTAAATAGAAAGATTTACAATGTTATCCCACTGTAGAGAAATTGGTAACACAGCGTGTTTGCTACACCACATTATTGGCATCAAACAACACTGACATATATGGTAATATTGTGCAGTTTTTAGGGTCGGTGAAAGCAAAAGTATAAATTTAATATTGAATAGAGTGGCTATGAAAAAAAAAAATATATATTTTCAAGATACATAAACGGTTTTCTGCACACTTAATGTTCATCTATGGAGATGTTATATTTTTGTAAATGCCATATTTTCTCTAAGATAGAAATAAGACAACATGGAATAGGTTATGTTTCTTTTCAACTGTTAAATGGTATAAAACTATTGAGGTAATTAGTTATTGTAACTCATGCCCGGGCTTTAGCTCTAGGTCATATCGCCTACTACCAGAGCGCTTTTTTTGCACTCTGACGGACATGAACCCGACTCTACTGTAGGAGTCCTAAATTTCTTATAATACGAATCAAAAATGAAAACAGAACGTAAATTTATTTGTATATCCTAGCGATAGTATACTGCTTAGCTTAATGTCCTTGTGTACTCCCAATGTGGGCAGAAAGGATGAGCATGGAACCAGTGTTGGCCATGAATACTATGACTAATATAGTTATTAGTATTTTTTTTTTGCAACTAAGATATCTATTTTATGAGCTCAAGAACGCGGGATTATCTGGGAGGTAATAAGAGTTTGAGCATGCTGTCCTTTCGAATGAGACGTTAAGCGATGGTCCCGATCCTGTACGATGTCAGGTACTCGTTAAAGACGATCTTAGGTAACTAAACTAAATTTAGTTAAGAAAATTTAGAACTCCCATAGTAGAATCGGTATCATGTCCAATAGAGTTACGAAAAAGCTCTCTGGTAGTAGGCGATATTTCGTAGTTAAAGTAATGTCATGATTCACACTTCGAGATTTGATGTTCTAGAGTAAAATTATAGAAATTGACTCAAAGTAAGTGCCTGCCGCTTTGAACCAAGACAATATGAAGCGCTTTACAATCATGCACTATCGGTCTTCGTCTCTCACCTCCTACACACTGGTCTATCGTTTTTTTTTTTACCAGAATCTAAAGAAACTGAACCAAACACTTTAAGTAGCCTCTAATCTAATGGATTGGGATCTGTCCACCGGAAGGAAGACAGTACGACAGAACCATCTCTCTCCCCTCAGTACGTCTTGATTCGCTCAATTGTCACTGTCCCCCCCCCACTTCCGCTCCCCCCTCACACCGCACCGCAGTATCCAATGCCCCACGCACAACACTATCTCTGTACGTATACAAATATTTTTTTCAAAATGCATGAATCTATTTGTAGGCAAAAAAAAAAAAAAAAAAAAAAAGTGTATAAAAATGGGCTCATTGCAGAGCTAGATTACGAAGTATAGGGGAAGTTATGTAATCAGTCAGAAATTGAACGTTGTGTTTTTATGAAAAAAAAGTATGTCTGTCTGTGTGTGTCTGTGAACACGATAACTCCCGATAGAATGAATGATCGAAATGAAGTTTTATTTAAAAAACGACGCCTATTGATCCTAACTCAAATACTCTAATAACTGCCGTTGTAATGAATGTATCAATATGAAATTTTATATTTCAATTCAAAACCCCATAAAGAAGACACCTATTATGTTTTCGCGAAATCGACCAAAGAGTAAAGGGAATCAGAGGAGGTTCGACTGAAAACCCTAAAAACGGTCGATGTATTGAATGTAATGACACAACATTTAGTATGTAAAGCCCAAACGGCCAATTGGCTATAGAGGGAGAGCGGCAACTTAATTGATACATTTGTTCTGGGGAAGTACACCGATGGTTAATTAAAATAAATTTTAAAATTCAAAGACTGACATGAAACCCTCACACAAGTCTTACACAAAACGCTGAATCGTCGACTCAAAATACTCTACGAACTTCTAAATAGACGATCACAATTAGAAATGACACAAAAACGGAACTATTACACTTACTGAAACCATTATGGACATACGGATCACAGATATACGGTTCAACAAAAACATCCATCAATCGAATTCAGGCCTTTCAGTCAAAAACCCTCAGACTGATAACAAAGTGCCCCACATACATAAACAACAGAACACTTCATAACGATCTTATGATACACACAGTACCCGACACAATACAAACTTTACATACGTTTTTTTAGAAAACTTTACACATACAAACCCAGAAATACATACTTTATCTTCACAACACTTACCACAAAACCCCCCACGAAGGTTGAAGAGAAGATGGAACCTTGCCACCTTGAAACATATTCGTTCTTAAACTTTTTTTTTTTTACATTATTTCCCTTTACTTTTATCATCTCTCTCACCCATCCATCAAAGTTGTCTTTCAATTCCTTTTTATTTATTTATTATTATTTTTTTTTTTTCTGTTCTTGTTTTAATAATTAAGATAAATTTTCGTCCCGAGGACCTACCACTGGGTGGCCTTCCTCTACGCCAACATATCAATACCATCATAGATGCTGGTTGTTGCACCCTAGCAACAGTTGATTCTTTATAAATAAAATACAAAAAAAAAAAAAAAATATTGCTAAAAAGTGTTTTTTTTAAAATAAATAAAAAAAAAATAAATACATTTTTTAAAATGTATTTATTTTTGAATGGCGCCGTAATTCTCCTTAGTAATTATTATAATTTTTAATTAGAGCAATTATTACAGTGAAGTGTGAGTACTAACTTTTGACACACCTGTAATTATCCAATTATTTAATTCATAAGTAGTCTATTTGCATCATACTTACTAGTAAAATTATGTTCATGAACTTTTTTTAAATATAGACCACAGTTTAACATCGCTTCCAATGAATACCATGAGGCTACAATCAGTGGTCTTCACACCGGCAATGTACTTCCCCAGAACGAATTAATCAATTACGTTTTTGACCATCATCCAAAGACCATCGTTTGAGCTAAAACTCATTACAGTAGAACCTCTATAAGTCGAACGTCAAGGGAGACGCCAAAAAATTCGAATTGTAGAGTTTTCGACTTAGGCGTATTTTTATTCGACTTGTAGAGGTTAAGATTCATTCTAACTAATTTTGAGTTAGAGAGGTGAAATAAATAAAAATTCAAGTTACAGAGGTAACAAACATATTTATATTTATTATAAATCAACATTATTTCAAAACATCCTTGAAATAAAAAATACGTAGTATATGTAGGTATTTAAAAAGTCAGTAATTTTTTTTGCTTTAGATAATTGGTGATCCTATTTATTGTATACTCCTAAATTGTTTTCTAAGAAACAATGATGTATACTGTCGGCAAATTCTTAAAGTCGGTAACTTATTTTTCTTTGAGCTATAGAGGTAATAAGTTTCAAATAATCGAGTTGTAAAGGTTGTAAAACAAATCATTGCTATGTTCGAGATACAGAGGTCCAATTTATTTTTTCGAGTTGTAGAGGGAAAATATGTACCAAAATGACTTGTAGAGACTCACTGATTATCTCGACTAATAGAGGGTTGAGATTTCGAGTAATGGAGGTTTTGGGGCTTGAAGGGAAAGGAACAAAACTTTTTTTCGAGTTTTGGAGGTTTTCGACTTATCGAGGTTCTACTGTACTTCTTTAATCATATAGTTTTAAGTAATTAGATCGTAAGATTTGATTTTTTTTAAGGTTAGGTTTAGGTTAGGTTTTATGACTCATGCCCGGGGTTTAACTACGAGGTCATATCGCCTACTACCAGAGCGCTCTTTCGTCGCTCTGGTGGACATGAGCCCGACTCTACTGTGGGAGTCCTAAATTTTGCCTACCCTAAATTTTTATTCACCTAGGATAGGGGTCTTTAACGAGTACCTGACATCGTACAGGCTCGGGACCATCGCTTAACATCCCATCCGAAGGACGGCGTGCTTAAGTTTATTTTACCTCCCAAATAAAATAAACTAAGGGCCTCGGTCGGGTTTCGAACCCACGATCTTGAGCTCAGAATTTTTGATCTATTAGATAACTTCCCCTATACTTTGTATGGAAGAAAAACATAGAAAAGTAAAATTTCTTGCAATTTAAAAAATAAACTGGGACTGTGTACAATATTTACTAAACAAACAAGTGATGATTGTTCAGTTTGATTAGATATGAGTTATACAATACCTGCTACTTGGTGATGCTACCTGTTATCTGTAATAGCAGGATGATACAACATGTGAAGGTGATGTTGTTTCCTTTGTTAGACAAATTGTTATCAAAACAGAGGTCTTCCCTATCTCTTAACTACTTACTTCATACTGACTCATACAGAACCCCTCTACTCAAGTACAGAGTACCTAATAGCCTACTATTCGTCAATACTGAAAAAAAATTTTAATTCATTCTTAACAACATAGCTTCAGTATATATAATATGTACTATATATTGTTTGTTTAGTAAATATTGTTGGCTTAGTAAATATAAAGTATACGGGAAGTTATGTAATGGATCAGAAATTCGGTTGTGTTTTTTTTTTTTTTTTTTTTTTTTCATTTACAAATAGATATTTACAACTGTATACACATAAATACAACAAGCAAATGTGCTAATAAAGAATTAATGGCAATATCAAAATGTCATGAGGGGAGAAATCACCCAGTGGTGACACTCCATAGTCACTGTTTTTCTCTCATTTATAGCTAATCACTGTCACTGCTTCTGCTCAGGAGGTCTCTAGGCCATTGACGTTTAAGCCGTCGTTGGGGAAGTATGACAGAATGGAGGGCACGGACTAGAGGACTATTGTGGGAACTAAGACGGGAAAATAATTTTTTATATTTGGATTTAGCGACTTCAGTGATGAAAGGTACGTTAAGGTCAGTGTGAAGGGTTTTGTTGGAGACGTAGTAAGGAGCATTGGCTATTGTACGAAGGATTTTTGATTGAAGGGATTGGATGCGCTGGAGATTGAAAGCCTTGGCAGAACCCCAGAGTTCAAGTCCGTAAGTCCACATAGGTTTGAGTATTGCGTTGTATATAAGTCGTTTTGTTGTCAAAGTTAGTTTGGATCTTTTGTCTAGTAGTCTCAGTAGAAGTTCATAACGTCTGTTCATTTCTTGTCTTTTCAGTCTCAGGATTCCAAGTTATTCGTTTGTGGAGTATGAGGCCTAGATAGCGGACTTCGTTTTTTAAAGGGATGGGATTTTTGTTAAGGTACACTGGAGGGCAGGTATATTTTCAACGAAGGGTGAAGACGATGTGAACTGATTTTGTGTCGTTCATCTTCACTCTGGTGGCGAGTTCTAATCGGAATTTCATGTTTTCCGACTTCCTAACTCCAATAAGAAAGGGCAAAAAAGAAAAAAATATCTATATATAAATATATACATATATACTACCAGTGGTCCCGAGCCTGTACGATGTCAGGTACTCGTTAAAGATCCCTACCCTAGGGGAATAAAAATTTAAGGTGGGCACAGTAGAGTCGGGCTCATGTCCACCAGAGTGACGAAAGAGCGCTCTGGTAATAGGCGATATGACCTCGTAGTTAAAGCCCGGGCATATATATATATATATTTTTTTTGGCTTTATGTACGATGCATATTAGCCACGATTCTTATAACGGTGTTTTACCACATTATTTACAACATCCATGGCCCCGTGAGGAAGTTTTATCTACGAAATTAAACTCACTCCCGGATGGGATTCGAACCCTCAAACCAAGGTGAGACCATGCGACCAAAGCCCTACGCTCAAGTTTTATATTATAAAGCTTACCTATTGAGCTCAAGATAGAGGGTTCGAAACTCGACTGAGGTTTTTAGGTTTTATATTTATGGTGTAAAAAATCATGAGCACGCTGTCCTTCGAATGGGATTCTTCTTCCCAGAAGAACTATTATGTAATCGGAATGAAATTCGGTGCAGTTTTCATTGGAATTTCATGTTTTCCGACCCCATCATTTCAAAATTTTTAAAAAAATTCGTTTTCTCCAGGACGAATTAATCAATTCAGTTTCCGCTCTCCCTCCAAAATTAATCCACTTTTTGGCCCAGAAATCTATATTTGACTTACATAGGTGCTTCTTAATCCTGATATTAAATATTGGCAGTTATTAGAGTTTGTGTTAAACCTTCCCCATAATCCCCCCTTTTCCTTTGACCGATTTGGCTGAAAATAAATATCTTCGATATATTTATTCTGTTGGGAGTTACAAATATTTATTTATTTATTTTTTTTAAATTTTATTCTGTCTGTTTTCCTATGAACAAGAAAACTCTCGACAGAATGAAAATATCTACAAGAAAATTTATATGCATATATAGAGTTTATTCGATATAACCTCGTTATCGATATGATACCGATAAAGCCATATCGAAAGAAGGTATCGATAACGATAAAAATATCGGACAACTTTATCGATATTAGATATTCGATATCTGAAGTGTCAATTAAGAATCCATAGAAAGAAGGTTTAATTAGAATTCCGTCAAGTTAAAAAAACTGTATTATTAGTTACGTAGGTAACTTAAGTTTAAAATAGTATTACATAAGGTAGGTATGTAAATAAAAAAAATATTTAAAGAAAGAAAATTATATAAAAATTATTAAGAAATGACTGCTTTATTCAACTCGCTCTCCTCAGCACTTTGCAAAACTAGCAACTTTTCAAGCAACTTTCCTGAAAGTCTAGTTCTTGCCTCTCTTATTGTACCAACTGCTTTGGGAATAACCTTTCGCAGGGAACAGAGATGGCCATGTTGACCAAGTAAGTCGTGGCTTCTCTGTACAGTCCTGGGAACACGTTCTTCATGTCCTCCCGAGTTTCTAGAGGGTTAGTGTTCAAAGGGGTCACACAATTATTTAAATAGATGGACAATTCATCGCGTATAGTGTTTGAGGAGTCTTTTTGTTTCCTCGTACCCTTTCCATGAATTAGACGTTTATGCTGAGCCCAGAAATCGAAGGAATCGTCATTACTGAGTGACTCAACGTCCGAAGATTAGTCAGTTTGCGGATCATTAATCAGTAAATATGTAATTTTTGTTTGGGCTTTTGCCACATTCTGTGGGTCTTTGAAATGTAAAGTTTTAAAACGAGGGTCCAATATTGTAGCCACAGCTAGTCTAGACACTTGTTCACACATTGGTATCCAACTTTTCATTCGATATTTGATTTGATATCATGACTGGAGTATCGATATCCATAAAATATCGAAAGAAAATTATCGGATAAAAAATATCGAAATCGGAAGCATTTTATCGATATCATATCGATATCGATAATGTCGAATCAACCCTATGCATATCCAGAACCAATCGACCGAGGGGGTATTAGGGAGAGGGAGGGGCTCAACTTAAAAGTACCCGAGTAAGATACATATTTTCAACGAATCAATTAATCAATTCGCGCTGAGGAAGTACATTGCCAGTAATTAGCCACGGAACCCTTCAATGTGTGACCAGATCACACTTCTACATAATAGACGCTCATCATATTGTAATATTAATTGCATAATTGGAGCAGCGAGTTGCACTAAGAGAGAGCCAGCTGCATGTCCCTTCACCAGATGCTCTCTCCCACTGAACCTCTGTTTACGTACACTGATGCATCTGTTTCTTCTTCTTTACCATAGTTTACGATTACGACTCTGTACTTGTAATATCCCAGATGTGTGACACGAGTCCTTTGTCTCCTTCACCTGGTCTCTCTCTTCCTTCGGGATAAACAGATTAAATTGAACAATAAGGAAAAACATCGAGTTTATCAACCTCGTAGTTATTTTCTTTTTACTCCATTTTCCAAGGAAAAAAAATCACATAGATGACTATCTGTCTGTCTACCACCTCCAACAAATTCAATTCCTATCGACTTTGGCGTAGCTAACATAGCATTATTCTCTGGGGGGGGCAGCCGGTCAACATGACCGACATTATAAAACAATAGTTAGTTTACATTTCACAATCATCTTTTTAGTTTAAGTTTAATTAAACTTAATAATTTTTTGTAGGGAGCGTGGAAACTTTATGATTATATATATACATATTATAAGTGTAACTTTTTTTTTTTTGGCTTTATGTACGGTGCATATTAGCCATGTCAATGTGTTATATCTAGTTATTTACGACATCCATGGCCCCGGGAGGGAGTTCTATCTACGAAATAAAACTCACTTCTGGACGGGATTTGAACCCGCAAATGGTGAGACCATGCGACCAATGCCCTACGCTCTAGCCTGCACGGCCACCATGGCCCCGAAGTGTAACTTCTTTACTTAGTTATAGCAGAGCATTTTGAGGTAGATGCAGCATTTCCCCCCTCCAAAAGCAAACGAAAAATGTTAACATTTTTGACGCCCACTGAGCAGACTCCATACTTGTGCGCACCTTTCACATGTGATGCTTTAATACAACACGTGTATTTATTATCTGGCTACTATTAATAATTCTTTTATATTTTATAGACAGTCCACTTCCACAACACAACTTAGGTTCTTTCACACTATTTAAAACAGCTGTTCATCGTCTTTTGTTCTCCATTCATTGGTTGTCTACATTTCGTTTTAAAACAAAATGCGACAAGTCCATCTTTGTAAATTTATTCACTATTTAAGTTACTTCACTCCTAACAGCTGTTTTTATACAAATAATAATAATTGATTTTATAATATTTTAATAATCTTAATGTGTGTACATTTTTTACATGACAATAGCTGGGGGAGTAAACGAAGAGAAGGGAAAATATTTAAGAATGAATCAGTATGTACGCCTCGTGGAGAAAGTGTGGATCCGATGTCGAACGGCCCGTTCTCATCCCAGACAAGATTCCCAAGAACCAGCCTCTGAATCAGAGATGCCGGCCTCGTCATTGATAAGTAGGAAGTGGGAATCACGCAGCGCTGTTAGTGTAAAAATACTACACAGCCAAGGGGCAGCTCAGACTAAACTTTCTAATTCAATCCTCTCTCTCATTCTTCCATTCATTATTCCCTGATATACGGAGTATAGGAGAAGTTATGTAATCAGTCACATGTGTGTTGAATTTACATCGGAATTTAATATTTTCTAGTCACGTGATTCAAAATAGGCTGCTGGTTGAAAAAAACGTATTCGTACTTCCCCAACTTGAATTAATTAAGTTTATGCCTCATGCCCGGGCTTTAATTAACTACGAGGTCATATCGCCTACTAACAGAGCGCTCTTTCATCACTCTGGTGGACATGAGCCCGACTCTACTATGGGAGTCCTAAATTTTTTTATCCTAATTTTTTATTCACCTAGGTTAGAGGTCTTTAACGACTCATGCCCGGACTTTAACTATGAGGTCCTCCCAGATAAAAAGGGCCTCGGTTGGGTTTCGAACCCACGATCTTGAACTCAGAAGGCAAGCACGCATACCACTGAGCTACCGGAGCCCTCTAACCCTTTTATATTTAGAGTTGGAAATTTTTAACGACCATCATAAATATTAAAAGTTGGAAAATTTAAAACATTTTTTTTATACTTAAATACTTTTTAAGGAACCTGTTTTTCCATCCACATCGGTAACGGTACACATCATATTCGGAGATTCATAGTTGCGCCCGAGAATTTTATTAAAACTGTTACAATGGAGTGTGGTATTTTACGGTTGTAAATAATTTACACAACATAAAAATTAAAACATTAAAATGCAGACAATTGTTTTCTTTTAAGAAAAAAAAAAACAGTTTGAGTTTTAAATTTTTAAATAGAGTTTGTGTCTGCGGAAAGTCATAAATCAAAATCTCCTACCTGTTGTTATATATATGCACATATATATATATATATATATATATATATATATATATATATATATATATATATATATATATATACATTATATATATATATATATATGTGTGCATATATATAACAACAGGTAGGAGATTTTGATTTATGACTTTCCGCAGACACAAACTCTATTTAAAAATTTAAAACTCAAACTGTTTTTTTTTTTCTTAAAAGAAAACAATTGTCTGCATTTTAATGTTTTAATTTTTATGTTGTGTAAATTATTTACAACCGTAAAATACCACACTCCATTGTAACAGTTTTAATAAAATTCTCGGGCGCAACTATGAATCTCCGAATATGATGTGTACCGTTACCGATGTGGATGGAAAAACAGGTTCCTTAAAAAGTATTTAAGTATAAAAAAAATGTTTTAAATTTTCCAACTCTTAATATTGTATAATAAAAGAATATATTATATATATTGCATATATATATATGTATATATAAATGTTGAAATGGCTGGGAGAAGAAATCGTCTTGACCTACTTTATTGTAGAACCGCTAGAGGTCAGGCTTCTTCCACTTTAGTAGTTCTCAAAAGAAATCATAGATGTCTCTCGTCTTGAAATATGACTAATAGAACAGAATCATACACCATAATTCCTAGAAAAGACGATCTAACCTTCAATTTTGGGTTATTCCTTTTTTTTTTTTTTTTCTCTTCCTCCTCGCCTCATAATATTGTCTAATATTATTCATCCGGTCCTTGGTTCAAGACAGTAAACACTACTCTTGTATTCGACTTCCTGTCAATTTGAACATGATGAAAAACTGGTGAGATAATAATTGTTTTAGCAGTGTTACTAAGTTTATATTCTAGGAAGTGAGGGAGAAATGATTGCACATTGTGTGAATAATAATTCATATCCAGGCGATGATAGGGGGCGATAGAAGTTTTGCTGGGGGGAGGGGAGAAATACGAAATGTCTAAGAGACTAAATTTCGTTAGTGCAGACTAGCAAAGTAGTAACGTTTTTTTTTTTTTTTTTTTTTTTTTTTTTGTACTGTGTTATTTAATTATTTACGACATCCATGGTACAGGGGGGGAGTTCTATCTACGAAATAAAACTCACTCCCGGACGGGATTCGAACCCGCAAACCATGGTAAGATCAAGCTACCAAAATCCTACGCTCTAGCTCGCCCGCACGGCCATCATGGTCCCCAAATAACGTGCTTTTTAACCTAACGAGAACTGACAAACGAGTATTGTGATGTCTTTAACAATGACTGAGAGTCTACATAGGTTTAGTTATCTAGGATCTTTAACGAGTACCTGATATCGCACAGGCTCGGGACCATCGGTTAACGGGTTTCCAACCCGAAATTCATAAACTAACGATTGGAACCGCGACTAACTGCCACCTTGAATCATATTCGTTCTTAAAGTTTTATTTGTTTACATCATTTTCCCTTACTTTTATCATCTCTCTGACCCATCCATCAAAATTGTCTTTCAATTCCTTTTTATTTATTTATTTTATAATTTATTTATTTACTTATTTATTTAGTTTTTTTTTTTCTGTACTTGTCCTAATAATTAGGATAAATTT
Organism: Aradus depressus; assembly: GCA_963662175.1. Lineage (NCBI taxonomy): Eukaryota > Metazoa > Arthropoda > Insecta > Hemiptera > Aradidae > Aradus > Aradus depressus. The sequence continues at coordinate 16,013,856 of OY759224.1, read as the reverse complement.
TCGTCCCGAGGACCTACCACTGGGTGGCCTTCCTCTCACATGCCCTTCACGCCAACATATCAATACCATCATAGATGCTGGTTGTTGCACCCTAGCAACAGCTGTATCTTTATAAATAAAAGATATAAAAAAAAAAAATTCGACTAAAAAATCCCATATTTGTTTTTTGATTTAAACGCAAAAAAAGTCATTTCCAAACTGAATTTTTCTAAAAAAAATTACATCAAAATTAATTTATTACTTTATTAAGTTATAAAAAAAATAAGAAAATCTGAGCCCAATGGGAGCAACTTATGGATCCAAATTTTGCATAGGTGTCAGGTTTTTTTTTTTTAAATAATTTTTCATACTTATAAATAAAAATACGTATAATTACATATATATATTATATATAATTATATTTATTTATTTAATAGTACGAAAAATTATTAAAAAAAAAAAAAACCTGACACCTATGCAAAATTTGGAACCATAAGTTGCTCTCCATTAGGCTCAGATTTTCTCTCTGTCCTGGTTTTTGCACTAATTGTAAGACATACTCGCAATCACCAGATGGCAAGCGGCTTCTCTGAGATTGCGTGTTTCACCCAAGGCTATATTTTTATTTTTCGTTAATCGTTTCCTGGATCTATGTTGGTCGCGGAGTTTTCTTTTTTTTTTTTTTTTCTTTTTTTTTAGGGAAGAGGGGGCAATTTCTTTATTACAACGTTTCGAATTAATTATAATCTTAATTACATCCTCGAAATGATAATAGCCGTATAACTGACGCGTTCAAAAATAATAATAATGAAAAAACTGTACTTAATATCTGGGTGTGGAACAATAATTGGATTGCATAAATCGAAACCATATACTGAAACTTTTAGAACGAGTGTAAAATTGTGTCCTGGCGTCTTCATTTTGGAAAATCTTGAAGAATAAATAAATAATAATAAAGTCCTTCGGATGGGACGTTAAGCGATGGTCCCGAGCCTATATGATGTCAGGTATTCGTTAAAGACCCCTACCCTAGGTGAATAAAAATTTAGGGTAGGCAAAATTTAGGACTCCCACAGTAGAATCGGGCTCATGTCCACCAGAGTGACGAAAGAGCGCTCTGGTAGTAGACGATACGACCTAGCCTCAATTTAAGAAACTTTTTATATCTAATTCACATTTCTAGAAATATTTTAAGAATAGCTATTTTTCATGTTAAACCTAGAAATGGATACTGCGTGAAATTCTAAACGAGCAGGCTGCAAGCGAACATTTGATCTTTTACAGGCGCCTATGTTACCCCCATCTCCTGATCTTCCTAAAGACAGATAAAAAAAGGCGCCGAAGTATTACTGTAGGGAGATCTTGTCTTTAGTCGCCATCTGCAAGCCAGTTGCTCAATGGTTGATGAGTTTGCTATGAATAGATTTTTTTTTCTGGGGATGAACGAAAAAAAAAAAAATCATAAATTCGAACGTGCTCCAAAAAGATAGATAGGCATTTCCCATCTTTCTTAAGACTGCCTAAATTACATTCTATCCAATAACAAAACTTTTATCAAACGTACTATTCCTACCTCAAATAGTTGGAAATTTAATAACGAACTTTTTTGGTAAGAACCATTTTTTCGATAGGACTAACCGTATTCGCGTAAATTAGCAAACTTATAAAAAAAAAAAGTTTCAAAACGACATTATAGAACGGTTTTCAGCATGTATCTCCCAAACAGAGGGACCTATGAAATGAAACCAATGTATTGTATATAAAATGTAACTTTTATTATTCTCTATAACTTTTGTTTGGAGAGAGTTCTGACTAGGTCATAAATGTAAGAGGTATCTTGTAAAATGTATTTAGACCCTGAAGAAAAATAGTCTAACTGCACTTCTGACTTTGGCCAACATTTAATCACATCTAAATTGGCACATGTGACATCATTCAGATCTCACACAAGTGCCAATGTCAAACATTGGGACAGGTGTCATCGCGAAAATTGTCTAATATTCCGTGTAATTTTGTACTTATTTACGTTTTTCTCTACGAGTTTATTGAAAAAAAAAAATAGACGTGTAAAGACACCCTGATCCAGACTCGAACCATTTTAAACGTGCTTTTGCCAACAGCCTGTCGACCCCAGGATCATCGGGAGAGGTAAAAAGAGCAGTCGTTTTATTTTTTGGATCAAAATGTAGAGTTTTTGTAAAATAAAGAATTGAAAATTTAGATATAAGATGGAAAAATGTTGTTGGAAATGGTGGAAAATAAATCATTGAATAAAAATTAACAGTAAGTTTTTTATTACTTTTTATCCGAGAATACAAAAACCGACATTACTTATGGGATGACCTGATATGTATAGTAGTAGTAAAGTCTTTATTCAATTAACATAATAGAAAATTACATACAAAACATAAATACAATAATGTGACCTTTCATTAAGACAAACTCAATGGCCTAAGCCGTCTTAAGGAGTCTAGATTTACATAAATAATATTATCTTATAAACTTATAATCTTATTTCTTATAAACTTATTTAACAACAAAATTTTCTTTCTAAAATACAAATGAAAATAAAATAATAAATCTATCTTTGTTTCTATTTATTTAATTCACAGTTTTTGAGATCGTAAGCCTTTTTGCAATAATTTACCATTAGTTGCCAATCTTTACCATTTAATAATTCCAACATAAATTAAGTATCTTGTTGTTTATAAATATTTTATTTTTTAAATCATCATATTTGGGGCAGGTAATGAGGAAGTGATATAGATCTTCTTTACAGGGGCTGTAACACATTGGGCATAAAAGTCCACATCTTCGGAGGTATATTGATTGATAGGTGTATAGCTTAGATGCAACAGTTCACCTCTAATACTCGACAATCGTCGGTCACTCTGTAAGTAACTATTAACTGAATCGTGGAACTCCAGTTCCCTACATAGCAAGTACCGGTCTGAGTTTTTAATTTCCTCCCTGAACTGATTGCGATAATGCTCTTTTAAACTATTCCGTATATTTGATAACTGTGTGTTCCATATCTCGATGTTATTAACAGACAGACTATCTCCCAGATACCTACCTGATATATCATATATATACATCTGAAAATGTCTGTGCGTTGTACCGCTATAACTCACGAACGGCTTCATGGATTTGATTAATTTTTTTTAAAATTTGTTCGTCATCGTCTGTGGAAGGTTATAGGCGTATTAGTACCTCAATATCTGGTCCATCCCAGCAGCCACCCACGCAATCTTTGTAACTCAAAAACCACTGCAATGATTAATGAGGAATCTTTTTGAATAAATTAGTTTTAGCTCCAAAGCTAGCGTTACTACAGTTGAAGGACCATAAGCCTTATTCCGTATGAATAATTGAAAATTATAACATCATGAATGTACTGTCGAGGAACTGAATAGCCTTATAGAAGATATTGGCAGAAAAGTCAATGTTCCCCGGGCAACACCGGGTATTATTGCTAGTATATATATATGTATATGGTGTGACCATAGAAAGTTCTATTGCGTATATTATATATTATGTATTATATATTATATATATATTATATATATATAATATATATCTATATATTATTATATATATATATATATTATATATATATATATATTATATATATATATATATATATGTATATTGTTGGTGTGGCCATATTAGAACTTCCTTATACCAAACACATTTTTACAGATCACTTTCCCTCCCCCTACCATCTCTCAAGTTCATTTCATACTGGCATTAATGCATATAAGAAAGTCACTTTCAGAATTACACTGCACAATGAAACAAAAAAAAACTTCCTATTCCGACAACTGATCACTCTCTCTCTCTGTGTTATCAAGAAGGCTGTGGTTATCCACCTGCCACATGATTGGCGGCACTGTTTTCCCGCGCCCGGGTGACCACCTTGCGTCTGTCCTTGGCTCATGTCGGTTGAACCCTCTCATCTGAATCACCCGCTCGGCGCCATACTCCCATTATCATGTTATAAATACATCACATGCCCCTCCATCCTTTGGCAACTCTACACCCACTCAAAATGACTTGTGGTTTTATACTAATTTAGACATTGTTTTTTTTTTTACTTAAACAAATGATATCCGCTGATAAATGAGTCAGTACACATGTCCTGATGCCCTACACACGGCGTGCAGGAAGGCAATTTAAATGAAAAAAAAAACTCGACAAAAATGGCCACCGTAGAGTTATTCCTTAAGATCTACAGAATAGAATTGAATAAACAAATTCAAAAATCTCTTCGAATCATTTTGAAAAAAATTATATGTATTCTTTGTGAAAAAATAAAAACTTTTTATTTCTTACAATTTTTTTGTGAAGTTCGTCATTCTCGATGAAAAAATCGTACAACTTCGAAAAAAACGAACTTTAGGTTTTTTTCTTAGACAACGACGAGAATAGATATAAATTTTTTCAAATTGATTCGAAGAGATTTTGACGATTGCCCGGAAAAAAATAACAATAATATGAAATAGTGGACTTGAGTTCACTTTGGATTGAAAGAGAATTTATATACGTTACCAAATGGGGATATCTTTAGTAGTTGTGATAAGGACTTGAGATCTGATCGTAAACTTACCAACTTTCCCTCAAGTTCGGGATTCCCAACAATGAAGAAATCAGGTAACTGCCTAAAATGTTAGACAATGCCCGGATTTCCCAGTTAGTAAGACAAGAGGTTATACAGGAACATTTCTGCTCTGAGAGGGTTGAGGGGGTAATCTGTGTATGGTGAATGAATCATTTATTTCCCTTGGATTCAAACCACAATTGAAAAATTATCGATTAATCACCGGCAATGTACTTCCCCAGAATGAATTAATCGATTAATTTGTAGTTTTGCCTTTAAAATCAATCGACCGTTTAGGCTAAAAATCGATAGGTGTCTTCAAGGGTTTCTGAATCCTCTTAATACATTTTGTGTCAATACATCGACAGTTTTTAGTGTTTTCAGTCGAGCCTTCTCTGATTTCTTCTACTCTTCGGCCAATTTCGCGGAAACTTAATAGGATAGGATAGGATTTGGAGTTTAAGGACGCAAAACAGCAAAGGTCATCAGCGTCCAATATATTTGGCATATCAAGCTTGATGATTAGAAGAGAAAAAAAAAAAAAGGGTGTGGCAAATCTGTATCTGTACAATTTCAGGGTCATGCTTCAATTCGATATTTCTTTATTATTATTTTTTTCACATGGATGCATTCATACTAGTCAGTGGAAATAAATAAACTAATTGTGAAAAAATAAAACAAACAATAACAATGAATACAAGAATAAACAAACAGCAACAACAGTAAAAATATAGACACACGGGAATACATAAGCATATTTACAAAAACATGCATTAAACAGAATATACATAGGTATATACTCATACACACATACCTCATATAGATATGAATAATAAGCAAAAAATTAATAAACATAGATAATAAGTATATATATAAGCAACCCATAGCTTTTTACTTTTTTTTTTTTCTCCTCATTGGGTTTTGACTTTAAATATAAAATTTTATGTCACAACATTCATTAGATCTACAGTTGTTGGTGTTTTTGAGTTCAGTCCACCTATGATCCTTTCTTTCTGCCGATTCTGCTGAAAATTAGTAAGTGTTGTCCTTATAGGGTTCCAAATTCTCCATTCCCTTTGATCAATGTGGCACAAAATCGATAGATGTTGTTTTTATTGACCCGATTTATTTTTCCATTGGTGAATCGAATCAGAATTCGAGAATAAAATATGGGAGGCACTTTAAAAACCTCAAAACAGGAGCATATCAAATTTTTATTAAGATTTTCATGCAATTTTTAAATTTTAGTTCAACATCAAGGAAAATCGATTAAGCCATTCCAGAGCCATTCCGGTAGGCGGCGCGACGGTTTTCATGTGTGGCAACACAACATGAATAGGCGCAGAATCGTTGCTGCGGAAGTACGGCGCCTGGTATCCCAGGAGAACATCCAGGTACTTGCACTTCAGGAGCCATATTGCGTTAGAGGCGCCGTGGCAGGCCTGGGCTCCGGCCACAGGATTATGGTTGGGGCGAGGGACAACCAGCGGCCTATGGCCGCACTGATTGTGACTGACCCCCAGATGGACGTGATGGCATTTTAAAATATATTTTGGCTATGTAATAATATATTACTCTGTACGCTGGTCAATAGAGCAAACGTTTTGTGCAAGGATAAGAAAGTAACAATCACACAGTGAAGTTACTTCCGCAGCTATACCGAGTGCATATGCACTGTACACTAGGGTGGTCGTAAAAAGTAAAAAGTTTGATTTTTCAAAGTCCCCATCCAAATTCTTGTGTATTTTGACGAAAAAAATGTTTGTGAATTTTTTCAGATTTTTTTGAATGAATTAACCTGGCCCTGTGGGCGGTCAAAGTTTAACAAGTGTTTTAAATGGGGTTTTTGAACATTTACATATTTTTAAGGGTAGGTCTTAGTATTTTTAATATAAAAATCTAAAAATACATAGATTATGGGTTTTCGGGGTCGCTGAAAACGAATTTCATATTAAAAAATTTTTTTTGACAGTCACATTTCCCAAAAAACTCGTACAAAAATTGACGAAAATTATAAAATTTTTCGAATCGATGATTCATATCGATTTATAAGTTTTTTGGGTCGCTGAACTCGAATTCAATGTCAGATTTATTTTTTGTCAATTGCAGCTATCAGAAACACGTATTATTTCATGTAAATTTTTGTTTTACAGTATTTTAAATGTCTTTGGACTTTGATTTAATGCTAAACTTACTTTATTGAAATTTTAAGTTTTACATGAAATACCTAATACGTGTTTCTGATAGCTGCAATTGACAAAAAATAAATCTGAGATTGAATTCGAGTTCAGCGACCCAAAAAACATATAAATCGATATGAATCATCGATTTGAAAAATGTTATCATTTTCGTCAATTTCTGTACGAGTTTTTTGGGAAATGTGAACGTCAAAAAAAAATTTTTAATATGAAATTCGTTTTCAGCGACCCCGAAAACCCATAATCCGTGTATTTTTAGATTTTTATATTAAAAATACTAAGACCTACACATAAAAATATGTAAATGTTCATTTTTTTTCGTCAAACTACACAAGAATTTGGATGGGGACTTTGAAAAATCGAACTTTTTACTTTTTACGACCACCCTAATGTGCAGTGCATATAAGGTCAGAAATGCAATGTTCTTTTCACCAGAGTTCCTGTGCGTGCCTATGGACACGATAACTCCCGATAAAATGAATATATCGACACGAAATGTTATAAGTAAATCCACTACCCCATAAAGAGGGACACCTTTTGATTTTTAGTCAAATCGACCTATTTAATTCAAAACTCTTATAAGGATGATACCTATCAATTTTCTGCAAAATTGGCCGAAGGGACTCAGCTCAAAAACTCTAATAACTGAATGTATCGACTCAAAATTTAGTATGAGGATTCAGAAGTTCAATTATTGATTTTTAGCGTGGTCGATTGATTTTGGAGGGAGAGCGAAATATTATTTGATTAATTCGCTCTGGGGAAGTACAATGCAAGTGATTAACTGCATTTATTTTCTACCTCTACTCGCTGACTATGATTCAACCATGGGTTATTGTCATGTCAAAATAGATAATTTCTTATGAGTGTCATAGCCCTCAACCAGAGCTGGGATTCCCGTTGCGGCGATAACGCCACGCCATCTTCAGCCTTGGCAAGGTCACATCATAACCTTTACACATTTCCTTAATCGAAATACATAATTACATTATATTATGAAGATATATATATATATATTCTTGTCAGGCACTTCCGTATCTCTGCATTAAGTGTAAAATCATTTAAATGATAGATTAACTGTAATATTCCCTTTGTTAGTTAGTTATTGTGATTCATGCCCGGGCTATAACTACAAGGTCATTTCGCCTTCTACCAGAGAGCTCTTTCGTCGCTCTGGTGGACATGAGCCCGACTCTACTATGGAAGTCCTAAATCTTGCATACCCTAAATTTTAATTCACCTAGGCTAGGGGTCTTTAAGAGTCCCTGACATCGTACAGGCTCGGGACCATCGAAACCCGCGTTAATGAGCTCAGTAAGTATATACTTTGTCTATCAAATATACAAAAGTACGTATACACACCAATCCGAAATTATACAAAATTTTATATTTAAAAAGCGTTTGCGTGCTTGCTTACTGAGCTCAAGATCGCCTCTTCAAAACGCGGCCGAGGCCCTTAGCTTATTTTATTTGGAAGGTAATACAAACATGAGCACGCCGTCCTTCGGATGGGACGTTAAGCGATGGTCTCAAGCCTGTACGATGTCGGATACTCATTAAAGACCCTAGGTGAATAAAATTTTAGTTTAGGCAAAATTTAGGATTCCTATAGTAGAGTCAGGCTCATGTCCAACAGAGTGACGAAAGAGCGCTCTGGTAGTAGGCGATATGACCTCGTAGTTAAAGCCCGGGCATGAGTCATAATAACTAACTATATAATATAATATATTATTTTAATATTAATCTTCGTTTCCCTTAATAGCGAAGAGTTTTTCGGCAATGTTTTTATACATATCTACTACGACATAACATTTGCCATTAGTAAGTGTGATAAGTTGAGCAGTGTCAAGTGCCTGGTTGTACTGCTGAGGTACCTGACCGACGCGGAGTCCTGGAGCAGGTCCCTCTGACATGCCCGCTTAAGGCGTCGGAGTGGATTTGTGGGGAGAGTGTTATCTAATCTATATGTTCCGCTAATAATAATTATTATTACGTCATAAAAATGTATACAGTAGGATAGCTTATATATTAGATAGGTTAGGTTTTATGACTCATGCCCGAGCTTTGCACGTCAACAAACACGTTTTGACAGATCACTCCTCCCCCCCCCCCCCCCCCCCCCCAAAAAAAAAATGCCAACTCCCTTTATACCCTCTCCCCCAACATCAATTATATCTCGCTCATTTCAAATTGGCATTACTGGGTATAAAAAAAGTTATGTGATGACATCAGCAGTGTTACACACAGCAGTTATGCCAGTTTGAAATGAGGAAGAAAGAACTTGATGTGGGGAAGAAGGAGAGTCATCTGGAAAAACGTAATTGGTATATATATGTTACTGTTAATTTGATAAATTTGGTTATTATACATAATAAATGGTTATTATGTATAATAACCACCGTTCTTGGTTAATATGACAAATTATTCACAGTTTCTTAATATTTATCATATTAACCAGTTATTATACATAATATAAAACTCACCTTGTTAATATGATAAATTTTGCTTTCACAAAAACCTGATTGCCTCCGAGTTTTGAACGACGGGAGGGGCAGATACATATATCGTTCCGCCGGCCGTAGGCCGGCACACCTTCCCCCTGAATTTGGTACCATCTATTGTGATTTATTTGTCTCCAAATAATATAGCTTAAATTCCTGGATGAGTTCAGTTGCAATATCCCTTTGATGCGCTCTTGTCAATTTATCAAAATTGTAAGACATCAAAAATCTGAAACAAATAAATCACAATAGATGGTACCAAATTCAAGGGGAAGGTGTGCCGGCCTACGGCCGGCGGAACGATATATCTGCCCCTCCCGTCGTTCAAAACTAGGAGGCAATCAGGTTTTTGTGAAAGCAAAATTTATCATATTAACAAGGTGAGTTTTATATTATGTATAATAACTGGTTAATATGATAAATATTGAGAAACTGAATAATTTGTCATATTAACCAAGAACGGTGGTTATTATAGACCACTATGCCATTATTAACCAAGAACGGTGGTTATATAATAACCAGTTATTATGTATAATAACCAAATTTATCAAATTAACAGTAACATATATATATTATATACATATATTTTGGTCGGATAGGTGACAAGGTAGGAATATTCTGAGATCACACTCATGAATTAAGAAAAAATATGTTTTAAATGTTCTGCTTAGCTAGACAATATAATCAAACATTAGTGTGATTAATTAGTACAATATGATTAGCTATATGATTTTTTTCAGCCGACACAAACTGTTTTGATAGAACAATTAGATTTGTAAATATATGGTTTCTCTCGGGGTCAGAAGTTTCTATGCTGGAATTTGTTAGGCTTTATTTCTCTCTGTTCGATTGTGTGTGCACCTAGGGACCTAAGCATCCAATCCTCTCTTCCTTTACCTGTTAGTTCTACTGTAGGAGTCTTAAATGATGCCTACCCAGGTTTAGTTACATCAGGTAGGTTTTTTTTTTTTCCGGATGTTCTAGACTCCTGTGGGGTCACACCATCCGTCCGCCGCACACTGGGGCAAGAAGCCTTAAAACCTGGTCAAAATATAAAAAAACAGTTGCAGATTTTAAGGAGGGAGTGAAGGTGGGTTTACTTCCGTACACCTGTACAAACATAAACAAGACCATTGCAGCCTTTTAATACCCTCTACATTGCCTCAGTCTATATTTATATAGTGTTAAAACCCAATCTTTTTAATTATTTTATTGTCTTAAATATGGAGATCTCTTCTCAAGAAAAGTGTACTGAATTATAATTACTATCATTAGCGTCACTGCTTAATAAAAAACTACTGAAAAAAAATCAGTTTGTTGTAATTTACGAATTTTCTAATGTAGTTTTTTTACAAAAACTGATTTTTTTGTTGTTGCCAGGCACTCGTTCTTTCAACTTCTTTAAGTATTTTCATCTGATTACTATAAAATGAAATCCGTTTTTGCGAAAATTTGCGAATTTGGGAGATACTTCATTTTAAAGTTATAAATTCGTCCGAAGAAGACGCAGACGTTTAATTTTAGCAAATTTTCAAAGAAAATGAAGCTATTGCAATTTCTAATTTCAGTTATCTAATATGAATTGTATATTTTTCATAAGCTATATGAGCTACAACACGTGTTCACCTCCTCTTGGGGAGCTGATGTATTTGTCAAAATAGTACTCAATGAAGGGTCGGGGAATTTTTTAAGTATATTTTTCGTGTTGAGCACACCAAAAAACATAATGTATATAAGTTTCATAATTTTGGCCAGAAATTTGTTCAATTTGCCCCAAAGTGCGCCACCTAGAGGGGAAATAGCCCATTGTAAGACCCCGCCACAGATCGTCCTTTTAACTAACTACCTTATCGGCGTTTCCCGAGAGCTCCCGACTATTGCTTAACGTCCCATCCGAAGGACGGCATGATCAGGGTTTTTACCTCCCAGATAAAAAATTTAAGGGCCTTGGCCGCGTTTTGATCCCGCGTTCATTAGCTCAGTAGTCTAGCACACTACCTTTATTCTATATGGGACTAAACACAGAAACCACAATAACTGCCGATGTACGTCCACACTATGCCGAATCGACATTGTCGATCGGCAATGCCGAACAAGTATGGACGTGCCGCCCGGCCTTGTCGAATGATGCCGGGCCGAACCGAACGCAACCCGAATCAAGTCGGTACGGATCAAAGGAAACCGAACCGATCAACATTATCAACAGCAGTGTGGACGTGTTGATCGACTGTTCAGTCATTCCGTGTTTGTTTTGCTATTCGTTTGGTTATTTTTTATTAGTTTATTAATTATTTAGTTATTTATACGCTATGAGTTGGAGTGACGAACAAACAATTACATTCATTGAAATGTACCGCGAGCGTAATTTACTGTGGGATCCTACAAATGACACGATGGCCTAATGGAAATCGCAGTTTCGTTTGGTATTGACAAACCAGATATTGAAAAAAAATCAAAAATTTGCAAAGCCATTTTAGCAGGGAGCGCAAGAAGGAGAAAGATTCCAAGACAACAGGCACTGGTACAGATGAAGCTTATATAAGCAAGTGGTTTGCGTATAAATCTTTGCTATTTTTGGCCGATAAAAATAAACCAAAAAATACTCAGGATACAGAGGTAATATGAATTTTTGAAATATTAATATTAAGGCATAGTGTTATAATGATAATAAATATTAAAATTCATCATCAAGCAGTAAATCCTTCAAAAATTCCTCCGTACTATACTTTTTTCTGCCTCGGACAAGACTGGGCCTAACCCAAAACCTTCTTGGGCGGCAACGACAACGATGTTGCTGGCTTCAGCCGCTGCAGCATCATCCGAATCACTCATAAAATTAAATTTTAAATTAAAAATTAATATGAATATGAAACAAATAACATTTATTTAAACACTTTTAAACTACTATTTAAACTACGCATTTAAATTCATTTGTGCCGGTCGACACGTCCACACATACTGAGTTAATGTGGACAGAGCAAAAGTCGACCATGTCGTTCAACATTACAGTGTGGACACAGCTTAAAGAATGATTCGAGATGAAATTGAAGGACGGCATATATTAATTTTCAGCGGAATCAGCCAAAGAGAAAGAGGGATCAGAGGGGTAGGCACAACTCAAAAAGTGGATAGGAAAATAATAAATTTCCGGAGAAAACTCATCGAATTTCTAACTTTGTATAACTGCGGAAGTAGAAATGAAGTTTGAGCGGTGTGTAGAGGGAAGTATTCATATCCCAGAATGCACTTTTGATGACGCCGCTCAATTCAAACTTTTTTTTGTTTTGTTCTACGAAAAGATAGAGAGATTGCAAAGACGGCATCAGACAGGTCAAGAGCGAACCATGTCTACATAATAAGTACAGTTTTCTCAGAACATGTCAAAAACCTCATGAAACGGTGTTTCTAGGAAATCCGTCGGTGGGTTACAAAAGAGGTTTTTAAAGAGGTAAGGAAATAAAACTGTCTCAGCCGTATTTGGAGGGTAAACAAACAAAGTTTTTTTCCTCCTAAACTTAAGTTGCATCAACTGTTGCACATGCAACACTGCGCTGGTAGCTAAAATGGCAATGTACTGAAATATGAGTTAATCAATTAGATATATTTGAATTGGTGTGTACACCTAGGGACCTAAGCATCCAATCCTCTCATCCTTTCCCTGTTAACCCTGTGGGAGTAATAAGTGTTGCCTTCCTTAGCTTAGTTACCTGAGGTACGAGTACCTGACATCGCTTAACGTCCATTTCAAAGGACGGCGTGCTCAAGGTTTTAACCATTCAGATAAAAAATCCTGAGGGCCTTAGGTAGGCTAGCACGCTACCGGCGCCCTTATTAATGAACTAAGTTCTCACTCTCCCCCAAAACCAATCGACCGTTTGGGCTAAAAATCAATAATCGACTTATATAAGGGCTTCTAAATTCGCATACTAAATTTTGTGTCGATACTTTCGTTACATCGGCAGTTATTAGGATATTTGAGTCAAGCCCCCCTGCCGTGAATCTTTCCTTTTAGCCAATTGGCTGAAAATCTATAGGTGTCCTTATGTACTTCTGTATATTCATAAAAGTTTGTGTAGATACATTCGTCCTATCGGGAATTGTCCACAGGGACACACAAACTTTTTTTTCAGTAAGTTGGTTAAACTACAAGGTCATATCGCCTACTACCAGAGCGCTGTTTCGTCACTCTGGTGGACATGAACCCGACTCTACTATGGGAGTCCTAAATTTTACCTATCCTAAATTTTTATTCACCTAGGGTAGGGGTCTTTAACGAGTAACTGACATAATACAGGTGCGGAAAGCTTTTAGATAAAAAAAACTATAGACCTCGGCCGAGTTTCGAACCCGAGATCTTGAGCTCAGAAGGCTAGCACTCTGAGCTACTGGCGCACAGTGTGAAATTTATGTGTTTTGATTTTCAAAATTCGAGCCACCTCTCAATTTTTGATCAATTTGGATGAAACTAGGTGCAAAATATTTGTGAAAGCTGGCTTTTTATCAGGTAACTGCAGGTCTCACAATCAGGGTATTATATTTTTTTTTTAATGCGAAAATTTTAAAAAATTTAATTTTTTTTGTCTAAGTTTTTGTTAACGGATTTTTACAACATAAGTAAATGAATGTTTTTTGGGTCGCTGATTACGAATTCAATATTTATTTTAGCCAAAAGTGGTCCTAATGTTGCCATCTTGGCCTAAAGTGGTCCAAATTCAATATATTGGCTATTTTTGCCACTGGCATATAATACCTTGATTGTGAAACCCGCAGTTATCTGATGAAAAGCCAGCTTTCACAAATATTTTGCACCTAGTTTCATCCAAATTGATCAAAAATTGAGCGGGGGCTCGAATTTTGAAAATCAAAACTCATAAATTTCACACTGTGCGGTGCCCTCATCCATATAATAGACAAAGAACCTGTTGATTCTCAGCTGTCTTAGACAAAGATTAGATCATTATGTTAGTATTTTGGCAATAAGGCCCTCCCAACAAGATATGAGTTTCCCTGAAGCCATTTTAGCCGCCGCCTGCTATTATTGCGCGATCAAGAAGACCGCCAAGTCGGTCTGTTTGACTAACCAACCTCGTCTTCTGTGTGGTCTATTTATCCCTGGATCATGTGTAAAAAATCATGATTACAGGGTACTGCCGACAAATGATACCAACATCCTACCAAACCAGTCTTATATTTAGCACTCCAGACTCATTTTTCTAGGTTGATCACGAATAAAACCACTTATTCTTCACCACTTAAGCGAAAATATCCAAACCAAGTCTCTCTAAATATAAATGTTGCCTAGAAATAAATACAAACTAAATACTCTCAAACTAAATAGTCTCATTAACAAATTTATTTTATAAAACATAAGTAAGAGAAAATAACAATAAAAGAATCAGGATACACGGCAGTGTCTCTGGCCTTGTCCGAAAAAAATGTCGAAAGACACTGCTGTGTTACTTTTCTCGTGACACCAAATGCCACTTTTTGCATCGAAAAAAGTATATTATTCATTAAGAAAATTATGTTTTTTCCGACATAGCCGTCTGGAGAACTCAGAGCTGAACAAAATAAAAAAAAAAGTAGCCAAAAAGAATAATTTTTGACCAAGTTTTGAAGGGTCAAAATTGGCAAAAAATAACTCTTTTTTTCTTTTTCCTTTTTTCAGTGTCAGTTCGGGCGTCCGGATGACATCATCAATGTTTATATATGAATTTGTTTTAAATGTATAATAAATATCATGTGATCTATATATGCAAAAAAAAAGATAAAAATATGGGGAGATGCACGATTCCTCTCCGACCTCCACGATTCCTCTTGGTGCAGTTTTGACTGCGTTTAGCCCATGGCAGGTTTCCTCTCACCTATGATCTTGTTTAACTTGTTTACTTTGCGTCACCACCCCTTCCTCACCATTCACGCATCCCTTGCTCAGTGTCCCAGTGTCAAGGTCAGTGTTCACATTATTATTCATCATTATTTATATAATAAAATTATTTATCCTGAATTGTCCTCATAGCTTAGAAACTAAGGAGAGGGGCAGATATATCGTCCTATTACGCCCCTACAATTTATATTAAGTATGTGATCTGAACTTTATTATTTACTTATTCCCTACACAACTGAGAGGAATCCTGCCATTCGGTTGAGAGCACTCAACTTCGTCCGAGAGGACGTGATGTGGGCATTAGACTGTTCCCCCTACTGCTCTTAATTGGAGAGGAATCCGGCGACGCCCAAAATATATATTTAGGTAATAAAAAATAACCCAATATTATAACGATAACGAAAAAAAGACGGCAACGATAAAATACATTCAGGAAATTGATAAAAATAAGAAAAAAGTGAAAAAAGTTTACCCGTTGAGTCAACAAAAGAAATTTTGATTGTGCAATTAATACTTTTCACGCACGAAAATGGTGTATTATCTAAAATCCAAGGTTTTCATGTAGGAAGTGTTCCAACTACGAAAATTAACATCAATAATAAAAAGTATAAAGTAATTAGTACTATATTTCATCATGGAGAAAATATGGGATATGGGCATTACACGTGCATGTTAGGGTAACACGTACTTGGCCGTGCTTTTCAGTTTTACTGAATAATTTTATAACTTTGTGTTTTTCAAAAAAATCGAGCTAACTTCATATATCCCATTCTCGTAAATATATTTTTTTGTTTTTTATTGAGTATATTTAAAATGAAAAAAAAAGGCAAATGTTCAAGGCAAGGAAATATACAAAAAAATAAAATAAAATGGTGAATAAATATACAAAAAATTATGAATAAAGTAAAAAATAATAAATAGTCAATAAATTTAGCTGGAGATCCTGCATACCTGAGTCAAGTCCACCAGAGCGACGAAAGAGCGGAAGAGTATTCTTCACGACATTTCGGGACTTTATCATGTTATAATGTGCAAAATAATAATAATTAATAGCAAAATAGTTTCACATGTTAATGGTGTATGTTTCCATATTTTTTAGACCCAGGAGTGTGGGGCTCGGAAGATGTGTCCGCCTGGTTGTCATGGATCACCCGACAGTTCTCCCTTCGTCCTCCGCCCAACAGAGACAAGTTCCCCTCCTCAGGACCAGACCTCCTCCGACTGGGCCCCACTGAGATGAGCCGGCTAGCTGGTTCTCCAAGATCCGGGAGACTGCTCTCCGCACATCTAGCTCATTTGGCAGGGAGACCTCACTCTCCCAGTTCACACCACGATGATATCGGTAAGTGAAATGCAAGAAATATACATCGTGGGGGCGACCAGTCATGACGACCAATACCTTATAGTTATAAATTTAAATCCCCAATCTATCCGAAAGTCACCAGATCTCATCTTTACCTCCCTACCCACAGAACAACAATCTATCTAATCCAGGCTAACTCCCTCTGGAACTCTCTCCCTCTCCAGATCCCGTCTCTCTCAGCTTTACCTCCCTTCCCATAGGACAACAATCTACCACAATTCCTTCCTTATCCAGGCTAACTCCCTCTGGAACTCTCTCCCTCTCCAGATCCATCCCTCTGATCTTTACCTCCCTTCCCATAGGACAACTACCTACCAGAACTCCTTCCTTATCCAGGCTAACTCCCTTTGGAACTCTCTCCCTCTCCAGATCCATCCCTCTGATCTTTACCTCCTTCCCATAGGACAACTACCTACCAGAACTCCTTCCTTATCCAGGCTAACTCGCTTTGGAACTCTCTCCCTCTCCAGATCCATCCCTCTGATCTTTACCTCCCTTCCACACAGTACAACCCACCACAACTCCTTCCTTATCCAGGCTAACTCGCTCTGGAACTCTCTCCCTCTCCAGATCCCATCCCTCTGATCTTTACCTCCCTTCCCACAGAACAACCTACCACAACTCCTTCCTTATCCAGGCTAACTCGCTCTGGAACTCTCTTCCTCTCCAGATCCCGTCCCTCTGATCTTTACCTCCCTTCCCCACAGTACAACCTACCACAACTCCTTCCTTATCCAGGCTAACTCCCTCTGGAACTCTCTCCCTCTCCAGATCCCATCCCTCTGATCTTTACCTCCCTTCCCACAGAACAACCTACAACAACTCCTTCCTTATCCAGGCTAACTCCCTCTGGAACTCTCTCCCTCTCCAGATCCCATCCCTCTGATCTTTACCTCCCTTCCCCACAGTACAACCCACCACAACTCCTTCCTTATCCAGGCTAACTCCCTCTGGAACTCTCTCCCTCTCCAGATCCCATCCCTCTGATCTTTACCTCCCTTCCCACAGTACAACCTACCACAACTCCTTCCTTATCCAGGCTAACTCCCTCTGGAACTCTCTCCCTCTCCAGATCCCATCCCTCTGATCTTTACCTCCCTTCCCACAGAACAACCTACCACAACTCCTTCCTTATCCAGGCTAACTCGCTCTGGAACTCTCTCCCTCTCCAGATCCATCCCTCTGATCTTTACCTCCCTTCCCCACAGTACAACCCACCACAACTCCTTCCTTATCCAGGCTAACTCCCTCTGGAACTCTCTCCCTCTCCAGATCCCATCCCTCTGATCTTTACCTCCCTTCCCACAGTACAACCCACCACAACTCCTTCCTTATCCAGGCTAACTCGCTCTGGAACTCTCTCCCTCTCCAGATCCCGTCCCTCTGATCTTTACCTCCCTTCCCCACAGTACAACCTACCACAACTCCTTCCTTATCCAGGCTAACTCCCTCTGGAACTCTCTCCCTCTCCAGATCCCATCCCTCTGATCTTTACCTCCCTTCCCACAGTACAACCCACCACAACTCCTTCCTTATCCAGGCTAACTCGCTCTGGAACTCTCTCCCTCTCCAGATCCCGTCCCTCTGATCTTTACCTCCCTTCCCACAGAACAACCTACCACAACTCCTTCCTATCCAGGCTAACTCCCTCTGGAACTCTCTCCCTCTCCAGATCCCATCCCTCTGATCTTTACCTCCCTTCCCACAGTACAACCTACCACAACTCCTTCCTTATCCAGGCTAACTCGCTCTGGAACTCTCTCCCTCTCCAGATCCCGTCCCTCTGATCTTTACCTCCCTTCCCCACAGTACAACCTACCACAACTCCTTCCTTATCCAGGCTAACTCCCTCTGGAACTCTCTCCCTCTCCAGATCCCATCCCTCTGATCTTTACCTCCCTTCCCACAGTACAACCCACCACAACTCCTTCCTTATCCAGGCTAACTCGCTCTGGAACTCTCTCCCTCTCCAGATCCCGTCCCTCTGATCTTTACCTCCCCTCCCACAGAACAACCTACCACAACTCCTTCCTTATCCAGGCTAACTCCCTCTGGAACTCTCTCCCTCTCCAGATCCCATCCCTCTGATCTTTACCTCCCTTCCCACAGAACAACCTACCACAACTCCTTCCTTATCCAGGCTAACTCGCTCTGGAACTCTCTCCCTCTCCAGATCCATCCCTCTGATCTTTACCTCCCTTCCCCACAGTACAACCCACCACAACTCCTTCCTTATCCAGGCTAACTCCCTCTGGAACTCTCTTCCTCTCCAGATCCCGTCCCTCTGATCTTTACCTCCCTTCCCACCGTACAACCTACCACAACTCCTTCCTTATCCAGGCTAACTTGCTCTGGAACTCTCTCCCTCTCCAGATCCATCCCTCTGATCTTTACCTCCTTTCCCCACAGTACAACCTACCACAACTCCTTTCTTATCCAGGCTAACTCCCTCTGGAACTCTCTCCCTCTCCAGATCCCATCCCTCTGATCTTTAACTCCCTTCCCACAGTACAACCCACCACAACTCCTTCCTTATCCAGGCTAACTCGCTCTGGAACTCTCTCCCTCTCCAGATCCCGTCCCTCTGATCTTTACCTCCCTTCCCCACAGTACAACCTACCACAACTCCTTCCTTATCCAGGCTAACTCGCTCTGGAACTCTCTCCCTCTCCAGATCCCATCCCTCTGATCTTTACCTCCCTTCCCACAGTAAATCCCACCACAACTCCTTCCTTATCCAGGCTAACTCGCTCTGGAACTCTCTCCCTCTCCAGATCCCGTCCCTCTGATCTTTACCTCCCTTCCCATAGAACAACCTACCACAACTCCTTCCTTATCCAGGCTAATTCGCTCTGGAACTCTCTCCCTCTCCAGATCCCGTCCCTCTGATCTTTACCTCCCTTCCCACAGAACAACCTACCACAACTCCTTCCTTATCCAGGCTAACTCGCTCTGGAACTCTCTCCCTCTCCAGATCCATCCCTCTGATCTTTACCTCCCTTCCCCACAGTACAACCCACCACAACTCCTTCCTTATCCAGGCTAACTCCCTCTGGAACTCTCTCCCTCTCCAGATCCCATCCCTCTAATCTTTACCTCCCTTCCCACAGTACAACCTACCACAACTCCTTCCTTATCCAGGCTAACTCGCTCTGGAACTCTCTCCCTCTCCAGATCCCGTCCCTCTGATCTTTACCTCCCTTCCCCACAGTACAACCCACCACAACTCCTTCCTTATCCAGGCTAACTCGCTCTGGAACTCTCTCCCTCTCCAGATCCCGTCCCTCTGATCTTTACCTCCCTTCCCCACAGTACAACCTACCACAACTCCTTCCTTATCCAGGCTAACTCCCTCTGGAACTCTCTCCCTCTCCAGATCCCATCCCTCTGATCTTTACCTCCCTTCCCACAGTACAACCCACCACAACTCCTTCCTTATCCAGGCTAACTCCCTCTGGAACTCTCTCCCTCTCCAGATCCCATCCCTCTGATCTTTACCTCCCTTCCCACAGTACAACCCACCACAACTCCTTCCTTATCCAGGCTAACTCGCTCTGGAACTCTCTCCCTCTCCAGATCCCGTCCCTCTGATCTTTACCTCCCCTCCCACAGAACAACCTACCACAACTCCTTCCTTATCCAGGCTAACTCGCTCTGGAACTCTCTCCCTCTCCAGATCCCGTCCCTCTGATCTTTACCTCCCTTCCCCACAGTACAACCTACCACAACTCCTTCCTTATCCAGGCTAACTCGCTCTGGAACTCTCTCCCTCTCCAGATCCATCCCTCTGATCTTTACCTCCCTTCCCCACAGTACAACCCACCACAACTCCTTCCTTATCCAGGCTAACTCCCTCTGGAACTCTCTCCCTCTCCAGATCCCATCCCTCTAATCTTTACCTCCCTTCCCACAGTACAACCTACCACAACTCCTTCCTTATCCAGGCTAACTCCCTCTGGAACTCTCTCCCTCTCCAGATCCCGTCCCTCTGATCTTTACCTCCCTTCCCCACAGTACAACCCACCACAACTCCTTCCTTATCCAGGCTAACTCGCTCTGGAACTCTCTCCCTCTCCAGATCCCGTCCCTCTGATCTTTACCTCCCTTCCCCACAGTACAACCTACCACAACTCCTTCCTTATCCAGGCTAACTCCCTCTGGAACTCTCTCCCTCTCCAGATCCCATCCCTCTGATCTTTACCTCCCTTCCCACAGTACAACCCACCACAACTCCTTCCTTATCCAGGCTAACTCGCTCTGGAACTCTCTCCCTCTCCAGATCCCGTCCCTCTGATCTTTACCTCCCTTCCCACAGTACAACCTACCACAACTCCTTCCTTATCCAGGCTAACTCGCTCTGGAACTCTCTCCCTCTCCAGATCCCGTCCCTCTGATCTTTACCTCCCTTCCCCACAGTATAACCTACCACAACTCCTTCCTTATCCAGGCTAACTCCCTCTGGAACTCTCTCCCTCTCCAGATCCCATCCCTCTGATCTTTACCTCCCTTCCCACAGTACAACCCACCACAACTCCTTCCTTATCCAGGCTAACTCGCTCTGGAACTCTCTCCCTCTCCAGATCCCGTCCCTCTGATCTTTACCTCCTCTCCCACAGAACAACCTACCACAACTCCTTCCTTATCCAGGCTAACTCCCTCTGGAACTCTCTCCCTCTCCAGATCCCATCCCTCTGATCTTTACCTCCCTTCCCACAGAACAACCTACCACAACTCCTTCCTTATCCAGGCTAACTCGCTCTGGAACTCTCTCCCTCTCCAGATCCATCCCTCTGATCTTTACCTCCCTTCCCCACAGTACAACCCACCACAACTCCTTCCTTATCCAGGCTAACTCCCTCTGGAACTCTCTTCCTCTCCAGATCCCGTCCCTCTGATCTTTACCTCCCTTCCCACCGTACAACCTACCACAACTCCTTCCTTATCCAGGCTAACTTGCTCTGGAACTCTCTCCCTCTACAGATCCATCCCTCTGATCTTTACCTCCTTTCCCCACAGTACAACCTACCACAACTCCTTTCTTATCCAGGCTAACTCCCTCTGGAACTCTCTCCCTCTCCAGATCCCATCCCTCTGATCTTTAACTCCCTTCCCACAGTACAACCCACCACAACTCCTTCCTTATCCAGGCTAACTCGCTCTGGAACTCTCTCCCTCTCCAGATCCCGTCCCTCTGATCTTTACCTCCCTTCCCCACAGTACAACCTACCACAACTCCTTCCTTATCCAGGCTAACTCCCTCTGGAACTCTCTCCCTCTCCAGATCCCATCCCTCTGATCTTTACCTCCCTTCCCACAGTAAAACCCACCACAACTCCTTCCTTATCCAGGCTAACTCGCTCTGGAACTCTCTCCCTCTCCAGATCCCGTCCCTCTGATCTTTACCTCCCTTCCCATAGAACAACCTACCACAACTCCTTCCTTATCCAGGCTAACTCGCTCTGGAACTCTCTCCCTCTCCAGATCCCGTCCCTCTGATCTTTACCTCCCTTCCCACAGAACAACCTACCACAACTCCTTCCTTATCCAGGCTAACTCGCTCTGGAACTCTCTCCCTCTCCAGATCCATCCCTCTGATCTTTACCTCCCTTCCCCACAGTACAACCCACCACAACTCCTTCCTTATCCAGGCTAACTCCCTCTGGAACTCTCTCCCTCTCCAGATCCCATCCCTCTGATGTTTACCTCCCTTCCCACAGTACAACCTACCACAACTCCTTCCTTATCCAGGCTAACTCGCTCTGGAACTCTCTCCCTCTCCAGATCCCGTCCCTCTGATCTTTACCTCCCTTCCCCACAGTACAACCCACCACAACTCCTTCCTTATCCAGGCTAACTCGCTCTGGAACTCTCTCCCTCTCCAGATCCCGTCCCTCTGATCTTTACCTCCCTTCCCCACAGTACAACCTACCACAACTCCTTCCTTATCCAGGCTAACTCCCTCTGGAACTCTCTCCCTCTCCAGATCCCATCCCTCTGATCTTTACCTCCCTTCCCACAGTACAACCCACCACAACTCCTTCCTTATCCAGGCTAACTCGCTCTGGAACTCTCTCCCTCTCCAGATCCCGTCCCTCTGATCTTTACCTCCCTTCCCACAGAACAACCTACCACAACTCCTTCCTTATCCAGGCTAACTCCCTCTGGAACTCTCTTCCTCTCCAGATTCGCCATGCTCTTCCTCTTCATCCCTACTCCTCCAGTACCTCCTAACTCAGTAAACCTCTGCTCCTATGTGATAATTCTCGTCTTACTTTAAGTCTGTCATTCCACTTGACAGATTGTTACTTTACATACTTCTTCTGTTTTATGTATATTTATATATCTTTGTCTGTAAACATAACTCCTGTTAGAATGAACGAAATTTTATATGTGCATCCCGTAAGGAGGGGAGGTCAATAATTTGATTTTAAAACCCAATGACGACGGCACTTATTATTTTTCCGCGAATTCAGCAGAAGGGAAGAGGTGTGGGAGCCGATTCAAAATCCGTAATAACTGCCGATATAATGAATGTATTGGCATGAAATTTAGTATGACTGAGAAGATTTTTAGTTCAAATATCGGTTTTGGAGAGAGAGCGAAAACTTAATTGATTAATTCGTTCTGGGGATGTACATTGCCTCTGATTCAATTTGAGCGTTACAGAAATAGTTTGAAATGATCATAAATCCATTTGTGTTGGAAAGGGTGGCTGAGACAGACTGTTATTGTGAGAAGGGTGTCCTGACTGACCCACCCTTTGTAATGAGGGTGTGTGGTGTGTGCCAGTAGCTTTGTACAGCTTCTTCAGTCCCTATCAATTAAACATGAGCATTTATCTGAGGAGGCGGTCTTTATGGCTTCTCACACCCATCTGATGGCCTTTAAAATCACCCCTCTGAGCAACCACTCGCCTCCAACTTTCAGATCACACATTGAAATGTTCCCTCATTTAAAATATTACAATAGTGAAGTCATACGGAGTATATGGAAAGTTATAATATTGGTCAGAAATTAGATTTTTTTTTTTTTTTTTTTTTTTTTTTATAATGTTGGTCGCAACAACCAGCTACCAAGAAGATTTAATTTAATGTGGCAAGTGTGGTGAAGTGTGGCAAGTGTGGTGAAGAAAGTGAGTGGATGTGTGGATTTGGGTGTGAATCCAATTTGCTATGGAAACGTCAGTAAAGGTCCTGAATTGTGTCGTGTACTGTGTTTATCATGAGGTCATTGTGAAGTGTTCTGTTACTTACGTCTGAGTGTTTTTGACTGGAAAACCTGGATACGTTTCATGTTAGATATTTTAGCCGAACCGTATATTTGTGAGCCATACATCCAGAGTGGTTTTAGTAGAAATGTGTAGCAGTTACGCTTTTGTGTTAAGGGTAATTTTGAATGTCTGTGCAGAAGAGAATAAAGCATTTTATATCATTTGTTTAGTGTACTACGTATGAGGCTTGTATGAGGGTTCCATGTCAGTCGTCAGACCAGATAAAGTCCCAAATATCTTACTGTGTTAGTCTGAGGGAGGGGCTTGTTGTAGATAAAAACGGCGGGACATGTATCTCGTCTTAGTGTAAATGTTATATGTTGTGATTTGTTCGTGTTGAGTTTAATTTTCCAAATGTTGCACCAGTTCTCAATTTGAGTAACATGGTGTTGTAATGTGAACGAGGCATGTATGGAAGATTCAGCAGCAGCTAAGATGGCAGTGTCATCGGCGTATGTAGCTGTCAAGGTATGTGGTGACGTGTAAAGTGTATATAACAAAGGAGATAAAATAGACCCTTGCGGCACGCCTGCCAAGATGGGCTGCAACGAAGAGACAGCAGAGCGATATTAAAAAATTTATATTAAATAAAATATAAATATAAAAATAATAATTGAAATAATAAAATTAAATAAATAATTAAATAATAAATATTACCACATTTTCTGTAGAAATTGTAGCTGGTCTTCTACTAAATTTTGATTTCTACAGTAATTTCCGAAAAGGGCCCTAAAAAATATCAAAAGTTCAAGACATGCAATTCTGTAGAAAGGGCACGTATTTAAAAAAAATTTCAATTAACAAATTTTTCATTTGAATATCTTCTTTCACTAAAGAGATGCCATCTTGTTTCTTAAGGTCGACTTTCTCTGAAACTACTCGACGTGAAAATCGAAATTGGGGAATGGAAAAAAAAAAAAAAAACATTTTTCATGGGCATCGTGAAGGGTGTCAAATAAAAACTTATTGAAGCAGGAATTCAACAATTTATATGATGTATTTTTTGTTATACATTTTTCAAAACATTTTTTGGGAAAAACGTTCAAAAATTGCTCGCTCCCACCCTTATTACCAAAAGGATTGCTCAGAAAAATCTGAAAAAATCATGAATCTTGAAAATTAGTAGATTGAGCCAAAATTATCAGGATTAAAAAATTCCAACGCGATCAATTGTTATAAACAATTTAATTGTTTATTCACTAGGGTTGTTTATTTATCTTAATATACCTGAGAAAGTAAAAATGTAAACAAGATTAAATCACAAACCACATTTTTATTCATAAACACAAAGAAGAGCGAATCATAAAATTTACATCTTAAAATAAAAAAAGTTAACTCAAGAATATTGTTCATATGTGGCTAGAGGAAATAATAAAAATGTGGCAGCTTCATTGGAGAAGTTTTTTTCTTGGGCTTTTCTTGCAGGTTGACTTAGTGTGAGAGGCAGCTTTCAGGAACTCACCCCTCCTGTTGATGTCAGGAGTTTAAATCCTTCTGTCGGGGGGTATGAAAGATGTTTTATTGCGAGAGAGGCCCCCCCTTCAAAATGTGAAAAGGGGTCGCATAATGAGGCTGAAGGAGCCAGGCAATATCTAAAGAGAGTGGAGAGTGGGAGGCCTCTCCCACCGTTTATCACTTGTCTCAACTCTACAATAGCCAACATGAGTCATAATTGAATCCATAAAGTGTCTATACTTTCTCTAATATAGCAACCATTCTTATACGTATGTTGTTATAACCATCAGTTGACCATAGATTAGGAATATACATACACTTAGGGGCGTAGCCAGGATTTTGAGCAGGGAGGGCAAAGTTAGGCTACAGGGGTGGGGGGTAGATTCCCGGGGGCACAGCACGCAGTTTCCGTGGTTAGCGTTGCAGACTTTTTGTTATTAATTTAGGAGACTCGGACCTCTAGAAGCTCCCCCTGAGGTAACCACTAACTGTAATACTTAAGCTGAGTTTACATGAGCAGCAAAATTGCAAAGCGCTGCAGCAGGAAATGCACGCTGTGGTTTCTGCGTGCATTTGCTGCTGCTGCGCTTTTCATTTTTACTGCGCATGTAAAATCAGCTTTAAGAGTATAAAGTATAAAATAAATGAAGATTTTGAGCGAGGAAATGAAATGATCTAATTCATATAGGTATATTTAAATAAATGTAATATGACTTGTTTTGTACATGTACATTTGTGTAACAGCTGATTGCTGATTTAAGAATCAGACGCACGGGAAATTTGAAGATCCTATTGGTAACTTGCAAGCAATCCATTTTTAATAAAAACTATTTTTTTAGTTTATTTAAATTTTATCTTCGTTTTTTGATCTGGCCAGGGGAGCACGTGCCCCCCCCCCCCCCCCCCTCCTGTCTACGCCCCTGCATACACTGTTTTAGCGAATTTATATAAGAAATAAGAGGGCGCCGGTAGCTCAGTGGTATGCGTGCTTGTTTTCTGAGCTCAAGATCGTGAGTTCCAAACCCAACCGAGGCCCTTAGTTTATTTATAAGCACGCCGTCCTTCGGATGGGACGTTAAGCAATGGTCCCGAGCCTGTACGATGTCAGGTACTTTTTAAAGACCTCTACCCTAGGTGAATAAAAATTTAGGATAGGCAAAATTTAGGACTCCCACAGTACAGTCGGGCTCATGTCCACCAGAGTGACGAAAGAGCGCGATATGACCTCGTAGTTAAAGCCCGGGCATGAGTCATAAAACCTAACCTAACCTATAAGAAATAAGATTAGCTTAAGCGATTCTTAATTTTAAAACGTTTTCGATGAATCGAATTAATCAATTAACTTTTCGCTTCAGCTTTTTGGTACACCTCCACCAAATAATGGACAGGGACCTCTCTATTAAGACACTAAATATCACCCCTTAGATGACCAACTCACCCCTAAATACTATTTCTATTCAACTAGATAAGATCCCCTGTATACTTGATGATTGTAATTGATTGAAATGAAGTAAAAGAAAAATCCAGAATCTATTTAGAATTGTCAGATGAAATGGACTGAGTAAATATGTATGATCCTTATCTGGGGGAGGGTTGGAGTCAATTTGAGACTGACCAAGGGGGTTGGGGGTTGGACTAAGAGAAAGTGAAAAGGAGTAGAGGGTAGTGAAGATTATCTGGCATTCGAAGCACGGCCCTTAGCTTATCTGCCCCAAACTTGATTGGGGGCTCCACTCTCCACCTCCTCTCAATCCATGGATTTTATTTAGAAATACAAACAATATACAGTGAAACCTGGTTAACTGGGCCCTGGATATGTGAGAAACCTCTGTTATTGATAATTACAATGAGGTCCCGACACTTTTGCATTGAAATACCTCTGTTATTGGGAATTTTCTTAGATTTTTTCGATGTTTACCTCTATATGTGAGACTTTGTAGCTCAATAACCTGTATAAGTAAGACACTTCATCAGGTTACGGCACGTTTGTTTACAACCATTCTAATTTCTTCCACACCTGCTTTGTTTTCCAGTACTATCTAAGGTTAGGTTAGGTTTTATGACTCATGCCCGGGCTTTAACTCCGAGGTCATATCGCCTACTACCAGAGCGCTCTTTCGTCACTCTGGTGGACATGAGCCCGACTCTACTGTGGGAGTCCTAAATTTTGCCTACCCTAAATTTTTATTCACCTAGGGCGGGGTCTTTAACGAATACCTGACATCAGGCTTGGAACCATTGCTTAACGTCCCATCCGAAGGACGGCGTGCTCAAGTTTATTTTGCCTCTATTTCACAAAATATCTTCTATCCTACTTTGAACTTCAGATTTCAAAATCTCACATTCAGAGACCGTTAATTTCCTCTTCTCTGTCATTGGGCGGTGAGCGAAAATTAATGTCTAGCTGCGGTGAGCGGTGAGCACCAAGTGGCGAGCGGTGCCACTCTTGCCTGTTTTAGCTACTTTCTCCACTTCCACTGCATTCAATGTTAACAAAAACATGAGCAGCGCCGCTATGTCACTCACCGCTCACCGCTCGTAACATACCCGGGACCTTAGAATGGTCTATAGTGGATTAATTTTATATTGCGGTCTGAATTAACTTCATATTAGCCTAAAATATTCAACTACATTTAAGAAATTTAGTGAATCACCGACAATGTGTTTCCCCAACTGGAATTAATAAGTAAGTCCCTCTCTCTCCAAAACCAATCAGCTGTTTGCGCTAATCTTAACGTCTTACACAATCCAGCACATACAGGGTGTAGACTGATGTCTCTCAACCGAATCTTTGCACAAAACTGTTTATTGGATTTGTACGATAAACAAGTGAATAGAAGTGCACAAAATGTCGAAACGAAAGTGTAATTCATCGTTTCTGTGTGCTCTTTTTCCTCTTTGGAGATAGAAGAAGAAGATGAGGGTTGTGAAGAGATTTCAGAAAGAGTATCAAAGCGTGACGCAGAAAAAGCATTAGAAACCTTACATAAATATTTTGAGATGTCAAATATTGATAATCCTGGCATATTTGATCAAATGTATACTATCGAGAAACACCTTAAAGCTACTAGCACTCAAATACAAACCAATATAACAGATTTTTTTGAGTCATAAGTTTTGTAGTATTGTTTTGAAAAATAAAAATTACAAGTACAATTATTATCCTATTTCAACTTTAATTTAATATAATATGGATGTAAAATAAAATTAAGTCCAATACCAGAAAATAGAAATATAATATTCGTAAGTATTTTTCATTTTTTATAATATATATATACTTTTTTCTATATAACTAGTTAGTAATTGTGACCTACGAGGTCATATCGCCTACCGATCTATCGGCAGTTATTATTGTTTTTGTGTTAAACCTCCCTTTGGTCGATTTGTCTGAAAATCAATAGGTATCGTCGTTAGAGAGTTCTGGATTCACGTATAAAATTTCATGTCAACACATTAATTCTATCGGGAGTTATCGTGTTCACAGGCTCAAACATAGACAGACATTTTTTTTTTTTTTTCATATTTGGAATCTGGAGGTCAAAAAATATGAAATTCCGTTGAAAATTTCGCAGATTTTCGTCCTATTGCATAACTTCTCCTATACTTCGTGTAGCTGAGGAAGTAGAAATATCAGCATTCCCTACAAAGGACACCAACTAACCTTACAAGTTTAGTTATTATGACTCATGCCCGGGCTCTAACTACGAGGTCATATCGCCTACTACCAGAACGCTCTTTCATCACTCTGGTGGACATGAGCCCGACTCTACTATGGTAGTCCTAAATTTTTATTTACTTAGGGTAGGGTGCTTCAATGGGTGGTGTTTTTCGACCTCCAAATTCCAAATGAAAAAAAAAAATTGTCTGTCTATCTATGAAATATTTTTGGATATTTCAAAAATGACTATACTTCAAAATGTATTACAGATATTTACATAGGTTCGATGTGGTCTGGTTTTAAGAGGTCTCGAATAAGGATTCAAATTTCTTGAATAATATTTTTTCCCATAATCTGGCTGATTTGACGTGAAATGTATCAAAATATTATGAGTTTTTTTTTTTTTCTTTTGGCTTTATGTACGGTGCATATTAGCCATGTCAATGTGTTATATATAATTATTTAAGACACCCATGGCCCCGGGAGGGAGTTCTATCTACGAAATAAAACTCACTCCCGGACGGGATTCGAACCCGCAAACCATGGTGAGACCATGCGACCAAAGCCCTACGCTCTAGCCCGCACGGCCACCATGGCCCCCATTATGAGTTTTATAAAATATAATACGATGGTGATAATGGGAGGGGAGGTTTGAGCTAAGCTCCTATGGAGGACATTATGAGGGTGTACATTGGCGCTGGCTTATATCAGGGCATCTCATCTGGAAGTCAAATCCCCGGGTTCTAGGGTTCATATTACATGACTCTCTAATTGAAACAGTAACTCGACGGGAAACAATGACCAGTTGTGTACATCTTATACATAATCAAAGATTGTCAAACTGTAATTAGGTCATAACAATAAATTTCTTAAGAAGGATCGACAGAAGAGTCAATTTTAAGGTAAATTCTAGCTATTTCACAAAACCGGAGAACCTGCACTCAGTGCCGGCCCGAGGCAAGTTTTAGGATGGAACGAGATCCAATTATGGCACCTCCCTTGCTAGCCTCTAACATATACCAGTTGTGGCTGCAAGCATGGAACCTGGAAGATCTCGACAACATCTTAAGTCTCTGTCTATTTGGTCCATTGAAAACAGCCATGCTCGTTGGCACTGTACTCTTCACAGTACCTATAGGAACAGTTGATGTAGAATGACAAAATATGTAGGAATTAAGGTATATTTATTTATGTATGCACTCGACCCGTCCGCTTCTCAGCAGATAAGGTCATTCACATACCATACTAGCCACACGCTCGCAATCAAATTATCGAAAAGCGAAAAAAATATTTTGTTCCTTTATTTTTCTTTACCACTGAGGCGCCCCCTGGGACTTGGCGCCTGTCTGTACTGATTCACTACTAGAAGGATCGACGGAAAGGTCAATTTTTTCTTCTTTGGGATAAATCTTAGCACCTTTTAATGTTAATTATACAGTTAGTTAATTAATATTATTATATGTGCATCGAGAACTCCCATATACAATAACTATTGATTTTCAGTCAAATTGTTTAAAGGGAAGGAGAAATTAGGGTGTGGAGGGATGGGCTTAACACAAAAACTCTGATAACTGCCAATGTATTGAATGTAGTGGCACGAAATTTCATAAGTAATATCAGTATCCTATAAAAACGATAGGGGCTCAACTCAAAGAAACTTATAACTGTCAATGTAATGAATGTATCCACACGAAATTCAGTTAATTCAAAAATCCGTAAGTACAAAACCTATTGAATTTCAGCCGATTACCCGAAGAAAATTGGGGTTAGGTGGAATCTTAACACAGAAACCGTAATAATAATAATAATAATAAATGTATTTCCGTTAAACCAGTACATGGTAATAGGATACGTCAAAAGAATTTATACGTTAAGATAGCTTATAAATTAGATTTATAACTACTTGAGTCTAACTCACCTACGATTAGTAGTAATAACAAAACTATTAAAAAAAGTAAAATGAAATTAATAAAAACTGTACAAATAAATACTTAAAAATATATGAGTATATAAACAAAATTAATACAAGATACGTTTATAATAAGTAGACACTTTTTTCAATTTAATAAAAATTAAGATAACTCTTTTTCAAAAAAAAATCTTTGGAAGTGTCTTTATCCCAACGATGTTTCGGGACGTTCTTACGTCCCATCATCAGGTCCCAATGTGCGAGATCTAGAAAAGAAAAAGAAAACAATGTAACTATAACAATATATGAAAAATAATATATATATAGATTAATCAATTATAAATGAATGTATAAAAAAGTCTAAATAAATAAAAAATGATAAATGAATAAATAAAACAATAACGTACATTGGACTGACCTTTAAGGTGTGGAGGAACTCTGCCCAAGAAATAAAAATGAAAGCTTTGTATCAAATAATGTTTTTGGATATGAAATATAAATAACTCCCAATAATCTAATAATGGTCAATTGATAATAGATGGAGAGCGAATAGCTATTTGATTCATTTGTACTGGGGAAGTATTTTGTCGGTGATTCACTGACGACTTTTTTCAAACTTGAAAGCAGGCGTCTGACAATCTCTCGTGAAGACTATCCTGAGCCTTTCTCGGGACTCGAGGTTAGAAGGTCAAAACGGAGCAAGTCTCGACATTTGAATTCTAACTAGATACCCTGTACTGTAAGCTATCAGATAGTATCTATCTAGTGATCTTCATGACTGTGTATATCTAGACTTTGTTAATAACAACTAAAAATGATTTAGAAGGATGTGTCATCTGAAAATTGAGGTTAGGAACGTCCGGTGAAAGGAGATTTTGCCAACAAACCTTCACCTGGGAGACCGTGTGAAGAGATTAGGGGTAGTAATCTAGGTCTCATTGTTTCATATATATAGTAATCCTCAATTCACTGTATGGATTATGAGACATGTCATTTACTTTTACCTTCTCTTTTCACTAAAACCATAATATTGCTACACAAGTATAAGGGTCATGTAATATAGTGTTTTGTCGTTTGAAAGCTTATTAAATGCACAAGTTTTATAAATGAAAATTAAGATATACAATAAGGACATTTTTTTGAAAAAACGTGAGCTACAGGTTGCCAAAGAATTTCCGAATTACACAGTCCTTCGGTTTATGCTGTCCATAAACTGTCAAATTCTTGTAATTGTAAAATAAAGTGAGCTTATTTTAAAGGTAATTTATCGCTCTTTATGATGGTATAATTAACTTTGTGTTAGCTCTTATGCTTAAGGAGAAATTGGAAAAAAAAAATTGGAAGATGTTGAATATTTCTGAAACGGTTCCGAATCGGACCTATGTTTATAAGAAATTTTTTGTTCAAAATTAAATTTCCTTTAAGACCTCAAAGTTTTTTGGACATCCGTATATCTTTATCTTGACTAAGTTTCCTTAACCTGCTACCAATACATACTTATCAAGTACTATAAAAAACATCCTACGCAATACTTGATCAGTAAATGACAAGAAGAAAAGGTGACAATACACAACAAAAATATTTATTTACGTAACAATATGAAACTCTGGAAAAAAATATGTAAGTACCTATATATAATGTTGATTTTTCTCCGTTAGTAAACATAGGCAATATTTTGCCCGAAAACTATTACTTACTAATTCAAATGATATAACTTCTTTTTTTCTAATTTTTCCATAAGTGTCTTTTTCACGACATATTTCACGACGTTCTTACGTCCCTTTCTCAGGCCACAATGTACGAAATAAAGAAAAGAATGAAAAAAGAAGGAAAAAATATGTTAATACATATATAATATATATATATTTACATATTTTTTCCTTCAAATTTCTCAAAATTCAGGTGTTCTTTAGGTTAACTATTCCTTCTGTCAATCAGAATAAGATATTTATTGAGTCGACCTCTATATATTTAAATATCTAGTCAAAATTAACTAGTTACATTTTCTGTAGAAGGAAGATTCTGATTGACATAAGAAATAGTTATCCTAAAGAACAGATGTATTATAGATACTGATGTTGGGAATGTTTCCCGAAACGTTTGTAATTGTTATTTTTTGAGAAGGCAAAAATAATAATATATTATATTTGAGTGCGTTATGTGTAAATGTGTAAATAGAAGTGCGCAGACTCGGTACAAATCCCCCGCCTAAACTTGTCCCGCCCACCCCGCCCCCGCCAAAAACAGAGCTCCCTCCTCATGTGGTCCGTTCGACACCACGATCTGCTGGCCACCGCTCGGAGACACTTCACTGGTCATATTGCTCTATATTCTGGTATGTTACCATTAATAGTGTATATATAAAGACGTTTT
Organism: Aradus depressus; assembly: GCA_963662175.1. Classification (NCBI taxonomy): domain Eukaryota; kingdom Metazoa; phylum Arthropoda; class Insecta; order Hemiptera; family Aradidae; genus Aradus; species Aradus depressus. The sequence goes on along the minus strand of OY759224.1, from coordinate 15,980,663 downwards.
TAAGTGTGTTTTTTTACCAGAGTAGTATAGGGGTAGTTATGTCAGAAAATTGATGTTGAGTATTAGCGGGAATTTTATGTTTTTCATCCCTTAATTCAAAAATAAAAAATATTGATATGAAACATCAGCTATGTACTTCCCCAGTACGAAATAACTATGTTTTCGCCATCCCTCTGAAATCTATCCACAGAGTTGGTTTAAAATTAATAGATGAGTTGAGACCCTTTCTGATCTCCCTTTTCTCTTGACTGAAAATCAATACTATATAATATATGGGTGAGGGCGCCGGTAGCTCAGTGGTATGCGTGCTATTCTTCTGAGCTCAAGATTGTGGGTTCGAAACCCGACCGAGGCCCTTAGTTTATTTTATCTGAGAGGTAAAATAAACTTAAGCAAGCCGTCCTTCGGATGGGACATAAAGCGATGGTCTCGAGCCTGTACGATGTCAGGTACTCGTTAAAGACCCCCTATCCTAGATGAATAAAAAGTTAGGGTAGGCAAAATTTACGACACTTACAGTAGAGTCGGGCTCATGTCCACCAGAGTGACGAAAGAGCGCTCTGGTAGTAGGCGATATGACCTCGTAGTTAAAGCCCGGGCATGAGTCATAAAACCTAACATATAATATATGGGGTTCTCGATATGCGTATAAAGTTTCGTATCGATATAGTCCGATAATCGATATAATCATTCTATCGGGAGAAATTTTAATTTTTAGCTATACGAAGTATAGCCAAGTCGTGATTCAAAAAATAAATAAATAAATAATTATACCTGTATGTGTATGTGTGTGTGTCTGTGAACAAGATAACTTCCGATGTAATGAATTTATCAACACGAAATTTTATGTGTATCCCCTAACTCGTAAGGACGACACCTATCAATTTTTAGTCAAATCTGCCGAAGGAAAGGGTAGCGTAATACAAAAACTCTAATAACTGCCGATGATAAGATTGTTTCGACACAAAATTTAGTATGAGGGTCAAATCAGCGTCTATGAGGGTCAAATATTGAGATTTAGTCAAAATGGTCAATTGGCTTTGGAGGGAGAGCGAAAACGTAATTTATTAATTCGTGTTGAGGAAGTAGATAGCCTGTGATTCACCGACTTTTACTTCTCCAGGCCTATGAAGTATGGAGGAAGTTAAGTAATCGGTCAAAAATTCGATGGTGAGTTTTCAACGGAATTTCATGATTTTCGACCTCAAGATTCCAAATATAAAAAAAAATGTTTCTGTGCCTGTGAATGTATCCCTATAACGACGACAATTATTGTTTTTCAGCCCAATCGACCATAGGAAGGGGGGATTAGGGTGGAGGCTTAACATAAAAACTCGTAACAACTCCCGATATTATAAATGTATCGACACAAAATTTTATATATGTGAATACAGAACCTTCTTACGACGACAGCTATAGATTTTCAGTCAAATCGGGCAAAGAGAGGGGGATTAGGGGAGAGGCTTAACTCAAAAACTCCAATAACTGCAATAATGTAGTATGAGCCCTTAGGGCAATTTCGGAGAAGGGGCGAAAAAGTTATTGATTATTTTGTTCTGGGGAAGAACAATGGCAGTGATTCACCGACATTTTTTTTTCTTTATGAAGGTACATGGTAGCACCAGTTGAGCCTCCAAACCGGGGAAAACCATAACACTGCGTTATCGTCAGAGGGGTGCGGAAATGAAAAACTTTCTGTGGTTCTGGGGTCCGAGAACTGCCACAATGGGATCTTGCGTATAATACTAACTGACTAGATTAAATAATATGACAAAGAACGGAAACATAATCAGAATCAGAAACACATATCACAGAATCCATTGGGCCAAGCTGACTTAACGTGGGTACTCACATGAGCATTCGCCTCTCAAATGCTCAGGTGTTAAGTTTTATGACTCATGCCCGGGCTTTAACTACGACGTCATATCGCCTACTACCAGAGTGCTCTTTCGTCACTCTGGTGGACATGAGCCCGACTCTACTATGGGAGTCCTAAATTTTGCTTACACTAAATTTTTATTCACCTAGGGTAGGGGTCTTTAACGAGTACTGATGTCGGAGGGGGATGTAGGGTGATGTACTGGCCAGCAGAGCCGGCCGCCCAAAAATACCCCGGAAGGCGTGGGGGGATGTGGAGATGACTCCCCTTGGCTTCACAGCTGGATAGAATAGACTGGAGACTGGTTTACTTCAACTGGCTTTGTCCTCTGCACTCTGCTTCTGTTTTTCTTGCATATATGTCGAACCCCGAGCGAGCTGGGCAGGGCACACTAGTTGGACCAATGGTATCAAAAGTTCCGACTAGCGGCCCCTTAATCCAGAGCTGCTGAGGGAGTGGGAGCCGATCAGGGGTAGGGTCAGACGTCAGCTGACCCCTGGAACCCTCTAGCACGGATTCCCAACCGCTCAACAGCCCCGGACCGCACCCGCGCTCGCCAGGGGCCTAAAAGGTTTGGGGACAGTGGCGTGATAGTAGTTCTACCTAGTAGCTTAAAGGTGAACTACTATCACGGGCCAATCATGTTAAATTGGGGAAGTTTTTATACTGGTTCTCGGCACGTGCGAGAATGTCACGGGAAGAGAGTTGGTATCAATTTCCCCCACCCCGGTTGACTATTCTCGCACGGCCGACAGGAGCAGGTACGGGAGGACGAAGCACCTCATTTATTAAAGATAACAATTGAAACACAATAATATAAACAAGAATAAACACAAACACAACACAAAACAAAACAAGGTAAAGCTGTCCGTCCGGTCAGTCGGCATGGTTCACGGTGGCTGCTCACCTGGATGCTCTGTGTCTGGCTGGGAATGACCCGGCAAGTTCCGCCGGCGTCGTCCCACGGCACGAGGATTCCCTCTGGGCCGGAAGTCAGGATCAGGTTCGGTAGATGTAGTGGGTCTCCAGTCGGCGGCGGGTTTTAGTAGCGACGAGTGAACCTTCAACTCCGCTTCCCCATACCGAACGTTGAAAACGCCGCTACCGAGGTCCTCCGTTACGACGTAGGGTCCCAGCCATTTGGGTTGGAAAGTCCTCCCTTGGGCCATATTTTTCACTAGGACTCGGTCGCCTACTTTGCGGGCACTCCTCGTGGAAAACACCTTCGCTCTCCTGCTATTTAGGTAACCGGCCTGGTTACACCGCCCCACCTTCTGGATCGCGGTTTCTTTGGCCGCTGAACCCGCCATTCGCCTGGTCTCTGGAGACGATGGCCGAACAAGACCTGGCTCGGGTTGAAGCCAATGACGGCGTTGTTCCGTGTTCGGAGGTTGAACAGAACCGCTTTTTGGCCTTTTGATTGCGGGGTCCTCGTCGGGCGATCTGGTCGATCGGGGCAGTCCTTATTTCGGTGGTATCCGGGACAATACCAACATCTCTTCTGTCCGTTCAGATCTATTCTGGACTGCTCCGACTTCATGGGGTCCATACATCTTTGTTCGGGCTGTCGTCTCGTGGCCACACTTACAGTTGGGAGAAGTCGAGGGTTCCTTCCGTCCAAAGTGAGTAGCTCGGCGAAACTCCGTGCATTGACTTTTCTAGCCTTCTCGCGGAGCTCCGGGGTCAGCTGAGGAGTTATTACACCAACGATGAATGCTTCTGGCATAAATCGAAGGAGTCTACGTATAGGTCGGACATCCTCTAAAAACTCGGCCACTGTTTCCTCGGGTCTCTGTGTTCGTTGTTGCACGATGTAGAGTAGTTCTCCTCGTCGACAATCGTCATCAAACGTGGCCTTGAACTGTTCGGAGAATATTGAAAACTCGGGCGGTTCGAATGCGAACTGACGAGCCCACTCGGCCGCAGGTCCTTGGAGCATGGTGATAGTCCGCCGGGTCCACTCGGATGTAGCCTCGTCCATTCGTTCCAAATAGTCTCGGGCTTCTCTGAGAAACGTTTCTGTCTCCTCCACGGGATCCCCAGCGAATGTTGGAGGAAGTTTTTCTGGGGTCTTCAAAGCCTTCACTGTGCTTGCCACGATTGTAGCGGTGGCCTGAGCTGACTAATCAACAGCCTGGTGAAGAAGGTACGGGTGTTTAAAGCCGTACTCCCCACATGGACAGGGAAGAGCCAGTGCGGCCTGTGCCGTAGTCGGTCCCGCAGCAGAGTTGGGACTGCCTTCGTGGCTGTGGGAAGCTCGGGGTGTCCGTCTAGTCATATCCAGTGCCGGGTGATCACTCTGTTCCGTGCCCCACGTTGGGCGCCAAAAATGATGTCGGAGGGGGATGTAGGGTGATGTACTGGCCAGCAGAGCCGGCCGCCCAAAAATACCCCGGAAGGCGTGGGGGGATGTGGAGATGACTCCCCTTGGCTTCACAGCTGGATAGAATAGACTGGAGACTGGTTTACTTCAACTGGCTTTGTCCTCTGCACTCTGCTTCTGTTTTTCTTGCATATATGTCGAACCCCGAGCGAGCTGGGCAGGGCACACTAGTTGGACCAATGGTATCAAAAGTTCCGACTAGCGGCCCCTTAATCCAGAGCTGCTGAGGGAGTGGGAGCCGATCAGGGGTAGGGTCAGACGTCAGCTGACCCCTGGAACCCTCTAGCACGGATTCCCAACCGCTCAACAGCCCCGGACCGCACCCGCGCTCGCCAGGGGCCTAAAAGGTTTGGGGACAGTGGCGTGATAGTAGTTCTACCTAGTAGCTTAAAAGTGAACTACTATCACGGGCCAATCATGTTAAATTGGGGAAGTTTTTATACTGGTTCTCGGCACGTGCGAGCATGTCACGGGAAGAGAGTTGGTATCAGTACCTGACATCGTACGGGCTCGGGATCATCGCTTAACGTCCCATCCGAAGGACGGCCTGCTTAAGTTTTTTTACCTCCCAGATAAAATAAACTAAGGGCCTCGGTTGGGTTTCGAACCCACGTTCTTGAGCTCAGAAGACAAGCACGCATACCACTGAGCTACCGGCGCCCTCAAATGCTCAGGTGTGTACTGGGTGATCATTCGGATCCAAATGCGCTTAGCACGATCCGAGATAAGTCGGTACATTAAAGTGAGCACGCCTTCCGTTCGTGGACAGGGTTTTTTGACTCAACGCTCCGAACCGAATGAGCGAACCCTCCCTTTCTTTTAATTTTAAAAATGGAGTGGTCACAGGACGAACTCTTAACTCTTTAGGCGAATTTTCATCCTAGTAAAGTTTCTGAAAGTTTCGTCCGTTTCAAAATTTATTGTTTTTAAAAACTCCGCGCGCGTTGTTCCTTTCCAAATAAATTTTATTTTTGCCACCATCGCTATCTCCTTTTTTTGATCTTTTAAAGTGTTAAATGAAATAAAACTAAAGATAGCAATAGCTAGTTTGTTCCCACCATCACCATGACGATGGTGGACAAAGACTGGACTTCGTTGCCCCGAAGCGAGCGTAGGGAATGTTCAAGTGAGTACCCAGCTTCAAAAGTTAATATGAGAGGCCAGGGGCGTAGCCAGGATTTTGAGCAAGGGGGGGTAAAAGCAGCTTTAAGAGTATAAAGTATAACATAAATGACGATTTTGAGCGAGAAAATGAAATGATGGAATTCATATATATTTAAATAAATGTAATATGACTTGTTTTGTACATGTACATTTATGTAACAGCTGATTGCTGATTTAGGAATCAGACGCACGGGAAATTTGAAGATCCTATTGGTAACTTAGGTACTTACGTATTAACGCCACCGCAGCAAATCAATCAACATGTATTTGTAAATTTAAAAATTATTAAAGCTATTTATTTATTTTTGGACTTTATATTTATTATAAGCTTGTATAATTATTGGTTTTGTAATATGCGGGCCTACCGCCCGCTTGATTGATAATCTGACCCTCCCGTCGTTCAAATCATAATAGTTAGTTGTGGTTTTAAGACTTGTTATATTTGCGCATTTGCAATGCGATTAATACGTTAATACGCCGCCTCGCAAATATATAAAATCTTAAAACCAGAACTAACTATTATGATTTGAACGACGGGAGGGTCGGAATATCAATCAAGCGGGCGGTACGCCCGCATATTACAAAACCAATATGATACAAGCTAATAATAAATATAAAGTCCAAATATAAATAAATAGCTTTAATAATTTTTAATTTACAAATACATGTTGATTGATTTGCTGCGGTGGCGTTAATACGTAAGTACCGGTAACTTATGAGCAATCCATTTTTAATAAAAACTATTTTTTTAGTTTATTTAATTTTATCTTGGTTTTTTGCTCTGACCAGGGGGGCACGCGCCCCCCTCCCCCTGGCTACGCTCCTGTGAGAGACACTTGTCCAATTAACTTGATAATAATATCGAATGACTTTATTATTATTTTTAAATATTATTAAAAGGATACAAAATGCGCATACAGACTGTAATCAATGGTCTCTGTTCGTGGTTGCTTTTCTCTTATTTACAATAATCAAAATTGTACGAGTTTTACATCGAGTTTTTCATTTCGCCCATGCAATATTTAGGATTACCCATTTTCAGCCAGTTTTCAATACCTCTTTAGGTATTGAAAACTGGTATTAGTTTTCGGCTCATTTTCGCCCAGTTTACAATATTTTGGTTGGCCACTCTCCGCCCACTTTACAATATATTGTATTCTCATGTCCTCTCTGCATACAATATTTCGGATGTCCCTCCCAGTTTACAATATGTTGGTTTGTCTATGTAAGCCCTGTTTACAATATTTTGGATTAGACATTTTCGTCTCTTCGCCGTGCACTATGCATCACATTCGCCCCATTTTAATACCACCCTTTTCAAGATTTTTAACCAACAATTTTCATTTTATTTTTCTGAGTATTTTGATCGTAAATCACGTCAGAATTTGGTTAGGTACGAAGTTGTAAAGTATGTAAGTTGTGGAGAGGGGGTGGAGGCCACGCCCCCTTTCTCCTCATTGGTGGATCCTCTAGCCAATTGAAATCCTTCCTTCGACACCCTTTCTTCCGCCTGATCAATCATCTCCCCAATTTGGTTAACAAATATATTTTGGCTACCTTCAAAAAATAATTTTATTAACTTTATTTCATTCAATAAATTAATTATCTCTTTAATTCAAAATTGACAATTATTTATACTTCAAAACTGACAAATTGTGATTTTAATAGGAATCAATTAGGGGAAGATTGACTAACGACGGGTCGGAAGGGTAGATCAGGCTTGGTTAGTTATTATGACTCATGCCCGGGCTTTAACTACAAGGTCATATCGCCTACTACCAGAGCGCTCTTTCGTCACTCTAGTGAACATGAGTCCGACTCTACTACGGGAGTCATAAATTTTTCCTACCCTAAATTTGTATTCACTTAGGGTTCTTTAACAGTACCTGACATTGCACAGGCTCTGGACCATCTCTCAACGCCCGATTCGAAGGACTGCATGCTTATTTTAACTCCCAGATAAAATAAACTAAGAGTCCCCAGCCGAGTTTTTGAGTTCAATAAGCAAGCACGCATACCACTGAGCTACCGGCGCCCTATACTTCTGAAGGCACTCTATTATCTATAATTCTAACGTACTTACTTCAAAAACTTTGTGGTTCATTATGTAATTATTTGTTATCTTAACTTAACTTTAATATAGAGTTGTTAGCAGTAACGTCTTCATTGATAAGCAGATCTCTATATTCGCTTAGCCCGACCTTTCTTATACTGATGAGTAAATAAACGTTTAATCGCATTAATGGTATATCTTTTATTTTATTTTTGTTTCATAAAATAGTTTGAGAATTATAATCGTCGATGTTGTTTGGGTACATTTAAACCTTTTGTCCTCTCAATGTAGGTTTTGTTCAGACACTACTAGTTGGGTACATTTAAACCTTTTGTCCTCTCAATGTAGGTTTTGTTCAGACACTACTAGTTGGGTACATTTAAACCTTTTGTCCTCTCAATGTAGGTTTTGTTCAGACACTACTAGTTGGGTACATTTAAACCTTTTGTCCTCTCAATGTAGGTTTTGTTCAGACACTACTAGTTGGGTACATTTAAACCTTTTGTCCTCTCAATGTAGGTTTTGTTCAGACACTACTAGTTGGGTACATTTAAACCTTTTGTCCTCTCAATGTAGGTTTTGTTCAGACACTACTAGTTGGGTACATTTAAACCTTTTGTCCTCTCAATGTAGGTTTTGTTCAGACACTACTAGTTTTTTTGTTTAGATATTTTAGTATATTTTATTTTTTTTATTATTATTATTTTTTTTTAAATACAGTAGAGTCCCGCTAATGCGGACCAGATGGGACCGGACCCCGTCCGAATCACCGAAAGTCCGGATTAAACGAAATTTGCTGTAAAATGCTTATGATAAATATTTTTTTAAATATTAGCGTAAATATTTAGCGCGCCGCGCCGTCTTCTTTGTCGGCACTTTTTCATCGTAGCCAGCCTCTCTTTGAATTATTTTCGAACTTACCGCTCGCTAAATTAAATTTTTAGTTGTGACTCCGATGGTGGACAGGAATAACTCCTCTGTCCCCATCCATGATATTTTAAATTGTTAACGTTTTAGATTGTTTTATTTATTTTTTTTTTTTATTATAAAATTATTTAGTTTTATTCAAAATTTTTTTTAATTTTTATCAGACTGCCTGGTAATGAGGGAAACCTCGAAAGCCGGCTAGCTACCACTAATAAAAATCTGTGAGAGGTCAGACTATATTTTATTTTACAACCTGTGAAGTAATCACTTCTCACTATATCAGCCATCTTCATATTAAATTTTTAGTTTAATAAATTTTAATTATTATTTTTTTTTTAATCCCGTCCGGATTAACCGGATGTCTGGATAATCGTTGTCTGGATTAGCTGGACTCTACTGTATTTTATAATTTATTGTACATCTGAGATGTGTTTTATTTATTTATAATTTTTGTGTTTATTTTGTCATAGTGTAAATAATTTTAAAGTTATATTCACTCATGATATAGATTTGTTGTTTATTCACATTTAGTTTTATTGTTACATCTTTACTTAATTGTAGCTTATATAAACTTATTAATAATGTATATATGTCAATACAAGTCCTGAGGAAGGCACACTCATTGTCAGCCGAAAGCTTATAGGTAGAAATTCTAGAAGTTTGTTTTTACCTATCATAAGCCTCTCCTGAATGTGTAACAACTAATAAAATTTTAAAAATGTTTAACCCTGGAATGCATGTGCTCACTTACCCCCCTTCGTACCATTTGCAGGAGTCAACATTTTTTTTTTTTCATTTCACGTCCTCAATTAAGTTTTTGCTCCTCTACAAAACCAATCAACAGTTTGGACTAAATATGAATATTTGACTTACAAAGTGGCTTCTGAATCCTCACCCTAAATTTTGTGTCGATATATTCATTAGGTATATTATTAGAGCTTTTGATCCGGGGCCTCTTCTGATCCTTCTTCTCTTCTGCCGATTTCGCGGAAAATTAATAGATGACACCTCTATGGAGTTAAGAATTTGAATATATATATTTTCTGTTGATATATTCATTCTATCGGGAGTTATCGTGTTCACAGACACACACACAGTATTTTTTTTTTTTTAATTTTTGGAATCAAGGAGTCAGAGAACTTGAAATTCCGGTGAAAACTGAACATCGAATTTCTGACCGATTATATAAATTTCCTGTACTTCGTATAGCTTCGGTAGTAAAAAAAAAAAACATGTGAGACTGATGCGGTACTCACGAGAATTGATGTGTAAACATCTGCCTTAGTTTCAAAAATTTGCTGTCGTGCACTGATTTTAATTAAAATTTGTTTTATAAAGTTACAATAAGAAAAGTAGTATGAGGAATTAAACTTTCAAATTTATTGTTCTTCAATTTCTTTTACACAGGAAATTATAGGTTTGTGATAGCTAAAATAATATATATTGTTTTAGATTTACACTGCTCTATTATTTTATTTTATCGCAAATTTTATTTATTGTGACTTTAAGCTATCGAAGCTTCTTAACCTAAATGTTTGGGGCCATGGTGGCCGTGCGGGCTAGGGCTGGTCGCATGGTCTCACCATGGTTTGCGGGTTCGAACCCCGCCCGGGAGTGAGTTTTATTTCGTAGATAGAACTCCCTCCCGGGGCCATGGATGTAGTAAATAACTTAATAACAAACACATATGGCTAGTGTGGTGTCTGTCGAGGCCAATCAAAGAAAAAAAAAGTATAATGTTGTAAAAATTCAATGTTATATCTAATCATGTTTTTTTATAGTTGTTTTATTGTTATTGGTTTTATTATATTTTACCTTTACATTCAAGTGCTCAAAAACAGCCGATATCACAGATAAAGAAGTGTGTTGTTGTGTGTGTGCGATGCGCGCGCAACCCGACATACACACTTACACATGCACATCAACGAGACTTACGCTCTGACTAGTACACTCTAATAACTGTTTTTTTTTTTCTACATGTACGTTATTTGTTTCTTTTTCAGACCCATACGAATTGGTGCCAGGGGGCCGACTGGCTGGTCAGGGCTCTGGACAGATTCAACTATGGCAGTTTCTTCTAGAGCTGCTCTCAGACAGTAGTAACGCCTGTATCGCCTGGGAAGGGACCAACGGAGAGTTCAAACTGACGGATCCGGACGAAGTGGCTCGACGGTGGGGCGAACGAAAGTCTAAACCAAACATGAACTATGACAAACTCAGTAGAGCCCTCAGGTAACAAATCAAAAATATCAGATCATCCCAATCTCTATTTTTGTAGGTCTCTAGGAGCTCTGCAGTGTCTTCATGGAATAAAACTTCGCGTCTATTGACCAGAGAAGGACGTTGTTTCTTTAAATGATCAAGTTGTTCAATAAATAATTACTTATACACCACACCAAACAGAACATAACACAGGGTTGGGTTAGGTTTTATGACTCATGCCCGGGCTTTAACTACGAGGTCATATCGCCTACTACCAGAGCCCGACTCTACTGTGGGAGTCCTAAATTTTGCCTACCCTAAATTTTTATTCACCTAGGGCAAGAGTCTTTAACGAGTACCTGACATCGTACAAGTTCGGGACCATCGCTTAACGTCCCATCCGAAGGAAGGCATGCTTAAGTTTATTTTACTTCCCAGATAAAATAAACTAAGGGCCTCGGTCGGGTTACGAATCCACGTTCTTGAGCTCAGAAGTCAAGCACGCATACCACTGAGCTACCAGCGCCCTCGAATATAACACATATTTATAATCAGAAATTTAATGGGACGAGTAAAATAGGGCGCAAATTATTCTAGGAAAGAATATATATTTTCTACCACTTTCTATAACATTTTTTCATCTTACATCTAAATTTTCAATTCACTTTTCAAAAACATTTTCATTTTGATCCCTAAAAGACAAAAAATGAACAGACGATACAAACTGTTACTAAAACTATTAGACAAAAGATCAAAATTAACTCTGAGAACTAAACGAGTAATGTATAACACATTACTGAAGCCTATGTGGACCTATAAGCTATGGGGTTTTGCCAAAGTTTGCAATCTTCAGCGCATTCAATCCTTGCAATCCAAAATCATAGCCAATGCTTCTTATTACATCTCCAACAAAACCCTCACGGAGAAAAATATATTCTTGCGGCAAGAATAATATTCTTGTGACAAGAAAAAATGTTCTTGCGGCAAAGTAAATTTCTTCTTGTGGCAAAAAAGTTTTATTCTGTATTTTGTGTCGGTGATAGGGAATAGTAGACACTACTAAGTGATAAGGAATAGTAGTAGACACCAGTCAGTCGGTCTTAGGGAACAATAGACACCACTAGGTGATAGGGAATAGTAATAGACACCACTAGGTGATAGGGAATAGTAGAATAGAGTTTCACTACCCAAGCTATACAAAAAATGTTTTTTAATTTACTTCTGTAAGATGATAACGTCAAAAAGATATCTTCTTGCCACAACAATATAGTTTTCCCCGTGCTTCACTGATCTTAATATTTCTTTTGTCACCTAAGGAGTGTCACCATTGGGTGATTTCTCCTATGTGATATTTTGACATTGTCATTTTTTTCTCCCTTAGCACATTTGCTTGTTGTATATATACTTTATACAGTTGTAAATTCTCTTTGTAAATAATAATTTAAAAAAATATTTTGACCCAAAAAATAAAACCCACGATTTGGAGCTGAAATGGCTAGTACGCTACCTCTGAGCTAGTGTATGTTTTTCTTGTTATTTTATTGTCGGTAATCCATAACCAACTAATTTGTTTGTTATATTCTGTTAGGCCCTGAAGAATTAAATAAACAGTTTCCGAAACGTTGGTCAAAAACTGAGTTATTTTTCTTTACACAACAGAACCTCAAATCAATCTTGTAAAGTTACTGTCGACTCTCAATCATTGTCACCAATGTATGTAATGATTTCAGATACTACTACGACAAGAACATCATGACCAAGGTTCATGGGAAGCGGTACGCGTACAAATTTGACTTCCACGGTCTGATGGCCGCCTGCCAGAACGAACCTTCCCCCCTCCCGCCTCCACCGCCACCACCGTACTGGCCCAGCCCCAGGCTGTATGTGCCGCCACCTCACCCCTACAGTGATCATCTTGCATCTCCCGCAAGGCAACAATGAGTCCAAGTATATCCTCCGCAATGAAGGGGTTATATATGTCAGTCTAAAACACACTTGTAGGTGGCATACTTCCAGGCTGTGGTTGGTTACTCCTCTGTGAACTTAGCCGCACCAATTTCACAGAAATTGACTTATGATGACAAATAATTGTACCTTATTGTACAAACAAGAAAAAAAATTGTAAATTAAAAAAAAAAAAATGCGTTAATTGAACCAGTCTATATTTCAATGTGGTCCAACTTTCTAAATGATAACTCCTGTTGGAAGTTGTTCAAAACTGCATGAAAGTTTTATTTTTTATTTTTTTAAATTTTATGTAAGTATTAAGAAAACAATCAGAAGTATTTTAAAACGGTAAAGTAAAATAACAGAATAAGTAAGAGGCAACAATAAATCTCCAAACAATTTCATCCTCTCTCATCTCTCTCCTCGGCCTTCTACAACTCCTTGTGCCTCCTCTCTCTGCAACTCCCTGCCCCCATCCGTCACTCTCCTTCCGTGGCCTCCTCCAATCCTTTGTTCCAATTCCTCTTCAATAAACCATCCGCTTCTTCTGACTAACATTTAATTCTCCTTCCTCTGTATTTTCTGCTTTTAAACATAAATTTTTATTATCTGTATTTATTTTATTTTAACAATAATTTTACTTAAATTAATTGTATTTCAAACGTTGTCTGAGTATCCTCCCCTTTCTTTATATTTTAAATTTATCTCATTTTCATATCTTTTTTTAAAGATATTTTTATATTACATTTTTTTTATCCATAATAGCACTAATTTAATTTTTTTTTTACTTAGTGCATACTGTTATTTTCTTTTGACTATTTATTCCTAGGGAACCTGAGTCCCAGAACAAAATGTGTTTTCTCATGTCATCCCTTGTTTTATTCCGACACTCCCAAATCGTTGTATTTTACTTTGATGTACAAACTTTTTTATTTATGTATAAAATGTGTAAAAAATACACATTACATACCAGTGTATTGCGCATTACCTTGTTTTTTATGCGTTAAATATGTTTATTTCTTAAGGTCTTTTTAAAATATGGCATCTCAAGATTGTATTATTTTATATGTATGTTATATATATATATATTGTAAATAAATTTGAATTGAAATTATTTTTAATTTATTTAAAGTATTTTTCCAACCTGTGTTTATTACATATTGATACTTTAACGCCAAAAGTGCCAAACCTATTTTTTTGTTTTTGGCCCAATAAAAACCAGATGGACACAACTAAACCAAAAGATGTTTTATTTATAAAATGACAAATATATTTAGAAAATATATTGGTTTTTTGAGACGGCTTAAAATTCTATAAGTAAGAACAATGTATACTGGATTGTGTAAGTTTTGAAAATCCCCGATTGACAGTGAACCAACATAGAAAAAATAAACATATCTGAGAACCGAAATGCTGTGATAGTTTATTATATATATATATATATATATATATATATATATATATATATATATATATATATTATATTTCATTTGCGACACTTTTTTTTGGAAGACCCCAATATCATTTAATCTTTATATGTTAGGCTCCAGTAGCAGCCTGTATTTCGCCAAATAGCAGGATTTTCTTGCGTAAATCAATGTGTAGAGAGAGCATGCAGTGAAATACATAACCAGCAGTGTTCACTTAGAAAACAATACATGAATGTATTCAGAGAATCGACTTAAGTTATAATATTGAACAAAAATAATTATTATAATCGGTGAATACTATAAAAATACGGAACTGAACTATAATATATATATAATACTATACTAGATAGTACTACGTTCAGAACAGTCTAAAGCGAGCTTTATTAAAAACTGATATAAATTAGAATAAAAAATAAATAAATAAAGGCGCCGTTAGCTCAGTGGTACGCGTACTTGCCTTCTGAGCTCAAGATCGTGGGTTCGTCTCCGTTAAACCTTTCTGCAACTGGAACAATTTTCTTGTTCTCGCGACTGTCCATTGTATTCTAGCATAAAGAGGGCGCCGGTAGCTCAGTGGTATGCGTGCTTGACTTCTGAGCTAAAGAACGTGGGTTCGTAACCCGACCGAGGCCCTTAGTTTATTTTATCTGGGAGGTAAAATAAACTTAAGCACGCCGTCCTTCGGATGGGACGTTAAGCGATGGTCCCGAGCCTGTACAATGTCAGGTACTCGTTAAAGACCCCTGCCCTAGGTGAATAAAAATTTAGGGTAGGCAAAATTTAGGATTCCCACAGTAGAGTCGGGCTCATGTCCACCAGAGTGAGGAAAGAGCGCTCTGGTAGTAGGCGATATGACCTCGTAGTTAAAGCCCGGGCATGAGTCATAAAACCTAGCATAAACCCCATTCTTTAGTTTATATATTGTCGATATATTTAATAAATGTGCATTTCTATGAGTCACAGCCTTAGCTAATCTTAGGTGTCTTCAGAATTGTATAAATGTGACAACGTAACAAATTTAAATGTCACTTTTAAGCTTTTGTCACTTTTGTACTGACGATGGCCAAAGTCGAAACCGTTTCACTATATCTATAAATTTTTGTGGAATTAGTCAATATAAAAATTAAAATAAGTTCTTTACTTTTATTTTTTTGTATTACCTTTCCATTATATTGACACAGATCGCAAAAATGTATTGAGAAATTAAAATAAACTTAAATGTATTGATATACACATATATTTTAATAAAACTGTGAGAAATAACAAATATAAAATGAAATATACAAAAATACAACTGCTTAATATTATTACCCATATCACGAATCTAAAATAAAAACAAATTCGAACGAAATCTCTTCTCCCAGGCTCCAAAAACTTAACGATTGAAGTTAATAATAGAGTTAATTTCAACTGTCTCATTGTTTCTTTTTTATTTTTTTTTTTTAAGTATGTTCACTTTGTAGTGTGAAGCCTCTCAACTTGTTTCAGTTCAGAAGTGGGTCAGATTCTTGGGGTGAAGAGATTGAAGAAAGTTCCTCATCTTCTGGCGCAGGGAAACATATTATTTCACTAAAACATAAATATTAATTATAATTATATATTATTATTTTGTTATATATTTATTTATAATACTATTAATAACAGTGATTCGCTCGAAATACTAGGCTTTACACAGAACTATTCCTCTTATGTATGTATGTTGAGTTCACTGGATTTTTATATTTTTCAAAACTCTTTCGAAAAATGAAAAAAAAAAAATAATAATAAAAATCGTCGGTGAATCACCGGTAATGTACTTCTCCAGAAAGAATTAATCAATTAATTTTTTGCTCCCTCTCAAAAATCTGTCGACCGTTTGCGCTAATATTCAATAGTTGACTTACTAAATCCTTATACTAAATTTTGTGTCGATAAATTCATTACATCGGTTTTTTTTTATGGTTTTTGAAGTGAGCCTCCTTCTCTTCATCCGATATCGTTGAATTTTTACAGGACTTCCATTGTAGAGTCGGTGTTATGTCCCTATGACAAAACAGTGCTCTGGTAGTAGGCGATATGACATCGTAGTTAAAGCCCAGGCAAAAATTACAATAACTAACTTAGCGATCTGAAATTTGATAATGAAAATCTTTGGTAACAACCACTTTTTCATAACTGAAAAAAATTATAATATATAACAACTCCACCAAGGACAAACATTAACAGTCAAGACAATGCAACGAATGCTGCCAAACGGCGAAGTATGAGAGTATACCGAACAGATCGTCGTGCATCTAACAACGGATAGGTTTGTCATATCTTTTAGTTTCGTTATCTGAAAAAGGGACCTCCATTGAAAACACTGCTTAGACTGATGTCAGTAATTCTTATTTTTCATAATTTTCTTCGTTTAAATCGATTAGAGTCAGCGAAATGATGATAGGGGCATGTAGACATTTTAAAATCATCCGTCTAATATTTATGATAACTAGAAGAATGTAGCACAATGCTGGAGTTAAAATAAAGGAGAAATTTTTGATGGAATGTTATAGAATATAAAATTGAAAGGAATTTTCGAAATTTTGGTCCCACTTCAACTCGAAAAAATTTAATACAAAAATTCTTAAAGAATTCCATTATAAAAGAAAAATTGATCAACTAAAAAAGGTAACAAAAGGCAACAATAAATAAATAAAGCATTAAATATAAATAAAACATTTATTAGTAATACTTATTTTTTCATGTTTACATAATATATATTTATATATATGTACAGTATACTTGTGTACAAGGGAAAACAAGTTGGGTCTATGTTTGATAGAATACAATACATTCGATTTTAGAATACTAATATACAAAGTTATCTGTATTTATATATAATATATAACAATTCGAATATTATACATATGGGTAAAAAAATCGGTCGACATAATCGGTGAACATAACGTTGTGTTTTACACACTTCTTATAACGGAATCGTTATAGTGTAAGCAAACATATTGCAAAATCATTTTGGGAAGACAAAAGTAAATTATTTCCTATAAAAAATTAACAATATTAATTTTGTAATGTTTTTGTTGTTTGTTTTAATGATTTATGCCCCAGGTTTCAACTTAGATCATATCGCCTACTAGAGCGCTCTTTCGACGCTTTGGACATAAGCCCGGTTTTACAATGGGAGTACCAAAATTTTGTCTACCCAGGTTTAGTTATCAAGGGTAGATATAACAAAAAAAAAAACTGCCTCTGCTGGGAAGTGGGGGAGGGGGGGGGGGGGGGGGGGGACAGTGACAATTGAGCGAATCAAGACGTACTGAAGGGAGAGATCGTTCTGTCGTACTGTCTTCCTTCCGGTGGACAGATCCCAATCCATTAGATTAGAGGCTACTTAAAATTTTTGGTTGAATTTCTTTAGATTTTGGTAAAAAAAACGTGAAAAAACGATAGACCAGTGTGTGGGAGATGAGAGACGAAGGCCGAGAGTGCGCGATTGTAAAGCGCTTCATAATGTCTTGGTTCAAAGCGGCAGGCACTTACTTTGAGTCAATTCCTATTATTTTTCTCTAGAACATCAAATCTCAAAGTGTGAATCATGACCGGACTACGAAATATCGCCTACTACCAGAGAGCTTTTTCGTGGCTCTATTTGACATGAGACCGATTCTAATATGGGAGTTCTAAATTTTGCCTAACTAGATTTAGTTTAGTTACCTAAGATCGTCTTTAACGAGTACCTGACATCGTACAGGCTCGGGATCATCGCTTAACGTCTCATTCGAAAGGACAACATGCTCAAACTCTTATTACCTCCCAGATAAACCCATAAAATAGATATCTTAGTTACAAAAAAAAAAAAAAAAATACTAATAACTATATTAGTCATAGTATTCATGGCCAACACTGGTTCCATGCTCATCCTTTCTGCCCACATTGGGAGTACACAAGGACATTAAGCTAAGCAGTATACTTAGAACTGCTTCGTTTAACTATGTTTTAAAGTTACGAATTCAATACGAGTATATAAAACAATCAACATTTCCATTACAATAATACATAAAAATATTTTGGGGAAATTTCCACCAGGTAAATGTCTTGAATTTGTAGTAAATACTACAATTCATAAAAAAAAAATATACAAAATTCTAAATTCATAGTGTTTAATATTTTATAATTTTATGTGAATAATAATAATAATTGTGAATTATTTACAACCCCACAAACCACAACGAACATTAATTTTCAAAAAAAAACTCACAACTCCAACTAAAACTCAGACTTATAATATCACAACTAATTCACAATTTTGTCTCCACACAATTAAAATTTAATTAGAAAAAATAGATAATAATTAAAGATGCAACGAATGCATTTAAGGACATGCAATATGAAACTTTGTACTTCCCAAAACTTGACTTTATGTGCTTACATGATAAATACAGTAGTGCTTAAACTGTTTATTATATTTTAATACTAATAAAATTTTCTTATTGAAATTTACATCATAATATATTAATTTTTTGAATTTATAATTACAATAGTTAATCGCTACACAAACTGAAAAAAAAAATCAAAAAACCTACGAGTCTATCGAAGAACTTATATTTGGACTGGGGATGAATAATGAACAAATGTATAATTTCGTAACGCTTATATAAATTTATTCATACATTATTGTGTGTTAATAATAATAATTTAAATCGATACTCCTTTCATATATGGGATTATCTACATAATTCATTTATTTATTAAACTTTATGATTTTATGATGTTCAAATGAAATTAAGATTATAGTTGCGCTTTTTTTCATGATTTATTCATTTTAAATTACATATTAATAAATAATAATAACTACAAAAAAATCGTCATATAAATATAACAAATTTACACAAATACATATTATATATAAAATATTTTAAATATACTTTCAAAAATAAAAATAAATTAAAAGCAAAAAATTATAAAGAAACGATTAATGTAAACGCAATTATACAACATATAAATGAAATTTGATGTTTACTTTATATATACATACATATGTGTAAAGCAACTCTTAAAACAAAAATGAAATACAAAATAGAGCTATAAAAAAAAAAAAAAAGGAAAAACGAATCATGCTTCAGGGAGCCACACAGGTTATCTAATTAATTACTAAAAACAATTAACATACGCTTAAAGGAGCCTCAATATAAGCAAAAATAAAAAAAACTAAGCGCAAAAACCAAAAAAAAAGCAGCTTCAAATATGTTAATGTAAGTAATTTGACGATATTATTTCAAAATTAAATTGTTTCGCACATGAAGAATTCAAGAGGCTCCTAATTACACAAATTTAAATTTAAAAGAAAAAATAATATTGAAATTATTTCAACGTAAGAAATATGGAATAAATAAAATATATTTTGGAAATATATATTAAAAAAACGTTAACACAAATAAAATAAATTATGAAATATTTTACTACAATTTTTTAATCTATCATAAACACATTTTTACAAATCATTATAGATTAAAATCGCAAAAAATATATAAAATATAAATTATTTAATTTTGAAATGAATTTATATATACAAAATTAGGTTTATGATTTGCTTGATGCTCATTTGCAAAGCATCTTTGTTCAATATATAGGATAGGTAACATAATTATGTACATTTTAGAGAAGTCATATACAATTATGGTATGTATTTTTTACAGAGCTGAGTAAAGGGCGCGCCCTCTCAACATCGTTTTTAAAAAAAATTCGTTTTATGGAAAACGCAAATCGATAACAATGACAATAATTTTATTATTAATAAAATAATTTTAGGTCATTGATGCAAGACAGAAGACCACATGTTCATGCTCAAAATTTTGAAATAATACCCATAAAAAAATGAATGGCTATTCCCTTGGATGAGTAAACGAAGAGAAAATACATTGTATTTGTATACATTGTGATTATATTTTCCTTGAGAGCTCTACAAGACAATTTATTTACTAAAATCTATACAATATATATATATATATATATAAAATTAATGAATATCTAACTTTTGAGAAAATGTTAAATAAAAAAACGTACAAAAAATAGAACAATTTAAACTCAAAATAAAACAATGGGACGTTAATGTCTAATAAATAAGATACATTAATAGTTCCCATGACAGTACTACGAAAATGCAATACAAACACGAAATCGAAAGTTCAATTATATTAAAATGTCTACAAATTTCAACCATTCTTATTCAAAAAAGAAAAAAAAATATACATGAAATAATTAAAAATATAATTAGAAATATAAATATTAATGACAAAACATATTAAAAACGAAGAGTATTTTGAAGTGAAATAAAATTATGCATAAAATAAAAAATGTATATATACATATATTCCTTCTGAAGTATTAATGTATTAATTCCATTTTTCCAGTGTGGATTAGAGCGTAGGAGTTGCATGGACTCACCACAGATGCGGGTTCGAATCCCGACCGAGGAATTTTATTCATAGATAAGACTTCTCTCCCGGATCCATGGAAGTTAATAAATAACCAACCCCTCGGGTAATGTAGCTCGGCCCCTATGGTGTCTAAATAAAAATGGGTTACACACCCCCGCAATCTAATAGCCCAAAGGGAAAACTTTTCAAAATGGGTGGGCATTGAAAAAAAAAAAAAAAAAAAAAAACTATTTTTTTCCTATGCCGTTTTTAAAATTTCATTTATTATTATTTTTTTTATGGATTTCCAGAAATTTAGAATTTATAATAATATATTTTTCTCTCATTTATTATATATGTATATATCCGATAAATACACATAATCTAATATATAAATATATATAAAAAACTCCTCGCGCGCTCTTTCGTCGCTCTGCTGGACATGAGCCCGACTCTAATGTGGGAATCCTAAATTTTGCCTACCTTAAATTTGTATTCACTTAGGATAGGGGTCTTTAACGAGCACCTGACGACAGATAAAATATAATAAACTTCATTTTAAAAAAAATGTTTTTACATGAAGATACATCAAAACAATTATAGATATTGGTACAGGAGTTCCCCAATAGTCTCCCAATAATTGGGAGAATAATGCAGCTGCTGAAAAATATATTATTATAGAAAGATAAATGCAGTTAGTTGTTGTGACTCGTGCCCGGGCTTTAAACACGAGGTCATATCCCTTACTACCAGAGCGCTCTTTCGTCGCTCTCATGGTGGACATGAACCCGACACTACTATCAGAGTCCTAAATTTTGCCTACCCAAGTTTAGTTACCTAGGGAAAGGGTCTTTAACAAGTGACATAGCATAGGCGCAGGACCATCCGAAGGACAGCGTGCTCATGTTTTTTACCTCCTAAATAAAAAACTTAAGAGACTCGGCCGGGTTTGTATGGGGAAAAAGGTATATGGTAAGGAACTTTTAGTTTGTATATTTAAAAACAATTAAATGAATAAAAAGAAAAATCATCACAGCAAATAGGGGAAGAGAGAAACAAAAATTAACAGATTTCAGTGATATTCTATGGTCTATTTTGATCACATATTTGTTTATTTTGAATATAGATTGCAAATAAAAAAATAATAAATAAATAAAAAAAAGTTTCATCTCATAAAATATCAATAAAAACTGTATATGTGTACATGACAATATGTTTTGCTTAATTTTTCACTAGAAACACATTACAAATAAAAGTTCTCATTTTCTAACAGCACAGACAAATACATTCGGAAGATTATTTTCCATAAATACTAAATGTAATGTTTACTATAAACATGACTGACGATCAAAAAACTGTAGTAATCTGTATAAATGAAATAGAAGATTTGAAAACTGCAATGAGATTCATTCAAAGTGTATATGATTTTTCTTAAGTAGCATAAGATTATATCGGAACACCCAGAACAACTCAAAATGTCAAGAAAAAAAAAAAATTGTATATACAGTGTAAACTCTATTTAACGCCACTCGATTTAACGACAAACTCCCTAAAAACATCGAAATTACTTGAATCTGGTTGGTTTACCTTGTTGTTCATACAATGATACACTCTATGTAGCATCACACCCACTCTAAATAACGTCAACAATACGTCATTACTAAGCAATAAACAGTACTTTCAAGTTGCCGAAATTAATAAGAACTGCAGCTGTATACGTTCTTTTGTTTGTTATTTTGTTGCTTTATTGTCTAGCACGTATTTACCTCGACTGTCGGCATCATACGTACCGAAGATTCTAAGAAATTCGTTCGACAGCCTGGCTACAACAGCTTCACTTACAGATGAAGAAATTCTGGGTTCGGTAAGAAACAACAACAATGGGATGAAGAAGATGAGACGGATGATGCTGAGCCTCCACCAAGCATTAAACAAGCACTCGATGCAGCGGAATTATTAGAAAAATACTCTTTGTAAAACCAAGTTGATCCCACTGTATCCCAAGATATGAATAAAATACATAAGAAAATACTGGAGCAGCAAAAAACGTCAGACGAAGATAACAGACTATACGCAATAAGCGTTGTTATTTGTATCAATATTAATGTTTGTTGTTTGTAAATTTTATACTTTATTAGTAAATACATATTATAATAGTAAAATACTATTAAATGTAATGTAATATGTATTGATTTATCTTCTCTTCATTTAACGACAACTCTCAATAACGCTATAAAATGCGCGGTCCCTTAAAAGTGTCGTTATATAGAGTTTAAACTGTGTATATATATATATTTTTTTTTTTGTATATTTTTGAGTCATAAGTAGCAATTATGTAAGTTAAAACTTTTTTTATCTCATTGCGTAGAAATTAAATGACTGATTTCAAGAATGAAATGAGATTCATTAAAATATATTATATATTTGCATATTAAAATAGGTGTATATAATTTTTTAAAGGTAGCATACGATTATATCGGAACACCAGAACAACTCAAAATTGTTAATTTAAAATTTTAACGGTCTGTCTAGGAGTACCTAAATAATATTTAAAAAAAATTATTAATAATTAGTTAATATGAAGTATCGAGAAGGCTTCAGCAGGAAAGAAGGGAGAACGGTCCACGTTTGTCTGTCGCCGGGTGTTCATGTCTGTTTATCCTGGAAAACTGTCTTTCCCCGTTTGACCGGAAGTCTGTTCAGCCTGATCCAAGGAGATCTCAAAAAAAAAATGAAAGAAGATCAGAGGAACACCAGATCCAGTGATGCGCGAATCTAAATACAAAATCTATGCACGTGATCCACAACCAAATTTAGAAAAAAAGATGACAGGCCAGGCCAAAAGAATCTTTTATATATATATATATATTATATTTTCTATATATATATATATATATATATATATATATATATATATATATATATACATAGAAAATTGATATATGCGTAACTTTAAGTCACCAAAAATCGCAGTTATATAAGTATTAAAACCTTTTATTTCGCAAAATAGAAAATTTTCAAACATTAAATAAAAATTGAGGAAAGTGATTTAATTTCTCTAGAATACTTGTGCTGTCCTCGTCGAGTTTCTTATCTATTTTTTTCTATTTCTCTTATTTTATGACTTCTTCGATTAACCATTTATTTTGTGCATATTTTATTTATTTATTTTTGTTTGTGTTTGCTATTATTTTGTAAATATTAATTTCTTTCTTTGCTTATTATTATTTATTTTTAAATATTTTATATTATTTAATATTTTATAATTTATTCTTATGGTCAACCGTTCTTGCTTATTGTTTTTGTACAGAGTATAAAATAAATAAAAAAATCATAGATATAAAGCTGAAAATGTCTGTGCGTTGTACCGCTATAACTCACGAACGGCTTGATGGATTTGATTAATTTTTTTAAAGATTTGTTCGTCATCGTCTGTGGAAGGTTATAGGCGTATTAGTACCTCAATATCTGGTCCATCCCAGCATCCACCCACGCAATCTTTGTAACTCAAAAACCACTGCAATGATTAATGAGGAATCTTTTTGAATAGATAAGTTTTATCTACCGGAAGGTTATAAGGTCTATTTTTTAATCAACCCCTGGTCCATCCCAGCATCCACTCACGCAATCTTTGTAACTCGTAAACCATTGCAACGATTAATGAGAAATCTTTTTGAATAAATTAGTTTTAGCTCCAAAGCTAGCGTTACTACAGTTGAAGGACTATAAGCCTTATTCCGTATGAAAAATTGAAAATTATAACATCATGAATGTACTGTCGAGGAACTGAATAGCCTTATAGGAGATATTGGGAGAAAAGTCAAAGTTCCCCGGGCAACGCCGGGTATTACTGCTAGTACAATATAAAATGTAAACTAATTGGGTGAAGGTTTTTCGACTCCGGTATTAAAATTACATTTTAAAATAAATGAAATAAATTTTTTTTTTGCCCAAAAGTTAGGAAAAAACCGTTTATAGTAGTAGTGACAATATGCCTACAGAAAGTGTTGAGATGTTGTGATAAAAGAAAGTACTTGAGATTAGTTCGCCGAAATTTTCTCATTACACTGATCTATATTAAAAAAATTGAATAATTAAAACCTTTGAGTTGCTAGTGAGTCGATAAATTCATGGTTAAAACAAATATACAAAAGTAAAAAATAAAATTTTCAAAAATGTTTGTGTATACGGTAATTAATTTAACAAGGAATTATATTTCTATACAATACATACATTTATTATTTTATTATAATTCATTTTCTTTTTTTATATACTAAAATATTTGACGCATTAAATTAATAATATTTTAATAATCCTATCTACATCGCTATAACGATCTTGAAAGCACTTCTATGATGACTAACCGAAATAATGATAGAAAGAAAGTCACGACTATATACTCAGGAATTATTTTACATGAAGCCTAATTCACACAGACTAAAGTATAAAAAATGATAACAATGATAATCTAATGAATAATAGCAGAACACTGTAATTACATTTCAACTTATCTTCTTTGCTATTTTGATAATCATGATGAAATTTCCAGAGCAGGAGGATATAAGTCCAGTTTAATGACCACAAAATAATAATAATAATCCGGATAAATTAGACTTTTAGCGAAATCTTTAAAAAATCGATGGGTAGTTACCAGAATTTGTGTGTGTCTTTTATGATCTATTTTCTAATTTTTAAGCTAGGCTATGCACATTTAAGACTTTTTTATGGCATGCATTTTATGTGTAAATAAATCTGGTCTCAGTTATAAATGAATGAATATCCATGCTCTGCAAATTGCCTCATACATTTAAACTCAAAAAATTCGTCTAGTGTAGAGCTGCTGAATCATGGCAGCTAGGGAAACGGACTGGGTGATGTAGTAGAGGTGCAGCGTTGCCAAAACGTGCACCTACTCCCTTCCTCAGAGTACAGAGGGCGAATAAAGTGAGGGATGAGGCGAAAGAAGTGGAATATAGCACAATTCCCATTGGCTACCTTTCATCATGCCACTTCTCGGCCATTATAAGCCCAACTCCCATGATTCATACGGCTTTCAGCTAAGAGTAAAAAATGTTACAGTATTTGTAAGGTCTGTTCTATATACAGGTTAGTGTGAATAGGGCTTTATATAAACTTTTGGTCGGTGTTTCTCATGGAGGACTAAAGGAGGATCCCCCGAGGTAGTGTGAACTGAAGACACGAAGTCAGGAGAGCAGTGTCTGTACAGATAGGATGTAGAGTATGCCAGATATACATACGAATTAGAAAAGGGAGAGAGACTCACTATACAAATACTTTGGCGAGACCGTCAGCACCTGCCGACGCTATGAATGGCCGTGTTGGATGAAATGCGACGTCCAGGATGCTCTCATCAAATTTCTTCCTATGGGCAGTGATCTCTTGAACACACGTTTTTGAGTCCAAATTCCACAACCTGATGCTGCAATCGTGACCTAATCAATAAAACAAATAGTTATATATAAACATTTCTGAGAATTCTGTACATAAAGTTACCCAGTACTCATTCCTTTGGGGACCTCGGTACCAAAATTTAAAAAAAGTCGTCGGTGGATCACCGGCAATGAACTTCCCCAGTACGAACTAATCAATTAAGATTTTTCACTCCCTTCAAATAGAAAATCTATGGTTGACTTACGTACATTCATTGCTTCGGTAGTTATCAGTGTTTTTGTGTCTCTGATCCCCCTCGATTTCACCAAAAATTAATAGGTGCTATCCTTATGGAGGGTATTGAATTCAAAAATAAAATTTCATATCGATACATTCATAACAACATTTATTGGGGTTTTAAAGTTGAGCCCCCTCTGATCCCCCCTTTCCTTTGGTCGATTTGGCTGAAAATCAATAGGTGTCGTCAGCATGGCATTCTGGATACACACACAAAAAATAGTGTCGATGCATTCATTATATCGGGAGTTATCATGGTCACAGACAAACACATACATTTATTTTTTTCATTTTCTGATTCAGAGGGTCGGAAAACATTAAATGCCATTGAAAACTCAGCATCAACTTTCGACCCTAAGTGAAAAAGTACATTTTCCAGGAAAATAAGAAATAGTAAAGTAATATTAATTTTTCATTATATTTATATCGATCCTTCTTTAAAATCCTATTTTTAACAAAAAAACACATTTCCCTGCAATATTATTTATGAAAAGAAAGAATAAGTATTTTATTATATGTATCGCATGAAATAATCTTCAGATAAAGTAATATAATCCAGTCACTCCCGAACAACGCCGGATGGCATGCTAGTTGGGTTATAAAACTATATAAATTCGTTTTTTTTTTTTAAATATTTGTAGTTCATTTATTGTTACATGGCTGAACAGATCTTATAAACGATATTATTATTATTAGATTGATATATCAGCAATGAGATCGTCGCACAATAATTGCTCTATTCACAGTTATCCTATCGTAATACAGTCCCTGAAGAAGGCACACACAGTGCGGAATTCGCACAATAACCGCTCTACTCACAGTTATCCTAACGTAATACAGTTCCTGAAGAAGGCACACATAGTGCCGAATTTGCACAATAACCGCTCTACTCACAGTTATCCTAACGTAATACAGTCCCTGAAAAAGGCACACAGTGCCGAAAGCTAGGCAGAAATTCTTGAAAGTTTCTTCTAGCGAACATTCGATTATATCCTTGGTCAATCCTGCCACTTAATAACTGTTAATTTAATATAGTGTATAGCGTAGTTGAGTATACTGACTTCCAGAGAGAAGATAGAGACCATTGGGGTCCACTGCAAGACTCGTGACTGCATCCAAATGAGCCACCATCGAGTGAACAGCCTCCCCTGTATTGTTGTCGAAGAATCGGATGTGACGATCCTCATGAGCTGTCATGGTGACGGGGAGCAGGGGATGACACACTGATCGGTAGATGTGTCGACCGTACATACCCACATCCTGACACAGAAACAACCAACCCATGAGTAGTCTGTATTTGCAGTAGCTATAAAGATCTCATCAAAGACCTGCGGCTTAACTCTGCTAAGTAATTTATATACATAATATATCCAGTCATACTTAATTTGAATAATAGTGTTCACTGAGATCTGCGAAAGGGGGGAAGTCGTCTCGAAATATTGACAAGACTATGTTATTGGGATGGTTTATTTGCGGCGAACAACTATTTAGGTTATATTTATTGTCCTTACGGAGCTAGAGAAGGGCAAAGCAAGGGACCCAGGGGCACCCAAGGAACAGGCAGGGCAGGGGGCATTAGGCTTAATCGTGGAGATAGCGAGACCATGTGACTAACATTCCCAAAATCAAAATGACGGGCGCTAGCAGCCATATTGTCAATCTCTAACAACCAAAAATTAACCAAAATCCATCTTTGTGGAAGTATCAAATTAAAGGGCTTAAAGGCGATCCCAGAAAAATATCTATTGTAGTTAGTTATTATGACTCATGCCCGGGCTTTAACTACAAGGTCATATCGCCTACTACCAGAGCGCTCTTTCGTCACTCTGGTGGACATGAGCCCCACTCTACTATGAGAGTCCTACATTTTGCCTACCCAGGTGTATTCACCTAGTGTAGGTACCTTTTAACAAGTGTCTGACATCAAACTGACTCGAGATCATCGCTTAACCTTCTATCCGAAGGACGACGTCGTCAAGGCATGGACTAGAAACTCAAGTTTCCTATAAATACTTATAAATTTGAAAAAAAAAAAAATAATAATAAATAATAATACCTGATTAGATTCAAGCCTCGTGACTGGCTTGCCTGTTTCCAGATCGAAGACAACACAGTGGCCTGAAGTGAAAGCAGCTACCATCCTGTCTGTCTCGTCCCGGACGAAGTCGCAAGATGTTGGAATCCCATCTGAAAGAACAACATGTCATTGAAACATATTGTATTTATTGTTGATCTAGAATTACCCGGAATAAGTTCCATTCTGTAACCGTAATATTCGAACTTACCATTGTTCATTTCATAATCGTCTTTTTTTTATCTTCCCCAACTCTATACGAAGTCTAGGAGGAACTTCTGCTGATATATAAAATAAAAAAATAAGAGTCTCCCCACATAGAATAATTATAGTTTCCAATAAAATTCAAATCGGCAACCTACATACACTCAAATTTTCAAAATGCCCACGATCTAGCCAGCAGACTAGGGTCACTTCTCTCTCTTGCTGACTAGATCAAATTATTATTAATTCAATTTGAATAAAAATATTTAAGCAATGTGTTAATTAATATTTCTATAGATAGCAGAATATGCTACACTACCCGACCTGTAGAATTAACATATTTGAAATCGTCCCAAGTAATGGTGTGCCGCTATCCTGGGCATTTATATTTATATAAATAAAATTATGTTAAATAAAAATAAATAATAATTGAATTAATAATAATTAAATATACAAATAAAATTACCACATTTCCTGTAGAAATTATAGCTCTGGTCGTTTACTAAATTTTTATTTCTATAGTAGTTTCCGAAAAGGGCCCTAAAAAAATAATATCGAATGTTCAAAACGCGCAATTTTGAAGAAAGAGCACGTATTTAAAAAAAAAATTCAATTAACAAACTTTTCACTTGGATTTCTTTTAAATATAATAATGAGATGCCATATTGTTTTTCTAAATGTTTGCAAAAATGTTAAATCCAATCCAAAGGTATAAATTATCTTACTGGGTTAACAGGGAAATGAATAGCATAAAATAAGAGAACAAATTTTTGGGTTTATTTTACTTAAACCTACGTTATAAATTAGTTAACTAAATATTGAAAAATAAAAAAAAATGAGATTAATTTTCAAGAATAAATCTTATAAACTAATTACTTAATACTATATCTATTTTAGTATTTTTTCTTTTTAAATATTTATGGCTATTATTTATAATTATTTTATATTTTGGCCATATATATTATGTAGATATAAATAAATAAAAGTGCCTTTGCGCACTGTTCTTTTCACTCCTACAAGGTTCACTACTTTAAGCCTAAAAACAATTCTCTGTCCACCTTCACGTCTCAACAACCACAACCACAACAACCAACGACTGGTCCACTTAATTAGAACAGCTGATGGTCGTCTTTAGTCTCCATTTATTGGTTGGTTTTAAATCAAAATGCGACTTTTTTTTTATATATATCAATAAATATAATTAATTTTATAATATATTATTAATAATTACAATGTGTGTAATTTTATACATCACAGTCTATTTCACAACATATATGAAATACGAGTATGTGAGAGTACTATCGATATTGCTACCATATATTTTGAGAAATAGACAATATTTTTAAAAAACATATATTTTTCTTTATATTTTTTATTAAGTGTTTCACAATCCTTGCTAAAATGTTAACATTAAACATGTTACAACCGGTTAGCACAGTGGTCGGCAAAGTGCGGCTCCAGAGCCGCATGTGGCTCTTTGGCTCCTTAAGTGCTGCTCTGGCACAAATATCCACGGAAGGCATTTCGGTTCTACATATATATACAAACAAACTTTTTCAAGCATGAACATTATCAAGAGTAAACTGAGAAGTCGTCTTATTGATGAGAACTTGGAATCATGCCTAAAATTAAAAACAACATACAAACCTGACTTACTTCAACTTTCCAAGGAGATGCAAGCACATTGTTCGCATTAATAAATATTTATTAAGTATGAAATTTAGTTTTATTTAGTGTAATAAAAGTTTACTAAACAAGCAGATTTGGCTCCCAATTTTTTTTTTAAATTGTTGTAATGTTCATATTTGGCTCTTTGGCTAATAAGTTTGCCGACCACTGGGTTAGCATAAAAAAAATATATTGTCAATAAAGGCTAATAAATTGTGCTGCAACCAAAAAAGTAAAATTAACAAGACTCCTCAAACATCGAAATCAGATTTTGGTGAAAACACAACATCGATAACATAACTTCGCCTATACTTTGTACACCTGGGGAAGTAATAACATTTACACTAAGTACAAAACCTTACACTTGTTCTTATCTAAAATTAAGAAAATTAATACATAAGAAAATTTTACCTTGTTCAGATGCATAGGTATGGACTAGAGAATTGGTTCTGGTGGACCAGAGTTTAAGGGTACCATCTGCAGAAGATGAGAGAAGCTGCTGTCTCTGGGGATGACAAACTATCCTCCAAACAGCGTCTGTGTGTCCCGTCAGCTTCGTAGACAGCACACTACTCTCTGCAACCATCACCAGACAAAAATACACAATTATAGAGAAAAATAATGAAATGTTGATAATTTTAATATATTTTAATTTATATTTATTACAAGCAGTTTACCCGGCTTCGCCCATAATAACTTTATACAGGTTAGTAGATAGATAGATAAACTTTTATTGCACTAAAGATTACAAAATGGCAATGAGTGTTTTTTTTTTTTAAACAAAATACCTATTCTTATATTTAAATAAAATATAATAAAAGAAAAATATCTATATATAGAATTGAGTCCTCCAAAATCAAAAGTCACAATATCCAAAATTATCAAAATTGAGATGGCAGTTGTTCTTTTTGCAATTTTTTGAGCTGAATTCAAAAATGGCGTTGGTTAGAATGAAAATTCACCATATCCTAGGTTTAATGGGCCTAGAAGTTGAGGGTTGGAGTCAGAACTAACATCATCCTAATGGATAATGAAAACTGACATTATTGCAGAGATATTGTGAAATAATTCAAATGGACTTGAAAAATAAAATAAAACTTGTTTATTTAATATATTGTCTAATTTCACTAACTATATATACATGGGAGTACTTTCGGTATTTCGAGGGAGGGTAATGGGTTCCTCGAGAGGCTGACATTCTGAAAATTAACTTAGTCTTATCTCTTATGCTTTTGGCTGAGGATGGTAGAAATACCGAAAGTACTCCCATGTATATATAGTTAGTGAAATTAGACAATATATTAAATAAACAAGTTTTATTTTATTTTTCAAGTCCACTAGTGGATAATGTTAGT
The DNA here is from genome assembly GCA_963662175.1 of Aradus depressus. Taxonomy (NCBI): domain Eukaryota; kingdom Metazoa; phylum Arthropoda; class Insecta; order Hemiptera; family Aradidae; genus Aradus; species Aradus depressus. Next base: position 15,949,297 of record OY759224.1, on the reverse strand, counting down.
TCTGACACTATGCATCTTTTAACCAATCAGAAAGCACTATTTCAGCAAGCATAACCTGCCTGCTCAAAGAGGTTTCTTTTGTGCTGTATTTTTTTGTACAATTACAACATGGTAAATTTTTACCTATTATATGTCAATTTTAATCATTTTTCATTTTTTTAAAATTATTTTAAGTTATAATAATTGTAACAATAAATTTACATTGCATTTGAAAATGTTGAATGGTTTTGATTTATTTATACATGTTTGAGAAAGTTGGGAACAAAACTCACATTATCCACAATGTTACTGCTTTTATTTTTATAACGCTATATAAAAATCCATTTTTTTTTTGTATGTATTTTATTTTAAAGTGCTAAGTGTGATGTAAAAAAAAAAAAATCTTTGCAAGAACCGGCGAAGCAAATTGTAGTCGAGAGCGGTTTTTGGCAAATTCCCAAAATTTTGGTTTTTGGATATTGTAAGTTTTGATTCTGGTGCACTCAATTGTACAAAATAAGCAATATAACAACTAAATAAAATAAACAATGTACATCTTTCATGCAACAAATTAAATTATATTATTCTTTATTTTTAAGCCAACAGTAAAAAATAAAAATAAATTGTTAATTTTTCTAACATCTAAGTTATTTAAAAAAAGCACAATTGGTTCTGAGTCATATTCTGGTCTATTGGTGAGATAATTGTGGAGAAATGTTTGCCTGGGGATACACAAAGAGTGACAATAGAACAAAAAGTGTATGAGGTTCAGAGTATAAGTTTCGTTGATGTGAATGCGTGCGTACACACAACTACACACTCCTTTATCTGTGATGTCAGCTGTTTTTGAATAATAGATAATATATTTGTTGTCATATTGTCATAACAAATAATATAATGCTTTTACCCATTTCATGAGATATCGAACAGCTTATTTCATTTTTAAATGACAAACTTAATCTACAAATGAATATGAATCGAAGCATTTCAACAACTTCGAAAACTACCATCGACGCTGTCTGTATTCCCGCTGTATTTAGAGACACTACAATCACAGTTGTATATATCTTATTTCAGTTATCACAAACCTATAATTTCATGTATAAAAGAAATTAAAGAACAATAAATTAAAGTTTAATTCCTCATAATACTGTTCTTATTGTAACATTATAAAACAAATTTTAATCAAAATCAGTGCGTTTCGGCATTTTAAATTTTAACATTTCCATTCTTTATATTGTTTATTTTGGACTGAAGTCGGACTGTTTATTGTCTCGTCCCCACTTATCCTACTCATCTTCTAGTGTTTACCAAAGTAGGCTGCCTTAAGCCACTCAGTACCTTGCTAGGAGCCACCAAGACCGCATCTTATATCTATCTACCTGCTCAACCATCACCACATCGTCCCATCACATCATCTCTGCATTCCATCATCTCAACAGCTACCAGCCCCCCTCCTCATCTCAGAGCGGCGTAGAAGGCATCGAAACCGATAAAAACATTATTATTTTACCAATTTTTTGAACTTTTATTTTTATGTTAAACGTTATATTCGAATAAAAAGAAAATTAACACCTTCCTTACAAAATAGTCTTTATTAACTAATGCATTTCGAACGCAGAAGCGTTCATCATCAGAGCTACATATAAACTTGTTTATATGTAGCTCTGATGATGAACGCTTCTGCGTTCGAAATGCATTAGTTAATAAAGACTATTTTGTAAGGAAGGTGTTAATTTTTTTTTTTTATTGGATATCCTTACAGTGAGGTCCGATTATGTTATATTCGGAGTTAAGTTTTATTTATACTTAACTTATGTTTTGTTATCTCTTATTATTTTTCAGTTGGCCAACTCCTCTCCCTAAGGTTTTCTTTTGTTCATTACATTCTTTTATATATAAACTTCATCAATCTTATTATTATTTACTCTTATATATTCTCCAATATTTTGGAGTCCGCCAGAGGTTTTGTAGCCGGTTAATTGGAAATTCTTATTTTGGATACCACTACCGGTCTACAATGTATGACAGCAAATTTTTTAAATTAAGCGGATGTTTACACATCAATTCTCGTGAGTAACGCATCACTCACACATTACTTTTTTATTATTTATTATTATTATTATGATACGTACCATAAGAATCGTATGGATCTAGTGGGAATGAGGGTACGGACCAGGCGTGTATGGCTCCATCAGTGGCAGCGCTGTAGACTCCTTCTCCAGTGGGCGACATACAGAGGCAGAGTACGGGGCCGCTATGACCTCTGAAAGTGTACAGGGGTTCTACGTCCAAAGAGGCTGACCTACAAGAAGGAAAACAAGTTAATATAGGCCAATTCGAAAAACAACCTACACCCAGAATAGAGAACATTTCAAGAATAAATCCACCACTTCTTTAATTCTCCAGTTATACGATGTATAGAGAAATTATGTAATCAGTCTCCAATTCGATATTGAGTGCTTATCGGAATTTCATATTTTTCAAACTCCTGATCAGAAAATTTGAAAAAATCTCCTGTAGGTCTGTTTGTTTGTGATAACACCCGATAGAATGTATAAACACGAAATTTTATGTGTGTAACTCCAGGAGGACACCATTTTCAGCCAAATTGGCCAAAGGGAAGGGCGGGATTTGAGGGGGAAGCTTAACACAAGTCTAAAAATTGCTATAGTAATCAATCTATCTAGACGAAATTTCATATGTAAATTCAAAACCCCATAAGGACTACTCCTATTAATTTTCCGCACAATCGGTTAAAACGATGAGGGGGTTCGACTCAAAAATACTAATATCTGCCACTTTTTTGCATTGCGCAACAAAAAAGTTAGTATGAGGATTCTGAAGTCCCTATTTAAGTAAACTATAGTTTTTTGGTTTTGGAATGGAGAGAGAAAAGTTAATGGATTAATTCCTACTGGAGAATTACAGTGCCGGAGATTCACCGAGACTGTTTTTTTTTTGTTTTTTATACTCAAAGGTCGATGTACACACAACAGTGACGTGACAGTGTCTTGACCGACCCGTGATTCCACCGACGAGGTTTCCGCTCTTTCACTTGTTCTTCATCTTCTTCATCCAATATCAGAGCAATCATCAAGAGGTCATCATCCGAGAACTTCGCCATACTCGGCCAATCAAGTGCACTGCCACACTACGGATGAAACACTGACCAATGTGAAACTGAATCAATATGAGATCACGGCTGATGGAATCACGGGCCGGTCAAGGCAATGTCACCTTACTGTTGTGTGTAAATCGACCTTAAGGCTTTCAGTGAGTTATCAAATACAAAATTATTCCATACCTATAGCCTATATCCTAAGAGGCCATCGTTGAATTTTCATCCGCCTCCCTGCAGTGGTCTCTACTGTAGTTTACGGTGAATCAACGGTAATGTACTTCCCCAGAACGAATTACTCAATTAACTTTTCGCTTCCTTTCCAAACCAGTCTTTTGCGCAATAATAAATATTCAATATTTGACTTAGGAGGGTATAACACTATAAAAGTTCTTTGACAAAGATCTTATATAAAAGTTGGATCGAATTTTTTTTTTAATTTCTTTTATAAAATATCTTTTATGACTACAAAATTTAATATTACACTATGTAAAATATTTTATAAATCTTAGTTTTTTGTTTCAAGACACTACTAGTAAGTTGTGTGCAAGTGACTGTTGTGTCGCAAAAATAGATGACGTTTTAATACAAATTGCCGCAGGTTTTGCGGCTGCTGCAATAGCAATAGCTGTGGCAGAAAAAAATAAACATAAGAATATAAAGAAACGTTAGTGGGTAAGACATTGGGTTGCGCGGCGCGAGTTTATGAGCATCCATCAATATTTACTGAAAGAACTGTCCATGGAAGATACAAAAAGTTACGTGAACTATTTGAGGATGAATAAAAAACCTTCGATTACTTGCTTCTGAAATATGATTCTGACCAATAATATCTCGGGAAATGACACATTTGCGTAACCCAATACCCACTGAGGAACGACATTGTTATTCTGCGATTTCTAGCCACAGGCGAGAGCTACTCAAGCCTTCAATACAGTAGTCGCATACCTCAGTGTACACTTTCATATAACCCGACAACAATTAATCAAATATTGGATGAGGAGGAACTATGATAAAAGAACTTTTATAAAAGACAAATTTTATAAAACTTGAGCTATTACACTATCACATTTATCGTAAAAGTTCTTTTATAAAAGATCTTTGTCAAAGAACTTTTATAGTGTAATACCCGTTTTACATAGGGTACGTCTACATTGGTGCGCTTTCGTCTTCCCCTTTCAATTCAACATGCGTTTCAACTTGCGTTTTCATTTTTCAACATTGCATGCCCTTGTTGAACAGAGGACGCATGCGTGGAAGTGTCCACATTGATTCGACACTTTTCGTTGTTTTCGTTCAATATTAATAAATTATCAATACCTATTTTTTAACAACTATGTTAATAGTACATTTTGTAGGTATCTAATACATTTTTTTAACTCTAGTCTTGTACTTTTAGAAATTGTCAGTTAGTGCGGAGTTATTAATGGGAGTTTGTGCAGCGTTTGTCGTAATTAAAAAAAGTTAAACCCAAAGTAAGAAAAAACGACGTTGGATGAAGGATTTTTTATATGCACGCAACTTTAATTTCATAAATGAACTGGAATATGTTGATGATGGAGTTCTCTTTAAAAATTTTTGTCGAATGTCCAAAACTGAGTTCTACAGACTTCATAGTTTTATCAAGTGGGATCCTTGTTTCCTAGCGCCTGTTCCAGGCGCATAGGCAAGGGTGGGTGGGTAACAAACCTCCCCCCCCCCCCCCTCCAAAAGTGAACGAGTTGAATGAAAAAAATCCAAGCAGTTGGATATGCCTGCGTGGTGGCTTGCGCTAGTGGGATTGTCATCTGTCAACATCCAAGAGGCGCATGCCTCCACTTCCCTTCCACGTGCGCTATGACGCATGCTCTTATTGAAAGCAAAAGTGCACCAATGTAGACGTAGCTAAAGGGACTCCTAAATCCTCATACTAGAAGCCGATAAATTCATTACATTGGAAGTTATTAGAATTGATCCCCTGAACCCCCCTTACCTTCGGCCGATATTCCTGAAATTTGACATGTTATGTCCTCATTGGGTTTTGAGTTCAAATACGAAATTCCATGTCGATTGAGAATATATCCCTATGACTAATGGGGTTCTGGTGACACATATATACTATATACTGTAGTGTAGTTCCATTCAGATATTTGTTTTTATATTTGAAATATTTTTGATCGATTACACAACTTCCCCTATACTTCGAACAGCTGGGGAAATAATATATAAAGCACAAGTCCTCTATAATAAATGTTAACCTACTTTTTGGCAGGTACAGTCTTGTGAAGGTTCCACAATTTGAGAGTATGATCCTCCGAGGCGGTTATGAGTACCGGATCGTTGGGATGGAATGCAAGAGCACGAACTCCGTCAAAGTGGGACCTCAACGTATACTTGGCTGACCAGGTCTTTCGCAAAGACTCTTTTGTAGTAGGCAACTGAAAAATATACAAAATATGTTAGAATAAACAAATTCTGATTATAAAATTCATAATAACTAACTCAAAACCAGCGTAGCAAATGTAGAAGTACACTCAATGAATATGTTCTATAAAAGGAAGATTCTGATTGACAGAAGGAATAGTTAGCCCAAAGAACTCGAGTTATAGTTTGTAACTGATATTTATTGAGAAGACAAAAATTAAATGGGAGAAGTGTATATATAAATCAATAATCTTCTAACATAACCCAAAAAGTAATAATATTTTTATTATTATTATGTTTGAATAGTTCACTGAAAAAATATAACATGAAATAATCTGAGCAATTTGCTTTTAGAATGAGTACTGATGACTTCGTTGAGGTTATCTTTAATCCTTAGGTATATAAGAACATGTATATTAACAAAAATATTTAAAAACAAATAAAATCAAAGATTTATTTTAAAATTGATATTGTCTAATTCCACAAAATACATAATGTACTGTTTTCGGCTTATACCATCAGCACAAAGTTCTGAGGTTGCTATATCGGCATATTTATACAACTCTGAGATTACCTGAGCTTGTGACATTCTCAAGGGTAACTTCACAGAGGAGGCAAGAGCTACTATACAAACGAAAAAATCGAACTGTGAAAATATGTTTTTAAAAATAAAGTTCAAAAACTTCAAATAATCTAAGGATATTCGTGTATATAATTGAAGGGTTGAAAGCCATAGTGGTGTAAGTCAATTTTTTTGTATTCTTGACATTCTTCTTTTACGAAATTTTTATGGGTATAAGTGTGGAGAGGAAGAGTGAAGTAAGTCCTAGTTTACTTTACTAACACATTTTCCAGACATGTGAATGGAACAGCTATTTTGATACCAGTAATAGTGGTTTGAGTGACACTTTCAAATGACTTACACCACTATGGCTTTCAACCCTTCAACTAATAAATTAAATAATGGCAACATGATATTTAGAGCCCGACTTTAACTATGGGAGTCCTAAATTTTGCCTACCCTAAAATTTTATTTACCATGGGTGTATTTATCTTTAACGAGTACCTGAGATTGTACAGGTGCAGGAACATAGACTCAACGTCCCCTCCGCCACCTTAAGTTCAGTAAGCAAGCACGCATACCACTGAGCTATTGGCGCCCTTCTTATTTATTTCATATATAAACTATGAACTTGCTATTATTTTTTAAAGTATATGCTTAAACCCAAATTTGTTCACAGTAATAGAATTTTTCGTTTAGACAGTAGGACTTCCCAATCTTAGAATTGTAAAAATATGCCAACCCAAACTTAAAAAATACTAAAAAATTTAGAAAAACATATGTTAATATTGTTTATTTCACAAAACATATATAATACATGGGGTACATTCGGTATTAAGTACCATCTTCAGCCATGACTTAATACTAAGTTGAAGTTCAACAAGTTTGAAGACTGTTTTCACATAGTATTCGTTAAGTCGTGGCTGAAGATGGAGCAATACCGAAAAAAGTCCCATAAAGTATACATATATTTTTTGAATTAATAAAAATGTTTAACAAGTTCTCTGCTTTTATTATTTTTTATAGTTTCTTCAATATATAGAAATTGTTTAAAATAAATATTCCCAGATAAATTGGAGCAAAGGTAATACAATAAAAGATGGACGGACAAAAAAATATATGCACAAAATAATGATGATGCGGAACTCTAACAATGGACAAATAACATTATACGAACTGCAATAAGCAATAGTTAAGCCCTGAGAACAGCTGATGAGTTGTTGTACCCCTGATGACACATCAAAACTCCAATCACCAACAAATCACATAGCTGATTAAAAAAAAAAAAATGTATAAAAATATATATAGTAATACCAAAGAATCCATCAATTTAAGTGAACTGTTATAGAGAACCTCCTTCCGAAATGTCCTTTTAGGTTTGTCCAATGCATTCACGTTCCAATATCTTTGTAAAAGTAATACAGTTCCAACCTTAGATACAGAAAACATTTATCAATAAATCTATCAATATAGTCTATGGAGACAGTGGCGGATCCAGCAAGGCCCCCAAGTTAATTTATCAATTCGTTCTGGGGAAGTACATCGCCGACGATGCACCGACGACTTCATCTCTTTTTTTATTTACTTCTTTATTTATAATTTATTTATTTAAAACGACCTATTGTTCGTCATTAGCAATTGTGATGTTGAGGAATGACTTGAGCGTGGCTGTATTGCTGAGGTGACTGGAGAGGAGTCCAGGCTTGTCCTATTTGAAGCGTCACACACAGTTTTTAAAAACCCTAGCTAAAATTAATGTTATCCATTACGTTTATTTAGCTCCCAAATCAGTTAAAAATGTAACTTATATAATGAAATGTTATCATCTGAAACCTTAGATAGATTGGCCACAGTTCGAGCTCCGGACAACCCGTCAAAGTGTGCCAAGTTGAACAACCGCTATATCTCATGCAACCAGAGTCCATTCATATTATTTTTTCCAAAAAGAAAAAAAAATTGCTTTTAGGGCAAAATTATATATCGGAAAAGTCATCTGCCCTGATAATTCGTAAATAATATGTAACATTTTAGGTAGCCAATCGGCTACATATATGTGAAAAACTTATTATTTTCATTCTATTTTGTTTCTTTTTGTCATTTCGTTATTTGAAATTTTGTAAAAATAACCATCACACTAAAATGCATATGGAAAGAGAACTGGTTCAAGGTATATATTATAGCAAAGAGAGAATTGTTAAAATAAATTGGACATTCATACAAATATTATTTTTATTGGCCTTATTATAAATGTCTTGTTGTAATACAACAATATTAAAAATCTAAGTTTGTTTTATTTATTTTATTATAAAAAATTGTCAGTTAAGTTATTTTCTATTTAGTTTAGCCAGTATAACATTTGAATCTTTCTATCTAGCTCACAACTAAAAAAAGCAAATGTGTGAGTGACGCGATACTCATGAAAATTGATTTGCAAACATGTGCATTAGTTCCGAAAATTTGCTGTCATGCATTGATTTAGATTCAAATTTGTTTTATAATGTTACAATAAGAAAAGTAGTATGAGGAATTAAACGTTCAAATTTATTGTTCTTCAATTTCTTTTATACTTGAAATTATAGGTTTGTGATAGCTAAAATAAGATATATACAACTGTGATTGTAGTGTCTCTAAATACCGCGAGAATATAGCGTCGATGGTAGTTTTCGAATTTGTTGTTGAAATGCTTCGATTCGTATTCATTTGTAGATTAATTAAGTTTGTCATTTAAAAATGAAATAAGCTGTTCGGTATCTCCTGAAATGGGTAAAAACATTTGTTGTGACAATATGACAACAAATATATTATTTATTGATCGATATTTTCAGCAGTTATTATTATTATATAATATCATATAATAATATATTATATATTTTTGGATTTAAACTGCTATATTAGTTTCCTTAACCACAAATTATATTTATTGTTACAAATTTAAGCTATCGAAGCATCTTAACCTAAAAGTTTCTTATCGAAAGATCGTTTTATAGTTCGTAATATTGATATTTTAGTTAAATTCACTACAATGGTGAACATGATCAATAATGTTGTAAAAATACAATAGAAATGCTCAAAAACAGCTGACATCAGAGATAAAGAAGTGTGTAGTTGTGTGTGCGCTCCGCGCGAAATCGACCGACACACACTTACGCATGCATATCAACGAGACTTACGCTCTGACATAATAATAATAATAATTTTATTTCCGTTAAACCAATACATGGTAATAGAATACGTCAAAAGAATTTATTAAACATTAAGATAGCTTATAAATTAGATTTATACGTATGAATAGTAGTAATAACGAAACTATTTTTAAAAAAGTCCCTACCGAGAGCTAACATGTTCACCTATCAAAATATTTGGTCATACCTGTGCTTTAAAGGTTATGTTAGGCTAAAAAAAAAAGAAATGTTCGTATTTTAAATAGGTTGCAGTCAACTTTGACTTATTTTTCTCTCATATATACATATGAAAGTTAACTCATAGCCTTCAAGGGGTATAATATTAACTGAAATAATAAATACAACTATAGCTAATAAATATATGATGGTCTTACATCGTATGAAGGTTCAGCCTCATTGTTGACAGTGAGTTGAGCCAGTTCTCCGAGGCCCAGGGCTGAGTCTGTCTGGTCTTCTCTCTTGGAGCCGTCCGCAGGAGGAGCGTACACACCACTGCTGGTCGAGATAACTAAACAAACACAACACTTAGCAATAACGGCACATTTTTTAATATACACATATAGTATAACATACTTCGATCAGAGCTCAACATCACGGGTTCAAAACCCAGCCGAGGTCCTTAGGTTTGAGCACAGCGTCATTCGGATGGGATGTTAAACTTAGGTAACTGCACCTGGGTAGCCAACTTCCATAGTGGAGTTGGGCTCATGTCCACCAGAGATACGAAAGAGCTTCGTTACAATAACTAAATAACGGTACATTTGTCTAATATCGACACAAAATTTAATATGAAAATTTAGAAGTCCCTATGTAAGTCAGCTCTGATTATTAACCAATACGATTAACCGGTTTTGGAAGGGAGATTCATTCGTTCTGAGGAAGTACATAGCCAGTGATTCAACAATTAATTATGAATAATAGTGAATACTTTTCATGACGTAAGAAGGGAATGGAGCAAGCGTTTCTATTGATCTAATGGACAAAGCTCATTTTGCATGACTGCTTTCTTTTCCAAGCATTTTCTTAATAAAGAATGTAGCTTCGTCAGCTCATTCAATGTAGCTTCAAAAACTAAATGAGTCGCCCAATTGCAAACCCTGCTAAGTCATTAAAAAAAATGAGTTAGTGGTATCACTGGATTTAGTTTTTCAATTGCTGCACGTCTGAACTAAAATCAGGGATCAAAACCTGTTAAAACCCTCTGAAAAATCAAAAATAAAACCTCAAACGGCTGCAAAACCTGCTAAGTTCTCAAGATGGTAGGATGCAAAACCAGCCAAGTGTATAAAGGGTGCGAAACCTGTTAAATGATATGGGCCAAGATGGCCACCTCAGAACTTGGGATACAAAACCTGATAAGTCTGAGTGCTACATAGCAAGGTGTTGCAATGAAAGACGCAAAAATGAAATATGTTAAAAAACTTTCATTGTTGCGTTTTGGAAATGAATGGGAAGAAAATGAAAATGTATCCTTTTGTAAAGAGGTATTTGAACAACAAGAACGTCTTCAGAACAAGGATGCTTTAACTCCGGAGGAAGAGGGCTTCGATCTAAAGAACGAAGAGGAAGAACCAAATTAATTAAGTTATAGAGAAAAACAAAAATTTGTTTTAAGAAACTGCTCTTTGCATTACAATATTATTCTTTTAGATTGTAGCAACCTAATGCTTTTAATGTAGGTAGTTAATTAATTTTCTCGAACAATATCTCTAAATATTTAGTGAATTGTTTTAAAAAATAACAAATTATTATAAATATACTACTTTTATTACTTTGCGCTTGTGTTTTATTTCAAAACCAAATTGTAAAATTAATGGGGAACGTGCTAATAATAAACAGATTTTGCAGCCGCATAAAAATGTTGACAGGTTTTGCAACCTACATTGTTTCAAAGATGGCTGCCAAAAAGGTTTCAAAACCTGATAACTTTGGTGTGCGGTTGCAAAACCTGCTAAGTAGGATTTAAATATCAGAATAACTAATTATTAATAATTCTGAGATTATACACAGATAAAAGGAAAGTTGCGTTTATTTTTGACGATTTTTCAAAAACAAATGGCAGCTTTGCATCTCTAACCGTTTGATTTTAACAGTTTTTCACCCTTTGCCAAAATTTGCTTAACATTGACTTAGCAGGGTTTGCATCTGGGTGACTCAAATGTAACGACATGTCTAATTCAATTTTGTGAGGAAGCTGGTGTTGCATTAACGCTCCTCAAAAATTACTTACTCCATTCCTGTGGATCTCCTTGATTTAAGCCCCCGGTCACCTCAGACTGTGTGAGAAGGTTCAGCTCATTCAGCACCTCCTCAGCTTCTGCATCTACATCGTCGTTCTCGTGAAGGAGCATCCCCTAAGAACATGGAAAACATCAATAAATCAAACAGATTAATTATCAAATAGTCACAATACACTGAACAGAATTTATAAAAACATGGGAGAGGGTGGGTTCAAAACCTGACCGAGGCTCCAAGGATTTTTATCTGGGATGGTTAGGCACAATTTAGGACTCTCACAGTAGAGTCGGACTAATGTCCCCCAGAGTGACGAATGACCTCGTAGTTAAAGCCCGAGCCATGAATTACAATAACTGACGGTTAATTTGTCAAACATGTATTTATTTTTTTTAGCTTTAGGTATGTATTTTATCATAACATTTCTTATATAATATTCCAAATATGGAACTACTCCATACTTACAATTACACTATGTAACTTATAATAATCATTTCTATCTAACTTTTCATTAATTTTCAATAATTCTGCCGAAGATCTAGAAACAGCTGGTCTTTCGCAAACTAAACTTTTCATAAATTACCTTTGTTTTCCGTTTGGCGGTAGCAGTGGATCCAGCGGAGGACTGAGCACCAACCGACCGGATGGTTTCATCAGCTGCCTGATCGTCCATATCATCTGGGAGGTCATCATCATCCTCCATGTCTACATCCGCCCCAGAGAGAAACTCAAAGTTGGCCATCACTGCGGCTTCCGTGTCAAGGATCATCGCTTCCACCAAATTCGCTGGCTGCGCCTGATAACATAACAAAGAAATGTGAGCAGGTCAGAGCGTTTCCGTATGGCTATCAGCGGGATTTTCAAAGTTTCAATAGTGCTCTTAATTAACATGGGGGAGCTTCTAGCTCTAGTCCTAATATTAATGGACTTCAAAAAAAAAAAAAAAAACACTAAGAATAATAAATATTAATCAAAGAACAAACTGCATAGAAATATTTAAAATATACTTTCCCTCTCAACAATACTAATCATAAAAAATAAAGAAAACCTGTTTTTTAGAATATTGTATATTTCACAAAATATATAAGAGTACTTTTCAGCCATGACTAAATACTAAATGGAAGTTCAACCAGTTTAAATCTAAACTGTCCCCTTTTTCAGCACCCACGGAGTTTTTACTGTACAGTTAAATCTTAAAATTATGTAAAACATTAAAAATGAAATGTCACAAATTGAAATCATAATAACAGGAAAATTTTGAAATATTATGTGCTGAATTAAAATACATATATGAAATAAATCAAAGATGACAATAATAAAAATACACACAGTTTTTTTGAGGAAGTTGGTACGTACACAGAGACTGGAGGATTATATTATTGGCGATAAAAGGGATGAAAATTTGAGAATGGTCTGATCATCATTCATATATTTACTTTTTGTAGTGCTGTTTATTTCCAGTTGTTCCAGTGAGTTGAGTAATGAACCTTTGTCACAAAAATGTAGGTATTGTATGTCTGTATTTCGGTCAAAATGTTGTTTGTTTTCGTTGATGTGTTGATTTTACTGTTGTATGTGGTGTCAGTGTTTAACACTATTTCTGATATGTGTTCTTTTACCCTGTTTTTAAATGGTCTTCCAGTTTACCTACATAAACAATTGCAAGAACTACATCCTAGCTGGTAAACTCCACTTTTTTTCTTCTGTTTTAGTTTGGTTTAAGTGTTGTTGAGATGTATTATTATGTTAAGTATCAATAAACATTTTTTAAATATTTTTATTATTATTATTAATTTCATAGTTATTTACTATTTACTTCTCTGTTGTTTGTTAATTTATGTTTAAAAAAAAAAATGTTTCACTTCGCTCCTTGGGACTGAGGATTTGAAGCCCGGCCGAGACCCTCAGCTCATTTTATCTGGGAAGTAAAATAAACTTAAGCACGCCGTCCTTCGGATAGGATGTTAAGCGATGGACTCGAGCCTGTACAATGTCAGGTACTCGTTAAAGACCCCTACCCTAAGTGAATAAAAATTTAGGATTCCCATAGTACACGGGCTAAGTCCACCAGTGATGAAAAAGCGGTCTGGTAGTAGGCGATATGAACTTATCGTTAGAGACCATGAGTCATAATAACTAAGTATATATGATATACATAATGTATAAGCTATTTAGATGTACAAACTTCAGTTACCTTGTAAACCAAGTAAATAATATTTTCGAATATTTCAGCATGTTAAGTAATTTTTTCGGCGTTTCCCATACCACAATTACATAAACAAAACAATTAATATGTTGATGTTAAAAGACAAGACACACTTACTGAAAATATAAATGTATTAATAAGAAAATCTTTACACAACAGGTTTGGTAACAATCCCAAAGTATAACCTGCCACATTTGACAATGAACTTCTGAAACAGTGTTGCCCAGCAGCAACAATATATGAATATCAATTAAACTGCATTATGACGGCGCCGGTAGCTCAGTGGTATGCGTGCTTGACTTCTGAGCTCAAGGTCGTGGGTTCGTAGCCCGACCGAGGCCCTTAGTTTATTTTATCTGGGAGGTAAAATAAACTTAAGCACGCCGTCCTTCGGATGGGACGTTAAGCGATGGTCCCGAGCCTGTACGATGTCAGGTACTCGTTAAAGACCCCTACCCTAGATGAATAAAAATTTAGGGTAGGCAAAATTTAGGACTCCCACAGTAGAGTCGGGCTCATGTCCACCAGAGTGACGAAAAGAGCGCTCTGGTATTAGGCGATATGACCTCGTAGTTAAAGCCCGGGCATGAGTCATAAAACCAAACCAACCTAAACTGCATTATTTATAGTCTTAAGCCATTATAGAACTGTGCATTAATATGTTAAATATATAGCATTACAGTGAAAGAAAAAACATAGTTGATTAAATCATAGTAAGTCACAATAACTATGTAACTCAATCTAGACATATGAATGAGTGTCTGGAAGAAGGGCTTATCTCAGGTTTATCAAATTTTACAGGAGTGCAATTTTGAACTGAAACAATTGCAATATAATAAAAACCAGCTGAAAATGACATAGGCCCTTTTTCCATTGGAAAAAGACTGAAAAAATAAATACTTTTTTTACGATTTGTTTATTCCAAAATAAGGTCGGAACATAAAAAAAAATAATTGATAAATACAAAATACTGCAAAAGTAGTAACTGTGAAGGTAACGACGTATAGCATTTTATTTATTTAATTATTATTTTAAATAATTTTCTTTATCACACTACTAAAGATAACATAGGCCCTTCTTCCCACATGGAGGTCACATACCTCTGTTCGCACCTTCATTAATCAAGGTTCATGGCATCTAGTGGCAGGGTATTGAACTTAAAACTATGCAGGTGCTTGCTCCGCATCACATAGGTCCTTCTTCCATGAAAAAACTGCTTTTCAAAAAATCACGACATAGGCCCTTTTTCCAGACACCCATCCATATGAAATAAAATACCCAGTGCAAAATATAAGACTTGTTTGGAAGAATGTAGATATTAAATGTCAGCAGAGTCCTATAATTATGTTTTTACAGGTAATCCCAAACGGCTATATAGATCATATAGACCTTAAGCACGCCGTCCTTTAAACTGGCCGCTAGATGATCTCGAGCCTGTACCATGTAAGGTACCCATATCCTAGGTAAATAAACTGTGAACTTGAAATTTGGAATGAAGAGGTCACATGTTCTAACTTAGGTCTGATTAGATTTTGGCCGAAATCGAACGAAAATTGAGATCACTTTCCCCCCCCCCCCCCCGGACCTAATTGCATTTTACAAGATACAGCTTTTGTTTATGATCTAATCAAAAATCTTTTCGGGTAATAGATGTAGAGAATACTAAAATACATTATTTATATGAAATATGATTTTTTACAGGTCGTCCAGTTTTCTAGATACATGAAGATCTTGAAGTATTGAAACATATTTTTAGACATTTCCTTGATTTACCCGAAAACGGTTAGACCTATCGCAAAATTGATTCTTACCAAAATTGTTCCTTATAAAATTTCCAATCGCTAATAAGTCCTCAAATTTGAGGTAGGACAAACAAAAGTTATAGCATAATTTTTTTATTTTCGTTTTTTGTAATTAGGGGTTCAAAACCCATGAAATTCCATTGAAAATTCAACATCGAATTTCTGACCGATTATATAACTTCCCCTAAACTTGGTAGAGCTGGATTGTCGATATGCGGAGAGGCTGGGACTCACCTTTTTGGCCGGAGTTCTTCGTCCCTGCGACTCGGAGGCTCTCTTGTTCCCAGTCTCATTTCCGTTGACACCCCCTCCACCACCTGGACCCTCCTCGTTATTGTTGAGACCGAGCAGTGTCTTTACCCTGTTCGATCTCACATCGATTATCGTGTCTGTGTAGCCGATCTCTTGAAGGTATCTGGAAAAACAAGGACTAAAAACTCCAAATTGATATGAAAAAGTCCCCTTTAAAAAAAAAGTTTGTTTGAGGGCGTCGGTAGCTCAGTGGGCGTGCTTGCTTACTGAGCTCAAGATCGCGGGTTCAATACTCGCCCGAGACAATTTTAGCAGGGAGATAAAATAAACTTAAGCACGCCGATGTACAATGTTAGGTACTCGTTAAAGGCCCCTACCCTAGGTGAATACAACTTTAGGATAAGAAAAATTTAGGAGCCCCATTAAAAATGTTTTTTTCTTTAACAAAAAAGGAAAGTTCATAGAAAGGGAGTTATTAGAGTTTTTCTGTTAAGCCTCCCCACTAATCTCCCCTTCCCTTTGGTCGATTTGGCTGAAAATCTGTAGGTGCCGTCGTCAGAGGGTTCTGCATTCACAAACAAAATTTCATGTTGACACATTCATTCTATCGGGAGTTATCATGTTCACAGACAGAAATGTTTTTTTCATATATGGAAACTGGAGGTCGGAAAACATGAAATTCCGTTGAAATTCTGCATCGAAATGTTGACCGATTACATAACTTCTCTTATACTTCGTATAGCTGGACCAGCTCGGAGACGCGCCTCAAGACAAACTATTTTCTCGCCAGGGATTATACAATATAATTATATGTGAACAAATATGAGGAGTGATCAAAAAGTTCCAAGACTTTTTGGATTTTGCGAGCCAACGAAGCGTCAGAGAGCTGTACTGTTGGCAGTTGTTGCGACTTCCTGAGCTCAGCTGTTATAGATTCTCTACAACCTAATTTGTTGTGAAGTAACAGACGTATTTATGAAACAAGTTTTTCGTGTTTGACTATTTTGTGATATTTTGTCAAATGAATCAAAAAGAAGAGGAACGCGTTTGTGTCGTTTTGTGTGAAGTCTTTCAGATGTTACAAGAGGCTGTTGGGTATGAATATCTGAGTCGATCACTGTGTCATCAGTGGTACAAGATGTTCAAAGAAGCTCAAATGTCAAGGTCATGCTCAGTTTTTTTCCAATGGAAGTGTGTTGTCTACTACGAATTTCTTCCACAAGGTGAGACAATTAATCGTTTTCGTTATCTTGAAACCCTGAGATATTTACGCGAGGTTGTGAGGAGGAAGAGACCTGTGCTGTGGCGAAGTGGGGAGTGGCTGCTGCACCACGAGAAAGCGCCTGTTCATTCGTACTCACCAGACCTGGCCCCTGCGGACTTACAAACCCTCAAAAGTGCAGAGATTTCACTCAACTGACGAAATTAAAGAAAAATCGGTGGAGAAGCTGAACAGCACTCCAGAAGATGAGTTCTCAGGGTCATTCCAGAAGTGGAAACGGCGGTGTAAAGCTTCCTATATGAAGAACTTTGAAGGGGACAATGTCCAATAACTTATAAATGTTTTAAATAAATTTTTAAAAAATCAGTACTGAAACGTTTTGAACACCCCTCGTACATAGACGGATTGTCTCAATACTCACTGCCTGAGCATCTGCCGACCCTGTTTCCATGTAAAGTTACTGACTGAAGAGAAGGGTGCCTCAGCTTCTGTGTTGGTCTCTCCAAGCACTGGGCTCGTCTCGTCCAGTCCAGGATGTTTCATGTCACCCTGGTTCAGCTCCGTACCGTACTTCAGCTTGTGATATTTGGCTCTGAAATGATAAATGATTATATTATCCTCTAATAATAATATAAAGTAGAAAATGTAGACCATTCCAGCTACATTTCTCCATAGATATCTACCCACTTCCAGACTCTGGATAAGTCGTGCAACCCCTCTCCTATCCTATGGCTAATAGCCCATCTTATATATACAGTGTCCCCAATTCAATATTTCACAAAAACAGTTGTAGTGACAAACATGGAACAAACAAAATTCATAACTTTTTATCCTGATTTTAAATCCATGAATGAACCTCGTACTCCTTGGGGAGCTTCCCAAACGTTTTACTTTTCAAGCTATAAAAAAGTACAGAGGAAGTTATGTAATCAGTCAAAAATTCGATGTTATGTTTCCAACGGAATTTCATGTTATCCCCAAAGATGAAAAATTATACGAGGGTCGTTCAATAAGTCCTTAGAAAATCCAAGTGAATGGCACGCGGGTCACTGAAAATGTTTTTCGGAAGCATCATTACTCAGTAGACAGCTGTTAAATTTTTAGCTATATCAATTATGTGGTTTTATTTTTATCGTCGATTCAAGCAGAGAACTTTTCTTTATTTAAAAAAAAAAATGGAAAAAGTGAGTTTCGAGTGGTGATAAAACATTTATATTTAAAAGGCCAGATTTGACCCCTAGTGACTTTTTCTTATTTCCAAACATGAAAAAATGGCTCGTCGGACAACGGTTCGGAGCGAACGAGGAGCCCAAACAGATGCCTATTTTGAGGACCTTCCGAAATCTTACTTTTGGACGGGAAAAAAAAGTTGGAAAAACGCTTAGAAAAGTGTATAGAGCTAAAAGGAGATTATGTTGAAAAATAAAAAGAAAATTTACCTAAAATACTTTGTTTTTGTATCTTTTTCTAAGACTTATTGAACGACCCTCGTATCTGCCTGTATCTCTCGATAGAATGAATATATCGACATGTTATACGTGTATCCAGAGACATGAATTTTCTGAGGAATCAGCCGAACGGAAGGGGATCAATGGGAGACAACTCAAAAATCCCAATAACTGCCGAAATAAAGAAAGTATCAATATAAAACTTTGTATTTAAATTCAAAACCCTAAAAGGAACACACCTATCAATTCTCCGCAAAATCGGCCGATGGGGGAAGAGGTTCAGAGGAGGAGGTTCGACTCAAAAACTCTAATAATACCGAAGTAATTTTATCAACACAAAATTAGAATGAGGATTCAGAAGCATGAATGTAAAACAACTAAAACAACACAAACGGTCGATTGGTTTTGGAGAAACAGAGAGAGAACTTGTTTCCCCGAAGCAAATATAATAAGAGTAAACGTCAAAAAATTCAGAACTACAAACAAAGATTTATTCAGGTAAAACTTTTAAAATTTAAATTCAGACTTAGGTCTTGATACTTCATTTCCTTTCTGGCACAGTTCCAAACTAAAAGGGATCCCATTTCATTTATGTACGGATATAAATTAAAATGGTGAGGAAAAATAAATAAATAATGTAATAATATAAACCATTCGAATATGCATCCAACAGAGAAAAAATGTATCGTGATCCTAGCAGGATTTCTAAAATATACAATAATTTTTCTAAAACCGATTATTTTTTTTAAATGAATGTATTTTACTACATACATAATTTATACACCATTTATTACTTCCCCAGTGATTCAAAAATGTAAAATGAAATGTCTATCTATGAACACTAAAACTTTCGATATAATGAAAGAATCTACATGATTTTAATATGAAATGAAATGAAACTTAATTTCTTATAGAGATATATATATCATAGCAAGGGTTGACCTTACTAGTTCACACATAAATGTAATACATTTTATATAACATAATATATCAAAGTTTATATATCAATACAACTTATAATTTAAAAAAAAAAACATATAACAAACTTAATTTTTAAAAAAAATTAATTTTGGAAGACACTTTATAAATATGGGACGAAGTAAAGAAAAGAAAATACCAACTGTTGTGAAATGTGTTATATTGAAATGTATAAGGTAAACGAGAGGGCAAATCATAATAAAACTGTTTTTCTAAATTTAAAACTATTAGTTAAGAAAATTAATATATTATTGATTTTTTCATAGTCATCCAATACTTAACAAATTAATTATTTTAACGAAGATTGCATTATAGTGTGAAATATATTTATTGATAAATTTGTTTCTGTATTGGTTTAACATTGGACAAGTTATGAGAAGATTGAGTATGTTATCTTTATCACTGTTACAAAGTGGACAGTCAAACTGAAATTTAGTTGGGTAATTTGTATAATTCAAATGAGTTGTATATTTTCCTAAGACCCATAATTGTGAAATAATTCTTTGTTTGCTTATATGATCCCTCATTTTTTAAATAACTTCCGCTATTGCCAAAAGAACTGTAATTTGAGTGAAGGTCCGATGCGTCCCTCTGTTATGATGACTGTCACTACCTTATCAGAACTTTGTTCTAGCCAACATTTGAAGTAACTTATCGTTACACAGAGAAATGAATTAAATGATTTTTTATATTGAATACTAAATGTTTCGACATATAATTTAATATGAGAATGCTGAGATCAACTATCGATTTATAGCTCAAACGGTCGATTAGTTTTGGAGGCAGAGCAAAAACTTAATTGATTTCGTGCTAAGAAATGAAATTACAGATCATTCACTGAAAACGTTTCTTATTCAATATTGAAGAAATTCGAGATTTTTTTGTGTAAATAAAAAATTTGGCCAACGTTTGGGAAACTATTTATTTATTTCTTCAGGACCTTATAATGATTTGAGTGGATGTGTGTGGTGAAGGTGTTAAGTGTTTGTGTCTAGTCAACTTAACATCACCACACAAATCCACTCAAGTCATTATAAGACCACGAAGAAATAAATAAATAGTTTCCGAAACGTTGGACATATACTGAGTTTTTATTTACACAACAGAATTTCGAATTCCTTATATATTGAAAAGATACTGTCGACTCTCTCGACATTACTTTTCTTATTAATTTATAAGAAATTTTGATCCTCTTGATCTCAAGTTTAATCTAAATCACGGGCAAAACTCTGTAAACAGATCTTTGTTTTTGTCAACTCTAAATGAATATAGTCAGTTATTGTGAGTCATATTCGGGCTTTAACTAAGGTCATATCGCCTACTACCAGAGCGCTCTTTCGTCACTCTCGTGAACATGAACCTGACTCTAAAGTGGAAGTCGCAAATGTTGCCAGCCCAGGTCTATTCACCTACAGTAGGAGTCTTTAACGAGTCCCCGACATCGTACAGTCTAGGGACCATTACTCATTTTTCACCTATCAGATAAAAACCTAGGGCCTCGGCCGGGTTCCGAGCCCACGATCTTCAGCTCAAAAGGCAAGCACACTATCTCTAAGCAACCGGTGCCAGCAAAAATGAATGTATTTTGAAAAAATTAAATCTATTTTACATAATTAATAATCAGGGTATATAATCAGGTACAATGGAATAAAAATTTAGGACAGGCAAAATTTAAGATTTCGTAGTAGAGTCGGGCTCATGTACACCAGAGTGATGAAGGTGCTGGTAGTAGGCGATATATGGCCTCGCATTTAAAGCCAGCCCGGGCATGAGACACAATAAATCTATACTCATAAAAAATCAAAAACATTTGAGAACACAAAACTACACTATAATTTAACCTTCGCTCTTTGAAAAAATTATATTTTTTTATACATTTTAGAGTTTCGAAACATCTAAACCATATGTGGGCAACAACGGGCCCGCTGTAAGATTTGGTCCGGCCCGCGAGACATTTTGAAAAACCCAATTAAAAAAAATAATAATATTACACTACTTACTCACACTCACTCCAAATCAATGGATTAGTTTCCCAAATTCAAGCTCAAGTGTCTCATTGATTTCGGTGTCGCTACTTAACTTTCGTAGTTTGTAATAATTCCAACTTTCACGATTTAATTATTATATTGTACCTATTTTTTTTTCAATTCATTTTGTTATTTTAATAAATTGTATTACAATAACATTGTCTTATTATTTCATGTCTGATATCTGTCGCTAAAAATTATGAACACTACTTTAAAGTCCGACATTATTTTATTTTGAACCATCTACGCGGCCCGCGAACGTTTTGCACTCTAAAGTTTGGCCCCCAACATGTCAAAGGTTGCCCATACATGATCTAAACAGTTGACCGAATTCACTTCTACTATAAAATTTCGTGTCGATAAGTTCTTTCTTTCGGCAGGCATTCCGTTCTAAACAACTAATACATTCATTACAACGACAATTATTAGTTTTTTTGTGTTAAGCCTCCCTCCTAATCCCCCCTTCCCTTTGGTCGATTTGGCTGAATCAATAGGTGTCGTCCTTAGAAAGTTCTGTATACACATATTATAAGTTACGTTAACTTCC
The DNA here is from genome assembly GCA_963662175.1 of Aradus depressus. Taxonomy (NCBI): domain Eukaryota; kingdom Metazoa; phylum Arthropoda; class Insecta; order Hemiptera; family Aradidae; genus Aradus; species Aradus depressus. The sequence goes on along the minus strand of OY759224.1, from coordinate 15,927,333 downwards.
TCCTATATAGTTAGGAAAGTAAATTGTTTAAAAAAAATAGTTTTAAATTTTTACATAATTTTTTCGCAAAAACTGCAATTTTCTTTCAACTCGCCAACGTTAAAAAACTGCTTTTAATTATATCCATAATATGAAAATAATAATTAATTTATTAAAGAGAAAAATAGTTTTCAAGAGTACATCAATGAAATGACTCATTTTAACTTAGAATCTACACAAACTATTATGATAATAAAAATATGAGGTATATGAGTTAAAATTATCACAACACGAAACATGCGATACCGTATTATGAATGAATGAAATATATAAATCAGAATAGGGGCGCCGGCAGCTCAGTGGTATGCGTGTTTGCCTTCTGAGCTCAAGATCGTGGGTTCGAAACCCGACCGAGGCCCTTAGTTTATTTTATCTGGGAGGTAAAATAAACTTGAGCACGCCGTCCTTCGGATGGGACGTTAAGCAATGGTCCCGAGCCTAGTACGATGTCAGGTACTCGTTAAAGACCCCTACACTAGGTGAATAAAAATTTAGGATAGGCAAAATTTAAGGCTCCCACAGTAGAGTCGGGCTCATGTCCACCAGAGTGACGAAAGAGCGCTCTGGTAGTAGGCGATATGACCTCGTAGTTAAAACCCGGGCATGAGTCATAAAAACCTAACCTAACCTATAAATCAGATATTATTTTTTATTCAAATTTGTATTATATACAATGAAATTGAACTTTTCACTTTAAATTAGTGAAAATATATCATTCTTTTATTTACAAAAAAAAAAAGGTGGTCGGTGAATAATTGACTATGTACTTCCCGAGCAAAAATTAATCAATCACGTTTTCGCTGACCCTCTAAAGCCAATCGACCGTTTGGGCTAAATCTCAATATTTGACTTTCATGGTGGCTTCTGAATCATAATAAATTTTGTATCGATACATTCATAAAATCGGCAGTATTAGAGTATTTGAATCGAGCCCCCTTCCCTTCGGCTGATTGTGCAAAAAATTAATAAGTGTCGACTTTATAGGACTTTGAAATTACAAATGATACTTCAACTGCATATATTCATGACAATATTAGTTATTAGAGTTTTAGTTTTTTGTGTCAAGTCTCCCCCTAATCCCCATGGCAATTTGGCTGAAAATCAATAGTTGTCGTCCTTAGAGTGTGCTGGATTCACATATAAAATTTCGTGACGATACATTCATTCTATCGGGAGTTATTATGTTCATAGACATACACATTTTTTTTTTTAAGTTGGAAAACAAGAATACTTCGTATAGCTCAGAAGTAAAATAAAAAAAATACATTCAAAACATCAAGATAAACTTTCAGTTAATAAGTCGAAATGTCATTCATATTTCTAAACGCACCGGTTTGATAATTATCTCAGAAAGAAAAGATAAAAAAAAATGGGTGTGATATGCAAAATAGAATTATTATTTTTTAAATGCAGATATATTCCATTGAAAATGGTGGTTATAATAACACATAATCGGCCTTTCAGATACAAATCTGTTCATGTTTAAAACAATAAAACAATTCTTAAATTTTAGATACAAACAAAAAACTGTTCAAAAAGTATATCTAGTTATTGTGATTCATGGTCAGGTTATAACTATGAGGTCATATCGCCTACCAGAGCGCACTTTCGTCGTTCAGAGGACACGAGCTCGACTCTATTATAGAAATCTTACTATGGATACCCTAAATTTCTGTTCACCAAAAGTAAAGGTCTTTAACGAGTACCTGACATCGTACAGACTCGAAACCATCGCTTAACTTTCCATTCGAAGGACGGTATACACAAAGTTTTTCCACCTCCCAGATAAAAACCTAAGGACATCGGCCGGGTTTCCAGCACGCGATCTTGAGTTCAGTAAACAAGTATACTAGATCCTTACACCAATTCTGTATTCATTCACATTGTCATTTAAACAGTTTTAAACCATGTCAAACATTAAATATATATATTACATTTTTGTCTTGTGAATAAAAAATTGTTTCTTGGCATACTCTTTATAAGATAAAATAATACATAAATAAAATAAGACGCCAGATGAAAAAAATACAAAAATATAATATATTGGACGATATGGCTTGAGAGTGTACACATAATTGTTGTGGATACTGGATTGTGTGAAGTGAAATCTGGATATTCTATCTAATTTATCGTTTATAATCTGTGATAACTAATTTAAAATTATTTTTATAGTTTTGAAAATGCCCGAACGGGCGAAACGTGAACAAACATGTAAAAATAAAAAATATTTTGAAGATCGAAAGGCCTTTAGGTGTAATTATAATCACAATTATCAATTAAAGTTACTTCTGGTCTCAAACAAGGATATTTTTCCTATTTTCAAGAATATAAACTATTTTTTTCATTCAATGAGTCAACAGATTAAATCTTTCAGTTCAGAAAATAAGAGAGATTTTTTTATACCTTTCTTGTTTCAGAGCATATTCCAGCATCTTTATCCTTCGGACTAAATCATTCTTTAGGTTTTCTTGTCCTTTCCGCTCACCTTGAAGGAAGGCTATCCGAGCCTGCAAACATAAATATAAATATAAACATTTAATTATACAATGAAATAGAAAATAAACAATACTATTTGAGTTTCAAACAAGTCACTTCACTTTATATGAAAAAAATATTTAATAATACCAAAATGATTCATTACTTAATAGTATAAGATGTGAGATGATGAAAAATTATATTCTTTCAATGAAAGGGTCAGAAACTAAACACTTAAGTGAAAGTAAGATGAGATCAAGTTGGTTTCATGTCTGATTTCGTTTCAAGACACTTAAGACAGGTTTTACCTAACCTAAATATTACTTTTGCAACTTTCTCTTAAAAAGAAGAAAATAGAAAATCAATATTTATACAAGTTTTATAATGTTAAAAAACAACTATAGTTTCATTATTACATAAACTAAGACAATCAAAATTATTAAAGAAATGTCAATTCACATCTTATCAGGTAATTAAAAGACACTGAATGTAAATTTCAATCAAGTATTGAATATAAAAGAATATTCACTTAGTATTGAATATAAAAGAATATGCAATTAGTATTGAATTTTTAAAAAAAATATGAAATTATTTATGGTTATAGTTATCAGATTATCATGATCGTCACTGTCAATAATTATGACATTTCGCTGTCATTATTTTCTTGAATATATCAAAGATATTTTGTAAAAATAATTAACAAACATTAGACGTATCGCCCTATTTGCATTTTTAATGTTTCAGCTATTAATCTGTATACAACTTAAGTTTATAAATAGAAAATGGGAGAAAAAAACAAAATAAATACTCAGGACAGAATAGGAAATTGAAAGACAATGATAATTTCACAATTTGACAATTAAAATGTGTTTTAAATACCTGTAATTCTGCTCTATCGAGCTCCCATTGGGTTCTCTCCATCTCGAACCGAGCCCATTCATGTTGAATAAAATGAAGTATTCCCGGTATTGAGTATTGAACCCTTTGATTTTGTTCATCATTCTGTTTTCCTAGGCCACCAGTTGAAACTCCAATTTGCCCGTTTAAATTTTGTGACGGTGAATTCTCTTCCATTGTCCCGCACTGAACTGGTACCTTCATGACATGTCCGCCATCACGGCTCTTGGTTTTAGTTCTCTTGGGTTCCAAGTCCTTTTTACTACTAACCAACTCAAAACAGTTGTTTTCAATCAATATACCACTGACTACTGTAACTTTGTCTTTTGAAAATAGGAAAAATTAATCAATTCTTATTTGAATTGAAGTGTTTCTTTTTATTAAAAAAAATTCTCACATCCTGTGTATTAATTGAAAAAAAATTCTTTAACTCTAATCCGAACATATGGTTGTTCATTCAAACAAGCCATTTTCTATATCATAACAGTTATGAATTCAAAATTGTGACACCACTATAGATTGGTTTAACAAAAAATTTCTTAAGCCCAATGGCTTCAAATTAAAATTATGATCATTTTAATTACTACATGTCAATCAGAGATGAACACATGTAAATATTATAATTAAATAAGGTTTCACGATTCAGATAAAACATTTATAAAAAGAAATTGTGGGAGTACAATTCAAAATAAAATGTAGATAAATATTATTAAATATATAATTTTTTTTATATGAGACAATATGAAACAAATTATATTATGTATAAAAATAGAGTGAAAGATATAATATAATTTGAGATAGCAATGGAAACTTAAAACCTATATAGATCTATTACTTATTAATATAATGCATTACAAAATAGTGAATGACCTTGAAACTTGGAATAAATAATAAAAAAAAAAGGACCATTAGAGTCTTAATCTTATTGAAAAATGATGAATTCAACTAGTTTGCCCATTCAAGAATATAACAGCGGACACGTATAGACAGTAAACGAATGTATTTCTGAAATATGAATATCTACCTAAAGACACAGACTGAAGTTAATGATTTTAATATTACCTTAAAAAGGGTTAACTTTTGAGTTTATCAATTTTCTACTCATTCCTTGAACGGAGCTTCACATAGTAAAACATACATCAAAGTAAAAGTACAATTCAACTCTTTTAAAAATTTATAATAAATAACATTAAATGTAAAAAAAAGAACATTTATATGTACAAAAAGATAAAATAGACTATAAAAATTCTTCACACCAATCATTCAGACAGTCATAACAATCACTGGACTGTTTCGCATTTGCTTGACAGGTATCTTTCAGCCAATCTTGAAATAACTCTTTATTCTTCTTCAAAACCAAAAATTGTCCAAGCACAACGTAAGCCTGAAAAGTATAAGCACAATAATTAATTTTAAAAACATTATTCTAAAAACTTGAGTGAACTTACAGTAAGACATGTCACAAACCTTATCAAAACCTTGACTATCAAGCCGTTTTCCTAAAACTTCACCAATACCAGCTAAATCTGTGACAGGTTTTTCGCCCATAGGCTCTGCCACAAAATTCTTATGTTTTTGTGAAGTGCTTGACATTTTTCTGCGAATAAGAATTGAAAAATATAAACACTAATATAAAGAGAGGTTATACATTGCACAAGTTGTAAACAAAAAAAGATTAAATAAATAAAAGGAAGCGACTTAAATGATAATATCAACAAATAATTGTAACATCAACAAATAACATTTCAATTACCTTTTTTTTGTTTTGACCGAACGTAAAAATAAAACCTTTTACTTCCACAGCGTTGAATCAACAACAACCGTATTCAGTTCAACATAGAAATGGCGCTCAATGGGACTACCTGTAATTTTTGAAATATTTCTACGTACATTGAATAAATACAAAATATATGTTCAGATATATTCCCTATTTTTTTATATTAAGAAATTCGATACAGAATAAATATTTAATTCACATTAATCCTAATAGAGTAAGTTCAATTGTCTAACATGTAAAAACATTCCTAAAAACATTCGTTGGGTAGCTTTTATCATTCATTCAAGGAGAGTAGGTAACATCTAAAAGTAGAGAAAATATTACACAGAATATTTTCATATTATTGGAAATGATATAAAGTGATCTGAATAATAAATACAGTCTATTTTTTGTAACAAAAACAAAATATAAGTGGTATACACTTGAAACTTTTGTATTGGGAATGAAAACAAAGGGGGGGTTTGAGTTGTATCATTCATTGTCAACAGATTCATTTAAAGTTATGAACATTTCTTTTAACAACGTTATTATATTGACTTCATTGAGTCGTTTTAATTTAATATATAATATTTATATTATTGTAGTAATCTTACATCGACTTTGAGTAGCTAATAAATATATTTACTACTGTCTTAGGTAGAGTTGAGGGAAAATTATATGGTATAATCCTTGTGACACCAATTTCCTGATATTTCTGAAGAAATCATAATGCACTAATGTTCCTAGATAAAGTTTTAACTAGATATAATGAAAGACAACTTTGAGTAAAATATTTTTTGATTAGTCTTTACTAAAATAACCGACGAAGAGTTAGAAGGAAGTGGAGGCCATTATGTCACCGATTGTATATTTTCTTATACATATGTAGCGACCTATGTATCGGAGGATCCAACATGGATTTAGGAACTCACCATACAGCTTCCATTTACGGCCGACAGGTGCATCCAAGTCAGTCCTCAAGAAACCTTTGTACAAGCTTGTTTCGATTAAAATTGATGTCCCCAAATAAATGTGTTGGGTATTAATATTATTAGAATTAAGCCCCCAACAATTGGTGACCCCAACAATTGGTGACCCCGTATTGAACTGTTCAACATTATTTATAGTGATATTTCAAGTAAGTAGTGTAAAATGTCTACAAGTGAAAGTGGGACCGGTGCAGAAGCACATTTTCCTAACATGGCCGAAGCGAGCCACAACCTCGAAGCAAGTAAGGTTAGCATTAAAATTCCCCCTTTTTGGCAACAAAAACCTGAAATATGGTTTTACCAAATTGAAGCACAATTTAATATTAATAAAATTACATCGGAGGAAACAAAATTTAATTATGTGGTATCACAAATGGATCCGAAGTATATAGAAAACATTTGGGATATCATTCAAGGGACTGCTACAAATAAATATACTAGAGCTAAGGAAACACTTCTTAATATTTTTAAAGAAAGTGAACAATGTAAGATTAAGAAATTAATTACGGGATTAGATCTCGGAGATATGAGGCCTAGTCAATTATTGAGAAAAATGCGGAACCTGGCTGGTACTGATATTTCTGACACAGTTTTAAAAACACTCTGGTTAGAAAAACTCCCAGATTCTATAAAGAATGTTCTCATTGTTAGTGAGGAAACTTTAGACAAAATAGCCATTATAGCTGACAAAATTGTGGAAATGAACCCACATAGAGACATATGTAGTGCTGATAGTAGACCCAGTCAAGATGCTCTAATTCAAGAATTGTTAACTAAAATTTCAAGCCTCGAGTTACAAATAAATGAAATCTCCGGTCGGTCTCGTTCTCACCACCGAGACCACAGTCGCAACCGTGGTACTAGCAAACCCAGAAAACGATTTGACCCACAGGGTAAATATTGTTTTTTTCATTTCCAGTTTGGAAAAAAATGCTACCCTGATAAATGTCGTCAACCATGCGCCTGGAAAAGTCAGGAAAACTCCAACCTGCAGTAGAGATTGCGACGAGCTCTATTGCAGATAATATTGAAAATCGTCGAAATTTCCGCTTATTTGTTAATGACAAAAAAACGGGTGGGCGATTTCTTATTGACAGTGGAGCCGATATTTCTTTAATTCCAGTCAAGGCTACAGATAAAATTACATCTTCTAACTTTAAATTATATGCTGCAAACGGCACGTCCATACCTACCTACGGCGTCACATTACTGACACTGGATCTAGGACTTCGTCGTGAATTTCGGTGGTTATTTATAAAAGCTGACATAACTCGAGGGATAATTGGTGCAGATTTCTTGAATCATTTTAACTTATTGATTGACTTACATAAACATAGATTAATTGATGCAGTCACTAAACTTAGCACTTCAGGTAGTGTACTGGCTGTATCAGGAAATGAAGTCATTAGCACAATAAATAAGTCTCAAGCAAAGTTTGCACATCTGTTCACCTTATACCCTGAATTAACGAAGCCATCATTTTCGCCCAATCACACGAAACATAATATTCAACACTATATCACCACCACAGGATCTCCAGTGCATTGTAAGGCAAGACCTCTCGCTCCTAAACGATTACAACAGGCCAAACGGGAATTTCAATTTATGTTGGATCAAAATATTATCCGACCATCGAGTTCAGAATGGGCAAGTCCGTTACATGTAGTTGATAAAAAAGATGGATCTATCCGTCCTTGTGGTGATTATCGCTTATTAAATGCCAAGACCGTACCAGATAGATATCCTATACCTCGCATAGAAGACTTCCATCACATATTAAATGGAGCTACTATTTTTTCTAAAATAGATTTACATAAAGCATACTACCAAATTCCGATAGCAGAGGAAGACAAAAGCAAAACGGCTATAATTACACCTTTTGGTTTATACGAATTCAACGTTATGAGTTTTGGTCTCAGGAATGCCCCTTCCACCTTCCAACGATTTATTAACACAGTGTTTCATGGTTTGGATTTTGTTTTTCCGTTCATGGATGACATCCTGGTCGCTTCAGCTACGGAAGAAGAACACTGTGAACATCTTCGTCTTATTTTTGAACGACTACAACGTTTTGGTCTCCGCATTAATGCTTCAAAATCAGAGTTAGGTGTTGAAGAATTACAATTTTTGGGCTACTTGATCACGCAAGATGGTTCCAGACCAGTACCTGAGAAGGTAAAGGCAATCAGAGATTTTAAATTACCAGAGACAGTACAACAACTTCGTGCATTTCTAGGTGTCATTAACTTTTATAGACGATATATAAGAAATGCAGCGGAAACTCAGGCTATCCTTCATGACTACTTAAAAGGTTCCAAGAAAAATGATAAAACTAAAATAGTCTGGACTGAGGAGGCTATACAACAATTTGAACGCTGTAAAGATGATTTAGTAGATGCTACACTCCTAACTTTTCCAGATTCACGATTTCCGCTGGCGGTTTTTACTGATGCGTCTGATATAGCAGTGGGAGCTGTATTACAGCAGCACGAACAATCCGGATGGAAACCTATCGCTTTTTATTCCAAAAAATTAAATGATGCTCAAAAAGCCTATAGTGCTTACGACAAGGAATTATTAGCAATTTATTTGGCAATTAAACAATTTAAGCATCTACTGGAGGCACAAACATTTACAATATTTACCGATCATAAGCCTATTACATATGCATTCTTCCAGAAAAATGATAAAGCATCGCCACGTCAAGTACGCCACTTACAATATATTTCGCAGTTTACAGCCGACATTCGACATATTAGTGGAAAAGCTAACATAGTGGCCGACACGTTTTCAAGACTTGAAGAAGTTTCAGTAATTGACTATGAAGAAATTGCTCGCAATCAAGAAAATGATCAGGAATTACCAACATTATTACAAGACTCCAGTTTAAATATGAAACAATGCAACATAATGTCAAAAAAGCCTCTCTGGTGCGATGTAGCTACGAACAATATCCGACCCTACATCCCAGAAGCGTTTCGCTACGAAATATTTAAGCAAATCCATAATTTGGCACATCCAGGAGTCAAAACAACAGTGAAACAAATAACGTCAAAATTCATATGGCCAGCCATCAAAAATGATATTAGAAAATGGACTCAAAGTTGCTTGAGTTGTCAACGCAACAAAGTGTCACGCCATACAAGGTCAGAAATAGGGACGTTCGAACCACCGGATGGACGATTTAGTGTCGTTCATGTGGACGTCATTGGGCCATTGCCACCCTCACAAGGAAATATTTACTGCATGACCTGTATCGACCGATTTACGAGTTGGATGGAAGTAATTCCTATGGCTAATAATACTGCAGAAACAATTGCAAAATTATTTTATAGTAATTGGATCGCAAGGTTTGGAGCGCCAGCTTCCATAGTAACTGACCAAGGCCGACAGTTTGTTAGTGAACTTTTTACCAATTTAGCTTCGTTATGTGGAGCAAAAATACAGCATACGACACCTTATCATCCGCAATCGAACGGTAAGGTGGAGCGCTTACACAGGACTTTAAAAGCCGCAATTAGGGCTCAGAATAATCCGACATGGACAGATAGTTTACCTACAGTCTTGTTAGGAATGCGTACAGCATTAAGGGATGGTTCGAAACATTCCATCGCAGAAATGGTTTATGGGACTACGATAAGAATCCCAGGAGAATTTTTTGATCCACCGTCACTTCCTGTGAATACAGACAATTTTGTGTCTGATCTTCAACAATATATGGCACAATTAAGACCAATGGATACACGTAAAGCTTGCAACAAATCACTGTTCAGGCATAAGGCTTTGGAATCGTGCTCACACGTATTTTTACGAGTAGATCGTGTCAAAAAGTCTTTGGAACCACCATATGAAGGGCCATTTGAGGTAATCGTTCGACAAGATAAATATTTCACCCTTAGAATTAAAAACAAGGACACCAACATATCTGTGGATAGACTCAAACCTGCACATTTAATGGTAACTGGATTAGATCATAGTGACACGTTCAGTGAGGGTACGGGCACGAAAAAATTACAACCAAAGACGAGCACAACAAAGATACCTCCAACAACCCTTGCCGAGCATCAGCAACAAAAGTCGTCCCGCAGTGGCAGAATTGTTCATTTCCCACGACGTTTTCTTGACGAGCTACAGGCAAGAGAGAAACATACCAGACGATAAGTGAGATAAGTGTTGTGAAAAGTTATACGCATAAGTTTTTCCAATTTCTGAACATTTTATGTTACACAGTATGTTATACATTGTATACTATGTTTTATGTTGTTTACAATATCTATATATTTTTTTTTTTCTCTTTGCCATAAATGGGGCTGTCAGGTTGCCTTGTGTCGTTACTTAGTAACTGAGGAAGGAGTAGTGTAGCGACCTATGTATCGGAGGATCCAACATGGATTTAGGAACTCACCATACAGCTTCCATTTACGGCCGACAGGTGCATCCAAGTCAGTCCTCAAGAAACCTTTGTACAAGCTTGTTTCGATTAAAATTGATGTCCCCAAATAAATGTGTTGGGTATTAATATTATTAGAATTAAGCCCCCAACAATTGGTGACCCCAACACATATTAATTCAGCAGTACCCGTAATTCTTGTGAATTGACCAAACAGGATTTTGAGAATTTTGTAAAAAGACTATTTTTTTTTTTTTAGTTACATATTATTTTAATAATATTTTAGCATATCAAAACTCTTATATATAAATATAAATATAGGTACCTATACCTACACCTGATTATAGTGGCACAATTTCCCGTATATTTCGAAAAAAAATTTTAAAATGTTTTTCTACATTGAATTCAGCTGCCAATGAATATATTTTTTATCATGGCACAGATAAAAATGTTGAGAAAAAATCATGTGGTCTTTGTGACACCAATTTCCTGATATTCCTGAAAAATTTTAAATGCAATTTTTGTGAACATAAGTTCAGCCGTTTTTAGCGAACAAAAAAAAAAAATATATGGAAGTTTGAAATGGATGTAGGAACATTAGTGCATTTTGTTTTTTCTCAGGAATATCAGGAAATGTGTCACAAAGACCACCTAAACCACATGATTTTTTCTCAACATTTTTATCTATGGCAAATGAAATCGATTTAGGAAAATAATAAAACAATTGTTTTCTGAAATATAAGGGAAATCGTGCCACTCGGTACCTATGTAAACATGACATCTCAAAATCTTGAAAATATAAAATAAAAGATAGCTCTTCAACAATTGACCACAGTCGTGAAATTTCACTTGTAACAAGCATCCTTACGAGCATGATTCAATTCATAGGTCATCTGGCATCTCAAAATGTTGAATGGAAATTGCGACAACTATAGGAAAAAGGTCCAATTTTGGCAAAAATGAGATATACAGAATTGAAAAGTGTAAAATTGCCGATGGTGGAGTTTTAAACGGCTTTCCGATTTCAAGATATTGACAACGTTTATCAGTTCAAAACTTTTGGAAAATATTTAATTTTTTTAAGATTTTTGCAATTTTTCTCAAATAATATCTTATTTGCATGTGTACAATCGGCTACAAATGACTTGATGACTGTTTATATAATAGTATAAAGTATTTGCCAAATAATAAATATATCATCTCTGCTTACTGCAAAAAGTCATTAACTGACATTTCCCACATTTTGAGATATAAGCATTTGAAAATTGCAATTATTTTAAAAATAATAAGTTTTAAAATAGACAGAGGAAATTTTTTATTAATATGACTCTTCTGTTCTCTTCTATTGTATTATTAAGTAACATATTATGTTACTATAGACGAGAACAGAACAATCATATTAATAAAAAAGTTTCTTGGTACACTTAATGAAAAATACTTTTATTTTTTTAGCTGATTTGGAATTTTTTATACATGAAATGAGTACTTGTAGAGATTAATATGACCATAATAATCTCTTTTGAGCAAAAAAAACATAAAAAAGTTGCATTAAAGATGATAAGATCTTCCTTTGAATGCCGTTTTTTCCGAGTTTCTGTAACAACTCCCTTGCTCAGATATCTCTTAACTGAATGACTGTTTTATAAAATGTCTGCGTAATTTCATATTTCTCGATTCGTGAGCTGTAAAAAATCTGTTTTAGGCAATAAATACGATTTTAGAGTAGGTACCTGATTGGATACATTGTATGCATACACTATCGAAGCGTACCTTTGCCAACAATTCTGTATATATACAATACATACACAATATTATTATGTACCTTGGAAGTAAACTACACTATGTCAATACTACAATTTGTTTCAGGAGAGACTAGAGGAAAAAAGTCTGTTTGCTTTCAATATTTAAAAACGCAGTCTTTTGAATGGGACGTTAAGCGATGGATCCGAACCTGTGCGTTGTCAGGTACTCATTTAAGACCCCTACTTCAGACGAATAAAAATTTAAAGTTGGCAATAGGATGAAAGAGCGCTCTAGCCGTAGGCGACAAGACCTCATAGTTGAACCGGACATGACTCACAATAACTAAATAACATATACTTCCAATGCCTCTTAGATAATTATCGATTATAACCATCCTCACCCTCTCTCATCAAACTTTCATTCCCCTTCCTTTGTATTTCCCCACATTTCAACATCAATTTTTAATATCTATCCATTTATTTTATTTATATATTCATGTTATTATATTTAACAACAGTTTTTCTTATATTAGTTTTATTTTCAAACTGAGTATGCTCTCCTTTCTTTTATATTTTTAATTTATATCTAATTTTCTTATTTATATTTTTATAGAGGTTAGGTTAGGTTAGGTTTTATGACTCATGCCCGGGCTTTAACTACGAGGTCATATCGCCTACTACCAGAGCGCTCTTTCGTCACTCTGGTGGACATGAGCCCGACTCTACTTTGGGAGTCCTAAATTTTGCCTACCCTAAATTTTTATTCATCTAGGGTAGGGGTCTTTAACGAGTACCTGACATCGTACAGGCTCGGGACCATCGCTTAACGTCCCATCCGAAGGACGGCGTGCTTAAGTTTATTTTACCTCCCAGATAAAATAAACTAAGGGCCTCGGTCGGGGTATTTTTATAGATATTTTTATTTCCCCTTAATTAAGTTGTTAATTTAATAAATTATTTATTTATATTTATTATTGTTTTTTTTTTTTTGTTTACTGTAGCACTAATTGAGCTCAGTTTACGAAGCTCTTTCTTAGGCGACTCATGTATTTCGTTGTACTTGACTCCTCCTAAACCCCTTTACCGATCACATTGAAATTTGCCACGATGGTAGTGGACACGGTGACGATGGTTTACTACTAAAACAATCTGAAATCGAACATACCACAGAGGAATAATCACCGAAAAACGAAGTCCCTATTGAAATTAATTGAGAGACAAAATTCTAGCGCAAAATAGAATTTTTAGATTTCAAATGTGAAAATCCGGGCGAAGCCGAAATTTTCGGTTTACCATCGGACTTCACTTTTTTTGAGCCATTTTTACAAGAACACATAGTAAAAAGAATTTTGTGCAAAAACAGCTGTTGTTGTCTACAAAAAGGCTAGAAAAAATCCATTGAATTCAATTGAAATCTATTTAAAGTATTAATATATTCATAAAGAACAGATGTTCACGTTGAACACCGAGAAAAAGTTCCGGTAAAAGTGAGCAAACTTGAAAACGCTACGGTTCCATCCAGTGATCACAAACCGGTTCATATGCCTCATTTCAAATGCCCTACTTGTATGTACCTAGTTAAACTTTGTTTTTTTATTATTTTGGCATAGGTACAGTTAAAAAAAAAAATTATCTTTTCTTATCTTTTTATTTTTTATGTAGGTATTTATTCTTAGGGGACCTCGGTCTTAGAATAAAACGTTTTTTCATATTACCCATAGGTATATTATGCACTAATAATAATTGCATACAAATAAAAACTACCTAGAAAATATGTTTCTATGTCATTAACTCGTTTATTTGTTTATATTTATAATTGTTGTATTTTTCTCCACGGTAGTACTAATTTATTTTATGTTTTCTTACTCAAGGCATACTGGTATATTATTTCATTGTTTCTTTTCTTTTTGACATTTTATGTTCTTTTCGTATTATTCTTTATGATATTTGTAGTACAAATATTATTAGAAGAGTACAATTATTAGAAGAGTTCAGAGGTTTTCCAAGCATCATTTTTAGAGAATAAAGGTTAGGTTAGGTTTTATGACTCATGTCCGGGCTTTAACTACGAGGTCATATCGCCTACTACCAGAGCGCTCTTTCGTCACTCTGGTGGACATGAGCCCGACTCTACTGTGGGAGTCCTAAATTTTGCCTACCCTAAATTTTTATTCATCTAGGATAGGGGTCTTTAACGAGTACCTGACATCGTACAGGCTCGGGACCATCGCTTAACGTCCCATCCGAAGGACGGCGTGCTTAAGTTTATTTTACCTCCCAGATAAAATAAACTAAGGGCCTCGGTCGGGTTACGAACCCACGACCTTGAGCTCAGAAGTCAAGCACGCATACCACTGAGCTACCGGCGCCCTCTTAGAGAATAAATGAAACACTAGAAATTATATTAGGTACATTTAAAAAAACAATCACACTTCTAAAAAGCGAGAGACGCTAAACCTGCAACAATGGTACTTCAAAATAAACTAATTAAATACTCGTAGATAATAAGAATCTTAAATTTTATGCAGTTATAGAGTAAGAATACAATTTTATTTTTCGGATTTTATGAATAAATATAACATTTGATACTAAAAGATTAAAAATAAAATACTAAATCATGGAGCTCCACTATTCACTTGGCAGTGTTAGATAAGTATAACTAAGTTCAATATAATAGAAATACGATTGCTTAAAACATTGTTTTGCTTTAATTTCTTTTTGCAAGTTGTCTTATTCATTGTATTATAAAACTTTTGGTGATGAAGAATGGTTTCCACGATGGTTCCAATTGTGTACACAACGAAAAACTAATTAGAAAATACGTTTCTAGGTAATTAACTAATTTTTACCAAACATTTTCTAAGAAAATATTTATGGTACACCATCGATATGGTCTACTTTTCCTGTAGAAAAGAGTGCAGAGAGAGAAACTTTTCAAAACTAAATAAAAAAATATATATAGTATAAAATAAATTCCGTTGTAAGACAAGAGTTAAATAATCCTTCATTATTTTTTCTTTTAATTATGTTTTTTTTTTTAAATTTAGTCAAAGTCAAGTGGTGTTGTACTCGACTCCATTTTCAACTGTGGCTGTCCGTAGCACTCGTCCCTTCCTGTAATTGATGACACTTGACCCACTTTTCTTGACATGGTATCTGATGATTTGCAGTTGACAGAGTTTTCCGCTGCCTAATATAATGAGTTCATCACTTGCCTGGGTTATACAATTTTTTTTTTTTTTCTTCTTTAATAATAATAATAATTATTTTTTTAATAATACTCTCATTATAATGAGAGTACAGTAGGACCTCTATAAGTTGAACATCAAGGGAGACGCCAAAAAATTCGAGTTATAGAGTTTTCGACTTATGGAGGATTTCGACAGGCGGATTTTGATTCGACTTGTAGAGGTTAAGATTCATTCTAACTAATTTTGAGTTAGAGAGGTGAAATAAATAAAAATTCAAGTTACAGAGGTAACAAACATATTTATATTTATTATAAATCAACATTATTTCAAAACATCCTTAAAATAAAAAATACGTTGTATATGTAGGGTATTAAAAAGAGTCAGTAATTTTTATTTGCTTTAGATAATTGGTAATCCTATTTATTCTATACTCCTAAATTGTTTTCTAAGAAACAATGGTGTACATTGTCGGCAAATTCTTAAAGTCGGTACCTAACTTATTTTTCTTCGAGCTATAGAGGTAATAAGCTTCAAATAATCTAGTTGTAAAGGTTGTAAAATAAAACATTGCTATGTTCGAGATACAGAGGTCCAATTTATTTTTTCGAGTTATAGAGGGAAAATATGTACCAAAATGGCTTGTAGGGACTCACTGATTATTTCGACTAATAAGAGGGTTGAGATTTCGAGTATTGGAGGTTTTGGGGCTTGAAGGGAAAGGAACAAAACTTGTTTTCGAGTTTTGGAGGTTTTCGACCTATCGAGGTTCGACTTTAAGAGGTTCTACTGTATTATTAAAAAAATAATAAATAAATATATAATTAAAACTACAAGTTGTCCATAACAAGTTTTTTTCATGGCAAGAAGGATGAAACCGAACTTCCTTTGGCAGAAATTTATTGTCACAGACTTTCTTAGTTATGAATCTAATTGTGAGTTAATAAATAGAAATGAGTCAAAAGTATGAATTAAAATTTTACTTCAGGCCATACAAAGTACAGAAGTATAACCTCCTGATTCCAAAAATGAAAAAAAAAAAAACTCTGTGTGACTGTGAATATGATACCTAGCTCTCGATATAACGAGTGTATCAGCATGCAATTTTATATGTGTGTCCAGTATTCTCTAAGGACAATACGTCCTCATTTTCAGTCATATCGGCCAAAGGTAGGGGGAGGCTTAACACAATAACAGGCTTAAAACTATATCAGTCTTTTTTCGGTTTTTTAGTGGACACTATTTATAATTATTTTATATTTTGGGTAAATATACATATAAATAAAAAGTACCTTTTCTCTTCTACGTACTTCCAATGTTATAATTTTCACTCCTACATCTCCTCTGGATCTTCTCTCACTCAGACTGGTTTACTATACGGGCGATTCTCTGTAAACTCGTAAAGGCCCATACAAACTCTGTCCTGGCATATTTTTTTAGAATTTTCGTAAAAATATAATAGTATTGCTTAGGAAAGTAACTGTTACTTTTAGTACACAAGAGGACCAATTGAATTTATATGTCTTAGTTATTTTAGATTTTCTGATAAATCGCGACAGGGGACTGTAGGTGCTAAATTCTTAAACTAATTCTAAAAACTAAATTCTTAAACTAATTCTAAAAACTAAATTCTTAAACTAATTCAATCTTTTTGTTTTATATTTTGGGCATTTTGTTTAAAATTTAAGTTATATAATTCTGGGCAGCAATCATTACATATAAACGAGTAAAAGTACCTTCTTTTTGGATCAATAGCACCAACAAATCACTTAAATTCAGTTCACCACTTCTTTAAGCCTAAAAAATCACCACTGTAATTTTTACACAACGCCGCCATCGCTGGGCCTCGACTTCTTCACTACACCATTAATTGTTTACTTAATGGTTAACTAAATAACTTAATATTTTAATGTGTACATTTTATACATCATATGCCAGGCAGAGGACTGTGTATTTTGGTTTAGTTTCAAAATATTTACAAAACTATTGAAACATGATTCGATACGAAGCTACCGACAAATTTGGACACAAATCACAGACATATAGACAATTTATATAAATATTTAATCTAATTAACATTATTAAAATCAATTACCAGAGGACTGTATGTCGCAACGACCAACACGCGTACTCACACCACAAATTGCGCTCGGACACTGAATAAAATGGCGGCCCGACGCCGTTCTCGGCAGTGTTACTAACTTCACACTGGTTGCATTTCATTTCACGCTAAAAAACGTTTGTAAACATAACAGATTTTTTCTATTTTAGGTTTAAATTTTTGACAGGGGACTGTCTAAGATAACTTCGGACAACATTAACATGACATTAGTACATTTAAAAAATAAGAAACTACACCTTGTTTTATGACATAAATATAAATTAATTATTCTATTTTTAGATATGAACTGCAAAATTTATTTAGTGTTCATAGTTTTTTTAAAAATATTATCCTAAAGTGGGAATCCGTGAAATGGGACAGCCAGGGGATTTTTAGGGCTTCAATAGTTTTTAGAAAAAAAAAGTAAAATTGTTATCGTTATAAATATAATAGCACTATAAAGTTCAGCGTTTAATTTAAATTAAGAGGCATAATTATATTTCTATGCTTTATTTATTTATTTTAAACTCGGTCCGGACAGCCTTTTACGAGTTTACAGAGAATCGCCAATACCTTAACCCTAAAAACAACTCTCTCTTTAGACTGTCCACTTCCACATACATATCTCCTTCGACTGTTTCTCACTATTTAAAACAGCTGATCGTCGTCATTTGTTCTTCATTCATTGGTTGTTCACATTTCGTTTTAAAACAAAATGCTACAAGTCGCATCTTTATCACTAATTAAGTTACTTCACTCCTAACAGCTATTTTTATACAAATAATAATAATTGTTTTTATAATATATTAATAATCTTAATGTGCTTAAATTTTTTACATCACAACCTATTGAGAGAAAAAAAAAAACAATTTTGATATAGAACAAAAGGCAGAGAGAAATTATGGAAATGATATATAGATTGTATTATAGGGATTTAAACGATTATGCTTCTGAGGGGGAGCCAAGCTTTTAATAAAAAGATGAACTAAATTATATCCTTTGAAAAATAAAAAAAATAATAGGTCTTTTTAGAGGGTAGAAGGAAGGGGAGTGAGCATATTTATATTAATTGTGATTGAATGGGAAAACAGAAAAATTTCCTGTACACCTCAAGAATAAAAACAAAATTAATTTCACAGTAGGAATTATTCTAAGTTTTCACTCTCCCTCTAAAACTGACCTTGACTGATTTTGCAGAAAATTAATAGATGAAAATTATGTAGTTTTGAATTTAAATATAAAATTTTATGTTGATATATTTATTACATCGGCAGTTATTAGAGATTTTATGCTATACCCACTCCCCGTTCCCTTAGAACGATTTAGCTGAAAATCATCAGGTTTCATCCTTAAGGAGTATTGAATTTACATACTGAACGACGTATCGATACATTCATTCTGCAGTTATTAGGGTTTTTGAGTTGAGTCTCCCTTCTGGCGCCTCTGACCATCAGCCGAGGCCGATTTCACAGGAAATTATTATTTATCATCCTTATGGAGCTCTGGATTTACATATAAAATTTCGTTTTGATACATTCATTCTTTCGGAAGAAATCCTGTTCACAGGCCGAAAACATGAAATTCTAGTGAAAACTTAAAATTTCTGACCGATTACATTACTTCCAGGGGCGTAGCCAAGGGGGGCGTGCCCCTCCCCCTGGCCAGAGCAGAAGACCAAGATAAAAATTAAATAAACTAAAAAAAATAGTTTTTATTAAAAATAGATGGCTTGCAAGTTACCAATAGGATCTTCAAATTTCCCGTGCGTCTGATTCCTAAATCAGCAATCAGCTGTTACATAAATGTACATGTACAAAACAAGTCATATTACATTTATTTAAATATATATGAATTCCATCATTTCATTTCCTCGCTCAAAATCGTCATTTATGTTATACTTTATACTCTTAAAGCTGATTTTACATGTAGCAAAAATGTAAAGCGCAGCAGCAGCAAATATACGCTATTGGATGTGAGTAATTTAATTCTAAAAGCACAGAAACCACAGCGTGCATTTGCTGCTCATGTAAAGTCAACTTAAGTATTACAGTCAGTGGTTACCTCAGGGGGAGCTTCTAGAGGTCCGAGTCTCCCAAATTAATAACAAAAAACCTGCAACGGTAACCACGGAAACTGCGGGCCGTGCGGGAGGCTATACCCCTGTAGCCTAACTTTGCCCCAAAAATTGAATAAACTAAAAAATAGTTTTTATAAACAATGGATTGCTTGCAGATTACCAATAGGATCTTCAAATTTCCCGTGCGTCTGATTCCTAAATCAGCAATCAGCTGTTACATAAATGTACATGTACAAAACAAGTCATATTACATTTATTTAAATATATGTGAATTCGATCATTTCATTTCCTCGCTCAAAATCGTCATTTATGTTATACTTTATACTCTTAAAGCTGATTTTACATACGCAGTAAAAATGCAAGGCGCAGCAGCAGCAAATGCACTCTATTGGATGTGAGTAATTTAATTCTAAAAGCACAGCAACCACAGCGTGCCTTTGCTGCTGCTGCGCTTTGCATTTTTGCTGCTCATGTAAAGTCAACTTAAGTATTACAGTCAGTGGTTACCTCAGGGGGAGCTTCTAGGGGTCCGAGTCTCCCAAATTAATAACAAAAAGTCTGCAACGCTAACCACGGAAACTGCGGGCTGTGCGGGAGTCTATACCCTCCACCCTCGTAGCCTAACTTTGCCCCCCCCCCCCCCTGCTCAAAATCCTGGCTACGCCCCTGTTTCTTTATACTTAGTATAGCTTAGGAGGTAAAAAAGAAAAACAGAATTGAATGAACTCATTAAAACTGTTCATATAAATCTGACAAAGAAATATGAGGAAACAGCGTCGCTTTTATAAACCCTAGCTGATTATCTGTATAGAACATTTTTTTGTTAAGTTGGTTTTATGAAGTTTTTTTTTTTTTTTTTCTGCGTTATTTTCTCTTCATTCTTTTACTAACATTCAATCCTCATAACTTTTCATTTTGTAAAATTAATTTTAAACCTTGAAACTCTTAAATAATTCCCTTAATTATTTTGGATATTTAAGGATGGCTAGGTGGATTTAATAGAACTTGATTTAGGTCTTCTTAAGATATTGTGTAATATTTTCTTAGAAAGAGTTAATTTGGCAATACAATTTTTGGTAAAATACATAGAAGTCGTCCGATCGAATTGGGCAGATCATGATGCGCCTGGGCATTTCGTATTAAATAATTATTTTTTATTTATTTACCATTATTATATATATATATATATATAATATAAGTGACTCATGCCCGGGCTTTAACTATAAGGTCAAATCGCCTACTACCAGAGCGCTCTTTCGTCACTCTGGTGGACATGAGCCAGACTCTACTATGGGAGTCCTAAACTTTGCCTAAATTTTTATTCACCTAGGGCAGGGGTCTTTAACGAGTACCTGACATGGTATAGGCTCGGGACCATCGCTTAATGTCCCATTGGAAGGACGGGTTGATTAAGTTTATTTTACTTTCCAGATAAATAAATTAAGGGCCTCGAACCCGCGAACTTGAGCTCAATAGGCAAGTACGCATACCACTGAGCTACCGGCGCTCTCCTACATATACTGTATATATATATAAAATAATATAATATATAATTATATATAAGGTAGGTTTCATCTCATCTTACTCCGGAGAATCTTCCAATATTAGTCCTCCCCTACAGATTGAGGTCGATAGGATATTACCAGAGGTTCTCTGGTCTCATATGGAGTCCTCAGGCAGACAATACCAATGCCTGTCCTTCACAACAACAGGGCTGACGACCACTTGGCCAACGTCATTTCTTTTGTTCTTTCCTCTTTTGACATGTTTATCTCCTTGCTTCTCCCTCACTTTTTTTCAGTTATAGGGGAAGTTATGTAATCAGTAAGATCGATGTTGGTTTTTCACTGGAATTCCATACTTACAGACATCCTGAACCAGTGCCGGATTTAGCAATAGGCCCATTTGAAAGATTATATTTTTCAAATTTTCATAAAATAATAATTAAAATCATTTATTAATTTGTAAATTGTATGTTTATCAAAATATACTCAGTGGTTGTTGATACTTTATATATTAAAGATGAGGGCGCCGGTAGCTAAGTGGTATGCGTGCTTGCCTTCTGAGCTCAAGGTCGTGGGTTCGTAACCCGACCGAGGCCCTTAGTTTATTTTATCTGGGAGGTAAAATAAACTTAAGCACGCCGTCCTTCGGATGGGACGTTAAGCGATGGTCCCGAGCCTGTACGATGTCAGGTACTCGTTAAAGACCCCTAACCTAGATGAATACAAATTTAGGGTAGGCAAAATTTAGGACTCCCACAGTAGAGGCGGGCTCATGTCCACCAGAGTGACGAAAGAGCGCTCTGGTAGTAGGCGATATGACCTCGTAGTTAAAGCCCGGGCATGAGTCATAAAACCTAACCTAACCTAACCTATAAATCATCGAACTTCTATTATTTAACATATTCAAAGAAATACCGGTATGCTTTTATACTTTGATTTTAGTTAATTCAAAAAACAGCTGTTTTGGCTATAAAGTGCGTAACACGTTTTAAAGTTTGTTAACATTTATTATTAATATTGTGACGGTGTTATAAGTTTTTTTATTACCAAACAGTGACAAAGACACTCAGAAGTTCCCCCTCTGTTTGGGTGAGAATGAAACCCGGCGTTTCGAAACGTGAACAATCTAATAATTTAACTAATCAAAATTCTAACCTTGCCGATATCAAGCAAATAAACAATGTAGCCGGAACAGGTGAGATGATATCCACTTTTTTACCTGCTAAGAGGCAACTCTCTTCAAGCTGTGAGGACTCTGGGATATCAATGGCAGTAGACGGCGGCCAAGTAGTCCCTGATAACAGAGCCATGTCCCAGGAGCCTCAGCTGAAGAGGAACCGATATACTCTACATATAACACCCACACCAACGCCAACACAGAACAGATATGAGCCACTTCTCACTCTCCAAGACGGACAGGAGACAACCCAACCGACAAAGCCGGACGGACAGCCTACCGCTAACAGACAGACCAAGATCCCTCCCATCTTTCTTTGTGAGGCTGATAATTATCAACTGGTTATTACCGAGTTGAAAAGTTTGATTTGTTCGCCGTTTGAAACCAAACAGTGCAACAAAAAAATAAAGATCAGCCTCACAACGACTGATGACTACCGCAAAGTGACGAAATTTTATGACGACAATAAGGTGAAATACTACACCTTCGTCAACCCCGAGGACAGGAAACTCTCCGTAATTATACGGGGAGTTCCTTACTCACTGACCGACACAGAAATAACAGACGAACTGACCCCGACATACCCTGTTATAAAAGTGACCCGGATCCTGAACCACGATAGACGCCCCACACCCCTCTGTGCAGTTGAGCTGGAGAACACCCCATCTGGAGAGGCCATCTTCCAACTGACGCGGCTCTACTATACAGTTGTCAAAGTGGAGCCACGCCGACGTTCCAACCGTGTCGTGCAGTGCACAAACTGCCAATCTTTTGGTCATACCAAAAACTTTTGCCGACTGGACCCCAAATGTGTGAAGTGCGGGGAGGACCACCACTTCACAGCATGCCCCTCCAGACAGAAGAAGGTAGACTCTCCCAAGTGTGCCAACTGCCAGGGCAACCATCCAGCCAGCTACAGAGGGTGTGCTTCCTACAAGACATACGTAGACAGGACTACCAGACAGACCCAACCTAAACGACAAGATCCCCCCAATGCACCACCCAAAGGACAACCCCCAAGACAGACCCCGGACCGACCGAACAGCTGGTTCGACCAAGGCAGACCCCGACCCTTCCAACCTCGACCTCAACCTAACTTACCCAGCAGCCAAGACAACCAACCAGCTAACGACATGACTGACTTCACCAATACACTAATCACCTTTCTCAAACCATTCATCCCTATCATAAAATCATTTTTATCTAATCTCCTCACCCAAGCATTTTCATTTAACAATGGTGGACCCTAATTTAAATATTTTTCTTAATTTATCCATCCTTAACTGGAACGCTGACGGTATAAAAAACAGACGAACAATACTCTCGGACTTTTTAACTCGCTACGACATCGACATCATTTGTATCACAGAAACTCACCTCTATAATACCGACAGATTCAAGTTGAAAGGGTACACCATATACAGACAAGACAGACAAACCAGATTTGGAGGCGTCGCTGTTTGTATAAAAAGGAACCTCGCACACTCTCAGCTTCTCTTACCCACACTTCAACAGCTGGAAGCCGTTGGGGCCACACTCACACTCGACAACAACAGAACACTTAACATAATCTCAGCATATCACCGACCAGGCATCAGAATTCACCAGACAGATTTTGAACACATTTTCACTGGGGGGCCGACCATATTACTAGGTGACCTAAATAGTAAAAACACAATTTGGGGATGTAGACGGACAAACAACAACGGGACAAGACTATTAAACATAATTAATAACCTGGGCGTACAGATATCAGCACCGGACGAACCGACATTTTATCCTACACAACAGAGATACCTCCCAGACATCCTGGACATTGGACTAGTACAAAATTTTACTTTGCCCCTTTATCACGAACCACTGACAGAACTCGACTCAGACCATCTTCCAGTCGTGTGTACCTTCAAAGTGAACCCGAAACAGGCAGAACATCTGCCAAGACTGATACAGGGGAAAATAGATTGGGACGCGTTTAGATGGGAGATGGACAAAAACATAGACATCCCTTTGCATTACGACAATACTGAAGACATAGACGACTCACTGAAATATTTCACTCAAGCTATTTACACCTCGATACACAATTCAACATATAACCACTACAAGGACCAACGCAACATCCAACAAAACAAGACCCCTACACGCATACTTAATATGATACACGACAAAAATACACTCCGTAAACACTGGCAACGAACACGCGATCCACAAGAGAAACGAGAGCTGAACCGACTGACGAGAGTAATACGATGGGAATTGGACAATGACAGAATCAACAGATACCGACAATACACCAGCGACTTCACACCTGGAGACAGCAACCTTTGGAAGGAAACACGACGCCTCCTTCGACAAGACCCCGGCCTCCCGCCCCTGACAGACGGACAGACTACTGTAACAACGGACAAAGACAAGAGTGAGCTAGTGGCTCAACACCTTGAACAGAAATTCAGAACTCATGACACACAAGATCACGAAATACTCCACACAGTCCACGAATTTCTTTCCACTCCACTCCACACCGCAGAACCACACATACAGTACACGAACCCATCCGAAATCACACTGTACATTCAGAGACTCCCCAACAAGAAGGCCCCTGGTGAAGACCTCATCCCCAACATCGTCCTGAAAAACCTGCCTCCAAAAAGCATCGCATATCTGACAGGGCTGTTCAATGGCTGTTTAAGGAGGGGATACTTTCCTGACACGTGGAAAAATGCATTCGTGGTTGTATTTCATAAGCAAGGCAGGCCGAAACAAGACCCCGAAAGCTATAGGCCAATAAGTCTTTTAAACTCAATGTCTAAACTTTTCGAAAAGATAATTTATAAAAGACTTCTTCAATGTTTAGAAGGCACCATCCCGTCCCACCAGTTTGGGTTCAAAGCCAAGCACTCGGCGGTTCAGCAGCTCCAACGGGTGACCGAAATGATCGTCCATGGCTTTGAGGCGAAGACATACACTGCCGCCGTATTTTTGGACGTAGCCGCAGCCTTCGACACCGTTTGGCATGAGGGGCTGATATATAAACTGAAGAAAAGCCTGGCACCCAGATACATTGTTCAACTTATTACGTCTTTTCTCCACGGCAGAACATTTCAAGTTAAAGTGGGCAACGCAATGAGCACTCAGAAAAGAATAAGAGCCGGGGTCCCTCAAGGTGCTATTTTGAGCCCTCTACTTTTCAATTTGTTCATGCAAGACATCCCCGAAATTCCCACGGCAACATTAGCCACCTATGCCGATGACACAATGATCGCCTGTCAGCATGGTGTCCTCTCCGTCGCCATTGAACAGCTCCAGGAAGCCCTGACAGAAGTTTCTCACTGGTTTTCAAAATGGAGGCTCAAACTGAACGCAGGGAAGACCGAAGCCAAAATTTTCACTCTTCGCAGATTCTCCATAGAAGAACAAATCAAGCTGCAAATTGATGACCTCCCGATTCTCTGGAATCCTAAGGACCAGGGTGTGTGCTATCTTGGAGTACTTTTAGATACACGACTCACATGGAAACTACACGTTAACAGAAAACTACAGCTAGCATATTCACGACTTAACACCCTCTACCCTCTCATAAACAGAAACACGCCACTTAAACACACGTGTACTATTCTGCTATACAAGACACTCCTACTTCCACTTCTAACATATGCCTGCCCAGTCTGGATCGGTACCAGCAACACTAACATGAAACGACTACAAACATTCCAGAATAAAGTACTCCGAATAGCAACAAACGCACCCTGGTTTGTCAGGAATCACAAAATCCACGAAGAATTGGGTGTTCCTCTTTTTGCAGCTCACATCGAGAAACTAGTGAAGAACCACCACGAAGCCCTTGTGCATTGTTCCGGGGCTGTACACTACAGTCTAGGAGCGCCTACTCCTGGGAGGCGACTCAAACAAAGACTGTACCAGGACTTCCTATTTTAAACCCTTAATTTTCTTATATATTTGTGTATAGCACCTTTTTTTTTTGCTGGTCCAAATAAATTTTGTTGTTTGTTGTTAGTTAATTCAAATAATCCACAATTTATAATTTCATTTATTAGTATATTTATTAAAATATTATTATGAGGATTTAGGAGCCCCTAAGTGAGTCAACAGTTGAATATTAGCGCAAACTGTCGACTGGCTTTGTAGGGGGAGCGAATATATTGCCGCTGTTTCACCGACGACTTTTTTTTTTGGGTTAGGTAGTCATTGGCGACTTTTTTTTTGGGTTGGGGAGTGTCTTCGGCGACTTTTTTTTTGGGTTAGGTAGTGTCATTGGGGACTTTTTTTTTTGGGTTGTGGAGTGTCATAGGCGACTTTTTTTTTTTTTTTTTTGGTTGGGGAGTGTCTTTGGCGACTTTCAGGGCAGCAAAGACCATGAGTTTTATTGATTAGTTAATCTGGACAGTATAGTTTTCTGCCCTAAGAGAGTGTTTCGTAGGTAAGAGGAGCACGCGATCTGCCGACCAATTTTGTTAATGGTCTTAGCTCATCCATCTTGTGACTTGCTTCGTCCCTTCGCTACCATCTATCATTAACTTTCCCCACTATCCACACTCTCTCTACCTGTCCCAGCATTTAATCATTTTTACATTAATGTGGACTTTTTAGTGCATATGTATTAAAATTCTAGATGGCGCCGGTGGCTCAGAGGTGGCGTGCTAGCCTACTAAGCTCAAGATTGCGGGTTCGAAACTCGGCCAAGGCTAGGTTTTATATCTAGGAGGTAGAAACACCTTGAGAACGCCGTCCTTCGGATGGGACATTAAGCGATGGTCCTGAGCCTGTGTGAGGTGTGTGTGATATATAAACAGTTGTGATAAAAAAATTATTGTTAAATAAAAATAAGTATATAAATATAAATAATAATTGAATTAATAATAATAAAATTAAAATAAATAATCATATATATTGTAATGTTCTATATTGTCCATTACATGTAATATTTAAGAAATGGAAAATAAAATACGTAAATACAATCAGTTTAGTAGACCTAAGGAAGGTTACTGGGGGTTATCTAATCGATTTGTACCAGGGTCGATATAGTTTCAAAATATATCAAATCATTTATTTCAATTATGTCATAAAACTAAATGTTAGGCTAATAATTAGTTAACAATAAATGTAAGCAATTAGGATTGTATACGGGAATATGAAAGTGGTATAAAAAAAACCAGATGTTTAGTGCTAAAGGCTGTAAAAATTGTGGCCAATGACGGAGCTGAATCCAAAACGAGAGAGAAGTGGGCTGTCCCCTCGTGGAATGAGTGGGTTTTTTATCAGCTCTGTTCAGAGTAGGTAGTAGATGTATGAGAGAACTGTGCGGAGAGAGATGGGTCAGTGAAAGTGAGTGTGGTGAATGGTAGAAAATGTAAGTGATCTCTTAAAGGCTGTGATAAGAAGGAAGAGTAGCTGAAATACTTGGAATCCAGAAGAGAGGAGAGGACGTGGCCGCAGTTGCGACACCCCATATTCAACGTACCACGCTGGAGACATCATGTTACCCACCAGCACAATAGAAGAAAAGAAAGCTGTCCCGCAGGTTTAGTTGAATGTTGTGTTTACAAAGAAAAATCTCGATGTCTGTAAAATTTATGTGATACTAACCCATAAAAAAATGTGTCATGATGAAATTTAAAATAAAAGAAAAATGTAACAAATTATTTTAAAGTAATTATTTTTATTTATAAATCATACATAACCCGGTCCTCTAATAATCGTTATTGTATATAACTATTATTCATATAAATTTAAATTAGAATATCAAGTAGCGCAATATAATGAACGTTACAAATGTCGCTTCGAACAGGGACTTGAAACATTAGGGACTTGAAAAATTAAGGACTTGAAACATTAAGGATTTGAAATATTAAATTTGTATATGGCGCCCGAAAAGAAAATTATAAAAGGACCTTATATGTAATTTTGTAAAAATTAATTTTAAAACTGTATAAAAAGTTAGCGTCCAAAATGGCCGACTATAATAGAGGTTCTCAGAGAACGAATCCGAACAATAATGGCGGACAAAATAGAATAACTTATGATAATTGCCTTCAGCCGGAGAGTGAGACAAATGTAAGTTTAAACAC
Organism: Aradus depressus; assembly: GCA_963662175.1. Classification (NCBI taxonomy): domain Eukaryota; kingdom Metazoa; phylum Arthropoda; class Insecta; order Hemiptera; family Aradidae; genus Aradus; species Aradus depressus. Next base: position 15,898,911 of record OY759224.1, on the reverse strand, counting down.
CATGATGGAAATGATAATAAAAAATTTTAATGAAGTAAACGTAAAATTTGAAATGCAATCAAAAAATTTTAATGAAGTAAACGTAAAATTTGAAATGCAATCAAAACATTTTAATGAAATAAAGGTAGAACTAAAGTCAAAAATTGAGGAATTAAAGGAAGACGTAAGCATAAAATTTGAAAATGTAAAAAAGAATGTAAACAAACGTTTCGATCAATTTAATAAAATTGTTGATCTGAAATTTAGTGATCAAAGTTTAGAAATAAATCATACATGTGAACAATTAAATAATAAGATAGAAAGTGCGGTAGAAGCTGTCGAGAGTAAATTAAATCGAAATATGAGTGTAGAGGGACAGGAAAATGGAGAAATAAAGGAAAATATAAACATCAATAAGGTGCTAGAGAAATTTAAATATATTACAATTCAAATAACAAATGGTAGTGTGGTGAAAAGACCGAATCATAATAAAAATAAAGAAACAAGGAAATTATACAATAAAAAAATCACAAACTTAAGAAAACATGAGATAAATAAAATTAAAAGTCCTAGAAAGATCGGATATGGAAAAACAAATTTTCATAGATGTGTAAATAAACGTAACTATAACAAGTGTAAAAAACTTGAGTTCAAAAATAATCATAATAAAAATAAATTGAAAAATTCGAAAACAAAATATCTACGTCAAAGAAATAAACGAATAAAGAAAAAGATAAGTTTAAACATTAGTAACAAATTTAGAAAAATAGATAATCGAAAACTAAATTATAAATATAAAAGAAAGAAAATAATAAATGTTTAACCGATGAAATTTTGGATATTGAAAATTGCTTGTCTAGGATTATGATCTGGAACTATAAAATGTAACATTGAGATTAACCATAAAAAAAAAAAAATTAATTATATCGATGAAGTATTTTTCGTGGTCATGTATTGAAGAGATATATTGTGCATGTGATATTATAAAGAGTATTGTAATTGTAAAGGGGTATTTTATATGGATATTTATAAAAAAAAAAAAATAATAATTATAATTAAATTGAATTATATGTAAATAATGTGTAGTGAACTCTGCATTCTGTACAGAATATTTTTGATTTTAAATGTTTTTAAATAAAAACATATTTAAATATTGAAATATTATATTTATGGTGGTTATTTTTATGGGAAATTTTATAATAAGGGTTAGTATCGATGTTGAACTATTTATTGATATTTATGCATGCATTTTTTTATGGTATTGGTGATAAAAGGGTAATAATAATAAAAAAAAAAAAAAAAAAAAAAAAAAAAAAAAAAAAAAATATTAGTTTAAAGGGTTTGTTATTGTTATTTAACCGTAATTGTCAACAACGTGGGCCATGTTGATTTAAGGAGTTTGGCGTCCTTACGGAAATGAGCAATATTAACCCACAAATGGTTTTTGAGAGCGATAATCGCTAGTAGTTTCAGAATAATAAGTGATGAAATTAGAACATCCACATGGATGCATAGATTACAAACGTTAAAAAAAAATAATAATAATAAATAAAAAAAAAAATTTTTTAAGTGAAACGGGGAAAATGTTATAAGAATATTTTTTTTTTTAAGAATATCATCTTAAGAGCATTATATATAAAAATTAGTGCAGTAAATCAATAGGGAAAGTAAGTCGAGATAGCGTAAATAAAAGTAGTAAACTATAAATAATTATCTGAGTTATGTCTAATTGTGACAGTGATGTTATTGATAAATGGAATATTAAATAATAAATAAATAAAGTAATTTAAGAAAGTAAATCTAATATAACATTATGGTAAGACGTAAACAAAATAATTGAATTGGATTTGTTACCTAATTGTTGTTTAATATTATTAAAGAGAGTTACCTTGAAGAATGTATTCCATAATAGACAAAAAATTTGTGTGTAATTAATTAATTATAGAAACTGGGTCACCATGTTATTTTGAGTCGCCAAGTGGTACAAATAACCATAAGATCATGAAATAGTTTGGTACTAAACACTTATGTAAGCAAATGAATGATATATTTTGATATTTTTAGCAGAGGGCAATGTAATGTTCTATATTGTCCATTACATGTAATATTTAAGAAATGGAAAATAAAATACGTAAATACAATCAGTTTAGTAGACCTAAGGAAGGTTACTGGGGGTTATCTAATCGATTTGTACCAGGGTCGATATAGTTTCAAAATATATCAAATCATTTATTTCAATTATGTCATAAAACTAAATGTTAGGCTAATAATTAGTTAACAATAAATGTAAGCAATTAGGATTGTATACGGGAATATGAAAGTGGTATAAAAAAAACCAGATGTTTAGTGCTAAAGGCTGTAAAAATTGTGGCCAATGACGGAGCTGAATCCAAAACGAGAGAGAAGTGGGCTGTCCCCTCGTGGAATGAGTGGGTTTTTTATCAGCTCTGTTCAGAGTAGGTAGTAGATGTATGAGAGAACTGTGCGGAGAGAGATGGGTCAGTGAAAGTGAGTGTGGTGAATGGTAGAAAATGTAAGTGATCTCTTAAAGGCTGTGATAAGAAGGAAGAGTAGCTGAAATACTTGGAATCCAGAAGAGAGGAGAGGACGTGGCCGCAGTTGCGACACCCCATATTCAACGTACCACGCTGGAGACATCATGTTACCCACCAGCACAATAGAAGAAAAGAAAGCTGTCCCGCAGGTTTAGTTGAATGTTGTGTTTACAAAGAAAAATCTCGATGTCTGTAAAATTTATGTGATACTAACCCATAAAAAAATGTGTCATGATGAAATTTAAAATAAAAGAAAAATGTAACAAATTATTTTAAAGTAATTATTTTTATTTATAAATCATACATAACCCGGTCCTCTAATAATCGTTATTGTATATAACTATTATTCATATAAATTTAAATTAGAATATCAAGTAGCGCAATATAATGAACGTTACAATATATATAAAGCTGAAAATGTTGGTGCGTTGTACCGCTATAACTCACGAACGGCTTGATGGATTTGATTAATTTTTTTTTAATTTGTTCGTCATCGTCTGTGGAAGGTTATAGGCGTATTAGTACCTCAATATCTGGTACATCCCAGCATCCACCCACGCAATCTTTGTAACTCAAAAACCACTGCAATGATTAATGAGGAATCTTTTTGAATAGATAAGTTTTATCTACCGGAAGGTTAAGGTCTATTTTTTAATCAACCCCTGGTCCATCCCAGCATCCACTCACGCAATCTTTGTAACTCGAAAACCATTGCAACGATTAATGAGAAATCTTTTTGAATAAATTAGTTTTAGCTCCAAAGCTAGCGTTGCTACAGTTGAAGGACTATAAGCCTTATTCCGTATGAATAATTGAAAATTATAACATCATGAATGTACTGTCGAGAAACTGAATAGCCTTATAGGAGATATTGGGAGAAAAGTCAAAGTTCCCCGGGCAACGCCGGGTATTACTGCTAGTAAAACTTAAATCACATTACCTTATTTCCTGTAGAAATTGTATCTCTGGTCTTTTAAATTTTGATTTCTACAGTATTTTTCGAAAAGGGACCCTAAAAAAATATCAAACTTTCTTCAAAATTGCACGTAATTAAAAAAAATTTAAATTAACAAACTTTTCATTTGAATTTCTTATGATGCCATATTGTTTTCTACATTTTGCAAAAATATTAAATCTAATCCAAAGGTTTTTAAATTATCTTATTGGGCCAACAAGGAAAATGAATATAATATAATTTAGAGAACCAACCTTAAACTACATAATAAAATTAATAACTGAGAGATAAAAAAAAATGAAAATATCTACAAAAAGAAATGTTACAAGCTAATTTTTCCATTTATGTGTTAGTCTCTTTTCTTTCTAAATACTGGACATTCTTCAAATTTAAGTTATTTTAGGGCATATAAACATATAAATAAATTAAAGTACCTTCTTTGTGCATCTATTTCAATTAAAACTCCAATTAATAACAATTAATTCACTACAACTTAGTTCTCCTAGGTTAAGCCTAAACTCTCACTCCATCTCAACTGAACCCAGGCCTCGACTCTTCTACACACTAATTCAAAACAGCTGATGGTCATGTTTTGTTTTTTATTCATGGGTTGTTTTAAAACAAAATCTATTCATATTATTATTCACCAATTTAGTTGCTTCTTTGTTGTTTTTTTAAATATAATTAATTTTTATAATAAAAAAAAAAAAAAAATTATAATATTAATATGGCCTTATAAACATTTGAGATCAAACTCCAAGTCTCTAGCTGTAATAGAGGCCGAGATCCCTACACAGGCTCTGATGAAACCTGTAGATCTTGGAAAAGGCATACCCCATTTCCACCAAACATGGCTAAGAACCATCTCGTAAATACCAGCTTTTGAAACAAAAAAAACTCTTTGAAATCGGTTCAGACGTCTTGGAGCTACAATGCCATAGACAGACACACACACAGATCATGGCTTCAAACTTATAACCCCTCCTTTTGCGTCGGGGTTAAAAAATAAAATATGAATAAATAATATAAAATAAGTGAGTATAAATAAGAAAATTCGTGGAATTACCGATGTTTTAACGACGAAGTTTTGTAAGTTGTGAACACGATAAGACCCGATATAATGAATATATCGATCCGAAATTTTTTTAGCATATCCCTCTAAAGACAACACCTATTGTTTTCAGCCAAGTCGGCCAGGAAAAGGGGGATTAGGGGGGAGGCTTAACACAAAACTCAAAACTGCCGTTGTAATGAATGTATTGACTCAAAATTTCATATGTAACCCCATAAGGATGGCACATATTAATTTTCTGCAAAATCACTTGAAGGGAATGTGTGATCAGAGAAGGAGGACTCACTTAAATGCCCTAATAACTATTAATGAACCTAGTAATGAATCTAGTAGTCAAACATTCGAGTTTCAGATTGGCATTAGAGGAAGAGCGAAAACTTAATTGATTAATTCGTGCTGAAGAAGTACATTGCCGGTGATTCACCAAAGATTTTTTAAATTTTTTTCTTCGGTTGCCCCAGACCGGTGTGAGATCACACCACTCGTCCGCCGCGTAGAGGGGAAATAGGTCGGATTTTATTTATATTTATTAACTAATGGTGCTACGGCCGGTTGTAGGACCCCGCCACAGACCGGAGCGATCGGTTAAGTCCCCCAACCTACCTTACTGTCCTTTCCCGATAGACTTAGTTACTGCCTTCTTCACCTTCCGCCAGGAGGCGACGTATCAACTGAACTGTGCATAACCTAAAAACCTAAGGTAATCGGTTGCCTTTTGAAGCCTCCACCTTGAGCAGAGTAGCCAAGGACGCTAGCACTGTCCTGACACCCCTTATAGATCTCTTGAAACCTCTTCTCCTGACATACTGCTTTATATTCCTGAAGGACATGCTCGGTTTCATCCCTGTTCCCGTCACATCTCCTTGAAGGACGGTTTGCCATTTAAACTCCTATTTCCTTAGGGACTCAGTGGGTATTTCTTTTTTTCATGGTCTCATGGGGAAACCAACCCCAATTTCTGATGGTACCCTTTTTTTTTTTAAGATACAAGTCAGTGTTTTCCTACGGACTGTGATCTCTATAAAAGGTGTCATAGCCCCAGGTTTCTAGTCGGTGATGTGGCTGGTTCTCTTCAGTGCTGCTTCCAGGTGGTTTTACGGCCTACTAAAGCCGCTTCATGTCGACAACCTTCTTTATAGATATTGCGTTGTCCCTTATTTGAATATACAACTAAACGAAACAACAGCCACATAGTATAAAGGCTCTTTCATCTTTTAAAGAAATATTATAAAATAAATTTTATTCTTTATGCCAAATAAAATACGTAAAAGGCAAATCCGATTAACTCTAGTATAGATATTATTTTGTGTAGATGTCGATAGTTTTTTAGACGATATATCGATATTTTGGACTCCAACCTTGGGGTGTGTGGTAATAAATTAAATGTTAATGTAAAGTTAGAATGAATGAAAAATATAAGTAAAATTAATAATAATTGAATTAATAAAATTAAACAAATTAAATAATAATTTCCTTTAGAAATGTTATCTCTTTTTTTTTTACTAAATTTTGATTTCTACAGTAGTTTTTCGAAAAGGGCCCTAAAAAATATCAAAAGTTCAAGACTATATAATTTTAAAAACATTTCTATTAACAAACTTTTCATTTGGATTTCTATAGAAATGCCTTTTTTTTTTTTTAATTTTGCAAAAATAATTAAATCTAATCAAAGGTTTTCAAAATTTCTTGCTGGGCCAACAGGGAAATGAATAGAATAGAATTTACGAGAACAAATAGTTTGGGTTTATTTTTTTAATAATATATATAATTTAATAAAAAAAACTAAACATTGGAACAAACAAAAATCAAAAGAAAAATCTTAAAAACTAAACTCTTAAAAACTATTTCAGTTTTTCTTTTTTTTGTATTTTTGGCCATTCTTCAAATTTAAGTTATATATTTCTGGGCATATATCCTGTACATATAAACAAACAACAGTACCTTCTTTGCGGATCAATTTCACCTATTTAGTTCATCACATCTTAAGCCTAAACACACTCTTCATGTTCACTCAGACCGTCTCCATTGCCTCAGACCTCGACTCGTCACTCCACACACTAAAAAAACAGCTGATGGCCGTGTTTTGTTTTTTTACTAATTTGTTTTAAAAGAAAATTGCTTTTTATAGAAAAATAAATTTTTTTTTATTATTAGTAATTTAAATGTGTGTATTTTTTTTTTTTTTTATCCTTTCTGATATTAGCTCCCAAATTGAACGGTTTGCTCAACGTTTTTTATTTGGGAAGTGAAAAAATCTTCAGCATGCCGTCCTTTGGATGGGACGTTAAGCTATAGTCCAGAGTCTGTTACTCGTTAAAGGCCCCTAACCTAGGTGAATAAACCTAAGTAGGCAAAATTTAGGACTCTCATAGTAGAGTCAGTCGGGCAGTAACTATGGGAAGATGTAACAAACTTCAATAAATAAATAAATAGTAATGAAGAAAACGTTGATTAGAAAAAATGTATTTTGTCAATTATTAATTCATTTGAGTTTGAAAATAAAAAGTCAATTAGAGTTGAATACGGAATTGATGTAAATTCGAATTTATTTCAAATAGAGGAGAAAAAAAATCAATGATGATTACAATCAATTGAAATTTCTCATTTTAGAATGCTAATAGTGAAAATAAAATTAGGGAAAGGGTTACAGAGAGAGTGTAATACTGAGAGAGAGATAGAAGAAAGGAATCCAGAATTCAATTAAACAGGGATTTGTGGGGAAGAGAAAGAGGATCTGAGGTGTACCTCTGTGGCTTGTTCTGGAAACATCGGGAAGGTATCTCTCCTTCAGAAAGTGTCGTTAGGGAGGAGAGGAGACGAGGAGGGAGGAGTAACATAGACATAGGAAAACCATAACAGGAGGAAAACATGAAATTCCGTTGAAAACACAACATCGAATTTCAGACTAACCCATTAACGCTCGTTACATTTAAGTAACGCTAAATTTAAGTTCGTTTTATTTTTAAAATATATTAGTTTTTGGAATATGAGGGTACTTGTTGTCAACTTCTAAGTTGAGGAACGCGGACATATTGTGGAAACTTGTAATAAATAAATAAAACAAACTATATTTATAACTACCGGTTTCGGCCTTACACCTTGGTTCTTGTTGTGTTTACATTTTTCTACGAAGTGGGGAGAAGGGATCTAGCGGATGTTTACTGTATTAGTTTGGTTCTGAACACTGTTAGATCAAGGCAAAAATGTCATTACCTGTGGACATCGATCGTCTAGAAAATATACTGCAGTATCTTTATAACTATTATTTGATTTTTTTTTCTTTTAACCCACGATTTAATATCGCTTACTAAGCGTATATCTCTAGTTTTATATAAATCGATTAATGTTTCAGTGTTTTATAGCCTTTCAAATACCACAGTTATCGAAATATGTAACACTGGGAGAGGGCACCGGTAGCTCAGTGGTATGCGTGCTTGTCTTCTGACCTCAAGATCGTGGGTTCGAAACCCGACCGAGGCCCTATTTTTTTTTTTATTTTTTTATTATTTCTTTTTTTTTTTTTTTATTTTTTTTTTTACGGCTGCTCCGGCAAATTACCCGGCCCGCTTATCGTCGGGGAAGGAGGAAGTACATATTGGGTTTTATTTAATCACAGTGTTGCTGTGGGTGTCTAGGGGTGACAGCCTCTGGTCCCGAGCGGGACAGACTGGCGCTCCCAGAACTCCTTGGGTTGCGGCTGCCAGGCGGCGCCGAGAGAGCTCGAGTTAGATGGAGTGGAGCTGCTTCTACATCGCGGCTGCCGGGGGTAGACTTCAGGCCCTTTTCGGAAATTACTGTAGAAATCAAAATCTAGTGAAAGAAAAGAGATAAAATTTCTACAAGAAATGTGGTAATTTATTGTTTATTTAATTATTATTATTCAATTATTATTTATATTTTTATTTATTTATCATTTATTTAAGACTAACACTTAAACCTCTTCTTTTTTTTAAAAATAATTACTACAATAAACCTTCACTCTGCAATATTTTTTGTGAATTATAGACATTTTTCATACTGCAATAACTATTCCATATTCCATTAAAACTGAATTATTAATCTTAGCTTATTGGAAATATTTGGGATCCAATCGGAGGTTTAATGATTGAACAGGGGAGTCTCGTCAATTATTGCAGGTGTCCGAAGTGGGTGAGATGACGAATGCCCTGTATCGAGGCCACAGAATGGATCAATTCGCTTCCCATTCATGGAGGTTGACAGTTCACAAGGTTATCTACTTTTAGCGTAGAGACAATCCTCATAATAAAGCCCTACGATGTCAATACTATATTAATTTTTTTTTTTGGCTCCAATGCGTAATTGCCCTATTTAGCCGGACACAAGATGTTTGAGTTCTTTGGGGAAACCCAGTAGGGACAGAGACCCGGGTAGGAAACAGAAGGCCCCCAACGACGCAAGCCATCAGCCCCACCCCAGCCCCTCACCCCCCCCCCCCCCCCCCCCCCATGATCCCCCTCCTATCTTTACTAAATTTCTATGTTATTCCGTTTCATAAATTGGAGTATACTAGGAATATATTAAATATTTAATTTCTATTGTTTTAATTACTTATTTTTCATGTATTATTATTTATTCTTTTTTATTATTTTGATGTGTAAACACGCTATGTCAGACCGTCAGAGGGTAAGTAACGTTGATGTGCATGTGTAAGTGTGTGTGTGTCGGCCGGTTGTGCGCATCGCATTCACACAACTACACACTTCTTTATCTGTGATGTCAGTTGTTTTTGAGCATTTCTTCGTTCATGGAATTAGAAAGTCTGTAATATATATTTATGTTATCAATATTACTAACTATAAAATGATCTTTCGGTAAGAAACTTTTAGGTTAAGATGCTTCGATAGATAAATTTGTCAAATAAAATAAAATTTGTGGTAAAAGAAAATAATATAACAGTGTAAATCTATAAAAATATAATAGTGAGTTTGATTTCGTAGATAGAACTCCCTCCCTCCTGGAGGGCCATGGTGGTCGTGCAGGCTAGAGCGTAGGGCTTTGGTCGCATGGTCTCAATATGGTTTGAGGGTTCGAATCCCGTCCGGAAGGGAGTTTTATTTCGTAGATAGAACTCCCTCCCTCCTGGGGGGCCATGGTGGTCGTGCAGGCTAGAGCGTAGGGCTTTGGTCGCATGGTCTCACCATGGTTTGCGGGTTCGAATCCCGTCCGGGAGTGAGTTTTATTTCCTAGAAAGAACTCCCTCCCGGGGCCAAGGATGTTGTCAAATAACTAGATAACACCTTTATAAGTGACATGGCTAATATGCATCGTATGGCCAAAAAAACAAAAAAAAAAAAAACATTATGGGTTGGTGAATTATCGATGAATTTTCCTTTATTCCCCGATTTGTTTAATTGAATGGTATGAGGAGCGGATCTAGGTTTTCGCTCAGGGGGAAATTTTTATGAAAGTTACTTATCTTCCAGGAAATCTGTTCTGATTTTGTGTTTGTGAAACCAAAAATTGGGTAACCATTTAGTTGAATATCCATCATATTCTACTTGCATTTGAATAACGCTCTGTTTGTCTACCTTATAAAATTAATATAATAAAAAATACAGGTCATGGTATATTTTTCTTATAGAGGATATAACAATCTAAAGTATACATATGAAGTGTATATACTTTGGTATACAAGTACAGTAGAACCTCTTTAAGTCGAACCTCGATAAGTCGAAAACCTCCAAAACTCGAAAAAAAGTTTTGTTCCTTTCCCTTCAAGCCCCAAAACCTCCATTACTCGAAATCTCAACCCTCTATTAGTCGAAATAATCAGTGAGTCCCTACAAGCCATTTCGGTACTTATTTTCCCTCTATAACTCGAAAAAATAAATTGGACCTCTGTATCTCGAACATAGCAATGTTTTTTTTTTGTTTTTTTTTATTATTATTTTTATTTTTTTCATTATTTATTTATGGGGCCGGCTCGAACGGAGCGAGATGACCAAGAGGAGAGGAGCGGGACCCAGGGACCCCCGACGAGCGCCACAGCCGAGGCGGAGAACGAGGGCAGCGCGGCACAGCAGGGCTCGTCTCCTTCATTGTTTAGGCAATAGCAATGTTTTATTTTACAACCTTTACAATTCGATTATTTGAAGCTTATTACCTCTATAGCTCGAAGAAAAATAAGTTACCGACTTTAAGAATTTGCCGACAATGTACACCATTGTTTCTTAGAAAACAATTTAGGAGTATACAATAAATAGGATTACTAATTATCTAAAGCAAAAAAAAATTACTGACTTTTTTTAATATCAACATATACTACGTATTTTTTATTTTAAGGATGTTTTGGAGTAATGTTGATTTATAATAAATATAAATATGTTTGTTACCTCTGTAACTTGAATTTTTATTTATTTCACCTCTCTAACTCAAAATTAGTTAGAATGAATCTTAACCTCTACAAGTCGAATCAAAATCCGCCTAAGTCTCTATGTACTCTATAACTCGAATTTTTTGGCGTCTCCCTTGATGTTCGACTTATAGAGGTTCTACTGTATTTGAAATAGTATACAAGTCTCAGTGCAATTTAAGTTTGTGAATGATTGAAGGTTTTGCATTAAATATTGAATTCCAATCTCCTCCGACCGGTTTGCATATCTAGTGATAACTTTTTGGATGTCAATTGCAATATGTCTATAGATGTGCATAAGGACAAGACCGAGGAAGCGGCTCTCATTCATGGTTCATCTTAAATATGTTTTAATGATTTTCATATTATATCATATCGTATAGTTTATGTCGTTTTACATTTCAGAAGTACAAAAAAAATAATTGTGTCTTTCAGTATTGTACACTGAAAGGGATATATTAAGATTACAGAACGGGGTTAGTAATCCAAGACAGACTTGTAGAATCCCAGGGTACAGTTTGCTTATTGGATGGGATTCGTTGTTTACTCAGGACTGGATGGGATACGGTTCACCCCTGGAGGGAGTTCGACAGATCCGACTAAAAGGAGAATCGAATCCGGTCGAATCCCGGCTCCGTTCCAATGAATATGTGATGGAAGAGCCTCTTTCTCTTCTGATTTTTCTCTTTCTTTTCTTTTTTCCCGGGTCCCCCCCCCCTCACAGAGAAAGAAGTACACTTTCAGGGAATCCACCTCCCAGGGGTGGAGTTTTCTCCATAAAAAAAATCTATTTTGTCTTCTTGACTTATTCCTTTTTAGGGACATTTATTGCAGAGAAGAAGGCAGGCCAGGAAGCCGCTTTAATAGTGTCACACATATATCTATTTTTTTAATTTACTATTTAATAAATACGACTTTTTATCTACGAGGTGAAAAATCTTGAGCACGTCCTCCTTCGGGTAGGACGTCAGTGCAATGTTAAATATCCCTCAACTAATTAGGAAAAAGACGAAGATCAGCTGCTTTAAAATAGTGAGAAACAGTCTAAGGAGAGATGTGGTGGTAGACAGTCTAGAGAGAGAAGTGTTTTTAGGGTTAAGGTGTGGTGAACCATGTAGGAGTGAAAATAACAGTGAAGTAGATGTGCAAAGGTACTTTTATTTATTTATATGTTTATATGCCCAAAATAAAAACATTGAATTAAAGAATGGCCACAATATTTAAAACAGAAAAAAAAACTAAAGTAGATGTAGAAATTAGTTTAAAAGATTTTTTTTTATTGTAAGTAATTTGTTTTTTTTATTTGATATTGATTATAGATGATTTATATGATTTATAGTAAGTAATTTTGATTTTATTTCTAATGTAGATTAAGGTAAATAAACCCAATATTTGTTCTCTAATTCTTGCTATTCATTTACCCTGTGAACCCAGTAAGATAATTTATACCTTTGGATTAGATTGATCATTTTTGAAAATTTATTATCATTATTATATTTAGAAGAAATCCAAATAATTATTAATTGAAATTTTTTAAAATACGTGCACTTTCTTAAAAATTGCAAGTCTGGAACTTTCGATATGTTTTTTGTTTTTAGACCCCTTTTTGAAAACTACACTGTATAAATCAAAATTAGTAGAATACCAGCTAAAATTTCTACAGGAAATGTGGTAATATTTATTATTTATTCCTTAATATTTAATTATTATTATTTTTTTTAAATTTTGTTTATTTAATTATTTTATTTATTTATCATTACATTTTTTTAAATTATCATAGTACTTCCCCAGCACGAATTTATCAATTACGTTTTTGCTCTCCCTCCAAAACCAATCGACCGTTTGGTCTAAAAATCAACAACAAATCTTACATAGGGGCTTATGAATTCTGATACTACATTTTGTGTCGATATATTCATTACATCGGCAGTTATTCGGGTTTCTGAGTTGAGCCTCCCTTCCTTTGGTCGATTTGGCTGAAAATTAATAGTTGTCGAAAATTAATAGTTACGAGATTCTAGATACACATGGAACATTTAGTATCGCTATATCCATTCTTTTGGGAGTTATCATATTGACAGACACACATTTTTTGAATCATCTATTTCAAAAACATCAGTTTTTCTCGTTTTATAGACGAAACAATCCCGATTAATTCGTAGCTCAGACTCGTGAAATGTTGGTGTTGGTTTTCTGTTAATATATTCGGCATTTGCAGATATATAAATAAAAATATATTTAAACCAGGAGAAAAGAGGGTGTTAAATGGATCGAAAGGTTTCAAGTAGGGTGCTGCCTCCTGGTTGAAGTACCTTGCACTCAGAGCCTACTTTACATTTATTTTTATTTTCAAGTGCTCTGGACTAGCGAGGCCCTTAGGGTTTTTATCTGGGAGGGTGAAAAACCATGAGCATGCCGTCCTTCTGATGGGACGTTAGGCGATGTGCTAATGTAAGGTACTCGTTAAATATTAAGTGAATAAAGCAGGTAGGCGAAATTTAAGATTCCTAGAGTAGGCGATATGACCTCCTAGTTGCAGCCCGGGCATGGGTCACAATAGCTAAATAACTGAAAGTGCTCTAGACAAACTGATAAAAAAAAAAAAAGAATCCGATCATCCGTTAATGAGGTAGATCTATTTTTATGCTTAGTCCCTCTCACAACCCCCCTTCCCCGTTAAGAACTTTAAGACGACACACTAATATAAAATTTTGAAACATTCATTCTTTCGGAAGTTATTGAGGTCATAGACATATTTTTGGAATCAGAGCTTAAGTTATAATCCCAAATTTTGGTAGTCGTTTAATACCCCCCACCCTAATTAACTAAGTATGTGCAGGCCCAGGTAAAGTTGGGCTAATGTCCACCAGAGCGAAGAAAGAGCGCTCTGATAGTAAGTGATACGATAGTAAACGCTAGGGATGGGTATCGAACAACAAAACATCGATTAATTACTTCGATTATTATTTTCTACAAGTTAATCGATACACGCATTTATAGTTGGTTAAATAATCGATTAAACGAACGCACAAACAAAAGTTAATACAATCAGTCAATCACAACTCACAAATGACAAGACACAAATGATTAGAAATTAGAATTAGAAGTATAACTATTAGAAGGTTACTTTTTACTTATCACCAGTTCACCACAGAGGCACTGTGTTGTATCGATAGTCAATACGATAGTCTCCTCCCACTTTTTTAGACGAGTTGCACTTCGGATGAATAATAATTAATTCATTTTTCTTTTTTTTCTCCTGTTTTTCGCATGAGTTGTAATTTAAATTAATAATAATCGATTATTCGATTAATCAAACCTAGATGACATCGATATAAAACCCATCGACTATTTACCAAAACATCGATTATTTCGATTAATCAGTTAATCGATACCCATCCCTAGTAAACTCCATAGTATGAATCACAATAACCTAACCAACAAAAATAATAATAACATTTGTATAATTTCCTAACCTAGATGCGGGTCAAGATCATCTACATACATAAACTCTGTGGAAAGAGAGACAAATGAAATGTATCATTGTACACTTTTTTATCCGAAATCCTTAAAACTATTTTTTATATTATTAAGTCAACTTATAATATTTTGAAGTTCTTTTGGAGGAAGATATAATATATAATTTTGTGTATATAAAGTATGGAGCAACGTTGTTTGACCTAGTTTTGGTTGAGAACGTACCGAGGGTGACAGATATACTACACAGCCGTAAATCTGTGCCAGTTCATTTCCTGCAACATTCCAAACATTCCTTCAGTCTACATGTTGCATCACATAATGCTGCATTAACAATTTCTTCTACTCCCCCAGCTACACGAAATATCGGGGAAATTTCCTGGCTCTTGAGATAATGAATTACAAATTCGTATCCTTTAAAATTTTTTTTTTAATGGTGAGTTTTTTCCAATATATGTACAGTAAAATTTCCTTATTCGCGGGTGAAAAAATTGCAACCCAGTTCCTGTATTCGCGGCTAAAAATTTCTTTATTCGCGGATGCAATCGGTAAACAGAAAAGGATTCGGTGTCGTGTTTATTAACATATCGACATCCTTTGAGTACTGCTGGTACCGAACATACCACGGAGGAATAATCACCGAAAAACGAAATCCCCATTGAAATCAATTGAGAGACAAAATTCTCGCGCAAAATAGAATTTTTCGATTTCAAATGTAAAAATCCGGGCGAAGCCCTTTTTGGTTTTTTTGAGCCGTTTTTTTCAGTGTTCTAACGTACAAACTTCGACTTTTTTTCGATAAAAATATTCACAGCTGTTGTTGTCTACAAAAAGGCTAGAAAAAATCTTTTTAAAGTTAATATATATTCATAAAGAACATACAAGGTGAGAAGTTACTGATAATTATTAAAACATTAACTGAAGTTTTTTTTATAGATATGCCTGACTCAGCTCAGTTTTTGCAAACAGCAGAATGTATTGCACACCTAGTTACCTACGTAAAAAATGTTAACATGTTAAAAATAAAAAATGTGTGAGAGGTCAGACTACATGTTATTTGACAACCTGTGAAATGGGAGCCATGGTGGCCGTGCGGGCTAGAGCGTAGGGCTTTGGTCGCATTGTCTCACCATGGTTTACGGGTTCGAATCCCGTCCGGGAGTGAGTTTTATTTCGTAGATAAAACTTCCTCCCGGAGCCATGGATGTCGTAAATAATTAGGTAAAATACCATTATAAGAGTCATGGCTAATATGCATCGTACATAAGGCAAAAAAAAAAAAAAAAAAAAAAAAAAAGTGAAATAATCACTTTTTACTACATCAGCCATCTTCATATTATTCCCGATAGGATACTCCACATCGGATTTTTGACCAATTTCATAACTTCCCCTATACTTCGTATAAAGTTTCTCTATCACAAAGTTCCCGACAACACCTCGTATCCTCCCTCATCTTTCCCCATTTCGATTACGGGTGCCTGGTCTATTATGATCTGAGCAAGGGACTTGATAACAAACTCCAACGAACCCTAAACGCTCACATCAGGTTTGTTTTCGATGTCCCTAGAGATGCTCACATCTCGCCCTGGTACTCCGAGTTGAAATGGCTCAAACCCTCCTACCGCCGTGATTACCTCCTAGATTCCTTCCTCTTCCAAATGTTAAAATCCAAAGAACCTTACTACCTTTACCAAATGTTCCAATTCAAGTCCTCTGTCCACCAAAGACACACCAGATCCCGTCCTTCGGACCTCTTCATCCCCTCCCATCGTTCCTCTGCCTTCCACAACTCTTTCCTTGTCCAAGCCTCCTCCCTCTGGAACTCCCTGCCTCCCCTCATCCGTCACTCTCCTTCCATGGCCTCCTTCAAATCCTCCCTATTCCAATTCCTCCTCAATAAACAATCTTCTCCCTCTGATTAGCCTCTTATTCCCCTTCTTCCATACTTTCCCTCTCCTTAACATATTTTATTATTTTTTTTCATTGTCTTTGCTTATTTATTTTATTTATCTTTTCATCTTCATCCTCTTATTTTATTTATTTATTTATTTTTTTCTTAAGTTTTTCTTAAATTAATTTCATAGGAAGCCTGGGCTAGATTCCCTCCTCCACAAGCTTGTTTTTTATATACATACCTACTGTTTTTTCTCTTTATTTTATTTTATCCTCTACATATTTATTTAGACATATTTATCCTATCTTGATGTCTTCTTAATGAATCTGTAATTTAACTCATTTTTTACTATTATTTTTTAAGTTTACTTATTTATTATTTATTTTTAATTTTATCATAATTATGTATTTTATTTTTATTCAATGATTTTTCTTATTTAGTTTTATTTATTTTGCTCTTGGTTTTATCCACTGTAGCACCTTTATCCCATCACTGATATTTCATTTTATTTGTTACTCTGTCCAGTGTCTGTCATGTATTTATTCTTAGGGGACCTCGGCCCCAGAATAAAATTTATTTTCATTCATTTCATTCAAAGTTGAAAAAAAAAAAAAAAAAAAGTTTCTAATTAAATTTTCCGATCTTCTAACCAGATAAGGCACGTTATATAGAGAGGTTATTGAATATTTTGATAAAAAAGTGTCAGTGATAAGAGCTCGATGAAGTGGGGAGGTAGCAAATTGAAAACGATTAGAATGTTGTTTGTTCAACACAAAACTGCCTTTGTGGGCATATCGACCTGGCCTCAACAGCAAGTCTCCTTCACTCAACATTCTCATCTGGAAACATCTACATCTCATCAAATTGAGTAAAATATTAAGATGTATGGATATAATAAATGAATAATAATAATAATTTTATTTCATCACATAAGATTAGTAATAACAACATTATTATAAAAAATTAAATGAAATTATTAAAAAAATACTCGAAAATATATGAGTACAAAAATAATAATACAATATTAATTCATTTATAATAAGTAGAGGCCCTTAGTTTATTTTATCTGGGAGGTAAAATAAACTTAAGCACGCCGTCCTTCGGATGGGACGTTAAGCGATGGTCCCGAGCCTGTACGATGTCAGGTACTCGTTAAAGATCCCTACCCTAGATGAATAAAAATTTATGGTAGGCAAAATTTAGGACTCCCACATTAGAGTCGGGCTCATGTCCACCAGAGTGACGAAAGAGCGCTCTGGTAGTAGGCGATATGACCTCGTTGTTAAAGCCCGGGCATGAGTCATAAAACCTAACCTAACCTAATAAGTAGATACATTTTTTCAATTAAATAAAAATTAAGATAAATATTTTTTTAAGTCTTCCGGAAGTGCCTTTGTCACAACGATATTTCCGGATGTTCTTAATTAGGTTCCTTCATCAGGTTCCAATGTGAGAGATATAGAAAAGAGATACAAAACAATTTAACATTAACAAATTCAGAAAAAAATATATACAGGGTGGCCCAGATAAGCGGGCCACAAGTGAAATAACTCCTAAACGGTTAGAGATATCAAAATTGTGCATGGGACTAAAGTAGCACTCGCCGAGAGCTATCGTGTGGCGACCTCGAAAAGAGAAAAAGGACCCTTTTAATGGCTCAAACAGCCCTTCGAAGGGCGGGGTTCCCTTTTGACCCTTTAAGTTTCATTACATTTTATTAAAGTACTAAAGAAACAAGGAAGAACTGTGCAAACAGATTTTTGATACGTCAAGTAGTTCTGGGAAAAAAAAAGTTCAAAGTTGCACGTTTTTCTTATTCTGATCTTAGTTGGAATTTAATAACATCAGAATAAGAAAACGTGCAACATTAAACGTTTTTTTTCCCAGAACTACTTGACGTATCAAAAATCTGTTTACACAGTTCTTCCTTGTTTCTTTAGTACTTTAATAAAATGTAATGAACCTTAAGGGTCAAAAGGGAACCCCGCCCTTCGAAGGGCTGTTTGAGTCATTAAAAGGGTCATTTTTGTCTTTTCGAGGACGCCATATTATAGCTCTCGGCGAGTGCTACTTTAGTCCCATGCACAATTTTGATATCTCAAACCGTTTAGGAGTTATCTCAATTGTGGCCCGCTTATCTGGGCCACCCTGTATATTTTAAACAAATATGAATGAATAAATAAAAAATATATAAATAAAAAAATGTATAAATGAATAAATAAATCCATTAAATAATAATAAGGATGAGAATAAAATAGAAATGATAATACTTTTTTTTAAATAATGATAAAACATTTAAAAATTAAAATGAAACAAAATAAATAAAAATACATAAAAGATTATACCAAGAAAAATATAATAATCTATATTAATAAAGCTGAAACGGGGTTTGTTTGTTTGTATGTATGTATGTTTGTTCCAGCATCACGCCCAAACGGCTGGACGGATTTTTATGAAACTTCCCATGTAGCATTCTTTTGAGCCCGATTGAATAATAGGCTATGTTGCGTCCCAAAATTTTGATCGGGAGGGGGGGTTGTAAGGGGGGCCTAAGTATATAAATAGTGCTAACTCATTAACTAATGGGCGAATTGTCATGAAATTTCACATGTAGTATTTTTAAAAGCCAAATAAGAAAAAAAGGTGTGTGGCGTCCCAAAGTTTTGAACGGGAGGGGGGGTTGTGGGGGGGGCCTAAGTATAAATATAGAGCAATCTCTTTAACGGTTGGTCGGATTGTCACGAAATTTCACATGTAGTATTTTTAAAAGCCAAATAGGAAAAAAAGGTGTGTGGCGTCACAAAGTTTTGATCGGGAGGGGGGTTGTAAGGGGGCCTAAGTAGAAATATAGAGCTAGCTCATTAACGGTTGGTCGTATTGTCACGAAAGTTCACATGTAGTATTCCTGAAGGCCAAGTAGAAAAATAAGGTGTGTGGCGTCCCAAAAATTTTAAGGGGGGCCTAAGTATATAAATAGTGCTAACACATTAACTAATGGTCGAATTGTCATGAAATTTCACACGTAGTCTTTTTAAAAGCTAAACAGGAAAAAAAGGTGTGTGGCGTCCCAAAGTTTTGAACGGAAGGGGGGGTTGTGGGGGGACCTAAGTATAAATATAGAGCTAACTCATTAACTAATGGGCGAATCGTCATGAAATTTCACGTAGTACTTTTAAAAGCCAAATAGGAAAAAAAGGTGTGTGGCGTCCCAAAGTTTTGAACGGGAGGGGGGTTGTGTGGGGGCCTAAGTATAAATATAGAGCTAATTCTTTAACGGTTGGTCGGATTGTCACGAAATTTCACATGGAGTATGCCTGAAGGCCAAATAGAAAAATAAGGTGTGTGGCGTCCCAAAGTTTTGAACGGGAGGGGGGGGTTGTGGGGGGGCCTAAGTATAAATATAGAGCTAACTCATTAACTAATGGGCGAATCGTCATGAAATTTCACGTAGTACTTTTAAAAGCCAAATAGGAAAAAAAGGTGTGTGGCGTCCCAAAGTTTTGAACGGGAGGGGGGTTGTGTGGGGGCCTAAGTATAAATATAGAGCTAATTCTTTAACGGTTGGTCGGATTGTCACGAAATTTCACATGGAGTATTCCTGAAGGCCAAATAGAAAAATAAGGTGTGTGGCGTCTCAAAGTTTTGAACGGGAGGGGGGGTTGTGGGGGGGCCTAAGTATATAAATAGTGCTAACACATTAACTAATGGTCGAATTGTCATGAAATTTCACACGTAGTCTTTTTAAAAGCCAAACAGGAAAAAAAGGTGTGTGGCGTCCCAAAGTTTTGAACGGGAGGGGGGGTTGTGGGGGGACCTAAGTATAAATATAGAGCTAATTCTTTAACGGTTGGTCGGATTGTCACGAAATTTCACATGGAGTATTCCTGAAGGCCAAATAGAAAAATAAGGTGTGTGGCGTCCCAAAGTTTTGAACGGGAGGGGGGGGGTTGTGGGGGGGCCTAAGTATAAATATAGAGCTAACTCATTAACTAATGGGCGAATCGTCATGAAATTTCACGTAGTATTTTTAAAAGCCAAATAGGAAAAAAAGGTGTGTGGCGTCCCAAAGTTTTGAACGGGAGGGTGGGTTGTGGGGGGGCCTAAGTATAAATATAGAGCTAACACATTAACTAATGGTCGAATTGTCATGAAATTTCACACGTAGTCTTTTTAAAAGCTAAACAGGAAAAAAAGGTGTGTGGCGTCCCAAAGTTTTGAACGGGAGGGGGGTTGTGGGGGGGCCTAAGTATAAATATAGAGCTAATTCATTAACGGTTGGTCGGATTGTCACGAAATTTCACATGGAGTATTCCTGAAGGCCAAATAGAAAAATAAGGTGTGTGGCGTCCCAAAGTTTTGAACGGGAGGGGGGGTTGTGGGGGGGCCTAAGTATAAATATAGAGCTAGCTCATTAACGGTTGGTCGAATTGTCACAAAGTTTCACATGTAGTATTCCTGAAGACCAAATAAAAAAATAGGCGGTGAACGGCTCAAAATTTTGTACGGGATGGGGGGTAGTGGCGGGGGGGCCTAAGTATAAATATGGTGCTAGCTCAATAACGGTTGGTCGTATTGTCATGGAATTTCACATGTAGTATTCTTAAAAGCCAAATAGAAATATAGGGTGTATATGTCACAAAATTTTGAACGGGAGGGTGGGTTGATGGGGGCCTAAGTATAAGTATAGTGATAAGTCATTAACGGATGATCGGATTGTCACGAAATTTCACATGTAGTACTCCTGGAGGCCAAATAGAAAAATAGGCGGTGTGACGGCTCAAAATTTTGTACGGGAGGGGGGGTTGAGGCGGGGGGGCCTAAGTATAAATATAGGGCTAGCTCATTAACGGTTGGTCGTATTGTCACGAAAGTTCACATGTAGTATTCCTGAAGGCCAAGTAGAAAAATAAGGTGTGTGGCGTCCCAAAAATTTTAAGGGGGGCCTAAGTATATAAATAGTGCTAACACATTAACTAATGGTCGAATTGTCATGAAATTTCACACGTAGTCTTTTTAAAAGCTAAACAGGAAAAAAAGGTGTGTGGCGTCCCAAAGTTTTGAACGGAAGGGGGGGTTGTGGGGGGACCTAAGTATAAATATAGAGCTAACTCATTAACTAATGGGCGAATCGTCATGAAATTTCACGTAGTACTTTTAAAAGCCAAATAGGAAAAAAAGGTGTGTGGCGTCCCAAAGTTTTGAACGGGAGGGGGGTTGTGTGGGGGCCTAAGTATAAATATAGAGCTAATTCTTTAACGGTTGGTCGGATTGTCACGAAATTTCACATGGAGTATGCCTGAAGGCCAAATAGAAAAATAAGGTGTGTGGCGTCCCAAAGTTTTGAACGGGAGGGGGGGGTTGTGGGGGGGCCTAAGTATAAATATAGAGCTAACTCATTAACTAATGGGCGAATCGTCATGAAATTTCACGTAGTACTTTTAAAAGCCAAATAGGAAAAAAAGGTGTGTGGCGTCCCAAAGTTTTGAACGGGAGGGGGGTTGTGTGGGGGCCTAAGTATAAATATAGAGCTAATTCTTTAACGGTTGGTCGGATTGTCACGAAATTTCACATGGAGTATTCCTGAAGGCCAAATAGAAAAATAAGGTGTGTGGCGTCTCAAAGTTTTGAACGGGAGGGGGGGTTGTGGGGGGGCCTAAGTATATAAATAGTGCTAACACATTAACTAATGGTCGAATTGTCATGAAATTTCACACGTAGTCTTTTTAAAAGCCAAACAGGAAAAAAAGGTGTGTGGCGTCCCAAAGTTTTGAACGGGAGGGGGGGTTGTGGGGGGACCTAAGTATAAATATAGAGCTAATTCTTTAACGGTTGGTCGGATTGTCACGAAATTTCACATGGAGTATTCCTGAAGGCCAAATAGAAAAATAAGGTGTGTGGCGTCCCAAAGTTTTGAACGGGAGGGGGGGGGTTGTGGGGGGGCCTAAGTATAAATATAGAGCTAACTCATTAACTAATGGGCGAATCGTCATGAAATTTCACGTAGTATTTTTAAAAGCCAAATAGGAAAAAAAGGTGTGTGGCGTCCCAAAGTTTTGAACGGGAGGGTGGGTTGTGGGGGGGCCTAAGTATAAATATAGAGCTAACACATTAACTAATGGTCGAATTGTCATGAAATTTCACACGTAGTCTTTTTAAAAGCTAAACAGGAAAAAAAGGTGTGTGGCGTCCCAAAGTTTTGAACGGGAGGGGGGTTGTGGGGGGGCCTAAGTATAAATATAGAGCTAATTCATTAACGGTTGGTCGGATTGTCACGAAATTTCACATGGAGTATTCCTGAAGGCCAAATAGAAAAATAAGGTGTGTGGCGTCCCAAAGTTTTGAACGGGAGGGGGGGTTGTGGGGGGGCCTAAGTATAAATATAGAGCTAGCTCATTAACGGTTGGTCGAATTGTCACAAAGTTTCACATGTAGTATTCCTGAAGACCAAATAAAAAAATAGGCGGTGAACGGCTCAAAATTTTGTACGGGATGGGGGGTAGTGGCGGGGGGGCCTAAGTATAAATATGGTGCTAGCTCAATAACGGTTGGTCGTATTGTCATGGAATTTCACATGTAGTATTCTTAAAAGCCAAATAGAAATATAGGGTGTATATGTCACAAAATTTTGAACGGGAGGGTGGGTTGATGGGGGCCTAAGTATAAGTATAGTGATAAGTCATTAACGGATGATCGGATTGTCACGAAATTTCACATGTAGTACTCCTGGAGGCCAAATAGAAAAATAGGCGGTGTGACGGCTCAAAATTTTGTACGGGAGGGGGGGTTGAGGCGGGGGGGCCTAAGTATAAATATAGGGCTAGCTCATTAACGGTTGGTCGTATTGTCATGGAATTTCACATGTAGTATTCTTAAATGCCAAATAGAAATATAGAGTGTATATGTCACAAAATTTTGAACGGGAGGGTGGGTTGATGGGGGCATAAGTATAAGTATAGTAATAAGTCATTATCGGATGATCGGATTGTCACGAAATTTCACATGAAGTATTCATAAAGGCCAAATAGAAAAATAGGGTGTGTGACGTCAAAAAATTGTGAACGGGAGGGGGGTTATGGGGGTAGGCCTAAATTTGAAGATAGTGATAGGTCATTAACGGATGATCGGATTGTCATGGAATTTCACATGTAGTATTCTTGATGGTCAAATAAAAAAATACACTATGTGACATTATAAAAATTTGGGAGGGGGGGGGGCTAAGCATAAAAATAATGCTGAATCATTGAAGGGTAATCGGATTGTCATGAATTTCACATGTAGTAGTAGTAACTATGTATTCGCTGTGGGGTTCACTGTTGCAAGACATTTACTAGCTGTGATGTCCAGCGTTCCTAATATCGTACTAGCTGTGGGGTCCGCTGTTGCAAGGCACTTACTAGCTATAGTGCTCAGCCCCAGCGTTCCTAACTATGTAATGGCTGTGGGGTTCGCTGTTGCAAGGCACCTACAAGACATTTACTAGCTGTGATGCCCAGCGTTCCTAATTACGTACTAGCTGTGGGGTCTGCTGTTGCAAAACTCATACTAGCTGTGATGCCCTGTGGTTCTAACTACATACTATCTGTGGGGTCCGCAGTTGCAAGACACCTACTGCCTGTAGGGCCCAGCGTTCCTGAAAACGTACCAGCTGTGGGGTCCGTCGCTGCAAAAGCATACTAGCTGTGATGCCCAGCGTTTCTAACTAGGTACTAGATGTGGGGTCCGCCGTTGCAGAACACATACTAGCTGTGATGCTCAGCGTTTCTAACTACGTACTAGCTGTTGGGTCCGCCGTTGCAAAACACTTACTAGCTGTGATGCCCAGTGGTTCTAACTACGTACTAGCTGTGGGGTCCGCTGTTGCAAGGCACTTACTAGCTGTGATGCCCAGCGTTCCTAACTTCGTACTAGCTGTGGGGTCCGCCGTTGCAAGGCATATACTACCTCTGGTGCCCAGCGTTCCGAACTTCATATTAGGTGTGGTGCCCAGCGATGCTAAGTATTCACTAGCTGGGGTTTCCGCCGATGAAAGGCACTTACTAGCTGTGATGCCCAGGGGTCCTAAAAACTTACTAGCTAGGGTGTTTGACGTTGAAGGACAATAAGCCTTATTCCGTATGAATAATTGAAAATTATAACACATATAGTATTCCTGAAGGCCAAATAGACAAAAAGGGGTGTGGCGTCCTAAAAATTTGAACAAGAGAGGGGGTTGTGGGGGTAGGCCTAAGTATAAATATAGTGCTAGCTCATTCTCATCACGGTTTCGGAAGGGAGGGCCTCTTCTAAGTCCGTTAGGACCACTGACAGCTTATATAAATAGGTAAACAATTTGTCCAGGGCAAAGTGAGCAGAGGGCAAAAGTGAGCAGGGGGCAAAAAGTGAGCAGGGGGCAAGGGGGCAAATTAAAATTGCCTTTTTATTTTTTTTCTCATCGAATAATGGGAGTAGGAAGCTGATATTTTCAGGAAAATTTTTTTTTTTACAAGTGCAAACTGTTGGCCAATCGCTCATTCGAAAATCGTTCGGGGCAGTTTTCGCACTCTTATCCGGCTAGAACCTTTCCTAGCATCCTTAAACGTTCTGCTCAACATAGGGTACGTGACATCACCCAACACTCCTGCCAACTTCCTACTACCATCTATCGACTTAACAAATATTAAATCTATAAACCGTGAAAAAGCGAGAAATTCTACCGAGCTCAGGACCGCCACTTAGAAATCTAGCTGAGGCACTTAATTCAGATATTTTAATCGGGAAGTTAAAAATAACTTTGAGCACGTCGTCCTTCGAATGGGACTTTAAGCGATGATCCAGGGCTTTTTCGAACGTGAGGTACTTGATAATGAGACGTATGTTATGTAAATAAACCTGGGTAGGTGAAATTTCACTTAGGTTGAAAATAACCTTGAGCACGTCGTCCTTCGGATGGGACTTTAAGGTATGCTCCAGGGCCTTTTCGAATGTAAAGTACTCGATAATGAGACGTATGTTATGTAAATAAACCTGGGTAGGTGAAATTTCCCAGGTTGAAAATAGCCTTGAGCACGTCGTCCTTCGGATGGGACTTTCCGGATATATCTGAATCTGTCGTATCAGTTTCAACAATTATTAAGCCTATAAACCGTTAAATAGCAAGGGGGCAAATAAAAATTGCCTTTTTATTTTTTTTCTCATCGAATAATGGGAGTAGGGAGCTGATATTTTCAGGAAAATGTTTTTTTACATGTGCAAACTGTTGGCCAATCGCTCATTCGAAAATCGTTGGGGGCAGTTTTCGCACTCTTATCCGGCTAGAACCTTTCCTAGCATCCTTAAACGTTCTGCTCAACATAGGGTACGTGACATCACCCAACACTCCTGCCAACTTCCTACTACCATCTATCGACTTAACAAATATTAAATCTATAAACCGTGAAAAAGCGAGAAATTCTACCGAGCTCAGGACCGCCACTTAGAAATCTAGCTGAGGCACTTAAGTCAGATGGTTTAATCGGGAAGTTAAATATAACCTTGAGCACGTCGTCCTTCGGATGGGACTTTAAGCGGTGATCCAGGGCTTTTTCGAATGTGAGGTACTCGATAATGAGACGTATGTTATGTAAATAAACCTGGGTAGGTGAAATTTCACAGGTTGAAAATAGCCTTGAGCACGTCGTCCTTCGGATGGGACTTTCCGGATATATCTGAATCTGTCGTACCAGTTTCAACAATTATTAAGCCTATAAACCGTTAAATAGCGCGAATTTTTTGAAAAACATTTTTATTTCAATTTTAGTGTAGGATTCAGATATCCCGGTCGTTCTCTATCAGTTTTAACAAATATTAACTCTATAAACCGTTAAAAAGCCAGAAATTTGAAGAATGGAGTCTACCAAGCTCAGGACCGCCACTTAGAAATCTAGCTGAGGCACTTAAGTCAGATGTTTTAATCGGGAAGTTAAAAATAACCTTGAGCACGTCGTCCTTCGAATGGGACTTTAAGCGATGCTCCAGAGCTTTTTCGAATGTGAGGTACTCGATAATGAGACGTATGTTATGTAAATAAACTTGGGTAGGTGAAATTTTACTTAGGTTGAAAATAGCCTTGA
Organism: Aradus depressus; assembly: GCA_963662175.1. NCBI lineage: Eukaryota > Metazoa > Arthropoda > Insecta > Hemiptera > Aradidae > Aradus > Aradus depressus. Next base: position 15,872,518 of record OY759224.1, on the reverse strand, counting down.
GCATGTCTTCCTTCGGATGGGACTTTCCGGATATATCTGAATCTGTCGTATCAGTTTTAACAATTATTAAGCCTATAAACCGTTAAATAGCAAGGGGGCAAATTAAAATTGCCTTTTTATTTTTTTTCTCATCGAATAATGGGGGTAGGGAGGGAGCTGATATTTTCAGGAAATGTTTTTTTTTACATGTGCAAACTGTTGGCCAATCGCTCATTCGAAAATCGTTGGGGGCAGTTTTCGCACTCTTATCCGGCTAGAACCTTTCCTAGCATCCTTAAACGTTCTGCTCAACATAGGGTACGTGACATCACCCAACACTCCTGCCAACTTCCTACTACCATCTATCGACTTAACAAATATTAAATCTATAAACCGTGAAAAAGCGAGAAATTCTACCGAGCTCAGGACCGCCACTTAGAAATCTAGCTGAGGCACTTAAATCAGAAGTTTTAATCGGGAAGTTAAATATAACCTTGAGCACGTCGTCCTTCGAATGGGACTTTAAGCGATGCTCCAGGGCTTTTTCGAATGTGAGGTACTCGATAATGAGACGTATGTTATGTAAATAAACCTTGGTAGGTGAAATTTCACTTAGGTTGAAAATAACCTTGAGCACGTCGTCCTTCGGATGGGACTTTAAGCGATGATCCAGGGCTTTTTCGAATGTGAGGTACTCGATAATGAGACGTATGTTATGTAAATAAACCTGGGTAGGTGAAATTTCACAGGTTGAAAATAGCCTTGAGCACGTCGTCCTTCGGATGGGACTTTCCGGATATATCTGAATCTGTCGTATCAGTTTCAACAATTATTAAGCCTATAAACCGTTAAATAGCGCGAATTTTTTGAAAAACATTTTTATTTCAATTTTAGTGTAGGATTCAGATATCCCGGTCGTTCTCTATCAGTTTTAACAAATATTAAATCTATAAACCGTAAAAAAGCGAGAAATTTGAAGAATGGAGTCTACCGAGCTCAGGATCGCCACTTAGAAATCTAGCTGAGGCACTTAAGTCAGATGTTTTAATCGGGAAGTTAAATATAAGCTTGAGCACGTCGTCCTTCGAATGGGACTTTAAGCGATGCTCCAGGGCTTTTTCGAATGTGAGGTACTCGATAATGAGACGTATGTTATGTAAATAAACCTGGGTAGGTGAAATTTCACTTAGGTTGAAAATAACCTTGAGCACGTCGTCCTTCGGATGGAACTTTAAGGTATGCTCCAGGGCCTTTTCGAATGTAAAGTACTCGATAATGAGACGTATGTTATGTAAATAAATCTGGGTAGGTGAAATTTCACAGGTTGAAAATAGCCTTGAGTACGTCGTCCTTCGGATGGGACTTTCCGGATATATCTGAATCTGTCGTATCAGTTTTAACAATTATTAAGCCTATAAACCGTTAAATAGCAAGGGGGCAAATAAAAATTGCCTTTTTATTTTTTTTCTCATCGAATAATGGGAGTAGGGAGCTGATATTTTCAGGAAAATTTTTTTTTACATGTGCAAACTGTTGGCCAATCGCTCATTCGAAAATCGTTGGGGGCAGTTTTCGCACTCTTATCCGGCTAGAACCTTTCCTAGCATCCTCAAACGTTCTGCTCAACATAGGGTACGTGACATCACCCAACACTCCTGCCAACTTCCTACTACCATCTATCGACTTAACAAATATTAAATCTATAAACCGTGAAAAAGCGAGAAATTCTACCGAGCTCAGGACCGCCACTTAGAAATCTAGCTGAGGCACTTAATTCAGATATTTTAATCGGGAAGTTAAAAATAACTTTGAGCACGTCGTCCTTCGAATGGGACTTTAAGCGATGATCCAGGGCTTTTTCGAACGTGAGGTACTTGATAATGAGACGTATGTTATGTAAATAAACCTGGGTAGGTGAAATTTCACTTAGGTTGAAAATAACCTTGAGCACGTCGTCCTTCGGATGGGACTTTAAGCGATGCTCCAGGGCTTTTTCGAATGTGAGGTACTCGATAATGAGACGTATGTTATGTAAATAAACCTGGGTAGGTGAAATTTCACTTAGGTTGAAAATAACCTTGAGCACGTCGTCCTTCGGATGGAACTTTAAGGTATGCTCCAGGGCCTTTTCGAATGTAAAGTACTCGATAATGAGACGTATGTTATGTAAATAAACCTGGGTAGGTGAAATTTCACAGGTTGAAAATAGCCTTGAGTACGTCGTCCTTCGGATGGGACTTTCCGGATATATCTGAATCTGTCGTATCAGTTTTAACAATTATTAAGCCTATAAACCGTTAAATAGCAAGGGGGCAAATAAAAATTGCCTTTTTATTTTTTTTCTCATCGAATAATGGGAGTAGGGAGCTGATATTTTCAGGAAAATTTTTTTTTACATGTGCAAACTGTTGGCCAATCGCTCATTCGAAAATCGTTGGGGGCAGTTTTCGCACTCTTATCCGCCTAGAACCTTTCCTAGCATCCTTAAACGTTCTGCTCAACATAGGGTACGTGACATCACCCAACACTCCTGCCAACTTCCTACTACCATCTATCGACTTAACAAATATTAAATCTATAAACCGTGAAAAAGCAAGAAATTCTACCGAGCTCAAGACCGCCACTTAGAAATCTAGCTGAGGCACTTAGGTCAGATGTTTTAATCGGGAAGTTAAATATAACCTTGAGCACGTCGTCCTTCGGATGGGACTTTAAGCGGTGATCCAGGGCTTTTTCGAACGTGAGGTACTCGATAATGAGACGTATGTTATGTAAATAAACCTGGGTAGGTGAAATTTCACTTAGGTTGAAAATAACCTTGAGCACGTCGTCCTTCGGATGGGACTTTAAGCGATGATCCAGATCTTTTTTGAATGTGAGGTACTCGATAATGAGACGTATGTTATGTAAATAAACGTGGGTAGGTGAAATTTCACAGGTTGAAAATAGTTTTGAGCACGTCGTCCTTCGGATGGGACTTTAAGCGATGATCCAGATCTTTTTCGAATGTGAGGTACTCGATAATGAGACGTATGTTATGTAAATAAACCTGGGTAGGTGAAATTTCACAGGTTGAAAATAGTTTTGAGCACGTCGTCCTTCGGATGGGACTTTCCGGATATATCTGAATCTGTCGTATCAGTTTCAACAATTATTAAGCCTATAAACCGTTAAATAGCGCGAATTTTTTGAAAAACATTTTTATTTCAATTTTAGTGTAGGATTCAGATATCCCGGTCGTTCTCTATCAGTTTTAACAAATATTAAATCTATAAACCGTTAAAAAGCGAGAAATTTGAAGAATGGAGTCTACCAAGCTCAGGATCGGCACTTAGAAATCTAGCTGAGGCACTTAATTCAGATATTTTAATCGGGAAGTTAAAAATAACTTTGAGCACGTCGTCCTTCGAATGGGACTTTAAGCGATGATCCAGGGCCTTTTCGAATGTAAAGTACTCGATAATGAGACGTATGTTATGTAAATAAACCTGGGTAGGTGAAATTTCACAGGTTGAAAATAGCTTTGAGCACGTCGTCCTTCGGATGGGACTTTCCGGATATATCTGAATCTGTAGTATCAGTTTTAACAATTATTAAGCCTATAAACCGTTAAATAGCAAAAGGGCAAATTAAAATTGCCTTTTTATTTTTTTTCTCATCGAATAATGGGAGTAGGGAGCTGATAATTTCAGGAAATTTTTTTTTTTACATGTGCAAACTGTTGGCCAATCGCTCATTCGAAAATCGTTGGGGGCAGTTTTCGCACTCTTATCCGGCTAGAACCTTTCCTAGCATCCTTAAACGTTCTGCTCAACATAGGGTACGTGACATCACCCAACACTCCTGCCAACTTCCTACTACCATCTATCGACTTAACAAATATTAAATCTATAAACCGTGAAAAAGCGAGAAATTCTACCGAGCTCAGGACCGCCACTTAGAAATCTAGCTGAGGCACTTAAGTCAGAAGTTTTAATCGGGAAGTTAAATATAACCTTGAGCACGTCGTCCTTCGAATGGGACTTGAAGCGATGCTCCAGCGCTTTTTCGAATGTGAGGTACTCGATAATGAGACGTATGTTATGTAAATAAACCTGGGTAGGTGAAATTTCACAGGTTGAAAATAGCCTTGAGCACGTCGTCCTTCGGATGGGACTTTCCGGATATATCTGAATCTGTCGTATCAGTTTCAACAATTATTAAGCCTATAAACCGTTAAATAGCGCGAATTTTTTGAAAAACATTTTTATTTCAATTTTAGTGTAGGATTCAGATATCCCGGTCGTTCTCTATCAGTTTTAACAAATATTAAATCTATAAACCGTTAAAAAGCGAGAAATTTGAAGAATGGAGTCTACCAAGCTCAGGATCGGCACTTAGAAATCTAGCTGAGGCACTTAATTCAGATATTTTAATCGGGAAGTTAAAAATAACTTTGAGCACGTCGTCCTTCGAATGGGACTTTAAGCGATGATCCAGGGCCTTTTCGAATGTAAAGTACTCGATAATGAGACGTATGTTATGTAAATAAACCTGGGTAGGTGAAATTTCACAGGTTGAAAATAGCTTTGAGCACGTCGTCCTTCGGATGGGACTTTCCGGATATATCTGAATCTGTAGTATCAGTTTTAACAATTATTAAGCCTATAAACCGTTAAATAGCGCAAATTTTTTGAAAAACATTTTTATTTCAATTTTAGTGTAGGATTCAGATATCCCGGTCGTTCTCTATCAGTTTTAACAAATATTATATCTATAAACCGTAAAAAAGCGAGAAATTTGAAGAATGGAGTCTACCGAGCTCAGGATCGCCACTTAGAAATCTAGCTGAGGCACTTAATTCAGATATTTTAATCGGGAAGTTAAAAAAAACCTTGAGCACGTCGTCCTTCGGATGGAACTTTAAGGTATGCTCCAGGGCCTTTTCGAATGTAAAGTACTCGATAATGAGACGTATGTTATGTAAATAAACCTGGGTAGGTGAAATTTCACAGGTTGAAAATAGCCTTGAGCACGTCGTCCTTCGGATGGGACTTTCCGGATATATCTGAATCTGTCGTATCAGTTTTAACAATTATTAAGCCTATAAACCGTTAAATAGCAAAAGGGCAAATTAAAATTGCCTTTTTATTTTTTTTCTCATCGAATAATGGGAGTAGGGAGCTGATAATTTCAGGAAATTTTTTTTTTTACATGTGCAAACTGTTGGCCAATCGCTCATTCGAAAATCGTTGGGGGCAGTTTTCGCACTCTTATCCGGCTAGAACCTTTCCTAGCATCCTTAAACGTTCTGCTCAACATAGGGTACGTGACATCACCCAACACTCCTGCCAACTTCCTACTACCATCTATCGACTTAACAAATATTAAATCTATAAACCGTGAAAAAGCGAGAAATTCTACCGAGCTCAGGACCGCCACTTAGAAATCTAGCTGAGGCACTTAAGTCAGAAGTTTTAATCGGGAAGTTAAATATAACCTTGAGCACGTCGTCCTTCGAATGGGACTTGAAGCGATGCTCCAGCGCTTTTTCGAATGTGAGGTACTCGATAATGAGACGTATGTTATGTAAATAAACCTGGGTAGGTGAAATTTCACAGGTTGAAAATAGCCTTGAGCACGTCGTCCTTCGGATGGGACTTTCCGGATATATCTGAATCTGTCGTATCAGTTTCAACAATTATTAAGCCTATAAACCGTTAAACAGCGCGAATTTTTTGAAAAACATTTTTATTTCAATTTTAGTGTAGGATTCAGATATCCCGGTCGTTCTCTATCAGTTTTAACAAATATTAAATCTATAAACCGTAAAAAAGCGAGAAATTTGAAGAATGGAGTCTACCGAGCTCAGGATCGCCACTTAGAAATCTAGCTGAGGCTCTTAAGTCAGATGTTTTAATCGGGAAGTTAAATATAAGCTTGAGCACGTCGTCCTTCGAATGGGACTTTAAGCGATGCTCCAGGGCTTTTTCGAATGTGAGGTACTCGATAATGAGACGTATGTTATGTAAATAAACCTGGGTAGGTGAAATTTCACTTAGGTTGAAAATAACCTTGAGCACGTCGTCCTTCGGATGGAACTTTAAGGTATGCTCCAGGGCCTTTTCGAATGTAAAGTACTCGATAATGAGACGTATGTTATGTAAATAAACCTGGGTAGGTGAAATTTCACAGGTTGAAAATAGCCTTGAGTACGTCGTCCTTCGGATGGGACTTTCCGGATATATCTGAATCTGTCGTATCAGTTTTAACAATTATTAAGCCTATAAACCGTTAAATAGCAAGGGGGCAAATAAAAATTGCCTTTTTATTTTTTTTCTCATCGAATAATGGGAGTAGAGTGCTGATATTTTCAGGAAAATTTTTTTTTACATGTGCAAACTGTTGGCCAATCGCTCATTCGAAAATCGTTGGGGGCAGTTTTCGCACTCTTATCCGGCTAGAACCTTTCCTAGCATCCTTAAACGTTCTGCTCAACATAGGGTACGTGACATCACCCAACACTCCTGCCAACTTCCTACTACCATCTATCGACTTAACAAATATTAAATCTATAAACCGTGAAAAAGCGAGAAATTCTACCGAGCTCAGGACCGCCACTTAGAAATCTAGCTGAGGCACTTAAGTCAGATGTTTTAATCGGGAAGTTAAATATAACCTTGAGCACGTCGTCCTTCGGATGGGACTTTAAGCGGTGATCCAGGGCTTTTTCGAACGTGAGGTACTCGATAATGAGACGTATGTTATGTAAATAAACCTGGGTAGGTGAAATTTCACTTAGGTTGAAAATAACCTTGAGCACGTCGTCCTTCGGATGGGACTTTAAGCGATGATCCAGATCTTTTTTGAATGTATTAAATTTATTACATGAAAATAGGATAAGAAAATACAAAGACAAACTATTGGGAACTATGTTTCATTTTTATTAACTGTAATATTGAACTGAACATTTTATAGTTTTTATAAACATGTGACTTTTATATTAACAGTGATATTGCCATCTCAACACTCTTCCTCAATATCACTGTTTGTGAAATTTATCAAACCTAATTGATTAACAAAAATTAGAAATCGTTTCTTGCATAATGGTTTAGTTAGCACATCAGCTAACTGTTTTTCAGTACACAAATGTTCAACTTCAATCACCTTATCTTCTGCCATCTGTTTCACAAATTTAAATTTAACATCCATATGTTTTAAGCGTTTCTGATCTGGATTTTTAACAGCATATATTGTACTCTGATTATCTTCGAAAATTTTAACACTCTTGACATTTATTGATAATTCTTCTAATAATTTTTTTAATCCACATAGGAGTATCACACTCCTTACAGTCATCCATTCCAAATTTCTTTAACACACCTTTTAAATATTTAGACTGATCAATGACAATACTATCAGACCTTTTAGTTATTGCAATGCCTAAGTACGTTAAATTTTCATGGCCCATATCTTTCATTCTAAATTTTGGTCTTAACGTTTGAAGTCTTAGTACTGGAGAATACACTTCACTAAAATTATCTTCTTGTTGAAAGCCCCTTACTACTAATCGCGCTTTGTACACCTCTTTGTCTTTCACCTCTTTCCTTGCAAATACCCATTTACAGTCTATCAACTTAACGTTTTCAGGAGTTGCAACTGTTATCCATGTCTCACTTTCTTTTAATACTTTTATTTCTTCTTTCCATAGTTTTTTATCTTTTCTTTCTTCAATGTCTTCATAGTTTTTAGGTACATCAGTTAGGCTTCCCAATAGAGCATATAATGATTCATTCTGCTCTTCGTAGCTCATGTCCATTGCGAAATCCTTTTGCCATAGAGGTTTTTGAACATTCCTCTTTACTCTTCCTGAATCTTGACCTTGTATTGCTCTTTTCTGACTATTATCATCTTCAGTCTGGTCTTGATCTTTAATTTTTATTTTAGGAATTACCCTAGTTTCTTTTTCTGGTTCTTTATTTTTCTCTTTAACTTCAGGTTCTTTATCGATATATCTATCTTCAATAGCCGGTATATAAACCATCTCTTCTTTAACTTTTGGTCGTTCATCGAATATTACGTTTCTTGCACTCACTATCTTATAGTTTTCATCATCCCATAGTCTATATCCTCCTTGACAGTAACCCATCATTATCATTTTCTTCCCTCTATTGTCTAGTTTCTTTCTCCATTCTTTAGGTACGTGATTATATGCAACACTACCAAAAACTCGCATGTTTGATACATCAGGTTTTCTGCCTTCCCACATTTCACTAGCAGTTACTTCTCTTCCTGATACTGGACTTCTATTCGTTGCGTAGTTTGAGTAGAGTACCGCCTCTCCCCAAAATTCCTTTCGCACGTTTGATTCAATCATTATGGTTCTCGCTTTATCCATTAATGTTCTGTTAAGTCTTTCGGCTACACCATTCATTTCAGGATTATATGCTACAGTGTGTAGTAACCTTATTCCACTCACTTCACAAAATTTCAAAAATTCACTTGACAGATATTCTCTACCATTGTCTGACTTTAGTTTTAACAAATTAATATTAAAATGTCGTGTTGCATAATAATAAAATTTTTTAAATTTATCGAACACTTCCGATTTGCTTTTCATTAGGTACACGACAACAAAATGGGTGTAGTCATCTATAAATGTTATAAAATACTTATTACCGTCCCATGTCTCGGGTGTTATTGGTCCACAAACATCTGTATGTACTAACTCTAGCGGTTTAGTCGCTCTATACCCTTTCCTGTTAAATGGTAATTTCGTCATTTTCCCTAAGGTACAGGACTCACATAACGTACTCTCAATTCGCATATTTTCAATTTCACTCATACCTTTAACCAGATTTCTTTGTATCAGTATTTTTAAATTATTTAGCCCTAAGTGACCGAACCGTCTATGCCATAAATTTATTAAATTTTGTTCATTCTTTGATGAATAATTGCAGTTTAACAAATCACAAAATGTCTCAACAATATATAGACTACCTTCTTTATCTCCTATCATTGTTAATGTATTGTTTTTAAATACTTTTACCTTACCCCTAGAAAAATACTATTTGAAAACCTTTCTCTTCAATTTTAGATACAGAAAGTAAGTTTTTCCTCAGTTCCGGTACATAATACACATTTGTTATCGTACACACTTGCTTTTTCCTACCTATCATACTATACAATTTTAGATTTCCGATACCTGTTGCTTTGAGACTCATTCCGTTCTTGGCCACTGCTATTTGTCTCGGCTTTGTCAATTCGATATAGTCAACAAACCACTCTTTTGTGTTTATCAGGTGGTCAGTACACCCAGAATCCATACACCACACAACGCTTTCCTTGTTTTCATTTTCACACTTAAGCACCTCTCTTTCACATACGTATATCGCGTCATCATGTAGTTCTTCCAGCATGTGAGACTCTCTTCCCTGTCCTCTTCCTCGATGCTCTTGTTGACTGCGACCTCTTCCTCGGTTGTATTGGTATCTATTTCCACCCTTGTCTCCTTGTGTATGAAAATTATCTTGTCTATATTTCGTAAAACCATAGCTTCTACCTTGTCCTTGATAATTCAGTCGTCGTTGACGACATTGCCATTTCTTATGACCTGGTTTACCACATCCGTAGCACAAGAATGCATAATCGACATCTTGATTTCCTCCCATTGATTTCTTTCGTTTTTCTTCTTCACCCAATAGTCTGTCTTTCACAAAATCCACCTTTAAACTTTCCACCGTTTCTAGTGCTGTAATCACTGCCTCATATGATTTAGGCATTGATAGTAAAATGTAGCTTACTCTTTCTTCTTCTTTTATGTCAGCATTTGCATCTTTTAATTGACCGAATAACTCTTCTAACTTAACAAGATGATTTAATAATGGGCTGTTTTCGTTATATTTAATTTCACTCAACTTTCTTCTAATAAACAATTGTCCTCGCACACTTTTCTTCACGAAATTGTCTTCCAGATTTTTATACATTAAATAAGCACTAGCTTTATCCTTCAGATATTCCAAGTGGCTATCTGCCACGCCTCCAATAATTATGGCTTGTGCTTTTGCTTCCATTTTTGCATTTGCCTCCACCGTTATATAGGTTTCATCTTCGATTGCTTTTTCTATGCCATTTTCCTTCAAAATACTTTTTATACGAAATGCCCAAGCACTAAAGTTTTCACCAGCAAACGGCGTAAGGTTGTAGTACTTTTCTTTCGTTGCCATTTATATTTTTACTTTTACTCTTACCTATTTTTTAATCTTCAATTATCTTGACGAACTGGGCCCATAACCCTATTAAATTTATTACATGAAAATAGGATAAGAAAATACAAAGACAAACTATTGGGAACTATGTTTCATTTTTATTAACTGTAATATTGAACTGAACATTTTCTGGTTTTTATAAACATGTGACTTTTATATTAACAGTGATATTGCCATCTCAACAGAATGTGAGGTACTCGATAATGAGACGTATGTTATGTAAATAAACGTGGGTAGGTGAAATTTCACAGGTTGAAAATAGTTTTGAGCACGTCGTCCTTCGGATGGGACTTTAAGCGATGATCCAGATCTTTTTCGAATGTGAGGTACTCGATAATGAGACGTATGTTATGTAAATAAACCTGGGTAGGTGAAATTTCACAGGTTGAAAATAGTTTTGAGCACGTCGTCCTTCGGATGGGACTTTCCGGATATATCTGAATCTGTCGTATCAGTTTCAACAATTATTAAGCCTATAAACCGTTAAATAGCGCGAATTTTTTGAAAAACATTTTTATTTCAATTTTAGTGTAGGATTCAGATATCCCGGTCGTTCTCTATCAGTTTTAACAAATATTAAATCTATAAACCGTTAAAAAGCGAGATATTTGAAGAATGGAGTCTACCAAGCTCAGGATCGGCACTTAGAAATCTAGCTGAGGCACTTAATTCAGATATTTTAATCGGGAAGTTAAAAATAACTTTGAGCACGTCGTCCTTCGGATGGGACTTTAAGCGATGATCCAGATCATTTTCGAATGTGAGGTACTCGATAATGAGACGTATGTTATGTTAATAAACCTGGGTAGGTGAAATTTCACAGGTTGAAAATAGTTTTGAGCACGTCGTCCTTCGGATGGGACTTTCCGGATATATCTGAATCTGTCGTATCAGTTTCAACAATTATTAAGCCTATAAACCGTTAAATAGCGCGAATTTTTTGAAAAACATTTTTATTTCAATTTTAGTGTAGGATTCAGATATCCCGGTCGTTCTCTATCAGTTTTAACAAATATTAAATCTATAAACCGTTAAAAAGCGAGAAATTTGTAGAATGGAGTCTACCAAGCTCAGGATCGGCACTTAGAAATCTAGCTGAGGCACTTAATTCAGATATTTTAATCGGGAAGTTAAAAATAACTTTGAGCACGTCGTCCTTCGAATGGGACTTTAAGCGATGATCCAGGGCCTTTTCGAATGTAATGTACTCGATAATGAGACGTATGTTATGTAAATAAACCTGGGTAGGTGAAATTTCACAGGTTGAAAATAGCCTTGAGCACGTCGTCCTTCGGATGGGACTTTCCGGATATATCTGAATCTGTCGTATCAGTTTCAACAATTATTAAGCCTATAAACCGTTAAATAGCGCGAATTTTTTGAAAAACATTTTTATTTCAATTTTAGTGTAGCATTCAGATAATCCGGTCGTTCTCTATCAGTTTTAACAAATATTAAATCTATAAACCGTTAAAAAGCGAGAAATTTGAAGAATGGAGTCTACCAAGCTCAGGATCGTCACTTAGAAATCTAGCTGAGGCACTTAATTCAGATATTTTAATCGGGAAGTTAAAAATAACTTTGAGCACGTCGTCCTTCGAATGGGACTTTAAGCGATGATCCAGGGCTTTTTCGAACGTGAGGTACTTGATAATGAGACGTATGTTATGTAAATAAACCTGGGTAGGTGAAATTTCACTTAGGTTGAAAATAACCTTGAGCACGTCGTCCTTCGGATGGGACTTTAAGGTATGCTCCAGGGCCTTTTCGAATGTAAAGTACTCGATAATGAGACGTATGTTATGTAAATAAACCTGGGTAGGTGAAATTTCCCAGGTTGAAAATAGCCTTGAGCACGTCGTCCTTCGGATGGGACTTTCCGGATATATCTGAATCTGTCGTATCAGTTTCAACAATTATTAAGCCTATAAACCGTTAAATAGCAAGGGGGCAAATAAAAATTGCCTTTTTATTTTTTTTCTCATCGAATAATGGGAGTAGGGAGCTGATATTTTCAGGAAAATGTTTTTTTACATGTGCAAACTGTTGGCCAATCGCTCATTCGAAAATCGTTGGGGGCAGTTTTCGCACTCTTATCCGGCTAGAACCTTTCCTAGCATCCTTAAACGTTCTGCTCAACATAGGGTACGTGACATCACCCAACACTCCTGCCAACTTCCTACTACCATCTATCGACTTAACAAATATTAAATCTATAAACCGTGAAAAAGCGAGAAATTCTACCGAGCTCAGGACCGCCACTTAGAAATCTACCTGAGGCACTTAAATCAGAAGTTTTAATCGGGAAGTTAAATATAACCTTGAGCACGTCGTCCTTCGGATGGGACTTTAAGCGGTGATCCAGGGCTTTTTCGAATGTGAGGTACTCGATAATGAGACGTATGTTATGTAAATAAACCTGGGTAGGTGAAATTTCACAGGTTGAAAATAGCCTTGAGCACGTCGTCCTTCGGATGGGACTTTCCGGATATATCTGAATCTGTCGTACCAGTTTCAACAATTATTAAGCCTATAAACCGTTAAATAGCGCGAATTTTTTGAAAAACATTTTTATTTCAATTTTAGTGTAGGATTCAGATATCCCGGTCGTTCTCTATCAGTTTTAACAAATATTAACTCTATAAACCGTTAAAAAGCCAGAAATTTGAAGAATGGAGTCTACCAAGCTCAGGACCGCCACTTAGAAATCTAGCTGAGGCACTTAAGTCAGATGTTTTAATCGGGAAGTTAAAAATAACCTTGAGCACGTCGTCCTTCGAATGGGACTTTAAGCGATGCTCCAGAGCTTTTTCGAATGTGAGGTACTCGATAATGAGACGTATGTTATGTAAATAAACTTGGGTAGGTGAAATTTTACTTAGGTTGAAAATAGCCTTGAGCACGTCGTCCTTCGGATGGGACTTTCCGGATATATCTGAATCTGTCGTATCAGTTTTAACAATTATTAAGCCTATAAACCGTTAAATAGCAAGGGGGCAAATTAAAATTGCCTTTTTATTTTTTTTCTCATCGAATAATGGGGGTAGGGAGGGAGCTGATATTTTCAGGAAATGTTTTTTTTTACATGTGCAAACTGTTGGCCAATCGCTCATTCGAAAATCGTTGGGGGCAGTTTTCGCACTCTTATCCGGCTAGAACCTTTCCTAGCATCCTTAAACGTTCTGCTCAACATAGGGTACGTGACATCACCCAACACTCCTGCCAACTTCCTACTACCATCTATCGACTTAACAAATATTAAATCTATAAACCGTGAAAAAGCGAGAAATTCTACCGAGCTCAGGACCGCCACTTAGAAATCTAGCTGAGGCACTTAAATCAGAAGTTTTAATCGGGAAGTTAAATATAACCTTGAGCACGTCGTCCTTCGAATGGGACTTTAAGCGATGCTCCAGGGCTTTTTCGAATGTGAGGTACTCGATAATGAGACGTATGTTATGTAAATAAACCTTGGTAGGTGAAATTTCACTTAGGTTGAAAATAACCTTGAGCACGTCGTCCTTCGGATGGGACTTTAAGCGATGATCCAGGGCTTTTTCGAATGTGAGGTACTCGATAATGAGACGTATGTTATGTAAATAAACCTGGGTAGGTGAAATTTCACAGGTTGAAAATAGCCTTGAGCACGTCGTCCTTCGGATGGGACTTTCCGGATATATCTGAATCTGTCGTATCAGTTTCAACAATTATTAAGCCTATAAACCGTTAAATAGCGCGAATTTTTTGAAAAACATTTTTATTTCAATTTTAGTGTAGGATTCAGATATCCCGGTCGTTCTCTATCAGTTTTAACAAATATTAAATCTATAAACCGTAAAAAAGCGAGAAATTTGAAGAATGGAGTCTACCGAGCTCAGGATCGCCACTTAGAAATCTAGCTGAGGCACTTAAGTCAGATGTTTTAATCGGGAAGTTAAATATAAGCTTGAGCACGTCGTCCTTCGAATGGGACTTTAAGCGATGCTCCAGGGCTTTTTCGAATGTGAGGTACTCGATAATGAGACGTATGTTATGTAAATAAACCTGGGTAGGTGAAATTTCACTTAGGTTGAAAATAACCTTGAGCACGTCGTCCTTCGGATGGAACTTTAAGGTATGCTCCAGGGCCTTTTCGAATGTAAAGTACTCGATAATGAGACGTATGTTATGTAAATAAATCTGGGTAGGTGAAATTTCACAGGTTGAAAATAGCCTTGAGTACGTCGTCCTTCGGATGGGACTTTCCGGATATATCTGAATCTGTCGTATCAGTTTTAACAATTATTAAGCCTATAAACCGTTAAATAGCAAGGGGGCAAATAAAAATTGCCTTTTTATTTTTTTTCTCATCGAATAATGGGAGTAGGGAGCTGATATTTTCAGGAAAAATTTTTTTTACATGTGCAAACTGTTGGCCAATCGCTCATTCGAAAATCGTTGGGGGCAGTTTTCGCACTCTTATCCGGCTAGAACCTTTCCTAGCATCCTCAAACGTTCTTCTCAACATAGGGTACGTGACATCACCCAACACTCCTGCCAACTTCCTACTACCATCTATCGACTTAACAAATATTAAATCTATAAACCGTGAAAAAGCGAGAAATTCTACCGAGCTCAGGACCGCCACTTAGAAATCTAGCTGAGGCACTTAATTCAGATATTTTAATCGGGAAGTTAAAAATAACTTTGAGCACGTCGTCCTTCGAATGGGACTTTAAGCGATGATCCAGGGCTTTTTCGAACGTGAGGTACTTGATAATGAGACGTATGTTATGTAAATAAACCTGGGTAGGTGAAATTTCACTTAGGTTGAAAATAACCTTGAGCACGTCGTCCTTCGGATGGGACTTTAAGCGATGCTCCAGGGCTTTTTCGAATGTGAGGTACTCGATAATGAGACGTATGTTATATAAATAAACCTGGGTAGGTGAAATTTCACTTAGGTTGAAAATAACCTTGAGCACGTCGTCCTTCGGATGGAACTTTAAGGTATGCTCCAGGGCCTTTTCGAATGTAAAGTACTCGATAATGAGACGTATGTTATGTAAATAAACCTGGGTAGGTGAAATTTCACAGGTTGAAAATAGCCTTGAGTACGTCGTCCTTCGGATGGGACTTTCCGGATATATCTGAATCTGTCGTATCAGTTTTAACAATTATTAAGCCTATAAACCGTTAAATAGCAAGGGGGCAAATAAAAATTGCCTTTTTATTTTTTTTCTCATCGAATAATGGGAGTAGGGAGCTGATATTTTCAGGAAAATTTTTTTTTACATGTGCAAACTGTTGGCCAATCGCTCATTCGAAAATCGTTGGGGGCAGTTTTCGCACTCTTATCCGCCTAGAACCTTTCCTAGCATCCTTAAACGTTCTGCTCAACATAGGGTACGTGACATCACCCAACACTCCTGCCAACTTCCTACTACCATCTATCGACTTAACAAATATTAAATCTATAAACCGTGAAAAAGCAAGAAATTCTACCGAGCTCAAGACCGCCACTTAGAAATCTAGCTGAGGCACTTAGGTCAGATGTTTTAATCGGGAAGTTAAATATAACCTTGAGCACGTCGTCCTTCGGATGGGACTTTAAGCGGTGATCCAGGGCTTTTTCGAACGTGAGGTACTCGATAATGAGACGTATGTTATGTAAATAAACCTGGGTAGGTGAAATTTCACTTAGGTTGAAAATAACCTTGAGCACGTCGTCCTTCGGATGGGACTTTAAGCGATGATCCAGATCTTTTTTGAATGTGAGGTACTCGATAATGAGACGTATGTTATGTAAATAAACGTGGGTAGGTGAAATTTCACAGGTTGAAAATAGTTTTGAGCACGTCGTCCTTCGGATGGGACTTTAAGCGATGATCCAGATCTTTTTCGAATGTGAGGTACTCGATAATGAGACGTATGTTATGTAAATAAACCTGGGTAGGTGAAATTTCACAGGTTGAAAATAGTTTTGAGCACGTCGTCCTTCGGATGGGACTTTCCGGATATATCTGAATCTGTCGTATCAGTTTCAACAATTATTAAGCCTATAAACCGTTAAATAGCGCGAATTTTTTGAAAAACATTTTTATTTCAATTTTAGTGTAGGATTCAGATATCCCGGTCGTTCTCTATCAGTTTTAACAAATATTAAATCTATAAACCGTTAAAAAGCGAGAAATTTGAAGAATGGAGTCTACCAAGCTCAGGATCGGCACTTAGAAATCTAGCTGAGGCACTTAATTCAGATATTTTAATCGGGAAGTTAAAAATAACTTTGAGCACGTCGTCCTTCGAATGGGACTTTAAGCGATGATCCAGGGCCTTTTCGAATGTAAAGTACTCGATAATGAGACGTATGTTATGTAAATAAACCTGGGTAGGTGAAATTTCACAGGTTGAAAATAGCTTTGAGCACGTCGTCCTTCGGATGGGACTTTCCGGATATATCTGAATCTGTAGTATCAGTTTTAACAATTATTAAGCCTATAAACCGTTAAATAGCGCAAATTTTTTGAAAAACATTTTTATTTCAATTTTAGTGTAGGATTGAGATATCCCGGTCGTTCTCTATCAGTTTTAACAAATATTATATCTATAAACCGTAAAAAAGCGAGAAATTTGAAGAATGGAGTCTACCGAGCTCAGGATCGCCACTTAGAAATCTAGCTGAGGCACTTAATTCAGATATTTTAATCGGGAAGTTAAAAAAAACCTTGAGCACGTCGTCCTTCGGATGGAACTTTAAGGTATGCTCCAGGGCCTTTTCGAATGTAAAGTACTCGATAATGAGACGTATGTTATGTAAATAAACCTGGGTAGGTGAAATTTCACAGGTTGAAAATAGCCTTGAGCACGTCGTCCTTCGGATGGGACTTTCCGGATATATCTGAATCTGTCGTATCAGTTTTAACAATTATTAAGCCTATAAACCGTTAAATAGCAAAAGGGCAAATTAAAATTGCCTTTTTATTTTTTTTCTCATCGAATAATGGGAGTAGGGAGCTGATAATTTCAGGAAATTTTTTTTTTTACATGTGCAAACTGTTGGCCAATGGCTCATTCGAAAATCGTTGGGGGCAGTTTTCGCACTCTTATCCGGCTAGAACCTTTCCTAGCATCCTTAAACGTTCTGCTCAACATAGGGTACGTGACATCACCCAACACTCCTGCCAACTTCCTACTACCATCTATCGACTTAACAAATATTAAATCTATAAACCGTGAAAAAGCGAGAAATTCTACCGAGCTCAGGACCGCCACTTAGAAATCTAGCTGAGGCACTTAAGTCAGAAGTTTTAATCGGGAAGTTAAATATAACCTTGAGCACGTCGTCCTTCGAATGGGACTTGAAGCGATGCTCCAGCGCTTTTTCGAATGTGAGGTACTCGATAATGAGACGTATGTTATGTAAATAAACCTGGGTAGGTGAAATTTCACAGGTTGAAAATAGCCTTGAGCACGTCGTCCTTCGGATGGGACTTTCCGGATATATCTGAATCTGTCGTATCAGTTTCAACAATTATTAAGCCTATAAACCGTTAAACAGCGCGAATTTTTTGAAAAACATTTTTATTTCAATTTTAGTGTAGGATTCAGATATCCCGGTCGTTCTCTATCAGTTTTAACAAATATTAAATCTATAAACCGTAAAAAAGCGAGAAATTTGAAGAATGGAGTCTACCGAGCTCAGGATCGCCACTTAGAAATCTAGCTGAGGCACTTAAGTCAGATGTTTTAATCGGGAAGTTAAATATAAGCTTGAGCACGTCGTCCTTCGAATGGGACTTTAAGCGATGCTCCAGGGCTTTTTCGAATGTGAGGTACTCGATAATGAGACGTATGTTATGTAAATAAACCTGGGTAGGTGAAATTTCACTTAGGTTGAAAATAACCTTGAGCACGTCGTCCTTCGGATGGAACTTTAAGGTATGCTCCAGGGCCTTTTCGAATGTAAAGTACTCGATAATGAGACGTATGTTATGTAAATAAACCTGGGTAGGTGAAATTTCACAGGTTGAAAATAGCCTTGAGTACGTCGTCCTTCGGATGGGACTTTCCGGATATATCTGAATCTGTCGTATCAGTTTTAACAATTATTAAGCCTATAAACCGTTAAATAGCAAGGGGGCAAATAAAAATTGCCTTTTTATTTTTTTTCTCATCGAATAATGGGAGTAGAGTGCTGATATTTTCAGGAAAATTTTTTTTTACATGTGCAAACTGTTGGCCAATCGCTCATTCGAAAATCGTTGGGGGCAGTTTTCGCACTCTTATCCGGCTAGAACCTTTCCTAGCATCCTTAAACGTTCTGCTCAACATAGGGTACGTGACATCACCCAACACTCCTGCCAACTTCCTACTACCATCTATCGACTTAACAAATATTAAATCTATAAACCGTGAAAAAGCGAGAAATTCTACCGAGCTCAGGACCGCCACTTAGAAATCTAGCTGAGGCACTTAAGTCAGATGTTTTAATCGGGAAGTTAAATATAACCTTGAGCACGTCGTCCTTCGGATGGGACTTTAAGCGGTGATCCAGGGCTTTTTCGAACGTGAGGTACTCGATAATGAGACGTATGTTATGTAAATAAACCTGGGTAGGTGAAATTTCACTTAGGTTGAAAATAACCTTGAGCACGTCGTCCTTCGGATGGGACTTTAAGCGATGATCCAGATCTTTTTTGAATGTGAGGTACTCGATAATGAGACGTATGTTATGTAAATAAACGTGGGTAGGTGAAATTTCACAGGTTGAAAATAGTTTTGAGCACGTCGTCCTTCGGATGGGACTTTAAGCGATGATCCAGATCTTTTTCGAATGTGAGGTACTCGATAATGAGACGTATGTTATGTAAATAAACCTGGGTAGGTGAAATTTCACAGGTTGAAAATAGTTTTGAGCACGTCGTCCTTCGGATGGGACTTTCCGGATATATCTGAATCTGTCGTATCAGTTTCAACAATTATTAAGCCTATAAACCGTTAAATAGCGCGAATTTTTTGAAAAACATTTTTATTTCAATTTTAGTGTAGGATTCAGATATCCCGGTCGTTCTCTATCAGTTTTAACAAATATTAAATCTATAAACCGTTAAAAAGCGAGATATTTGAAGAATGGAGTCTACCAAGCTCAGGATCGGCACTTAGAAATCTAGCTGAGGCACTTAATTCAGATATTTTAATCGGGAAGTTAAAAATAACTTTGAGCACGTCGTCCTTCGGATGGGACTTTAAGCGATGATCCAGATCATTTTCGAATGTGAGGTACTCGATAATGAGACGTATGTTATGTTAATAAACCTGGGTAGGTGAAATTTCACAGGTTGAAAATAGTTTTGAGCACGTCGTCCTTCGGATGGGACTTTCCGGATATATCTGAATCTGTCGTATCAGTTTCAACAATTATTAAGCCTATAAACCGTTAAATAGCGCGAATTTTTTGAAAAACATTTTTATTTCAATTTTAGTGTAGGATTCAGATATCCCGGTCGTTCTCTATCAGTTTTAACAAATATTAAATCTATAAACCGTTAAAAAGCGAGAAATTTGTAGAATGGAGTCTACCAAGCTCAGGATCGGCACTTAGAAATCTAGCTGAGGCACTTAATTCAGATATTTTAATCGGGAAGTTAAAAATAACTTTGAGCACGTCGTCCTTCGAATGGGACTTTAAGCGATGATCCAGGGCCTTTTCGAATGTAATGTACTCGATAATGAGACGTATGTTATGTAAATAAACCTGGGTAGGTGAAATTTCACAGGTTGAAAATAGCTTTGAGCACGTCGTCTTCGGATGGGACTTTCCGGATATATCTGAATCTGTAGTATCAGTTTTAACAATTATTAAGCCTATAAACCGTTAAATAGCGCAAATTTTTTGAAAAACATTTTTATTTCAATTTTAGTGTAGGATTCAGATATCCCGGTCGTTCTCTATCAGTATTAACAAATATTATATCTATAAACCGTAAAAAAGCGAGAAATTTGAAGAATGGAGTCTACCGAGCTCAGGATCGCCACTTAGAAATCTAGCTGAGGCACTTAATTCAGATATTTTAATCGGGAAGTTAAAAAAAACTTTGAGCACGTCCTCCTTCGAATAGGACTTTAAGCGATGATCCAGGGCTTTTTCGAACGTGAGGTACTTGATAATGAGACGTATGTGATGTAAATAAACCTGGGTAGGTGAAATTTCACAGGTTGAAAATAGCCTTGAGCACGTCGTCCTTCGGATGGGACTTTCCGGATATATCTGAATCTGTCGTATCAGTTTTAACAATTATTAAGCCTATAAACCGTTAAATAGCAAAAGGGCAAATTAAAATTGCCTTTTTATTTTTTTTCTCATCGAATAATGGGAGTAGGGAGCTGATAATTTCAGGAAATTTTTTTTTTTACATGTGCAAACTGTTGGCCAATCGCTCATTCGAAAATCGTTGGGGGCAGTTTTCGCACTCTTATCCGGCTAGAACCTTTCCTAGCATCCTTAAATGTTCTGCTCAACATAGGGTACGTGACATCACCCAACACTCCTGCCAACTTCCTACTACCATCTATCGACTTAACAAATATTAAATCTATAAACCGTGAAAAAGCGAGAAATTCTACCGAGCTCAGGACCGCCACTTAGAAATCTAGCTGAGGCACTTAAGTCAGATGTTTTAATCGGGAAGTTAAAAATAACCTTGAGCACGTCGTCCTTCGAATGGGACTTTAAGCGATGCTCCACGGCTTTTTCGAATGTGAGGTACTCGATAATGAGACGTATGTTATGTAAATAAACCTGGATAGGTGAAATTTCACTTAGGGTGAAAATAACCTTGAGCACGTCGTCCTTCGGATGGGACTTTAAGCTTCACACCGAGTGAGCTCGGGATTTTGTCAAGGGTTCTTTTCTGCCTGCTTCCCTAAGCCGGGGGCTGTCGCCGCAGCGCCTGTCGGCGGTCGGCGGGGCCTCCGGCGCCGGGTTAGAAGGCTTTCTTGATTCTCCGCCAGGAGGAGACGAACCGACCAAAAGCCAGGTAACCAGCCTCCGTCATAAGTCCCGGCAGGTCCAGTCCCAGATACGAACCTGTCCGGCGGATCAGCGCCGCCCTGGGCCCGTCGTATAGCGGGCATTCGAGGACCACGTGTTCCGCAGTCTCGACGCCGCCACACGAGCAGGCAGGGCTGTTCTTCCTCTTAAAGAAGAAGAGCTTGGCGTTGAAGTCGCCGTGACCTGTTAGCACCTGTGACATCCAATGGTCTGGTTGTATCCATGGGGAGTCAAGTCGCGTCTGGACGTTCGGGAAATAGGCGAAGGTTGTTCGGCCATCTGTCGATCGCGCCCAACGCTGTTGCCATTTTTCCACGATCCATTCCTGGACAATGCCCCTCAGGCGCTCTGGTCTCGCCTGTCCTTGCATCTCCTCCTCCAGGGCTTGACGCAAGGCTACGTCCGTGTCTGCTTCCAGTGGTAAGCCGCGTCTGCAGAAGTACGAGGCGACGGCACCGTCCAAGACTAGGTCTATGGGTGGAGCCCCCGCCAGCACCTGCAGCGCAGCCGTGGAAACTGTACGGTAGGCCTTGGTCACCCTGAGGAGGGCTGCTCTTTGAGCTTGTAGTATCAACGTACGCTGCCGTTTGGTGGGGCGATTCCACCATCCGGCAGCGGCGTACCTTGCCACAGCCTCGAAAACTCCGGTGTAAATAGTTTTACACGCAGAGTAGCCGAGGCCCCATGTCGCTCGGGCTAGGGAGCTCAGAGCGCCAAAGATGGCTGTTGTCCTAATCTTGATGGCAACAGTGTGGGGCGTGACGTTGAATCCCGGCCCGATCCCCACACCTAGGTACGTGATCACTGCCGGAAATTCAACGCGTCGGCCGTGTACTGCAAGAACCAGGGGGTGGCGGGCATCAGTTTTTCCTCTCATCAGCATGGCTGCTGTCTTGCTGGAAGAGAGGGTCAACTTGTTCAGTCGGCACCAAGTATCCGTAGATTCGATCGCGGCTTGGGCTCGGGCGGTTAGAGTGGCGCGACTGTCAGCGTGCACCGTGACCACTAGGTCGTCAACATAGGCTATTGCCCTGTGTCCACGAGTCTCGAGGTCACGAAGCAGTCCGTCAAAGAGTATGTTCCAGAGCGTCGGTCCGAGGACCGAGCCCTGGGGACACCCTCTAGTGACGTTCACTGTAGTGCTGGTGAATTGCTGCCTCACCGTCGCAGAGCGCTCGCTGAGGAAGCTGGAGATGAGCCCGAATACGTTCCTAGGTATTCCCACAGACCGTAGTCGCAAAAGGACGGCAGGCCACCAGGCGCAGTCGAAGGCCGCGGCTATGTCGAAGAAAATGCAGAGAGAGTATTTCCCTCTGCCCTCTCCGACATCCGCCCTCAGCATCCTCAACGCATCCTCGGTAGATCTGCCTCTCATGCATCCGAATTGTCTATGCGACACGAAGGCCTGTACCCGGGCCCGAATACCGGAGAAGATCAGAGTCTCCAGCACCTTACCAGAGACTGGGAGTAGGCTGATCGGTCTATAGCTGCCCGCCAAGGAGAGGTCCCTGTCCCCAGGCTTGACAAACGTGCACACAAGTGCCTGTTTCCAAGCACTCGGGAAGTGGCCGGTCCTTAGGCAGGAGTTTACCAAGTGAAGAAGATCCGCCTTTATGGCCGGAAATGCCTTCTTGATCATGGCGGCGTCTATGAGATCCATCCCAGGGGCGCCGCCATTCCTCTGCTTCCCAACCGCCAGACTTAGATCTAATTCATCCCAGTCCGGAGCGTCCTCCGTATCTGGCAGGGCACGGGCAGACTCTCTTATAATTACCTGGGCGGGGGAATCCTCCATCGGGTCGTCTGCCGGAAAGGCCACCCCTAGGTACATCCTTCCTGCCTCCTCCAGGGACAAGGCATAAACGTCCCCGTCCCTGATGAAGGCCACCGGGGCGACCGGCCTAAGCCTCCCGGTGGCGACCCGGTAAGGGATCCCCCACGGGTTTTTAACACTTTCCTCCTCTATAAAATTTCTCCAGCTTACCTTCTTCGCGGTGGCGATGCTTCGGCTGTAGGCATTATTCAGTTGTCGGTACTCTTCCCGCCTTATCACCTTCAGAAGTAGGTTCCCGCACCGTTGGTACCTACGCCTGGCTCGGTATACAACCCTCTTAGCGAGGGTAAGCTCCTCACTCCACCAGGGAACCTTTTTAATCCTGTTGACCTTCCTGGGGATGGTTTCGTCGGCAGCTCGGAGTAATATACTACCAAGCCGCTCGACTCCCTCCTCGATCTGGTCCTACTACCTTCTACCTACCATCTATCGACTTAACAAATATTAAATCTATAAACTGTGAAAAAGCGAGAAATCCTACCGAGCTCAGGACCGCCACTTAGAAATCTAGCTGAGGCACTTAAGTCAGATGTTTTAATCGAGAAGTTAAAAATAACCTTGAGCACGTCGTCCTTCGAATGGGACTTTAAGCGATGCTCCAGGGCTTTTTCGAATGTGAGGTACTCGATAATGAGACGTATGTTATGTAAATAAAGCTGGGTAGGTGAAATTTCACTTAGGTTGAAAATAACCTTGAGCACGTCGTCCTTCGGATGGGACTTTAAGCGATGATCCAGGGCTTTTTCGAATGTGAGGTACTCGATAATGAGACGTATGTTATGTAAATAAACCTGGGTAGGTGAAATTTCACAGGTTGAAAATAGCCTTGAGCACGTCGTCCTTCGGATGGGACTTTCCGGATATATCTGAATCTGTAGTATCAGTTTCAACATATATTAAGCCTATAAACCGTTAAATAGCGCGAATTTTTTGAAAAACATTTTTATTTCAATTTTAGTGTAGGATTCAGATATCCCGGTCGTTCTCTATCAGTTTTAACAAATATTAAATCTATAAACCGTTAAAAAGCGAGAAATTTGAAGAATGGAGTCTACCGAGCTCAGGATCGCCACTTAGAAATCTAGCTGAGGCACTTAATTCAGATATTTTAATCGGGAAGTTAAAAATAACTTTGAGCACGTCGTCCTTCGAATGGGACTTTAAGCGATGATCCAGGGCTTTTTCGAACGTGAGGTACTTGATAATGAGACGTATGTTATGTAAATAAACCTGGGTAGGTGAAATTTCACTTAGGTTGAAAATAGTCTTGAGCACGTCGTCCTTCGGATGGGACTTTCCGGATATATCTGAATCTGTCGTATCAGTTTTAACAATTATTAAACTTTTAAACCGTTAAATAGCGCGAATTTTTAAAAAAAACATTATTATTTTGATTTTTGTGTAGCATTCAGATAATCCGGTCGTTCTATATCAGTTTTAACAAATATTAAATCTATAAACCGTTAAAAAGCGAGAAATTTGAAGAAAGGAGTCTACCGAGCTCAGGATCGCCACATAGAAATCTAGCTGAGGCACTTAGGTCAGATGTTTTAATCGGGAAGTTAAAAATAACTTTGAGCACGTCGTCCTACGGATGGGACTTTCCGGATATATCTGAATCTGTCGTATCAGTTTTAACAATTATTGAGCCTATAAACCGTTAAATAGCAAGGGGCAAATGAAAATTGCCTTTTTATTTTTTTTCTCATCGAATAATGGGAGTAGGGAGCTGATATTTTCAGGAAAATTTTTTTTTTACATGTGCAAACTGTTGGCCAATCGCTCATTCGAAAATCGTTGAGGGCAGTTTTCGCACTCTTATCCGGCTAGAACCTTTCCTAGCATCCTCAAACGTTCTGCTCAACATAGGGTACGTGACATCACCCAACACTCCTGCCAACTTCCTACTACCATCTATCGACTTAACAAATATTAAATCTATAAACCGTGAAAAAGCGAGAAATTCTACCGAGCTCAGGACCGCCACTTAGAATTCTAGCTGAGGCACTTAAGTCAGATGTTTTAATCGGGAAGTTAAAAATAACCTTGAGCACGTCGTCCTTCGAGTGGGACTTTAAGCGATGCTCCAGGGCTTTTTCGAATGTGAGGTACTCGATAATGAGACGTATGTTATGTAAATAAACCTGGGTAGGTGAAATTTCACTTAGGTTGGAAATAACCTTGAGCACGTCGTCCTTCGGATGGGACTTTAAGCGATGATCCAGGGCTTTTTCGAATGTGAGGTACTCGATAATGAGACGTATGTTATGTAAATAAAACCTGGGTGGGTGAAATTTCACAGGTTGAAAATAGCCTTGAGCACGTCGTCCTTCGGATGGGACTTTCCGGATATATCTGAATCTGTCGTATCAGTTTCAACAATTATTAAGCCTATAAACCGTTAAATAGCGCGAATTTTTTGAAAAACATTTTTATTTCAATTTTAGTGTAGGATTTAGATATCCCGGTCGTTCTCTATCAGTTTTAACAAATATTAAATCTATAAACCGGTTAAAAGCGAGAAATTTGAAGAATGGAGTCTACCAAGCTCAGGATCGGCACTTAGAAATCTAGCTGAGGCACTTAATTCAGATATTTTAATCGGGAAGTTAAAAATAACTTTGAGCACATCGTCCTTCGAATGGGACTTTAAGCGATGATCCAGGGCTTTTTCGAACATGAGGTACTTGATAATGAGACGTATGTTATGTAAATAAACCTGGGTAGGTGAAATTTCACTTAGGTTGAAAATAACTTTGAGCACGTCGTCCTTCGGATGGGACTTTAAGCGATGATCCAGGGCTTTTTCGAATGTAAAGTACTCGATAATGAGACGTATGTTATGTAAATAAACCTGGGTGGGTGAAATTTCACAGGTTGAAAATAGCCTTGAGCACGTCGTCCTTCGGATGGGACTTTCCGGATATATCTGAATCTGTCGTATCAGTTTTAACAATTATTAAGCCTATAAACCGTTGAATAGCAAGGGGGAAAATTAAAATTGCCTTTTTATTTTTTTTCTCAGCGAATAATGGGAGTAGGGAGCTGAAATTTTCAGGAAATTTTTTTTTTACATGTGCAAACTGTTGGCCAATCGCTCATTCGAAAATCGTTGGGGGCAGTTTTCGCACTCTTATCCGGCTAGAACCTTTCCTAGCATCCTCAAACGTTCTGCTCAACATAGGGTACGTGACATCACCCAACACTCCTGCCAACTTCCTACTACCATCTATCGACTTAACAAATATTAAATCTATAAACCGTGAAAAAGCGAGATATTCTACCGAGCTCAGGACCGCCACTTAGAAATCTACCTGAGGCACTTAAGTCAGATGTTTTAATCGGGAAGTTAAATATAACCTTGAGCACGTCGTCCTTCGGGTGGGACTTGAAGCGGTGATCCAGGGCTTTTTCGAATGTGAGGAACTCGATAATGAGACGTATGTTATGTAAATAAACCTGGGTAGGTGAAATTTCACAGGTTGAAAATAACCTTGAGCACGTCGTCCTTCGAATGGGACTTTAAGCGATGATCCTGGGCTTTTTCGAATGTGAGGAACTCGATAATGAGACGTATGTTATGTAAATAAACCTGGGTAGGTGAAATTTCACAGGTTGAAAATAACCTTGAGCACGTCGTCCTTCGAATGGGACTTTAAGCGATGATCCTGGGCTTTTTCGAATGTGAGGAACTCGATAATGAGACGTATGTTATGTAAATAAACCTGGCTAGGTGAAATTTCACAGGTTGAAAATAACCTTGAGCACGTCGTCCTTCGGATGGGACTTTAAGCGATGATCCTGGGCTTTTTCGAACGTGAGGTACTCCATAAAGAGACGTATGTTATGTAAATAAACCTGGGTAGGTGAAATTTCACTTAGGTTGAAAATAACCTTGAGCACGTCGTCCTTCGGATTGGACTTTAAGGTATGCTCCAGGGCCTTTTCGAATGTGAGGTACTCGATAATGAGACGTATGTAGCCTTGAGCCCATCGTCCTTCGGATGGGACTTTCCGGATATATCTGAATCTGTCGTATCAGTTTCAAAAATTATTAAGCCTATAAACCGTTAAATAGCGCAAATTTTTTGAAAAACATTCTTATTTTGATTTTTGTGTAGCATTCAGATAATCCGGTCGTTCTATATCAGTTTTAACAAATATTAAATCTATAAACCTCTAAAAAGCGAGAAATTTGAAGAATGGAGTCTACCGAGCTCAGGATGGCGGACCCCGCAGCTAGTCTATATTAATAAAGCTGAAACGGGGTTTGTTTGTTTGTTTGTATGTTTGTTCCAGCATCACGCCCAAACCGCTGGACGGATTTATCTGAAACTGCCCATGTAGCATTCTTTTGAGCCCGATTGAATAATAGGCTATGTGGCGTCCCAAAATTTTGATCGGGAGGGGGGGTTGTAAGGGGGGCCTAAGTATATAAATAGTGCTAACTCATTAACTAATGGGCGAATTGTCATGAAATTTCACAGGTAGTCTTTTAAAATCCAAACAGGAAAAAAAGGTGTGTGGCGTCCCAAAGTTTTGATCGGGAGGGGGGGTTGTAAGGGGGGCCTAAGTATATAAATAGTGCTAACACATTAATTAATGGTCGAATTGTCATGAAATTTCACACGTAGTCTTTTTAAAAGCCAAACAAGAAAAAAAGGTGTGTGGCGTCCCAAAGTTTTGAACGTGAGGGGGGGTTGTGGGGGGGCCTAAGTATAAATATAGAGCTAACTCATTAACGGTTGATCGTATTGTCATGAATTTCACATGTAGTAGTAGTAACTATGTATTCGCTGTGGGGTTCACTGTTGCAAGACATTTACTAGCTGTGATGTCCAGCGTTCCTAATATCGTACTAGCTGTGGGGTCCGCTGTTGCAAGGTACTTACTAGCTGTAGTGCTCAGCCCCAGCGTTCCTAACTATGTACTGGCTGTGGGGTTCGCTGTTGCAAGGCACCTATAAGACATTTACTAGCTGTAATGCCCAGCGTTTCTAATTACGTACTAGCTGTGGGGTCTGCTGTTGCAAGGCGCTAGCAGTGTGGCCCAGCGTATTTCACTCGTCGGTACTAGCTGTGGGGTCCGCCGTTGCAAAACTCATACTAGCTGTGATGCCCTGTGGTTCTAACTACATACTATCTGTGGGGTTCGCAGTTGCAAGGCACCTACTACCTGTAGGGCCCAGCGTTCCTAAAAACATACTAGCTGTGGGGTCCGTCGTTGCAAAAGCATACTAGCTGTGATGCCCAGGGTTCCTAATATCGTACTAGCTGTGGGGTCCGTTGTTGCAAGGCATTTACTAGCTGTAGTGCCCAGCGTTCCTAACTATGTACTAGCTGTGAAGTTCGCTGTTGCAAAGCACTTACTAACTGTAATGCCCAGCGTATTTAACTACATACTAGCTGTGGGGTCCGCTGTTGCAAGGCACTTAATAGCTGTGATGCCCAGCGTTCCTAACTTCGTACTAGCTGTGGGGTCCGCTGTTGCGAGGCACATACTAGCTGTGGTGACCAGCGTTCCTAACTACGTACTAGCTGTTGGGTCCGCCGTCGCAAGGCACATACTAGCTATGATGCCCAGCATTCCCAACTACGTACTAGCTGTGGTGCTCAGCGTTGCAAGCCACATACTAGCTGTGGTCACATACGTTCTTAACTACGCACTGACTATGACGTCCAGCGATGCTAAGTATTCACTAGGTGTGGCTTCCGCCGTTGAAAGGCGCATACTAGCTGTGGTGCCCAGGGGTCCTAAAAACTTACTAGCGTTACAACAGCTGAAGGACTATAAGCCTTATTCCGTATGAATAATTGAAAATTATAACATCATGAATGTACTGTCGAGGAACTGAATAGCGTTATAGAAGATATTGGGAGAAAAATCAAAGTTCCCCGGGCAACGCCGGGTATAACTGCTATAGATTTAATATTTGTTAAAACTGATAGAGAACGACCGGATTATCTGAATCCTACACAAAAATCAAAATAAAAATGTTTTTCAAAAAATTCACGCTATTTAACGGTTTATAGGCTTAATAATTGTTAAAACTGATACGACAGAATCAGATATATCCGAAAAGTCCCATCCGACGGACGACGTGCTCAAGGCTATTTTCAACCTAAGTGAAATTTCACCTAACCAGGTTTATTTACATAACATACGTCTCATTATCGAGTACCTCATATTCGAAAAAGCCCTGGATCATCGCTTAAAGTCCCATCCGAAGGACGACGTGCTCAAAGTGTTTTTTAACTTCCCGATTGAAACATCTGACCTAAGTGCCTCAGCTAGATTTCTCTAGTGGCGATCCTGAGCTCGGTAGACTCCATTCTTCAAATTTCTCGCTTTTTAACGGTTTATAGATTTAATATTTGTTAAAACTGATAGAGAACGACCGGATTATCTGAATCCTACAAAAAATCAAAATAAAAATGTTTTTCAAAAAATTTGCGCTATTTAACGGTTTATAGGCTTAATAATTGTTAAAACGGATACGAGAGATTCAGATTTATCCTGAAAGTCCCATCCGAAGGACGACGTGCTCAAGGCTATTTTCAACCTAAGTGATATTTCACCTACCCAGGTTTATTTACATAACATACGTCTCATTATCGAGTACCTCACATTCGAAAAAGCCCTGGATCATCGCTTAAAGTCCCATCCGAAGGACGACGTGCTCAAAGTGTTTTTTAACTTCCCGGTTGAAACATCTGACCTAAGTGCCTCAACTAGATTTCTAAGTGGCGATCCTGAGCTCGGTAGACTCCATTCTTGAAATTTCTCGCTTTTTAACGGTTTATAGATTTAATATTTGTTAGAACTGATAGAGAACGACCGGATTATCTGAATCCTACACAAAAATCAAAATAAAAATGTTTTTCAAAAAATTTGCGCTATTTAACGGTTTATAGGCTTAATAATTGTTAAAACTGATACGACAGATTCAGATTTATCCGGAAAGTCCCATCCGAAGGACGACGTGCTCAAGGCTATTTTCAACCTAACTGAAATTTCACCTACCCAGGTTTATTTACATAACATACGTCTCATTATCGAGTACCTCACATTCGAAAAAGTCCTGAAACATCGCTTAAAGTCCCATCCGAAGGACGACGTGCTCATAGTTATTTTTCACTTCCCGATTAAAACATCTGACCTAAGTGCCTCAGCTAGATTACTAAGTGGCGATCCTGAGCTCGGTAGGCTCCATTCTTCAAATTTCTCGCTTTTTAACGGTTTATAGATTTAATATTTGTTAAAACTGATAGAGAACGACCGGATTATCTGAATCCTACAAAAAATCTAAATAAAAATGTTTTTCAAAAAATTTGCGCTATTTAACGGTTTATAGGCTTAATAATTGTTAAAACGGATACGAGAGATTCAGATTTATCCTGAAAGTCCCATCCGAAGGACGACGTGCTCAAGGCTATTTTCAACCTAAGTGATATTTCACCTACCCAGGTTTATTTACATAACATACGTCTCATTATCGAGTACCTCACATTCGAAAAAGCCCTGGATCATCGCTTAAAGTCCCATCCGAAGGACGACGTGCTCAAAGTGTTTTTTAACTTCCCGGTTGAAACATCTGACCTAAGTGCCTCAACTAGATTTCTAAGTGGCGATCCTGAGCTCGGTAGACTCCATTCTTGAAATTTCTCGCTTTTTAACGGTTTATAGATTTAATATTTGTTAGAACTGATAGAGAACGACCGGATTATCTGAATCCTACACAAAAATCAAAATAAAAATGTTTTTCAAAAAATTTGCGCTATTTAACGGTTTATAGGCTTAATAATTGTTAAAACTGATACGACAGATTCAGATTTATCCGGAAAGTCCCATCCGAAGGACGACGTGCTCAAGGCTATTTTCAACCTAACTGAAATTTCACCTACCCAGGTTTATTTACATAACATACGTCTCATTATCGAGTACCTCACATTCGAAAAAGTCCTGAAACATCGCTTAAAGTCCCATCCGAAGGACGACGTGCTCATAGTTATTTTTCACTTCCCGATTAAAACATCTGACCTAAGTGCCTCAGCTAGATTACTAAGTGGCGATCCTGAGCTCGGTAGGCTCCATTCTTCAAATTTCTCGCTTTTTAACGGTTTATAGATTTAATATTTGTTAAAACTGATAGAGAACGACCGGATTATCTGAATCCTACACAAAAATCAAAATAAAAATGTTTTTCAAAAAATTTGCGCTATTTAACGGTTTATAGGCTTAATAATTGTTAAAACTGATACGACAGATTCAGATTTATCCAAAAAGTCCCATCCGAAGGACGACGTGCTCAAAGCTATTTTCAACCTGTGAAATTTCACCTACCCAGGTTTATTTACATAACATACGTCTCATTATCGAGTACCTCACATTCGAAAAAGTCCTGAAACATCGCTTAAAGTCCCATCCGAAGGACGAAGTGCTCAAAGTTATTTTTAACTTCCCGATTAAAACATCTGACAAGTGCCTCAGCTAGATTAATATTTGTTAACTGACAGAGCCATAGAGTGTGCTGGTTTCGGATTATGCCAACGTCAGCACAACGTTCAGACTGACTTTAAATATGGTGACACCGATCCACTATGGAAGAAAAATGCCAAAAAAAAAAGATGTATGTATAGATATGAACAAAAATTAAAACTTGTGTACATTGTGATATAATCTATATTAATAAAGCTGAAACGGGGTTTGTGTGTGTGTTTGTTTGTATGTTTGTTCCAGCATCACGCCCAAACCGCTGGACGGATTTTTATGAAACTTCCTATGTAGCATTCTTTTGAGCCCGATTGAATAATAGACTATGTGGCGTCCCAAAATTTTGATCGGGAGGGGGGGTTGTAAGGGGGGCCTAAGTATATAAATAGTGCTAACTCATTAACTAATGGTCAAATTGTCATATAAATATAAGGTGTGTGGCGTCCCAAAATTTTAAGCGAGAGGGGGGGTTGTGGGGGGGCCTAAGTATAAATATAGAGCTAACTCTTTAACGGTTGGTCGGATTGTCACGAAATTTCACATGGAGTATTCCTGAAGGCCAAATAGAAAAATAAGGTGTGTGGCGTCCCAAAGTTTTGAACGGGAGGAGGGTCTTGGGGGGGCCTAAATATAAGTATAGAGCTAGCTCATTAACGGTTGGTCGCATTGTCACGAAGTTTCACATGTAGTATTCCTGAAGACCAAATAAAAAAAAAGGTGTGTGGCGTCCCAAAAATTTGAACGGGGGGAGGGGGGGGGGGGGGGGTTGTGGGGGTAGGCCTAAGTATAAATATAGTGCTAACTCTTCAACGATTGGTCGGATTGTCACGAAATTTCACATGTAGTATTTTTAAAAGCCAACTAGAAATATAAGATGTCTGGCGACCCAAAGTTTTGAACGGGAGGGGAGGTTGTGAGGATAGGCCTAAGTATAAATATAGTGCTGGCTCAATAACGGTTGGTCAGATTGTCACGAAATTTCACATGTAGTATTCCTGAAAGTCAAATAGAAAAATAGGCGGTTTGACGGCTCAAAATTTTGTACGGGAGGGGAGGTAGTGGCGGGGGGGCCTAAGTATAAATATAGTGCTAGCTCAATAACGGTTGGTCGTATTGTCATGGAATTTCACATGTAGTATTCTTGAAAGCCAAATAGAAATATAGGGTGTATATGTCACAAAATTTTGAACGGGAGGGTGGGTTGATGGGGGCCTAAGTATAAGTATAGTGATAAGTCATTAACGGATGATAGGATTGTCATGAATTTCACGCAGGTACAAGGCGCTAGCTGTGATTCCCAGCGTTTCTAACTACGTACTAGCGGTGGGGTCCGACGTTGCATAACACATACTAGCTGTGATGCTGGGCGTTTTTAACTACGTACTAGCTGTGGGGTCCGCCGTTGCAAAACACATACTAGCTGTGATGCCCAGTGGTTCTAACTACGTACTAGCTGTGGGGTCCGCTGTTGCAAGGCACTTAATAGCTGTAGGGCCCAGCGTTCCTAAAAACGTACTAGCTGTGGGGTCCGCCGATGCAAAAACATACTAGCTGTGATGCCCAGCGTTTCCAACTACGTACTAGCTGTGGGGTCCGCCGCTGCAAAACACATACTAGCTGTGATGCCCAGTGGTTCTAACTACGTACTAGCTGTGGGGTCCGCTGTTGCGAGGCACATACTAGCTGTGGTGACAAGCGTTCCTAATTACGTACTAGCTGTGGGGTCCGCTGTTGCAAGGCGCTAGCAGTGTGGCCCAGCGTATTTAACTACGTACTAGCTGTGGGGTCCGCAGTTGCAAGGCACCTACTAGCTGTAGGGCCCAGCGTTCCTAAAAACGTACTAGCTGTGGGGTCCGCCGTTGCAAAAACATACTAGCGGTGATGCCCAGCGTTTCTAATTAGGTACTAGCGGTGGGGTCCGCCGTTGCAGAACACATACTAGCTGTGATGCCCAGTGGGTCTAACTACGTACTAGCTGTGGGGTCCGCTGTTGCAAGGCACTTACTAGCTGTAGGGCCCAGCGTTCCTAAAAACGTACTAGCTGTGGGGTCCGCCGATGCAAAAACATACTAGCTGTGATGCCGTGCGTTTCTAACTACGTACTAGCTGTGGGGTCCGCCGTTGCAAAACACATACTAGCTGTGATGCCCAGTGGTTCTAACTACGTACTAGCTGTGGGTCCGCTGTTGCGAGGCACATACTAGCTGTGGTGACCAGCGTTCCTAATTACGTACTAGCTGTGGGGTCCTCTGTTGCAAGGCGCTAGCAGTGTGGCCCAGCGTATTTAACTACGTACTAGCTGTGGGGTCCGCAGTTGCAAGGCACCTACTAGCTCTAGGGCCCAGCGTTCCTAAAAACGTACTAGCTGTGGGGTCCGCCGTTGCAGAACACATACTAGCTGTGATGCCCAGTGGGTCTAACTACGTACTAGCTGTGGGGTCCGCTGTTGCAAGGCACTTACTAGCTTGATGCCTAGCGTTCCTAACTTCGTACTAGCTCTGGGGTCCGCTGTTGCGAGGCTCATACTAGCTGTGGTGACCAGCGTTCCTAACTACGTACTAGCAGTGGGGTCCGCCGTCGCAAGGCACATACTAGCTGTGATGCCCAGCATTCCCAACTACCTACTAGCTGTGGGGTCCGACGTTGCAAGGCATATACTACCTGTGGTGCCCAGCGTTCCTAACTACGTACTAGCTGTGTTGCCCAGCGTTGCAAGGCACATACTAGCTGTGGTCAAAACGTTCTTAAGTATGCACTGGCTAGGACGTCCAGCGATGCTAAGTATTCACTAGCTGTCGTTTCCGCAGTTGAAAGGCGCATACTAGCTGTGGTGCCCAGGGGTACTAAAAAATTACTAGCGTTACTACAGTTGATTTCCGTATGAATAATTAAAAATTATAACATCATGAATGTACTGTCGAGGAACTGAATAGCCTTATAGGAGATATTGGGAGAAAAATCAAAGTTCCCCGGACAACGCCGGGTATTACTGCTAGTCTATATTAATAAAGCTGAAACGGGGTTTGTGTGTGTGTTTGTTTGTATGTTTGTTCCAGCATCACGCCCAAACGGCTGGACGGATCTTCATGAAACTTCACATGTAGCATTCTTTTGAGCCCGATTGAATAATAGGCTATGTGGCTTTTCAAAATTTTGAACGGGAGGGGGGGTTGTAGGGGGGGCCTAAGTATATAAATAGTGCTAACTCATTAACTAATGGTCGAATTGTCATGAAATTTCACATTTAGTATTTAAAAAAAAAAAAAAAAAAAAAAACACAACTTTATTTCTGTTTCCAGTGCACAAAGCACTCTACACAGCAAAAAATAAATAAATAAAAAATAAAAATAAATAAATAGTTGAGTACAAGGTGTCCTGGTAAAGGCGAGGTTTTAGCCTTCTGTTTTGGGTTGGTTGGCCCAATCGATAAAATTGAGCCCCTGAGACCAAAGACAGCCCTTCGTGGTGAGACGTGGTAATTCTTTTCAGGAATTCTGCGATATCTGGAAGGCCGGTTTCTCGACGAATTTGGGTGTTCCGGACGAACCAGGGTGCGTTTACTGCCAAACGGAGAACCTTGTTTTCAAATCTTCGAAGTTTTTGAATGTTTGTTTTGTTTGTTGTTAACCAGATGGGTGCTGCATATGTGAATAGTGGTCTGAGTAGAGATATGTAGAGAAGAATGCTGCAAGTGTACTTGAGTGGCGATCTTCTGTTGATGAGGGGGTAGAGTTGCGATAGTCTGGTATATGCTTGCGTGAGTTTGTTGTTTATATGGTGATTCCATGTTAATTTTGTGTCCAAATGAATTCCAAGATATTTAATTGTTTCGTGGTTAGGAATGTAGTCTATGAAAACGTTGTTCATGTGTAGTTTTGTCAATGTGGTAGTGTCTATTCTTCGAAGAGAGAAAATTTTGGCCCCCGTTTTGGCAGCATTAAGCCTAAGTTTCCACCTGTTGAACCAATACGCCAAGACTTCCACACATGGTTGAAGGATATCCACGGCTGAAGACAGTTCTCGGTGTTGTGATATTAGCAAGGTGTCATCAGCGTAGGTAGCCAACAGCACTGTGGGGGGATTAGGCATATCATGGCAGTAGAGGTTAAACAGAATGGGGCTAAGGATAGCACCCTGGGGAACACCCGCTTGAATCAGCTTCTTCTCACTGAAACTGGAGTTTATTCGGATCTGAAAAGTTCTGCATTTGAGGAAGTCCGAAACTATTTCATAGATGTACGAAGGAACTCCAGTCCTCCTGAGCTTATACCGCAGTCCGTCGTGCCACATGCTGTCGAAGGCTGCAGCTACATCGAGAAACAGCCCTATTGAATATTGTTTCTTCTCAAAACCAGAAGTGATTTTCTCGACTACTCTCTGAACTTGATGGGTTGTGGAATGGTTTGCCCGGAACCCAAATTGATGACGAGGAAGGATGTTATTCGTTTCGAGAAACCCTTGAAGCCTAATGTAGATTACTCTTTCAAATAATTTCGCCAGGCTATTAAGCAAACTGATGGGCCTGTAGCTTCCTGGGTCATGCTTTGGCTTTCCCGGTTTGGGTATTAGTATGACCACAGCATTTTTCCACTGATGCGGAAAGTAGCCATACCGGAGGCAGCTATTAAGGACACTAGTGAGATAAGCAACAGCTTTGGTCGACAGATTCTTCAAAACGACACTGGGTATAAGGTCATCTCCCGGTGCCTTTCGTAGAGGCAGTTTGGTAATGTGGTCAGTAAGTTCAGCGGGAGTTGTGAATTTCATTGGGAGTTCTGCTGAGAAGATGGGTTGTGAAATGTGATGAGTGATGTCTTGTGAGTCTCTGGTAGTGTTGTCAGGTGATTTGAAGAGGTTTTCCAGATGGGAGGCGAATGCTGTGCATTTTTCGTCGTCAGTCAGTGCTGTTTGTCCGGAGTAGGTTAGTGAGGATATGGAATGAGTTTGTTTTAAAATACGTCTCGTCTGTTTGTACAGGTTGGGATCTCCTGGAGTCATATCTTCCAGATATTTGCGGTAATTGTCAATCCGGAGAGAGTCCAATTCCCATTTTACTTGTCGAGTTAGCCTGTTAAAATGCCGTTTAATTTCTGGGTCACGGGTTCGCTGCCATAAATGTCGTATATGGTTTTTTTCTTGAATGAGGTTTAGAATGTATGAAGGTGTTGTGTAGGATGTACGTTGTCTAGGGTCCTTGTTTATTCTGTAGGTGGCTTTATCAACTGACGTATAAATGGCTGTGGTAAAGTGTGTTACTGATGTTTCTATGTCTTCTGTAGTTGTGTAATGAAGTGGAATGTTTAGCGAGTTGTCAAGTTCAAAGCGAAACGTGTCCCAGTTAATTTTGCCAGTAAGAAGTTTAGGAGGGGGAGAAGTCGTCTGTATGTCGTCTTGGAATGTGACGATAACGGGGACATGATCGGAGTCAAGTTCTGGAATTGGAGTCTGAAAAATTGTGAAGTTCAGATTATGGAGGATGGCGATGTCTAAAATGTCAGGTGAGTAGCGTTGTTGTGTGGGATAGAATGTGGGTTGGTCCGGGGCAGACACCAGGAGACCGAGCCTATCGCCAATGTCGAGGAGCCGTCGACCACCGCTGTTACTCACCCTGCATCCCCAGTACTGGTGCTTGCAGTTGAGGTCACCGAGCATGAGGGTAGGAACTCCAGTAAAGGCGTTTTCCAAATCGGACTGGGCCAGCTGATGCTGAGGAAGTTTATACGCCGCCAGAATGTTAAATCTAAAATGGGAAACAGTGGTTATACATATCCCAGCTACCTCTAAATTAAGCATACCTCCCAGGTCGAGCTCATGATGCTTGAGACTTCGTTTCACGCAGATTGCCACCCCACCGCTTCGAGTGTTCTTATCTTTCCGATAGATTTTGTACCCTGGAAGTCTGAAGCCTTCTTCCGGATCTAGGTGTGTTTCCGATATGCAGGCAATGTCGATGTCGTGGCGACGGAGGAAGTCGAGAACAGCAAGACGCTGCCGCTTTATTCCGTCAGCATTCCAGTTAAGGAGAGTAATTTTAAATGGAAACAAATTAGGGGAATACATTGTTGGTCGAAAATAATTTTTCTATTAACGAAGATAAAAAGTTTTGAATTTTGGGAATTAATGGGTTGATAATTTTGACTAATATTTGGTTGAGAACACTGTGCAATGAGAACGGTTCTTCAGAGGTTTCAGTAGAGTTTCGGTTGGCAGTGGGTGGGTGAAAGAGTTTGTTCCAAGCCGATGGACGATTCGCAGGATGTTGAGGGGTTGAAGAGTTGGGATGGTTCTCTGGTTGTTCTGGTAGAGGGGGGAAATGGGATGTCGATGAAAGGTTTGTAGGTTTACTTGAAGGCGGAATGTTCTTAATTATTGGAACACCATGTATATTCCGCTTCCGGTTGCTCAGGATTTCTTTGTGAACAGGACAGCCTCGATAACTGGCAGGATGGTCACCTTGGCAGTTTGCGCAACGAGCTTTGGGGACGGTTGCATTTTGGCCGTCTTGTAAGCGCAGCGAACAATCTTTATATTGATGATTTTCCCCGCAACGCACACACTTAGGATCCAAATGACAAAAATTTTTCGTATGCGCAAATTGCTGACAATTAGTGCATTGCGGTATTAGCCTAGACTTCTTGCGCGGCTCCACCCTGACGATGGTGTAGTAGAGATGGGTGAGGCCGAAGATGGCCCTTCCTGCCTCGCTGTCCTCCAGATCTACCGCCACCAGGGGACTGGGTAGCCGCTCCCTGTTCAGCAGCCTCGTCACCTTTAGGATGGGATATTGCGGAGACAGCTCCTCTTGAATCTCTGAATCCGATAAAACATAGGGGACCCCTTTAATAATTACTGATAATTTTTTATCTTCCGGGTTCAAAAATGTGTAATATTGAATTTTGATCTCATCGTAATAAGTAGTGAGATTTCGGAAATCGGAGCTAGTTGATAAATTAATTTTGATTTTGTCTTTCAATTGTTTTATTTCAAATTTTGAGAAAACTTTGGACTTGATATCTTCGATAATTTTACGAATATCGTTGGCCTCGCACAAAAAGATAGGGGGAATTTTGATTTTTATCGGTGACTTTTCTTCATTTTCTAAATTTTGCAGGGGTTGAAACTTGTTGAAAACTTCAGTGGGGGCTAATGTGATTTTGTAAATATTTCGACTTACATGTGACTGAGGGTCGATCTGCATGGTTGATCCTGAGGTTTCAGCGACATTGCTAGCACACAGTTTCTTGTTTCTTGACCCTTGAGTCCTGTCTTCGTCTGCACTGGAAGCTTGGTCAGCCCATGACTGATTTTTGTTGATCTGGGTGTTCGAGGTTGTCATCCTCCGTGACAGTGATGAACACTGAGTAGGTTTTCCTCGGTATTTATTTAAAGTTCGACCTATTATCTATAATATTTACAATAATACAAACAACAAGTTTTTAACAAGGTTAACAGTTCTAAGTCAAACAGCTGTTCTCAAGTATTTTTAAAAGCCAAATAGAAATATTAGGTGTGTGGCGTCCCAAAATTTTGTACGGGAGGGGGGGTTGTAGGGGGGGCCTAAGTATATAAATAGTGCTAACTCATTAACTAATGGTCGAATTGTCATGAAATTTCACATGTAGTATTTTTAAAAGCCAAATAGAAATATTAGGTGTGTGGCGTCCCAAAATTTTGAACTGGAGGGGGGGTTGTGGGGTGGGCCTAAGTATAAATATAGAGCAAACTCTTTAACGGTTGGTCGGATTGTCACGAAATTACACATGGAGTATTCCTGAAGGCCAAATAGAAAAATAGGGTGTGACGTCAAAAACTTGTGAACGGGAGGGGGGTTATGGGGGTAGGCCTAAATTTGAAGATAGTGATAGGTCATTAACGGATGATCGGATTGTCATGGAATTTCACATGTAGTATTATTGATGGCCAAATAGAAAAATACACTATGTGACATCTTAAAAATTTGGTTTAAAGGGTAATCGGATTGTCATGAATTTCACGCAGTTACAAGGCGCTAGCAGTGTGGCCCAGCGTATTTAACTACGTACTAGCTGTGGGGTCCGCCGTTGCAAAAACATACTAGCTGTGATGCCCAGCGTTTCTGACTAGGTACTAGCGGTGGGGTCCGCCCTTGCAGAACACATACTAGCTGTGATGCTGAGCGTTTCTAACTACGAACTAGCTGTGGGGTCCGCTGTTGCAAGGCATTTACTAGCTGTGATGCCCAGCGTTCCTAACTTCGTACTAGCTGTGGGGTCCGCTGTTGCGAGGCACATACTAGCTGTGGTGACCAGCGTTCCTAATTACGTACTAGCTGTGGGGTCCGCTGTTGCAAGGCGCTAGCAGTGTGGCCCAGCGTATTTAACTACGTACTAGCTGTGGGGTCCGCCGTTGCAAAACTCATACTAGCTGTGATGCCCTGTGGTTCTGACTACATACTATCTGTGGGGTCCGCAGTTGCAAGGCACCTACAAACTGTAGGGCCCAGCGTTCCTAAAAACGTACTAGCTGTGGGGTCCGCCGATGCAAAAACATACTAGCTGTGATGCCCAGCGTTTCTAACTAGGTACTAGCGGTGGGGTCCGCCGTTGCAGAACACATACTAGCTGTGATGCTGAGCGTTTCTAACTACGTACTAGCTGTGGGGTCCGCTGTTGCAAGGCATTTACTAGCTGTGATGCCCAGCGTTCCTAACTTCGTACTAGCTGTGGGGTCCGCTGTTGCGAGGCACATACTAGCTGTGGTGACCAGCGTTCCTAATTACGTACTAGCTGTGGGGTCCGCTGTTGCAAGGCGCTAGCAGTGTGGCCCAGCGTATTTAACTACGTACTAGCTGTGGGGTCCGCCGTTGCAAAACTCATACTAGCTGTGATGCCCTGTGGTTCTAACTACATACTATCTGTGGGCTCCGCAGTTGCAAGGCACCTACTAGCTGTAGGGCCCAGCATTCCTAAAAACGTACTAGCTGTGGGGTCCGCCGTTGCAAAAACATACTAGCTGTGATGCCCAGCGTTTCTAACTAGGTACTAGCGGTGGGGTCCGCCGTTGCAGAACACATACTAGCTGTGATGCTGAGCGTTTGTAACTAGGTACTAGCGGTGGGGTCCGCCGTTGCAGAACACATACTAGCTGTGATGCTGAGCGTTGCTAACTACGTACTAGCTGTGGGGTCCGCCGTTGCAAAACACATACTAGCTGTGATGCCCAGTGGGTCTAACTACGTACTAGCTGTGGGGTCCGCTGTTGCAAGGCACTTACTAGCTGTGATGCCCAGCGTTCCTAACTTCGTATTAGCTGTGGGTTCCGCTGTTGCAAGGCACATACTAACTGTGGTGACCAGCGTTCCTAACACCGTACTAGCTGTGGGGTCCGCCCTCGCAAGGCACATACTAGCTGTGATGCCCAGCATTCCCAACTACCTACTAGCTGTGGTGCCCAGCGTTGCAAGGCACACACTAGCTGTGGTCAAAACGTTCTTAAGTATGCACTGGCTAGGACGTCCAGCGATGCTAAGTATTCACTAGCTGTCGTTTCCGCAGTTGAAGGGCGCATACTAGCTGTGGTGCCCAGGGGTCCTAAAAAATTACTAGCGTTACTACAGTTGAATTCCGTATTTATTATAATTAAAAATTATAACATCATGAATGTACTGTCGAGGAACTGAATAGCCTTATAGGAGATATTGGGAGAAAAGTCAAAGTTCCCCGGGCAACGCCGGGTATTACTGCTAGTGTAGTAATATAAGTAAGTAATGAAAAATAATGATTTAACATAACGTAGATTCGACAGACTTTAAGGAGATATCTGTGGAGGAACTCTGCCAAAAAAATAAAAATGAAAGCTATGTATCAAATAAGGTTTTTGGTGAAACACATTTAATTATTTTTGAAAAATGAAAAAAAAAAATTTTGTTTCCAAGTAAAGGGTTTCTTCTAACATAAACATTTTTTGTTGACGTTTAAATTTTTTTATTGTATCTATTGACTTCTATAGAGTTGAGAAAGTAGAAAAATATATATAATTTGCGACCAGTTCAGTGTTCCTTTGATGTTGGTTTGTAAACAAACAAAGGCTTTAGGTCTCCGAAATTTTGATGCGGCGTTTTCTACGGATTTTTATGTTTTTTGCGACTCCAGATTCAAAATATGAATGTCTGTGTGTGTCTGTGAATACGATAACTTCCAATAGAATTAATGTATCAACACGAAACTTAATATGTGTATCCAGAATCCTCTAAGGGCTACACCTATTGATTTTTAGTCAAATCGGCCAAAGGGTTGAGGGGGGGGAGGGGGGGGGGGGAGGTTTAACATAAAAACTCTAATAACTGCCGTTATAATGGAAATATTGACATGAAATTTCGTATGTATATTGAAAGCATTATAAGGACATTCTATTAATTTTCACCGGAATCAGTCGAAGGGGGCTTAACTCAAAAATTGTAATAACTGCAGATGTAATAAATGTATCGACACAAAATTTAGTAAGAGGATTCAGAAGTATAACAGAGCTTCAGCACAAACGGTTGGTTGGCTTTGGAAGGAGAACCAAATAATTGATTAGTTCCTCCTGGGGAAGTACATAACCTGTGAATCACCTACGATTTTTTATTTTTTTAATTTTGTCATTTATATAATATATAAACATATATGTTTATACATGTTTGTATATAAACATATATGTATATGTACATGTATATGTGTGTGTATATAAACATATATGTATATACATATATAAACATTTATATAATATAAACATATTATGTTTTTGAATTTTGGAATACTTTATACATATTAAGAAATATGCGATATGTGTAGTATATTATAGAGATAGGTCTGAACAAGAGAGCAGGTTTAAGATATAATGGATCTAAGAAGACCCCCCTTTCTCTGCGGCATTGGGGGATCTTAAGGAGGCGGACCAAATTTATTACTGGGGTAATTTTGTCTCAAGCGCCCCCCCCCCCCCCCCCCCCTACATCATTATAAATGAATTCCCCTTAATCCAGGGCTAACCACCGTTGTTTAATTTATAATTAATTAGACTAATACATCAGAAGACTTGCTTATAATTTGGATAAATTAAACGATCATTTTATAAAGGGACATCTCGGTTTAATATACCTGGCTTGGATGCAGTTTGGTATGCAGTTTTCAGAGTGCACATCAGTCCTGGATAATGCACTGCAATTATAGAGTATAAAGAATTATTGTAATCGTGACAAAACTCGAGATGCGTGCAACCGTCCGACACACACTTCAACGAGATTTACGCTCTGATGGTCTGATATAGCCCCTATG
Organism: Aradus depressus; assembly: GCA_963662175.1. Lineage (NCBI taxonomy): Eukaryota > Metazoa > Arthropoda > Insecta > Hemiptera > Aradidae > Aradus > Aradus depressus. Next base: position 15,829,639 of record OY759224.1, on the reverse strand, counting down.
TTTACACATCAAAACTGTCGCAGAGATATATCTATGGTCACAGGGAATAAATTGGTAAGTCTAAATTCGTAACTTTTCAAGGCAGCACTTTTGCATTAATCGTGTAAATCCAGTTTTTGGAATAAATAAATTATGTTTGCATCATTATTAATCATATACCTTCTAAATCTATTGGAGTGAATGGAAATGAATATTGTTAATCCTTTCTTGGATTTTCCCTGAGTTACCTAATCATTCCCCATCACTTACCTAATTATTGACCATACTTTTTTAAATACTCGTGAATGATGCCTCTCTAAAGTTGAGCAAGTTGATTTAGCCGAAAACACCCTCTTCAAATATATATATATATATATATAGAAGTAGATTAAATTGATTGAACCGAGAACATACAAAATTTAACGAGATACCAAGAAACCCACATCTTTATATTAGAATTCTGAGCTCCCAACATCTTCACAGTACGCAGATGGCTTGGGAGATGATCACAGTATACCTAACTCATTTTACGACTCAACTTATTCCCTGTGACCATAGATATATGTTGTGTAGGTTTGCTGCTTACTTTTTAACCTAAATTTTGTAGAAAATAATTAATGGAAAGATGAGCAAACAATTTTTGAAAAGTGCTTGAATCGTCCGCACGAAAAAAGTCAAATGTACCTGAATTTGCTTCCAATAGTGATAATATTGTCACAGTCGAAATTAATATGTTTAAATTATACAGCATCCATGTTACATAATTTTGTTTCCAGATAAGACCCTGGATATAATCTCAAGGGATTAGAAGTTTCTGACATCCATTGCTCCCCTTAATTATTCATAAATAACATCAATTTACTTATAAAAATAATAATTAATTTTTTCAGGGATAACATAAAGGGATTTAGCTAAATCTCTAAGACGAGAAGCACAAACTGCTTTCAATCTTTTAAATCAGGATTTATTAAAACAAATTTTCTCAATTTTTAATTTTATCTCAAGATTTTGTTAATAACATTTTTTTTCTTCATTTTTTTATAAACATTCTTTGATGAATTTTAAAAAATCCGAGCAGGCGAAAGCTGCGTAAAGTTAGCGGATTTCCATTTTATAAGCTTTGTATTCAAAATTACTTATTTTTCCTTTCATAATTGAAACCTGTTTATTTTAATTTAAATTACTTCTTTGTTCAATTTAAAAGTAATTTATTTATATTTATGTTTTAAGCAGAGTTGGGCAAATTTCTAATTACAATTACATTTAGTTGTTAATTGTGAAAACACCAATAGAGAATTAATGGATTTGAATGAAATTATTTTTTGCAAATATATATATATGTTTTGTATTTGTTAATAATTATTGTTCTTTAATTAATTATTAATTGCAATTACGAATTAAATCATTGAAAATAATGTTATAATCATATTGTTCAAAGGAAAACTTGTGTGAAAAACAACTGTTTTTATGTAGGTAATTAATAAAAATCACCTTAGTTTTTTTTTTTTTTTTCCTCCCCTTCTGGCTTTAGTTCAAAAAAAACATAACTTACAAAACGTTAATTCACAACCAAATAAATAACAAACTGAATCAAATATTGACAATATATTCTTACACGTACACGAACACAATTCATAAAATTGCTGACTCTATCGCCCTAACCTCCTGTATATACCTATATATGTGGCGTCTCTTTTCAAAATCGGCCATCTCCAAAAAACAAATTTTTTCAGGAAATGAAAAAAACCTGTATTTTCATAACCGTTGTCATTATTCTCTTGAATTTTTTTTTATGATAGCAGTTAAGCCAAAAATTAACGGTAAGCACTTGCAGGAATTAAAAAATTAATTAGGTAGACAGTTATTAATTAATTAATTTTGGAGTTGGCCGGTTCTGAAACGAATTGTGTGGATATGGCCGGTTTTGAACCAAACATTTTGGAAAATTGGTAGTTTTTTAGTCCTCAAATTTGATAATGATTAAGATTCACACAAGGGAGCCATGATGGCCGTGCGGGCTAGAGCGTAGGGTTTTAGTCGCATGGTCTCACCTTGGTTTGCGGGTTCGAATCCCGTCCGGTAGTGAGTTTTATTTTGTAGATAAAACTCCCTTGGGGCCATGGATGTCGTACATAATTATGTAAAACACCATTATAAGACTCATGGCTAATATGCATCGTACATTAAAGGCAAAAAAAAAAAAAAAAAAAAAAAATTCACATTAGGAAAGTAATAAAAAACTTCTTTGAACAAAATAAACGAAATTTATTATTTTTGGTAACTATAGTTACATTGACTTTTTTTTGGGCAAAATTTATTACAACCACTTAGTTTCAATGACGAAAAGACCACCAAAAAATCGCTTTTCCCTTGTCGATTTCCACGAGGCTGAATCGCTTTTCCGCTTTCTAGCATGCTCGGGTGACATAAAAATATCCATTTTTTAAAATAGTTAATAAAAAACAAACCGGATAACACGAGAAGAATCGACAAAAACAGAATAGATAGAATGTAACAGAGCTGTTATCAGTGAGAGCGCCCTAGCGGTCGCTGATGACAACTGGAGTTGGCCGGTTTTGTTCACAAACTTCAACACATCATTTTATACACCAAATGGCCGCTTTTGAACAAAAAAATTTACCATTCGATGCAGGGCATGATGAAGAATAACTTAAAAAAAAAAAAAAACGGTTTTCTCGTTTTTATGGAGATGGCCGGTTTTGAAAAGAGACGACTCAAATATAGAATTAATGAATTCCATGAAATGCCACTAGTCAGAATTTAACTTTTTTTTTTTTTTTTTTTTGGCTTTTATTCATAAAGATGCAACTGTTGCTAGGGGGCAACAACCAGCATCTATGTTGGTAGGTATGGAGACGTTGGCGTGAATGGCATGTGAGAGGAAGGCCACCCAGTGGTAGGTCCTCGGGACGAAAATTTATATTAATTATAAGGACAATGGAAAAAAAAAAATAATAAAAAATAATAATAATAATAATTAAAAATAAATAAATAAAAAGGAATTGAAAGACAACTTTGATGGAATGGGTAAGAGAGATGATAAAAGTGAAGGAAAATAATGTAAAAGAATAAAAAAAAATAAAAATATTAAGAACGAATAGGAATTAAGGTGGCAGTAAGTCGCGGTTCCACCTCCTCTTCAACCTTCGTGGGGGGTTTTGTGGTAAGTGTTGTGAAGATAAAGTACGTATTTCTGGATTTGTATGTGTGTAAAGTTTTTTAAAAAAACGTATGTAAATAGTTTGTATTGTGTCGGGTACTGTGTGTATCTGAATTTAACTGAACTGGAAATGACTGTGGTGTAATTACTTCATCTAACACTAACTTTATATGAACTGAAAAATCAAGAAAACTACTTATAAACACAAAACAAACGAAAAAGGTTATTTGAGTAAAAATAAATAAATGATCATGAGTAAACTCAATAAATTGAAAAACATTTTTTTTTTTTTGTCTTATATTTATAAAGATGCAACTGTTGCTAGGATGCAACAACCAGCATCTATGGTGGTAGGTATTGATATGTTGGCGTGAATGACATGTGAGAGGAAGGCCACTCAATGGTAGGTCATCGGGACGAAAATTTATTTTAATTATTAGGACAAGATCAGAAAAAATATTAATTAATTAATAAAAAAATAATAAAAATTAAAATTAATAAATAAAAAGGAATTGAAAGACAATTGAGGCGGTGGAGAGCCAGAGTGGGTCAACCCACATTTTTTAGGAAAATGAGTTAAGTACAGAAATGGGTGTGTAGGTCTATCATTTTTAAAACCAGAGTGGGCCAAAGTTAGTTCTGCTACTTTCTAACAGATAGCGGCAATATAACTAAATAGATCATATCCCTCAAGCTACAAACCCTCGATGCCATAGTGGGCTTTTGCAAGTTTGATTCCTTAGTCTCCATACCAAAACTACGTCTACAAAGCCATCAAAGTTCAAAAGTTGACTTGCCTTGTTCAATTCCCTTAAAAACTAACAGGTTTTTAAAATCGAGCAAATCTTAAGTTCTTATTATCTCAGCTGAGCCTCTCGAGGGGTTGGCCCACTCTGGCACTAACCGCCTCGATTTTGATGGATGGGTAAGAAAGATGATAAAAGTAATGGAAAATAATGTAAAAAAAAAAAAAAAATTAAAAACGAATAGGATTTAAGGGCAGTAAGTCACGGTTCCATCTTCTCTTCAACCTTCGTGGGGGGTTTTGTGGTAAGTGTTGTGAAGATAAAGATAAAGTACTTATTTCTGGGTTTGTATGTGTGTAAAGTTTTCTAAAAAACGTATGTACGTAGTTTGAAGATCGTTATGAAGTGTTCTGTTGTTTGTGCTGTGATTTTTCTGTATTAAGTTTTATTTTCCATGTGTTGCATCAGTTTTCAATTTGTGTGAGAAGGTGTTGTAGTGTAAATGAGGCGTGTATGTGAAGTTCAGCAGCAGCTAAGATGGCGGTGTCATCGGCATATGTAGCTGCCATTGTGTGGATGGAGGTGGGCATGTCAGATGTGTATATTGTATAAAATAAAGGAGCTAAGACAGAACCCTGCGGTACACAATATGGGTCCAATTATCTGAAAAACAATAAACAAATAAGTTCGAATATCAAGGTTACAAAATAGAATTCGACATAGGCCATTCTAGACCAGCAATGAATGATTCAGTTTGTAACAATATCATTATTATTATCAAAATGCTCTATTTAGAACATAGAATTCAACTCTGGTTAAGTAGAATCATCATTTAAGCAGATTTGGTAGTGAATACATAAACTGAGAGATAAGAAGCCTCTATTTCCCCCAGGGGGTGAAACTGACTGTCGGGGGAGGAATATATTTGGCAAATAGACTTTACCCATTCATGGGCGGTGCCTACCTCTGATATATAACCATCGGCTCAACGTTTCTTTAAGCCCATTAAGAAGAGGAAAAGGACCACACCATTTACGGAGTTATTGCTTTATGATTATTTTATTTATGTTTTAACTCTACTTTATAGTCCTCGCGAATTCTTACACGGTTTTGAGCCTATACAGGCTTCGAATTTATTGTGTAAAACATCTATTATGGGCCTAGATAATAAATTAAGATCCATCAAAGAACACACAGGATCAATGAAGGAGTTGGGAAAGGCGGGATAGGCTGAAGGTGTGCCTGATGCGGCCCAGGCTGTGGCAAGTGTGGGGCCTGGCCTTTCACAGGGATGTAACGGTCGAAGGGATCCGCACGAGACATCTTCAAGCGATGAAGCAAAGTCGATTTATAAGATCTAGTACGAACTGTTTGTCGTGAAAGACCTTGTTATCGAACGGTACCAAATAAAATTACTAGTAATACCATCGTGTTCGCTATTTCTCTATCGAAAATGCTTCTCCTCAAGATTGATTTCTTTAAGGTTGATCTTAAATCTTATTCAAGAAGATTAATGAACGCCATTTTTCAAAATGGAAGACCGAATTCAAATTCTGAGACATTCGATTACTTCTATATAATTTAATTAGAGGACGCCAGTAGCTCAGTGGTATGCGTGTTTGCCATCTGAGCTCAAGATCGTGAGTTCAAAACCCGACCGAGGCACTTAGTTTATTTTATCTGGGAGGTAAAATAAACTTAAGCACGCCCATCCTTCGGATGGGACGTTAAGCGATGGTCCCAAGCCTGTACGATGTCAGGTACTCGTTAAAGAACCTTACCCTAGGTGAATAAAAATATAAAAATCTAGGGTACGCAAAATTCAGGACTCCCAATGGAGAGTCGGACTCATGTCCACCAGAGTGACAAAAGAGCGCTCTGGTAGTAGGCGATATGACCTCGTAGTAAAAGCCCGGGCATGAGTCATAAAACCTAAACCTATAATTTAATTATTTGTAACAAATAAAAAACGTTGTTGCTATTAATATACTAGAAGGGCTCTGGTGCTTACACCTAGGGACTTAAGCATCCAATGCATAAATTTCTTCCATGGAAGTGCTGAGTTTCCGCCTTACCTTGAAGTCTAGTCTTATCTGAATTTGAAAGTACTAAATACTAGGAAATCCAAGAATACTCCCCTGGATTAATTGTCTAAAATCTGCATCTATGATCATAGCTCTGGCGAAAATGTGGAGAATATCCAGGGCATCAGGCCATGAAGTGAGCGACCGCCTCTTATCCACATTTGTCATAGGCACTGCCCTAGACACTTACGAGAAGCGAGCCAATTCAGAGAAGACCGGGAGAAAGGAAAAACAAAAAATAAATAAACAACACTTTATTATTTATTCAAAAAATAACAGGTTTCACAGGGTTTTTGGAATAGATTTTCTTCAAGCATTTCACAAACTTTCATTCAAACTGCAGTCAAAAAGTCCAGTGTGGTGGAGTGGTAAGACCTAAGAGGACAACAAAATTAGTGATTACATAAAAAATCAAATTCAAAAACACATTCTAAAAGTTAGTTACTATGACTCATGCTGGGGCATTAACTATATATTCATGTCGCCTACTACCAGAGCACTCTTTCGTCACTCTGGTGGACCAGAGCCCGACTCTACAGTCGCAGTCCTAAATGTTGCCCACCCAGGTTAAGAATACCACACAAGATGACAATATAATATACACTTCAACTGCCTGCATGTGGCTCTTTCTCGCTATGACTTTTCCAGAAAGCCTATGGTCAGCATTTTAATTCTGGTCTGGTGTGTCTCCCTGAATATTCCAAGTATGGGCTCTGGCACCACGAAAATTGTTACTTCTATTAATAAAGGCAGGGTGGTCACCAGAAAGCCAGATGGCTACCATAAAGTCTGTCCTTCCAGCCCTGGTAATCGTTTAATTAGGGTTTAAAACTCAAGAAATAATATTAGGAAGAATCCAAATTGCCACCCTGAAACTAGATCTGAAATAAAGAAAATGTGTAGAAAAACATATGTTTTTTAAAAAATATTGTCTTTTTCACAAATTTCAACAAATACTGTATTTGTCAAGTCGTGGCTGAAGATGGTAGCAATATCGAAAATACTCCCATATTATAGGTTAGGTTAGGTTTTATGACTCATGCCCGGGCTTTAACAACGAGATCATATCGGCAACTACCAAAGCGCTCTTTCGACACTCTGGTGGACATGAGCCCGACTCTACTGTGGGAGTCCTAAATTTTGCCTACCCTTAATTTTTATTCACCTAGGCTAGGGGTCTTTAACTAGTACCTGACATCGTACAGGCTCGGGACCATCGCTTAACGTCCCATCCGAAGGACGGCGTGCTTAAGTTTATTTTACCTCCCAGATAAAATAAACTAAGGGCCTCGGTCGGGTTACGAACCCACGTTCTTGAGCTCAGAAGTTAAGCACGTATACCACTGAGCTACCGGCGCCCTCTCCCATATTATATATATTTTGTGAAATAAACCAGTGGTTCACAATATCTCTGCAAAAAATGTTAAGTAGACCTGGAGTGCTTAGATGTCAATTTATTGAATCTATTCCCAAAACTGAAGGCGTTTATGTTTTACTCTTAACGAAGTTCAACTATACATTACGCCCTGATTAAATGTTGAAAACTTATATTAATCATGTATTCCTGAAAAATCTTAAATGTCGTTTAATTTTCTTTGCGTATTAATTACAATAATTCATTAACCTTAAGAGAACCTTAATTAAATAAGATTTATGATTAACCTCGAAGATATTGAGTTTGACGGGAAGAATTTCTGATGCAAATATGTATATATTATAATTAATAATATAATATAAAATAATTGTAATTATTTTATATTATAATTAATAATATAAAATAATTGTAATTATTTTATATTATAATTAATAATATAATATAAAATAGTTGTAATTATTTTATATTATAATTAATAATATAAAATAATTGTAATTATTTTATATTATAATTAATAATATAATATAAAATAATTGTAATTATTTTACTCTCAATCTAAAATTTAAAATTATAACATGTAAGTGTGTGGTTGTATTTTATGTAGTTTAATTCTATAACTTCGACTGTAAATACTCTACAGACTTCTAAATAGACATTACACAAGAAAGGAACTATTACTGAGAACACTATGGACATACGGATCAGAATTGAATGGTTCAGCAAAAAACAATCAAACTATTTATATAAATAAAAATAAAAATTAAAATAAAATAAAATATATATCTTATGATATTTTTGTCTTTTATTTATAAAGATACAATTGTTGATAGGGTGCAACAACCAGCATCTATGGTGATATTGATATGTTGGCGTGAAGGGCTTGTGAGAGGAAGGCCACCCAGTGGTAGGTCCTCGGGACGAAAATTTATATTAATTATTAGAACAAGAACAGAAAAAAATAAAATAAATAAATAACAAGGAATTAAAAGACAATTTTAGCTGGGTAAGAGAGATGGTAAAATTAAAGGAAAATTATGTAAAAAAAAAAAAAATAAAAAACCATTTAAGAACGAATATGATTCAAGATGGCAGCAAGTCGCGGTTCCATCTTCTCTTCAACCTTCGTGGGGGGTTTTGTGGTAAGTGTTGTGAAGATAAATTACGTATTTCTGGGCTTGTATGTGTGTAAAGTTTTCTCAAAAACCATATGAAAGTAGTTTGTATTGTGTCTGGTACTGTGTGTATCATAAGTGTTCTGTTGTTTATATATTTGCGGCATTGTGTTATCAGTCTGAGGGTAAAAAAAAAATTAAAATAAAATAAAATATGTATCTTATGATCTTAAACATTTAAAAAACACTCACTTCATTCTGTCAGGACGTTTATTTATTCATCAATAAAATGAAGATAAAAGGAAATATTTCATTAATAATAGACCAAAAGTAAATAAAAAAATAATAAAAGTATACTACAGAAAATATTTTTTAAAATTATTTTTGAGCTTTAACCTTTTTTTATTTAAAAAAAAATTATCTTGACCAATGAGCCATATTTGCGGAACATTGATTGCATTACTTTGACCATACAGCCCAGTGTGACTGATAGGAGCCCCATTGTCGTTCATCAGACTTTGAACAGGATTAATATCCATTGTAGTGTCACCCCCCAGTGTTAACATTATGGTTCAGTGTTTAGTTTGACTAAAACTAGACCAACCAGGTAGCTTCTCTCTCAATACATTGTCTGTATCATATCACAGTCCAATGAGTATGTTTTGCCTCTACTAAGTATCAAAATTCAGTGGAGCTCTAGAGAAATACAGGTTATTTAATTTATTATTATCTGTTTTTTTGTTTATACATATATAACTATTTTATTTAGAGAACTCAGTAGCTCAGTGTATGCGTGCGCGCTTACTGAGCTCTAGATCGCGGGTTCGAAATTAGCTCATTACCTTAGGTATTTTACCTAGAAGGCTAGTTCCCATGCTTCAGATGGGACGTTGAGCGATGGTTCCGAGCCTGTACGTCAGGTACTCGTCAATCACTCCTAATTTCTATTTTTATGAAAAAGGGTATAACATATAGATAAATAAAATATACAATAATAAATTTATTTCCGTTAAACCAATACATGGTAATAGGATACGTCAAAAGAATTTATACATTAAGATAGCTTATAAATTAGATTTATAACTACTTGAGTCTAACACACATGATTAGCAGTAATAACAAAACTATTAAAAAAAGTAAAATGAAATAAATAAAAACTGAATAAATAAATACTTAAGAATATATGAGTATAAAAAAAATTAATACATAGATACATTTATAATAAGTAGACACATTTTTCAATTTAATAAACATTAAGATAACAATTTTTTTAAAAATTCGTCGGAAGTGTCTTTATCCCAAAGATGTTTCGGGACGTTCTTACGTCCCTTCATCATGTACCAATGTGGAGATATAGAAAAGAAAAAGAAAACAATGTAACTATAACAATATATAAAAATTAAATAAAGTAAATACACATATTAATCAACTTAAATTAATAAATAAAAAAATGTATAAATGAATAAATAAAAAATAATAGTTATCAATCAGAAAAAAGGTTTTATGGTCCTCGATGGTGACTTAAATGTTGACCAACTGCGTTCCTCACTGGTATAAAAGAAATTGAAACTTTCTAACTTCAAATTTTTCACTTTTCCATTTTTTTTACAAAACATTAACATCTCGTTAGAAAGTTTTTTTAAAGTTAAAATTGAAAACTTGATCTTGTGTTTTTTTTTTACCACAACTTGTATTGAAATAATTTTGGTTTCGATACTTTTAGAAACAAAAGTTGATAAAACATCCATAAATACTTTTTTCTCTCTCTTTTTTACTTCCCCAGATATGCGCTATATAAATATATATATAAATAAAATATATATAACTTAATGAATAATTTATAATATTTTAGACTGAGACTTACGTTGTTCATAGTTATTAGAAGGGATAATTCAAATGCTAGGCTAGTCTAGTTGTTCATAGCTTAACTTAATCATTTTCTGTTCTTTCCATTTTTAATATCTCAACAATTCATTCTTCTAAATACTGTTTGTAAAAATTTTTTTACAATTTCATAATAACCTTAAAATATTTTTTCTTATGTTTTTTAGTTCCCATCCGTTCATAGTACAGGGAAGCTTAAGTGCTACATATATAGGTTTCAGTTCCCATCCGTTCATAGTACAGGGAAGGTTAAGTGCTACATATATAGGTTTTAGTTCCCATCCGTTCATAGTACAGGGAAGGTTAAGTGCTACATATATAGGTTTTAGTTCCCATCCGTTCATAGTACAGGGAAGGTTAAGTGCTACATATATAGGTTTCAGTTCCCATCCGTTCATAGTACAGGGAAGGTTAAGTGCTACATATATAGGTTTCAGTTCCCATCCGTTCATAGTACAGGGAAGGTTAAGTGCTACATATATAGGTTTCAGTTCCCATCCGTTCATAGTACAGGGAAGGTTAAGTGCTACATATATAGGTTTCAGTTCCCATCCGTTCATAGTACAGGGAAGGTTAAGTGCTACATATATAGGTTTCAGTTCCCATCCGTTCATAGTACAGGGAAGGTTAAGTGCTACATATATAGGTTTCAGTTCCCATCCGTTCATAGTACAGGGAAGGTTAAGTGCTACATATATAGGTTTCAGTTCCCATCCGTTCATAGTACAGGGAAGGTTAAGTGCTACATATATAGGTTTCAGTTCCCATCCGTTCATAGTACAGGGAAGGTTAAGTGCTACATATATAGGTTTCAGTTCCCATCCGTTCATAGTACAGGGAAGGTTAAGTGCTACATATATAGGTTTCAGTTCCCATCCGTTCATAGTACAGGGAAGGTTAAGTGCTACATATATAGGTTTCAGTTCCCATCCGTTCATAGTACAGGGAAGGTTAAGTGCTACATATATAGGTTTCAGTTCCCATCCGTTCATAGTACAGGGAAGGTTAAGTGCTACATATATAGGTTTCAGTTCCCATCCGTTCATAGTACAGGGAAGGTTAAGTGCTACATATATAGGTTTCAGTTCCCATCCGTTCATAGTACAGGGAAGGTTAAGTGCTACATATATAGGTTTCAGTTCCCATCCGTTCATAGTACAGGGAAGGTTAAGTGCTACATATATAGGTTTCAGTTCCCATCCGTTCATAGTACAGGGAAGGTTAAGTGCTACATATATAGGTTTCAGTTCCCATCCGTTCATAGTACAGGGAAGGTTAAGTGCTACATATATAGGTTTCAGTTCCCATCCGTTCATAGTACAGGGAAGGTTAAGTGCTACATATATAGGTTTCAGTTCCCATCCGTTCATAGTACAGGGAAGGTTAAGTGCTACATATATAGGTTTCAGTTCCCATCCGTTCATAGTACAGGGAAGGTTAAGTGCTACATATATAGGTTTCAGTTCCCATCCGTTCATAGTACAGGGAAGGTTAAGTGCTACATATATAGGTTTCAGTTCCCATCCGTTCATAGTACAGGGAAGGTTAAGTGCTACATATATAGGTTTCAGTTCCCATCCGTTCATAGTACAGGGAAGGTTAAGTGCTACATATATAGGTTTCAGTTCCCATCCGTTCATAGTACAGGGAAGGTTAAGTGCTACATATATAGGTTTCAGTTCCCATCCGTTCATAGTACAGGGAAGGTTAAGTGCTACATATATAGGTTTCAGCCAAGAAAAACTGTACAAAAATTTTAATGCTTTTGAATTGAAATACTGATTTTTGCATATAGACATAAATCTCAACTTTGTGTTCTTCTTTAAACAATAGTTGTTCATATCATAGTTTTAGTTAGTTTTTAAAGATCCTTATATCAGTTCACTGAATGATCAGCCAGTTCTAAATATTAGAGTATACAGTAAAGCCAATAAAACAAAATATACGTTTACACAGACTGCACACGTTTTTACAAATACAATAATCCATAAAGAAAAACATTTAAAACAATATTTTTTGTGCTGCGTAACCTTAAATGAACAATTTATCATATTTTAAACTATGAGACTTACGTTGTTCATAATTATTACCTAACAGAAGGGATAATTCAAATATTAGGCTAGACTAGTTGTTCATAGCTTACCTTAATGATTTTCTGCTCTTTCCATTTTTATTATCTATCAATTCATTATCTTATAAATAATGTATACTAAAAAATTGTCTACAATTTAATAATAAACTTCAAATGTTTTTTCTTACGTTTTTAGTTAGAAAATTTCTCTAAAATGCGATTTTTGCAGATTAATTTTCACAGGTTCAGCCTAGGGGTCTACAAATCCTAAATACGGCCCTCAAACTGCCGGTGATTCACCGACTTTAAAAAAAATTCTCCTGTAGTTTAAAATTTACCATTTTTCAGTCAAAAATTTCCCAAGACACTCTTCACAACCATAGCAAGTTTAGTAGAGTATGCCCAAGAAGCATAATTCCATGGGTGAAAGTTCACTTTGTGTTGACAGTTGGTGTCTGTTTTTCACCTAATATTATTACAAGAGAATGAGGTAAGGAAAACTTTCTAATTGAGTTTGTGGTTTACCTGAGGTCTTGAGAGTGTGCATCGATTTTGTGTGTTGTCTCCAAGAGGGGAGTCATGATCAAATTGGGGTGTTGAAGGCACCGCGGTTTTACGTTATTTGCCGTTTTGTGGAAATTTAATTTTATGCTTGTTCGTAAACAAGTGGAGTAACTGAATCGGAAATCCAAAGTTCTCTGTCACTTCTATACAGTAATATAGGTTCATCTGCCTGAAGCGTAGTGAAAATAACAATTTTTGTGGTTTATCGCAAATTGAACGTGGACGAAATATTCAAAGTTGGTCGAATTTGTGTTTCGCATTCTCTTATATTTTCTAAAAAAAATGCTTCTATACAGTTTTTACATGAGTAAGGCTCTGGAATCACGTGCATTTACACATACAGGTATTACCGCGAAAATTGTCAATACGTGTTCTCAAGATATTAAAACGAGAAATTCCTTTAAACATTTTACCTCGAATTTTTTCGCGCGATTACATGGTAATGAAGGCAAATATCGCGTTTCTTTAGTGCGGCAAAATGTAGTAGTCGTCTGGTCGATGATGGGGTTCTCTTTCACCCCAAGGATATATTTATGATGGAGAACCCTCAAGACTGTATGACCCACCTGGAACCCTCCCCATCGTTCTATCGTTTGGAAATAATATATTACTTTATCAGTTCATTTATCATGAGTTCTTGAGGCGTGTGCTGTCATGACATAGGTCCGATCTACTTGAACCTTTCCTTCTCTGTTGATCTACATTTCAAGTATTCGATGCGGAGTGTAACATCATCTTGAAGGTTCCAGTTTACCTCCCCAGCTATACCATGTGATAAAAAAAATTATGTAAAATAAAATTAATAATTTATAATAAAATAAACAAATAATAAAATTACCACATTTCCTGTAGAAATTGTAGCTGGTCTACAAAATTTTGATTTCTACAGTAGTTTCCGAAAAGGGTACTAAAAAATATTGAAAGTTCAAGACGTGCAATTATGAAAAATGTGCACGTATTAAAAAAAAAAATTAATTAGCAAATTTTTCATTTGGATTTATTCTAAATTTACTATAGAGATGCCATCTGATTTTTTTTTTATACGTTAAATCTAATCCAAAAGTATAAATGACCTTACTGGGTTCACAGGAAAATGAATAGTATAGAATAAGAGAACAAATATTGGATTTATTTACCTATACCTACATTATAAATAAAATCAAAATATCAATATGAAATAAAAAATCAAATTACTTACCATAAAAATCTTACAAACTAATTTCTACATCTACTTTAGTCTATTTTTTTAAATATTGTGGCCATTCTTTAATTCAATGTTATTTTGGGCATATAAACATATAAATAAATAAAAGTACCTTTGCGCATCTACTTCACTGTTATTTTCACTCCTACATCTCCTCTACATCTTCTCTCACTTAGACAGGTTCACTTCACCTTAACCCTAAAAACACTTCTCTCTCTAGACTGTCCACCTCCACTTCTCTCCTTAGACTGTCTGTCCCACCTTATTTAAAAGAGCTGATCCTCGTCTTTTGTCTCCATTCATTGGTTGTTCACATTTAGTTTTAAAACAAAATGGAACTTCATTGGATGGAAGTTCATTTGTGTATATTTATTCACTAATTAAGTTACTTCACTCCAGCTGTTTTTATACATATAATAATAGTTGATATTATAATATTTATAATATATGATAAGACTGAGTTTTATTTCTTATGCTTTCGACTGAGGATAGCAGAAATACCGAAAGTACTCCCATGTATATACATATATGTTCTGTGAAATTAGACAACACCACAAATAAACTAGTTTTATTTCATTCAAGTTCATACATGAGATTAAAAGAGCATCGCTGTGAGAGATAAATGCTATCCTAAAGATTGAGTTCCAGAAGTGTTTCGGGGATTGGAAGAAGCGCTGGAACTATTTTGAAGTGGATTACATTGATGTAGACAAATAAATAAAATTATTTTCAAAAACCGAAAATTCCCATTATTTTTTGAACACACCGTATAGTACTCGTAAGCTTTTGTTAAGATATCCGTTCTACTTCCTACTCGAACTCGGACAGTGTAACGTTACTATTCTGATTTGGTCTTCAGTAACTGTCGTTATCCATTTTGGATTAAACTAGTTTCTAGAACAGTTTACAAATGAACTCATGGGTACGATAACCTAAAAAGTACCTACGGTTAACCTATAATATTGTGCCCTACCTGTAGATTGCCCGTTGCTAATAACCACAGCAGATGATACGGCAAAATGTAGAAGGAGTAGTTCTCGGTAGCATTTTTAGTTCCTCACATATAATATTCGTTTATGATTTTTTGCCAGTATTTCATGTTTACCATATATATATATATATATATATATATATACATACATATTCAACTTACATAGGGGCTCCGAAATAATACTAAATTTTGTGTCTTTACATTCATTCATTCTATCGGCAGTTAGAGTTTTTAAGTTAAGCCTCCCCATAATCTCCCGCTTCCCTTCGTCTGAAAAACATTAGGTGACGTTAGAGGGTTCTGGATTCACATATAAAATTTCGCGTTGATACAGTCATTCTATCGGAAGTTATCATGATCACCAAGAAACAGAAATAATTTTTTTTCATATTTGGAATCTAGAGGTCGAAAAAAACATTAAGGCGTAGTCAAGTTCCACGCCGTAGATTTTCCGTGAAAACGTCGGGATAAAATCATTTTTCATTTTCTTTTCGATGCTGCCGTAGCTCTTGCATTTGCTCGGCACTAGACTTTTTAGGTTTTTTAAATTCATTTTGATGCGAGCTTTCCTCTGATTTGCGTTTTCTATATTTACGATTCATATGAGATGACATCTTTAATTTTTTTTGCAATTTTCAATTTAATACCGATTTTTACATATATTTCGGGGCATATTTTTATTGTTTCACTTTGAGTCCTAGTAGTGCTTTCAATGACACCCGAATCAACGTCCTATCTAAACGCGTTATCACGCTACACTAATTTTACACAACGCTAATTCACAACAATCATCCGCCGGCGCCCACACTAGCCCGATAACGTCACAGACAAAACAAACACTACACAACAAACACGTACAGACATGCTTTATCCATTGTGACCTCAACCGTTGTTATCGCATTATTAGTCTCGTAGTTATTATCGATTGAAATCTGACGGTATTTTGTAACACAAGAAAGTTTGACGGGCTATCACTGTGCTTAACGAGCGAATAGGTTTTCACGTCAAAACATGAAATTCCGTTGAAAACTAAGCACCTAATTTTTGACGGATTACTTTACTTCTCCTATACTTTATACAACTAGGGAAGTGAAAAAAAAAAATTCATCAGATAATATAGTTTTTCACCCCATTTCTAAACCATTAAAATCAGCTTAGAATCGTTGAATAAACCAATAACTGAATATGATGGCGTCAAACGTTCAATTTATCTGATTAAGGATTTGTCATGTGTCAAATCAGATAAGAGTTAAGAATCACAATATTCGCTGAAGCTAAAGACGTCAAGGAAATAAAATAAAAATTCAGACTGTTCCCTCCTATGACGTCTACTCGAATCGATAACCATCATTGACAACGATCACATAGTCAAGGATTGGCAGTCAAGGGCAGTGATAGGCAAACTACTGGCCGATAGCAAGCCAGATGCAGCCCACAGAGCGGCCTATGGATTCCACCCCTAAATCTAAAAATTAAAAAAAAAAAAAAAAAGTCGGTGAGTTACCATCAATTTACTTTCCCAGGACGAATTAATCAATTAAATTTTCGGCCTCCCTCCACAGTCGATCGACCTAAAATAAAATCAATATTTGACATAAAATACTTTTCTCATTATTCGAAAATAATAAAATAATCTAAAAAAAACTACAAAAAAAACGTGTTTCATATTCAAAAACATTACTTGATACATAGTTTTCACATATATTTAATACAAAATAATGAATAATAGTATTAAATATATGAGATTTCATGTCTATTATTGGGCAGAGTTTCTCTAAGATCTTTCGACTCCACGTTTTAATCAACCTTGTTTATTATTTATATACTAATTTATTTTTCTTGTTTCCCTCTTTTATGTATTTTATTTATTTCTATTTATTTTTTTTTCCATTTATTTGTATATATATATATATATATATATATATATATATATATATATATATATATATATATCAGGGCGTATCGAAAAATATTAATAATTGATGGCTCTATGAAAAATCGAAAGTTTAAATGAAATCATTAACTTTGGTCGAATCAGAATATTTTTCTATCCAGCCTAATTTAGGCGCACGAATTTTGAAAATGTAGTTTTTTGCATTTTTCGGAAATTTTAACGTTTTCTACATTTTACTATTAATACTCAAATCTTACATCATATTTTTGAGATGGTGTATTTTGTGAAAGGAAAGCACGACACCCTAAAAGCGAATTTTTCCTTTCCTTGTCACAACCAAGCTGTCGAAAGAACTATCAAATTGGTCAGCGAATTATCCAAAGCGGTTTATGGGTATGACGCCAGACATGCAAGAGTGCTGAAGCACTTTAGATTCTCGTAAAAAGATGCCCCAATTTGAAACAAAAAGCGACTACCGACCTTAATTTTATTGTAAATTTATAAAAATACTAAACACCGATTTTGAAGGTTCAATTTTCTCAATTATTCAAATGTAAAAATGATTATAAAATTGAAAATATAGTTAATTTAATCAATATATGGACATTTTCCTTTCACAAAATACACCATCTCAAAAATATGATGTTAGATTTGAGTATTAATAGAAAAGAATTTGAGTAAAATGTAAAAAACGTTAAAATTTCCGAAAAATGCAAAAAAACTACATTTTCAAAATTCGTGCGCCTAAATTAGGCTCGATAGAAAAATATTCTGATTCGATCAAAGTTAATGTTTTCATTTAAACCTTCAATTTTTCATAGAGCCATCAATTATTAATATTTTTCGATACGCCCTAATATATATATATAAATGAATGGAAAAAAAAATGTTCTAAGGGCCTCGCCCGGGTTTTGAACCAACGATCTTGAGCTCAGAAGGCAAGCACGCATAGCACTGAGCTATCGGCGCTGGTAGGTGAGTGGTATGAGTGCTTGCCTTCTGAGCTCAAGATCGTGGGTTCCAAACCAGCCGAGGCCATTAGTTTATTGTATCTGAGAGGTAAAATAAACTTAAACACGTCGTTCTTCGGATGGGAAGTTAAGCGATGGTCCCGAGCCTGTACTGTATCTATGTCAGGTACTCGTTAAAGACCTCTCCTCTAGGTGAATAAAAATTTAGGACTCCCATAGTAGAGTGGGGCTCATGTCCACCAGACGAAAGAGCGCTCTGGCAGTAGGCGATATGACCTCGTAGTTAAAGCCCGGGCTTGAGTCATAATAACTATTGAGGGTCGTCGGTGAATCCGAGGCAATGTACTTAATATAAACCTCCAAGATGGTTGAAGAGGAGGTGGAACCCTGACTTATTGTCACCGAATCTTTTAACAATATTTCCCTCTACCTTACTATTCTTTATTATTTCTCTTATACAGAAGTATACATATATTATAGTTTAAGGAAGTATTGTAATCGTGCAGAATTCCGAGATTTCAACGATTTTTCACTTTTCATTGTCCCCTGAATACGTCTTGACCATTTTTGCGATGGTGTCAGTCTGTGCATATGTGTCTGTATATGTTATTGGAAAGTTTGAGCGATCTACCGCAAAAACGATTATAACACATACAACACAGTTTTGGAATCAGGGGGTCGGAAAAAACAAAATTCCAATTACATAACTGCCCTTATACTTCTTATAGCTGGGGAAGTAAAATAGATAATTTTTTTTTAAAGAAATATTTTTTGTAAAAATAAAATTGAAAAGCATTCAAAATATTTTTCGAATTCACCTATCATATATATAAAGCTGAAAATGTCTGTGCGTTGTACCGCTATAACTCACGAACGGCTTGATGGATTTGATTAATTTTTTTTTTAATTTGTTCGTCATCGTCTGTGGAAGGCTATAGGCGTATTAGTACCTCAATATCTGGTCCATATCAGCATCCACCCACGCAATCTTTGTAACTCAAAAACCACTGCAATGATTAATGAGGAATCTTTTTGAATAGATAAGTTTTATCTACCGGAAGGTTAAGGTCTATTTTTTAATCAACCCCTGGTCCATCCCAGCATCCACTCACGCAATCTTTGTAACTCGAAAACCATTGCAACGATTAATGAGAAATCTTTTTGAATAAATTAGTTTTAGCTCCAAAGCTAGCGTTACTACAGTTGAAGGACTATAAGCCTTATTCCGTATGAATAATTGAAAATTATAACATCATGAATGTACTGTCGAGGAACTGAATAGCCTTATAGGAGATATTGGGAGAAAAGTCAAAGTTCCCCGGGCAACGCCGGGTATTACTGCTAGTAACTACTAATTTGGGACACTTCCCATAGTGAAGATGGTATAGGTACATTTATGAAACATGTGACAGTGCCCCCCTAGAAGGGGCTTTTCATTTAGACAGGCAGGAGAGGGGGGTTCTGTTCGATACAAGGGCGCATGCTCCGATCTGTCCTCGTGCCATCCGCCTCAGT
Organism: Aradus depressus; assembly: GCA_963662175.1. Classification (NCBI taxonomy): domain Eukaryota; kingdom Metazoa; phylum Arthropoda; class Insecta; order Hemiptera; family Aradidae; genus Aradus; species Aradus depressus. The sequence goes on along the minus strand of OY759224.1, from coordinate 15,810,068 downwards.
GCAGCTCTGTCTGTGGTTTGTGTTGGTGTTATGTCGCTCACAGCTACTGTGTCGTGTGTATGTTGACGACGTTCTCTTCATATCGCTGTAACATCCTTATGTAAGTTTGCCTTATTATTATTATTATTTTTTAAATTATAATAATTTATCAGATCTTTCTGATAATTTAATTATTTTTTAAATATATAAATGTTGACATTTGTTTTTCTATCTCAAATCAATAAGTATTAACACATATCGTTTAGTAAAGAGCAAATCACATGCGTCCACATTTGTACAAAAATACTGACAACATAAATTTTTCTGTAGAACAAAATGTATCCATCAACTTCCAAATATACTTAAGTTTAATGTTTGCGGCCTTTTTCCAAGATGTTCATATTTACACATTTGTGTTTTTGCTTATGAACCGATGTATTTTTTTTTATAGCTATAGGCATGCATACCACTGAGCTACCGGCGCCCGCTATACTAAGAGGTCATAACAGCTACTGTCAGAGCACTCTTTCGATCTGGAAGACGTGAGCCGACTCTACTAAGGGAATCTTCAATTTTGCCTATCCAGGATTAATTACCTTGACGGCATGGTAGGGTTTCCAACCCACAATCTTGAGCATAGTAGGCAAGAACGGTACTTCTGAGCTACCGGTGCCATAAAATAAAAATATCTCATCTGTAAGGCGATCCCCCTCCAAAAAAATAAGCACTTCTCGGACGAGTCAATTAAGTTTCCGCTCTTCCTCCAAAACCCAACCGACAATTTGGGCTAAAAATCAATAGTTGACCTACATAGCGGCTTCTGAATCCTCAAACTAAATTTTGTGTCGATATAAGTCATTAGATCGGCAGTTATTAGGATTTTTGAGTTGAGCCATCTCTGATCCAGCCTTCTAATGGGCCGATTCCGCTGAAAATTGGTAGGTGTCGTCCTTATGGACTTTTGAGTGCACTTATAAAATTTCATCTCGATTCATTTATTACATCGGCAGTTATTAGAGTTTTTGTTTTTAGGATGGCTCTCCTCTCCAATCCAACGCTTCCTTTTAAACCGATTTGGCTGTAAATCAATTGATGTTGCCCTTGTGAGGTTCTGGATACACATATAAAATTTCATGTCGATATGTTCATGCTATCGGGAGTTATTGTGTTCATAGACACACACAGATATAACATTTTATATTTTTGGTTTTTTGAATTTCGTTTAATATTTTTCAAATTTCTAACAGATTACATAATTCCCCTATACCTCGTATTGTTGGGGAATTAGAAAGAACAACTGTGCAAACAGCAGATATAATGGAAACTCAAAATTAAAAATTATTTTCAGAAAATCGAAACATGCGGGGTTGCAACCCCTTAAGAAACTTTTCAATAAACTCTGTGTTTTGACATTATTTGTCAAAACTTTCGTTAATTAGTTGCATTTATCTTTGAAGGCGTTGAGCAAAATTAATTAAAACTTGTCAGTAAAATTTTAAAAGCTTGTGATAATATGGAAGTTATCATTAGTTGACAATGGTTTTTGGAATTATCTGCAGTCGCTGTGTAACCTGCTTTACTTTACTACGCGCTACGGTCCTTGTAGAACCTGGGCCTCCACAACGATCTTCCGCCAATCGTCTCTATCGTCGGCCTCCCGTCTCCCATCGGTCTACCTCTTCTTCTTTGTCCTTCCGGGTGTCCCTCCAGTATCCTCCTCGGCAATCTGTCTGGTTGCATCCTATGTAAATGCCCTAGCCATCGCAGCCCACCTGGTTCACTAAGGCCACCAGTTACAGGCTCTTGTACAGGTCCCTCAGCTCCCTATTGGTCTGTATCCTCCATCTATCCCCCTCTGGAGTAAGGCCATATATCTTCCTCAATACCTTCCTCTCCAACGTATTAAGTAAGACTTCGTCCTTCCTAGTCAGGACCCAGGTTTCACTCGCATATGTGAGCGTCTCGGGACACAGTCCTCGATCCGAGTGCTACAGTGACCGGTAGCATCTATTCCCGGCCGTGTAACCTGCTAGCTACTAATATTAACGCGACCAAACGGTCGATTGATGCGTGCTGAGGAATGAAGAAGTACTTCGCCGATTCACCTCCCGATTTATTTCCCTAGCTGTAGGAAGTATAGCTGTAGTTATGTAACTGGGCAGAAATTCGATATCGATTTTTCAACGGAATTTCATGTTTTCCGACCTGCAGATCCCACAATGTGCATATGAACACGATAGCTACAGATACAATGAATGTATCAAAATGAAATTTTATATGTGTCACCTGAACCTTATAAGGATACCTATCGATTTTCAGCCAAATCTGCCAAAGGAAGGGGGGGGGGGGGGAAGATTAGGGGTGAGGCTTAACACAAAAACTCTAATAACTTCCGCTGTAAGGAATGTATTTACACACAATTTCATAAGTGAATTCAAAACCTCGTAAAGATAATACTTAATAATTTTCAGCGGAATCGGCAGAAGGGAAGGGGGGATCAGAGGGGGCTCAAATTAATAACCAAATAATGAATTTATCGACACAAAATTTAGTCGACGTTTAAAGAGCCCCATATGTAATGCAGCGCGCTCACTATTTGTTCTACGAACAAGTCGTGGGAATGCAAATTGTAAAGAATTTAATCCTCTTGAAAACATTATATGGTGAAAAAATCGCTAAAGTCCTCCGTTTCTGAGATATTTAAAAAAAAAACTGGAAAAGTACAATTTCGTGGTTTTTCGGCTGTTTAAATTTTTTCCATCTTGGTACCAACATATACAAATAAAAAAAAAATCTTGTACCGCACCTTTTGTAAGGAACGCCCCTTTACCGTACGCGCGAATGGTCTACTAGTTTTATGAGGGGGGGGGGGGGGGGGGCGTGAGAGAGCAAAAATTGAATTCATCAATTCGTTCTGGGGAAGTATTTTTGCCGGTGATTTACCGATGAATTTTGCTCAGTTAATTCATTTCAGTAGTTATCTTGGACTTACTCTGCTCCTAGATACCAAACACTGAAACAAACGAACATACCCAGGGGACCAGAAACCGTTGGCAAATAGAAGGGGTCTTGTAGGAATTGAATATTCCAACATTTCAGCAGCACAGAGTCAAGTTCACTAATTCATGCTTTAAGGACTTGACTTCCTGCTTTACTTAAGCTTAGAGCCTAAAGCCGTGTTATCAGCTCCAGCCCTCATCATATATTATTTCTAATCTCACTAGCTACATCTCAGGGGTATACAATCATATTGGATTCTCCGCAAATACCTAATAATTGTTTGAATTTTGATTAATAGTTAGAGGGTTCTGGATATACATATAAAAATTTCGTGTCAATACATTCATTCTATTGGGCGTTATCATGTTCACAGACATTTTTTTCCCATATTTGGAAACTAGAGGTCGGAAAACTTTATTAAAAATGGATTGCTTGCAAGTTAACAATAGGATCTTCAAATTTCCCGTGCGTCTGATTCCTAAATCAGCAATCAGCTGTTACATAAATGTACATGTACAAAACAAGTCATATTACATTTATTTAAATATATATGAATTCGATCATTTCATTTCCTTGCTCAAAATTGTCATTTATGTTATACTTTATACTCTTAAAGCTGATTTTATTTTTTTTTTTTTTGCAAAGCGTAGCAGCACCAAATGCACGCCCCCTGCTCAAAATCCTGGCTAAGCCCCTGAACAGAACTTCTTTATACCAACCACTATTTTACAGATCAAGCGTAATTCTGGGAATGACTTTCTTATAGTCAATAATACCGATATGAAATTATTTTGAGGCGGGGGGAGGACAGTGATCTGTAAAAAAGTGCGTAAACATTTAATAAAGAACATTTTCTGTAAAGACCATATTTTCGATAGGGCGTATATAGGGCCAATGACTAAAAAAATTAATTTCAGAACGAGATTTGAAGACGTTTTTCGGCATGTAACTCGCAAACCTTCGTATATAAAATGTGTCTTTCAAATTTCTCTGCAAATTTTATTTGAAAAGATTTTTGAATCACCGGCTATGTACTTCCCCAGAACGAATTAATCAATTAAATTTCGCTCCTCCTCCAAAACCTGTTGACTATTTGCGCTAACATTCAATAGTTGACTTATGGGCTTCTGAACCCTCATATTGTATTTTGTGTCGAGGTTAAGTTTTATGACTCATGCCCGGGCTTTAACTACGAGATCATATCGCCTACTACCAGAGTGCTCTTTCGTCACTCTGGTGGACATGAGCCCGACTCTACTGTGGGAGTCCTAAATTTTTTATACCCTAAATTTTTATTCACCTAGGGTAGGGAGTCTTTAACGAGTACGTGAAATCGTACAGGCTCGGAACCATCGCTTAACGTCCCAACCGAAGGACGGCGTACTTAAGTTTATTATACCTCCCAGATAAAATAAACTAAGGGCCTCGGTCGGGTTTCGAACCCACGATCTTGAGTTCAGAAGACATGCACGTATACTACTGAGCTACCGGCGCTCTGGCTATTGAGTTGAGCCCCTTCCTCTCAACGCCCCACTGCCCTTTGGCTAATTTTGCTGAAAATTAATAAGTGTCGTCCTTATGGGGTTTTGAATCTACATATGAAATTTCATGTCGATACATTCATTCTATCGGGAGTTGTCTGTATGAAAGGCAGGCACGTTATTCAGTCGACCATCGAGATCCTGTATTTGAATTATATTTGTTTTCTAGTCGCTGTGTCAACCAGAATTTTGGATATATTCACCCCCCTAACTATCTACTAATATATAAGCACTATAAATATATTTTTACAGATGATTTAGCTGATTAGATACGGATAATTAAAGTTCCATAAGTTGGTTAGTGTTAATTAGACACGTTGCACCCACACTCGTTGAAAAGTATCACTTAAAGAAATAATAGTGCTATTAATGTCACATCGTCATGATGCCATCCCTGATCTAACATTGGAAGTGACTAACACTAGAAGTGAGAAATAAAATGTCACCTCCAAGAATTATTATTTTTTAAAATATTATTTCCTCAGTCATTTCAAGTATAGGGGAAGTTATGCAATTGGTTATTACTGTATATATTAATAAGGAACATTTTTTGTTAGAAACAATTTTTCCATAGGAATAACAGTTTTTGGGTAAATGAAGGAAACATCTGAAAAAATTGGTTTCAAAAAGACATTTTCGGAGGATATGTGCATTTTAGTTTTCTCTAAAACTTTTATTTATAACATTTGATTGTCATAAACCTAGGGTTTATCTTATAAAATGTACTTGGGCCCCGAAGTAATACAACATGCAAAATTTTGTTACAATTTTCGCCGGATTTTGGCCATCTTATCAAATTTAGATAAGCAAGTATGACCATATCAAATTTCAAGTTCATAGCTACAATCGTTTCTGACACATACAGATAAAAATGTATTCTAAGATAACAAGTTAGTTACGAATATAAAATTAGGAATTTTAATTTAAAAGCATATAATCATAACAAATGGGTAATAATGGATTTCACGAGAATGTATGCTTTAAATGTAATCTAAGTCCTTAGAGAACAAGTGAGCTACGAATAACAATTAGGAATATTAATTCAAAACCATATTTTTATTCATAATAGTAAAATAATAGAGGATTTCACAAGAATGTACGCTTTAAATGTATTTTACGCCCTTAGAGAACAAGTGAGTTACGAATAACAAATTAGGAATATTAATTCAAAACCATATATATATTCATAATAATGGATTTCACGAGAATGTATGCTTTAAATCTATTCTAAGAGCTAGAGAACACGTGAGTTACGAATATAAAATTAGGAATATTAATTCAAAACCATATATGTATTCATAATAGTAAAATAATAGTGAATTTCACGAGAATGTATGCTTTAAATGTATTCTAAGCGCTAAAAGAACAAGCGAGTTACGAATATAAAATTAGGAATATTAATTCAAAACCGAATGAAGGGTTGAAAGCCATAGAGGTGTAAGTCATTTTTTTTGTATTCTTGACTTACATGTTTTACGAAATCTTTATAGGCATAACAGTTGAGAGGAAAAGTGAAGTAAGTCCTAGTTTACTTTATTAGCCGATAGAATGCAACATTGACCAGACATGTGAACGGAGCAGCTGTTTTGATACCAGTAATAGTGGTGTGAGCCTTTGGTTTCTCGTAATGAACCTAAAGTGACTTACACCACTATGGCTTTCATTTCATAAAATAACAGTAGAGTAATAATGTATTACACGAGAATCTATTCCTTAAATGTATTCTAAGTGCTAAGAGAACAAGTGAGTTTCTGAAAATTCGAAACAAAATCTTTCATTCTGGAGCGTTTATTATTAGAAAAGTTATGATGGACTGAAACTCTCAAAAAGTTTTAAAATAAATGTGTTTTGATGGGGTGAAACGAGATTCAAGCGAAATGAGGTTGAGAAAACATTTTTTTTTTTCTGGTTACAGCAAAGTGAACTGTGTTTGTATAATAAACGGCAAAAAGTTACGGACTGTGTCATGCAAAAAGTCGTTGAAGCGACAGCAATATACAGCGCGAATTAATCAATTAAGTTTCCGTTTTGGTTGGAAATAAATGTTGAATTTAGTGTTGATATATCTCTGGTCACAGGGAATAAATTGGTAACTTTTCAGGGCAGCACTTTTTTTACTTTTGCGTTAATCATGTAAATCCAGTTTTTGGAATAAATAAATTGTTTGCATCATTATTAATCATATACCTTCTAAATCTATTGGAGTGAATGAAAATGAGTATTGTTAATCCTTTCTTGGATTTTCCCTTAGTTACCTAATCATTCCCCATCACTTACCTCTAATTATTTACCATATTTTTCAAATACTCGTGAATGATGCCTCGGTTAAATCAAGTTGAGCAAGTTGATTTAACCGAAAATACCCTCTTCACTTGGAATAGTTGAATAAATGTTTAAATGCAGTTATCTCGTGAATGATTCCTCAAAGAAGTAGATTAAGTTGATTTAACCGAGAACATACACAATTTTATGAGATACCAAGAAACCCACATCTTTATAATTCCATAAGTATTAGAGTCCTGAGCTCCCAACTTCTTCACAGTGCGCAGATGGCTTGGGAGATGATCACAGTACACTTAACTCATTTTGACCATTTTACGTCTTAACAATTTATTCCCTGTGACCATAGATATTCGTTCAATTTTACTACAACCCCCCTCATATGGTCCCACATAGAATAGAAAATTTATGGCTATTGTCCATATTGAATTTTAGATTTGCGTTTAAAATTTCGTGTCATTACATTATTCCTTTGAGGGCGTCGGTAGTTCAGTGATATGCGTTACGTACCGTTATGCTTGCTTACTAAGCTCAAGATCGCGATTTTCTAGGTAAAATAAAACTTAAGCATGTCGTCCTACTCATTAAAGACCCTATGTGAATAAAAATTTAGGGTAGGCAACATTTAAGACTCCCAGAGTTGTGCTCATGTCCACCAGATTGACGAAAGAACGCTCAAGTAGTAAGCGATATGACGTTGTAAAAAGCATGGGCATGAACCATAACAACTAACTTACTAACAGCATTATTCCAGTAATCATTGGGGTTCTATGTTAAGATTAATTATTATTTATTTATGAAATTCCGGTGAAAAAGTAACTTCGAATTTCAGACCGATTTCATAACTTCTCATATAGCTGGGAAAGTAGAAGACTAGTGGCGGGTAAATAGAGGAAAAGTACCGATAACTGGTTTACAGCTTGATATAGCTAGGGAGGGGACGAGCAGCCGCGCCTTCCAATCGCGGACAGACATTAGTTAGTTGGACTAATCACCGACTGTTAGTATCTCATAAAGGCTATTTATAATAGTGTGGATATCTCCTTTCGAAACACCGAAAGTTCCTTTCACCGTTCACTTTCTCCATTTAATTAGTCAACTCAAATTTCTTATTACAGTAAAACTTCGTTATAACGCTTTTCTAGGCACCGAAGAAAAAGAGCGCTATAGCCGGGAAAGCGCTATTACCGGGAAAAAATTAAACGGCTAAAAATAGAAAATATTTATTTCAAAATGTAATATGTAGTATGTAAATAGATAGACAAATGAAGAATTTAAAAATATATGTATAAATATAAACAGGACATAAGTATGTATACATTTTTTTTTTTAAATGATGTAATTATGTACATATAAATTAAATAATTAAAATTGCTTAAATACATTATACATATTATTCGTTAGATGGCCCCGGCTTAAAATATTCATCTATTCTTTTTTGTTTAACACAAACTAAGCTGTTTTTAAAAACAGCGTTTTCTAATTGATTGATATTTTTGAAAGTTTCGTCTTCTACTTCCGTATTGCACACAAAAAATGAATTCGTGGAAACATTTTGTAGGGGAGTGAGAAAATTCATAGAAATTAATTTCATTCCTTCTTTGAGTTTCTATCCTGGTTTTAATTTAATTTAATTTTGTGTACACAAATTTAATTTAATTTTGACATACTGTCATCTAATGCCTTACTTTAAAAAATGAAAATGTCGTTAGAAAAAATGTGTTTCACATTGAGATGAACCTGGGATGCTGCTGAAATAAGACCCTCTTCACTGGATTGTTTAAACGATTTTTTCATTTATCCGACATAGCCACTCCCGATGGTGCCGGTTAAGAGGGAGTCATCACACTGAGATGAACCTGGGATGCTGCGGAAATAGGACCCTCTTCACTGGATTGTTTAAACAATTTTTTCACTTATACGACATAGCCACTTCCTATGAAGCCGGTTAAGAGAGAGTTATCACGTTGAGATGAACCTGGGGTTCTGCTGAAATAGGACCCTCTTCACTGGATCTATTAACATCTGTCAAGGAGAAATTAGATACATAGTCCCCATTCCATTACATCTAATGTACTATTAGTCAGTTTAACTATGTACGGCCAGCGATATTATCAGTAATAATTGTAATGATATTCATAGACCTAGTCTAACTGGCCACTACTAATTCAAAATGTTCTAGTCCCATTCTTGGGACATCTAGTGACCATTTATTTAAATTTATTGGACTTATACTGAGCGGATGTTTTGAGAGGATTGTTCCTTTGTACACTGAATCATTGCTATCTCAGACCAAGAATCACAAGTATTGCATCGTCCGAAAATCCAACATCAAGTTTTTTTTAACGAAATTTTCATGTTGCAAGGTCCACTGAAAGTGTTGACCATTTTTTCTATGTTGTCTATGAATTGAATTTTTGAAATGAAGATGTCACATGTGCTAACGTAGATCTTTTAAGATTTTGGTCGAATCGAACGAAAACTAAATCCATTTTACTTCGGGGCTTAAGTAGATTTAAGTGTAATACAATTTTTCAAAGGTCGCCCGATTTGCGCGTTGAATACGGAAAACCGTCCTAAAATGACGTTTTGAAAACCCCATTTTTTAAGAGGTTGCCTTGATTTACGGGAAAACGGTCAGTCCTATCGAAAAAGTGGATTCTACCGAAAATGTTCCTTTTTAAATTGCCAATCGCCTCAGATTTGAGATGGGACTGATATGAACAAAATTATATGTATATATACAATTTTTATGGAATAGATATTTCAAAAAGAAGTTTGTATTATTAATTTTATACAAGTATCCACAATATGTCCGCGTTTCACAACTACAGATTAAAAGAGCGCCTCGTAAAAAAACCTTGAGCACGCTGTCCTTCGGATAGGACGTTACACGATGGTTCGGAGCCTGTCCGATGTCAGGTTACACTTTTAAAGACCACTACCACCAGGATGGGCAACATTTATGACTCGTATTGTGTCAGGCTCATGTCCACCAATGCACTCTGATGGATGGCGATAGTTAAAGCCCGGGCATGTCAAAAAAAGTTCAGAACACATTTTTCTTAACAATTAATTTTTTTAAATTTTAATAAAATAAATTATTAAAGATAGTTATTTTAGTTATATATTCGGGTTTTTTTTATCTGAGATGTAAAAAAGCCCTGGCATGCCGTCCTTCGGACGTAATATTACGTGATGATCTCGAGCCTGACCGATGTCAGATACTCATTAAAAACCCCTATCCTAGGTAAACTTGGATAGGCAAAATTTCTTACTCCCATAGTAGCGTCAGGCTCATGTTTAGAACGACAAAAGGGCTCGTACTTGAAGCCCGGGCATGAGTACACATAAACAGGTGTCTAATGTAGAGCAAGCCGAAGGGGCGAATGACCTTTCTATTGTACTATGAAATCCGCCCACATCTTTTGTATACGCCTGCGCAATTAAATCGAACAATAAGCGCCCTTACAAGGTCCTCATCATGAAGTGCTCATCACGCCTTGTGGGAGAGGCGCGACTGCTCCGTCGTAACTGTGTGGTTACTGAGGTGGGAAATAACTAACGGATGTGGTTAGTATTTAATTTAATATTTATATTAGTTAATTTACTTGATTTTTTTTTTTTTTCAAGGCATTTCTTCAGCTTTTGACAATATTTCGGTACCCTTCAAAGTCCCTTCTTCAGTTCACAATTAACAAATAGTTCATTTATATATACTAAAATATAAAGAGAGAACGTTTGTATATTTGAGGTAATCTCAAAAATTACTTAACCGATTTGCATAATTTTTTCAACGTTGGGAAAATAATTTTTTTCTAGTGTACATAGGCTATACATCTTCCCGCTTTATCGAAAAGAAGCTGAGTTCTGATGGTAAAACTGAAACAATAGTGTGAAATGGCAACTGTTAAGAGATCTAAGAAATCAATGTTTTTGAGACTGATAATGAAATAGTGACCAGCTCGGCCACGCGAAATAACGATGGTCAGAAATGTGAATTCAAAGCAAGGACAACACCTATTGATTTTCAGACAAATTGGCCGAAGGGAAGGGGGGGAATTAGGGGATGGCGTAACACAAAAACTCTAATAACTGCCGTTGTAATGAATGTTTTGACTCGAAATTTCATATGTTAATTCAAAGCCCTGAATCAGCCAAGGGGGACCAGAGAAGAGGTTAACTCATGTACGCTAATAATAATAGTGAATATATCGACACAAAATTTAGTATGAGGATTCGTAAGTCAACAATTGAGTTCGGCCCAAACAGTCGACTTTTGAGGGAGAGCAAATACTTAATTGATTAATTTCTGATGGGGAAGTACATTGCCGGTGATTCACTGACGACTGTTTTATTGTGACACATGCACGCGTTTTAACCATGAGGTCATATCGCCTACTACCAAAGCGCTCTTCCGTCGCTCTGGTGAACAATCAGTTTTGATATCTAAGGCTCACTCAACAACCCATCCAGGGAGTGCTTAAGGTTTTTTACCAAATAAAACTGCCGGGTTTCGAACCCACAATCTTGAGCTGAGTACCTCACAATCCCTTTTTACAACAATACCATTTATTATTCATCCCTTGTCCATTTACTGAATTTTATCAAACTCAGTCACTTGGGGTGCCATCTGCGCTCAATATAATCCTGGATCATAAGAACGCCTCTACTTACCCACAGCTACATACCCATAAAGGCCATATGTTTCTCCTATCGGCCCTCTTCTAATCTGATTTCAGTCTAAATATATGTTCATTATCTTTGAGAAACCCGACCCTTCCTTATAAATATGTCTGGAGGGGTTAACGTTATAGTTCTGTCTTTGTCATTAGTCTTTTTTTAGTTTTGTCAAAAATAATTCTTTATTTTGGCGATTTCTCTTTTAAAGGTTACCTACTTTCACTTTTTTTTTCTTTTGAATATATGGTACAAAATAAAACTTTATAAAAAAATTATAACAAACAGAATTAATTTAATTATTACTTATAGATATATAAACATTGTTACGAGGTAAGGCACTTGTTCAAGACTAATGTCCACCTGAGTGACGAAAGAGCGTTCTGTTAGTATGCGATATGACCACGTAGTTAAAAGCCCGGGCATGACTCATAATAACTAATATAATATAAAATAATATAATAACAAATAATATAATATAAAATAAAATAGCAATATGATAATGAGATAAGAGGCTGATATATCATAAGGATCGCAGATAGGCAGCGGGAAGTAGGGTGGCTGGTGGCCGTAATAAAGAGGAGTCCAACTAAAGAACCGTAAGCGGATTAACTCGGGGGGGCGTAACGCTCAGGGTATTATCTATAGTGTATAGTCACCCATAGTCTAGGATTAGTATAAATAGTCCCATTAGTAATCGTATTTAATCACATAGTTAGTCTTATCAAGCCTTTCAGGACTGTTTTCAATTGATAAAAAAAAAATCGACAATTTTCTTCCCCAACGAAAATTGACTACGTTTTCTCTCTCTCTCTCTCTCTCTGAACCCAATTTAACAATTTGATTGAAAATCAGTAGATGTTTTACTCAGGAAATTCTGAAACGTCATACTAAGTTTCATTTGGATATATTCATCACTTCGGCAGTTATTAGAATTTTTGACCACTTCTCTTTAGCCGATCCTTCTGAAAATTGAAGTATCGTCCTAAGAACGTATATATAAACATTGTTACAAGGAATGTCATCGAAAATAAAGTATTTTGGTATAACTAAGTGCAATCTATTTGTAATAACTGTAATGTTGTACGTAATAACTGCGTTTTTGGATGGCAGAATAAAAAGGATTGATATTGTAAATAAAGTAGAAAATGAATTTATTAATGAATATAAATTGAAACTAATTGTAGCAATAAAATGAAATGAAATTTTATTATTCTGGGACAGAGGTCCCCTAAGAATAAATACATACAGAGTAAAGAAAACGAAACAATGAAATATAGTATCAGTACGTCGTAGAAATAAATAAATTAGTGCTATATTGGAGAAAACTAGAAATTAATAATATATAAATATACAAAAGATTAACATGAAAAAACATAAAATTAACAGCTTAATTATGATGAAAATAAATATAAAATTATCTACTATATAAATAAAATAGAATATGTAAAAAAAAAAAGTATATACATAAGAAAAAATAAATAGATTAATAAATTAGATAGAGCATAATACTGTGATGGTTGATTATGAAAGAGAGGGGAGGATGCCCAGACAAGGTTTGAAATAAAATTAATTTTAGACAGTAGAGGATAGATAGAGAAGTGGGGGGAGAGAGAAGAAAAATAATAATACATAATAAAATAAGATAAAATAAAAATAAATAAATGCTTGATGAAATATTATAGGTTAGGTTAGGTTTTATGACTCATGCCCGGGCTTTAACTGCGAGGTCATATCGCCTACTACCAGAGTGCTCTTTCGTCACTCTGGTGGACATGAGCCCGACTCTACTGTGCCTACCCTAAATTTTTATTCATCTAGGGTAGGGGTCTTTAACGAGTACCTGACATTGTACAGACTCGGGACCATCGCTCAACGTCCCATCCGAAGGACGGCGTGCTTAAGTTTATTTTACGTCCCAGATAAAATAAACTAAGGGCCTCGGTCGGGTTACGAACCCACATACTTGAGCTCAGAAGTCAAGCACGCATACCACTGAGCTACCGGCGCCCTCATTTAAATATTATATATATATTAAAAATAGAGGGGGGGGGGGGGGGGGGGGGAGAGAGCAATCATACTTTATATAAACAGTTATTTACAGATAATAAAGTTATTTTCTCAGAGATGGAAGCGAGTTCTATAAGCTGGGTGCTGAAGGTACGAGGTGAACTTGTTTTCCTAAATAAGTATTCCTACACTAAAGAAATCAAACTTTGTTCCATGTGCAACAAGCAATATGAAGATGTGTTTCACTTTATTGCCGTATGGCCCATCTTAAAAGAATTTAATCTTATCTATTTTAACAGGGGCGCCCAAATGAACTTGCGGGGCCACTTTGGAAATGCATTATAATCCCGCGGGCCGCATATCAAATTATATAACCCCATATTAGATTTGGATCCACTACAAAAAAAGTTTGGAGTAAAAATTTAAAACAAAATGAATTATTAATATTGTTATTATTATTATTCATAGATATAAACATAAATGATCGAAAAATATTTATTTATTTAATATGTGAGATATATATCTTTCACTTAGCTTTTGTAAGTCGATCTCAATGCGTGTATTTGCACATCGTAATTGATGTTGCAGGTTTTCGTTCGTTAAGTTCGAGTGTGATTTATGTTTGATAAATTTCATTTTCGAAAAAAAAAAACTGCCCACTTTTAAGTATGTATAAAAACAGAAGCAACATGATAAAACAAAAACAGTTTTGGGATTTATTTGTTACAAAAAACAAAAATATTTCACAAAAAAAAACATTTATTGTAAAATTGTGATGTAGGTCGCGGGCCGCATGCGGCCCACAGACCGCGGGTTGGCCACTCCTGTATTTTAATAAAGCAGAATTAAGCTATAATTAGCGAGGAAATCACAAAAGTTTAATTTACTATTGCAAAGTCGCCTGGAATTATGTTAACTAGTTGAAATAGTTTCAGAATTTAATTATTAATAATATTGATAAATAGATGTACAGATAAATATCTAAACAGAAGGATTTTTTTTTTTGTCTAGTAGAAATAGTAGAGACAAACCCTCAGACTGTTAAGACGTTTATTATTATTACTGAAACACAGTATCTCTCTGTCTTTCTCTGAAAATACCTCAAACAGAAATAAATAATTTGAATATACAATAATTAGATAGCTAGTTAGTTATTTAGTTAACTAACTACAATAGATAATATAAATCACTGAGCTGTCTATGATTCTCATCGTTTGTTTGACGTAACATTCACTAATGTTATCGACATTCAAAAGGGTTTTCACTTTCGCCATATATTAGCCACACCTGAACCAATTTGGGTTGCTATTTTGCTGTTGTCATCTTTGTTGCAATTGCTATTCTTCATTGCAACACACACTCTCCAATCAGCAATCTTTATCATCTCAACCCCATTTTCTAATTGGAAGTTAAAATTAAATCCTTTAAAATCGTCCATTTAAATTTTCTCTCTTCGTCAGCAACATCGAATTGATAATATCGAAATTCCCTGGAATATTTCACAACAGGCATTAAAATATCTCGGCCTACGGCATACCCACAACTCAACAAAAGTAACACATACTTAATAAAGATTCTCGCAATTGAATCCACTCATTAACCGCAACACAATTGCATCAAAATATTGTACACATCACTACTACGCCCATTATTAACTTATGCTTGCCCAATATGGTTCAACGCAAGCAAAACATGCCCATAGGTTTTTTATCTGGGATGTATGCAATGTACGTTGTCAGGTACTCGTTAAATGATCCCTACTCTAGGTGAATAAACCTAGGTAGACAAAATTTAGGACTCCCGGAGTAGAGTCAGGCACATGTCCATCAGAACGACGAAGGAGCGCACTGAAAGTAGGCGATGTGACCTAGTAGTTAAAGCCCGGGCATGAGTCATAAAACCTAACCTAATCTCGACACAAAATACAATATGAGGGTTCAGAAGCTAATATTAGTCAACTATTTAATGTTAGCGCAAATGGACAATAGGTTTTGGAGGAGGAGCGAAATTCAATGATCCCTATCCTAGGTGAATAAACCTAGGTAGGCAAAATTTAGGACTCCCAAAGTAGAGTGGGGCTTATGTCCATCAGAGCGACGGAGGAGCGCACTGGAAGTAACCAACACTAACAAAGAAATATCAATTTTCTGTTTCCATTTTCAAGTTCATCTCTCGTTTCAAATTTTAAGAGCATAATCGATTCAAAAATTTAGAAGGAAGGGTGCAACTGAATAAAAATGTTGTTTACATGCATTGGGAGGGGGGTGAGCAGAAAAATCAATGCACTCTTTTTCATTTCCGGAGAGGAAGCTGTGAAACACATGATCTTATCGATCCAACGGAACTAACCACTTAAGTGCCTGCGGTGTCCTCTGCGCCCCGCTAGAATATTAATACAACACATAGGGAAAATACTGAACTTAACAAAGTACATTTAGTTGTGGAATTCGTCTATCTGCTACAGACATAGTTTCAAAGTCCGTTATTTATCACTTGATTTTCGTTGTTTAAGCTGAGAGTGTACAGTCAGTGAACACGATAGAATGTATAGACAAGAAATTATATGTATATGTGTATCCAGAACCCCCTAATGACTACACAAATTGATTTTCAGCCAAATCGGTTAAAGGGAAGGGGGGATTATGGGGGAAGCTTAACACAAAAACACTAATAACTGTCGTTGTAGTGAATGTATCGACATAAAATTTAGTATGAGAATTCATAAATAATGTACATCAACTATTGAGTTTCAGCACAAACGAACGAGCGTTATAGTTAATTATTGTGGTTCATGCCCGGGCTTTAACCATGAGGTCTCGGCAAATGAAAAAAAGAAGGGAAAAAATTTTAAGGAGAAAAAACAGGTAGTCTTTTTGTTGTCAACATCGCCCTGAAGAGAATGGCATAATGTTAGCGTATATTGAAGAGGTTACAAGATAAAAAATGTAGTCTGACCTCTCATATATTTTATTATTATAATCTAGCCGGCTTACGAAGCTTTCTTATTATTATTCAGGTAAAATAATGTGGTATATATAATATCTCACAGGTTGTCAAATAAGATGTAGTCTGGTCTCTCACAAATTTTTATTTGTATTAGCTAGCCGGCTTATAACAATTATAAATTATAAAAAAAAAAAATAATAAAATACATTTTTTTTACTAAAATATTTTTATTTTCATTCAAATTTCAAAAAAAAAAATTTTTATCAGGTATGGTAATATTTTATGACTGTTACCAACAGAACCTGTTCTTTGTTGCTTAAGGATGGTTTCTTTTGTAGACTGCCTGATGATAAGGGCAACCTCGAAAGCCGGCTAGCTAATATGAGAGATCAGACTACATCTTATTTGACAACCTGTGAAATAATCACTTCTCACTACATCAGCCATCTTCATAGATATACCATAGTAGGTATATAAAATAATGCGGTGTAAAAAGCTTTAACAAAAACATATCTGATATTGTATATTTTTTTTAAACATAATATAAAAACTGTTTAAAAAATAACAAAGTAAAATTTCATGGATGTGGAGTCACAACTGACTGGAATGAGTGAGGGCAGACAAAGGTATCCCCTCTCTAGAATTGATGAATGGGGTCTCTTCTTTCATATTTTCCAATATTTTCTTTATACTTTTTCTGAATTTTTTGCCTGTCTGCGGCCACCATATCAGACCAGAGAACCTCTGGTAATATGCTATCGATCTCAATCTGTAGGGGAGGGCTAATATAGGAAGATTCTCCGGAGTAAGATGAGATGAAACCTACCTTGGTGGGCTACACAAAGGACAACCCGAACAGAACTGGGATAATGAGCTTCTATCTATCCTTCCCATCTTATATAGTCAGCTACAGATATTAAGTTCAGAAAAAATGTTTAAAATATTTGTGCATTGGATTCCAATATTATTTACTTTCCCAGCTAAGCAATTTTCACTTCCCCATCTATACGAAGTATGTAACCGGTTAAAAATTCGATGCTGTTTTTTCAACGGAATTTCATGTTTTCCGTGCTCTTGTTCTAAATATGAAAATAAAAAAAAATGTGTGAGTGACTCGGTACACACGAGAATTGATGTGTAAACATCTGCTTTAGTTTCAAAAATTTGCTGTCGTGCACTGATTTTGATTAAAATTTGTTTTATATGAGGAGTTAAAATTTCAAATTTATTGTTCTTCAATTTCTTGTATACATGAAATTATAGTTTGTGATAGCTAAAATAAGATATATACAACTGTGATTGTAGTGTCTCTAAATACCGCGAGAATACAGCGTCGATGGTAGTTTTCGAATTTGTTGTTGAAATGCTTCGATTCGTATTATTTGTAGATTAGGTTTGTCGTTTAAAAATGAAATAAGCTGTTCGGTACCTCATCAAATGGATAAAAACATTACATTATTTGTTGTGACAATATGATAACATATATATT
The DNA here is from genome assembly GCA_963662175.1 of Aradus depressus. Lineage (NCBI taxonomy): Eukaryota > Metazoa > Arthropoda > Insecta > Hemiptera > Aradidae > Aradus > Aradus depressus. Next base: position 15,792,143 of record OY759224.1, on the reverse strand, counting down.
ATTTATTGAGAGGGCGCCGGTAGCTCAGTGGTATGCGTGCTTGACTTCTGAGCTCAAGGTCGTGGGTTCGTAACCCGACCGAGGCCCTTAGTTTATTTTATCTGGGAGGTAAAATAAACTTAAGCACGCCGTCCTTCGGATGGGACGTTAAGCGATGGTCCCGAGCCTGTACGATTTCAGGTACTCGTTAAAGACCCCTACCCTAGATGAATAAAAATTTAGGGTAGGCAAAATTTAGGACTCCCACAGTAGAGTCGGGCTCATGTCCACCAGAGTGACGAAAGAGCGCTCTGGTAGTAGGCGATATGACCTCGTAGTTAAAGCCCGGGCATGAGTCATAAAACCTAACCTAACCTATTATTTATTGATCGGTATTTTCAGCAGTTATTATTATTATTATTATTTATTAATAACAATATTATATAATATCATATAATAATATATTATATATTATATTTTTTTAGATTTACACTGCTATATCATTTTCTTTTACCACAAATTTTATTTATTGTGATAAATTTAAGCTATCAAAGCATCTTAACCTACAGGTTTCTTGCCTAAAGATCATTTTATAGTTCGTAATTTAACAAAACAGCTGACATCACAGATAAAGAAGTGTGTAGTTGTGTGTGCGCTGCGCGCCCAACCGTCCGACACACTCTATTCTGGAGCCACTCTAGCTTCTATCCCCCCTCTTCAGACTCCATATTTTCTCCTACTCTAATTATTCCCCATTTTCCTTTTTTTATAACACCTATTCGCGGACCTAAGGACCCATCCCGCCAGTCTTAAGGTTGCCACCTCTTCTGGATCCACAACTGTCCGATATTCCTCCACATCCGCCACTCTAGCCTGTATCCCCCCTCCTCAGACCCCATATTTTCTCCTACTATAATTATTCCCCATTTTCCTGTTTTTATAACACCTATTCGCGGACCTAAGGACCCATTCCGGCAGTCCTAAGGTTGCCACCTCTTCTGGATCCACAACTGTCCGATATTCCTCCACATCCGCCACTCTAGCCTGTATCCCCCCTCCTCAGACCCCATATTTTCTCCTACTATAATTATTCCCCATTTTCCTGTTTTTATAACACCTATTCGCGGACCTAAGGACCCATTCCGGCAGTCCTAAGGTTGCCACCTCTTCTGGATCCACAACTGGCCGATATTCCCCCACATCCGCCACTCTACCTTGTATCCCCCCTCCTCAGACCCCATATTTTCTCCTACTCTAATTATTCCCCATTTTCCTTTTTTTATAACACCTATTCGCGGATCTAAGGACCCATTCCGCCAGTCTTAAGGTTGCCACCTCTTCTGGATCCACAACTGGCCGATATTCCTCCACATCCGCCACTCTAGCCTGTATCCCCCCTCCTCAGACCCCATATTTTCTCCTACTATAATTATCCATGTTTTACTAGCTGTTATGTCTCACCCTTTGACTCATTACTTACAAAATATAAATAGACACTAGACGACAGGATGAACTTGTCTTCTTGTGACAAGACACCTGGTGAATTCTGTCACCGTCACTATTTTCATTTATTTTATTATTATTTTGTTGTAATAATATATGCTTAGTAAACTGCTCGTTCCCTGTAAAACCGATTGACTGTTTTGACTAATAATCAATAGTCGATTTACATAGGTACTTCTGAGTCCTCATAGTAAATTTTATCACGATACTTTCATTGCAACGGCAGTTATTAGTTATTATGAGTCATGCCCGGGCTTTAGGGTCATATCGCCTACTCCAGTGCGCTCTTTCGTCGCTCTGGTGGACATTAGCCCAACTCTACAATAGAAGTTCTAAATTTTGCCTATCCTAAATTTTTATTCACCTAGGACAGGGGTCTTTAACAAGTATCAGACATCGTACAGGCTCGGGTTCGAACCCACGATTTTGAGCTCTATAATCAAGCAAGTATACCACTAAGCTACCGACGCACATAGGTTGATTTAAAGGATTTAGGCGGCCAAAAGTCAAATTTTAAAAGTGACGTTAAAAATACCAAAATAATCCCATAGCCAAAGGAATGTCTAAGTAACAATAATTTACCATCCCCACTCGCGAATCTTTTAACGTGCACGCGCGCAAGGTAGTTAAACCTGCTCTTCTCACTGCTTTCATATCATTGTTATCAACGCTCTCAGTGTTAACATTTGACCCTAGAGACATTTTGTGTTTTCCCTCTAATCTTTTGAAGTGATTGTGATGGATTCGAATAATTCAGGAAAAAATCAATATTTCTTGATATGTTTAAACGATTTGTAACGTTGTTCTATATTGTTTGTAGAACTATAAAAAAGGTGGTTTTGTAATGGAATTGTTACTTAATTTTCATGTTTATAAGACATTTTGTGATATTATCGCCTCCTCTCGGCTAATGCTTGTTATTGTATTGTATACATTATATATTAGGCTAATTATTGACCTACAATTTGAGTGCGGATAGCTGCAGATAACCAAATTATAGATTTTTTTATGGATGACATCACAAAATTAAATAAAATCAACTTTCATTTCGTAGGTGCGATTTTCTTGGTTTTAGGAACACCTGGTACTTCGGGTACAAAAGTAGTGAGCCGTAAAAATATCTTTACGATCAAATGCAACAGCAAGATTTGCCTAATTTGGATGAAAAAATGAAATATCTGGAAAATCACCTGTTATGGATTCGATTGTTCGAAAGCGTTTTGCATCTGGCGTACACACTGCCAGTAAAAAAGTCTAGAGAGGAGAGAAATGACTAGGAAAAGAATTTCGAAGTGCTTACGAAAAAATATATTATTTTTTATACATATAATTTTTTTTTTTTTTTTTCAAGATTCTGTCTTTTATTTCTAATTTTTTTCACTTTTTAGCGGGGAAAATATGCTAATTTTACAAAGGGCAATACTTTACAATAAGATACATGATTTAAAGTCAAAATATACTGTAAAATAATTTTGACCGCCTATATCCTTTAAATCAACCTATGTGCGACGCCCTCTGTACGTATTTATATATTAATTATTTTCCATGTTATTAATTAAATATGGAAATAAACAAACAAAGTTCAATATTTTAATTTAAATTATATAATATAATATATTATATTCGTGTTTACTCAGAAGAAATAGTGAGTTTAATTATGAGTCCCTATTTTCTTATTTATTAGGAGGATATTTAAATGAGTATTGCATTGTACAGGAAAATCTTACTCATTTTATGAGTAGAATTTGCATGGAAATAACTTGGAAGGGCGAAGTAATTTGAAACAAGGAATCCATTTTCTTCTGCTTAAGTGGAGGAAACAGGAAAAATGGCAAAGTGCCAGGGATGAAAATAGGGGAAAATTAAAATAAGAAAATAAAGAAATAAAATAAACATTTTCAGTATCTAACTGAAGGATCTAGCAGGATGTTTAGGGGTGAAATAGTAGCACAACTTGATTTGTTGACGATAAATCACCGACAATGTACTTCCCCAGAACGGATTAATTAGTTTACGTTTTTCCTTTAGAAATAACCATTATACTGAATTTTGTGTCGATACATTCATTATATTGGCTCTTATTGGAGTTTAGCCCTCCTCTGATCCACCCCTTCCATTTGAAAAATTAGTAAATATAAAAACTACAATAAATGGTAAAATAAACTTAAGCACGATGTCCTTTGCATGGGACTTTAAGCGATGGTCCCGAGCCTATACGATGTCATGGTACTCACTCTCTCTCCAAAACTAATCAACTGTTTAGGCTAAAAATTAATAGATGATTTTAGTAGGGACTTCTGAATCCATATACAAAAATTTGTATCAATTAGTTCATTACATCAACAGTTATAAGTGTTTTTGTGTCAAGCATTTCTCCCTAACACGAAATTGTGTATTCAGAAGTCCGTCTGTAAGACATTTATTTATTTACAACAAAATTGGTAAATTAGTTTCAGCAGGAGAGTGAAAACTTGTGATTAGTTCGCGCTGGGTTAAGTAAGAAGAAGGGACATAGAAATATCCCGAAATATTTGTCAAATGGTTAAAAAAACAGTTTTTGAAGAAATACAGTAGACTCTCCCTTATCCGGCGTTCTGTTAACCGGCGCGTTCCCTTATCCGGCGCTCGCAAAATAATATCACTAAAATTAACATTAAATTATTAGATTATCAATTATATGATCAATCAATCCTATGTTAGATTCCTTAACCTAGGTGAAAGAGTTAGCTCTTTTCTCGATTTTTCTAATTATCTACTGATGACGACACCTATTGATTTTCAGCCCAATCAGCCAAAGGAAAAGGCCAATATATGCCATTGTAATGAATGTGTTGACACGAAATTTCATATGTAAATTTAGTGTCCTATAAGTACGACACCTATTAATTTTCAACGGAGTTTAATTGGTTAATTTAAATTCAAAACTCCATAAGGAGGGCACCAATTATTTTTCTGCGAAAGGGCCCTCTTGGACCAGAGAAGGGAAATCCGACTGAAATACTCTAATAACTGCCGATGTAATGAATCGACTCGAGTTTTAGCTCAAGTGTTCGATTGGCTTCGGAGGGAGAGCGAACACATAATTGAATAATTTGTGCTGGGGAAGTAAATAGCTGGTGATTCACAATTTTTTCAGTTAATATACACTTTCACTATCACCTCAGCCATATTAATCTAAAGTTTCCTGAAATGTGGGATGCACCTCGCTTGTTGATCATTTAAGTGTTGTCCACTCATAGAAGCGTGGTCTTCGCATTATTGAGCTCAATAGCCCCCTGTCTTTAATTGACCAATTGAAAAAAATGCGAACAAACTCTTTATGTCCTTGGTTTTGATAAAGTAATTCTAGTTGTATTCCTTGATATAAAACTTTTTTAGTCTTTAATATGAGTGAATTGCTCCTCAAGGATTTTAATTTATCATCTTAGGAATTCATTAATTAATTGAGAAGTCAATGTCAATTGTCAATGAGTTTGTTCTGTCGTTTCATGAGTAGATGGCGCTTGGTGAATGGGGAATAAGAATAATGGGGTAGAAAAAAGTAAGTCGTAGCAAGAATAAATCAAGTAAGTTTTCGCTCTCCACAACTAATTAACCGCTTAGGCTAAAAATTAGTAGTTGTTTTTAGTAGGGACTTCTGAATCCATATACAAAAATTTGTATCAATTAGTTCATTACATCAGCAGTTATAAGTGTTTTTGTGTTAAGCATCTCTCCCTAACACGACATTGTGTATTCAGAAGTCCGTCTGTAAGACATTTATTTATTTACAACAAAATCGGTAAATTAGTTTCAGCGGGAGAGCGAAAACTTGTGATTAGTTTGCGCTGGTTAAGTAAGAAGAACGGAAATATCCTGAAATATTGTCAAATGGTTAAAAAAACACTTTTCGAAGAAATACAGTAGACTCTCCCTTATCCGGCGTTCTGTATCTGTAATAATATCAAATTTGTTATACTAAAATTAACATTTAATTATTAGATTATCAATTATATGAGCCACGTGTATTTACGAGCACATAATAATTCCGTAACTCAAGAATCTTTTATGTTTTTTTATTGTACATACATACATATGTACATTGTATTTATAATGAAGGGAATGCATTTTTAATGCTTGGATAAATATATGTATGTACATATGTACGTACATATAATAAATCAATGTTCAGTATGTACATATTTGTCAACTTAATAAATGTTATCAACAAAATACATCCGTGTTTTATTCCTTAGCTCACCTAAAAACACTTTTTTGCTACTATGCTTTAATTTATATATTTTTTCTCATAATTGATAATTTCCGTTATCCGGCGTTTTCTGTTATCCGGCGTCGCGTCGGTCCCGGCAACACCGGATAAGGGAGAGTCTACTGTATAGGATTTTGTTTTGAATGGCTTGAATTCTTTTGGTGTCTGAGGGCTTGGCAGAACCCCAGAGCTGAACACCATACGTCCAAGTAGGTCTGATAATGGCCTTGTAGACTTCCAGTTCATGGTTGAGGCGAAGTTGAGATCGCTTGTAAAAAATTTTTGTATAAAAAACAAATTCTTCACAATAACCCCATAATGAATGTAACGACACGAAATTTTATAGGTTTATCTAGAACTCTCTGAGGACGACACTTAATTATTTTCAGTGGAATTGCCCTAAGGGAAGAGGGGCATCTGAGGGAGGCTCAACTCAAAAACCCCAATAACTTCCGATGTAATGAATGTATCGACATGAAATTTCATATTTAAAGTCAGTTCTCCATGAGAACAATATCTGTTAAATTTCATATAAATCGGCCGAAGGGAAGGAACGGTTAAGAGGAGGGTACTCAATTCAAAAATTAATAACTGCCGATATAATGAATTTATCGACACAACATTTATTATGAGGATTTAGGACTCTCTATGGGATCACGAAAAATGAATTGATTAATTCGTTCTGGTGAAGTACATTGCCGTTGATTCACCGGCGATTTTTTTTCCTTGGAGGCGAATTTCCTCCAGGGTTGGGATATATTCCCCCTAGTACTTGGGAGTACTAAAGGGTGGACCTATTCCCTTACAACGGACCTTGGGGAGCAGGTCTGGGGTCGTGGAACGAGCCGTGTTATCTTCAGTTGAATTGGTGACCCACCTTGTCTGGTCATGAAATATTCACGACGGTGCTCTCTGATGACCAAATCTGAGCTTTTCGTACCCTGTACCTTTTCTTGGAGTACCCCAATTTATTTATTATTTATTATTTTTTTTCAGGTAAAGAAATCTAGCTTATGTTGTACTTCCTCAGATATACGAAGTGTAGGGGAAGGTATGTAATTGAACAGGTATTCGAAGTCCGATAACGCTAACTTTCGATAGAATGAGTACCTCGATAAACGAGTACCTGACATCGTACAGGCTCGGGACCATCGCTTATTATTCTTGGCTTATAATTTCTTTTTGCTTGTCAGATTGTATCTCTTGGTTTTTTCAAGTTTCAAATCCTGGCTTTGCCTCTGTGCTATTTAATAAAAAGATTGTTGACAAATTACCTTTCCCAAATATTTCACAAAATATATTTTAAGAGCTTTCTTTTAAGAATACTTTGGGAGACCATGGTGGCCGTGCGGGCTAGAGCGTAGGGCTTTAGTCGCATGGTCTCACCATGGTTTGCGGGTTCGAATCCAGTCCGGGAGTGAGTTTTATTTCGTAGATAGAACTCCCTCCTGGGGCCATGAATGTGGTAAATAACTAGATAACACAGTGACATGGCTAATATGCATCGTACACAAGGCCACACACAAAAAAAAAATAATAATAAAAAAAAATCCCTTCAGCTGTTATTCGTTTCGTTATTATTTGACATTACCCCGTGAGAGATCTAGGCATCTCTCAGCCTGCTGAATTGATTGATATTTATCAGTAAATTTTCAACAAAATTCTTCCTTTTAACGTTCGTTCAAAATCATCTGAATATGTTTTAATTTCCAATAAAATTATTATAAACAAATATCTCTTAAGTAAAGAAACTTTTTATGTATTAAATTTGGATGACTAATCCCTAAATATAATTCTCAGATAATGGTTTACTGATCCTCAACATAAAATCTAATCCTAAAAAAATATATATAAATCCTAATAAATATTTAAACGCAGAACTATATCGAAATTCATCCATACTATCAGTCCAATGTCACTTACGTTGTCGTAATATACATCGTACATAAGGCCAAAAAGAAAGATATTATCCTGTCACTACTGTCTTTATTATTTATTTATTTATTTTTTTTGCTTAAAAATATTATATGTGTATCCAGAATATTGTAAGGACCCTCCCCCCAATAGTAGGGGGAATTAGGGAAGAAACTCACTCAACCAATAACTGAAGTCACCATAATGGCGCAACCTATTAATTTTCAGTGAAATCGGCCAAAGGGAAATGGGGGATTAGAGGGGGGGATGTAACGAATGTATCAACGCGAAATTTAGTAAGATGACTCAGAACCCCCCGAGAAACCTTGTGATTTTCACACAAATCGGTAAAATGAGAGTTCAGAGGAAGAGCAAACAGTTCACTATTTTTCGCTGGGGAAGTACTATGTTACTGATTCAACAATTATTCAATTTTGGATTCTGTGGGTCGGAAAACTTTAGGTGAAAATTTAATATCGGATTACGTAATTTCCCCTGAAGCTAAAAGTTGCTATTGTTCTGCAATACTTTTTTTTTTTTTTTTTTTACGTATTCCTTAGTTTCTAGTTATCTTTTGTACAGTGAATATAAAGAAGACAAGAGTAGGAGTGTAAACAAAAGACTTTATGCCCATTTTGGGAGTGGAATGGCTCGTGTTGACCATAACGGGCTCTGGTGATACCTTAACCAACAATGGCACAAAGGAATCCTATATCTTACGGGATGTCTACTTAATTAAATGATCTCTTTTGTTTCTCTCTCCAGATCTAGACATCCAGCTAATTATGTAGTGCAGGAGGGTGTGCTAAACTGCCATATGGTGCCTTTCAAGAGCTAAGAATGGCGGATCTATAGGGAGGGGTGGGAGTAGGAATGGGCAATAGTCGATAGTAATGTACTTTATGATATATATCGATATGAATTTTCCTTTATTAATAGGGATACGTTACAAAGTTATTTTAGAACTTTTTCTTTGGGGGCCAAGGTGGCCGTGCGGGCTAGAGCGTAGGGCTTTAGTCGCATGGTCTTACCTCGGTTTGCGGGTTCGAATTCCGTCCGGGAATAAGTTTTATTTCCTAGATAGAACTCCCTCCCGGGACCATGGATGTCGTAAGTATAACTAGATAACACATAGACATGGCTAATATCACCGTACATAAGGCCAAAAAAAAAAAATTTTTACTTTGATGATGGAAAAAGTGCTATATGTACTTAGTGCAAAGTTTTATTCAAAACTAGTTGCAACACATCCAATTTAAGGGATCACCTCTTGAGACGCCACCAAGAAACTTATAAACCGGCCCCCAAGACCTAACAACCCACTGCAGAAGCTGAATCACTGCCTACTGTTCCATAAAGTTTTACTAAACTATTTTTCGTCAATTGGTAATCAATTTTTTGATATTGTTTTATAAAAGTTGTTGATTGAAATACAAATTGTTGTGTTTTTCAACTTTAATTAATGTGTTAATATTCTTGCCAAATGTTATACTTAATGCGATTATTTTCGACAGAAAATGTTATTTCCTTAAAATAAAAGTTCGATTTGAAAGAACAATTACTTATTCTATTGATATTTTTATTCCCTTTTCGTCCTCCATAATATAGAATAATTTAAATTAGGTAGATGTACATGAAAAAAATAAAAATAAAATAATCATATTATAATAGGTTAGGTTAGGTTTTATGACTCATGCCCGGGCTTTAACTTCGAGGTCATATCGCCTACTACCAGAGCGCTCTTTCGTCACTCTGGTGGACATGAGCCCGACTCTACTGTGGGAGTCCTAAATTTTGCCTACCCTAAATTTTTATTTCTCTAGGGTAGGGGTCTTTAACGAGTGTACCTGACATCGTACAGGCTCGGGACCATCGCTTAACGTCCCATCCAAAGGACGGCGTGCTTAAGTTTATTTTACCTCCCAAATAAAATAAACTAAAAGGCCTCGGGCGGGTTTCGAACCCACGATCTTGAGCTCAGAAGGCAAGCACGCATACCACTGAGCTACCGGCGCCCTCATATTATAATATATTAATGCAATGTGCAGAATAATCGATCGGTTTCTGATGATAGCATCGGATTATCGATAGTGGCCAACTATCGAATATCGCCCATCTCTAGATGGGAGTAATGACGGCAAGATTCACATAAACAATAAGAGCCGATAAATGTAGAAATTATATGAAAGGAAGCAGTGAGAAAACGTAATTGGGTCTGGGGAAGGAAGATGCGCTAATTCCGCTGAAAATTAATAGATGTCGATCTTATAGGCCTGCAAATAATGTGAATTATTCATATAAAATTTCGTATCAGTAAATTCATTACAACGGCAGTTTTTAGAGTTTTTGTGTTGTCTGCTTTCTAATCCTCTCTTCTCTTTGGCCAATTTGACTGAAAATCAATAGATGTTGTCCTTAGAGGGCTTTGAAGTTACATAAAAATACAAAAATTTCGTGTCAATACATTCATAACAACGGCAGTTATTAGGGTTTTTGATTCGAAGCCCCCTCTGATCCTCAACTTCCTTTCAACAGATTCAGCTGAAAATTAATTGTTGTCATTCTTATGGGGGTTTTAGTTTACATATAAAATTTCTTGTCAATACGGTAGTTATTAGACAGGATGTCAAATATAAGATAGTCTGACCTCTCACAGTTTTTTATTGGTAGTAACAGCTAGCCGGCTTTCGAGGTTTCCCTCATCATGAGGCAGTCTGATAAAAATTAAAAATTTTGAATAGAACTAAATAATATAATAAAAATAAATAAATAACAATCTAAAACATTAACAATTTAAAATATCATGGAAGGGGACCCCTGTCCACCATCTGAGTCACAACTCTACTAGTTATTAGAGTTAATGTGTCAAGCAGTGTCTGGTCAAAAATCTATATGTGTATGCGGATTTTTGTATGTAGAGTGAGTGAACTTCGCTATCCCCACTCCTTTGAGCTATGCCAGTAGTCCTTTAGCCTCTAGGCTGTACGGGTGGGGCAAGCAAGTTCTATATTCTGTTACTCTGTACTTTGATAATTTATATTTTATATTTATTCAATCATAAATGTGCCACTGTTGATGACTCTGTTGCGTTGAAAAATGGTTCTGGTCAAAAATAATACAGTGGGAAGACTACATATTTTCTTTATATGATAAAAATAATAGGTTTATATGATAAAAAGTTTGGCAACTCCTGAATATAGATAGTTCTCTCCAGAACATCTCATGGAAGGCGTCTCAATTAGGATTAGTAATTAATCCGAACTAAGATCTGTATGTACTTTGAACGAACTTACATAATTTGAACCAACTCAATGGATGAGCTGATCTAAGGCAATGCTTGGTTGTCTCCAAGTTGGCCTCGTTATAGCAAGCAGCCAAGCAAATCTGCACAAGTTACAACAACTTGCATACAGCAACTAAAGCGCAACATAGTGGCTATTATTAGAACTAGTAATTAAATATATTCCAACATAATATTTGTATATAAACAGAGCACCAGTAGCTCCGAGGTAGCTTCCTTTGCCAGAGCTCAAGATCGTGGGTTCGAAACCCGGACTCGGTATGTGAAATAACATTGAGCACGCCTGCCTTCGGATGGGACGCAAAGTGATAGTTCCGAGCTTGTATGTCAAGTCCTCGTTAAAGACTCCTTATCCTAGGTGAATAAACCTGGTTAGACAACCATGAGTCGGGCTCATGTCCACCATAGTGACGAAAGAGTGCTCTGGTAGTAGGCGATTTGACCTTGTAGTTAAAGCCCGGGCATGAGTCATAATAACTAACTAAGCCAAGTTCATGTATAAGGGAAGTTATGTAATTGGTAAGCAATTTGACTTTTCACAGGAATTTAATGTTTTCGAAATAAAAAACGTCAGTGAATCACCGGCAATGTACTTCCCCAGAAAGAATTAATCAATTAATTTGTTGCTTTCTTCAAAACCAGTCGACCGTTTGTGCTAATATTCAACAGTTAACTTACATAGGAGCTCCTAAATCCTCATACTAAATTTTGTATCGATAAGTTCCTTGCATCGTCACTTATTAGGGTTTTTGAATTGAGAACCCTTTCTTCCCTTCAACCAATATCGCTGAAATTTGACAGGTTACGTCCTCATTGGGTTTTGACTTTAAATAGGAAATTTCATGTTGATACATTCATTACAAGGGCAGTTATTGCAGATAATCTAACAATGCCAGTATAAAATATAGAATATGTTCTATTATAGGCAAGGAGAATCAAACAATGCCAATATGAAATATTGAGTATGTTCTATTATAGGCAAGGAGAATCAAACAATGCCAATATGAAATATTGAGTATGTTCTATTATAGTCAAGGAGAATCAAACAATGCCAGTATGAAATATTGAATATGTTCTATTATAGTCAAGAAGAATCAAACAATGCCAATATGAAATATTGAATATGTTCTATTATAGTCAAGGAGAATCAAACAATGCCAATATGAAATATTGAGTATGTTCTATTATAGGCAAGGAGAATCAAACAATGCCAATATGAAATATTGAGTATGTTTTATTATAGTCAAGGAGAATCAAACAATGCCAGTATGAAATATTGAATATGTTCTATTATAGTCAAGAAGAATCAAACAATGCCAATATGAAATATTGAATATGTTCTATTATAGTCAAGGAGAATCAAACAATGCCAGTATGAAATATTGAATATGTTCTATTATAGTCAAGGAGAATCAAACAATGCCAATATGAAATATTGAGTATGTTCTATTATAGGCAAGGAGAATCAAACAATGCCAATATGAAATATTGAGTATGTTTTATTATAGGCAAGGAGAATCAAACAATGCCAGTATGAAATATTGAATATGTTCTATTATAGTCAAGAAGAATCAAACAATGCCAATATGAAATATTGAATATGTTCTATTATAGTCAAGGAGAATCAAACAATGCCAGTATGAAATATTGAATATGTTCTATTATAGTCAAGAAGAATCAAACAATGCCAATATGAAATATTGAATATGTTCTATTATAGTCAAGGAGAATCAAACAATGCCAGTCTGAAATATTGAATATGTTCTATTATAGTCAACGAGAATCTAACAATGTCAGTATGAAATATTGAATAAGTTCTATTATAGTCAAGGAGAATCAAACAATGCCAGTCTGAAATATTGAATATGTTCTATTATAGTCAAGGAGAATCAAACAATGTCAGTATGAAATATTGAATATGTTCTATTATAGTCAACGAGAATCTAACAATGTCAGTATGAAATATTGAATAAGTTCTATTATAGTCAAGGAGAATCAAACAATGCCAGTCTGAAATATTGAATATGTTCTATTATAGTCAAGGAGAATCAAACAATGCCAGTCTGAAATATTGAATATGTTCTATTATAGTCAACGAGAATCTAACAATGTCAGTATGAAATATTGAATAAGTTCTATTATAGTCAAGGAGAATCAAACAATGCCAGTCTGAAATATTGAATATGTTCTATTATAGTCAAGGAGAATCAAACAATGCCAGTCTGAAATATTGAATATGTTCTATTATAGTCAACGAGAATCTAACAATGTCAGTATGAAATATTGAATAAGTTCTATTATAGTCAAGGAGAATCAAACAATGTCAGTATGAAATATAGAATAAGTTCTATTATAGTCAAGGCAGTTCAAAAATATTGTGTTTTTGTTCAGTTGGTCGGTGTGTCTATGAATAGAGATGAAACCAAATCAATCAATTATCTCAAAATAATATTTACACTCCATTTATACTACGTGCCTTCCGCTTCAATTAGTTATTGATGACAACTTCTCAACCTAAGCACGTAAACTTTCCATGTGGGGGGGCTTCAGCTCAACTACTAACATTATAAATAAAAAGTTGTTGGTGAATCGCCGGCAATGTACTTCCCCAGAAAAATTAATCAATTAACTTTCTCCTTCAAAACCAGTCGACCCTTTGCCCTAATAGACAATAGTTGACTTACATAGGGACTCCTAAATCCTCATACTAAATTTTGTGTTGATAAATGCATTACATCGGTAATTATTAGGGTTTTTGAATCCTAATCCTCCGTCTCTTTAGTCGATTTGGCTGATGCACAGTAGGTTGTTTTAAAAAACGTTAGAGGGTTTTGGATTCACTTATAAAATTTCGTGTTGACAGATTCATTCTCTGATTTATCGTGCTCACAGACAGACGGATTTAATTTTTTTCATATTTGGAGTCTCGATTACATAACTTCCCCTATACTTTGTGTAGCTGGAGTCAAGTTTAAGAAAATAGGGGCTTAACTTTCCTCCACTCGCGCCTCGTTTTTTAACATTGTCACTCGCGCGTTTGATTTCTTCAAACATTTAATAATTTATCATTTTGCTAATTTTTTTTTACTAAAACATATTCAGGATATGTATTACTTTCTATTATCTGACATATTATTAAAAAAATGTAAAACTTAGTAATTCAAAATGTAGATATGTTATTTTTTTAGTTAGGAGATAATCCACTAATGGTATGCTTGAATACCAATTGTCACACGTTATTTCTGTTTCCTCTTTGATGTATCTTATTATTATATTGTATTTTAACTAATAAATATAACATGAAGAATTAATATACATTGAAATGTATCAAAATCAAAGATAAAAGGTACTTATATTTTATAAAGATAATACTCGCGTGTTTGATTATTTCTAAAATATGCGACTTATCCACTTTGAAGTTCAATTACGCACTGAGGAAAGAAACTAGGAAAAACCCACCCCCAACTTATAGTCAAGGGAAGTCTTAAATATAGAATAGAAGGGGTTAGGTTAGGTTAGGTTTTATGACTCATGCCCGGGCTTAAACTACGAGGTCATATCGCCTACTACCAGAGCGCTCTTTCGTCACTCTGGTGGACATGAGCCCGCCGACTCTACTGTGGGAGTCCTAAATTTTGCCTACCCTAAATTTTTATTCACCTAGGGTAGGGGTCTTTAACGAGTACCTGACATCATACAGGCTCGGGACCATCGCTTAACGTCCCATCCGAAGGACGGCGTGCTTAAGTTTATTTTACCTCCCAGATAAAATAAACTAAGGGCCTCGGTCGGGTTACGAACCCACGTCCTTGAGCTCAGAAGACAAGCACGCATACCACTGAGCTACCGGCGCCCTCAAATAGAAGGGGTTGAACAGGTCAACAAATGGTGCGAGTGGCGGAAGGTTAACATTATTTATGACTAAAGCGTTCGATTTTGTTACGAACTGATTCATTTATGATAACAACTAGGTCATTTCTTGTATTCATTATTGATCTTGGATGACCCGAGTCAAGTTCCGTATTCTTTCATTTGAGTTGATAAGTTAGCACAAGTGACCTCTACATACGAAATTTCAAGTTTATAGCTACAATCGTTTTTATGCGCTCATAACTTTCCAATCACGTACACACGTAGACATAAACAAACATCATCTAGGTCAAACTTATTCACTGGACCTTGAAACGTGAAAATCAGTTGAAAGCTCGATCTCGGATTTTCGCACGATTACATTATTTTTCTTATACTATAGGTGATACAGAGAAGAACTCCTTCCTTGTTAGTTTAGTGTGTGCTTTGTGGTTTCCTCTGTGCTTGCTTTCAGTTTGTCTCACATTACATCCAGATCACCCCCACTGAAGGGGCTAGGTTCGATGATGGCTCCTGGATTGATGAAGACCCCTGGGAACTGTGCGTTCAGAGAGGGGGTCTTATCTGTCCCAAGGGGAACCAGACGGGGGCGGAGAGAACGTTTCGTCAGCCTCGGGGAAATCGCTTGCAGCCTCAACGAGGGATTAGTCTCCCCTCAGATGTTGGAGGATGCTGTACTTTCTTCTCTACCACTTAGTCCATTACCTTGTAGTGGTGGTAATGGTGATGATGAGCTCGTATCAGTTTGAATAGTATCCAAGGAACTTCACGGCGGAATGAGAGGCAGAAGGAATTCTCAGCAGTGTAGAGCGGGTTAACAAGAGGTTAGGTTTTATGACTCATGCCCGGGCTTTAACTACGAGGTCATATCGCCTACTACCAGAGCGCTCTTTCGTCACTCTGGTGGACATGAGCCCGACTCTACTGTGGGAGTCCTAAATTTTGCCTACCCTAAATTTTTATTCATCTAGGGTGGGGGTCTTTAACGCGCACCTGACATCGTACAGGCTCGGGACCATCGCTTAACGTCCCATCCGAAGGACGGCGTGCTTAAGTTTATTTTACCTCCCAGATAAAATAAACTAAGGGCCTCGGTCGGGCTACGAACCCTCAACCTTGAGCTCAGAAGTCAAGCACTCATACCACTGAGCTACCGGGTTAACAAGAGCAGAGTCACTTCTTGGAAAGTCATGGGAAGCATACAGGACTTACAGAAGAGGAATAAAGTCCTTTTGGAGAAGTCATGAAGAGAAAAAACAACATGGAGACAGTCGAAGATATTCCTGAATAAGAAATATAAGGTGTTGAGGGATGGGATCCTGAACCTCAAAAGGAACGAGCTTCGGCTACTAATAGCAATCCGATGAGTTCCGTTCAACAGGCACTTTCATAACGTTAAAGTTAAGAACATTCCAATCTGTTGTCCCCATATATATGATTGTATTCCTTGTCCCAAGAATCTCCTATATCCCACCAAATATACATACACCACACTGACACTAAGGGGAAATTAATAATTAATATTATAAAAATATATCGGGACATTTAACCTTATATTTATGGGAAAAATAATCTGTTGTAATATAGACCATTTAGATCCAGATGGAATGAATATACCTTATAGAACTAATGGACCAAATCGATCCCTTGTCTAGATTTTAGTTTTGCCAAAATATATATTGTAAGGCCGATATAAGTTTTGTAAAATGAAGTTGAAGATGTATATATATGTGATAATAATTTAGATATAGAATAAAACCGTTGTAAATAGTACCTTATTTCTATAATGGAAGATTCCAGAACGCCAGTCTAGGCTGTTCCATGACATTATAAAATACCCAGGCCGGCAAAGCGAGACACACTCACTTTTTGTACTAGGACACTCACTATCTTGTATTTGTACTATTAATCTCTTGTCTTCAAGTTTTCATTGTGGGTCTATTATATTATATTTTATTAATTGTATCTAGTTATTTCACTTATATCTACCGAACCGTGCCTGGACCCCATTTTGTAAGTACAATATATATTTATCTGTTTCTCTTCTGTCTCTTTGTATTACGATACTCTACCCCTTACGCCCTTTTTAGATATTCACTTCCACTGCGTATACCCTTGATAATTTGTAAATAATCCTAATTTGCTGGTAGCAATCGTAATGCTGTGACAGATGTGGAGAAGAAGACGAGACGGCAGCTCCCTTCTCGCATTGTACTTCAGCAGACGCAACATGCCTTTAGGAGCAGTTATTGATGAGCTCTTCCGCCTAGCTCTGGAGGAAGATATGTGCGGACAGTCCAGATCAGAGCGCTGCGAGGCCATCGTCCAGAATTGGAAAGTGGAAATCCGAATACGCCTCGACTCTACGTGGATACATCCTGATCATTACAAGGTTTCATCTCATTTTTACGTTTCAAGGTCCATTGACTATTTTCGCTTTTGCTTACAATTTTGCAAAAATATATTTGGACAAAGTATATTCTGCCACTAAAAGGGAAATAAATATTGACAGTTCCTTGAAGAAACTCCTGTTCTTGAACATACTCCGCATGTAGAACGTGGGATGTCTCCTACTAACGAACAACTCGATATATTGGCTCTTTATTGGTCCTTAGCTTCTTTCCTTCCAGGCTTTTTTTTATTACATTACTTCGTTTTCTTTTTTATAAGAGTTGTAAAAAAAAATAAATTCGTACACTCGGAGGCGCGTCAATAAAGAAGAAAAAAGTGTCTATTCGAGAAAATCACATCTCTAGGAAATTTAATGTTCCTATATGTCTGCGCATACAGCCATAGTAAGAAAGTTGTAGTTCGTCGCTGCTTCTACAAAAAGTTGTTGAATCATTGGAAATGTACTTCCCCAGCACAAATTATTATCAAATACAATTTCGCTCTCCCTCCAAAACCAATTCCGGTTTCTGAATCCACATACTTAATTTTCTGTCGGTACATTCATTAAATAAGCATTTTTTTTTTTTTTTTTAATTGAGCACCCCTCTAATCCCCGCTTTCCTTCGGCTGATTCCGATATACATATACAATTTCGTATCGATCCGTTCATTCTATCTGGAATCATCATGTTAACAGACACACAAAAGATAGCAATTTTTTTTTTTTTTTTTTTAATCAGGGCTCGGAAAGCGCGAAATTCCGGTGAAAACTCTCTGACAGATTACATAACTTCCCTTATAAGGGGAGGTAAAATCTCTGAAAGAAAATGGAAACTACGAGGTCATATCGCCTACTACCAGAACGCTCTTTCGTCTAAATTTTTATTCACTAGGCTAGGAGTCTTTAACGAGTATCAGACGTCATACAGGCTCGGGACCATCGCTTAGCGTCCCATCCAAAGGACGACGTGCTCAAGGTTTTTTCACCTTCCAGATAAAAATCCTAAGGGCCTCGGCCAAGTTTCGAATCTTGAGCTCAGTAAGCAATCATGCTCCCTTTGAGCTACCAGCACCCATCTCTATAGTGTTGAAGATATTAGCATCATTGCCTATAGACATGGTTCTTGGTCTGTTTCAACAGAATAATTGGTTGCATTGTGGAAGGATGCGTCATTACATATCCGAAGCTGGGCCATAGTTGCGTCATTACTCACAGGCGGGGAGATCCTCGCAGTAATTCAATTATGATAATAGCTATTGGCCGTTTGTCATTATGAAAGTTACTTACTTTAATTACAAATAATCTAAACAATTGATAGTATGAATTGGCTACTGATAATAGGCTAAAGAATCTAATGTTTTTGAGACGGACAATAAAATACTGACCAGCTCTGTCTCTACTGCAAAAACGATTGCAGCTATGAGCAAATTTATAATGAAGGGGTCACATGTTTTAACTTAGGTCTGATTAGATTTTGGCCGAAATCAAACGAAAATTAAGACCACTTTCCCCCGGGACCTAACTACATTTTACAAGATACAGCTTATGTTTATGACCTAATCAAAAATCTTTTCAGTAAATAGTTGTAGAGAATATTGAAATATATAATTTTTATAAAATATTATTTTTTTTAAGGTCGTCTGATTTTTGAGATACATACCGTAAACCATCTTCATCCGTTTTGAAACAAATATTTTTAGACGTTTTCTTGATTTACCCGAAAACGGTTAGTCCTATCGAAAAATTGGTTCTTACCAAATTAATTCCTTATAAAATTTCCAATCGCTCCTAAGTCTTCAGATTTGAGATAGGGTCAATACGACAAAAGTTATAGCACCCCCCCCCCCCCCCCCCCCCCCCCCAGAATGTAAACTAAATGTCTATAAGAAATATATCTAAGTAATTTTTAAATCGTAACTTATATCAACGAACTTTAAAATATGGTTTATGTATTGATAGCTTGTTTGAAACATTTGTGATGTGGCCATTACAGGATTTTCTTATACCAACTTCGCTTACAGATCTCTCTCTCTCTCTCTCTCTATCTCTCCCCTCACATCCACTCTCTCTCCCTCGCGCCCTCTCTCTCTCTCTCTCTCCCTCGCGCCCTCTCTCTCTCTCTCTCTCCCTCCATCCCTCCCTCCTTCCTCTTTTCTCTCTCTCTCTCTCTCTCTCTCTCTCTCTACACCCCTCCCCCTCTCTCTCCCTCCCTCCCATCCTCTCTCCTCTCCCCCCCCCCTCCATCCCTCTCTCCTTCCCTTCCTCTACCTTCCTCCTCACTCTCTCTCTCTCTCTCTCTCCCCTCCATCCCTCCCTCCTTCCCTTCCCCTCTCTCTCTCTCGCTCTCGCCCTCCCTCTCTCTCTACCCCCTCCCTCCCTCTCTCTCTCTCTCTCTCTCTCTCTACCCCCCCTCTCTCTCTCTCTCTCTCTCTCTCTCTACACCCCTGCCCCTCTCTCCCTCCCTCCCATCCTCTCTCCTCTCCCCCCCCTCCATCCCTCTCTCCTTCCCTTCCTCTCCCTTCGCCCTCTCTCTCTCTCTCTCTCTCTCGACCTCCCTCCCTCACACTCTCTCTCTCTCTCTCCCCTCCATCCCTCCCTCCTTCCCTTCCCCTCACTCTCTCTCGCTCTCGCCCTCCCTCTCTCTCTCTACCTCCCCCCTCCCCCCCCCCCAATCTCTCTCTCTCTCACTCTCTCTCTCTCTCTTCTTGAGCACAGTAATCTTGAGAGTAGACATTCTTATACCTTCTAATGTCAGTACGAAATAATTTTGAGCAAAGAGGAGAGAGAGAGAGAGAGTGATCTGTAAGTGTGGTTGGTATAAGAAAGTCCTGTAATGGCCACATCACAATCTTTAGTAGTATTCTTATTACTAATCATATCTGTGTCAGACTCTTAACAGTTTATTTATCTTAATGTAACATTCTTATGAGGTATCCTACTGCCATGTAATGGTTTAGTTATTTAAATATTATTATATTATTATTATACTAAAGATATAAGAAAGTAAAAAGCAAGTTATAATAACTCAATGGTTGTCACATGAAGTGTTGTGGAAAGATAAAATGACTCAAGGCGTCCATCTTAGATATAATAGTCTTAATAGGCTCTGAATAGTGTCCCTGAGAATTGGGCCATCCCAAGGCGGGTGGTCCTTACCGGACAGTCCTCACCCAATTCGGTCCAAATTATCCCAAATAGCTCCTAAACTGATTACTTTTCGAATTGTTACAAAGAAAGTATGATTATTAAATCGAGCACAGCATTAATTACTTTTCATTTTTCTCTCTGATTATTTCTCCAAAAGTGCCACTTGCCACTCATTTTATGGGTTGTGCCGGCCCATAACACATCCTATTCAAAATTTTCAAATGCCACTCAATCTACATGCAAAGAGGGCTTATAATGAATATGATGTTACATGTGAAATTTATTGAGAATCCTATCCACTATTACATTTAACTACGGTTACAGAAGACGGACAATTAAAACCAGCTCAGCCACGCGCTCTCGCGTTAGGTTTTTATTTACCCAGTAGGGGAATTTTATGTCAGAAATTCGAAGTCAAGTTTTCAACGGAATTTCTCCAAGTATTTGGGGAACATTCAGAGTTCTGATTCTCCAAATAAGAACATATTTTAATATTATTCCTGATCCTGGAGGGAGATACAGCTTTGAGGGTGACTACAGTTGTCGGCTCATACAGTCTGCTTTGAGGTAGAGAATTGTTTTCGTTTTTAAATCGATCCCACCTTTTAATGTCATCTCCTCCATTGAACATGATTTGTCCATTTCCATCCTACATTTCCATATGGATGATTGTGTTAAATTGTTTGAGACTTTTGTAGAACTGTTAATAAAATGAAATACAGCTGTCATGACATATATGCTATATTTCTGTATTATATATCCGGATATAGGTTAGGTTTTATGACTCATGCCCGGGCTTTAACTACGAGGTCATATCGCCTACTACCAGAGTGCTCTTTCATATGTGATAGTAAGATGTTGTGGGACGAGATTTCTAATAGAAATAAAAGACGTTGTCTTCCCACTGTTTTATTTTATACCAGAACCGGTTTTCGACGCAACAGCGTCATCATCAGTGGTTCATCCACCCACACAGCACAGCGGTTGGAAGATAATGGCCAGTTATCTTCCAACCGCTGTGCTGTGTGGGTGAATGAACCACTGATGTATCGCTGTTGCGTCGAAAACCGGTTCTGGTATAAAATAAAACAGTGGGAAGACAACGTCTTTTATTTCTATTAGAGTGCTCTTTCGTCACTCTGGTGGACATGAGCTTGACTCTACTGTGGGAGTCCTAAATTTTGCCTACCCTAAATTTTTATTCATCTAGGGTAGGGGTCTTTAATGAGTACCTGACATTGTATATATATATATTATATCTCTATCGCAATATCAAATAATAGTTATAAGGTAATTCGTAATATAGTGATTCAACGACGACGTTTTACTTCCTCAGCTATACGAAGTATAGGGGAAGTTATTTAATCGGCCAAAAATTCGATACAATATTCTCAACGGAATTTCTTGTTTGTCTTGATTCCAAAAATTTAAAAAAAAATGCTGTGTTTATAAACACGATAACTCCCGATAGAATCAATTTACGAGCCTGTACGATGTCAGGTATTCGTTGAAGACCCCTATCCTAGGTGAATAAAAATTTAGGGTAGGCAAAATTTAGAACTCTCACAGTAGAGTCGGGCTCATGTCCAACTGAGTGACGAAAAGCGCTCTGGTAGTAGGCGATATGACCTCAAGCCCGGGCATGAGTCAGAAAACCTAACCTATGGTTTATGTATTGGTAGTTTTTTTGAAAAATTAAAAAATTAAAGAAAAATTTGATGTGGCCATTATAGGACTTTCTTATACCAACCACGCTTACAGATTCTATCTGTACTCTCTATCACTTCTCAAAATTATTTCATAACGCTGTACAATGAGAGAAAATGAAATGATTTTGAGAAGGAGAGGGGGAGACAGAGTGATCCGTAAGCGTTTTTGGTATAAGAAAGTCCTGTAATAGCTAAATAAATCACATTTATTTTAAGTGTGGATTTGAATAAGGAAATATCTCTTGGTGGCTGTCGAAAAGTATAATGCTTCTTATGCTACGGGCATTCATAGTTGAAAATATCCTCTCAAAACGAAAAGCTGATGAGAGGTATTTATGAAAAAGTTGACGGGCAATCTACACGCCAAAATGATACAGACATGAGGACTAGGGATCTGTCGATACTAGTAAAGAATCGATACTTTTATTCGATACCAAGTAGGTATCGAATAGATATTACTTGTATCGAATCAAAGTACTCGTTTCAAATTTCAACAATTAAAAAAAAAATTATATAAATTTTTCAATTCGTCAAAATCGTTTACCGTTTAAATTCTTACAATTTTCTTTTATTTGTTGTTGCAATAAAATACTGAACTCAAATTCCAGTCCACGGACAAATGATACTCGTATATATCGATGGTGATAACCTCACGTGTGATGTGATCACGCAGTCTGCATGATGCGTCCTTATTTCTTACCTTATTTACATTAAATGGTTTATCGTTTATGAAGGTATACGTTTGTTTAATTTTGAAGAGAACCGTGAACATGATTACGATTTCATTATTTCATTTTATTTTTACATTCCATTTTGTCAAATACATATTATAATGCCTCGTCGCAAAAGTGTGGATTTATTACACTAAGAACGTTTCGATCTGAGCGACTTGCAAAAAGTGTTTTAAAATAGTGAAATATTGTCGAAATACGAATAGTCTCCAGTAGTTTTATATCCTTAGTAAAAATAAATTGTGTTTATTTTATAAGGTTTTTTTATTACATTCAGTATGTTTTTAATAATATAATTTTATTTTATTCGATTTGATTTATTTGTTTCTTACGCCCACTACAAGATCCCATTTACCCTTATCTTTCAAATTGTATTGTGTTTTTTATTATTATTATATATATATTGTAGCATGTCTACCCTATAGATAATGCTCAGAACTGGCGATGTCTACGAGAGGATCGCGATCGCTAGGAGCAAAGTATGGGTTGTGTGGTGTTGAATAAACGAGAATTGCATTTGGAAGAGAATGCTCGGAACCAATGATGCCTGCGAGAGAATCGCGATCGCTGGGAGCGGAAAATAAAGAATAATAGAGACACAATGGAAAGGAAGCCAAGATAATTGTCTACATCCGGTGTATAAGGAATAAGCAGTAAAGGTTTTTTTTCTTACTCCAGGTTTTCACACAACTAGAGGCAGATGTTAATTGGTAATATGCGATTGGCTGGAAATAAAATGGGCGGAGTCCGACGACCAATCAAGCCTGGAGAACTGTCCCCTACCACGGTCGGATATCGGAAGCCACTCCCCGTTTTACTCATTCTTCGTTCATGTCTTGGCTGGTCACCACGTTCTTTTTATATTGTACAGTTGAGTTTAAATATGTCAATTGAGTTTTCTTCGTTCATGTCTTGGGTGATCACCACGTATCTTTTCTATAAGTAATATCAGTTTGAATATGTGAAATTAACTTTCTTCGTTCATGTCTTGGGTGATCACCACGTATCTTTTCTATAAGTAAAGTTTAGTTTGAATATGTGAATTAGTCGTAGAGACACACTTTGATTTTGGGCGGTGCAAAGTCAGTGGGGGTGTAACTTCTGGTGTGCCCTCGAAACTACGCAGATCTTCAGGGACTATGTGAATAGACGATTTCTACGGGAAGTCCAGAAAGGGTGATCACGCCGTCATTCGCCATGGATATCGTATCGAGGTACCTCGTAATTAAGTTATAATTCAGTCCTTCAGACACACGGCCAAATTATATATATTCAATTGTTGTTTTGTAAATATGTTCTCATTAAAATAAATATGTTAAAGTTATAGGTTTGATTCATTTCATTCCCCCCCCACTCATGCTTCTTCTGGTTGACAACAGTAATTAATTATTGTTAATTACTGATGTCAACTAACCGTTAGGATCTTGTAACCGTTCTTCCCGTGGGAGTGCTTTCAGCTATTCAGGCATTGTTTAATTAAAGTCGCGATTTAAATAATTTTCAAATTTAATAATTTTTCGATCTCAATTTTATTTATTTTATTAATTACGCGATTTGCACTCACACAGGGAGGGAGATTGGTTATTAATTGGCGCCCGAACAGGGACTTGATTTGTTTATTAATTATGCCAATTAGTATAATTAATGAACCCCACTAATCGGTCCCTTATTAATTAATTAATTTTTTTAATTAAAAAAAAAAAAAAAAATTTTTTTTGCTTTTTAACGTAGATTCCAGCCTATTAGGCCACAATGTTATATTTTCACTTAAAGTCGGTATTTAGAATCAAAACTGAAGAAGGATGGGTGAGGGTAGGGACAATGAATGACATCATTTATTGAAATAATTTTATTTTTTTTTGTTTTTGATTTTTTTTTATGTAGATTTAGTAGGCATTTATTTTACATATTATAACTATTGTTGTATTGTGATGCCATCTGACAGGTCACCATAGAAATTAGGTTAGCACCAGACCTCCCGTATAATTCATTTAATTGTTTTGATATATATTTCTTATCAGAATGGAAGGGAAAGGGAAGTCGGACTTAGAGCCGATACAGACACGGTCTAGGAAAACTATCCGTACGCCCCCGGAGTCCCCGGTAGAAAATCCTAAATTTGACCTAGAGGCGATGTTTAAGGCCATGCAGGAACAGATGGGAAACTTGGGAAAGGATTTAAAAGCGGACATGCAGGAACAGATTTCGGGACTAGGACAACAGGGAAAGGCCATGCAGGAACAGATAGGACAGCAGACTTCGGAGATAAAGGAACAAATTTCGGCAATGGCAAATAATATCGAATCCATTAATCGCGATATGGGCACTCTACGATCTGAGTCCGGAGAATTGAGAACTAGACAGGATAATTTAGAAGGGAAATATGACAAACATGTTTCTGAAGTTAGGGACATGGTAGATGTCTGTCATCATGAAATGACAGGTAGGATCATGTCAGAAACACAACGTTTAGATAAGGAGGTCGAGGAAATAAATTCGAACCAAAATCTTTTTCGTACCGATTGTGAGAAGAGATTCGCCTATATCTCGAAGAGAATAGATACTGTTTCGGGTCAAAATCAGGTCTCAACCCCAAAACATAATGACCAAGTGACGTTCCCCATCCCTGAAGAACATAAGGATTGGTATACAGGTCAGACCTTTGCTCGCGAACAACCTAGTAACGTCACTTTCCAAAATACGTATATAAAAAATTACGAACGTAACAAGGTAACGTTCCGTAACAATGTGTTGGATTTACCCAACCATTTCATATCAAATTTAGAAATTGCATATAGTCACATTGGAGAATTTTATAATCTGAACGAATTTATAAAGTCACATTTAAAGGGCGAGGGTCTGGATTGGTTCCTTGTAAAGTCAGGAAGTATCCGCTCTTTTGATGAATTCGTCAATGCGTTCAAAGATAGGTTCTGCGGGGAGAAATATGACGTTATAGTCCGTAGGGAACTTGATACCCAAGGCTATGCCGATCATATGGATAAAACACCCAGCGAACATTTTTCAAAATTAGTGTCACGACTCCAGGATAGTACATATAAAATTCCGGAAGGCTACGTATGTGAACTATTGAGCAAACATTACGGAGAGACGGTCGAAAATTCAGTTAGGATCCAGGGAATAATCTCTATTGAGAGACTACATGAGCAAATAATTAGGATAGGTACTAACATAATTAGACGTGATTGTAAATTAAAGGATAGTTCTTGGAAAGGCGGGGGAAGACAGTACCGACCAGATAGTCTTCCGAAAAACAATAACTTTCCCAAACAAGACCTACCTCGTTACAATTCTGGGAATGCACGGGGAACCTCTCACTACAATCAAGAGAGAGGGAATCAATTTAGCCGAGGCCCTTCCCGCGAGTCAAATCCAAATTACGATCGGCCACGTAATTACTATGACTCAAATCAGAATTATAATCGACCACCTAATTATAGGGATAACCAGTCGAAACCTAACGTAAGAAACATGGAGGTAGTGACCGACAACAATGTCAATACAGACATGAAAGAAATAAAGCAATCCCTTGGAGAGTTGGCTAACAACCTGAAACCAATTGTTGACCACTTGATAAAAAACTAAGTAGCAGGAGTGGGATGAACAAACTTAAAACTATGGGGGGAGGTAAATTTAAATTCAAGGGGGACATACGCAGTTTGCTTGGTACAGAGATGATGACGAGATTGACAGGGGACATTGACCTACATACTAACGTTGACAATAGATGTCCCACTCCTGTAAAGGTAAAGACAGACAGTAACAACGGACTGACATTGATGAAGCTTCAAGGGTACCAAGAAGGTAGCGGTTTAGGAAGACACGGTAATGGACGTTTGGAACCAGTTTTTATCAGCACGAGAAGACCACTTCAAGGATTAGGTTACGAGTACAAATTTTTTAATATCAGACCACCAGTTAACGTAGAATCAATAGCAAAGACATCCTTACCCATCACTGCTAAGCAGGAAGAGCCCATCGACAAACAAACATACCCCGACAATACTATGACTGCCCCAGATCACGTAAATTCATCAAGTATAAAAGAGGACGAAATCACAGACGAACCGACAGGCAATGACAAAAACATAACTTCCCTAGACGACGTCAGAATATCATCTCTGATGCAGGAGTTTTCTGTCCTACTTAGAAACGAGGACGAAGTAACAGACATATCGACAGACAATGACCACATAATCCGCTACCCGACTAATGGCAACCCCACTTGTGAAGAACATCCGCAGGTGAACTTCATCAAAGACAATAGGATAACTGACATTTCGGGACTACACCAACAGACATACCAATTTACAGAAAAACAGGCCGAAAGACAGAAACAGAACTTTGAGGTACGACACAAACAGACTACGTTAGAAATTGGCGATCAGGTGTTAGTACAATCTCTGCGGATACCCACCGGTAAGAGGGATATATCCAAAATATTACCATTACTATTCTGGGAAGGACCTTACCAGATTTTATACAAGGAAAGTCCTCAAATTTTTATTTTAGGACATCTCGGCAGCGACATAGCGGAGGGAAGAGTATTTTATATGACCTCACAGAAGCCGTATATTAGCGGATAAATTTACAAGCAGGCTAGAGAAGCGCTAGGGCTCTCTTTGAGATTAACGATCTTACTTCAGCCGAGTTAGGGGGGCGATTATTGCAGACGAGATCGCGGCCCTAGAGTCAGGGAAGAGATTTGTGACGTCTCTATGGGTGTCCATCCCCAGCTATCCCAGGAACAGTTAGACAAAGTCACACACACATAAAACAGACACTATTCTTTATTATTTGGGAATTATTTATTATTTTACACTAACGGCCAACACCTCATTATACAACAACACACAAAGAATCACACATACACATTTATTGGGGACACGGGATTTATTATTTAGTTATTTTTTTGTAAATAGGATAAGGCAGACGGGGACTTTCTGGCACTCCCCTGGGGCTTAACATCGAGCATACCCCCCTTAGTCGAGCTCAAAGATTCCGAAGTGAATCGCCAGGTTGTAAATAGTATAATAAGTTAGGGTTAGTTTTTTTTTTTTAATTCTAGATATTAAGTTAGGATAATTTTTTGTTCATATATTTAGTAAGGGTATTTTTTTTAAATAGTATTAACAATTTGTTTATGATGTTGGGATAATTTAGTTTAGATAGGTTTGTGGCTTCATTTGAAATTGACATAATTGTAGGACGGGGCAGACGGTATATGGATTGGCCATCCATGGGAATATACCTACGTATTTAAATTTGATTAGGAGACGCGGATCTGAGTAGGCTGACAGCGAGGCGATGGCACACACATTTGTAGGTAGTCACGTATGGTAAAGGTACTTTCAATTGTATTTGTCTGTTTTGTTTTGTATTTTAAAATAATATTTGTATTAGTATCCGACCGTGTGTATCTATTGAAAATGTCACATTGACCCATATTTTATCTAGTGACCATGATGGGCTATGTTAACCCAATGAGAGCCTTGTAAATATATTTGTAACATATATTCAGGTATGGACCTTACTTATTATGATGCAGTGTCGACCACGGTGGGTCAAATGTCAATTTTGTTATTTTATTTAAGAAATCCTAGGGCAAGGTGCCGAAGCATACATGACTAAAGGGGGAGATATATTATAAACTGGAGGGGATACCCAGAATTGAATATTTAATTATCGTACACACGGAGAAGGGGCCACTCCATTGATGCTTGTAGAATCCATTTAAAGGGGCGGGATTTTGTTTAATTATTTTTTATGCCATGAACTGACTGTTGAACTGAAGAAAGGGTTTCGCTACTTGATTAATGTGGATGCCGGAATTTACATATGTTTATGAAACTGAGATGGGATTTGAGTGGGCTTATTTTTCTATTTTATATTTCGTCGTCGTTCCGGCAGAAGGTAAATACCTGTCGAAGGCCTAAGGAGGCATATGGTTAGGGTCTGGTCAACCCAAATTTTTATTGAAGCGGATTAAGGATATGGGAATTCAGTTGAAACATTGTCGAGGCGTGGGGCCTTTTTGGGTGTTTTAACCAGTCAGCGAATGTATGCTAGAAATAGAATCGTCGTTATTTGCCAATGGAGAGGGTCAACTCCAAGAAGTACAGCGTAAAGTAAAATCATGCTTTGGTCACGCATGCATAGGCAAGCCATGCCGATTCGAAAGGAAATTTAAAATCATGTTTTGGTCACGCATGATAATGAGGTCGATACCTGAGTATTTGGTTAAGTGTATATGCTCAGTGAACGAGCAAGTGTTAAGTGAAACTAATAAAATATGTGACTTCCAATGGTCATTTAGCCGACATATTTTATTTTAATGGGAACGGGGGATATTGTAGCATGTCTACCCTATAGATAATGCTCAGAACTGGCGATGTCTACGAGAGGATCGCGATCGCTAGGAGCAAAGTATGGGTTGTGTGGTGTTGAATAAACGAGAATTGCATTTGGAAGAGAATGCTCGGAACCAATGATGCCTGCGAGAGAATCGCGATCGCTGGGAGCGGAAAATAAAGAATAATAGAGACACAATGGAAAGGAAGCCAAGATAATTGTCTACATCCGGTGTATAAGGAATAAGCAGTAAAGGTTTTTTTTCTTACTCCAGGTTTTCACACAACTAGAGGCAGATGTTAATTGGTAATATGCGATTGGCTGGAAATAAAATGGGCGGAGTCCGATGACCAATCAAGCCTGGAGAACTGTCCCCTACCACGGTCGGATATCGGAAGCCACTCCCCGTTTTACTCATTCTTCGTTCATGTCTTGGCTGGTCACCACGTTCTTTTTATATTGTACAGTTGAGTTTAAATATGTCAATTGAGTTTTCTTCGTTCATGTCTTGGGTGATCACCACGTATCTTTTCTATAAGTAATATCAGTTTGAATATGTGAAATTATCTTTCTTCGCTCATGTCTTGGCTGGTCACCACGTTCTTTTTATATTGTACAGTTGAGTTAGAATATGTGAAATTAACTTTCTTCGTTCATGTCTTGGGTGATCACCACGTATCTTTTCTATAAGTAATATCAGTTTGAATATGTGAAATTAACTTTCTTCGTTCATGTCTTGGGTGATCACCACGTATCTTTTCTATAAGTAAAGTTTAGTTTGAATATGTGAATTAGTCGTAGAGACACACTTTGATTTTGGGCGGTGCAAAGTCAGTGGGGGTGTAACTTCTGGTGTGCCCTCGAAACTACGCAGATCTTCAGGGACTATGTGAATAGACGATTTCTACGGGAAGTCCAGAAAGGGTGATCACGCCGTCATTCGCCATGGATATCGTATCGAGGTACCTCGTAATTAAGTTATAATTCAGTCCTTCAGACACACGGCCAAATTATATATATTCAATTGTTGTTTTGTAAATATGTTCTCATTAAAATAAATATGTTAAAGTTATAGGTTTGATTCATTTCATTCCCCCCCCACTCATGCTTCTTCTGGTTGACAACAGTAATTAATTATTGTTAATTACTGATGTCAACTAACCGTTAGGATCTTGTAACCGTTCTTCCCGTGGGAGTGCTTTCAGCTATTCAGGCATTGTTTAATTAAAGTCGCGATTTAAATAATTTTCAAATTTAATAATTTTTCGATCTCAATTTTATTTATTTTATTAATTACGCGATTTGCACTCACACAGGGAGGGAGATTGGTTATTAATATATATTATACATGGTTTAAAATAAATTATAACGAAGTACTCGATGCAATACTATTTTTATTTATATTTATATAGATTCATAGATTTTTAAAATTAATTATAACGAACTACTCGATTCCATCGATACGAGTAGGTATCGATACTTGAGTAGTATCGAAAGTTTTATTTAATAATACTCATGAGAAAAAGTATCGATACTTTGTGGTATCGATAGAACCCTAATGAGGACTAATAGCCGGAGGAGATGAAGGATACTAACCTATGAAACATCAGGAAACTGTCAAGCTTCTTGCAACTGAAGTCACCCAAACTGACTTGGAGATGCAAAAAGTCCCGGTTTGCAGTGATGAAGCAATCAGGGAGAAAACAAAGAGAGAAGTGACTGATGATTAACGAGGGGAGGATCTAGACCGGAGCACAGATATTTATGTAAATTGGCAATCAACTTGGGTAGACATTGTGCGAGGGGAAGAAGGGTTGGGAGGCTGTGGATAGGCAAGGAGAATGATCTATCCAGTGGCGTACACAAGAATAGTTATAGGGGAGGCTGAATAATACTTGAGTTACATATAGTACTAGCAGTAATACCCGGCGTTGCCCGGGGAACTTTGACTTTTCTCCCAATATCTCCTATAAGGCTATTCAGTTCCTCGACAGTACATTCATGATGTTATAATTTTCAATTATTCATACGGAATAAGGCTTATAGTCCTTCAACTGTAGTAACGCTAGCTTTGGAGCTAAAACTAATTTATTCAAAAAGATTTATCATTAATCGTTGCAATGGTTTTCGAGTTACAAAGATTGCGTGGGTGGATGCTGGGATGGACCAGATATTGAGATACTAATACGCCTATAACCTTCCACAGACGATGACGAACAAATTAAAAAAAAAATTAATCAAATCCATCAATCCGTTCGTGAATTATAGCGGTACAACGCACCAACATTTTCAGCTTTATATGTATGATATTAAATAATATTATATGACGAGGTTAGAATCAAAATGGTTTAAGTGACATTTTTAAAACTTTGAAAAAACTGTGCATTAAGTTCTTAACTCATTTAAAAAATTTGTAATTTATCGAATCCGGGAATATTTTGTCTTCTGCTTTTATGGTGAAAGTTGCTGTTAGCAAACCATAAAATTGAATAAAAAAATTAATTGCAAGGTCACTATTGATACGTTTAAGTTACTTGTTCATGTCACCAAAAATGGTATAAGTGATTCGTCACTAGATCTCAGCACTGGCTAGGATTTCACTTGCACAACTTTTTTCCTGAACAGAACTATCATTTCTGTACCCGATTATACACTTAACGAAAAATTTTCAAAAATGTCACTTGGACCATTTTGATTCTAACCCTGTCTTATAATATTGAAGATTATTATTGAAAATTATATAATATTGATTATATATATATATATATATATATATATATAGTCACGTCGGGCCTCTCTGCCCTTAGAGAGCTTCTCTTTGCCGGGTCATCGTACAGGACATCGGGGAAAAATCATGTCCACTCACTCATAAAAAATATATATAATAATATCAATATAATAATAAACATATTCATTTATTTTCATTATTGATGATACATATTGCGGAGGTTGTTGGTACTTTGAAAATTGATAATAAATAATTTTTGTTTTTAAATATTATATTTTAATTTCGCTAATTAATATTGTGTGATATCCTTGGAAGGGGACTTACATATATATTCCTCAAAGCTCATAATGCAGTTGATCTTTGCTGAGCGGGCATCCTCTTCCTTCTTCACATCCTAAGTTGCATTGAGGGAGGTAAAATAAACTTGAGCATGCCGTCCTTCGGATGAGACGTTAAGCGATGGTCCCGAGCCTGTACTATGTCAGGTACTCGTTAAAGACGCCTGTCCTAGGTGAATAAAAATTTAGGTTAAGCAAAATTTAGGACTCCCATAGTAGAGTCGGGCTCATGTCCACCAGAGTGACGAATGAGCGCTCTGGTAGTAGTCGATATGACCTCGTAGTTAAAGCCCGGGCATGAGTCATAAAACCTAACGTAACCTATAATATATATTGAACATTATATAATATTGATAATATTATTATTATATTATATAACATATTATATGAGGTGACCACAGGACTTTCACTTACTTCCCCGATGTACGAAGTATAAGGTAAATTATGTAATCGGTCAAAAATTCGATGCGGAATTTTCAACGGAATTTTATATTTTGCATCTCTAGATTGTATAAAAAAATTTCTGACGATGTATCTGTGAGCTTGACAACTCCCGATAGAATGAATATATCGACACGAAATTTTATAGATGTATTTAGAAACCTCTAAGGACGACACATTAATTTTTAGCGGAATCGGAAAAAGGCGGGATCAGAGAGGCTCAACTCAAAAAATCTTATAATGAATTTATCGACACAAAATTTAGTGCATATTAGTGCAAACGGTCTACTGGTTTTGGAGGGGGAGCGAAAAGTTAATTGATTAATTTGTTATGGGGAAGTACATTGACGGTGATTCACCTACGCCTTTTTATTTTTATTATTATTATTTTTTTATATGACTTATGTACGATGCATATTAGCCATGCGTTTTATCTATGATGGTGGGTGCATGCACCAAAGCCTTACGCTCCAGCTTGCATAACCACCACAACCCCTGCCAGTTCAGTTACTACTTACTAAACTTTTGGTGTACCACTGATGATGACGATGTTTCGTTTATACCAGTTCTGGAGGCTTGATAAAACTGTGAGAAATAAGTATTTTAGTTCTATGAACTCCGTAATTTTAATGCAACTCAAAAATGCAAGTCATGGTATGGTATTTCCGCTATGACTGACATTTCCGGTCTAACCTCCGATTCCGGGCATGACCAAAGATCTTCGATTACTCTTTTAAAACCGCTCGTTTCTCATAAACAATATGTAAGGCAACGTTGTTTCTCTTATCAATATTCGTTCAACAGATATGGGATAATGACGGAAAATATTTCTCAATATGTTGTTATAAAAAGAAATTATTGTTAAATAAATAAATATAAAAATAAAATAATTGAATTAATAAAATTAATAATAATTAAATAAACAAAAAGAATAAATAAATTTATCACATTTCCTGTAGAAATTATATATCTAGTATTTCACTAAATTTTGATTTCTACAGTAGTTCCCGAAAAGGACCCTAAAAAAATATCAAAAGTTCAAGACGTGCAATTTTTAAGAAAGTGCACTTAAAAAAAAAATTCAATTAACAAACTTTTCTAAAGAGATGCCATATTGTTTTTCTAAATTTTTTCAATAATATTAAATCTAATCCAAAGGTTTTTAAATTATCTTACTGGGCCAACAGGGAAAATGAATAGCAAAGAATTTACGTGCATCTACTCGTGAGTAAAAGTATCGATACTTTGTGGTATCGATCGAACCCTATATACAGTAAAATCCGGTTATATCGATATTCAAGAGACCAAGAAAAATACATCGTTATATCTGGAACCAAACTGTTAGACCTACATACACATGTATGGGCTTGTTAGTGAAAAAAAAAGGTGTTTTACAATGATCATAACGAGAAAGTTTACATATTGTTATTTACTTTTTAAAATTTACTTACATACATTATTAACTGTATACATAAATTATGTATACACATGAGTACATATGTATTAATTTTCCACAAAAAAAATAAGTTATTTTAGTAGTTATTTTTTTTAGGCTTACATTTTTGCTTACATGGTTATGAAATTCCGAAGTCACGATCCCTAGGGAAGCAAAGGAAAGACTAATCTGAAACTAGGTTATAGGCACTAGAAGGGAAGAAGGGAGTTCGAATAATATTCTACAAGGGGGAAATGGAATGACTCATTACGCTCGGAAAGAGTAAACAAGAACCGTGTTTAAAACCCTTTTCATCCGTTCAAAACTCATACTGTTTTACCCAATTATGTATGTGCGTATGTACATACATATTATATCGTTATAACAGGAATGAAAAAACATTTTTTTCTTATGTTTTAGATCGTTTTATACGGAATATCATTCATTATACCTAACATCGTTATATCCGGATTTATTTCTTCACTTTTAAATAGTAAACCAAACTAGATACGGGTTTTACATCGTTATATCCGGAAAATCGTTATAAAAGGATTTTACTGTATAAGTCAAATATTGAGTTTTAGCCCAAACGGTCGATTGACTTTGGAGGGAGAGCGGAAACATAATTGATAGTACTGGGGAAGCACATAATTGGTTATTCACTGAAGACTTTTTTTATAATAACTTTTGGAATCAGGGTTCGAAAAACAAGAAATTCTGTTAAAAACTGAGCACCGAACGCCTAACCTATTCCCCTGTGGAGGTCACACATCCTCAAAATGCATTTTTATAGTTTTTCCTTTTCTAAAGATAAAAATTTCTCTTAACTATCTATGTGAGGACAAAAAAACGATTTTTCAAAAATAAAATTATAAGGTAGAGAGAAAGTAAATTACCTCTTTTTAATTTCAAGTATGACCTTTTGGGTCACATAAACACCTCAATAAACACTGCAGTTAATTAGAAATGCAATTACTGAACTTATCTCGTTGAACTGAAAAACGAAACATAGATTTTATGACCAGCAATTATTGGCAGTTAATTTCAGTAGAAATTATCAAAACTATTCTCACTTTATGTTGTTGTACAGCTTCTGGAAGGAATCTAAAAGCTTGAAATGGTTACTATCCTTGTTAAATACCTATAAGTGTTTTTCGTACATTACTATAAGCAGGTTCATAAACATTGTGGTGGGTTGCTATTTTTTTTATTTAATTTTTTTATTAACAAAGACATATTTACAACTGTATAAAACAAAAAAATGTGATGTGGTCATTACAGGACTTTCTTATACAACCAAACTTACAGATTATTGGGTATAAGAATGTCTACTCTCAAGATAACGCTGTACAATGAGACAAAATGAAATGATTTTGAGAAGGGATAGGGGGAGAAAGAATGAACTGTAAGCGTTGTTGGTATAAGAATATCCTATAATTTTTGAGCTCAAGATCATGGGTTCGAAACCCGACCGAGGCCTTTAGTTTATTTTATCTAGGAGGTAAAATAAACTTAAGCATGCCGTCCTTCGGATGGGACGTTAAGCGATGGTCCCGAGCCTGTACGATGTCAGGTACTCGTTAAAGACCCCTGCCCTAGGTGAATAAAAAATTTAGGATAGGCAAAATTTAGGACTCCCACAATAGAGTCGGGCTCATGTCCACCAGAGTGACGAAAGAGTGCTCTGGTAGTAGGAGATATGACCTCGTAGTTAAAGCCCGGAGCCATAAAACCTAACCTAACTTATATTTTTCTTAATTTTTATAATTTTTCAAAAAAACTGCCAATACAGAAACCATATTTTAAAGTGCGTTGCTATGCGTTACGATTGAAAAATTCCTTTTTTTTTTTTTTTTTGCCTCATGTACGATGCATATTAACCATGACTCTTATAATGGGGTTTACCTAGTTATTTACTACATCAATGGCCCCGGGAGGATGTTCTATCTACGAAATAAAACTCACTCCCAGACGGGATTCGAACCCGCAAACCAAGGTGGAAAAATTACTTATTGTTAGATATATTCCTTATAGACATATAGTTTACAATCTTCGGGGGCCTATAACTATTGTCGTATTGAACTTATCTCAAATCTGAGGACTTATGAACGATTGGAAATTTTATGAGAAACAATTTTGGTAAAAATCGATTTTTCGATAGGACTAATCGTTTTCGGGTAAATCAAGGAAACGTCTAAAAATATCTGTTTCAAAACTACATTTCAAGATGATCTTCATCACACATTTTTCACATTACAACACACTACTCGCTACATACGCAGACGACACAGCCATTCAGCACACTCTGACCTGAAACTAGCAAGCTCACACTTATAGGAACATTTACACCAGCTAACATATTGGGCTAACAAATAGAGAATAAAAATTAATAGAGACAAATCCCTGCAAACCACATTCAATCTCAGACAACACTTGTCCTAAACGCAAAGACCTCGAGATTTGGACGACTGAAATCAATCATCGGACGACGATCTATAATGATCTCAACATCCCATTTATACCCATTGTTATCAGGACATGCTATCAGAATTTTTATGACAACTTCCATCGCATGGCAGAGGGACCTGCTGCAGGACTAGCCTGGACCCCTCTTCGGTCACGCACTTGACACTGTTCAACTTATCCCAATGGCTAATGGCAAATGTTATGCCGTTGTAAATATATAAATAAATTATGATTAGTTTCAGATGAGACCATGTGCAACCTGTTTTCATTTCAACTTGTTGAAAACTATAGGAGACTCAACAGTCGGGGCTAAAAGCCTTTGGTAGTTTGAACGTGCTCCAAAGCTGAGAAGTGGGAAAGCATTTAGCTAACTTTGACACTAGGTCAATGAAGTGCTAAGTACATGAGACAATACTACACTAAATACGGGACTTTAGAACTTACTAAGGTTGAACTTAAAACTGTCAAAACCTAAAGTTACTAAGCATCGATTCACTTGAGATTCTAATATTAAGTAGCAGAGGGGAACTTAGGTAGTATGGCTCCCTCATAATGTAGTAACATATTTGAAATTTTAAGTATTGTGATCCTGCGAAAATTCGAGATTCGAACTTGTTTACTAAGCTCGTGATCGCGGGTTCTGAATATATCGACACAAAATATGTTATAAGAATTCAGAAGACCATAATGTGTCAACTATTGTTTTTTAGCCAAACGTTCGAATGGTTTTGGAGACAGATCGAAAACCTATTTTTTTTTTTTTTTAATTTGTATTAATTATAGGTTAGGTTAGGTTTTATGACTCATGCCCGGGCTTTAACTACATGGTCATAATCGCCTACTACCAGAGCGCTCTTTCATCACTCTGGTCGACATGAGTCCGACTCTACTGTGGAAGTCCTAAATTTTGCCTACCCTAAATGTTTATTCACCTCGGGCAGGGGTCTTTAACGAGTACCTAACATCGTACAGGATCGGGACAATCGCTTAACGTCCTATTCGAAGGACGGCGTGCTTAAGTTTATTTTACCTCCCAGATAAAACAAACTGAGGGCCTCGGTCGGGTTTCGAACCCACGACCTTGAGCTCAGAAGGCAAGCATGCATACCACTGAGCTACCGGCGCCCTTATATATTTATTTATTTATTACATTTTATGACGAAAATTCCTTTGGCTGTATGGTTAATTTTGTACTATGTTACTATTATGTAGAGATTAGTTTTATTTATTTTGTATATTAGAATGAATGGTTTTGTCTGTAGAGAGAGTGAGTGAATCTAGATATCGCCATCTCTTAGAGCTATGCCAGTTGTCCTTTAACCTCTGTGCTGTATGGGTGGAGTAAGTAAGTTTATAATTTTTTATCTTGTTACTCTGTACCCTGATGCTTTAAGATTTATAGTTTTCATTATTTGTATATTTTATGTATTCTATCATAGATGAACCACTGATGATGAGACTGTTGCGTTGAAAACCGGTTCTGGTCAAAATAAAACAGTGGGAAGACAACGTCTTTTATTTTTATGGGAAAACCTAATTGATTAATTCGTGATGGAGAAGTACATTCTCAGTGATTTGCTGACTAATTTTTAAATTTGCTGAATCCATTTGTTGGCTAGTTAAAGAGGAGTAGACAGAAGATGTATGTTCATCAGATGGATCTGGTCTATCAGCAATAATGGAGTCGAAGTCGCAGATGGATTTAAGACACTCCTGTTTCAATCCATCATTCGTTCCGATGGTCCACTCGAGCCATTGTCAATCTATCCACTTGAAGCCGATTAGCCACTTGACTCGTGGGAGATGTATATAAATCTTATTGCAATAATCGTAAAATATTGATATTGACGTTACCTCTTCCACTCTCACACTCATTATTTACTAGAGGTGCGCATCAAATAGAAAATATCGATATAAAATCGATATGCTCTATTATCGGCATGTAAAGTAACTATAATTTATATTGTTAGTTACCAGAGCGCTCTTTCGTCACTCTGGTGGACATGAGCCCGACTCTACTGTAGGAGTCCTGAATTTTGCCTAGCCTAAATTTTTATTCACCTAGAATAGGGGTCTTTAACGAGTACCTGACAAGTTCTAGGTACACGTTTAAAATTTCGTGTCGACACATTCATTTTATAGGGAGTTATCATGTTCACAGAAACACACACGTAGACAATGTTAATTAATACTTCGTTTAGCTGGGAGAAGTAAACAGGATAAAATTATAATATATTTCTCCTCTTCAAATATATGCATTATATTCCATAATAGAAAATGTAATTAATTAACGGTTTATGTATTTATTTTATGACTACTTAACTCTTCTTTAATATAAATTAATAAAGGACGCCGGTAGCTCAGTGGTATGCGTGCTTAGGTAAAATAAACTTAAGCACGCCGTCCTTCGAATGGGACGTTAAGCGATGGTCCCGAGCCTGTATGATGTCAGATACTCGTTAAAGACCCCCCTGCTCTAGGTGAATAAAAATTTAGGGTAGGCAAAATTTAGGACTCCCATAGTTGAGTCGGGCTCATGTCCACCAGAGTGACGAACGAGCGCTCTGGTAGCAGGCGATATGACTTCTTAGTTAAAGCCCGGGCATGAGTCATAATAATTAACTATAAATTAATATGCAAAATTAAATTAAGAGTTTTCAACGGGATTTCATATTTTCCGCCTGCAGATTCCAAAAATATGAAAAAAAAAACTGTGTTTCTGTGAAAACGATAATTCCCTATAGAATAAATATATCGATACAAAATTTCATATGTGAATCTAGAACCCTATAACGAAAACAACTATCGATTTTCAGCCAAATCGACTAAAGGGAAAGGAAGGATCAGAGGGAGGTTCAATTCTAAAACCCAAATAACTGCCGATGTAATGAATATGTTGACATAAAATTTCATAATTGAAGTCAGAACCAAATGAGGAAATAATCTGACACATTTCAGCCATATTGGCCGAAGGAAGGGGGGTTCAGGAGGTAGAAAACGGAATTCCTGGGGAAGTATATAGCCGGTGAATCACCGACAATTTTTTTTTACTATTATTGTTATTTCTAAGCACATGTTGAACATAGCCATATAGTTCCTGGACTTCTAGTGTCAGAGATTCTGTGAAAGTAAGATAAGGCATTTCTATTGACATTTCATTCCTCTGAAAAGCACATTTCATTTCTCCACAATGACTTGGTGTGTATGCACTTAACCCCAGTGAAATGGTTTGACCTGCTCTTCCCCTGGGTTCGAACCCATTCGGATAATACTACTTTCAATTAAATCCCTGAAGTAATTCCCAGTCCAGTTCAAATAAAGGATATCATAAAAAAAGGTCTCTGGCATTGAGGTAGATATGGACCTCACTTTACGGCCAATATCGTTTTATTTACAGGTCTTCTGCCTCCAGCCCCTCCGGATAACTTCTACTATTAAATATATTACTTTCACAGATACACCAAGTGTAGGGAAAGTTATGTAATCAGTCAAAAATTCGATGCCGAGTTTTCTACGGAATTTTATGTTTCCCAAACCCCAGAAAATTAAAAAAAAAAACAAATATCAAGTTCATCCTGGGGCGTAGCCAGGATTTTGGGCAGGGGGGGGGGGCAAAGTTAGGCTACGGGGGGGGGGGGGGGGGGGGGGGGGGGCTTATAGACTCCCGGGGGCACAGCCCGCAGTTTCCAAGGTTAGCGCTGTACACTTTTTGTTATTAGTTTGGGAGACTAGGAACTCTAGAAGCTCCCCCTGAGCTTAAGGATACTTAAGCTGACTTTACATTTTTTTTTTAAGTGGGTCGGTGAAAATCTCATAGACACCTGGAGCCTCCAGAGCTCTGAGATAGTGTGGGACTCTAACTCCACTAAAACACCTGTGTTGCAACAACTGAGCGGGCCCAACAAGTTGCTTTTCTTTCATAATATGATTTTACATGAGTAGCAAAAATGCAAAGGCAGCAGCATTGTAATGCACGCTGTGGTTTCTGTGCTTTTAGAATTAAATGACTCACAGCCAATAGCGTGCATTTGCTGCTGCTTTGCATTTTTACTGCGCATGAAAAATCAGCTTTGAGAGAATAAATTATAACATAAATGAAAATTTTGAGCGAGGAAATGAAATGATCGAATTCATATATATTTAAATAAATGTAATATGACTTGTTCTGTACATGTACATTTATGTAACAGCTGATTGCTGATTTAGGAATCAGACACAGGGGAAATTTGAAGATCCTATTGGTAACTTGTAAGCAATCCATTTTTAATAAAAACTATTTTTTTAGTTTATTTAATTGTTATCTTGTTTTTTTGCTCTGGCCAGGGGGGGGGGGGGGGGGGGGGGGCATGTGCCTATGCCCCTGAGTTCATCCCATAAGTAATGTCGGTTTCTCATTATTGCCTGTTTGTATACAAAATTGAAGCCTACTGCCTTTGGATGATGATTTGTTTACCAATAATATTTAAATAGGTATTAATAAGTAATTAACTTATATTGTTTTGACTGAGGAATACCTATCTTTAGGTCTTCAGTTCACATTTTACCATGGAAGTGACTAGTGAACATATTCGGCATATTTTGTTATGGTCAAATAAGTGAGAGGCAGGTGCAACGATGGTTTCAAAAATT
The DNA here is from genome assembly GCA_963662175.1 of Aradus depressus. Taxonomy (NCBI): domain Eukaryota; kingdom Metazoa; phylum Arthropoda; class Insecta; order Hemiptera; family Aradidae; genus Aradus; species Aradus depressus. The sequence continues at coordinate 15,750,940 of OY759224.1, read as the reverse complement.
TCGTGGTTGACATTTCGATCTTGTAGATGAGCCTCGCTCAGGCCGACCTGTTCAATTAGATGAGGATCTTCTGAGAGCTGTAGTTGAAGAAAATTCAGATGTAACAGTAATGGGGAGCCATTTCTCGCTAGGATCGTCACTGGTGACGAAAAGTGGGTTCTGCACAACAAGGTTGTGGGTTCTAGACAATGGCTAAGTGCAGGGCAAGAACCAATACCTCAGCCTAGAGCAGGCCTCCATCCTGAAAAGGTTTTGCTTTCTGTTTGGTGGGATATGGGAGGCATAATTCACTATGAATTTTTAAAAATGAATGAAATAATATATATATATATATATTACTTTATTCTTTTTTATTATACACTTACAACTATGTATCAATTATTTTGCTGAATCTTGCTGATTTTCGTTGGCGTAGCTGGGCATGCCCCCCCAGAAAAGTGCGATCTAGTGTTTACGCGTTTACATTTCACCTCGGAGCCTGACGGATCAGACTAATTGACTGTCCAGGGAAAAGTATGTATGCGGTGCGCCTAAAATGTCATGTATTGTCATGAAATTGTATGTCTGTCCAGAAACTTATAACGACAACACCTATTGATTTGCCAAAGGTAAAGAGAAATTAGACTTAAAATAAAAACTCTAATGAATATATTGACACAAAATTTGTCAATTGTCATTAACTCAGTTGCAAAGACGATACTACATGTTATGAAATACCGCCAAATCATTGAACTAGTCTCGTGTTGAAACAGTGAGCTTATCGGATTAATTGGATCAAAACCATGTGATAAAAATTGGATTTCAGGAATATATTCGGCAGATCTTGTTATGTTTAATCTTCTCTGTTTCATGGTTCTTGTTCATATCTTTTACCAAAAACATTGTCTGACATATCTGACAACTATCTGAAAAAATGTCAATTTAAATATTACACAGTTCGAAAAGATAACAAATATATTTTTTTCATTTCTAAAAACTATGATATGGAGTATGATTGGTAAAATAAACAATTGTTTTGTAGTTTTCGACACTTCCTGCCTCAGAGTGTCAGTAAAATAAATGAAAGACGTTGTCTTCCCACTGTTTTATTTTAAACCAGAACCGGTTTTCAACGTAACAGCATCATCATCAGTGGTTCATCCACCCACACAGCACAGCGGTTAAAGGGCAACTGGTCAGTGTGCTGTGTGGGTGGAATGAACCACTGATGATGACGCTGTTGAGTTGAAACACCAAACGATCAATAAGGAGTACTACCTACAAGTGCAACGCCGTTTGCGTTAAGCAATCCGAAAAAAATTCATGGCTTTTGCACCACGATAATGCACTTGCTCACACTTCATTGCTTGTTCGTGAATTTTTGGCCAAAAACAACACTGTATGATGCCACAGCCTCCATATTCTCTAGACATGGCTCCGTGTTTCTGTTCCCAACAATAAAGAGAACCTTAAAGGGTTTCACAAGCATAGATGAGATTAAAAGCCCATCGCTGAGAGAGCTAAATGCTATCACAAAGATCGAGTTCCAGAAGTGTTTCGGGGATTGGAAGAAGCGCTGGCGTAAGTGTATAATACCTAATGGGGACTATTTTGAAGCGGATAACATTGATGTAGACGAATAAATATAATTCTTTTCAAAAACCGAAAATTCCCGTTATTTTTTGAACACTCCTCGTACATACATTACTCCTGGCCCAGAATAAGAATGATATCTCGAATATTTTCTATTATTTAATCAGCGCTCTGAAACTTAAATCATTCATTGTTAATGAATAATGTATTCAACTTCCATATTATATTGATATTCAATGCCTACATCCCCACTCAATATTTTCTGTCTTTGTTACTTTATTAATATACATTTTTTATTTTTTTTTTTTCTCTTTTTAATATTACTTTTCATTTTATTTTTTTCTCACTTAATCATTATTAATAATTTTGTTTATTTCTTTATTTAAATTCAAATTAATTTCATTTATAAATTTTGTACTTTATTCTCACTTATAACTTTGTACCGATTTAACAAAATTAATATAATGTTTATTTTATTTTATTATTCTTATAGTGTTGTGCAAAGGTTCCTTTATATATGTCATTATTGTTCAGATGATCAATATATAATTTTGATAATTTTAATGTTAATATTGTAAAAGTAATGGTCACTGACTCAATTGTATAGGGGTGATCCCTTTAAACCATGTATGGGCAACCGTTGACATGTTGTGGGCCAAACTTTAGTGTGCAAATACTTTCGCGGGCCGCGTAGATGGTTCAAAATAAAATAACTTCGAACTTTAAAGTAGTGTTCATAATTTTTAGCGATAGATATCAGACATGAAATAATAAGACAATGTTATTATACCTAATACAATTTATTAAAATAACAAAATGAAATTAAAAAAAAATAGGTACAATATTATAATTAAATCGTGAAATTTGGAATTATTACAAACTACGAAAGTTAAGTAGCGACACCGAAATCAATGAGACACTCTCGGGAAGGGGTTCTTTTTGCATGTATTTTGTTCGGTCGTAACACTATCAATCAATCACATGAATACGATCGCATCCGCAAACACGCACATTAAAAACACAAAAAAAATACGCAAATTTATTGACCATTAACAAACACGCGATGACATGAAATTGTCCTCACTCGCCTTGCTCGCTCACTTGATTCCGCAGGAGCAAGCGACAAACCCCATCCTACTCGATCTTCCTAATTTGGAGTGAGTGTGAGTAAGTAGTGTAATATTATTTTTTTTTTTTTAAATAGGGTTTTTCAAAATGTCTCGCGGGCCGGACCAAATCTTACAGCGGGCCGGATCCAGCCCGCGGGACGGTTGTTGCCCATATGCTTTAAACAATAAAAACTATTATTATTATCATTATTATTATTATTATTATTATCATTATTATTATTATTAGTTTTCCAATACTTATGGGATACTTATTTTTATATTTTCTGTTCCAGAATTGTGGAGGGATATCATCTACAGCTTGCAGGTAGGTTTATATTGATTAAAACGAAGTTTCGACAGCCCTTAAAGAGATATCTGTGGATGAACTCCGCCAAAAAAATATAAATTAATGCCTATGTATCAAATAAAGTTTTTGAATATAAAACACGATTTTTTAAATTATGTTTACTCCATTATTTTTGAACAATGAGAAAAAAATTTCGTTTTTAGTTGAAATTTTCTTATTCTTTCCATTGTCCTCAAGAATGGGTTATGTTTAGTTTATTTGAAAATCATCTTTCTTCCTACTGTTGTGAGGGAAAAAATTATTATTTTTCATAAAAACCATTAATGTTTCAAATATGAAGAGCGTAGGTAGACAGGATTTTAAGTTTTTTAAATATTTCTGAAGCTTGTTCTTTGAGTAATATTAGTTATTATTGTTAGTACTTGGAGTAGAGAAGGGGTTAAATAAGTTATAAGACGCTGGTAGCTCAGTGGTATGCGTGCTTGCTTACTGAGCTCAAGATCGAGGGTTCGAAACCCCGGCCAAGGCTCTAAGTTTAATTTATCTGTGAAGTAAAATAAACTAAAGCCAGCCGTTCTTCGGATGGACCCGAGCCTGTACTATGTCAGGTAAGCGAAGTATAGGACTCCCACAGTAGAGACGGGCTCATGTCCACCAGAGTGATGAAAGAGCACTCTGGTAGTAGGCAATATGATCTTGGAAGTTGAAGACCTCTGTATCTTTAACAAGTAACTACATCCGACTACCAACCAAGAAATAACTGTAACATTATACATACGTTATTGTACGTTTAAACAGTATCCAGTTACTGGTAAAACTGTGTCTCAGGGATAGGTGTGTGTGTCTGTGTCCAACCCAGTGAAGACTAGAAACCTTGGATTCATGCTGCAGCGGCCTGGGAAACTGTCAAACTAACCATACTATGTAAGACAATACCTTGAGTTGTGGGTGGGTGTGCTCTGGGCATAACTCACCCTGCTGGGCAGGGCATTTCACTTCATCAGGTCTCCCTCCAGCTACCAGAAGATCGTGACTTACCAAGAACGCCTACAATTCCATGTTCGTAGAAGAAGGTTCAAATCGAGAACATTTAAGGAGCTCCATGTTTCTTGTTCTTTTTGTATGCTTATGGTTGTTTCCTTGCATTATATGGCGCCGGTAGCTCAGTGGTATGCGTGCTTGGCTTCTGAGCTCAAGAACATGGGTTCGAAACCCGACCGAGGCCCTTAATCTATTTTATCAGGGAGGTAAAATAAACATAAGCACGCCATCCTTCGGATGGGACGTTAAGCGATGGTCCCGAGCCTGTACGATGTTAGGTACTCGTTAAAGACCCCTGCCCTAGGTGAATAAAAATGTAGGGTAGGCAAGATTTAGGACTCCCACAGTAGAGTCAGGCTCATGTCCACTAGAGTGACGAAAGAGCGCTTTGGTAGTAGGCGATATGATCTCGTAGTTAAAGCCTGGGCATGAGTCATAAATCTAATCTAACATGTATATATATATTATTTTTATTAATTTGTCATCAATCCGTGGCGATCAGTGTTCGTCCTCAGCCCGTCATGCTGCTTTCTTCTTCTCCCGCCAGGAGCCGACAAACCGGTTGAACTCTGTGTAGCTGGACGTCACCAGCTGCCTCCGTAGGTACGATCCTGTTCCGCGAATCAACTCCCTGTCCTTAACATATGGCGAACATTGAAGGATTACATGCAGTCTTGATTCCCTCGCAGGAACAATATCGGTGGTTCTTCTTTTTAAAGAAGAAGGGTTTGGTGGTATCTTTGTGATCTGATAATATCCTGGTCAGACTGTATTCATGTTAAGTTACAAGGTAGCTATTATCTATTGCAGAATGGACTAGTTAATGTCAGAAAAATGATGATTTCAACCTTATATACTAGCTAAGAGGTTTACATATTTAAATTTCTAACATTACCTGGCTCAGTACGCCAATATCGATAATAACAAGCTATTGTCGATAATGTCGAACCCGCAACCATGGTGAGACCATGCGACCAAAGCCCTACGCTCTGGCCCGCACGGCCACCATGGTTCCTATTGATGTATTTCAATTCATTATTATAGAAAACCAGAATGATGAACAAGAAACAAAATTCAATAACTTCCATTGATGGAAACAATAGCTATTCACGCATTGAACAAATGAAGAGGGGGGGAGGAGAGTTGAAAATGGCAGGTTAAAGGTTCGACTGATGATAGATGGTGCCCTCATAGCTTCAATCAATCATCACTCCTACTACCCTGTACAAATAAATAAAACAAATCTTTTTTATTCACAAATATAAAGAAAAAGTATGTTTTTTAAAAATATTGTCTATTTCGAAAAATATATATGGGAGTACTTTCGGTATTGCTACCATCTTAAAAATACACAATAATAATCCAGCCTCTGTGTATACGTACTTCTTTTTCTATTTCAAAGTTATTCTGTTATTATTAAGATTTCAATTCGAGACGAAATTCTATTTTTAATGTTTTTCATAATTTTAAGACTTCACTGTTCAGCAGGGACAGAGAAAAAAACCCGTGGGGGCTGAAAAAGGGGACAGTTCGGATTGTTAACTGATTGAACTTTCATTTATTCGTTGTCCTGGCTGAAGATGGTAGCAATACCGAAAATCCTCCCATATATTTTGTGAAATAGACAATATTTTTTAAAATCATACGTTTTTTTAAATATTTTTTCGTTAAGTGTTTCACAATATCTCTGCAAAAATGTAGAGTATAGAAAAAGAAAGTAATTTATTTGGGCCGGCATTCAAGTGCCTTTTACAAAAATGACAAAATACAGAAAAATAAAAATAAAAAAATAAAATAAATAAATAAAACTAAAATCTAAGCTAAAATGTGCTGTGGGAGTCTGGGTCGCAGTCGGCGATGTGCGGTGGGCTGTCCAATATTGAAGTGGACAGCTCCAGGGCTGGGGGGCAGGTTTGGAATGATTGTAATTTTCGTTTTACTGTTTTGCTTGCACTGAACCATATTGGGCAAGTATATGTTAGTAGTGGACGTAATAGTGATGTGTACAAGATTTTGATGCAATTTGGGCGGAGTGGAGTGTTGCGGTTAATGAGTGGATAAAGTTGTGAGAGTCTTTGATATGCTTGTGTTAGTTTTGTTGAGATGTGGGTGTGCCATGTAAGTCTTGTGTCCATGTGTAAACCGAGATATTTTAATGTTTGTTGTGAAGTATTCCAGGGAATATCAGTATTATCAATTTGGATGTTGTTGGTTTGGCGTATTATAATACTACTTACAAGTTTAGACATTACACCATCTGATTTGTTTATTAAAAATATGTATAGTGGCAAGGGCGCCGGTAGCTCAGTGGTATGCGTGCTTGTCTACTGAGCTCAAGATCGTGGATTCGAAACCCGACCGAGGCCCTTAGTTTATTTTATCTGGGAGGTTAAATAAACTTAAGCCCGCCGTCCTTCGGATGGGACATTAAGCGATGGTCCCGATCCTGTACGATAGGTACTCGTTAAAGACCCCTGCCCTAGGTGAATAAAAATTTAGGATAGACCACATTTAGGACTCTCACAGTAGAGTCGGGCTCATGTCCACCAGAGTGACGAAAGAGCGCTCCGGTAGTAGGCGATATGACCTCGTAGTTAAAGCCCGGGCATGAGTCATAAAACCTAACCTAACCTGTATAGTGGCCTAGGACTTTATTATACCAACCACGTTTGTACAGAACCCTCTCCCTCCTTTCGCTAAAAATTATTACATATCAATCCATTTTTGGTAGGTTTAACCATTTTCGCGTCTAAAAAAATAGACTTATTACGTCCTCTTGGTAGTTGGTAGTTGTGTGATGGCAACAGTTGCGACAAACTTTTATAAGATAAAAAAAAAAAAAAAATTTTTGGAATCAGGAAATCGGGAAAACTCCGGTGAAAACTCAATATCGAATTTCTGACCGATTATTACTTCTCCGATTAAAAAAAAATTGTGTTGTCACCACACATATTTCTTCCTATTTACAATTACAAAGAGTGAGGTGGTGTTTAAAAAAAAAAAATTTATATATATATATATTATTTTTAACCTCTTCCCCGGGTCAACGATACAACATTTATCATTTTTTCGTAACAGCCCTAAGGTCATCGTTTGCCATTCTGAATGATAAATTGGAGTGCACCGTGCCACAAATATTGCAATTTCCTCATTAACACGAAAGACCCATAGTCTTGTCAGACCTTTTGACTCAGTTCACGAGTGTCCAATTGACCCTATTGACCTCCTTTTGACCTTTGACCTCACGACTAATGTTAAAGAACAGCATTGACCTTTGACTTATACTGTGCTAGTAATTATCATACAAAAAAAAAAAGTCGTCAGTTAATCACCGGCATTGTTCTTCCCCAGAAGGAATTAATCAATTAACTTTTCGCTCCCCCTCCAAAACTAGTCGACCGTTTACGCTAATATTTAACAGTTGACTTACATAGGGGCTCCTAAATTGTCATACCCAAATTTTGTGTCGATAAATTCACTACATCGGCAGTCATTAGGATTTTTGAATTGAGCCTCTTCTTCTGAACCCCCCCCCCCCCCCCCCCCCCCCCCACCCTTCCCTTAGGTCGATATCCCTGAAATTTGGAATGATATGTCCTCATTGGGTTTTGACTCAAACTATGAAATTTCATGTCCATACGTTCATTACATCGGCAGTTGTTGGGGTTTTTGAGTCAATCCTCACCCTTTATCCCCCTATTCCCTCTTTGGGCGTTTTGGTCGAAAATTAATAGGTGTCGTCTTTAGAGGGTTTTGGGTTTACATATAAAATTGGGTGTCGACACATTCATCCTATCGGAAGTTAAATCATAAGGAGAAATCATTGTCGATGGTTCACTCAGACTCTATATGCTAATCGATTTTCAATAGTGCACAACTATAATCTCAACAGCAAATTGTTAACAGAATTCGGCTCTGGATTATTCCGATGCCTTACTAGAAATATTTTGAAATATAATTTAGGGGCTGTTCACAAACTACGTCACACGCCTAGGGGGGGGGGGGGGGGGGGGGGGGGGGGGGTTATAACTTATGTGATGATTGTGACGGTGGGGAGGGGGGACTAAACAAAAAAAATGACGTCACGTTTATTATTACACTTTAAAATAAGGGAGTAGACAATTTTCTATTTATTTATTTCTTCATCATACGTATTCTACATTCGTTATATTTCGATGTGTGTCAACAAAACAGTAATTTTTAATACCGACAGAAGGTAACCTATAAATTACTGCGCGCGCATGCGATTTCGTTCTCAGCTTTCCTTGTTTCGTTGTACTCGTGATGAAATGACGTCACGTTTAGGGGGGTTCAATTAAATGAGACCAATTGTAACAAGGGGGACGGAGGGGGTTAAAAACACCTCAAAATTGCGTGACGTAGTTTGTGAATGGCCCTATATTTCTTGAATACAGTTTAGTTATTATGATTCATATCGCCTACTACCAGAGCGCTCATTTTTCGTTCTGGTGGACACGAGCCCGACTACTGTGGGAATCCTAAATTTTTCCTTTCTAGGTTTATTCACCTATGGTTTTTTTAACTTCAACCCACTTTAACCTTTATTTATATACAGTTTTTTGCAAGATAGTTATTATGACTCATGCCCGGGCTTCAACTACAAGGTCATATCGCCTACTAACAGAACACTTTTTCGTCATTCGGATGGACATGAGCCCGATTCTACCATGAGAGTCCTAAATTGGCTTATCCACAATTTTTTATTCACCTAGGGTAAGGGGGTCTTTAAGGAGTACCTGGCATCGCACAGGCTCGGGACTATCACTTATCATCTCATCCGAAGGACGGCATGCTCAAGGTATTAAGCTCAGTAGGCTAGCACGCTACCTTCTAGCTACAGCACCGAGGGCGCCTTCTGTATATATGTCAAGGTTAGGCACACTATTATATATGGAAAAATCAGGTGAATTAATGAGATCGAAGAAGAAAAACAGGTTTTAGAGATTGCCAATAACAACTCATAAATAAAGGTTTATGCATACTAAATTCAGAGAAAGGTTTTCTTGTGAGATTTAGAGAGTCGTTCATATTTAGCTGTAAGGTGTGGTAATCTAATACCCTGGTTGTTAGTGCTTTTTTCTCCTTCGAAATTATTATTTTATTATTTAAAATCATTATTTATAAGAATAAGTTCAGATCGGAGCTGCACGAAACATTCCCAAAGGGCTGCTAGTGAAATTATTTTTTTTAAGGGACCCTTTTACTCTTCTGTGATAATTAATAATATGTAAATAAAAATGAAAAAAATTGAAAAATGAGATAAACAAATATTAAATATAATTAAATAATAAAATTCCTGTAGAAATTGTAGCTGGTCTTCTACTAAATTTTGGTTTCTACAGTAGTTTCCGAAAAGGGCCCTAAAAATATCGAAAGTTCAAGACGTGCAATTTTGAAGAAAGTGCACATATTTTTAAAAAAATCAATTACAAATGTTTCATTTGGATTTCTTCTAAATATACTAAAGAGATGCCATCTTGTTTTTGCGTAAATCGAGAAAATGTCTAAAAAATGGATTTCAAAATTACGAAATTTCACCCTGAACCGTCTAACGACGACTCCTATCGATTTTCGGACAAATCCAGGGGGAGCCTTAACATAACAATTCTAATAACTGCCGATAGAATGAATGTATGGACACAAAATTTCTTATGTGAATTCAAAAAACCATAAGGACGACACTTAATAATTTTCAGGAGGGAGAGAGTTCAGAGGGGGGCACAATTCAAAAACCTTAATATCTGCCGATGTAATGAATATATCTACATGAAATTTCAAATTTAAAGTCAAAACCCAATGTGTCATTAACGAGTATCTGAAACCGCACTGGCTCGGGACCATTGGTTAATGACCCATCCGAAGGACGGCGTGCTCAATGATTCTTGGATATAACGATTTGGAATGGGCGAGCAATTGAGACATTTCTGACTGGAATTTTTCCAGAGACTTGCCTTTTCTAAAAGAGGTCTGGTTTAAGTCAGGGGTATGAGACGTCATATTCGGTGCACGTTCAGGGTTCATTGATAGAGGGTCGTTACCCCACTACAATGTACGTGAAAGGGTTCCTTTTATAGTGGGTACCATTCATGGGCAAAAATTTCATTGAGGTCGATCATGATCTCAGAAAGTTTTTCTGGAAATATCCAAAGAATTTAACTTCCCTAACTTTAGAGAAATACATATATGTTAGTTGTCAATAAATCAATATTTGTTTTGAACAACAATATACTTCCCCAGCGCGAATTATACAACAAAGTTTTCGATTTCCATCTAAAAAATTAATCATGACTTTGAATCCTAATACAAAATTTCGTGTCAATTTATTCAGTTTATCGGGAGTTATTAGCGTTTTTGAGTTGAGCTCTGATCCCCTTTTTCCCTTCAGCCGATTTCACTGAAAATTTATTGGTTTCGTCCTTATGGGATCCTAGATACACATATAAAATTTCATATCGATATATTCATTATTTAGGGAGTTATCGTATTCAAAGGCAAACAGACAGACATATTTTTTTTTTAATATTTGGAATTTAAAGGTCGAAAAACATGAAATTCCATTAAAAACTCTGCTTCGAATTGCTGACCGATTACATAACTTCCCCTATACTTCATATAGCTGGGGAAGTAAAATAACTGGCTAGAATTTATTTACTAGAAATTCAATATTTATTTTATTTTTTGGTCATATTAGCCATGACTCTAATAGTGGTGTTTTACCTGATTATTTACGACATCCATGAAAGGGAGTTCTATCTACGAAATAAAACTCACTCGCGGATGGGATTCGAACCCGCAAACCAAGGTGAGACCATGCGACCAAAGCTCTACGCTCTAGTCTGCACGGCCACCATGGCTCCCTACTAGAAAGTCAATAGGGACTTTTGATTCATCATACTAATTTTTTGAGTTTAGTCTATATTGATCCCCCAATTTCTTTCGACTGATTTGGCGGAATATAGTTTATGGCTCCTCCGATGGCCGAACGACGTTTGCCAACATTCCTGACGTCCGAGTCCGCCTGCGCTCCACTTGGGTACAGCCCGATCACTGGACATCTCAGTTACTATGAGGTCACGGCGACTTCAACTCCAAACTCTTCTTCTTCAAGAGGAAGGATAGCCTGAACTGTTCGTGTGGCGGCATCGAGACTGCAGAACATGTGGTTCTTGATTGTCCGCTGTACGACAGGGCTAGGGTGGATTTGATGCGCGCGACAGGATCGTATCTGGGATTGACCCTGCCGGAGTTGATGACGAAGTCGAACTACCCGGCGTTCGGCCGGTTTGTCACCTCCTGGCGGGAACAGAAAAAGGCATTTTGACCCGGCGCCGGGGGCTGAGTTCTACCCCCGGCAACCGTGATGTAGAAGCAGCCCCACTCCACTGATCTTGAGCTCTCTCGGCGCCAACAGGCAGCCGCAGTACAAGGGGGTTTGGGAGCGCCAGTCTGTCCCGCAAGGGACCGGAGGCAATCGCCCCCAGACATCCATAGCAACAAAAAATGTTATTTGTATGTAAATAAAACCAATATAACATAATGTATGTACCTCTTCCCCCGACGATATCGGGCCCGGTGATTTGCCGGAGCACCCTTAAAAAAAAAAAAAAAAAAAAAGTATTACTCTTATTGAGTTTTGGATTCGCATATAAAATTGCGTGGTGGGTGAAGGGAGGGTTTTCAACCTTAAAACCTTTAAAACTGTCAATGTAAATAATACGTTTATGAAGATTGAGTAAAGCCATATTGATTTACACCCAAATCAGTTAATTCATTTGAGAGGGAGAGCAAGCACTTAATGGATTTTGGCTGGGGAGGTACATTGCTTATGATTACTAATTCCAATAGAACGCCATTGGAGACATACTGTCTGCATTCATGTCAAAACACTTGCAGATAAGGTCGTTTTTCTTCGAATCTTTTCTTTATTCTATCGTGAGTAAATGTTCTTTAGTTATTTCTTTGAAGGTAAATATACAAAGATCATATCACAAAAGAAAATTGAATTGTTTTTTTATTTGTTTTTAGTTTCCAGTTGTATGAAATATTGTTATGTTAATCGCTGAGATTTCAACGAATTTTCATGTTTTCCGACTTCCTGATTCCAAAAATTATAAAAAAAAAAAAGTTGTCGGTAAATCACCGGCAATGTACATCCCCAGAACAGATTAATCAACCAAAAAACAGTCCTCATTCTAAATTTTGTGTCGATAAATTCATTCTATCGGCAGTTATTAGAGTTTTTTGATTGATCATCCCTTGAACCCCCACTTACTTTTTTTTTTTTTGACATGAAAACGTCTATTGGCTCGTTAAGCACAGTGATAACCGGTCAAACTTTCTTGTGTTACAAAATACCGTCAGATTTCAATCGATAATAACTACGAGACTAATAATGCGATAACAACGGTTGAGGTCACAATGGATAGAGCATGTCTGTACGTGTGTGTTGTGCAGTGTTTGTTTTGCCTGTGACGTTATCGGGCTAGTGTGGGCGCAGGCGGATGGTTGTTACGAATTAGCGTTGTGTAAAATTAGAAATTAGTGTAGCGTGATAACGCGTTTAGATAAGACGTTGACTCGGGTGTCATTGTAAAGAGTTTGAGGAGCACTACTAGGACTCAAAGTGAAACAATAAAAATATTCGCTGAAATGTAAGTAAAATTCGGTATTAAATTGAAAATTTCTAAAAAATTAAAGATGTCGTCTCATATGAATCGTAAATATGCGCGGAATTTTCGAAAACGCAAATCAGAGGAAAGCTCGCATCAAAAGGAATTTAAAAAACCTAAAAAGTCACGGAAAATCTACCTTGACTATGACTTAAAGTTTTTTTTTTTTTGGGTGCTCCTGACCCTCTGAGGGGGTTGGTCACATCACCTTATTGCGTTAGGAAACGGGTAACCTTCGGCTGTGGACCGGCTCGATGGCTACGGTCCACAGTCGTCCTTGATTTCCGACGCTTTACGCCGAGTGAACTCGGGATCATGTCCGGGGGTTCTGTTCTGCCTGCGTCCCAGAGCCGGTGGCTACTTCTCTCTAGTCGATTTGTCTGAAAAACAATAGGAATCGTCTTTAGAGGGTTCTGGTAGATTCACATAAAATGTCGTAACATTCATTCTATCATAAAATTCTGTTTAAAACTTCACATCGAATTTTTGATCGATTACAAACTTCCTCTGTTCTTTCCACGATATCTCCCGATAGAATTAATGTATAGACACGAAATTTTATATGTACATACAGAACCCTCTAAGAACGACACCTATTGATTTTCAGTCAATCAACTGCCTCTCTAATCAATCAACAATCAGCCAAACGGAAAAAGAGGATTAAGGAGAAAGCGTAACACAAAAACTAATAACTGTCGTAATGTATGTATTGACTCACAATTTCATATGTTATTGAAAACTCGATAAAGACGATTATTTTTCCATGAAATCAGCCGAAGAGGTATTAAAGGGCGCTTAACTCAAAAACCCCAGTCGGCCAAAACGGTTCAGTTTTTGAGAGCGAAAACATAATTGATTAATTCGTTCTGGGGAAGTACATCGGTGACTCACCGTTGACTTTTTAAAGTTAAAATTATGACTATTTTCTTAGATGCAATTGCAACAAATTATCAATCATTTATTGGAAGCCATTGAAATTATTTAACTGGAAAAATTACATAATAAGGAAATGATTAAAAGCTATTCTGAAATAAAAAACGTAAACAAGTGGTAATAAATAAATAAATGAAAGTACAGTTATTGCCATAAATGTTGTTGTTTTTATCCGTTTTGTAATGAATTAATGACCGTTGCGTCCTTGACCTACTGCTGTAAGACCGCCTCCGTGTTTTTATTGCTACGTCAGGTTCTTCGGTGTCAGTGTAACGAAGGGGTCGGCAAACCTCTTGGGCTTCGATGCATTTATTCTACTCACTACAATTTTACAGAACACACGAGTCATCCTCATCAGGTTTTGTTTTCTGATACACAGGGTGGCCCAGATAAGCGGGCCACAAGTGAAATAACTCCTAAACGGTTGGAGATATCAAAATTGTGTATGGGACTAAAGTTGTAGCACTCGCCGAGAGCTATAGTATGGCGTCCTTGAAAAGACAAAAATGAACCTTTTAATGGCTCAAACAGCCCTTCGAAGGGCGGGGTTCCCTTTTGACCCTTAAGATTCATTACATTTTATTAAAGTACTAAACAAACAAGGAAGAACTGTGCAAACAGATTTTTGATACGTCAAGTACTTCTCGGAAAAAAAAGTTTGAAGTTGCACATTTTTCTTTGTTTGTTGAAATGAAATTTAATAACTTCAGAATAAGAAAACGTGCAACTTTAAACGTTTATTTTCCGAGAACTACTGGACGTATCAAAAACCTGTTTGGACAGTTCTTCCTTGTTTCTTTAGTACTTTAATAAAATGTAATGAAACTTCAGGGTCAAAAGGGAACCCCGCCCTTCGAAGGGCTGTTTGAGCAATTGAAAGGGTCATTTTTGTCTTTTCAAAGACATACTATAGCTCTCGGCGATTGCTACAACTTTTGTCCCATGTACAATTTTGATATCTCTAACCGTTTAGGAGTTATTTCACTTGTGGCCCGCTTATCTGAGCCACCCTGTATAATTTTCGATATATTCTTTATTTCGGCGGTTATAGACATATAAAATTTCGTATCGATATAATAATTCTATCAGGAGTTATTGTGTTCACAGACTGGAAGTTGTACTTCCCCAGCTGTATGAAGTATAGAAGAAGTTATGTAATGGGTCAGAAAGTTGATGTTGAATTTACAAATTTCATGTTTTCCGACCCCTGATACCAAAATTGAAAAAAAAAAAAAAATCCTATCTTTGAACATGATATCCCCCCAATAGAATGAGTATATTGACGTATTTTTTTTCACAACCTGAGAAATGGCTCATGTCCACCAGAGCGACGAAAGAGCGCTCTGCTAGTAGGCGATACGATGTCGTCGTTAAAGTCCGTCCATGATTCTTAATAACTAACTACAGTTAGAGGTTTAGGTTAAGGTCTCTACTGTAGGAGTCCTAAATTTTGCCTACCCAAATTTTTATTCACCTAGGGCAGTACCTGACATCGTACAGGCTCGGGACCATCGCTTAACGTCCCATCCGAAGGACGGCGGGCTTAAGTTTATTTTACCTCCCAGATAAAATAAACTAAGGGCCTCGGTCGGGTTTCGAACCCACGTTCTTGAGCTCAGAAGGCAAGCACGCATACTGAGCTACCGGCGCCCTCAACAACAGTTAGATATTGTAACTCATAAAATTTTATATGTGTATAGAATCCACTAAAGATTTTAAGCCAATGGGAAGGGAGGTTGAAGGGGCTTAGTACAAAAAATCTTGAAATGAATATATCGAGATATATATCGTCATACAATAATGCAAACTTAAGGACGACATCTATCAAATTTCCGCGGGATCAGAGTGGAAATCAACACAAAAACCTTCCCCAAAAAAACTGCAGGTGTGATGAATACCTATGTCGGCACAAGATTTATTATAAAGATTCATGATTTTTAGTCCAAACCATCGATTGGTTTTGGAGTTAAAGTGGAAAACTCAATTATTTAGAGCTGGGGAAGTGCATTGACGATGATTCACCGACGACGTCTCTAAAAGGTTGACTGAACAACCTCTCTCCTATCTATCTAGTTTATGTTCCTTTATGAAATAGTTGCAGTAATTGGAAATGCACCCATTAGAATCTAAGATATGCAGTTAAACCTGTTTGACCCTCCAGACAGAACCTGTATGAACCCAGCTTCCATTAAGTACCTATATAGGAGTTTTTTTTACTTTTTTTAATAAGCAGCCTTGTACCATAAATGTCAGAAATTTAAATTTTCCAAAATATTACAATGTGACCTTTAAGAAAAATGTTGCTTTTAATTTTAAAATTCTATGTATAATACAGTAGAACCTCTATAAGTCGAACATCAAGGGAGACGCCAAAAAATGCGAGTTATAGAGTTTTCGACTTATGGAGAATTTCGACAGGCGGATTTTGATTCGACTTGTAGAGATTAAGATTCGTTCTAACTAATTTTGAGTTAGAGAGGTGAAATAAAAAAAATTCAAGTTACAGAGGTAACAAACATATTTATATTTATTATAAATCAACATTATTTCAAAACATCCTTAAAATAAAAAATACGTAGTATATGTAGGTATTAAAAAAAGGCAGTAATTTTTTTTGCTTTAGATAATTGGTAATCCTATTTATTGTATACTCCTAAATTGTTTTCTAAGAAACAATGATGTACATTGTTCGACAAATGCTTTAAGTCGGTAACTTATTTTTCTTCGAGCTATAGAGTTAATAAGTTTCAAATAATCGAGTTGTAAAATAAAACATTGCTATGTTCGAGATACAGAGGTTCAATTTATTTTTTCGAGTTATAGAGGGAAAATATGTACCAAAATGGCTTGTAGGGACTCACTGATTATTTCGACTAATAGAGGGTTGAGATTTCGAATAATTGAGGTTTTGGGGCTTGAAGGGAAAGGAACAAAACTTTTTTTTCGAGTTTTGGAGGTTTTCGACTTAAAGAGGTTCTACTGTACCAACTAAATATATCATGGGCTTACTGCAAGAACCCACTAAGTCGTGAGTTCATAGTTTTGAAAAAACTGAATTTTTAATTTCAATTTTTTTTCACAAATCTATTTTTTGATTTGGCATAAAGTGCATGTACTTAAAATTACTATTTTGGGTCTAATAAAAACATTTTACTTCGACCAATATTACCAAAATTTATTATTAGTAATTTAATATTCTTCAAAAGGTTGAATTAGTAGCTTAATAAGCACCTTTACTGACCGAACTATCAAACATTATTACGTAAGAAAAGTAATAAGTAATCACTATACATGTCATTTTGACTAATTTTTATTTTATTTTACACATTGGTAAATATAAAAAAGTTGTAAATATTAGCAAAATAATTTACTGAAATTACTTTAGGTTTTTTTACAGTCTGAAAAGCAGTAAAAAGGAAAGTAAAGAAAAAATAAGTGAAATGAATAAAAATATCAGTCAATTTGATTTATTTCAAAATGCAGATAACATGTTTAAAATGTGATTATTGTCCATAATAAAAAAAGTAAATAAAATTACTAAAAATTGAAATGTAGTGTTAACAATGACCACGTGAGTGCAGTAAATCTGGTTCCGGAAGCAATTGGTTCTTGAAGATTACCAAAGCGAGGCACGGCTGATACAATGTCTTCGCAATGACTTAGTTGTATTTTGCAGCCTACATTTGCAAAATATTGTCTTAATAGGTTTTGTTTTTCCTGTTTACTACAACATATACAAGCAGCGACTTAGTTGGTTCTTTCATTGGAACGAGCGAATTTTTTTCTATAAGAAACAACCTGTATCTCAAATCAGCAAAAAAAAAAAAAATGACTTAATGGGTTCTTGCAGTAAGCACACGATATAATATTGCCTACTTCCAGAGCACTCTTTCGTCATTGGTGGACATAAGCCTGACTAAAGTCCTAGCTGTCAGTTCAACTTGATTAATTACATGAAACAGAACTGCATGTACGTATCGACATAACCTATCGATATCAGCTATCTTCATTATGAACCGTTTCTCATGAAACTGTAATCATTATTATTACATCCTCAGCTATACGAACGGTTTTTTAATAATTTCAAATTTACCGATTTTTCTAGCAATCGTTGTTCAAATCACCAGTAGATGGCTCTAACGTGGTGTTCCAACTAGGGATGGGTATCGACCAACAAAACATCGATTAATGACATCTATTATTATTTTCTACTAATAAATCTATGCACTTATTAATTGTTGGTTAAATAATTGATTTATCGAACGCACAAACAAAAGTTAATACAATCAGTCAATCACAACTCACAAATGACAAAACACAAATGATTAGAAATTAGAATTAGAAGTAGAACTATTAGAAGGTTACTTTTTACTTATCACCAGTTCATCACAGAGGCATTGTGTTGTATCGATAGTCGATACGATAGTCTCCTCTCACTTTTGTAGGCGAGTTGCACTTCGGATGAACTATAATTAATTCATTTTCTTTTTTTCTCCTGTTTTTCGGATGAGTTGTAATTTTAATTAAAAATTTAATAATCGTTAAATAATCATCGATTATCCGATTAATCAAACCCAGAACCTAGATTAAAAAACCATCGATTATTTCGATTAATCTGTTATTCGATACATATCACTAGTTCCAACTTCAGGGGGTTCAGGGAGGGAGCTCAGTTCAAAAACCCTAATAACTGCCGATATAATGAATTTATCGACACAAAGGTTTGTATGAAGATTTAGGAGCCCTTATGAAAGTCAACTGTTGAATATTAGCGCAATCGAATGGTTTTGAATGGGACGCGAATAGTTAGTTGATTAATTCGTTCTGGGACTCTTTGTTTATTCTTAATTAATTTATTATTATTCTAGGTTCGTTATAATGTTATTCTCATCAGGAAGTGATACAGATATAGAGACTAGCCATTAGCGTGAAAAGGTCTAGAGTTAAAACAACAAATTGACCAGCTGTGGTTAAGTAGAATGTAAAACGGCAGGTGGGAGAAACGAGTTGGCCCGCAAACAGATGACGCTGTTAGGTAGTTATGTTCGGCATTTCATATCGTATATGTTAGAGGGCGCCGGTAGCTTGCCTTCTGAGCTAAAAATTGCGGGTTCAAAACCCGGTCGAGGCCCTTACGTTTTTTATCGGGAAGATGGAAAAGATTTTGAGCATGGCGTCCTTTCGGATGTGGGACGTTAAGCGATGGTCCCGGAGCTTGTGTGATGTCAGATTCTCGTTAAAGATACTCTAGGTGGATAAAAATTTAGAGTAGGCACAATTTAGGCTCCCATAGTAGAGTCGGGCTCATGACAAAAGAGCGCTCTGGTAGTAGGCGATATGACCGAAGATAAAAGCCCGTGCATGAATATTGTACGCAACCCTTCCATGTGTAAATACCTTGTTTTATTTTACTTTCTTATAACTTATAATTGTGCAAATTACCTAGATTAAGTTCTCAAAGGAATTGAAACGATTGTAGCTATGAACCTGAAATTTGGAATGTGCTAACCTGGTCTGATTAGATTTTGGTGAAAATCTGACTGAAACTAAGATCACTTCGCTACCTAAGTAAATTTTACAACGTTTATTTTACGCTTATAGGTTAGGTTTTATGACTCATGCCCGGGCCCCAACTACGAGGTCATATCGCCTACTTACCAGAGCGCTCTTTCGTCACTCTGGTGGACATGAGCCCAACTCTACTTGTGGGAGTCCTAAATTTTGCCTACCCTAAATTTTTATTCACTTAGGAGAGGGGTCTTTAACGAGTACCTGACACCGTACAGGCTCGGGACCATCACTTAACGTCCCATCCGAAAGACGGCGTGCTTAAGTTTATTTTACCTCCCAGATTAAATAAACTAAGGGCCTCGGTCGGGTTTCGAACTCACGTTCTTGAGCTCAGAAGACAAGCACGCATACCAGTGAACTACCAGCGCCCTCGCTTATATACATGACCTAATCCAAAATATCCACAAATAAAAATTGAATGTTACAATTTATATAAAATAATATTTTTCGAAGGTGGCCCGGTTTACGAAATATGTACTTAAAAATGTCTTAAAATATCGCTCTGAAACCTATTTTTTGAGGCGTTACCTTGGTTAACGTCAAAACGGTTACTCCTATCGAAAAATTGATTCTCGCCAAAAATATTTCTTATATAATTTCCAATCGCTAATATGTCTTCAGAACTGAGATACGACCAAAGGTTGTTGCTCCTCAAATAATGTAAAATAATTTTCTTATATTCCAAAGGAATATTTAAATTTGTAAGACAAAAAAAAAAGTATATATATTTGATGTGGCCAACATAGGAATCCTCTCTCACCCACCCGTATTTACTTACTGAACGCAGCTCTACAACCCGCTAACGAGTCTTGGCTTCCTCGAGCAGCAATCGCCAGGAGTCTCTGTTTTGTGCGGCTCCCATCCTCTTCTGGATCCCGATGCTCCTGGCGTCATTGGTCACACAGTCCGACCACCGCAGTCTCGGTCTTCCTACTCTCCGCCTTCCGTGCAGGACTTCCGTTAGTAGTAGCTTTCTTGGGATCATGTCTTCGCTCATCCTGATAATATGTCCGGCCCACCTTAGCCTGCCCAGTTTTATCACTTTAGTCACATCTGGCTCTTTGTACAGGTCGTACACCTCCTGGTTGCTCCTACGCCTCCATTCTCCTTCAACGTACACCGGACCGTAAATCTTCCGGAGCACCTTCCTTTCAAATATTTGGAGGTCTCGATCTTCTGCTTTAGTAGTTGTCCAGGTCTCACCCACCCGTATATCAAAGAATTTGATATGGCATTCCTGGGTATAAGAATGTCACTCAGAAATACGATGTGAAGCCAACACATTACCTTCTTCCCAGTATGGACTGTACGAAATGAATTTGAGAGGGGGAAGGAGACGGATTCATACTGAAAGAGATTAGTATGAGAAAGTCCTGTTTTGGACTCATTTTTTCTGCTTTATCACAGTCTTTTTATGATTCATGTATTCAATACAGGATAGATGTTGAGGCTTGTTTACAATTTTATCTGACGTTAGAAGGGTTGTGTTATCGGGTCGGTAAACGTACAAGTATGTATAAATAATGGTAAATGTCTTTGGAGAGGCATAAAAAGGGTATAAAATGGTTTGAAATATTGATCCCTGATGTACGCCAGCTTTTACGGAATGACAAGGAGAAACGGACGCTACATTTTGACTGTAATAATTTTTTTTTTTTTTTCACTTTTAATGAGTTATTTCCAACTATGAAATGCATCATAACTAAGAAATATGACCAATAAAAAAACAAAAACACCGGTAGAGTCTGTTGATGAGACGGCTGGTCACCGTCTCTTAAGTCAAGAGGTCACGCGGCCAACGACGATTTAGTCGCCGAGGACGGTTGCCCGATAAGGACCGGACCGACAAAAAAACTGATACTTTGAAAAAAAAAACTCGAAATCGAAGAAGAAGTTTATTACAACAGTCGCATTTACAGAGGTACAATTATACAATAAGGTTCCTTAACCATTACCCTTATACACTAAATACAAATAAAAAATAATCAGTTAAATTAAAAACAATGCTACTGCTTAAGAGTAAATTTAATAAAAAACTCTTAAAAAAGAAGAAAGAAAAAAAAACAAATACAAAGGTAACTAAAGTGAATAGAAAATAAATTAATAAACTTTCAAAAACAGAGATTATAATTTAAAATCGTGAACGAACATTTTTGTGTTTTCCTCCCTGAGTTTTCCCTATTTTCTTTCCAAAACGTTTTGATTTGTGTCACACTTAAGTAAAACGTTTTTACTGAAACAAAAACACTGAAACTTCGAAAAAAAAACTCGAAATTGAAGAAGAAGAAGTGTTTATTATAACAGTCGCATTTACAGAGGTACAATTTGGATAACCATAAATTTAGTAACTAAAGTTGACTAGATAACTGCACTCTAGTTTGGTTGAGGAGAGAACGTGTTCGTAATAGTAATTACTTTCGTGTTATTCAGGGTTAACTGGGGTCACGTGATCACTATATCCTTCACGCGACTCAGCCTTGCATCTTGAAACTAGCAACCTATATACCTCATGTCATGAAACTGTCACCATATTTACCGTTAGGAATCAGGTATCTTGGATTTCCTTTATATATCACGGGTGATGTGCCACTAAGCAATAAAAAAAGTGGGAAGAGTATGTCCGTTAATGTTGGCAGAAAAAGAGCTGTTTAAAAAATTAAGAATTAGTTTTCTGATTATAAATATAAAAACAGTATTATTTCCGCTTTTATTTAATAGTGAGAAAGGACATTTGAATGGGTGTCTGGAAAGGGCCTATGTTGGGATTTTTTTCATGAAAGAAGGACTATGTGATGTGGAACAAGGACCTGCGTGGTGCCATTTTATTACACATTACTCTGCCATTAGATCCCATGAACCTTGGTTAATGAAGGCGCGAAAGAAGGTCACATGGAAGAAGGGCCTATGTTATCTTTAGTAGTGTAATAAAGAAAATTATTTAAAATAATTAAATAAATAAAATTCTATACGTCGTTACCCTCACAGTAGTTACTACTTTTGCAGTATTTTGTAGGTATCAATAATTTTTTTTTATGTTCCGACCTTATTTTGGAATAAACAAATCGTTAAAAAAAGTCTCTCTGTTTTCAGTCGTTTTCCAATGGAAAAAGGGCCTATGTCATTTTTAGCTGGTTTTTATTATATTGCAATTAATGAATAAAACAAACTTATTTTTTGAAATATTGTCTATTCCACTAAAGATATATATACATATAACTACCGGTTTCGGCTTTATACCATCGTCAGGTCTAGTTATGAACTAAGTCAGTTTGCAGAGAGCGACCCTTCAAATACATCTCAGGTCAAAGGGTGCTATTAAAACTTGGGAGTCCCCCGGCTGTACCGTTAGCTAGCTCATGAAATATTTCTTAACAAAACCTAGTTCTAAATTTACATAAAACAATTTCACTAGACTAATACGGGGAAAATAACAAATAAATAAGAACAAATACAAGTAAATAATAAAAAATAGAAATAAAATTAATAATAATATTAAGATTTAGATAACTTGAAACATATATGTGGAACCAAATATTAATAACAGATAATACAAACATATATGTGAAAACAGAACTGTTCAGGGTGTTAACAAAGGGGAATAGTTGAAATAAATTTGGTCATTCATGCAAATGTTCCTTTTGGTAGCTTTATTTATTTCTAATTGCTCTAAGCTATTAAGTAGCCTGCTTTTTGAGCAATAATGGAGATATTTGATGCCTGTAGATGGGTCGAAAGTGTGGCTATTGTCAATTATGTGGGTCGCGAATGTAGAACGGTTTCCTCGGTTCTTTATTTCGGCAATAAAGAAAATAAAGCATTTTAAATCGTTTGTTTAGTGTGTTGTGTATGAGGTTTGTATGAGGGTTCCATGTCAGTCGTCTGTCCAGAGTAAGTCCCAAATATCTTACAGTGTCTGAGGGAGGGGCTTGTTGTAGATAAAAACGGCAGGACATGTATCTCGTCTTAGTGTAAATGTTATATGTTGAGTTTAATTTTCCAAATGTTGCAAAAGTTCTCAATTTGAGTAACATGGTGTTATAATGTGAACGAGGCATGTATGGAAGATTCAGCAGCAGCTAAGATGGCAATGGTCTTTAAAATAAACATAAAAATATTTTTTCAATGAAATGGAGTTTACTTAATACAGTTATCGAAGATTTAATTATTAAGACAAGATAAATCTACTATTGAGTTGATTGGCTCTAATCAGTGATCTATAAATTATTCAGAAGGGAAGGTTAGGTGTTGACTTAAGATGTTATCTTTGACGTTTTCAATAGTTAAATGCCTCTAACGCCATGAACGACAGCCACATCAGTAACAACTCATTATGCTAGTAATGATGGCTGTGGGCATGAGGGGAGAAAAAAAAAAGTATGTGGCGGTATGAGTTCTCTTTTTTTGGAATTTTTTGATTTTTTTATCATGACCATGTGGCGGTCTCTAGATTGTGTTACGTAACACACTTGTCATGTTTATGTTAATTTATATGTAGTAATGTTACTTTCTCAGCTATACGATGTACAGGGGAAGTTATGTAATCGGTCAAAAATTCTATCCGTAATTTTAAACGGAATTTCATATTTTTTAGACGCAAAAAATGTAATGATTGCCGTTGTAATGCATGTATCGACACCAATTTTAGTGTATGTGGACGGATTTGAACTCTGGGGTTCTGCCAAGGCTTCAAATCCTTTCAATCGAAAATCCTTCTTAAAATAGCCAATGCTCCTTATTACGTCTCCAACAAAACTTTTCACACTGACCTTATCTTTTATCAGTGAAGTCGCTAAATCCAAATATAAAAAATTATTTTCCCTTCTTAGTTGCCACAATAATCCTATATTCCGAGCCCTCCATTCCGCCATACTTCCCCAATGACGGCTTAAGCATCAATAGCCTAGAGACAGTTAGCAGCAGCAGTGACAGTGATTAGTTACAAATGAGAGGAAATCAGTGACGGGAGTGTCACCACTGGGTGCTTTCTCCCCTCTTGACATTTTGAGCACATTTGTTTGTTGTATTTATTTTTATACAGTTGTGAATAGCTATTTGTAAATTTAAAAAAAATAATAATACTTAATGTGAGGATTTATGTAAAGCCAATTATTGAATATTGAAAGGATTGACGGATTTTGGAGAGGGCGAAAAGTTAATTGATTAATTCGTTCTGGGGAAGTACATTGCCACGACGTGTCTATTATATCATTCTGATCGATAAATTCATCCCTTAATTTCCGATGACCCATGACATTGGTTAGCGGAATGAAAATGTATTGAGGCAAGAGGAGGTTTTTATCAAAATGTCATCGCTTTGATTCACATAAATGTCATGAACCGCTTGGCCTTCACCCGTCCGGACTTACCTGGGTTATATTTTTAAACAAATGAAGTGCATCGGAGTTGCATAATAGGTACTATGCTAAACATATTTATATATATTCAGATGTCAAACACGCACCTAGGTGGCGAGACCTTTACTATTGGTAGTGTAATAATTATATGCTAAAATAATGCATTTTTCGTCAATCTTTGGGGCGTACGTGAGGTGAAATTGTGTTGAACATGAACGAAATGTCATGTTTTCCGACCTTCAGATACCAAATAGAAAAAAAAAATGTCTACCTGTCTGCGTGTGTGTCTTTGATCACGATAACTCGATAGAATGAATATATCGACATAAAATTGTATATATGTATCGATAATCCTATAGCAAGGACACCTATTGATTTTCAGTCAAATCGGAGGGGAGGGGGGATTAGGGGAGAGGCTTAACTCAAAAACCCCAATAACTGCCGATAGAATGAATATATCGACATAAAATTTCATAACCTCAAATTCTCTAAATTCTTCTCGTTCTTCGGATTTGGTTAAAAATCAAAATTCTGGGGGTATTGAGGGTCAGTCAGTGATGAAAACACTATTCAAATGCCAACGTTTCGATATATTTCATATCACCAGGGCTATGAATATAGATGGTTGAGGAGAAGGCATGAACACTGTGAAGTCTGGCATTTGAATAGTGTTTTCATCATTGACTGACCCTCAATACCCTTAGAATTTTAAATTCTACAGTCGCTAGCAAACATCTAATTTAAAAATCAATGCGTGTTCTACTCGCCGAAGGGAATGGCTCAATTCAAAAACCGGAATAACTGCCGATGCAAGAAAATACAGTAGAACCTCTTTAAGTCGAACCTCGATAAATCGAAAACTTCCAAAACTAGAAAAAAAGTTTTATTCCTTTCCCTTCAAGCCCCAAAACCTCCATTACTCAAAATCTCAACCCTCTATTAGTCGAAATAATCAGTGAGTCCCTACAAGCCATTTTGGTACATATTTTCCCTCTATAACTCGAAAAAATAAATTGGACCTCTGTATCTCGAACATAGCAATGTTTTATTTTACAACCTTTACAACTCGATTATTTGTAACTTATTACCTCTATAGCTCGAAGAAAAATAAGTTACCGACTTTAAGAATTTGCCGACAATGTACACCATTGTTTCTTAGAAAACAATTTAGGAGTATACAATAAATAGGATTACCAATTATCTAAAGCAAAAAAAAATTACTGACTTTTTTTAATACCTACATATACTACGTATTTTAGAGGGCGCCGGTAGCTCAGTGGTATGCGTGCTTGACTTCTGAGCTCAAGAACGTGGGTTCGTAACCCGACCGAGGCCCTTAGTTTATTTTATCTGGGAGGTAAAATAAACTTCAGAACGCCGTCCTTCGGATGGGACGTTAAGCGATGGTCCCGAGCCTGTACGATGTCAGGTACTCGTTAAAGACCCCTGCCCTAGGTGAATAAAAATTTAGGGTAGGCAAAATTTAGGACTCCCATAGTAGAGTCGGGCTCATGTCCACCAGAGTGACGAAAGAGCGCTCTGGTAGTAGGTGATATGACCTCGTAGTTAAAGCCCGGGCATGAGTCATAAAACCTAACCTTACCTATACTACGTATTTTTTATTTTAAGGATGTTTTCAAATAATGTTGATTTATAATAAACATAAATATGTTTGTTACCTCTGTAACTTGAATTTTTATTTATTTCACCTCTCTAACTCAAAATTAGTTAGAATGAATCTTAACCTCTACAAGTCGAATCAAAATCCGCCTAAGTCGAAAACTCTATAACTCAAATTTTTTGGCGTCTCCCTTGATGTTCGACTTATAGAGGTTCTACTGTATCAACGTGAAATTTTACATTTAGAGTCAAAACCCAATGAGGACATAACCTGTCAAACACCGATATTGTGGGGACTCAATTCAAAAACCCTAATAACTATCGACGTAATGAATACGACACAACACTTAGTATGAGGATTTAGGATCCCCCAGTAAGTCAACTGTTGAATATTAGCACAAACGGTCGACTGGTTTTGGAAGGGAAGCGAAAAGTTAATTGATTAATCCGATCTGGGGAAGTACATTGACGGATCACCGTCACAGTGAATCATCACTGACTTATTTTTATTTGTAAATAACACCTAAAATTACACTCCTCTGATTTAAATTTGAGTTAGTTGTCTTTTCAAAAAAAAAAAAAATTCTTTTATATACGGCTGACTACTAAGCAACCGGAACCTTGTTATCTGATGCCTGATGAAAGTCAAATGAATAGCCAGAAACTTTTTTTTTTTTTTATTCCTTTTTTAAAGAGCCCTTAAAAGGTTTGAATAGAATAAATTTAAGTTCCACAATGCTAGACACCCTTGGATTTCACAACTCGACAGACCTCAGTAGGGAGTTGAGACATTCCTTGCTGTCCATTACACAGTTTTTATTTAATTACAAGGAAACTTTTACTAGTTTAGGTTAGGTTAGGTTTTATGACTCATGCCCAGGCTTTAACTACGAGGTCATATCGCCTACTACCAGAGCGCTCTATCGTCACTCTGGTGGACATGAGCCCGACTCTACTGTGGGAGTCCTAAATTTTGCCTACCCTAAATTTTTATTCACCTAGGGCAGGGGTCTTTAACGAGTACCTGACATCGTACAGGCTCGGGACCATCGCTTAACGTCCCATCCGAAGGACGGCGTGCTTAAGTTTATTTTACCTCCCAGATAAAATAAACTAAGGGCCTCGGTCGGGCTACGAACCCACAACCTTGAGCTCAGAAGCTACCGGCGCCCTTTTTACTAGTTTATTAATATTCATGGCTCATCAGGTAATTTTTAATTGATTTAATAAATAAAGTTTCGCTCTGCCATCAAAACCAATTGATCTTTTGGCCTAAAAATCAATAGTTGACTTGTATAGAGACAGTTACAGTGTTGCCAGATTCTTGACTACAACATATCGTACCGAGATATCGAAAATTCTATTATCGTACGGTGAGAAATGAAATTATCGTACGTTTTATCGTACATTTTTTTTTTTTAAATCGTACAAAAAAATCGTACTAAATGATTATACAAGTTTCTTATTAAAATTAAAAATTAAAAAAAGTTGCACGTGCCCGAAGAAACTCTTTTCGAAATATTGTTTTGGTTTTTCTACACGATAAGATTAGCAGAGGACATCCAAATACTTTGCTCTTTGAACACAACTATGAAGATATTGTTGAATTGATACTCTGAACATCGATCTATCGCCGCATATAGAGATCTACAGTTACATAAAATAAGCGGGAAATTTTGAAATGGTTTGAATTTGAATAAAGCAAAAAAATTTATTTTTTATCGTACAATACCGCACTTTTTTTGTTATTATCGTACAAAAATTGTACGATAATCGTACATCGTACATTTTCCTAATTTTGCTTGAATTATCGTACATGTACGATGATTATCGTACGTCTGGCAACACTGGACAGTTATTGGGTTTTTGTGTTGAATCCCTCCTCTGACTATTTCTCTTTGGACGATTTGACTGAATATGCGAGGGGGGTGATCAAAAAGGTCTAGGATTTTTTGGATTGCGCGCCAACGGAGCGTCGGAGAGCGTTACCGTGACTCTTCCTCAACTGTTTTTGTAGATTCTCTACAACCTACTTTGTTGTGAAGTCATAGATGTTCTTGTGAAACAAGTTTTTCGTGTTTGGCTATTTGGTCAAATATATCAGAAAGAAGAGAAACGCTTTTTTGTGAAGTTTTATGTGAAGTTGGATAAAACTTTTACAGGAACTTTTTAGATGTTTCAAGAGGCTTTTGGGGATGAATGTCTGAGTCGATCATGGTGATGAGTGGCACAAGAGTTTCAAAGAAGTTCAAGTCAAATCAAATGTCAAGAAGTGGAAGTGTGTTGTCTACTACGAATTTCTTCTACGAGGTGAGACAATTAATCGTTTCCGTTACCTTAAAACCCTGAGATATTTGCGAAAGTCTGTGAGAAGGAAGAGACCTGAGCTGTGGCGAAGTGGGGTGGCTGCTGCATCATGACAACGCGCCTGTTCATTCTGCGTTCCTCATTCGCGATTATTGCACAAAAAACGCCAGCACCGTCATCCTCCAGCCCCCTTAATCACCAGAACTGGCCCCTGCAGACTTTTTCCTGTTTCCAAAACTCAAGAGACCCTTAAAAGGACAGAGATTTCACTCAACTGACGAAATTAAAGAAAAATCGCTGGAGAAGCTGAACAGT
This sequence comes from Aradus depressus, assembly GCA_963662175.1. Lineage (NCBI taxonomy): Eukaryota > Metazoa > Arthropoda > Insecta > Hemiptera > Aradidae > Aradus > Aradus depressus. The sequence goes on along the minus strand of OY759224.1, from coordinate 15,722,121 downwards.
ATTCCAGAAGATGAGTTCTCAGGGTCCTTCCAGCAGTGGAAACAATTGAAAAACAGTGGAACTAATTTGTAAATGTTTTTAATAAATTTTTAAAACAAACAACAACAAAAAAAATACAGTAGAGCGTCGGAAATCCGGAGCGTCACAAAGACGGATCGGCTCGGCGAAATGCCTGGAAAAAATTGTGGCCAATCCCCGAAACCCCAAATTAAGGACAAGAAGGCAAACTCTCAAACTCCATTGGACGCCAACACTCCTACTGACGCCAAAGTTGTGGCTCTATTCCAGACATTGCCTGGATTTGAACAGTACGATGAACTTGACGCAAGGGAATGGTTTGAAAGTGATGGCAATGACCCTGGTTATCAGCATTTGAATGATGACGAAATAGTTCATCACGTAATTGAGGACAATGATGATGGAAGCAATGTAAGAGTGACGACGATGAAGAAACGGAAGCCGAAGAAGCTGCCGGTCCTTCACACAGAGACGCCTATGAAGCATTCCAGACAGCTATGAACTGGTTAGAGAGGTAACCTGAGGGGACGGCGACACAACTCGTACTTCTTAAAAGACTGAGAGACATGGCTGCAAAAAAACGTACGTCAACTCTTGTATAAAAAAACAATTAAGGACTTTTTTACCCAGTAAGTTTGCATTAATTACTGTAGATTCTTGTTTTTTTTTAAATAAAAAGTATTGTAGAGTTACTAATCTAAATTACATAATGTACATGTTCTTATTCAATATACTTTATTAAAATATTTTGTGTACTGCATTTTTCGAACCCTTCAGCCTCTATTTTGCAATACAGTAGTCTCCCGAGCGTCATGTATCCTCTAGTCGATACATATACCTAAGTATACAGTTATTGAAAGCACATTTGAAAATCCGGACAATTCAGTAATCCGGATGGGTCCCGGTCCCGATCGATCCGGATTAACGACGCTCCACTGTAATAAAATAATATAATTAATTCATTTTGGGGAAGTACATTGCCGGTTGTTTTTTTTGTTTTTTTTATACAAAAAATAACACGAAAAATATTATAAAATATAATTTACATTGTTATTACATTAACGTGAAGCTCATTTAGACGTGTTTCTGTGCTGTCACATCAATTTCGGTTCGGTTCAAAGGTTAACTGATTGATCACTTTAACATTTTTGGGCACCCTCTGAATATATTTTAATAAAAAAATATGACCCCTTTTTTACTCACCTCCTTTCTGTTGGTAGCCAAAAAAATAATATATATATGGTTTATATATTTTAAACGTAACTGAAATAAATTATTTTTTTTTTTTAGGTTTTATGACTCATGCCCGGGTTTTAACTACTAGGTCATATCGCCTACTACCAGAGCGCTCTTTCGTCACTCTGGTGGACATGAGCCCGACTCTACTCTGGGAGTCCTTAATTTTGCCTACCCTAAATTTTTATTCACCTAGGGTAGGGGTCTTTAACGAGTACCTGACATCGTACAGGCTCGGGACCATCGCTTAACGTCCCATCCGAAGGACGGCGTGCTTAAGTTTATTTTACCTCCCAGATAAAATAAATTAAGGGGTTTTGAACCTGCGATATTGAGCTCAGTAAGCAAGCACGCCTACCACTGGGCTACCCGGCGCATTACATCGTGATTTATTCGATTTATTGTGTTATGCTCCCCCATGACAGTGGAGGGGGGCTCAATTCATACCAAACCATAACTCATATTTTTTCCAAAATTTCAAGATGGGTTGAAACATTATAAATTTTTTCTATGCTATCTATTTAAATGTTGACAATAAATGTCAATGTCAAAAGCAGGGTGAATGAACAGATTACAAGGTGTGAACCTATATATTAAGATAGGTAGTAATCACATGGGATGATTGTAAAAATATTTTGCCCAAAAAAAAAAAAAGCCGAAGGCAGTTCAAATTATAGTCGAAAACCGATATTTACAGGTATTTAGGCGAGAAAAAACCATTTCGGTCTTGGTCTTGATCTTCAAAGGTGATAATTTAAACCTATGAATTCTTTGATTGGTTTTTTGTTCAAATGTTAGTGATCATAGTGGAATGAAATGAAGATCGGGTCATTTAATTAACTTCTTTAGAATGGAATTAGAATCACTTCTTCCGCTTCGAATAAATTTCGGGATTTAACGGACAAATCAATTACTGCATGTTAAATCACAAAATGGGAATTGTCAGTAAAATATTGGGTTTATTGTGTTTTACAGTGACATATTCCATACATGTCTACCCATAATGGTATACCTCATGACAGGTTAATTTATGTACGTTGAGCATGCCAACCTTCGGATGGGACGTTAAGCCTCCATCCTGACTCGACGTGATGTCAGGTACTCGTTGAACATCCTTACTAAACATTTCCACTGTTAAGTCAGGCTCATGTTCACCAGAGAGAGGAAAGATCTAGTAGTAGGCGATATGAGCTCGTAGTTTATGTCTGAACATGAGTGACAAAAACAAGTGACCGAGGAGGTTAGAAACATATGTATGAATGATGTTCAATTGTATAGAGTATTGGATTGTATAGAGTGTGTTGTATTCAATTGTGTTGACAGATTTACATGTACTCAAATAAACAGGAAACACTTTTAGCAAGGTTTACAGGAATTCAAAAAACAGGAAAAGAGATTATCGGAGTTTACATCAACTCGAATAAACAGATAATAGATTATCGAAGTTTACATCAGCTGAAATAAACAGATAATAGATTATCGTAGTTTACATCAGCTGAAATAAACAGGAAAAGAGATTATCGGAGTTTACATTACCTGAAATAAACAGATAATACATCATCGGAGTTTACATTACCTGAAATAAACAGATAATACATCATCGGAGTTTACATCAGCTGAAATAAACAGGAAAAGAGATTATCGGAATTTACATCAACTCAAATTAACAGGAAAAGGGATTATCAGAGTTTCCATCAACTCAAATAAACAGGATTATAGATTATCGGACTTTACATCAACTCAAATAAACAAAAAAATAGATTATTGGAGTATACATCAACTCTAATAAACAGGAAAATAGATTATCGGACTTTACATCACCTTAAATAAACAGGAAAATAGATTATCGGACTTTACATCACCTTAAATAAACAGGAAAATAGATTACCGGAGTTTATAAGGGTCCATTATTATTATTTTTGCTCCTCATCTATTTTGACTGCTGGAGTTGCTGCCAGTCAGGGAGACCTACCCCTAGCGTGAAGCTCATCCACGTATGCTCCCTCAGCTCAGGAGAGTGAAGACATAGATAAATGCATTAGTTCTCCCCTCCAGCTTCCTATCTCCTACTTCCATTATTCACCCCCCATTCTTCTTTCTACTCCCTCTACCCTCTCCTGTTTCTTTAATCGTTTCCCTTTAGGCGTTAAACCAATTCCAATCCCTGGCTTCGTGGGAGGACTTCCAACCTGCACATCGTCCCCTGGGAAAGAACAAGTCAGACAAACGTCCCTGGTAAAACTTCTTGATGAAATGTTTTATTTTGAACGCTCCCCTCTCGTCTCTGTTTGCCTGTACTCAAGTAACCGAAATCATCTTGGAAATTATATCCAAACAGATATTTTTTCCCAAGATTTAAGAGAAAAAAAAGTCGTCGGTGAATCATCATGTACTTCCCCAGAACGAATTAATCAATTAACTTTTCGCTTCTCCTCCAAAACCAGTCGACCGTTTAAGCGCTAATGTTCAATGACTTACATGGAGGCTCGTGAATTTTGTGTCGCCCCTCCCCTGAACCCCCTATTCCTTTGGCCAACATCGCTGAAATTTTACAGATTATGATTTCATTGGATTTTGACTTTAAATATGAAATTTTGTGTTGATACATTCATTACATCGGCAATTATTGGAGTTTTTTAGTTGAGCCCTACTCTGATCCCACTCTTTTGCCGATTACGCTGAAAATTAATAAGTGTCGTCCTTATAGGGTTTTGAATTCACATATAATTTTTTTTTTTTTTTTTTTTTGGCCTTGTTTACGATGCATATTAGCCATGTCACACTGTGTTTACGACATCCATGGCCTCGAGAGGGGGTTCTATCTTCGAAATAAAACTCACTCCCGGACGGGATTCGAACCCGCAAACCATGATGAGACCATGCATATAAATGTTCGTGTTGATACATTCGTTCTATCGGCAGGTATTAACCTCTCCCCTAATCTGCACCTTCCCTTTTGTCAATTTGGCTGCAAATCAAAGCAAATCGTGTCAGTACATTCGTTCTCTCGGGAGTTATTGTGTTCACAGACAGACAGATACCATTTTTTTCCCATATTTAGAATCTGGAGGTCATGAAATTCACTGATTACATAACTTCCCCATTACTTCGTAGAGCTCAATTAAGTTTTCGCTCTCCCTCTAAAACCAATCGATCCTATGGACTAAAAATCAATTGTTGACTTACACTGTTGGCTCCCAGGTAGGGATGGGCGATACGTTTTGAATAAAAAATACATAAATAAAAAACTACAAAAAAAAAAGAAGAAGTTTATCGAAATGTTCATATATAGGTTAGGTTAGGTTTTATGACTCATGCCCGGGCTTTAACTACGAAATCATATCGCCTACTACCAGAGCGCTCTTTCATCACTCTGGTGGACATGAGCCCGACTCTACTATGGGAGTCCTAAATTTTACCTACCCTAAATTTTTATTCATCTACGGCAGGGGTCTTTCACGAGTACCTGACATCGTACAAGCTCGGGACCATCGCTTAACGTCCCATCCGAAGGACGGCGTGCTTAAGTTTATTTTACCTCCCAGATAAAATAAACTAAGGGCCTCGGTCGGGTTAAGAACCCAGGACCTTGAGCTCGGAAGACAAGCACACATACATCTGAGCTTCCGGCGGCCTCTGTTCATATATATTTTTTAAAAAGTTGCGTAACTTTTCAACCCATGTTAATCAACTTTTATCGGAAACAGATTGTTTTCCTAGAAATATTTGAATACTTTCAATGAACGCTTGCCCCTTGTGAACACAAAACCAATGCAACTCCTAGTACAGAGTGCTAAACCAGAAATATAAGTCTATTATGATTCTATGACGGCCCTCCTTCTAAGAAACTCCTTACCCTTATTATTTTTCTTATTTCCAGTTTCCTTTCTATTTAATTCTATTTCTAAGTTCGAGTTAGTGTGTTGGACTTGGAACTTGGAAATGTGAAGCGTAGCATGTTCATTTCAGTATGTCGCCAAAATCGGACGTGTGGAAGTTTTTTTATCAAACAGGATGATGGGAAAAATGTTAAATGTACTTTGTGCAAAGTTTTGATTATTTTCGACAAAAAATGTTTTTCAACGCTGTATTATCGATACTATCTATATATATTATTATAGGACTATCGATAGTGGCCAACCTACTCCCTGAGTGAATAAGGAGTTTCTGTGGATTAATGTCTTCAAGCACTGGAGTCCCTGACGGGCCAAAATAGAGTGGAGTTGAGATGGGTGCCAGGGCATCAGGGGTTTGAGGGCAACGAAAGGGCTGATCAACTGGCGCGGTCAGGAGCTGACAGAGAACCTATAGGACCGGAACCCTTCTGCGGGATCTCTAAGAGCACCGCAAGGGCGGCAATAAATGACTGGAATCACATCCAGTTCTGGAGAGGAGTCCCGAAGCAAAGACATTCAAAACTCTTTATAGCGGAACTCTCAGAGAAAAGGAGCCGAGAACTCCTGAATATGAGCAGAATGGATCTAAGGGCTATGACAGGGCTAATCACAGGACACTGTCACCTACACAATATGGGCATCGCTAGAAGCCCTCTGTGCAGGAAATATGGCGAGGAAAATGAGACTCCGGTCCATATTCTAAGCCAGTGCGGGGCGCTAGAAAGCAGAAGATTTTACTTTCGGGTCTACCTTAATGGAAGGAACCGGCAGAAGAATCCTGGACTTTATTAGGGCTGCTGTAGGGACCTACTCTGGACGCGGTGACACAATCAGCTCTCGGGGAAAAAAAAAATACTGTGGATTATTTATTAAGACATTTAGACTTAAGAATGTCTGTGTTTCCGTTTACGTTGTGACTATTTTCATTATTTTGTTAACATTAATTATTTTACAAAGTTGATAAGAAATTGTAACTAGTAGTTAAAAATTATATTACATTATTATAAACAAATTGTTATGAAATAAATTACACAGTATGTACATATCCAAAGATGAACTACTTGTGCGTGCAGCTTATCGTTGATATTTCATTTGTCTGCAAATTAGGTGTGTCGTGAACTTACACACGCCATGTTTTTGTTATCAGTTTACGTTGGGATCCATATTTTTACTGCTTTTTGTTTCATATTTCTTATTTTGTTTGTACAACATGATCATAAAGTAAAAAGAATTCTGCAGGTTGCCAATAAAAATTTATATAAAGATTAACGTTGCGAGTAATGATTAATGTATTTTTTCTAATGTATAATGTAATGTATAATATACAGAGAGCATTGTATCTGAAAAGTGAACGAGCGCAGGCCAGTTCTATTCCTCTACTGACACCACACCGAAACGATACTGACCTAGTGGGCGCACCTCCACAGAAAAACACAGTCAGAATGACTGAAACCGTCCCTGTACTGACACCACACCGATTCGATACTGTCCTTATGGGCGCAACTCCATAGAAATACACAGTCAGAATGACTGAAACCGTCCCTGTACTGACACCACAACGTTTCGATAATGTCCTTAGGGGCGCAACTCCATAGAAATACATAGTCAGAATGGCTGAAACCGTCTCTGTACACCACATCGATACGATACTGTCCTTATGGGCGCAACTCCATAGAAATACACAGGATGGCCGGAACCGTCCCTGTACTGACACCACACCCTAAAGGGCGCTTCTTCATTGAACGTGGGGTTTGACTTTAACAAAGCGAGAAGGAAGGAAAAAATAAAGGTTCTGTTAATTACTTTATAAGTCATAAACGGAGGGAGAGATGAGTATGGAAGACGGGGGGGCTGTTTTTTGAATTAACTGAGAAGTTAAAGTGGTTGAATACAGAACTGAAGTTGAAGTGGAGTGGAGTGGAACAATGAGAAGCAATAACCTGACCGAAGATTGGTCTCGTCTCCTCCAGCTATTGCCAGCCTCACAGCAATTACAAGGGGGCCCTATTGTAAGCAGGGCTCAGTAAACTGTGCGCCATTTTGAAAATTGTGAAACCCAAGACAAAAATTTGAGCTCGAAATATTTGTAATCAAGTAAATTTTCACTCTACTTCTAAACTCTTTTATCTTTTACTCTTCGGCCAATTAGGCGGTTCAATCAATTATTGTCTCGCCCGAAGGAGATAAAAACCCAGAGCACGCCGTTCTTCGGATGGGACGTTAAGCGATGTTCCCGAGCCTGAACGTTGTCAGGTACTCATTTAAGACTCCTACTAGACGAAAGAACGCTCTGGTAGTAGGTATAGTTAAAGCCCATGCACGAGCCAAGACATTTCTGCAAGATTTGTAAAAAATATTTATCATAACTTAATTTATAATTAAAAAGTGTGGAGGGCGTCGGTAGCTCAGAGGTAACGTGCTTGGTAGGTGAATAACCATGAGCACGCCGTCCTTCGGAGTTTGTACAATGTCAGATAGATCTCAGTCTATATGAAAAAAAATTTAGGGTAGGCAAAATTTAGGACTTTTCAAGTAGATTCGGGCTCATGTCTACCAGAAAGACGAAATTGAAATTGACAGACTGCCTGATGATGAGGGTAACCTAGAAAGCCGGTTAGTACATAATAATAAAATTTGTGAGGGGTCAGACCACATTTTAATTTCTCAGCTATACGTATGAAGTATAGGGGAAGTTATGTAATCGGTGAGAAATTCAATGTTGAGTTTTGAGCGGAATTTCATGTTTTCCCTTAATTCCATTACAAAAAAAAAAAAAAAAAAAAAAAAATGGCAGGAGGATTTTTTATATAAGTCAACTATTGACTTGAAAGCACAAAATTAGTTAATTCGGGCTGAGGAAGTACATTAACGGTGATTCTCCGAGGATTTTTTTATTTTATTTTACAATATGTGTTAATAAACTCTTACCATATAACCCCTAAACCGATTCCTCCCCCCTTCTCTTAACCGATTTCAATTAATGACTTATGGACTGCTGTATTTATAAATAGTTGTTAGGAGCGCCACTATCCAGGAACTACCAAGATTCTACTGGGTTGAATGTTCCAAGGCAAGTGATCCTTCAGGTCTGGGCTGACCCGACAACCTGCCTTATAAGTCCTTGTTCAGTTTGAGTCGATTGGTTCAGTGGTTGTCTCCCGTCGAATCACCACAAATATATCATCCTCATTTCAAATATATTATTATTTTTTTTAAATTTGGTTTTCATATAATTAAAATCTTACGACCCTCCCGCAAAGTCATTAGTAAAACGTTGGTTGCGAAATATGGTCGGCATATGGTTCAGTCTCCCGTTTTCTTCCACAAACCGCTTCTTAGTTAGTTATTGTGACTCATCGCCTACTTCGTTACTTTTCAGGGCAGCACTTTTTTACTTTTGCATTAATCGTGTGAATCCAGTTTTTGGAATAAATAAATTATGTTTGCATCATTATTAATCATATACCTTCTAAATCTATAGGAGTGAATGAAAATGAATATTGTTAATCGTTTCTTGGATTTTCCCTTAGTTACCTAATTATTGACCTTACCTAATTTTTATACACACTTACCTAATTATTAACCATAATTTTTTTAATACTCGTGAATGATGCCTCTTTAAAGTTGAGGAAGTTGATTTAACCGAAAACGCCCTCTTCACTTGGAATAGTTGAATAAATGGTTAAATGCAGTTATCTTGTGAATTATTCCCTCAAAGAAGTAGATTAAGTTGATTTAACCGAGAACATACACAATTTTACGAGATACCAAGAAACCCACATCTTTATAATTCCGAAAGTATTAGAGTTCTGAGCTCCCAACTTCTTCACAGTGCACAGATGGCTTGGGAGATGATCACAGTACACTTAACTCATTTTGACCATTTTACGATTTAACAACTTATTCCCTGTGACCATAGATATTCGTTCAATTTGTTACTACAACCCATATGGTCCCACATAGAATAGAAAATTTATGGGTAATGTCCATATTGAATTTCGTATGGATAAATTCATTCTATCGGTAGTTGTTCATAAGGACAGACGAAACTTTTTTTTTTGGAATCAGGAGGTCGGTGGAATGTAAATACCATTCTTATAATCCAGGGTATTAATTATTTTTCATGGAAATTGTACTCGCTATTATTTAGGAATTAATATGTTTTGTAATTAATCCGTGTTATTCATTTTCCTTTCATTAATATTATATTAAAAAGCAATTTGCAAACTAAATTGCATTTCCATCAGGAATAATTTCTGTTTTTGTTTGCATATTGTCAATATTGAGTAACGTTTCAACGGAATTTCCCCCCCTAATCCAAAATTTCAAAATGTTTGTATTCCAAAAAAAAAGTTGGAAGGGAGAGAGCTTTTTCATATGCGATAGTAAGATGTGGGATGAGAGTGTTCGTAGAAATAAAAAAAAAACAGTTTTTATCGCAACTGCATCATTATCAATGGCACATCACAGTGGCTGTGTCCATTTAGACTACATACTATATGGGTAATGTGCCACTCAGTTGCATTGAAAGCCGTTTTTTGCCGAAAATAAAACAGTGGGAAGACGTATTTTATTTGAAAAAAAACAAAACAACAAAAATAACTGTTAGGTTAGGTTTTATGACTCATGCCCGGGCTTTAACAACGAGGTCATATTGCCTACTACCAGAGCGCTCTTTCGTCACTCTGGTGGACATGAGCCCGACTCTACTGTGGGAGTTCTAAATTTTGCCTACCCTAAATTTTTATTCATCTAGGGTAGGGATCTTTAACGAGTACCTGACATCGTACAGGCTCGGGACCATCGCTTAACGTCCCAACCGAAGGACGGCATGCTTAAGTTTATTTTACCTCCCAGATAAAATAAACTAAGAACAAAAATAACTATTAACTATGTTAGGTAACTAGGTAAGAGTTAATACATATTAAATAAAATCTTAAAGCATCCAGGGCACAAAATAAAAGTAAGTAACAAAATAAAATAAAATAAACCCTTCATACTCCACCTGTATAGTATGGTGTCTAGAGGAACACTGGCATATCTCGAAAGAGAGGGGATACGAAGTTTATTCCCTCGAAATAATAATATCAATAAAATAAATGTATACCTACACAATAATATAAATTCAACTAACAGCAGGAAGAATAAAATCTGTACAATAATAAACATCTTATATATAACAAACAGAAAATACCTTGAGCATGTCGTCCTTCAGATACGACTTTAAACAATGGTCTCGGGTCTGTACGATGTCAGATTCTCGTTAAAGATCTCCATTTTATGTGAATAAACCTAGGTAGGCAAAATTTAGTATTCCCACAGTAGAGTTGGTATCAAATCGAGCGATGAAAAAATGCTCTGGTAGTAGGCGATATGACTTCGTAGTTAAAGCCCGGTCATGAGTCACAATAACTAACTAATACTATACAATCACCATAAACAGTACAGTGACATGTATGAAGTTAAGTTAGATGGCTCGGTTTGGCCTCTTGGAGATCATTAAATCTACATAAAGGTTGTATGTACTTCCTGCGGTGTCATATAAAGCCCGGGCATCCCCCCCCCCCTCCCTGCAAACTTTGTTATGTGTTATAACTTTCAAGTGGTCATAAAAATGTAGAGAAACAATTTACACTGTAATCTTAGAACATATATGTATAAATATTCACGTTGATAGAGCTTTTAAATTTCATAACATTTTTCAGATATTTAGTTGAAATTTCAGAGCTTTTAAAATAAAAAAAGGCATTGGTGAATCACTAATTATGTACTTCCCCTACACGAATAATACAATGAAGTTTTCGCTCTCCATTGAAAGCCAATCGACTGTGGCTCCTCAGTGCTGGCTGATGGTGAACTGATCTGGTGCTGGCTGATGGTGAACTGATCTGGTGCTGGCTGATGGTGAACTGATCTGGTGCTGGCTGATGGTGAACTGATCTGGTGCTGGCTGATGGTGAACTGATCTGGTGCTGGCTGATGGTGAACTGATCTGGTGCTGGCTGATGGTGAACTGATCTGGTGCTGGCTGATGGTGAGCTGATCTGGTGCTGGCTGATGGTGAGCTGATCTGGTGCTGGCTGATGGTGAGCTGATCTGATGGCCGGGGGTTGCCCTTTTCTCCATCTCTACTAGGGTCTCACTTCTCATTAATTTACTACATACTAACAAACAAAAATAAAAAAATATATATACAAGTAAAATATATATATATAAATAAAGGGCACCGGTAGCTCAGTGGTATGCGTGCTTGCCTTCTGAGCTCAAGATCGCGGGTTCGAAACCCGGCCGAGGCTCTTAGTTTATTTTATCTGGGAGGTATAATAAATTTAAGCACGCCGTCCTTCGGATTGGACGTTAAGCGATGGTCACGAGCCTGTACGATGTCAGCTACTCGTTAAAGACCCCTGCCCTAGGTGAATAAAAATTTAGGGTAGGCAAAATTTAGGAATGGGGGCCCATGTCCACCAGAGTGACCAAAGAGCGCTCTGGTACTAGGCGATATGACCACGTAGTTAGAGCCCGGGCATGAGTCATAATAACTAACAAACTAACTATATAAACTTTTGCATAGAGTTAACATATTTGCTCATTATATAAAATGTATATAGATGGCAATTAAAAAAAAAAAAAAAACTATATAAAAATAGAAAAAAATAAAATTAAGCCCGCACCATGTAAGTTAGCATTTAAAACCTATTGGCAAAAAAAAAAAAAAAACAATAAATTAACAAATATTTGGAACTTAAAACAGTTAGTAATTATAATCAAAAATTACGTATATACAAAAATTATTTACACATAGAAAACTTGAATTGAAGACAATAATAGTTAGTAATAATGTTTTACTAAAACGGAAGCAAGTATCGGATAAAAAATGGAAACTAAAATTTGAAACTCAGTCAACGTCTTGGACAATGTTGACATTGTTGGAGAGTTCAGACCTATTGTTAAACTTCACTTAGAACTCGAGGCTGTGCATTGTGTGTCAAAGTTACAATTTGGAACAATTTTGGGTCAGGTTGGACCTGGGCCAAGTCAATAAGCTGAGCCACTATTTCAAAGGGAAAACACATCAATTCTCTTGTACAAACAGAACTGTTCTTCTTAACTCAAATATAAATTCAGATCTTATAAGACTTACCTCGTTTACCCCCAACTCGAATTTCAAAATATACTTAATTTCACCTTAAAGAACTTAATTTTTTTTTTTTTTTTTTTTTGTCAATCATATTGGTCATGGGTGCCTAGATATTATAACAGTAAAAGGGGATCCCCAAAGGAGGCGAAGGGCCTTGTAATAGGCACCGACCACATCCTCCAGGCCCGGGGCTGTATCAGTTCAGAGAACCCGGTGGCGCCCCGGGCCCCACACAGAGCCCCCGCCCGGCCACCCCCGATGACTGAAGGCTGATACACTTCCTGCTACATGTTTCGTGTTATTCAAGCCTTACTGCCTTAATAATATCTCAAATGAAAATCAAGGGTGAAATTCAGGTTAGCTCGAAATAAATGACAAATAAAGTTGAAAAAAAAAAAATATATATATATAGAGGGCGCCGGTATCTCAGTGGTATGCATGCTTGGCTTCTGAGCTCAAGGTTGTGGGTTTGAAACCCGACCGAGGCCCTTAGTTTATTTTATCTGGGAGGTAAAATTAACTTCAGCACGCCGTCCTATACGATGTCATGTACTCGTTAAAGACCCCTGCCCTAGGTGAAAAAAAAATTTAGGGTAGGCATTTAGGACTCCCATAGTAGAGTCGGGCTCATGTCCACCAGAGTGAAGAAAGAGCGCACTGGTAGTAGGCGATACGACCTCGTAGTTGAAGCCCGGGCATGAGTCATTATACCTAACCTATTAGTAAATATGTTAGAACAAAATGAATTATAATTATTGGAGTAAGTTATTATTTTTTTAAAACGAAAAAAGGGCCGTTAGATTGAGGGTTGCCAATATATCTTGGTATCTGATGCACTCTGTGAAGATGTGTTTAATGGTAAGTCGAACGTTACATACAATGCAGAGAGGAGACTCTTCTCTAGCCATGAGGTAGCCGTGGGTGAGCCGAGTGTGGCCTTATCCTCAGTCTGGTTAGCACCACCTCCTCACGACGAGTCTCTCTGACAGAAGAGCTCCACGAGCAGGGTTGCCACCTTTTTTTTGTGCAAATAAGGTACATTGGTTATTAAAGGTACAAAAACAAAAGTACATTGTGTCAAAATAAAGTTCGATTTATTTTACTTTATTATTTTGCTTTAAAACATATTTTTCATTACTTTTAGCAAATAATTATCACTGCTAAACTGCTTCACAGCGTCTTTACAGTCCATACGTTTGTTTCTTTCGTCTCGCCATTTGCTATTTATCACAGAAAAAACTCTCTCTGTGAATGCTGACGTGGCATGAAACGATAGTAAAAATGAAATTAATTTTTACAATTTTGAAAAACTATCATCAGTCGTATTAAGTACTTGCTGCCATTTTTGTGCAGTGGACCATTCCGCAAAACCTTCAGAACTATATATTTGAGTATATAATTTGTTTAATAAAGAAATTTCACCATAAAGATCCTTACGACCAACCTTTTTTTTGTATGTTATATGTAAAATGAATTCCAGAGAAATCAAATCATGCGAAATAAAGTATTTTCGCGTACTTTATTGTTCTCATAACGTATAGAGGACATTTACCCGAAATAACGTACAGTACTTTATAATAAAGTACGGGTGGCAACCCTAGCCACGACCTCACATCTCACCTCATCTCAAAAATTCAAATAAAACTGCTCTCGCAAACCACCGTATAGGTAAAGGACATATTTTCGATTTTAATAATGTCAAAATTTTGAACGTTTCTATTAATACAATCAATAGAAAATCTATAGAAATGGTATATGTTAATAAGTTCATAAATAATGCCGTAAATTACAAAACAGACAAAAAATAAAAAAATTTAAACGATCGATAATATAATCGATAAAACGACATGATTTTTGACTGATACTAGGATAAAATAAATAAAAGTCGAATGATATTTTTAATATAATGGGGGTATTCATGATGTGTGTGTTAACTATGTTAAATCTGTTAACTGTGTTAGTTCGATAAAAATTTTGACAGTAGTCTGCTAAATATATGACTTTTACACACTTCGATCTAACAGAGGAAAAGGTATGTTAGATCGCTTTGTTAAATCGATATTGGTAAGGTTATGCAAGGTTACTTTAGGTAGCAATCTACAGCCCACACAATATTTTAGTTTTGGCTTTTATATTTTTACACATATCTACATTATAGCTACACTAATAAAATATTGTCCATTATTTCGTCTAATTCATCATCACTTAAATCATGCTCTTGATCTGAATCTTCCAGTAAAAAGAGTTCAGTAGCTCCTTCAATGAGCTCGTTAAGCAACTTACTTTTATTACTTACTTTAGGCATCTTATTTATAATAAAAACACAAACAAACTTTAACTTATTTTTTTAGAAAACTAATAAAACAAAATAAATGACAACAATCCTTGGTCGGTTATATTGAAACTTCCTTTAATTGCCACTTGGAGCGCTAGTTATAACAGTTAGCATTTAACAATTAACAAAGGGGGTGTTCATGAATTTCTGTCCCTGTAAATTTTTATTTTGATAACATTTAACACCTAACACACATTATTAATACCCCTAATATATAAATATAAGATGATTTTAATTAATAGTTACAATAATATTATTGCAATATGTCCAAGACAAAAAATGAAATAACTAAAAAAATAATAATAAACTTTATAAACCAGTAACTAGATTAGAACCTGGCACCAACCATGCTGGTTACTTATAATATTACCTATTATATAAATGTTTTTGATAATATTACCCTATAAAAAGGGTTTTTTGTTCATGTTAGTCAATCTTAATTGTTTTTTCTAGTCATTGATGATGGGAGGTCATTCCCGAAACGTTTGATAATGTTATAAAAATTTTTTTACAATAAATTGGGAGAAAAAAGAGAAGCTGCTTTTACTGAAAACCTATTTTGTACAATACTTTATAATAAAGTACGGGTGGCAACCCCACGACCTCACATCTCACCTCATCTCCCTCAGCTTGTTGTTTGGTTATAAGTTGTATAGCCCCAAATAAACCAACCAACCAATCGACTTTCTGATTACATAACTTCTCCTATACTCGTATAAATCTGGGGAAGTATAACGCTACATGAACCTCCCTGTCAAAGTGACATGAACCAGACAGTTTACTGGCTCCAGTGTGTAGGCTGTCATGTAGATACTGTCCACTGGACACTACAGTTAAATTTAATTCATGTTTTCAAATTTCCTGCCACCTCCCGTCAGATCCCCCAGATAGGAGTTACAAGACAGTTGAGTGTCCTGATAACTACTTTTCTCTCTCCACTATACTCGCTTCTCGTTCTGTTGGAACATATTCCTGACGTTCATTGTTCAGTGCCATCTAAATAACCAGGAAACATTACAACAATGGAGAAATTGTTGTCAGGTTAAAACAACATTCAGACAAGTTGGTACAATCAAATGTAATACATTTTAATAATAAAAATATAGGGTATGTGTAATACGTAATTGTAGAAAACTCGTGCCAAGGACAAATTTGAAAAAATAAATATTCAAATAATATTAATATATATGTATAATATAGAGGGCGCCAGTAGCTCAGTGGTATGCGTGCTTGTCTTCTGAGCTCAAGAACGTGGGTTCGTAACCCAACCGAGGCCCTTAATTTATTTTATCTGGGAGGTAAATAAAATTAAGCACGCAGTCCTTCGGATGGGACGTTAAGCGATGGTCCCGAGCCTGTACGATATGAGGTACTCGTTAAAGACCTCTACTTTAGGTATATACTTATATGCAGCAACCAACATCTACGTATCTATAGTGAATGGCGTTTGAGAGAAAGGCCACCCAATGCTAGGTCCTCGGGACGAAAAGTTATCCTAATTATAGGACAAAAAATAAAAAAAAAAACCTGACACATTATAACATATTTTTCATTCTTTTTTTTTATTCAAACCTTGGTAGAGAGAGATTTTTTGGGGGGGAGGGTTGAGGGGGGGGGGGGGGGCAGTTATCAACGGAAAGTTCGAAATAACTAGTACATTGGTGACTCACTGAACTTGCTTCTTCGTGAAGGACACCCAGCTGATGATCTTCCTACACAAGAAAGCAATTAGAATACTCTTTGACAACTTCCAGAACGGCTTCATTGTCCAAATGGAAATTGGATTCCTCTCTCCATGCATAATTACACACTAAAATGTAGTAAACAAAACTAAAAATAAATAAATACAATTTATTTATCACAGAGTTAAAAAAATAATTAAAATACACGTGAATAATAACTATATAACAAGCAGCCAAAAAAACGTTTTACAATATACAGTAGAACCTCGATAAGTCGAAAACCTCCAAAACTCGAAAAAAAGTTTTGTTCCTTTCCCTTCAAGCCCCAAAACCTCCATTACTCGAAATCTCAACCCTCTATTAGTCGAAATAATCAGTGAGTCCCTACAAGCCATTTTGGTACATATTTTCCCTCTATAAATCGTCAAAATAAATTGGACCTCTGTATCTCGAACATAGCAATGTTTTATTTTACAACCTTTACAACTCGATTATTTGAAACTTATTACCTCTATAGCTCGAAGGAAAATAAGTTACCGACTTTAAGAATTTGCCGACAATGTACACCATTGTTTCTTAGAAAATAATTTAGGAGTATACAATAAATAGGATTACCAATTATCTAAAGCAAAAAAAATTACTGACTTTTCTTAATACCTACATATACTACGTATTTTTTTTTTAAGGATGTTTTGAAATAATGTTGATTTATATTAAATATAAATATGTTTGTTACCTCTGTAACTTGAATTTTTATTTATTTCACCTCTCTGACTCAAAATTAGTTAGAATGAATCTTAACCTCTACAAGTCGAACCAAAATCCGCCTGTCGAAATCCTCCATAAGTCGAAAACTGTATAACTCGAATTTTTTGGCGTCTCCCTTGATGTTCGACTTATAGAGGTTCTACTGTATCTTTTACAGGACAGCTACTCCAGTCTCTCACCCAAGGTAGAAGGGAATTTGTTTTTTGGTTTTTGAAATCAATGGGTAGACGAACATGAAATTTCGGTGTAAACTCAACATTGAATTCCTGAGCGATTACCCCCCCCCCCTCCCCCCTCCCCCCCCCCCCCAGCTGGTAAAGTAAAAAAAAAATCTTATTACATTCGTATCATGAATTATTGCCCAACAGTTTCAATTTTCAGGGGAGAAAAAAATACATTTATTCTCGTCTATATCTTATCGCTAACCCTATTTGAGGGTGTTATATTTTATCACTGTTGTCAAAATGAATAACATATTGTCATGAATTATTCCATACAATTGAGTATTAATATAACACGAAAAATGACTCAAATCATCGGAAAATACAATGTGGTGAATGTTTTCCATATTTTCCTTTTGGGCAAGTGGCCAAAATTATGAAGATTGGTCTCTGGAGATGGTACTAAGATTTATTTATTGTCTTGTTCTTTCGGGGTTGAGGGGTGCACATTACCATTTTTATGTGCGTCCCTCCCCTTCATCAGAATCCTGAATCTCATTTTCTTAGATCTCATCAATTATAAAGGAAAGAACTTCTTCTCCTCGAACAAGAACTTTTAAGTTTTCCGAATAAACTAAAGGTGTGTCTTCTTGAATGATTGCTGTCTTCTAGGGTAAGTTATCAAAAATATTAGTTATTTATTGTGACTCATCTGGGCTTAACGAGGTCATATCGCCAATCCTTTAATGACGACACATTGATTTTCAGCCAAATCGACCAAAGGGAAGAGAGGATTGGGGATAGGTTTAAGGGGCCGTTCACAAACTACGTCACGCAATTTTGAAGTGTTTTTAACCCCCTCCCTCCCCCTTGTCACAATTGGTCACATTTAATTGAACCCCCCCCCCCCCCCCCCCCCCCAATTTAAACTGAAATTTTTTTTAAAGAAAAGTACTAAATTGTATAAAAATAATCATAAATACAACATACAGGTTAGGTTAGGTTTTATGACTCATGCCCGGGCTTCAACTACGAGGTCATATCGCCTACTACCAGAGCGCTCTTTCGTCACTCTGGTGGACATGAGCCCGACTCTGTGGGAGTCCTAAATTTTGCCTACCCTAAATTTTTATTCATCTAGGGTTGGGGAATTTAATAAGTACCTGACATCGTACATGCTCGGGACCATCGCTTAACGTCCCAACCGAAGGACGGCGTGCTTAAGTTTATTTTACCTCCCAGATAAAATAAATTAAGGGCCTCGGTCGGGTTACGAACCCACGACCTTGAGCTCAGAAGTCAAGCACGCATACCACTGAGCTACCGGCGCCCTCTGAATAATATTTATATATTCATAATATGAATATATAATGATAATGAATATAATCTAATTAATTGTTGCGCGGGTCCCATAGGGGCTGTGTTCGGCATATACCGGTCGACCGGTCTGTCTCACACTGAATCAAGTGTATAAGTGCACTAAGACAAAAAAAAACTGATGCACAACATACATATTATATTCATCTGTATTCATAAATTAAATAAAAGAACAGTGATTTAAGTATTTTACATTTCGATTATTCAAGCGAGATAATCCATATCATGAAAAAAGACTGAGGAATATTACGATTCCTCCCAAATCGGTTTTAAATGTTCATCGATAGTTATGATTGGTATTTCAGATTGATCACTGTCAGAAGGTTCAGGTATTTCCCTATTACTATCTATCATGTCATCGAACCACTCGGCTTCTTCTTGATCGTCGATGTTTTTTTATGATGGCCAACATTTCTTGTTGACGTCTTGCTGCAACCCGAACCGGTCTAACTTTAATACGGTGCCTCCGTATTGCAATGTTTCGAGTGACGTTTTAAATATATCAAGGACCCCAAGTACACGCCACACTTTTTGCAAGTCTTCCGCTTTAAGTCCCCTTGCATAGATGGGCATCCTATATCATAAGGAACTTCCTTGTGCTCCTTGAAAACCAGGATATAAAGTTTTTTGCAATGTCAAATTCAGGAAAAGTCGAGAAAATTCTCCATTTTCTGAATTGACCGAAAGACTGTCGCCGTTTTGAATAATACGTGCTGGTGGTCGAAGAAATCGATCCGGCAAAATTTTAAGAAGACCACTTCGAAATTGTTTACAACAGTTGGAGTCTGCACTTTACAATTTGTAATAAGTAATGACTGCTGCCAACATGTTTGTTTTGCCATTAATTAAATCAATTTTTAGAAAATTGTCTATGCCCTTATTTTAAAGTGTAATAATAAACGTGACGTCATTTTTTTTGTTTAGTCTCCCCCTCCCCACCGTCACAATCATCACATAAGTTATAACCCCCCCCCCCCCCCCCCCCCCCCCCCCGCGCGTGTGACGTAGTTTGTGAACAGCCCCTAACGCAAAAACTCTAATAACTGCCGGTGTAATGAATGTGTCGAAAAAAAATTTCATATGTGAATTCTAAACCCTATAAGGACGACCTCTATTAATTTTTAGCGGAATCGGTAGAAGAGAAGGGGGGGGGGGGATCAGAGGGGCTCAACTCAAAAACCCGAATAACTTTCAATGTAATGAACGTATCGATATGAAAATACATATTTGAAATCAAAACTCAATGACAACATAATCTGTCAAATTTCAGCGATATATCGGCCAAAGGAAATATGGCTCAATTAAATTAATTATTTATTGTGACTCATCTCTGGGGTTGAATACGAAGTCATATCGCCTACTACCAGAGGACTATTTCGTCGCTCTGGTGGGCATGAGCTTGACTCTACTGTGGGAGTCCTAAATACCTAACTAGGTTTATTCACCTAGGATGGGTCTTTAACGAGTACCTGACAAGAACGACCTACTCAAGGTTTTTTCATCTCCCAGATAAAATCTTGGGTCTCGGCCAAGTTTCGAACCCACAATCTACTCTGAGCTATTGTCGCCCTTCATAAATATTATATTTATTGAATGAATACGTTCAGCCGTTTACTCGTGAAGTTCATTCATACTCACATATACACATAAATTGACCCAGTTTTTCTTAAAATGTCGTTTTGAAACTAGTTTTTTTTAGATGTTTGCAAGATTTATGCGAGAAGGGTTAGTCCTATCGAAAAAGTGATTCTAACCAAAAATGTTCCTTATAAAATTTCCAATCGTTAGTGGGTCTCAAATTTGAGATAGGACCAAAACGATTCAAAAGTTACAGCTTATCATAGATTGTAAAAATAAGTATTGTAACCGTGCTAAAATCCGAGATTGAATTTTACAACGTAATTTCATATTTCAAGTTCCCTTGTACATTTTCGGGATTCTCAGAACTTTCTCGGAGAGTAGGGAATTATAAATTTTGTACGAGATACATTCTGCATTATTTATTGAAAATCTTAGGATAAATTTTGAGTCTTCGAAAGATGATTGGACTATGGTACTATTCGCTATAAATAGGGTTAGTTCAGTTGGCAAGCTGCCCTCTCAACTCACAATATATATTATGATACCTATAAATTTCGTCTAAATATTTATAATATTTTTGACAGATTCTCATCATTTTTTTGAAACATAAAATAGAAATAATAATGTGTAACACTAGAAATAATATGTCCTCTCTCTCTCTTCGGTTGATTTGTCTGAAAATTAATTAGGTGGCGTCGTTATTGGGGTATATTTTCCCAGGTATACGAAGTTCAGGGGAAGTTATTGGACAGAAATTCGAAGTTATTCACCGAAATTTCATGTGTTCCATCCCTCTGATTCCAAAAATGAAAACACAATTACCTCCCTTTGTGTGTGTCTGTGAACACTATAATGCCCGATTGAATGGGATGTATCGACACGAAGTTCTAAATAAAATATTTAATATAATAATAATGATAATTAAAAAAAATAAAATAAAAATAATTGAAATAATAAAATAAACAAATAATAAATATTTGATATAATGAAATAATAAAATTAGAGAATATATTGGACTGGATAGTAGAGAATATACTCTACTGGACTGGATAGTAGAGAATATACTCTATTGGACTGGATAGTAGAGAATATACTCTATTGGACTGGATAGTAGAGAATATACTTTTCTTGTAGAAATTATAGCTGGTCTTCTACTAAATTTTGATTTCTACAGTAATTTTCGAAAAGGGCCCTAAAAAAATATCGAATGTTCAAGACGAGTATATTCTTTACTATCCAGTACAGTAGAATATATTCTCTTCTATCCAGTCCAATAGGGTATATTCTCTATTATCCAGTCCAGTAGAATATATTCTCTACTATCCAGTCCAATAGAGAGTAAACGAAGAGTCTGGATAAAATGACCATGCTTCGTAAGCGGGGCCTCATTGGCTTTACGGGCCTGAGGCTTAAAGAGCTTAAGCTCTGCCTCTTTTATTAGATAACAATTTTCTTGACTTTTTTCCCGATTTTTCCGCGTTCTTTGAACGGCTTTATTGTGAATCGCAATGAAAAGTAAAATCCAATTTTATTCTATACAAGGAAAAATTGTTTTTCTCTGAAAACATTTTGTTTCATCCTTTTTGTTCAAAGAAAAAATATATATATATACTTGAGTTGCCCCTAAAATATGGCCCCATATATGAGGGGCATGGTATAATGTAGTTACAAGGTTTTCTGAAGAGCCCACTCCAAGCTCAATAACCCAATAAAACTCATATATATAGGCCCCGGCAGCAGTCTCTGGGGGCTCTGCTCTATTTCGGGCAGAAAAATTACCTTTTATACACTGTTTTGTTGAGGAAATGGGTGAAAAAAATCAACTTATATGAAATTGCATTGTCTACTTTCTATAGGAAAAACAGTTTTTAACTTTCTCAGCTGTACGAGAGGTATAGAAGATGTTATGTAATCGGTAAGAAATTCTATGTTGTGTTTTCAACGGAATTACATGTCAGTGAATCAATGATAATATAATTCCTCGGAAAGAATTATTCAATTAACTTTTTGCTCATCCTCCAAAACCGAGTTCAGAATTTCCTGAAAATAGATTTTCAATACAACTACATCATCATCAGTGGCACATCCCACCAGTACAGCACAGAATCTAAAGAGGTACTGGCCACATTGTACGTGTGGGATGTGCCACTGATGATGACACTGTGAAAACAAAGTTTTGATTGCAAATAAACCAGCTATACACAATAATTTTAGAGGGCGCCGGTAGCCCGAGCCTGTACGATGTCAAGTACTCGTTAAAGACCCCTATCCTAGGTGAATACAAATTTAGGAAGGCAAAATTTAGGACTCCCACAGTAGAGTCGGACTCATGTCTACCAGAGTGACGAAAGAGCGCTCTGGTAGTAGGCGATATGACCTCGAAGTTAAAGCCCGGGCATGAGTCGTAAAACCTAACACTTATACGATGCACAATAAGTAAATTTAAAGTGTTGCATATTTAAAAAAAATTGCAATAATTCAAACACAAACTGATAAGAAATACACTTGTTGTATTAAAGCATGAAGAGTGAAAGGTGGGCACAAGTATGCTCAGTGGGCGTCAAGAATTTTACGATTTTTCGTTTGCGGTTTGGAGGTGGAAAACGCTGCATCTTCCTCTAAACGTCCTGTTATAACTAGGTAACGAAGTTATTTAAAAAAAAAAATAAAAAAAATACTCCAAAAAGTAACATTTTCAAGGTCCACTCTCCTCTTGTCAAAAAATTGTCGAAGTTCGACCCCTCCCCCTCCCCTCCCCCCACATGAAAATTATGGAAAGCCCATAAAAAACGCAAATAGGTACAGATAATCTGTGAACATGACAGGAAATGGAAAATCTCTTCCATGGCAAACTGTGGTAATTTTCTCAACTAAACTCTCAGCTTGGGAGGTGGGAATTAAATTTATACCTTTTTCATTTCCGAGGTTAGTGGTAGAAGAAAAGAAGACTGTGCTAGAGGAAATTGGAATTTATGCGAGAAGTAGCAATTAGCGCACTGCGGTTCTGTTCAGTGATTTTCTCTTTATTCCTTGATTCAGCCAACGCAAAATCTTAAATGGATTGAATCTGATATTCTTACAGAGAATTAAATATATATAATTTTTATTATAATTCCTTAGTGAGTAAAATATAACCAATAATAATATAATAAGTTATGTAATCGGTCAAAAATGTATTATTGGAGTTTTCAACGGAATTTCATGTTTTTCGACCTCTAGATTCCAAATATGAAAAAAAAAATTTGGTCTGTGCGATTATCTCGATAACTTTCCATAGGATGAATGTATCGACATGTATTGTTTTTCAGCTAATTCGACTAAAGAGAAAAAGGGGATTGGGGGAGGGGGGGCGGGGAGGGGGGGGGGGGGGGGGGTATAACATAAAAACTTCAATAACAGCCAATAGAATGTATCTATCGATAGGAATTTTAATATGTGTGACTAAAACCCCCTGAAAACAACACCTATCGATTATCAGCCAAATATGCCTAAGGAGAGGGGGATTAGGGGAGGGCTCAACTCTAATAACTGCCGATGTAATGAATTTATCTACACAACATTTTTGATCGATTATTTTTGATCGATATAAGAAAAAAGATCGATATTTTCTATTTGAAACGCACCTCTAGTAAATAATGAGTGTGAGAGTGGAAGAGGTAACGTCAATATCAATATTTTACGATTATTGCAATAAGATTTATATACATCTCCCACGAGTCAAGTGGTTAATCGGCTTCAAGTGGATAGATTGACAATGGCTCGAGTGGACCATCCGAGCGAATGATGGATTGAAACAGGAGTGTCTTAAATCCATCTGCGACTTTGAATCCTTTATTGCTGATAGACCAGATCCATCTGATGAACATACATCTTCTGTCTACTCCTCTTTAACTAGCCAACAAATGGATTCAGCAAATTTAAAAATTAGTCAGCAAATCACTGACAATGTACTTCTCCATCACGAATTAATCAATTAGGTTTTCCCATAGAAATAAAAGACGTTATCTTCCCGCTGTTTTATTTGGACCAGAACCGGTTTTCAACGCAACAGCCTCATCATCAGTGGTTCATCTGTGATAGAATACGTAAAATATACAAATAATGAAAACTATAAATCTTAAAGCAACAGGGTACAGAGTAACAAAATAAAAAATAAAAACATACCCCACCCACATACCGTAGCGGTTAAAGGACAACTAGCATAGCTCAAAGGGGTGGGGATAGCTAGGTTCACTCACTCTACATACAAAAACATTCATTCAAATATACACAATAACTTTAAACAAATTTCTTCATAATAGTAAAATATCTCTGCAATAGTATACAATTCTCCATACAGCCAAAGGAATTTTTGTCATAAAATATAATATATTTTTTTAATTTTATTTATTTATTTTTATTTATTATCATTTATTATCACAGATTTAAAAAATATTAATAAAACAAAATACACATAACTAGCTGGAGAAGTAATGAGTTCTCTTTGAAATGAAATGAAAAATAATCTTTATTCTGGGACGTACGTCCCCTAAGA
The DNA here is from genome assembly GCA_963662175.1 of Aradus depressus. Classification (NCBI taxonomy): domain Eukaryota; kingdom Metazoa; phylum Arthropoda; class Insecta; order Hemiptera; family Aradidae; genus Aradus; species Aradus depressus. Next base: position 15,697,392 of record OY759224.1, on the reverse strand, counting down.
ATAATGACATAAAAAATAAACAAGAGTTTACAAGTATCAGCCAGTTGAGAGGAATAAATATAAAAGAGAAGAGGTCTCTAGGAATAAATATTAAATGTTAAAAACAGGCAATGAATAAAAAAATATAACAAAAATAGAAAAACTAGTATGAATAATAATGTGAAACATGATGACAATGATGACTTATATATGAATTGTAAAAAACTGGACTAGAAATAGAAGAATAACAATCTGTCCAGTGGAGTGAGAGACTTATAGGATATTCTCTTTATTGATTTCTAAGGTACATCTTGAATATTAATCGATTTCAGCTCATTCGCTTTCTAGTCATTGTCCAGTTACCAACGGAAAGTTCCGAATAACTAGTACATTGGTGATTCATTGACGCCTCTTTGAACTTGCTTCTGCGTGAAGGACACCCAGCTCCGTGTCGTTCCTACACAAGAAAGCAATTAGAATCCTCTTTGACAACTTCCAGAACGGGCTCATTCCAGGAGTCCAAATGGATATCCCTCCTCTCTACTCTTCATATAGTCTAACCTCAGACTTGTTTTCAACCTAGAAGAAATACTACAGGAATCTGTAAACGAAGAATTTTAGATATCGAAACTCTCGGTAGGGGCTGTGTCAGACCGTCAGAGCGTAAGTCTCGTTGATGTGCATGCGTAAGTGTCTGTGTCGGATGGTTGCAAATCAAAATTAGATTAAATTTGTGTACACAAAAAAAAATTGAGTATAACATTAAATTAAAACCAGGAAAGTGCCATGATCTCATGAATTCTGTGAAAATAATTTCTATGAATTTTCTCTCTCCCCTTTTTTCCTTTCAGTATTTTGTCTTCCTCGGTCCTGTTAACATCGTATAAAATGTTGCGAAAGTCATTTTCAATAAAAGAAAAAAATGAATTAATAAAAGAGTTTGATCGATCTACATAACAAACAAAAAAGAATAGATGAATATTTTAGGCCGGGGCCATCTAACAAGTAATATGTATAATGTACAGTAGAACCTCTTTAAGTCGAACCTCGATAAGTCGAAAACCTCCAAAACTCGAAAAGAAGTTTTTTTCCTTTCCCTTCAAGCCCCAAAACCTCCATTACTCGAAATCTCAACCCTCTATTGCACGCACACAATTACACACTTCTTTATCTGCGATGGCAGCAATTTTTTTAGCACAACTACGTTGTTTTTTCATGAAATGACTGATTTCACGACGACATATATACGAACATGATAACTCCAGATAGTATGAATATAACACATAATTATACGTACATCATCTTCACATTTTCAGCCATATCATCAGAGCCACAACCTAAATTTAACAGAGCTAAAATGAGCTGAACCTCTAAAAGACTCATGGGATACTGGATAAGATAGGATGAGAAGTGAGGAGAGAAATAGAGGTTTAAATTATAAATTGAGGCCATACATCTAGAAGGGTATAGGGTGAAGGTTGGGTGGGGGTTTGAGGGGGTGGTTACAGCCTGTTCTACCCTCTCCCCCTTTTACCCTACCGGCAAACGTTATTTGCCTAATCGTTTACATTTTTAAAATGTCTACACAAGGAAAAAAAAAAAAAAAACTTTCAAATTGTTCGGTAAAAAATGTATTTCTATTGCTCTTCTTCCCTCTGGTCTTCCGGATTGTTACAAGGGCGTTACGCCCTTAAAAGCCATGTCATATCGCCAGATATAATATCAGGGTGCTCTTTTGTCGCTCTGTTGAACAGAACATGAACGCGACTTTACTATAGCAGTTGTAAATGTTGCGGGGTCCTTAACGAGTACCTGACATCATACAGGCTCGGGATCATTGTTTAACGTCCCATCCGAACGACGGCGTGCTTAAGTTTATTTTACCGGACCTCGGCCGGCTTTTGAACCCGCAATCTTGAGCTCAGTAAGCACGCATACCATCACCGGCGCACAGTGTGAAATTTATGAGTTTTTATTTTCAAAATTCGAGCCCCCGCTCAATTTTTGATCAATTTGGATGAAACTAGGTGCAAAATATTTGTGAAAGCTGGCTTTTTATCAGGTAACTGCGGGTTGCCAAAACCCCGCCAAAATTTTTAAAAAATTTAATTTTTTGTTAAGGAATCTTTAGAACTTAAATGAATGTTTTTTGGGTCGCTGATTACAAATATTGTGCACCTAGTTTCATCCAAATTTATCAAAAAATGAGCGGGGGCTCGAATTTTGAAAATCAAAACTCATAAATTTCAAACTGTGCGGCACCCTCCATAAAAATATATAAAATGAGCAAATAGGTATAATATTTGTTATGATAGACTAATTTAGGAAATATGGGAAAATAAAATAATAATAAAGAATAAAAATATGGAATAAAGTAAAAATTGTTTAGTCTAAAATAATTAGAGATAATTGATGTTGACGAAAGAGGAAATACGTGGGAGAGAGATCAAAGGGGAAGGGATTGTGCTGCGAAGAGTAATTGGAATAGTAAGGATTTGAAGGAAGCCACGGAAGGAGAGTGACGGATTTGGGGAGGCAGGGAGTTCCAAAGAGAGCAGACTAGGACAAGAGAGTTGTGGAAGGCAGAGTAGCGAGGAGTTTGGAGGGAGAGTTGAAACTTACATGACTTAATTAGGGTTCGGTATGTACATTTCGGGTGATTCACGAACGCCTTTTTTCAATGTTATTACAGTAAAACTTCGTTATAACGCTCCCATTTATAACGATATCCCGGATATAACGCTCTTTTTCCTGGGCCCCGGTCCCAATGGGGAATTTTCCAATGAAAGTTTATTCGTTGTAACGCTCCGATGAGAGGATTAAACACATTTTTTCTAACGACATTTTCATTTTTTAAGGTAGGCATTAGATGATATTATATCAAAATTAGTGTACACAAAAAAAAATTGAGTATAACATTAAATTAAAACCAGGAAAGTGCCATGATCTCATGAATTCTGTGAAAATAATTTCTATGAATTTTCTCTCTCCCCTTTTTTCCTTTCAGTATTTTGTCTTCCTCGGTCCTGTTAACATCGTATAAAATGTTGCGAAAGTCATTTTCAATAAAAGAAAAAAATGAATTAATAAAAGAGTTTGATCGATCTACATAACAAACAAAAAAGAATAGATGAATATTTTAGGCCGGGGCCATCTAACAAGTAATATGTATAATGTACAGTAGAACCTCTTTAAGTCGAACCTCGATAAGTCGAAAACCTCCAAAACTCGAAAAGAAGTTTTGTTCCTTTCCCTTCAAGCCCCAAAACCTCCATTACTCGAAATCTCAACCCTCGAAATAATCAGTGAGTACAAGCCATTTTGGTACATATTTTCCCTCTATAACTCGAAAAAATTAATTGGACCTCTATATCTCGAACATAGCAATGTTTTATTTTACAACCTTTACAACTCGATTATTTGAAACTTATTACCTCTATAGCTCGAAGAAAAATAAGTTACCGACTTTAAGAATTTGCCGACAATATACACCATTGTTTCTTAGAAAACAATTTAGGAATATACAATAAATAGGATTACTAATTATCTAAAGCAAAAAAAAATTACTGACTTTTTTTAATACCTACATATACTACGTATTTTTTATTTTAAGGATGTTTTGGAGTAATGTTGATTTATAATAAATATAAATATGTTTGTTACCTCTGTAACTTGAATTTTTATTTATTTCATCTCTCTAACTCAAAATTTTAAAAAAATAAATAAAATCCGCCTGTCGAAATCCTCCATAAGTCGAAAACTCTATAACCTGAATTTTTTGGCGTCTCCCTCGATGTTCGACTTATAGAGGTTCTACTGTATTTAAGTCATTTTATTATTTAATTTGTATGTACATAATTACATTATTTTTTTTTATTCTTTATATATATACATACCTATATCCTCTTTACATATATGTATATATTTTAATTCTTAATTTTCTATCTATTTACGTACCTACTACATACTGCATTTTGAAATAAATATTTTCCATTTTAAGCCTTTTTTTTTTCCCGGTAATAACGCTTTCCCGGGTATAGCGCTCTTTTTATTTGGTCCCTAGAAGTGCGTTATAACGAAGTTTTACTGTATTGAGTACAGTCGTGAAAGTTGTGATGTTTATTTGGTCCAGCGCCTATTAGCTTATCTTCCAGGGTCAATATTATTTTAATTTTGTTGACGTACCTTATGTTTTGTGAGTGGTATTTGTGTTGTGTTTGTGAATTGTGGCGGTTCACATTTTGTTATTAGACAGCGTTATTACACAAAGTATAGGGGATGTTATGTAATCGGAGTAAAAAATAAATACTGTCTTTTAACTCGATAACGTCCGACAGAACGAATGTATTGACATGACATTTTATAAGTATCCAGAACATCTTAAGTCATCTATTGATTTTTAGTCAAATCGGCTGAAAGTGGAATGGGGATTTGGGGGGAGGTCTATTACAAAAAGTACAATAACTACTGTTGGTTGGTTATTGTGACTCATGCCCGGGCTTATATCGCCTACTACCTGAGCTCGCGTTCGTCACTCTGGTGGACATGACTGTGCAGTTGGAGTCTTAAATTTTACCTCTTAGTTTTATTATTATTATTGCCTCGACGTCCGGTGGTCGCCCCCTTATTTACTCTCTCTTACTCCGTTGGCAACGAACCCTGAAGATCCTTAGCCGCCCACACTAGCCTTCTCCACCGCGATCTGTCGTGCGCCACCGGTCGCCAATTGACCACGTGGTGTTCCACAGCATCCTTCTTCACCAGGTCAGCCCATCTCAGCCGTGGTCTTCCTCGTGATCTGGCTCCTTGGACCTGAGCGTCCATGATGCGTCCTATTGCTGTGTCCAGCCCATCTTAAGCGCCGTGATTTCATATCTGCAACTACGGTCGGGTGTTGCCAGAAGATGTCCCTCAGCTCCCTGTTGGTTCTGATCCTCCACTCTTGGGTTTCTCTATCCTTGACCGGACCTGCTATTTTCCTCAGCACTTTATTTTCAAACGTCTGGAAACGTTTCTCCAGATGTGAGATCAGGGTCCAGGTTTCACACCCATAGATCAGAACGGGCTTTACCATGGAGCTGTTGATCCTATACTTCAAGTTCCTTGACAAGGCTCTGGACCGTAGCAGCTTGATGACAGAGAAATACGCTTTTTGGGCCTGCAGAAGTCTTCAGTCCACCTCCTCCAGCAGTTGATCGAGTTGATGCTAGTTACCGTGGACCCGAGATACCTGAAGTTCTCTACTCTTGGGAACGAGGTGGTCGCCCCCGGCCCACCGTAACTTCACTTGAGCTAACCAGATCCCGGAGTTTTAACTATAAACAAAGACGGGTGATGTTGCACAAACGCAAGATGCACCCGAATAATAAATAGCAATAAAAGTTTTATTCACTTGGGTATTTAACGAGATGAACTCGTGTCACAATGAATGTATTGACACGAAATTTCATATGTAAAATCAAAACTATATAACACATTCATTTTGTAGTTGACTATTGCTCCATTGGGGTTCCAGCCAGCGATTGTAAACACTACAATATCTGGGATCCAGTCAGCGATTGTAAACACTACAACATACGGGATCCAGTCAGTAATTGTAATGACAACATCGGAGATTCAGCCAGCGATTCACCATTGCACCAAACTGGTAACACTAATGGTGTAGCTCTTTTAGCGTTGTTGCTTGGATCCAATATTAAACTGAAGAAATCCGGCTTCGGTGAGAATCAATGAATAATATATAGGTTAGGTTTTATGACTCATGCCCGGGCTTTAACTACGAGGTCATATCGCCTACTACCAGAGCGCTCTTTCGTTACTCTGGTGGACATGAGCCCGTCTCTACTGTGGGAATCCTAAATTTTGCCTACCCTAAATTTTTATTCACCTAGGGCAGGGATCTTTAACAAGTACCTGACATCGTTCAGGCTCCCATCCAAAGGACGGCGTGCTTAAGTTAATTTTACCTCCCAGATAAAATAAACTAAAGGCCTCGGTCGGGTTTCGAACCCACGTTCTTGAGCTCAGAAGGCAAGCACGCATACCACTGAGCTACCGGCGCCCTCTGAATAATATTTATATATGAATATATAATGATGATGAATATAATCATATTATGATCTAATTAATTGTTGCGCGGGACCCATAGGGGCTGTGTTCTGCATATCCCTGTCGACCGGTCACTCTCACACTGAATCAAGTGTATAAGTGCACTAACACAAAAAAACTGATGCACATTCCATCAATATTTTAAATTGAAGATAACATTTTTTAGAAGGTTCAAAGTGTAACAAATCTATATTTTTAACTAATTAATTATATTGATAATAAAACATAACGTTCTTGGTAAAGGTCATGGTTTGGAAAATTTTATGAAACTATTAAATAGATAAATAAAACAAACTTATTTTTGAAATATTGTCTATTCCACAAAAATAAGTTTGTTTTATTTATTTATTACAAGTTTCCACAATATGTCCGCGTTTCTCAACTTAGAAGTTACTATTAAATAGATAAATATTATTTGTATTAAAAAGTCACTGGTGAATCATTGGCAATGTAATGATGTAAGTTTCCACTCTCCCTCAAACAACAACCGACCGTTCTTATAAATTAGGTCTTTTTAGTTAAACCTGATCCCTTCTTTCCCTTTGCCTGATTTGATCTGAGTATCAAGTGTCGTCTTTATAGTTTATAGAACTTATTATGTTTACAGACTAAAGAGATAGACTTAGCTCATTCAAATAAATAAAAACCAAATTACTTCGGGACCTTAATACATTTTACAAAATACTGTTTATATTTATAACCTAATTAAAAATCTTTGATATAAAATAGGATTTTTCGAAGGTCGCCCGGTCGGAGATAAAAACCTTTCTAAAATGTCGAAACATATTTTTTTTTAGACGTTTACTTAATTTATGTAAAAACGGTTAGTCCTATCAAAAAATTGGTTCTTACCAAAAATGTTCATTATTAAATTTTCAATAAACGGACCACCTCAGATGTGCGATGGGATCAATACTAACGAAAGTATAGCGTTTCAAAGAACTATCAAATAATAGTCTTCTGCAATGGATTTAAAAATATGTTTTTATCATCGGTGGTTATTTATTGATAAGGATGAAAATAAATAAAAACATACAATATATGTGACGTTGCCATAACAGGACTTTCTTATACCAACCACTTTTGAACAAATCATTCTCCCCTCCTCCCCCCTCCCCCTTCCTCTTCTCCCTCCCTCCATAGTATAGGTAATATATGTGACGTTGCCATAACAGGACTTTCTTATACCAACCACTTTTGTACAAATCACTTTCTCTCCCCTTCTTCTCCCTCCTCCACTCTCCCTCCCTCCCTAGTATAGGTTTATATGTGATGTGGCCATAACAGGACTTTCTTATACCAACCACTTTTGTACAAATCACTCTCTCTCTCCCCCTCTTCTCCCTCCCCCACTCCTCCCTCCCTCCCTAGTATAGGTTTATATGTGATGTGGCCATAACAGGACTTTCTTATACCAACCACTTTTGTACAAATCACTCTCTCTCCTCCTCTTCTTCCTTTCCCACTCTCCCTCCCTCCTTAGTATAGGTATATATGTGATGTGGCCAACACAGGACTTTGTTATACCAACCACTTTTGAACAAATCATTCTCCCCCCTCCCCCTTCCTCTTCTCCCTCCCCCTCTTCTTCCTCCCCCACTCTCCCTCCCTCCCTAGTATAGGTATATATGTGATGTGGCCAACACAGGACTTTGTTATACCAACCACTTTTGAACAAATCATTCTCCCCCCTCCCCCACTCTCCCTCCCTCCCTAGTATAGGTTTATATGTGATGTGGCCATAACAGGACTTTCTTATACCAACCACTTTTGTACAAATCACTCTCTCTCTCCCCCTCTTCTCCCTCCCCCACTCCTCCCTCCCTCCCTAGTATAGGTTTATATGTGATGTGGCCATAACAGGACTTTCTTATACCAACCACTTTTGTACAAATCACTCTCTCTCCTCCTCTTCTTCCTTTCCCACTCTCCCTCCCTCCTTAGTATAGGTATATATGTGATGTGGCCAACACAGGACTTTGTTATACCAACCACTTTTGAACAAATCATTCTCCCCCCTCCCCCTTCCTCTTCTCCCTCCCCCTCTTCTTCCTCCCCCACTCTCCCTCCCTCCCTAGTATAGGTATATATGTGATGTGGCCAACACAGGACTTTGTTATACCAACCACTTTGAACAAATCATTCTCCCCCCTCCCCCCTCCCCCACTCTCCCTCCCTCCCTAGTATAGGTTTATATGTGATGTGGCCATAACAGGACTTTCTTATACCAACCACTTTTGTACAAATCACTCTCTCTCCCTCCCCCTCTTCTCCCTCCCCCACTCTTCCTCCCCCCTCTTCTTTCTCCCCCACTCGCCCTCCCTCCCTCCCTAGTATAGGTATATATGAGTGATTTGGCCAACACAGGACTTTCTTATACCAACCACTTTTGTACAAATCACTCTCCCTCCCCCACTCATCCTCTCCCTCTCTGGTATAGGTATATATGTGATGTGGCCAACACAGGACTTTCTTATACCAACCACTTTTGTATAGACCACTGTTTCTTCCCCTCTCTCACATTCATTTCAAAATTGTATTACTGCGTATAATGTACTATAATCACTCTCAGAACTACTCAGTACAATGAAACAAAAAAAATTAACTCTGACGTCAACCCATTCCATATATTTTGTTTTTTATCCCTTTTTTTTTTATTAAAAACAAATTGTAGTTATCAGTCCACATGCATTCGTCATAACTGTAAACAGTTCTCAACTTGCAGATGTTGCATATATATGTTTATGTGATATATTATAAAGACATATTTCTTCTTTCAGATTGAGAACCTGTTTTCAAAAGATTGCCTCGAGAGATTTCCTTCATAGGTGAGTTTTTGAATATCATTTTTATTTTTTAAATAAATAATTCTTTATTTTGAATATTTACAATCGGTACAAACCATAAGTATATTTGATGAATGATACATTTAAAAAAAATTAAATAAAGATAAAAAGAAGAAAAGAATGATAAATACAATTTAAAATATATGTTATATATATATTTATAGAGGGCGCCGCGGTTACCGGCGCGCCGGTAGCTCAGTTGTATGCGTGCTTGTCTTCTGAGCTATATTTTATGATCAGTACCGGTTTTAGACGCAACAGCGACATCATCATTGGTACATCCCACCCACACAGTGCACCGGTTTGCCAATTGTCCTTTAACTACGCTGTCTGGGGGGATGTACCACTGATGATGTCGCTCCTACGTTGAAAACCTGTTTTGGTCATAAATAAAACAGTGAGAAAACAACTTCTTTTATTTATATGAGAACTAAGGATTTCATGCCTTAGCTCTATAATTGTTCAATATCCGTGAATATTATGCCGCCTCTTCGGGGGATGTTGGATTCAAGTGTCCCCGTTTCTACTTTCCCTCCCCTCTTAGCCTGGGTACTTGACCAAAATCCTTTAGCTTAAATTGTCATCACTGGCTAAAAGCTTCGTTAGTCGCTGTTCCCCCATATCTCAAGTGGACTCCGAAGGACATCTTGTATTGATCTGTGTCTCTCTCAGGGCACGAAATAGCGTTGAATTAGAAGTCAAAACATCGAACACAGCCTTTTTTTACTTCCCCAGCTCAACCAAGTATACGGCGTTATATAATCTGTCAGATTGTTCACATTTCAACGGAACTTCATAATTTCTGACGGTTGATTCCAAAAATGACATATAACTCCAAATAGAATGAATTTATCGACATGAAATTTTCTGTGTATCCAGAAAGGGGGGCTTAACTAAAAAAACTAGTAACTGACAAGGGAAGCCCCATAGAGGAAGAATCCTACTTGGAAAACTTTTATTTATTATTTCCAATATGTATTGTGATAATAATTAATAGTTAAAATAAACAAATAACAATTATCACATTTCCTGTAGAAATAGTTGTCTGGTATTGTACTAAATTTTGATTTTTACAGAAGTTTCCGAAATGGGCCCTAATAAAAATAAATGTTTAAAAAAGTGCATGTATATAAAAAAAAATTAATTAACAATTACTTCATTTGGATTATTTTAAATATAAGTAGGTAAGAAAGGCCGGTCCTGGCCCAAGGGCTACTGCGCCAGTTCATGGCCACCACAGCAGCCAGCTCCCCACAACATTAGATGACCTTGATTATGTAATAGGAAATATCAGGCATACTCAGACTCAGCCCCTCTGTACTTCCCCATATCAAATCCAGTTATAAGACCCACCTAAAATAAAAAAGAATAAAAAAAAGCATAGAACAAATGAGACATTAACAATCACACTAAATCTGATGAGCGGATCCAGGTTTTTTCGGGGAATCCCATCCATTTCACATACAGGTTTTTGCCTTTTCTTCGCAGAACTTTTTCAATAAGATAGACTTCATGATCATGCACATGCTGCAGCTCTTGTTCATAAAATCCATCTTGTATATCTTCCTTATTCACATCTTGAAGAAGGTATGTGGGTGGGTTGGTAAAACGCACCTTGGCGATTCTAAATCTTTCGGGTGAAAACTGAGCTAGGTAAGCTTTTGAAAATGCATTGCGCAATTTAGATAACCGTACATAATCCCCTATTTTGAATTTAGGCTTGGTACTGGTAGCTGGAGCAGTATAAATAGTTGCAAGAACTTCATTTTGTACATCCTTATCCTCAACAACTTTTGTCGGGGTGGTACGTATTGTTCTATGTGGCGTATTATTATATAACTTCAAAGTTGAGAAACCATAAATTTTCTGGACTTGGAGATCAAAATTAATAACAAGAAATTCGAATTTAGCATTCACAGAAAACCGACTACAACAGACACGGTAATACACCCATCTTCTAACTGTCCTTCCAGTTACAAATACGCGGCCTTTTATTCCATGTTCCACAGAGCCTACTCAATTCCAATGACCCAACAATCAAAAGATAAAGAACTTAAGATTATTAAGGAAATAGCCAAAAACAATAGCTACCCACAAAAAACAATAAATAAAATTGAAAAGAAGGTCAAAAATCATAATTTTAGGAACAAACTGACCAAATTAGAAACACAAAATAAAGTTTATAATAAATGGGTCAGCTTAACTTACCACGGAAAAATTTCAGAAAAAATAGGTAAAGAGTTGAAAAAAGAAGGTTTCAATATCGGGTTTAAAACTATCAATCCCATAAGCCAGTGCCTAGAGAGAGGTAGGGACAGAACAGATATTGAAAATAGAAGCGGTGTTTATAGTCTAGAATGTGCGACGTGCAGTCAATTATACATTGGACAGACAGGACGTCGTTTTAAGGAAAGAATTAATGAACACACGGCCGAATTAAAGAACCGAGGAAACCGTTCTACATTCGCGACCCACATAATTGACAATAGCCACACTTTCGACCCATCTATAGGCATCAAATATCTCCATTATTGCCCAAAAAGCAGGCTACTTAATAGCTTAGAACAATTAGAAATAAATAAAGCTAACAAAAGGAACATTTGTATGAATGACCAAATTTATTTCAACTATTCCCCTTTGTTAACACCCTAAACCAGTTCTGTTTCCACATATATGTTTGTATTATCTGTTATTAATATTTGGTTCCATATATGTTTCAAGTTATCTAAATCTTAACATTGTTATTAATTTTATTTCTATTTTTTATTATTTACTTGTATTTGTTCTTATTTATTTGTTATTTTTCCCGTATTAGTCTAGTGACATTGTTTTATGTAAATTTAGAACTAGGTTTTGTTAAGAAATATTTCATGAGTTAGCTAACGGTACAGCCGGGGGACTCCCAAGTTCTAATAGCCCCCTTTCACCTGAGATGTATTTGAAGGGTCGCTCTTTGCAAACTGACTTAGTTCATAACTAGACCTGACGATGGTATAAAGCCGAAACCGGTAGTTATATATGTATATATATCTTTAGTGGAATAGACAATATTTCAAAAATAAGTTTGTTTTATTTATGTATTATTATATGTTGACAGCAAACCGGGCAGCAGGTTTCAAATTTATGATTTCCATTCAAGGTAAACATTTTCCACATTTGTCCTTTTAAGGTGCGGTTAAAGCGCTCAACAATGCTAGCTTTTTTACCCGAGTACGTTGAATAATGATGAATATTGTATTCTGGGATGCCGTATATATTCCATATATTCCGTGGGATGGCAAAAAAAAACAAATAAAAACATTAAAATGCTGTCGATGGATTTTCAGCCAAATCAGTTAAGGGGAGGGGGAATTAAGGAGAAGAGTTAATACAAAATTGTAATAACTGTGGTTGTAATGAATGCATTGACATGAAATTTCATATTTAAATTCAAACCCCCATGAGGAGACTACCTGTTAATTTTGAGCGGAATCGGTGAGAAAGGAGTAGAGTTCAGGAGAGTGGGGTCAACTCAAAAAGTGCAATAATTGGCAAAGTAATGAATTTATCGACGAAAGGTTTAGTGTGAGGATTTAGAAGCCACTATGTAGGTCAACTATTAATTATCAGTCCAATTGGTCGATTGGAGGGGGAAAAGTTAATTGATGACTCAAAAAACATGAAATTTCAGGCCGATTACTTAATTTCCCGTATACTTCATACCAGGGGCGTAGCTACAATTTAGCAGTTGTAGCAATGATACAACTAGATAGGCCCTAACAAGTGTAAGCAAAAAATTGTAAAATTATATCATATATAAGTACCATATAGGCCAGTCAATATGCTTTTGAAAACTCCCGAAATTCACAAGGAATGGTAATTATTTTACCAAAAATGTTTTATAGATAAATAAGAACTTGAGAAACTAAAATCTTTTTCAGCTATGGAGGATATAATAAATACGTTCCCTGAAAAAATGCAAGAAAACTATTTATTTAACCACTAGAATATTTTTTTAAAGTTGTTTTTTAATAATTATTATTGTGTTTGTTATTTTCAAATATATTGTGTTTAGAGGGCGCCGGTAGCTCAGTGGTATGCGTGCTTGCCTTCTGAGCTCAAGGTCGAGGGTTCGAGACCCGGCCGAGGCTTTTAGTTTACTTTATCTGGGAGATAAAATAAACTTAAGCATGCTGTCCTTCGGATGGGACGTTAAGCAATGGTCCCGAGCCTGTACGATGTCAGGTACTCGTTAAAGACCCCTATCCTAGGTGAATAAAAATTTAGGATAGGCAAAATTTAGGACTCCCATAGTAGAGTCGGGCTCATGTCCACAGAGTGACAAAAGAGCGCTCTGGTAGTAGGCGATATGACCTCGTAGTTATAGCCCGAGCATGAGTCATAAAACCTAACCTAACATAACCTATATTTTGTTTACAGGGCCCACTCAGGCTAACTACCCCACTGCTTCATACCCTAGACTATTGAATTTTAGTATTCCAATATAAATTTGAAAAGCTACTAAAGCCTATCAAATGATTAGTTGTCGATTAGTCGTCTACGTACAGTATCACGGAATATCCCGTGACAACATGAAACATACTTTACCTCATGTTTGCGGTTCTCCCGACCACATGTTTGGACCTTGTTTAGTCCAAACATGCACGGGAATATATCAATACCTGTCTGTTTATCTCATAATATAAAATTTATTTAAGCTACATTATTTATCCTCATTATTATTACCTTGTGTACTACATATCGTTATTAATTAATTGATCCTGTAATAGCCATAATTAACAACCATACTTAATTGCTTGCCCATGTATAGCACTTAAGTAGTTATGCTTGTTTTTTTGTCCTTATTAATTATTCCTGTATATCCCCTTAAAAGCATCTATTATTTTTGTATGCTAATTATCATTCCTAATTAACTATTAAAAGATGAATGTAATAAAAATTTGATGTCGCCATCAGACCAGATTAGGGAGGCTTTTTCCGTATATAATATATATTATATGAGACCTCTTCCAATCTCTAAGAAAAAGCTTTCAGAATTCTGTGACCGGATAATCGGTGCTTCTCCAGTTGATTTTAATAAAGAGCCATAGGCAATTCCCCGGCAATGTACTTCCCCAGGGCGTATTAATCAACTATGTTTTTGCTGTGTCTCTGAAACCAATCTATCGTCCAGAGGGAGCCGGTAGCTCAGAGGTCGGTGTAGTCTTCTGAGCTCACGATCGCGGATCTGGGAGGTAAAAAAAACATTGAGAACACCGTCCTTCGGAGGGACGGTAAGCAATACTTTCGAATCTTTATGATGTCAGATATTCGTTAAAGACTCTGCCCAACTACCTGTGTTTGGGATTATATCAGTTATGGATCACGGTGATAGTTGCCCCTGATTCTACCCCCCACACTTGAGCATGCCGTCCTTCGGATGGGATGTTAAGAGATGGTTCCGAGCCAGTAAGATGTCAGGTACTCATTAAAGTCTTACCCTAGGTGAATAATGGTAGGCAACATTTAAGACTCTCACAGTAGAGTCGGGCTCGTGACCACCGTAGTAGGCGATATGACCTCATAGTTAAAGCCCGGGCATGAGTCGCAATATTATTATTTATAATATTGTTTGTAATAAGAATTTATCAATAATCTTGACTCTTGATCATCTGAGGTTAAAAGGAATTTTATTTTTATGTAAAAAAATATATATCAGATTTCAGTCTATGGGAAGAAGCTTTACAAGATAATTTTTTCTGTTATGTTATAAAAACATAAAATAATATAAAAAATCCTCTCGGTTTTTTTCTAGAAGGGGAAAATTAATGTTCCAATTTTCTTTTCCATGGAAAAAAGTTAAGTCAGGTATTGTATTTCATGAGAGAAAAATTTACCTTCCTTTACTGAATGGCTGATTTTTTAAATAAATTGAATAAGCTGATTTTCATTGAATGATTATTTTATCAGAAACGTGTTGTTTATGATATTAACTTGTTAAAAGAATGATCAGAGAATCAATGGCTATGTACATCTCCAGCAGGAATTAATTAAGTTTTCGCTCTCTCTCTATATCCAATGGATCGTTTTAGTTACAAAATGAAAGAGATACTTCTCTTATCCTCATAATAAATTTCGGAATAGGGAGATGCCAGGCCTCAACATCATTCATTACATTTCGTATAGGGTTCTGGATACACGTTAAAAATTTCGTGTCGATACATCCTTTTTTATAGGGAGTTATCATGTTCACAGACACCGTCACATAGAAATCGGATATTTTTTTTCTTCAATTTTTGAAACCCTCACACATGGTCTCACATGAAACACGCTGAACCGTCGACTCAAAATACTCTACGGACTACTAGATAGATGATTAGATATGTCACAAAAAAGGAACGGTTACAGTTACTGAGCCCACCATACATTAATAACAGAACACTTCATAACGATCTCATGATACAAACAGTACCCCAAACAATACATACTACTTACATACAGTTTTTCAGCAAACTTTACACAATTACAACCCAGGAATCCGTACATTATCCTCACAACTTACCATATCACCCCCACGAAGGTTGAAGAGGACTTGGAACCGCAACTTACTACCACCTTCAATAAACTTCGTTATTAATATTTTTCAACATTATTTTCCTTTACTTTTATTACCTCTCTTATTACCCATCCATCAAAATTGTCTTTTAGTTCCTTTTTATTTATTTTATTATGATGACACTTCAACTATCCTAATAATTTTTGTGACAACGACCTACCACTTCCTCTCCAATCAGAGGGTTGGAAATTATGAAATTCCGGTTAAAACAAAAATAGTATTTTCAACTGATTACGTAACTTCCCCTATACTTGGTATAACTGGTTAAGCAAAATACTATTAGGAACCATTCGGAAAGAAGACGGTAGTTCAATGAACTAACTGGTCGTTTTACACAATGACAAACAGATTGCCAAATTTGTATAACACTCAGGAAGTGTTTTATAACCAGCATCATGGATCCTTTTTGGGTCCTAGGACATAATTATTATTAATTATTAATTATTATAATTCAATTGTTTATATTTGAAAACATTAATCATTAGAAAAATTATAAATATTTTCGCTCTTAACAATATGATGATTATACCAGGAAGAATGTAGAATTTCTTACTTTTTGAAAGAAGTATAAACTCATAAAGGAGTTAGTTATTATGACTCATGCCCGTGCTTTAATTACGAGATCATATCGCCTACTACCAGTGCGCCACCATACATTAATAACAGAACACTTCATAACGATCTCATGATACAAACAGTACCCCAAACAATACATACTACTTACATACAGTTTTTCAGCAAACTTTACACAATTACAACCCAGGAATCCGTACATTATCCTCACAACTTACCATATCACCCCCACGAAGGTTGAAGAGGACTTGGAACCGCAACTTACTACCACCTTCAATAAACTTCGTTATTAATATTTTTCAACATTATTTTCCTTTACTTTTATTACCTCTCTTATTACCCATCCATCAAAATTGTCTTTTAGTTCCTTTTTATTTATTTTATTATGATGACACTTCAACTATCCTAATAATTTTTGTGACAACGACCTACCACTTCCTCTCCAATCAGAGGGTTGGAAATTATGAAATTCCGGTTAAAACAAAAATAGTATTTTCAACTGATTACGTAACTTCCCCTATACTTGGTATAACTGGTTAAGCAAAATACTATTAGGAACCATTCGGAAAGAAGACGGTAGTTCAATGAACTAACTGGTCGTTTTACACAATGACAAACAGATTGCCAAATTTGTATAACACTCAGGAAGTGTTTTATAACCAGCATCATGGATCCTTTTTGGGTCCTAGGACATAATTATTATTAATTATTAATTATTATAATTCAATTGTTTATATTTGAAAACATTAATCATTAGAAAAATTATAAATATTTTCGCTCTTAACAATATGATGATTATACCAGGAAGAATGTAGAATTTCTTACTTTTTGAAAGAAGTATAAACTCATAAAGGAGTTAGTTATTATGACTCATGCCCGTGCTTTAATTACGAGATCATATCGCCTACTACCAGTGCGCTCTTTCGTAACTCTGGTGGACATGAGCCCTACTCTACTGTGGGAGTCCTAAATTTTTATTCACCTAGGGCAGGAGTCTTTATCAAGTACCTGACATCGTGTAGGCTCAGGACCATCTTTTAAAGTCCCATCCGAAGAACGGCGTTCCTAATTTTATTTAACTCCCAGATAAAATAAACTGAGGGCCTCGGCCGGCTTTCGAATCCACCTTGAGCTCAGAAGGCAAGCACGCATACCACTGAGCTACCGGCGCCCTCAACTTATAGAGGAATGAGCTTCTTTAAGTGAATCACTAGCTATGCACTTCGAATATATCAGTTATAATTTTTTTCTGCCTCCAAATGCAATTGACCGTTTGAGCTAGATCTCAATATTTGACTTATATTGCTAGTATGTTGAAAATATGGATAATCCTCGAAAAGCGTTTTCGTAAAATGATATAATTTTTTTCCTATATCCATAAGTTTGAGAAGCGAAAAATGAAAAACGACGATACATTTCTATTACCAACTTTAAAGGAAGAACAAGTTCTAAGTGTGGCTTAGTTGGACAACTTGGACTTAAAATTCAATCAGAAGTCCTAAGCTCCGGTTCAAGTCCCCTAGTCTTGCTATCAATCAGTCTAAACGGAAGGAAACATTGGAACGAAACGAAAAATTATCATTTACCATAGGTACCATTTACCATAATAGATTAACGTTTGGGCTAAAACTCAATATATTGGCTCCTGAGGTCCTCATAGTAAATTTCGTGTGAATACATTTATTACAATGACAGTTAATACAGTTTTTGTGTTAACGCTCCCCCCTTCTCTTTGGCGAATTTCGTATTTTTGGTACCACAAGGGAAACATGAAATTCCGTTGAAAACTCCGCATCGTGAATATATTGTAGTGGATTATTTGTAAGAATATCATACATTAACCAGAATACAATTTGAATCATTATTGTGATTTAATGCTATTCTATTTTCCCTAATATTATATCATATATATAAAGCTGAAAATGTCTGTGCGTTGTACCGCTATAACTCACAAACGGCTTGATGGATTTGATTAATTTTTTTAAAAATTTGTTCCTCATCGTCTGTGGAAGGTTATAGGCGTATTAGTACCTCAATATCTGGTCCATCCCAGCAGCCACCCACGCAATCTTTGTAACTCAAAAACCACTGCAATGATTAATGAGGAATCTTTTTGAATAGATAAGTTTTATCTACCGGAAGGTTAAGGTCTATTTTTTAATCAACCCCTGGTCCATCTCAGCATCCACTCACGCAATCTTTGTAACTCGAAAACCATTGCAACGATTAATGAGAAATCTTTTTGAATAAATTAGTTTTAGCTCCAAAGCTAGCGTTACTACAGTTGAAGGACTATAAGCCTTATTCCGTATGAATAATTGAAAATTATAACATCATGAATGTACTGTCGAGGAACTGAATAGCCTTATAGGAGACATTGGGAGAAAAGTCATAGTTCCCCGGGCAATGCCGGGTATTACTGCTAGTATATAATATTACTTATTACTGTTCATATTATTAGATATGACATAGGATTATGATTATTTGGATTTAAATTTTAGAGGTAAAATATATATATATTGATAGTTGTACTTAATTATTTCATAATTTCATTTCTTAACATTAGATAGAATTTCTTATTTTGTAAATTATGACGACTACCCTCTGACGGTCATCTTTGGTATAAGATTTTTTATTTTCAAATTATTTGTATATATGTGATGTGGAAAGCGATGAGGGACCTCTTGTCGGGAGAGTGAAATGTTCAGTGTAATCAAAATAAGGCGTTAGCGTCAAAAAATGGCATTTTCTGTTTTTTATGAATTATAATACTTTACTATCTCCTTTACCTGTGAAAGTTGTTTAAAAAAAGTAAAGTAAAAACAAAAGTGTAGCTAGTTCGTTCCTTAAGTATAAAAATTCATAATTTTGTAGCATTTCAAGATATTCAAACCCGTTTTCCCACAAAAGCCAATTTTACTAATAACATTTTTAAAATTCCATAAAATCCGTAATTTTTGAGATATCCACTCAATTTGTTTTTGCAAAATCTCTATTTTTTAGTGTTAAATTAGAAAATATCAAAAACTCAAAATCGAAATTTCCGACAAGAGGTCCCTTTTCGCTTTCCACATCACATAAGTATGTAGTATATTTAGCTAAGGATCATGAAAAGCTCCACTCGAGTTTGGAAGACTTCAATAAGAGAAAAAGGGAAAGAAGAAGTAATTTTAACTCGGTAGCATAGGGCAGACCAGGCTCTCTGTGTCAGTGCTGCGGGGTGGGAGTGTCTGTCGGACACATTCTAACTGAATGCATGGCATATAGTCCCCAGCGTGAAAATGTCAACCTTGCAGTGGATATTTCCGAAATTCTATCCAATAATTTTTTTTTTTTTTTTTTGTATTTTATTTATAAAGATGCAACTGTTGCTAGGATGCAACAACCAGCATCTATGATGGTAGGTATTGAAATTTTGGCGTGAATGGCATGTGAGAGGAAGGCCACCCAGTGGTAGGTCCTCGGGACGAAAATATATCTTAATTTTTGGAACAAGAATAGAAAAAAAAAATTAATAAAGAAAAAGGAATTGAAAGACAATTTTGACGGATGGACGGATACTATAGAACCGATGAGATGTGATGAATTTGAAGCTAATTCGAAGTGTGACTGATGAAGCCACTTCTATTAAGATATAGCTTTGTTTTATGATGTTATGTGGGGCTGGACATGATACGGCCCAACTTGAAAGTCACCCACCATATTAATGGTGTCTAAATTAAAGTATGGTTGCGAGGACACCATCCATCATGAGCTCAACTCTTTATCATCGTGTCATCGCCTTCTTCATGTCTTCTTATCGGCCTGGACGCAAAAAAAAAAAAAAAATTATGAACACAAAAAATGATAAATCAATTATGTATATTGTTATCATGACATTTTCTTTTCTTTGGTGTCCTTCTGGTCGCTTTGAACTCTTCCGAGATCCAATCTACGATTAGTTTAAACTTATTCAGTCCATCAGTCAATTGTTTTAAATTAATTTTTTTTAAATAATAATAAAGAACATGGGGGTTTGATAATGAAGCGATAGGATATTGAGATAATGGTACAGTCTGGTCGGTTGTCAGGCTTCCTTCTTTGTCGTCGGATGACTGGACGACAACCGATCTGTCCTGTTATTTTCCTGGCTATACGTGGTATAGTAGGCAATAAATTCAATACATGAGTGTCCCTGAATCTCCTATTGATGTTTGTCAGGTTATGTCTTCTTTGGGTTCTGACTTTAAATATGAAATTTCATGTCGATACATTGACTACATCGGCTGTAAATAGAAATTATTGTTGGTATTGTAAAATAAAAGTTGTTCTTGAAAAATAATGATTGTATATGCTTCTAATTCTTACCTTTCTTTGGTTGCGTGGGTTCGCCAAGACTAAACAGTTTTGAAAAATCAAAATGACTTTTGAATGCCTATTGGTTGCCCATTCCCCCACCCTTACATACTCAGCACTGCTGGGGTCTTCTTAAGACTTCCTGCCTTCCAATTCAAATATTTTCATCTTGCTGATTATAATTATTTTGAATATATTAAACAATTAATCCATATTTTTGGATATTACACGGCAGTTATTTGGGTTTTTGAATTGAGCTCCTTCTGATGCCGCCTTTTTTTCTGCCGATCCCGCTGAAAATTATTAAATGTCGTCCTTATGGGATTATGAAATCACATATAAAATTTTGTGTCGATACATTCATTCTATCGGCAGTTATTAGAATTTTTGTGTTAAGCCGTCCCTAATCCTCTCCTTCCTTTGGTCGATTTGACTGAAAATCAATAGGTGTCGTCTCTAGTGTTTTGGATTCACATATAAAATTTCGTTTCGATATATTTATTCTATCGGGAGTAATCGTGTTCACAGACACAAAGTCAGACAATTTAAAAAAAAAATATTTCGAATCTAGAGGTTCGAAAACATGAAATTCTGCTGAAAACTTCGCATCGAAATTTTGACCGATTACCATAACTTCTCCTATACTTTGTATAGCTGGGAAATTAAAACCTAAGGTTTGAAACGCGCGATCTTGAACTCAATAGGCGCGCTACCAGTACCCTCTTAGGCGGGTATTACACTATAAAAGTTCTTTTACAAAGATCTTTTATAAAAGAACTTTTACGATAAATGTGGATAGTATAATAGCTCAAGTTTTATAAAATTTGTCTTTTATAAAAGTTCTTTTATCATAGTTTGCATTCCCATCCAATATTTGATTAATTGTTGTCGGGTTATATGAAAGTGTACACTGAGGTATGCGACTACTGTATTGAAGGCTTGAGTAGCTCTCGCCTGTGGCTAGAAATCGCAGAATAACAATGTCGTTCCTCAGTGGGTATTGGGTTACGCAAATGTGTCATTTCCCGAGATATTATTGGTCAGAATCATATTTCAGAAGCAAGTAATCGAAGGTTTTTTTATTCATCCTCAAATAGTTCACGTAACTTTTTGTATCTTCCATGGACAGTTCTTTCAGTAAATTCTGATGAATGCTCATAAACTCGCGTCGTGCAACCCAAGGTCTTACCCACAAACGTTTTTTTTACATTCTTATGTTTATTTTTTTCCGCCATAGCTATTGCTATTGCAGCAGCCGCAAAACCTGCGGCAATTGGTGTTAAAACGTCATCTATTTTTGCGACACAACTTGCACACAACTTACTGGTACTGTCTTGAAACAAAAAACTAAGATAAAATATTTTACATAGTGTAATATTAAATTTTGTAGTCATAAAAGATATTTTATAAAATAAATTCGATCCAACTTTTATAAAAGATCTTTGTCAAAGAACTTTTATAGTGTAATACCCGCCTTTTCATTTTTTTTTTTTATTAAGAGGTCTTTAGTATGGAAAATAATACTCCTAGGTACATAATCCATCGTCCGTGAGACTTAGTACTATTCTGTTCTGTTAGTTTTCTGCATGGCCGACTGTCCTAAGTCCACAAGAGTCTCCAGTTATTCTACATCCTAATGAGCTGTTCCTTTTTCACTCAAACTCAACATTTCTTTACCATCTTGTACATAAAACCATTTATAAACACCCCTTTTAAAAATTTTGCGCACCCCTAATTCTTTCAATTCGGTCTTTAACTGTTTGTCCTATTCAAAGATATGTAATCGGTCAAATCCTGTATTGAATTTTCAACGGAATTTCATGATTTTTGAACACGATAGCTCCCGATAGATTGAATGTATCAACACGGAATTTGATTAGTGATCCCAAAATCCCGAAGGATGAAACCTGTAGATTTTCATCCAAATCAGCCAAATTGAAGGGAGGGATCAACTTAAAAACCCTAATAATTGCCGATGTAATGAATGTATCGACAGAACATCATCATGGTTTGCGGGTTCGAATCCCGTCAGAGAGTGAGTTTTATTTCGTAGATAGAACTCCTTACTGGGGCCTAAAATATTCTAGATAATAATAACTATTATAATAATAATTGATTTTATAATATATTAATAATCTTAATGTGTGTTCATTTTTTTTTAGTGATTGCACTTCCAAATGTATATATGTATATCGATAACAGTAGGGGAGATAAGTATGTTTGAGCACAATGGCAAATGCGCAAGATGGCGGCCGTCCCCCTCTCCTCTTCCACCACCCTCCTCCCTCCTCTCCCCCTCCCCTCCTTCACCCCTGTACTTGAATCACTTCCCCGTCTCAATACGTTTCCACTCTCCCTCTAAACCCATACCTTACTTTTAATTCTTATCCCACCCCTCGCCTATGCCCCTATTTTTTTTAAATTAGCCCACTAGCTCTTCCAAGCGTCTAGAATTGCAATTAATATTTATATTAAGTAGCTAGGGTCGACTTCTTAAAAAAATAACTCTACCTTACGGGAATCGAACATACCGCCTCTGATAGGCTGACTTGCATACGACCATTGTGACGGTTGGTCAAGGCGGTGATAATCTGGGTATATAAACTTAAGGCCGTGTATTATCACTAGTATCACCAAGGTTCAGCGGTTTCGAGCCTTTTTCACCCTTTTCACTAGAGCACATTTTTGATCGCCCCTCATCGAAAAATGTTTTTTTATTACAGTCCCACACCCTCATATAAGTTTCCGCTCCTCCATTTCAAAGTCATTCATTATTATATTAATAACTCCTCGGAAACATACTTATCTTCCCTACTGATAACTTATTCTTATTTTCAAATAAGAAACACTATTTTTTTTTTTTTTTTTTTTTTTTTTTTTTTTTTAAATCTTCCTGATAGAGGTAAGGAGTGTCCGGGTTAACTTTTTGAAAATTATAGTTTGTCTGTATACATATATCATAAAACCTAGAATCTATCAATGACAATTGTTATTTTCCAGTTGTCTGATCCTAAGGAATGACAAACTATTTCCTGATCAATTTGGGTGGAGATGCTCCAGTTATCCAGAGCAAGAGATCCTAGTACAAATGATCCTCACAAGTCGATGTCTGACAAATGACCCATCGAACCTTCAACCGCAATCTATTTCTCTCAAGTGGTCAACTAAAGATCAATTCTGAACTTCCTCTTCTCTATTCCAGGACCAGGGTTTCCAAAGATTTTACTCTAAGCTAGTTCCCACCAAGAGGAAATAGGCAAGGGATTTTCCAGTAAAATTCCCCAAGGGCTCCTAATGAGAAGAAGTCCTGGCCATGTCATCAGACAGTCATATATCCTGGATAGAGGAAATTGCTTGAACTCCAGTTACCTTCGGATCTTCCTGGCTAGGAAGCAACCTTATCTCCTCGAGATTATGGGAAACTTGTGCCTTATCAGGGCAGAACCTAAATCCCGCATAGTTGATGAGATAGTACGCTGGGAGAGTACAGCTCTGGCCAAATTCAGGAGGGTTGTCTGAGTTCTCCGAGGAATCAGCCTCATTTTTAATTCCATAGCTTTACTATGTATAGGGGAAGTTGTGCAATCGTTCAAAAAAATCGTTCGGGAAAAAGGGAAGGAGGTTAGTTAGTAATTATGCCTCATGCCCTGACTTTAAGTACAAGGTCATATCGCCTACTACCAGGAGCTAAGTATTTGTTAAGTCGTGCCTGAAGATGGTAGCAATACCGAAAGTACTCCCATATTATATATATATTTTGTGAAATAGACAATATTTTTTTTTAAAACATACATTTTTTCTTAAATTTTTTCCATATAATATGCTTGTAATAATATGAGTTTTGGTTGTTTGAGGAGATTCTAGATAAAGTTCTACATTTATTTCTACTGCTATACGAAGTGTGAGATAAGTTTTGTAAGGGGTAATATCGCCTACTACCAGAGCGCTCTTTTGGGGGCCATGGTGGCCGTGCGGGCTAGAGCGTAGGGCTTTGGTCGCATGGTCTCACTATGGTTTGCGGGTTCGAATCCCGTCCGGGAGTGAGTTCTATTTCGTAGATAGAACTCCCTCCCGGGGCCATGGATGTCTTAAATAATTATATATAACACATTGACATGGCTAATATGCATCGTACATAAAGCCAAAAAAAAAAAAAAAAAAAAAAAAAAAAAGAGCGCTCTTTCGTTTCTCTGGTGGACATGAGAGCGACTCTACCATGGGAGTCCTAAATTTTGCCTATCCTAAATTTTTATTCACTTAGGATAGGATTTAACGAGTACCTGACATCATACAGGGGGGACCATCGCTTAACATCCCATCCGAAGGACGCGAGGAAGGAGAGATCAGAGGGCGTCAACTGAAAAACCCCAAGAACTTCCGACGTAACGAATGTATCGACTTGAAATTTCATATTTAAAGGGCATAACCTGTCAAATTTCAGCAATATCGGCTGAAGAGAAGGAAGGGTTCAGGGTTGGGGGTTCAATTCAAAAACGTTAATAACTACTACTACACAATTTAGTGTGAGGATTAAGGAGCCCCTATGTAAGTCAACTTTTAGCGCAAACGGCCGACTGGTTTTCGAGTGTGCAAAAAATTAATTAATTCGTTCTGTGGAAGTACATTGCCGGTGATTCGCCGACGACCTTTTATCATTTTTTATTGTATGGACCTTATCTGCCTGGAATAATTGGCAGAGTACGAAGAGAGATTCTCAAAAGTCAACCTCTGATGAATGGGCAACAGCTGCTTCTCCAGCCTGATGTATTCTCCAAGAGGCCAGCTAAAAATCAATTCTCCAGCACCCTCGGACCCTCTCCATCCATCACCTTTGTTCACCCGCTGACTCCCCGTTTGCCAGGGTTTGTTGCCCAGAATTAGTTCTCTAGAGAGTTCAACTCCATCATAGACTTCTGTACCATGGAACTCTGAATCCTGCAAACACATATACTATGTCTACATATACTATGTCTACACCTGAGAAGATGGGTCATGATATTACTAGGGACCGGGGTTAGTGTGGCCTACAGAAGAGAAAACACTTTGAGGAATTGTTTCCCGAGTCTGATCATCGGACGAACGACCTAGTCTTACTTTTCAAACGTCTGGAAGACTTGAATCTGTTTGGGTAAAGCCGGACCACTGGACGTCCCAGATACTATTGGGGGATTTCAACTCCAAGCTCTTCTTTTGCCAGAAGAAGCTCAGCCTGAACTGTTCGTCGAGACTGCAGAACACGTAGTTCTCGAATGCCCGCTGTACGACGGGCCTAGGGTGGAGTTGATACGCCGGTCAGGATCATACCTGGGACTGATCCCGCGGAAGCTGATGAGTGAGGCCGACTATCCAGAGTTCGGTCGATTCGTCGCCTCCTGGCTGAAGGTAAAGAAGAAAGTTTAGCGTGGTTCCGGGTATGAACGCAGCCAAGAGCATGAATGAAATGACAAATAAAGGAAAATTATATCGTGACCTTATGCCCCCCTACGTGGCGGACGGGTGTCTTTGAGCCTCCTTCAGGGGCCGGTACACCAAAAAAATAAAATAAAACTGTCGGGTTGCAATGCAACGCAAGGTACATTGGACACTCAGGAAGGAAACTATACATACGAACTAAGGAACATATACAAAAAAGGGATTCCTAGTTCTTTATTCATTGTGAAGATGAGGGCCATAATGGTACCCATAGAGTGGGACTCTTGTACGAGGGTACCAAGGGAAGACGAACAGAAATGAGGATACGAACAGTCTTAGCAAAAAAATAGAGGTTAAGAACTCCCTTCTCCAGCCTGACCTACCTGGTGTGAGCGATTGGTTCCAGACTAAGGGAACTAGCGGTCCTGTAAGAGATATATTGTTAATACATAGTTACTTGGCTGGTTGTTATGTATGTATATATATTTATTGTATGGTTTTTATTTTTGATCTCTCTAATAGTACATTTTTTATTTAATTTTTTTTATTTTATAACAAAAATCCCTTTGTCTGTTTTTCGAATGAATGTTGTTTGTATGTAGATAGTATGAGTGAACCTTGCTTTCCCTGTGCCAGTATTTTTTTAGCCTCTACACTGTACGGTTGGAGTAAACATGTTCTTTATTTAATTTTTTATTTTGTTACTCTGTATGATGCTTTAAGATTTTGCTCACCTTGTTACCTTTCATTATTTATATTTTATATGTACATAGATGTGCCACTAGTGATGACGCTATTGCGTTAAAAACCGGTTCTATACGTGTACTTATATATACACATACTTATATATATATATATATATATATATATATATATATATATATATATATATATATATATATATATATATATATATATATATATATATATATATATATATATATATAACAATGTGGTTATTATGAAAATGCCCTGGCTGTAACTATGAGGTCATATTGCCTACTACCAGAGCGCTCTTTTGTCACTCTGGTAGACATGAGCCCGACTCTACGAGATCTAAATTTTGCCTACCTAGGTTTATTCGCCATTCTTGAACGAGCCGCCATCTTGAGCTCAGTAAGCATAACCGAGTAACAATAACCAATAACTTGAGACAATTCTCCTTACAATAATTAATGATAAATAAATTATATTAATGAGCTAACAGAAAAAATATTAAAAATATATAATTTAACATTCTGAGACCAGATACAACGGGATGTTTCTTGCAGACTGGACCTCGTTCTAACCTTAAAGGGCAGACTTCTATATACGGGCTGTCTCCTCCTCTTAAATATCCGGACAACTTCAAATGTATTTAAATTGAAAATTCTTTTTTTTTATTTTTTATGTATTTCAAGTTTATATATTTTATGATTTTACATCATATTAACGTCCCCGTTATTATTTATGTGGCAGGTACAGGTTGACAACCTTCTCCTCACATATATGGATGAGCAGCAAAAATCTAAGATATGTTCTTGACATCTCCCATCTTGTTTTAAATTTTCTGTTAAGAATAGAGAATGTATAGTTGTCCGAATCGTCTGTTCAGTTCTTCGAAAGTGACTGTATAAAATGGATGAGTTCTGAAGGACGAACTCATTTCGACAGTCCAGACTAGAGCGTTGCAAGGACATAGTCCAAGACTGGATAGTAGAGAAAAGGCAGCAGCGATGGTCACGATGCTCAGACGGCCGAACGACCTGCACGTACTTTTCAAACGTCCGAGTAAAACTTGAGTCTGTTTGGTTAAAGCCGGACCATTGGACGTCCCAGATTTCAATTCCAAGTTTTTCTTTTTCGAGAGGAAGGACAGTCCGAACTGCTCGTGCGGCGGCGTTGAGATTTCAGAACACATAGTTCTCGACTGCCCATACGACGGGGGAGTTTATACGCCGAACAGTATCGTATGAGGCTGATTACCTAGAGTTGAGTCGATTCGTCGCCTCCTGGCGGAGGGTAAAGTATGGAGTATAAAGGTTTCGGGGGTGGCCGCTGGGGGCTGTAACACGGCCCACATGCGACCATCCCCGGCGAAACGCAGTCAGAAAACATAGATGCCCTAGTCCATAGCCCTCTCGGGAAACGCCAATAAGGTAGGTTGGAGGAACAAAAGCCTCTCCTCTTGGAGGTTTTGAGTCTTCTGCTCTTTCAACAGAAGAAATCAGAAAAGAATTTAACGATTGTTCCTAAATTAAATTAAATTATTTCTTAAGTAAAACTGTTACTTCTTGATTAAATATAAAACAAGATAAAACAAAACAAAAGCAAAAAGTAAAAATGAGGGTTATTTCTTAAATAATATTGTTACACATGGTGCATCCATCCCCTATTCTCTCCACTATCTCGTCCCTCCACCGCAGTCCAGGTCCTCCTTTTCCTCTTCTTCAGTCTCTAGGAATCCACTCCTTGCAGACTTTAGCCCATCGTCGAGGATCCATCCTTGTCACATGCCCGGCATATCTCCACTTCAGCAAGTGTGCTTCCTTCTGGAGGCTTCTTAGCCTCACCTACCGCAGAACCTCGCTGTTTCTTATCCTGTCACTTATCTTTATTCCAAGCATGCTCCTCATCAGACGACGATCCAGCTTCTGTGTCAGCGACCAGATCTGTGCGCCATATAGGACGGATGGACGCAGCTCATCATTTTGTCTTTCAGGTCAACTGCCTGAAAAATACCTATTTCCCTTTTATTTATATTTGGGGTTAGCGAACGTTGTTGGGGAGAATCTAGGAACTCGTTGAACTTCTGAAAAAAGGAACAGAGATATAAAAAATTAAGAACATTATTTAGTCTTTACCATAAACCTGATGCACTTTTCTGATCTTGAGTTGCTCTTCTGAATGAAGACCAATGAAGAATACAACATTTAAACTAAATGAGATCATTTCGAAGGAACTTATTGACGGTCATCAAATCATTAGAAGTCATTTTGTTGTTATTTCATCCAATTTCTGTTTAATGTTTTCCATTTCGCCCTCAGAGAGAGACGGCACTGTTTTAATTACCTTCGTCGTCTCTTCAGCCACGAGGCACATAACTGAGATTTAATTGTTTCACAAAGTTCCGACTGTTAAACTCTCTCAAATTAGCACCACATTGATCTTGAACAAAGTTAAACATTTCTCTCATTTTATTCGGTTTTGTCTTTGTTAAATAACGAACTTAACATTCTCCAAATAGTCCTCAACTTAGATCAAGTTAGTTAGTTATTGTGACTCATGCGCGGGGCTTTTAACTTCGAGATCATAATGCTCTCTTTTGTCGCTCTAGTAGACATGAGCCTGACTCTAGTATAGGAGTCCTAAATTTTGCCTATCCTAAATGAATAAAAAATCGCTTACCTAAGTTCATTCTCCTAGGGGTATTTAACGAGTACATGAAAAGGTACAGGCTCGGGACCATTGCTTAAAGTCCACTTTTTCACCTCTCTAATAACAAAACCTGAGGGCTTCGGCCGGGTTTCAAACCCGCGATCTTGAGCTCAGTAAGCTGAACTATATGGCTAATCAAGTAAAAATTATACTTAATAGAACAACAACAACAACATTTATTTGGACCAGCAAGATGATGCTTTACACAAATATATAATACAATGAAGGGTGGGTTTAAAATAGGAAGTCCTGGTACAGTTCCTATTTGAGTCGCCGCCCAGGAGTAGGCGCACCAAGACTGTAGTGTAGAGCCCCGGAACAATTCACAAGGCCTTTCGTGGTGGTTCTTCTCGATGTGAGCTGCAAATAGAGAAACTCCCAGTTCTTCCTGGATTTTGTCCTTTCCCTTCAAGCTCCAAAACCTCTATTACTCGAAATCTCAACCCTCCATTAGTCGAAATAATCAGTGAGTCCCTACAAGTCATTTCGGTACATATTTTCCCTCTATAACTCGAAAAAAATAAATTGGACCTCTGTATCTCGAACATAGCAATGTTTTATTTTACAACCTTTACAACTCGATTATTTGAAACTTATTACCTCTATAGCTCGAAGAAAAATAAGTTACCGACTTTAAAAATTTGCCGACAATGTACACCATTGTTTCTTAGAAAACAATTTAGAAGTATACAATAAATAGGATTACCAATTATCTAAAGCAAAAAAAAATTACTGACTTTTTTTAAATCATATACTACGTATTTTTTATTTTAAGGAGTTTTGAAATAATGTTGATTTATAATAAATATAAATATGTTTGTTACCTCTGTAACTTGAATTTGTATTTATTCCACCTCTCTAACTCAAAATTACTTAGAATGAATCTTAACCTCCACAAGTCGAATCAAAATCCGCCTGTCGAAATCCTCCATAAGTCGAAAACTCTACAACTCGAATTTTTTGGCGTCTCCCTTGATGTTCGACTTATAGAGGTTCTACTGTATGTTTTGTATGTAATTTTCTATTATGTTAATTGAATAAAGACTTTACTACTTACTACGACTACTACTAAAATTTTATAAAGACCCTAATAACTACTAATTATCAACCTAAGATTTAGCATGTGAATTCAGAAGGAGAGTGAAAGTTAAGTTGACTGGGGAAGTACATTATGATGATTCACCGATATTTATTTTTCTTCTAAAGGAAAGTATTGATTTAAAATCATTATTCATGTTATTAGAGCGGAGGGGAGGTTTGTGGTCTAAAGGGCTGATTACTGACTCCAAATGAGTCTCTGAGTGGCTGAGTAAAGTGGTTATCTCTAGAGACCGAGACCCCTCTTCAGAAACCAGACCATTCCTTCTCTCTTCGACGTTCTTGATTTTAAGACTACCTTCTGTGTTTATTTAGGCTTCTTTGAGCTCTCTGGTGAATGATTCGAACATCTAAATCTAAAGGTTAGGTTTTATGACTCATGCCCGGGCTTTACGAAGAATATCGCATAATACCAGAGTGCTCTTTCATCACTCTGGTGGACATGAGTCCGACTCTACTATGAGAGTCCTAAATTTTGCCTACCCTAAATTTTTATTCACCTAGGTTAGGGGTCTTTAACGAGTACCTGACATCGTACAGGCTCGGGACCATCGCTTAACATCCCATGCGAAGGACGGCGTGCTTAAGTTTATTTCACCTCCCAGATAAAAGAAACTAAGGGCCTCGGTCGGGTTTCGAACCCACGTTATTGAGCTCAGAAGACAAGTAAATTTCTCTCCACCCTCTGGACTACTAGGTACAGAGTACGGCCGTTGCTAACCGATGTTAACCGATTGCAAAATAAAAACACCGTGAATCACCGGCTGTGTACTTCCCCAGCATGAATTAATCAATTACGTTTTCAATCTTTCTCCAAAACCAAGCGATTTATTGAATTAAATGTGTATCGATATACTCATTCCATCGATAGTTATTGGGGTTTTTAGTTAGTTATTGTGACTCATGGCCCGGCTTTAACTACAAGATCATATCGCTTACTACCAAAGCGCTCTTTCGTCACTCATGAGCCCGATTCTACTGTGGGAATCCTAAATTTTGCCTATTCTAAATTTGATTCACCTAGGGCAGGGGTCTTTAACGTGTACCTGACTCGGGACCATCGCTTAACGTCCCATGCGAAGGTCGGCGTGCTTGAGTTCATTTTATCTCCCAGATAATAACTATATTTAGTTTATTTAGCACCCATACCACCGGCGCCCTCATTGGGATTTTTGAGTTGAGCCCCCTCTGATCTCCCCACCCTTTCAACCGATTTGGCTGAAAATCAATATGTGTTGTCCTTATGGGGTTCTGGATATACACATTAAATATCGTGTCGATACATTCATTATTTTGGGAGGTATCGTGTTTACAGAGACGCACACACTTAGGCAGATAGACAGACAGAACATTTTTTCTTTCGTTTTTCGAATTTGGAGGTTGATAAACATGAAATTTTTGACTGATTACATAACTTCCCCTATACTCCATTTAGCTGAGAAAGTAAAATGCAGTCTGACCTCTCACATTTTTTATTATTTTATGCTAGCTAGCTTTCGAGGTCGCTCTCATGGTAAAATAATTTAAAAAACATAATTTAATTATTTTTTTTTTAAACCGAGTGAATAAATGAATTACAATTCTTCAATAAATAAAAAATATACACTATTATACATATATTGAGGGCGTCGGTAGCTCCGGAGGTAACTGGCTAGCCTACTAATCTCAAGATCGCAAGAGAGCCTGAATGATGTTAGGTAGGGTCGGGCTCATGTCCACAAGAGCCTAATAGCGCTCTGGTAGGAGGCGACATGACCGAGAAGTCACAACTGAGTCTTTGTGTAAACAAATTTTAGATTAACATATAAAATTTTCATGTCGATAAATTCATTATTTTGGCAGTTATTGGGGTTTTGTGTTAAGGCCCCCCATAATCCTTTTTGATTTGGTGGAAAATCAATAGGAGCCATCCTTATGGGATTCTACATAAACATTTCGTACTGGGGAAGTACATTTTGAACTCCGTTCTCAGAGCCTACATTAAACGTCCGTTACGGACCCCAGATGCACTCTGTTACTGTTACGATATGAATAATTAATTATACCATGTGGTTCTCTCAATTAGGCATTCATTGATTCATTGCGTTTATCTACCCTTCCAACTTCACTCTCCAGAAAATCGCTTATTGTAGTTATAACTGTTTTTCCTTCGAATTAACACTTTTGTAGGACAAATAATAGAACTTGACTTTTCAATAAATGGTTAAATCGGGCGGAACGAAAAAAAGTGGAATACATTTAGTTATGTTATAAATTTCATTATGAGTTTTTACCGAAACTTCAAATACAGTGTAAACTCCATTTAACGCCACTCGATTTAACGACAAACTCCCTAAAACATCGAAATTACTTGAATCTGGTTGGTTTACCTTGTTGTCCATACAATGATACACTCTATGTAGCATCACACCCACTCTAAATAACGTCAACAATACGTCATTACTAAGCAATTAACAGTACTTTCAAGTTGCCGAAATCAATAAGAACTGCAGCTGTGTACTTTTTTTGTTTGTTATTTTGTTGCTTTATTGTCTAGCACGTATTACCTCGACTGTCGGCATCATACGTACCGAAGATTCTAAGAAATTCGTTCTTTTGTTTGTTGTGATTACCTTAAAATACTAGAGCACCAAAAAACGTCAGACGAAGATAACAGACTATACGCATTAAGCGTTTTTATTTGTATCAATATTAATGTTTGTTGTTTGTAAATTGTATATTTTATTAGTAAATACATATTATAATAGTAAAATACTATTAAATGTAATGTAATATGTATTGATTTTTCTTCTCTTCATTTAACGACAACTCTCAATAACGCCATAAAATGCGCAGCCCCTTAAATGACGCTATATAGAGTTTACACTGTATTCCAAAAATTTAAAAAAAAAACTGAAGATTTCTCTGAAAATAAAAAAAAGAAAGTTTTTTATGGTATTCTAGAATCTAGATACAATTTTTTTTTTTTTTTTGTCGATATACTTATTCATCCAATACACGTAAGACGGATGGACGAGGACCTTATACCCAGGAATCTCGTGAATGTGACACCGGAGGGTAGGTGAAGAGTGGGACGATCCAGAAGAAGATGGCTGGAGACTGTGAAGAGAGACGTAAGACGGTTTGGTGCGGTGGACTGGGCCAGGACAGAGCTGCATGGGGACATTTTCTGGAGGAGACCAAGCCTCTTGACGGGCTGTAGCGCCTATGATGATGATGATGATATTCATCCAATCAGGAGTTATCATGTTAAAAAACGCATATAGGTATTTTTTTTTTTTTTAACCCTGACGCAAAAGGAGGGGTGTTTTTAGTTTGAAGCCTTTGTCTGTGTCTGTGGCATCGTAGCTCCAAGACGGCTCAACCGATTTCAAAGCGGGTTTTTCGTTTCAAAAGCTGGTATTTGCGAGAGGATTCTTCTTAGCCATGTTTGTTGGAAATCGGGTATGCCGTTTCCAAGATCTTCAGGTTTGATCAGAGCCTGTGTAGGGATCTCGGCCTCTATTATGGCTAGAGACTTGGAGTTTGACCTCAAATATTTATAAAGCCTAGCTCCTCCCCCCCCCCCCCCCCCCCCCCCCCCCCTAAAAAAAGCCCTCCCCACTAAAGTTTCAGCAAAAAAAAAAAAAAAAAGGAAATTGACTTTTAATCAAAAATTAGGATTTTTGCGGGGGATGTGTCGTCGACCCGCCCCCAAAATAATATTGTCTCGGGTTTTTTTTTTAAAGTTAAAATTTTTCACTATGGCATTAGAAGGGCCGGGAAAAGAACTGGAAAACTTAACATCTAATTTTCTGGCCAATTACATAACTTTTTCTATACTTCGCATAGCTTCGGAAAGTAAAAATAGTGGTCGGTGAATCGAAGGTACTTCCCCAGAAAGAATTCATTAATTGCTGGAGGCTCAACTCAAATACTAAAATAACTGCCGTTGTAATGAATGTAACGACATAAAATTTCATATGTTAATTCGAAATCCCATAAATACGACACTCATTAATTTCCGGCAGAATCGGCAGAAGGAAACTTGAGCTCAATTCAAAAACCGCAATAACTGCCGATGTAATGAAGTTATCGACTTGAAATTTCATATTTAAACTCAAAAACCTATGAGGTCATCGTCAATTCGAAAAAGGGGGTTCAGGGGAAGGAGCTATATTCAAAAACGACACAAATTTTAGTATGAGGATTTAAGAGCCCCTATGTAAATCACCATCTACTGGTTTTGGAGGAGAAGTGAAAAGTTAATTGATTAATTCGTTCTGGGTACGTACATTGCCGGTGATTCACCGACGACTTTTTGAACATAAAGTCTCATAAAGAAAAAATTACATTTATACGTTTTTCTTCGTCTTATGCGAAAAAATGATAAAGTTAAACAAAGAAATTGCCGAAGTAAAAGAAAAGATTCCGTAATTGAAAAAAAGTTTCAGACTCATTAAAATTTCATTAATTCGATGATAAGTTGTTAAGAAAGACTTTGTTCAATTTTTTTTTTTTTTTTTTTTTTACCATTTTTTGATGAAGATGAAGAAATATAATTAATTTTTAAAAGGAATTTCATTATTTCACGGTTAATAATTCAACTTTTTTCTCTATAAATTCACTTCTTCAACTGTACAAAGTATAAGAGAAGTTATGTAATTCATTGTCCGTGAATCACCAGTGATGTACTTCCCCAGTTTTCACTTTCTCTCTGAAACCTATTAACGGATTTAATAAAAAATTCATAGCTATTTTATTTATTTTAATCATCTTACTAAAGGTGTTCATACAGGGATAGGTTACGTCTGGGCTTTAAATACCAGGTAGTGGTGTCAAACTGTCGATATTCGTACAAACCGATAATGCCGATAGGTTACGTCTGGGCTTTAAATACCAGGTAGTGGTGTCAAACTGTCGATATTCGTACAAACCGATAATGCCGATAGGTTACTTCCGGGCTTTAAATACCAGGTAGTGGTGTCAAACTGTCGATATTCGTACAAACCGATAATGCCGATAGTTCTTAGCAAAACTATCGATTAATCAATAGTACTATCGAAATTCTGAAACATGAATCTCTAACAAGAAAAGCAATCGCCGCTGTCGGGAGAGTTCGTTTCCGTACGGTTGGCTATTCTGTCAGTAACCAAGAGGTTTCATCCTAATCAGTATTATCAGTTCCTTTAACCTACTTTGTTTACTAAGTGGATTTAATTTTGTAGGTTAGGTTTTATGACTCATGCCCGGACTTTAACAACGAGGTCATATCGCCTTCTACCAGTGCGCTCTTTCGTCACTCTGGTGGACATGAGCCCGACTCTACTGTGGGAGTCCTAAATTTTGCCTACCCTAAATTTTTATTCACCTAGGGCAGGGGTCTTTAACGAGTACCTGACATCGTACAGGCTCGGGACAATAGCTTAACGTCCCGTCCGAAGGACGGCGTGCTTAAGTTTATTTTACCTCCCAGATAAAATAAACTAAGGGCCTCGGCCGGGTTTTGAACCGACAACCTTGAGCTCAGAAGGCAAGCACGCATACCACTGAGCTACCGGCGCCCTCATTTTTATTTTGTATTATTCTTAGTTCGATTTTGCTTAGAGAAGTTGGCGCGATGTAAAGAATGCAAAAATGAATACCGAACTTCAGGTAACACTTCGAAACTCAAGGATCACCTCAAACGAAAACATCCGGTAATTTATTTTAATACTACTGAAGACGACGGAAACGATCAACTCAAACATTTAGATCAGTGACGACAATGCCAAGGTTCTTATAATATTAAACTTTACTTGAGTTCTATCGATGCTTACGAAAATTTAGTAAACTCATAAAATATCGATGGTGTTTTGTAAGAAGGGACAATCTGCAATTTTCGGCTATTGCAGATTGGCCCTTCTTACAAAACACCATCGATATAGAGAACATAGCTGAGAAATTAGAAAGTGCAAGACCGCAAGACGAATTTTAAATCACAATTTCAAATTGATAGTAAATCGATATTCGTAACTATCAATAATAGTCGATAGTCAAATCCTACTGATTAATCTCAATATCTCTATAGTTCGACACCACTACTATTACAGGTCATATCCTACTACCCAGAACACTTTTTTTGCTCTGGTGGACGTGAGCCTGACAGCCTGGATAAAACAGATTTGAAATTTCTGTGAAAACACAATATCGAATTTTGAACGAGTTTTATAACTTCCGCTATCCTTCGTATACCTGAATATGTAAAAATCTTTCTTTACAGCAGATGTTTTGATAAAAACATTGTAACAATGTATATGTACCTCAGAGTGTCCTCTTTTTTAGTGCCAAGAGTACAATAGGGTTCCAAAAAAAAAAAATTGTAACCAAGAAACATGAACCTTAGTAGAAAATATATTGTATCAGTTATCATTTCAGAGCCATGGTTCCCTAGAAGATCAAGTTACACATCTGACAATCACACAATGGGTGAGAAACACAAAAAATGTTACATTTTCGCTCTGGCTCTTAAGACCAATCGACTATAGGTTTTATGACTCATGCCCGGGCTTTAACTACGAGGTCAAGTCGCCTACTATCAGAGCTCTCTTTCGCCCTTAATTTTGGCATATAGAGGGCGCTGGTAGCTCAGTGGTATGCGTGCTTGTCTTTTGAGCTCAAGATCGTGGGTTCGAAACCCGACTGAGGCCCTTCATTTTTTTTATCTGGGAGGTAAAATAAACCTAAGCATGCCGTCCTTCGGTTGGGACGTTAAGCGATGGTCCCGAGCCTGTATGATGTCAGGTACTCGTTAAAGACCCCTGCCCTAGATGAATAAAAATTTAGGGTAGGCAAAATTTAGGACTCCCATAATAGATTCAGGCTCATGTCCACCAGATTGACGAAAGAGCGCTCTGTTAGTAAGCGATATGACCACGTAGTTAAAGCTTGGGCATGAATCATAAAACCTAACCTAACCTCAACGGCAAGTATAGCATAAATGTGTTGCTCTATACAATACTATTTATGGAAATATATTAGAATAATTTTCCTTCAAGTATATAGGGAGGTATATAATTTTTGTATTATTTGTGGAAATAACTAGGAATTTGTACTATAGTAGAGGGCTTTAGTTCTCTGTACACTCAGGTGGTCAGTAACGAGTCATAGTATCGTCATAAAACCAAATAATTATTATTATTATTATTTTTATTATCGGAATGTACGCTTCGTATTGGTTAGAGACTGTACATCTTCGGGGAACTTCGTGTGTGGCCTGTCTGTACTTTGTGGGCTTACAATATATTAATGGCTTCGGTTTGTAAAACCAACTTTTGTGGTTACTAGAAAATAATTGTTTTCTCTTTTGAATGTTTATAAAAAAATAATATATGATGTGGCCATTACAGGACATTCTTATACCAACCACGCTTATACTGCACTCTCTCTCTCCTTCTCTCCTTGTTAAAATCATTTAATTTTGTTTCATTGTATAGTGTTATCTTGAGAGTAGACATTATTATGCCCAATAATGCCAGAATGAAATAATTTTGAGGGGGAAATAGTGATCTGTATAAGAAAGTTCTGTAATGGCCACATCACATATTTTTTAGTTTGTTGAATTACGGTTATTATGACTCATGCCCGGTCTTTAACTATGAGGTCATATCGCCTACTACCAGAGCGCTCTTTCGCCACTCTGGTGGACATGAGCCCGACTCTACTGTGGGAGTCTTAAATTTTGCCTACCCTAAATTTTTATTCACCTAGGGCAGGGGTCTTTAACAAGTACCTGACATCGTACAGGCTCGGGACCATCACTTAACGTCCCATCCGAAGGACGGCGTGCTTAAGTTTATTTCACCTCCCAGATAAAATAAACTAAGGGCATCGGTTGGGTTTTGAACCCATGATCTTGAGCTCAGAAGGCAAGCAGCCGGCCCCCTTAATTAAACGTGAAGTGATTCTCCACATTATTATACATATATTTTTTGTTATTTTTATGTTAATTAGCATCTACGTAACCCTTCATAGTGTGATCTGACCATACATTTTACTTCCCCAGTTATACAAAGTATAGTAGAAGTTATGTATCCGGTCAGAAATTCGAATGTTTTAACCGGTATTTCATGTTTTCCGACCCTCTGAATACAAAAATAAATTTAAAAAAAAAGGGTTTAACTCATCCCAATAACTGAATAAGGACGTCACCTATTATTTTTCAGCCTAATCGGCCAAAGGGAAGGTCCAAAGCCTACTTTGATGATTAAGAAGGGCCCTGGTAGCTCAGAGGTAGTGTGCAGCCTACTCAAGTTCATAGCCGAGGCCCTTAGGTTTTTTATTTGGGAGGTAACCCTTGAGCACGCCGTCTTTCGGATGGGACGTTAGCGATGGGCCCATGCCTGTGCGATGTCAGGACCCCTACATTAGGTGACTTAACCTAGGTAGGCAACATTTAGGACTCCCACAGTGAAGCTAAAAGGGGATAGAATCAGTGATAATTTTTTACTTTTTCGTAATTATGCGAATTGTGTGAAACTCACAGAGGGGAAGCTTTTTTTCCCATTTAATTTGTGAAACGATTTCTTTTTGGTTCCTGACTCTATCCGATTATTTTTGAGTCTCTTTCTTATTGCGGTTTGTCTGTCTGTATGTCGCCTGAAAAAAAAAGAAGAAGAAAAACGCCATGTAAGTTATGGGGGACATTAATCGACTCTAAAGTTGACAGGGCGGCTCGTTAGAGACATGCTTGGAATATTGAATGTTAACCCGACCCCTAGTGGTCATTTTTCACTTACAAATTATTGTCAATCCTTTGAATACCTTCATGTTTCATTATTCGATGTTTGCCAAGAAAAATGTGAGAAAAATATATTAAGATTTGTGGTGCGTTAATATGACACATCCCCAAAAATCTGTGTTCGTTTTTGCCGACTTTGCTGAAAATTTGAGGGAAAATTTTTGAGGTTCTGGATACACATATAAAATTTTGTGTCGATCCATTCGTCCTATTGGGAGTTA
The DNA here is from genome assembly GCA_963662175.1 of Aradus depressus. Classification (NCBI taxonomy): domain Eukaryota; kingdom Metazoa; phylum Arthropoda; class Insecta; order Hemiptera; family Aradidae; genus Aradus; species Aradus depressus. Next base: position 15,658,050 of record OY759224.1, on the reverse strand, counting down.
TCGTTTTCAAAGGGAGACGCAAAGGCACACAGACATACAAGAATTTTTTCTATTTTTGGATTCAGGGGTCGGAAAACAGTCAGGAAATGTGAAAACTCAGCACCGAATTTCTGAGCGATTGTATGTATAACTCCCCCTAAACTTTGTATGGCTGGAGAAATAAAATTTCCTGTCTGTCTGTGTGTATGTGAACCTGATAGAATGTATTGCCAATATATTCAGTGAAATGAACTTAAGCACGCCGTCCTTCGGATGGGACATTAAGCGATGGTTCCGAGCCTGTACGATGTCAGGTACTCGTTAAAGACCCCTACCCTAGGTGAATAAAAATTTAGGACTCCCACAGTAGAGTCGGGCTCATGTCCACCAGAGGGACGAAAGACCGCTCTGGTAGTAGGCGATATGACCTCGTAGTTAAAGCCCGGGCATGAATCATAATAAAAATAAAGAAAACGTATGTTTTTTTTGTTTTTTTTTAAATATTGCTACCATTTTCAGCCACGACTTAACAAATACTAAATTGAAGTTCAACTAGGTAGGTAGTTTACAATCCAAGCGGTAGGTAGGTATCCTTTTTCAGCCCCTACGGGGTTTACCTTATACCTACCTACCGCTTGGATTGTAAACTACCTAGTTGAACTTCAATTTAGTATTTGTTAAGTCGTGGCTGAAGATGGTAGCAATACCGAAAGTACTCCCATATTATATATTATTTGTGAAATAGACAATATTTAAAAAAAAAAAAAAAAAAAAAAAAAAAAAATGTTAAGTATCATGAATCATAATAATTGAACTATATATAGTTATGTATATTATTACTACTTTATTTTTTTTTTATCTATACATTTTTTAAAATTATTATTAAGTTTGTCTAGTTATCTCATTGTCCATAATGGGGGAAAAAAACTAACGTAATTTGTTTGTTATATTTTGTAGGCCCTGAAGAAGGAAATAAATAGTTTCCGAAACGTTGGTCAAATATTGAGTTTTTATTTACACCACAGAACCTCGAATTCCTTCTGTATATTCGCAGAAATGTTTCTTGTTCTGTAGTATACTTTTTTTCTCCCCCAGGAACTCAATGCCGTAGTTGGGCTATTCTACTTTTCGATGCCTAAAACCTAGAGTATATTCAGATAAAAAATATAAAATTAAAATTAAAAACTTTGATGATGTGAGTGGTTTGTAGATGTAGGGAATATAATACCATAATGTGTGCTGATGCTAGCAGCCAAGTTTTACGTGCATTTTTGGTTTATTTAAGTTTATAAGAGGAAAAGATGGAAAAATAAAACCACTGCGTTACTGAATTTTAAACATATTTTTTTATTTAAAAAAAAATATAAATGAGATCAATTCTCGTAATTATTCTGTAACTTAATGTTAAATATTACCTTCTTAAGTCAAATCACAAAAAATATCAGAACAATTGTACTTTTTTTTAATAAGAACAGTCCCTGCGTTACCGAAACTAAGCTTAAGAACAATAGAATGCAAAAATACAGTTATTAAAACTTGGTATTTATAGAAATACGTAGATTTCTGTTATTATTACAGGTACCTACCAAGTATAATATTTTTTTAGTAAAAATAGCCCAGTTATTATACAAAACATTAACCTGATTAAGAGGACAACAAAGTAACGCAGTTGTAACATTAGTAACACAGTAGTTTTTGTATCAAGACTTTCGGAAATTCTTATAAAATATCTATTGTACCGAAATGGTTGTGCATTGCATAACTATAAACTTCAAGTTCTTTTGCATAGCCTAAAGCCATTAAATATTATGTCGTCTTGGGAGTTTTGTTTCTTAAATGATATTGCAAAATATGACATCATACAGGGACAGCCATATTTTGTATGAAAAACAACTGAGTTACCGAAGAATACAACTGAGTTACCCTAAATATGAGAATAATTATTACGATTAGATTGAAAACAATGTTTCGTAGGGATACTTCAACCAGTATAAAATAGCAACATAACGTAGTTTACCATAAATTAAATATTTGTGTTTATGAGAGAGTGTAGTTTAAAGGAGACCAACTTTTAGGCACTAAAAAGTAGAATGGCCCAGTTGCTTTCCTTAATTTAATCACCCAAAAACCAGGCTATGAGTGTGCACTTGAAATAATTATAATTAAAGTGGGTTGTGGTTACACTTGCTGGAGTGTCTCCTGATGTGGCTAAGTGGTGAAGGGCTGGGACCTATTAGAACGATATGAGAACTGTGTCGTGATGGTCCTGTTGTACAATGTACTTGGGTCAGACGGGAGGGAGTCTCCATGACGACCCTACAGCAGTGCAACATAGACCTTAATACCCTATGTGGCTAGTGTCCAGCTATCTCCCTTCTACCCACCCACTTCCGAGTTTTAGTTCTTCTTTATATAAAGATTCCAGAGACATTTCTGAATATAGGACAGAGAACGGAACTTTATATATATATAAGTTTTATGTAAAGGACAACATATGTATATATATGTTGTCCGTCCTATACATAAAACTTATACATATGTTGCAGTCAAAGTGTGACTTCCAGTGAATGTATACACAAACTAGTCAATGTATACATTAACTAGCCGTTTTAGTGGAAGTATCAATTGATTATAAAAATGAACACTATTGCTAGAGAATGTATACATTTACTAGACAATGTATACATTTACTAGACAATGTATACATTTTCTAGTGTTCCTTAGTGAAAGTATAAATAAATGAGAAAAAAAGGTTTTTGTAAAAAAAAATAAACTAAAACTAAACTTCAAAATGTATTTTACAATATAAATATCTAGGAAAGATGCAACAATAACATAAAATATAAACATTTGTAAACAATATTAAAATGGATCTTTTGAATATGAATGAAAAAATAAATATACCTATTTATTTCAAGAAAAATAAAAAATATATATCTCAACAAAAATGAAAAATATTTTAAGAAAAAATAAAAATGTTTTTAAGAAAAAAAAATCAAAAATATTTTAAGAAAAAATATTAAAAAAATATAAAATCATTTATTACAACATTGCAAATTATGGTGACACTTAGAGTTGCATAACACTTTCTTTTATATTTATATATATATAGCATCGGAGGCATATATGTATATATATATGGATCGGAGTCTATATATATATATATATATAGAGACTCCGATCCATATTCTAAGCCAGTGCAGGCACTAGAAAGCAGAAGATTTTACTGCTTCGGATCTACCATAACGGAACAGAAGCAGTTAATGGAAGGAACCTACAGAAGAATCCTGGACATTATTAGAGATACAGGGCTGCTGTAGGAACACATACAGGGCACACAATAGGCCTACTCTGGCCGCGGTAACACAATAAGCCCTCGGAAAAAAAAAATAAAATGAAACAATAAAAAATATGGTCTCTTTTGACCGATTGTTGATCTTAGAATACAAAAAAATATGGGACTTAGATTTTTTATCCAGGAGGTGAATTGAGCATGCCGTCCTTCGGATGGGACGTTAAACGATGGTCCCGAGCCTGTACGATGTCAGGTACTTGTTTAAGACTCCTGCCCTAGGTGAATAAAAATTTAGGGCAGGCAAAATTTAGGACTCCCACAGTAGAGTCGGGCTCATGTTCACCAGAGTGACGAAAGAGCGCTCTGGTAGTAGATGATATGACCTCGTAGTTAAAGCCCGGGCATGAGTCATAATAACCTACTATAGGACAGAGAACGGAAAGAAAGGGTAATATTAATAATAATTGGGACATAACTTATAACAAGGGACACAGCTACGACTACCCCGCAAGCGATGACGTTCTACATTTAGTATATTCAGTTTTCAAATTAAAACATAATAAATCTTTCTTATTTTATTTATTTCATATAAATTTATGCTATATTCAATTCATGGTAACTATCATAATCTATTATTAATTAATTTCACTAGAAGTAGAATGAGCTGTATCAGAGCTAGCTCTCTGGTTCATAGCTATTCTGCCTTCTACCAGAGCGCTCTTCTGACAGTCACTCTGGTGGACATCAGCCCGATTCTACTGTGGGAGTTTGCCTACCCTAAAATTTTATTCACCTAGGATAGGAGTCGTAACGTCCCATCCGAAGGACGGCGTGCAAGTTAATTTAACCTCCCAGATAAAATAAACAAAGAGCCTCTACCAGGTTTTGAACCCGCGACATTGAGCTCAATAAGCAAGGATGCATACCACTGAGCGCCCTCTTCAAACGTAATGTTTTGCAGCTTCAGAATACACCAACTTTTAATTACATTCGGTCTTATGGGACGCAGAACTGTAAGAATAAATATAATAATATAATTTAATTAATTATGCTTTTATAAATTATGAATTCATAAATTTTAATTACTCACGTGTAAAGATTACATTTTTATTACACGAAATAAAGATGAGAATCAGAGCATAGCGCATGTAATTATTCTTCCATAAATCTAAAGTACGTTGCTCTTTGAAGCACCGGACCACAAAGTTGTATTACTTTTTTTTATGGGAAGGGTCCTGAGGTCTTTATGTTCTTTCTCCACCTTTAGGATGGTAACTCCTCTCCTTTCAAGGGCGGTAAGATGACAATCCTACTGTATGTTTAAAACAGCTACACCTTTGGTCCAGTTTCACGATAATGATGTCTGTATCTGATTGGAACTATACGAGTATGTTGCTTTTACTCAAAAACGATGGTAGCGTGGAACCAGATTGATTTTCGAGGATTTTCAAAACCCGGCCGAGGCCCTCAGGTTTTTTTTATCTATGAGGTGAAAAAACCTTGAGCAGGCCGTTCTTTGGGGTAGGTAAACAAAAATTTAGGACTCCCATAGTTGAGTCGGGCTCATGTCCACCAGAGTGACGAAAGAGCTCTCTGGTAGTAGGCGATACAACCTCGTAGTTAAAGCCTGGACATGAGTCATAATAACTAACCAGAAAACCAGTACGGATGAAACGGAAAGTGCGCCTTTTCATTATCATGATGTTATCATACGAGACTGTTGAGCAGGTTAGTATGTTCACGCTTTGAGGGGATATACCCTCTTAGTCCTTTGATCGTCTCCCCACTGTTTCATAAAGCCCTCCAGGCTCCTCTCAAGAATGATTTTTTTTGTCCCATTATCTTTTCTCCCTTCCTTTTTTCTTCAATAGATTCCCTTCTTTCATTTTTTTCATGGAACGCTGCGTCTTTCATTTCTCGATCATGGCAAATGAACTGTAAAAAAAAAAATTAAAATATGGTGGCCATTATAGGACTGTATGAAAGTAATGTGTTGGCATCAGCGGTTTTCTTTGTTTCATTGTAGAGCTTAATTTTAAAAGTGACTTTCTTATACCTAGTAGATTGATCTGTACAAAAGTGGTTGGTATGGGAAAGTCCTGTTATAACCACATCAAATATATATTTTTTAAATTTATTTTTGATTCTTTTTAATAAAAAACTGCCAATATTAAAACTATATTTTATAATTTATTTTGTCATATCTCAAATTCAACGACACATAGACCATTGGAAATTTAATAAGGAACATTTTTGATGAGAACCAATTTTCTCCAGCATTAACCGTTTTCGCCTAAATCAAGCGAACGTTTAAAAAATGAGTTTCAAAATTCATTTTAGGACATGTATTTTGTAAATTAGACGACTTTCGAAAAATTGAATTTTTTATAAAATATGCCTTTAAGTTTTCTCTACAATTTTTATAGGAAGTGTAATAATAATATAACTAGAGGAGAGAAATACGTAGGAGAGAAAAAATACGTTTAATGATAATATAGAGGATAATAAGTTAAAATTTAGTTTTAAAATATTTCAGTGTTCTTTTTCCTACCTCTTGGGAGTGCTTTGGTGCAAACGATGTGAAGATTTTATGAACTCTATTCTCAAATTTCCAGGGGGTGGATAAACCGTGTTACGGGATAACCTAGGTTTTTTTGAGCGGACTTTAATATCAGAAATATAAATGAAAAAAAAAAAAACCTCAAATAAAGAAAGCTTTCCGCAAAAACTCTTCAAATTAAAATTGATAAAATTATCATTATTATAAATTAAATCATGGAAGGTGTAATTATCCGATGAAGATTAGCGAAACCAAATCCATCTCAGAGTAAGAGAAGAAGGCGTAAGGAGAAAAACAATGGAGTAAGATTCCAGTAAGAGTAAGATTTTATTAATGAATGAATATTTCTCATCCCTGGATTCTAATTTTGAAATATTTTCATATGTTTCATTGTTTGAGGCGCTATAACTTTTTTCGAATTGATCCTATTCATATCTGAGGAAACTTTAGCGATTGGAAATTTTAGAAGGAACATTTTTGCTAAGAATCACTTTTTGAATAGAACTAACCGATTTTGAATAAATCAAGAAAAAGTCTAAAAATATGTGTTTCAAAATTATATTTCAAGACGGTTTTTTTGGCATGTACGAACTGCGGTAAAAGCCAACTGTATTTTGGTTCAAAATTTCTAACCTGCTCGAAGTTACTTACAAGAAACCATCGCACCTCAAGTTTTGATTTTAAGAGTAAGGACTTTAAACGTGTATACTTTAGGGAAAATACAGATTTTCTTAGAACTTCCTTGTTTTTCACCTCCTAAATTAAGACGTATTATTGTTGGTGTTCTTGGAACAAGAATTCTAAGGAAAATAATTGAGTTGTTTATTACTTGTTATCGATTCCACGTTTCCAATCAGCCTCCTTTCCCCTGTCTATTCCCCAGAGGCTTCCAAGGCTCACCCAGTGACAGGGGGTGATATTCCCCAAATTTATTCATAGTGGCAGAGTCCCCAAGATGGGGGGGGGGGGGGGGGGGGGGGGGGGGGGGGGGAGGTTCTTGTTTTGATAAGAGGAGCCAAGAAGGTGATCTTATCACAGTTCCTCCCTTTGACAGCTTTATCCACAGCTCCCTCTGGGGTGATGTGTTGACGTTTGGTACAGTCTTCGGCATTGATCATCTCTCTGATATCCAAGTAGGCAACATGATTAGACTTTTTTTTTTACTTCCTCAACTATTCGAAGTAGAGGGGAAGTTATATAACCTGTCAACAATTCGATGAGTATTCAACTAATTTTCATGTCTTCCAACCTCAAGATTCAAAATATAATTGAAAAATTCCAATAACTGCCGACGACATGAAATTTCATAATGTAATTTATGCTCAAAGTTCAAAAAGAATAAAATAACCACAATAAAAAACGTGTTTCATATCCAAAAATATACAAAAAAATATTTGATATCATTTTTGTTTTTTGGGCAGAGCTCCTCCACACCTAAATGGTCAATCGAATCTACTTTTTAATCATTATTTTTTGATACTTGTATTTTATTTCTCTTGGTATATTATTTAATGTATTTCTATTATTTTATTTATTTCTTAAAGTTTTTATTATTATATTGAGAAAAAATATATTCTACATAATATGTAGAATATATTTTTTCTCAATATAATAATAAAAACTTTAAGAAATAAATAAAAAAAAATTGGTTATATTATATTTATATAGGTATATATATTTTCTATTTTTTTTTTATTTTTTTATTTTTTTTTGTATTTTATTTATGAAGATACAACTGTTGTTAGGGTGCATCAACCAGCATCTATGATATGAAGAGCACGGGGAAAGAACCAGATTTGTCACTTTTTTCTCGAATGTGAGATATCGCCACTACAGTATAGTATATTAAACATATTTCACGATTCACCATCGTTACGGGCTTCAAAAAGACGGCTTGTCACTACGAAAACGGAAGCTGAAAATATGACGAGCGGGGAATTGATACGATACGGATTTTCAAGCATTAAATTTCAGTTTTCTCAATTTCAACATCTGATGACAAACCTGGTTCTTTGCCCGTGTTCTTCATATGTATTGATATGTTGGCGATGTAAGAGGAAGGCCACCCAGTGGTAGGTCATCGGGACGAAAATTTATCTTAATTATTAGGACAACAATAGAAAAATAAATAAATAAATAAAAAGGAATTGAAAGACAATTTTGATGGATGGGTAAGAGAGATGATAAAAGTGTTGTGAAGATAAAGTACGTATTTCTGGGTCTGTATGTGTGTAAAGTTTTCTAAAAAACCTATGTAAGAAGTTTGTATTGTATCGTGTAATATAAACAAGCCCGTTGCCAAGGCAACGGATTTAGAAGCCACTATATATATATTTTTTAAACCAATTTAGAAAAGGACAAAGAAAATAAGAAGAAAGAAACCTAAGGATGAAGAAAATAAAATAGAAAATCAACAGGAAGAAAGTAAGAATGTTTATTATAAATATAGTTAATCAAATAAGAATGACGTAATTTTTGTTTTATGTATTTTGCACCTCATTTCATCTTGATTTTTCAAAACTGTTAGTCTTGGCGAACCAACGCAACCAAAGAAAGGTAAAAATTAGAAGCATATATAATCATTTTTTTTTTTAAGAACTTAAGAGAGATTAAAGCAAAAAATTACCTTGAAAACTCGATCTCGGATTTTTGCTCGACTATAATACTTCATTACACTATAGGTTTAAAATTGTAGAAGTAAGTAACTGATTTCTCACTCTTAATTCACGACGAATCAAAGCTGCGTCCCTCGACCTGAAACTTTGAAACCTTCTACCCAATCGAGTCTACTCAAAACACTTAAAAGACAGTAACTTAAAGGAAAGAATAGGTGAGAGCCCTGAAACTTGTTCCATTAGGTTAACTTTCGTATCTAATGGCAGATCAGGATCAGTTTGATGGACCACCTGGTTACTTCAGGAACAAACTTCCCAACTTGTATAGTACTTCATCCCTAGCTCAGATCCCATCTGAAACACTTAGAGGTAAAGAAGTAAAAAATACTGGACCATAAGTCGAAGAGCGGCGGCGTAGGTGAAATAACGAAAGTAGTGGTAGGGAGGTTCGAGATAAGATGGAAGGTTATATCGTGAAATAGGAGGGACCCCTGCACTCAAAGAAATACTAAATGGTATCCCTACTGCTGAGACCTTCATATCAGGGTGGCAGCCATCTTGCGCCGAAGTGTGTCTTTTCCCACTACTTATGTACCATATCTCATTCGTTGATTACAACAGAATCCTAGAATGTTCCCTAGTTCTCTCTAATCGTGCTGGTGCATCCTACTTCTACTTACACAAGTCGATGATCAATCCATATGTCACCAGCATCTGATTACTGGGAGGGGACAGCAATTGACAAACGAGAGGATAGTGATTGTTGACGAGAACTTGAGGCTTGAAGTTTAACGCATTTGATGTGTCCCATGCTCTAATCATTGCCACAGTCTTCTCTAAATCATACTTATCATCGCTCCTAGTACAAAATGTCGTATTTATACTTTTTTTTATTGCTCAAAAGTTCACTATCAAAAGCCATTAGATGCGAAATAAGGAATATAAATAAAAACATTGAGAGGAATGAAAAAATGAAAATCAAAATTTACAACAAAAGTGGTGGTTGGTACTTGAGATGGTAATTTCAAAAAATGGTGTGATTTACCTGGCACCATGTTTGTATACCAAAAGTTCATGTCGCTCATTTGCTGCAACAACGACTTGACTAAAAAATGGAAGTTTTTGAGTTATGGACATAGGAAGAACCATAATGATTAATAGTCGACAGTATCTTTTCAATGTAGAAGGAATCCGAGGTTCTGTAGTGTAAATGAAAAATTCAAAATTTGGCCAACGTTTCGAAAAATATTTATTTCCTTTTTCAGGGCCTTATAATGGCTTGAGTGGATGTGTGTGGTACTGAAAAACACATTGCCACAGACTACATTCACACAATTTGAACTCAAACTAAACACAATTCACCAAGATCTTTACAAAACTAACACTAACAAACGCAACGCTAAGCTAGCCAGACGTCATAACACACATACCCACAGAGATAGCTGAAACACTGGCCTTAGGTCCCAAGTTCGCTATCCATTACACATCACTTAAAGACATCCCCATGAACTAACTGGTCTCAGACATCGAATACATTTTAAAAGACAACAATAACATACTAGAACGAACGAACGTCACAGAACAACACAAACTCACAACCCCTTCACCACACACATCCACTGAAGTCATTATACGGCCCTGAAGAAGGAAATGAATAGTTTCCGAAACTTTGGCCAAATTTTTCATTTACACGACAGAACCTCGAATTCCTTCTACATAGGAAGAACCATTCTCACATATATACTTTTAGCTCGTAGAATGACAGATCTGAGCTTCAACTGTTCACCGAGAAAACAATTATTGCTGCTATAATGTCATAATTCAAAGTGAGGGTAGTTATGAGGTTAAGGGAGAAACCTCAGTAAGCCCTACAGCTGTTACTGTACATTTCCTCTTATTTTATATTGTATTCTTTCAATAAAACATGCTGATGTTATTTTCAAATAAATGCATCAAGTTATTACAAGTCAAATGTTTGAATTGCTCCTTCTGGAAAATCACAGTTTTTCAGTTATGTCGCTGTTGCACCAAATGAGCGATAAGTTGCAGTTTAACAAATTATAGTTCGCAAAACGTCGTACATTGTAATGAATCTGTTGTTCATAGTGATCATCCTTTGGTTGGTTCCTACGATTTCAAATAACCTCATAAGCGAACAATCAACACATCTAACTTCTTTCCTGAAAGGAACGTAAACTGAAAGATCACACAGATTCCTCCGATTTCCTGTAGTAAAAAAAAAGGCAAATATAAATAATAATTAATAATAATAAAATAATAAACAATAATTAAATAAATAATAAATTACCACATTTCCTGTAGAAATTTTATAACTGGTCTTTTATTAAATTTTGATTTCTACAATAGTTTTCGAAAAGGGCCCTAAAAATATAAAAAGTTCAAGTGCAATTTTTTAAAAAGTGCATATATTTTTTAAAAAAAATTCAATTAACCAACTTTTTATTTGGATTTCTAAAGAGATGCCATTTTTAATAAATTTGAATAATATTAAATCTAATGCAAAGGTTTTCAAATTATCTTATTGTGCCAACAGGGAAAATGAATAGAATAGAATTTACTAAAACAGATAGTTAGGGTTTATTTAAACCATCTACATTATAAAACTAAACATTGAAACAAACGAAAATCAAAAGAAAAACTCTTAAAAACTAAATTCTTAAAACTATTCTTTCAATATTTTTTCTCTTTCTTTCTTTTTGGCCCTTCTTTAAATTTAAGTTATATCTTTCTGGGCATATATCCTGTGCATATAAACAAACAACAGTACCTTCTTTGCGGGTCAATTTCACCGTCAATTGACTTATATTTAGTTCATTACATTTTAAGCCTAAACACCACTTCCCACATACTCAGACCTTCTTCATTGAACCCAGGCCTCGACACCCTCTACACACACTAAAAAAAACGGCTGAGGGCTGTGTTTCGTTTTTTTTACTCATTTGTTTAAAAATAAATTTGCTTTTTATATAAAAATAAATATAATTAATTTTTTTAATGTTTATAATTTAATCTTTTTAAAGTGTGTATTATTCTCAATGGCTAATAATAATAAGCACTATTGGAGAGGGATGGAGTAAATTATTGGGGGTGGCATCCCCTTATCCCTCCTCGCCCGTGACGCCTATGGATCAATCCACATACGACCCTTCCTTTCATCAGGAATACCTGATCCTTCTCCAATCCCATTTCCGTTCCTTCATCTTCTATCTTTTCATTTTACTTCCCCATCTATACGAAGTATGGAAGAAGTTATGTAATCGGTCATAAATTCGATGTTATATTTTCAACGGAATTTCATCTATTCCGACCCCATGATACAAAAAATGTATCTATGTGTGTTTGTGAACATGGTAACTTCTGATAAAAGACTCAACACACTGTCGCTGTAATGAACGTATTGACATGCAATTTCATATTGAAAGTCAAAACCACATAAAGACGGCACTTATTAATTTTTCGCGAAATCAACCGAAGGAAAGAGAAGGATCAGAGGGCTCGACTCGAAATTAGTAAGAGGATTAAGAAGCCCCTATATACAATGTGTAAAAAGTAAGAGAAATTTTGTAATTTCGCAACTTGTATTAGCCGATTCGCGCTATGTTTTTGTTGTTGTATTGGTAAACATGTCTGAAAAGTATCTATACATTGTTAGCCAAACCGGATGTTTAGTCTGATGTCGGCTGTCAAAGAGGTTACATGTGTTTTGGTACGATCAGCGATTATTTATTTGTTTACCAGATGGATCAGAGAATTTGCATTAAATTTGGCTATAAGTATAGAATAAAGTGCAGAAAAGGTTTATGTTATATATTGGTTTTGGTGAGTCAGCTATGAGTAAAACTAGGGTTTAAGAGTGGTATAAAAGCTCGACAAGTGCGGTAGAATGTGAAGGTCATGCTCACTGTATTTTTCGATTTTAACGGCATAGTGCATCATGAGTTCTTGCCACAAGGTCAAACGATCAATAAGGAGTACTACCTACAAGTGCAACGCCAGTGAAACAATTCATGGTTTTTGCACCACGATAATGCACCTGCTCACACTTCATTGCTTGTTCGTGAATTTTTGGCCACTGTAATGATGCCCCACCCTCCCTATTCGCTAGACATGGCTCCATGTGACTTTTTTCTGTTCCCAACAATAAAGAGAACCTTAAAGGGCCATTTCACAAGCATATATGAGATTAAAAGTGCATCGCTGAGAGAGCTAAATGCTATCCCAAAGATCGAGTTCCAGAAATGTTTCGGGGATTAGAAGAAGCTCTGGGCATAAGTATATAATATCTAATGGGGACTATTTTGAAGTAGATAACATTGATGTAGACGAATAAATAAAATTCTTTTCAAAAACCGAAAATTCTCGTTATTTTTTGAACACACCTCGTAAATCAACTATTAATTTTTCGCCAGAGAGCAAAAACTTGAATTATTCGTGCTGGGAAAATACATTACTGGTGGTCCACCGACGACTTATTTTTTTACCCCTGATGTATTATATATGTTAATACAAAATACATAATACAACGATATCCCTTCCTACCAAATCGTTGGTCAATCCTAAATATCGGTATGTTAAGTAATCATATATATAAAGCTGAAAATGTCTGTGCGTTGTACCGCTATAACTCACGAACGGCTTGATGGATTTGATTAATTTTTTTTTTAATTTGTTCGTCATCGTCTGTGGAAGGTTATAGGCGTATTAGTACCTCAATATCTGGTCCATCCCAGCATCCACCCACGCAATCTTTGTAACTCAAAAACCACTGCAATGATTAATGAGGAATCTTTTTGAATAGATAAGTTTTATCTACCGGAAGGTTAAGGTATATTTTTTAATCAACCCCTGGTCCATCCCAGCATCCACTCACGCAATCTTTGCAACTCGAAAACCATTGCAACGATTAATGAGAAATCTTTTTGAATAAATTAGTTTTAGCTCCAAAGCTAGCGTTACTACAGTTGAAGGACTATAAGCCTTATTCCGTATGAATAATTGAAAATTATAACATCATGAATGTACTGTCGAGGAACTGAATAGCCTTATAGGAGATATTGGGAGAAAAGTCAAAGTTCCCCGGGCAACGCCGGGTATTACTGCTAGTATATTATATTATTGAATGTATCAAATAACAAGAGGAGTAGAGATGAAGGGGGAAGTGTAGGCTTTAGTGAATGATGGAAAGCTAAAGGGTAAAGTCGAGGAAGTGAAGGCGGGAGGAGGTTTGGCGGGAAATTAAAGTGATAAATCTGGCGGGAACTAGGACACTGAGTCTCTGCCAAACATCCTCAGACTTTATCGGCCGTACTAAAACAGACTTTTTTTTTACGGATACTCATTCACGATATATGGGCGTACATATTTCCATCTAGTTCTTTGAGGAGGGAGAACTTTTACACCTAGTCTAGTCGACTTCTAGTTTAGTTAAATAGTATAGGGGAAGTTATGTAACCAATCACAAATTCGATTTTAAGTCTTCCGGCCTCTGATACCAAAAAAATAAAAAAATGTCAGTCTGTGTGTTTGTGAGCACAATAGACGTGCGAGATAAAAAGAAAAAGAAAACAATGTAACAATAACAAATACATATATAAAAAAAATAAAATTAAAAAATATATAATAAATATAAATGAATAAATAAAAAATATAGGTATATAAATGAATAAATAAATAAACAAAAAAATTATAATATTTTTTTAAATAATACCTCAGACTGATACCACAGTGCCCCCCATACATAAACAACAGAACACTTCATAACGATCTTAGGATACACACAGTACTCGATTGAAAGGTTTTTATTTTTAAAATGAGGTTACTATAGTTATATTACTTTGAGTATATAAAAAAATTGAATTGAATTTCCACACAAGGGATATGCCATAATGAAAGGTTTTATGTCTGTTATTGACTTGATGGATTTCACAATAAATTAAAAAAATGAATAAAATTTTGAATAATAAAAAAAAATTAAGTTAATTAAATCTATAATTTCAAAATAAAATAATCTACCATATGGTTGAGTGAAGCTCTTAAAAAAATGAAAAACATATGTTATAAATAACTCTGTAAAATTTTCAAACTACGTTACTCGCACCAATCCAAAAATCCAAAAGTCTCCCGGTGTGATTCTGAAAATTAAGATTATTAAATATTATGTCCCGATAACGATTGGCGCTTATCTCAAAGGTGTTGATTCGCAAGGCCTATGAGTTTTGAGATTTGAATTTCATTGAGAGAGATATGGGGAAATTAAAACATGTTTATAAATAATCTGGCTTTACTAAGAAAAAATTTATAAATTTGAAAATTAAAGTGGCCATATTGAAAATTATATACAAAATGGATATTACCTGGTGACGTCACCCTTGAACATATAAACAATTTACTTTACTTTTGGTTCGCCAAGACTAACAGTTTTGAAAAATCAAGATGAAATGAGGTGCAAAATACATAAAACAAAAATTACGTCATTCTTATTTGATTAACTATATTTATAATAAACATTCTTAAAAACTTTATAATTATTCCTCAGAATCCTTCAAGAAAATTAAAATAATACTTCTAAAATTTATTAGTATAATTGTTTATGGTCTAACGATACCTTGTAGTCTTTGTTCTTTGTTCTTTGCGATTGCTGTTGGGTTTTGGATTTCTTCAATCATCAGTCTCTGCTGTCTGTCTCAACGGTAGAAGTGAGCTCCAACGCATCTTCTTCTTTGGTTCGGTGGCTGAATCCTGGATCTCGGATGTTGGCTGGACAAGGGCTGGTTCCTGAAGTGGGCCTCTCTCCTCGGTGGCGGGAGTCCCTATTGGTTGTTCAATCCCCCACCCTTACATACCCCTTACTGCTGTGGGTCTTCCAAAGACTTCCTGCCTTCCAATTCAACTATTTTCATTTCATTGATTATAATTATTTTAATATATTAGACAATTAATATCCATATTTTTGGATATTACAAACCTAATATAATTGAGAGAGTATATTGTTTAAATAAATCTAATTTAGTGGGATAGGTCGCCTTCACAATGATCCAGAGAACAGACTGATAAAGAAAGTTAGGTATGTGATATCCTAGACGAACAGGGACCATCCTAGAGTGTCTGAGACCTATCTGAGATCTAGGATTTTATTGGGACCGTCTTTAAAGGGGGGTTGTAAACTTGTGTCTGTCCAACGGCGTTACACCCATCAATAATGTCTAGGAGAAAATATTACAGGAACTCAGGCTTCAGTTTGTCGATAAAAATATTGAGGTCAGAAATGGAAAAAGTGTGAACAAGAAAATAATAATGTCGGTGAATCACCGGCCAAAGTACTTCCACCGCACGAATTAATTGCTTTCCCTTGTTTCCAATTGATCTAAATTTTGTCTCGATACATTCATTATATCTGATGTTATTAAAGTATTCGAGTTGAGCCCTAATCTTCCCTTCGGCCGATTTCGCTGAAAATTAATGTGTCGACTGGGGTTTTGAATATACTAATGAAATTTGGTGTCGATATATTAATTTCAACGGCATTTATTATAATTTTTGTATTAAGCCTCCCCCTAATCCTTCCCTTTCATCGATTTGAATGAAAATGAATAGATGTCGTCTTTAGAAGATTCTAGATACATGCATACAATTTTGTGTGGATGCACTTATTCCATCGGGAGTTATTGTCTTCATAATAGACAGCATGTTTTTTTTTCGGTTTTGGAATTAGTTTGTCAGAAAACATTTAATTCCGTTTAAAACTCAACATTGAATTTCTGGCCGATTATACATATAATAACACCTATAATAGAAACCATTATACCCATAACCACACCTATAATAGAAACCATTATACATATAACCACACCTATAATAGAAACCATTACACATATAACCACACCTATAATAGAAACCATTATACATATAACCACACCTACAAGAGAAATATTTAATAAAGTTCAAATGCTGTCTTTGCCTGCGCTGATTATATTTGAAACATTAATATTTATTAGGAAAAATAACAAAAAATCGTATTTCATAAAAAATGTGCCTTTCAGTTTTCTCTACAACTTTTATTTTATGAAAGTTTTGATTAGGTCATAAATATAAAAAACATATGTTATAAAAAATAACAATCAGTTTACTTTCTTGTTAGATAGTTATTATGACTCATGCCCGGGCTTTAACTACGATGTCAAATCGCCTACTAGCAGAGCACTCTTTCGTCACTCGAGTGGACCTGAGCCCGAGACTACTATGAGATTCCTAAATTTTGCCTACCCTAAATTTTTATTTACCTAGGGCGGGGTCTTTAACGAATATCTGACATCAGGCTTGGAACCATTGCTTAACGTCCCATCCGAAGGTCGGCGTGCTCAAGTTTATTTTGCCTCCCAGATAAAATAAACTAAGGACCTCGGCTGGGTTGGTACTTTCTTGTTGTTAGTGAGTTGGTTCTCATCAATAAAAAATATTTTAAAAACTCAAATTGATTAGCTTTTGTAATCGATAAAACTCATTCCCGGGCTTTAACTTCGAGGTCATATCGCCTACTACCAAAGCGCTTTTTCGTCACTCTGGTGGACATGAGCCCAACTCTACTGTGGGAGTCCTAAATTTTGCCTTCCCAGGTTTATTCACCTAGGGCGGGATCTTTAACGAATATCTGTCATCAGGCTCGGAACCATTGCTTAACGTCCCATCCGAAGGACGGCGTGCTTAAGTTTATTTTATATTCCAGATAAAATAAACTAAGCCTCCTCCCTAATCCCTTCGGCCGATTTGGCTGAAAGTCAATTCGTATCCTCCTGGAAATAAATAATACTTATCTTTAATGAATATAAATAATTATAATTAAACATTTATCAAAAATAATATCTATTATATTTATTATACAATAAATATTATATTCATATAATCAGTCGTTCTAGTCAACAATGAATACATTAAAACGTTTTGGATGTGTAGTGGTCTTTGACTTTGAGTCGGCGTAAGGCAAGAGGTTGCGACATAAACCATATGTTGAAGTTAATGACACATAACCAGACATCACCCAGCATGCCTTCACTCGACTAAGTGGACTGGGAGTCTTGTGTCTGACATGAGTCAAAATGCCGACGAATTTGTATTTCTGTCATCTTGATGGGGTCAAGTAACTCTAGGATTCGTAGTTCAATGATTGTAGATCCGTAGATCGCGCACATTCTTACGGATAATTAAGGATTTGTATTTTTTGATTTTAATATAATAATGTCATAATTATAATTATTATAGACATTTTTAATTTCATTAATTGTTCTCTCCTTTTTGCTTGTATATACTTATAATTGTACATATTTCAATTTATTATTCTACTTTATTTTATTTGTTAAAAAAAATTATTCATGGCATCTTGAATGGATTTGGTTTGGCGCCTGCTTAATGAACAGAAAAACGTTTTTTTGTGAACTACGTAGGCGTGTGTAGGCTGAAGTCACTCGATGGAGGATTTTAGTTATATTTTTGTGGGAAAGAAGTCTAAAAGGGTGCTAATTATATCTATAAGGTTACAATCTAATGAGAATTTTGAATTTTTGGCTTAAACCCAAAAAGTAAAGAAAAATGTCGGTGAATCATCGAGGATGTACATTTACATACAGCTATATGGGGTCCATCTTTACAGTTTGGGCTAAAACTCTATATTTAGCTTATATGGTGGCTTCTGAAATATTAAATTGTGTGTCGATGTTCATTATATCGGCAGTCATAACGATATTCAAGTTGAGCCCACCTCCATCCGATTTCGCGGAATATTATTAGTTACCATCCTTATGGGGTTTTGAAATAAATATTAAATTTCATATCGATACAATCATTACATCGGCAGTTATTCGGGTTTTTGTATTGAGAACCTCTCCGGAATCCCTCTTTCCATCGGCTGATATCGATGAAATTTGACAGGTTATGTCTTCATCCGATTTTGACTTCAAATATGATATTTCATGTCGATATGTTATTCACATAGGCAGTTATCGGGGTTATACCCCACCTCTGATCCCTCCCTTCTCTTCTGTCTATTCCGCCGAAAATCAATAAGCGTCATCCTTGTGAGGTTCTGGATACACTTATACAATTTTATGGAAATACATTCATTCTATCATGCGTTATCGTGTTCACAAACATATTGTGATAATGAAAATTATGTTAAATTAAATAAATAAAAAGAAAATTATTATAAACTATAAAATAATTGAATTTATAAAATTAATAATAAACAAACAAATAATAAATATTAAATATAATCAAATTTTCTGTAGAAATTGTAGCTGGTATTCTACTAAATTTTGATTTCTACAGTAATTTCCAAAAATATTAAATATAATTAAATTTTCTGTAGAAATTGTAGCTGGTATTCTACTAAATTTTGATTTCTACAGTAATTTCCAAAAATATTAAATATAATCAAATTTTCTGTAGAAATTGTAGCTGGTATTCTACTAAATTTTGATTTCTACAGTAATTTCCAAAAATATTAAATATAATCAAATTTTCTGTAGAAATTGTAGCTGGTATTCTACTAAATTTTGATTTCTACAGTAATTTCCAAAAATATTAAATATAATCAAATTTTCTGTAGAAATTGTAGCTGGTATTCTACTAAATTTTGATTTCTACAGTAATTTCCAAAAATATTAAATATAATCAAATTTTCTGTAGAAATTGTAGCTGGTATTCTACTAAATTTTGATTTCTACAGTAATTTCCAAAAATATTAAATATAATCAAATTTTCTGTAGAAATTGTAGCTGGTATTCTACTAAATTTTGATTTCTACAGTTTCTACATGTATTCACTATTTAAGTTACTTCACTCCTAACAGCTGTTTTCATACAAATAATTATAATTGATTTTATAATTTATTATTAATATCAATGTGTTTTATTACGGAAAATATGAAATTCCGGTAAAAACTCAACATCGAATTTCTGACCGATTACAACATTCCCTACAGATGAAGAATTGTGCCATAAAAAATGTTAAATAATGCCAAGCTTATACAAAATCGGGCTTGGCTGGGATCATCCCCCTAAATCTCGGCGGCTCCCTCGGATATGCAAAATGAATGACAGACATCTCTCTTTCTCTTTTATTCATTTACATTATTTTTTCCGTTTTTCCTTTCAGAAACTCTGAATTTTCTTACATTGAAATATCAACTTCATTGTGAATACTAAGAATTTTAAAACCAAAAAAAAAAAAAAGGAACACATTTATGAATGATTGTAAGAAATACCATTCATTTTTCATATTCCATGCATGGAATAATTTTCCATAATTTTACTTCGTTTTGCGTAGGAAATTAAGGATGTTTGTTTGAGTTTTTAGAGTGAAAAATAAACGTGATAATTAATAAATGTTAAATAAAATAAATATAATTAAATAATAAAATTACTACATTTCCTGTTTTTTTTGTTGTTGCTGGGCATTGCCGGGTGTTTTTGCGAAAATTTGCAAATTTGGGAGAAACTTAATTTTAAAGTTATAAATTCGTCCGAAGAAGACGCAGACGTTTAATTTTAGCCAATTTTCGAAGAAAATTAAGCTATTGCAATTTTTAATTTCAGTTACCTAATATGAATTGTATATTTCTCATAAGCTGTATGAGCTACAACACGTGTTCACCTCCTCTTGGGTAGCTGATGTATTTGTCAAAATACAGTACTCAATGATGGGTTGGGGAATTTTTAAGTATTTTTTTCGTGTTCAGCACACCAAAAAGCATATAGTTTATATGTTACATAAAGGCCAGAAATTTGTTAATTTTGCCTCAGTGTGCGTCGTCCGCGTCGTTGATTCCACTATCCATTTCTGGACAGTCCTTGCAACGCTCTGTCCTTGCATCTCTTCCTCCAAGGCTAGGCGTCCTTGTAAGTTTTTGAATTTAATTATAAACTTTTATGTTGATTAAATTCATTATTATTGTAAGTAATGTTTTTTTTTTTTTGGACTTGGGTGATTTTGAAAGAGCTCCATCAGAATGAGGTTATCTAATGATAAAAATCACTTACCCGGGATGAGCGTGCAGTTTCTCTCAACTCATTTTTCATCTCATATGAACATTTTCTCATTGACGTATTTCCAATCCAATTTTATTTTTCACCTGAAGAAGCTGATTACATGCGATATCCGAACAAAGAATAAAGAACTCAGTCTCCTCTCCATGCATTACATTCTAAAAATATGGAATTTTTAACTTATGCAATGATCATCAAAATTACTTAAAATCTCAATTAACCGGGCAACACCAGTTTACCTGCTTCTTTATTTGTATTCACATCCGCATAGAAGTGTAACTTGAGAAATGTCAGGGCGAAGGCTGTACCGTTGAGGTATGTGACTAAAAAGGATTCTAGGCTATTCCCGGAGCAGGTCTCTGTGCCAAGCCCGCTTAAGGGGTCGTGGTGAATTTATGGGGATGTGTACATTGTGATGTAGAAAATTTACATACATTAAGATTATTAATATATTATAAAATCAATTATTATTATTTGTATAAAAACAGCTGTTAGAAGTGAAGTAACTTAATTAGTGAATAGATATACAAAGATGGTCTAGTCCCATTTTGTTTTAAACAACCAATAAATGGAGACGAAAAGATGACGATCAGCTGTTATCAATAGCGAGACAGTCTAAGGAGAGATGTTGAGGTGGACAGGCTAGAGAGAGAAGTGTTTTCAGGGTTAAAGTGTAGTGAACCATGTAAGAGTGATAATAACAGTGAAGTAGATGCACAAAGGTACTTTTATTTATTATATGCTCAAAATAACATTGAATCAAAGAATGACCACAATATTTAAAAGAAAAGAGACTAAAGTAGATGTAGAAATTAGTTTGTAAGATTTTTATTGTAATTTGATTTTTTTTTTTTTTTTTTTTCATATTGATATTTTGATTTTATTTATAATGTAGGTTTAGATAAATAAAACCAATATTTGTTCTCTTATTATGTGCTATTCATTTCCCTGTGAACCCAGTAAGATAATTCATACCTTTGGATTACATTGAACATTTTTGCAAATTTAGGAAAACAATATGGCATCTCATTATTATATTTAGAAGAAATCCAAATGAAATAATAATAATTGAAATTTTTTAAAATACGTGCACTTTTTTAAAATTGCACGTCTTGAACTTTTGATATTTTTTTAGGTCCCTTCTCGTAAATTACTGTAGAAATCAAAATTTAGTGGAAGACCAGCTATAATTTCTACAGGAAATGTGGTAATATTTAATACTTATTCTTTTTGTTTTAATTATTATTGATTTTATTAATTCAATTATTATTTATATATTTTTTTTAATTTAACATTTTTTTTTTTATTATCACAACATACATAATGTATGGGTGGAATGGATTAGCGTAATCATGTAGTTTGTATTAAAAATTTGATAGTGTGATCCTGATAACAATAACGAAACTTAAGATATATTGGGAGAGCTGGTGTGTACACCTAGGGGCCTAAGCATCCAATGTAAATTTGGTACCCGCGATCTTGAGTTCAGTAGGCCAGCACGTTGCATCTAAACTATCGGCGGCCTCATAACGAAACATTTTGAGCAATCTATCTCAACTACAATTGTAGCAATGATTTTGAAATTTGACATGAAGATGTCGTAAGTGCTAACTGAGATGTGATTAAATTGTGACCGATATCAAACGAAAATTAAGACTACATTACTTCAGGACTTTTATAAGACATCGCTTATATTTATGACCTAATCAAAAAAAGAGGTTAGGTTAGGTTTTATGACTCATGCCCGGGCTTTAACAACGAGGTCATATCGCCTACTACCAGAGCGCTCTTTCGTCACTCTGGTGGACATGAGCCCGACTCTACTGTGGGAGTCCTAAATTTTGCCTACCCTAAATTTTTATTCATCTAGGGTAGGGGTCTTTAACGAGTACCTGACATCGTACAGGCTCGGGACCATCGCTTAACGTCCCATCCGAAGGACGGCGTGCTTAAGTTTATTTTATCTCCCAGATAAAATAAACTAAGGGCCTCGGTCGGGTTACGAACCCACGACCTTGAGCTCAGAAGTCAAGCACGCATACCACTGAGCTACCGGCGCCCTCTCAAAAAAAGATTTCAAATGAAAATTATAGAGAAAACGGCCTATAATATCGTTTTGAAACCAATTTTTTTAGAAGTTTTTTTGATTTACGCGATATTGGTTTGTCCTATCGAAAAATAGGCTCTGAAAAAAAAATGTTCCCTATTGATATTCCAAACGCCTCTATGTCCTCAGATTGAAGTTAGGACCAATTCGAATGAAGTTCTCTCCGCAAAGAATATACAATTATTTCCTTAGCTCTCAGAATAGAGTGGTTGGTATAAGAATTTTCTGTTATATTTACAATTAATTTTGTTATTATACTTAAGTGTGAATTTAAGTTTAATCTATTGAACCAGCAGAGATCTCCAGCCTTTTTTTCTCCCAGTTTCTCCAGTGGAGTTTCTTGGATTTATTGATTGGGGAATTCATAGGTCCCAGTGGGGCTATTCCAATCATTGAAATTGGTGAAATGCTTATTTATCCCACATCTAAGGTTTTTTTTTACGTTTTGGGGGCTCTGAGGAATTACGTTTGAAATAGGCCCCCAGATATTATTAGTTGAGGTTGAGTAGGGAATAAACTAAAAAAATGTTTAAAAAATATGTATTGGATCTTATCCTTTATCGTAATCCTCGGTATTTATATTATTATTTATTTATATTTATAACGAAAATAAAGTAATAATTTATTTATTTATACAGTAGGGAATAAACTAAATAAATGTTTAAAAAATATGTATTGGATCTTATCCTTTATCGTAATCCTCGGTATTTATATTATTATTTATTTATATTTATAACGAAAATAAAGTAATAATTTATTTATTTATACAGTAGGGAATAAACTAAATAAATGTTTAAAAAATATGTATTGGATCTTATCCTTTATCGTAATCCTCGGTATTTATATTATTATTTATTTATATTTATAACGAAAATAAAGTAATAATTTATTTATTTATACAGTAGGGAATAAACTAAATAAATGTTTAAAAAATATGTATTGGATCTTATCCTTTATCGTAATCCTCGGTATTTATATTATTATTTATTTATATTTATAACGAAAATAAAGTAATAATTTATTTATTTATACAGTAGGGAATAAACTAAATAAATGTTTAAAAAATATGTATTGGATCTTATCCTTTATCGTAATCCTCGGTATTTATATTATTATTTATTTATATTTATAACGAAAATAAAGTAATAATTTATTTATTTATACAGTAGGGAATAAACTAAATAAATGTTTAAAAAATATGTATTGGATCTTATCCTTTATCGTAATCCTCGGTATTTATATTATTATTTATTTATATTTATAACGAAAATAAAGTAATAATTTATTTATTTATACAATATAGAATATGAAGACATTAAGGGAGGATTTTTTTTTAGTTAGTTTTTTCCGGCATTACTTCCAGAGATGTCTTCAACTTGGTTCGAAAATATTTCACTTTCATTCTTCTTCACAATATATCATACATCTACTAGAGGCGTTATCAGAAATTCGATCAAAGCGCCTCTACCGGAACATCCAGAACTTCATAAGGATGACACCTAATAATTTACAAAATTTAATGGTCTAAAAATTATTTACCTTCTCATATTAAAAACCTAAGGGCCTCGGCCGGGTTTCGAACCCGTGATCTTGTGCTCAGTAGACACGCCCACTACTTCTGAGCTACCGGCGCCCTCGTAATTGTAGTATGTTCGAGATTAATTATTGTTATTCTTCGAAAGATATGTAAATATATCTGTATGCATTTATCTTTTTTTGTTAATTTGTTTAAATAAATATATTTAACAAATTGTATTTTGGGCTCAGTCACGTAAATAAAAATTATTATTATTATTATTATAATAAATATTCACAAAAAATATATTATCAACCCATAATTTCTCGCGCTATCATATTTTATATTTATTAATCAACCATTTATTGTCCGTGTAATGGCCTGGCCCCAAAATTGGGCCGTTAGTGGGTGGTACAGGTGTTGTTGGATAATAAAATCGTCGTACTTATGTTCCTAATGCTACCAGAAAATTAATTGCAGGCAACATACGAGCGATTTTGTATGATATCTCCTCAGCTACATGAGGTATAGGAGAAGTTATTTAATCAGTCAAAAATTCGATGCGGAATTTTCAATGGAATTTCAAATATGTATCCTGAACCCCCTAAAAGTAGTGTCAAACTTTCGATAGTCGGAAGAAAAGCAATCGCCGCTGCCGGGAGAAGAGTTCGATTTCCGTACGGTTGGCTATTCTGTCAGTAATCAAGAAAAAATCACCGTTACATACACGACACCATAACACTCACTACACTAGACACAAACTCACAACACCTTCACCACACACATCCACTCAAGTCATTATAAGACCCTGAAGAAGGAAATAAATAGTTTTCGAAACGTTGGCCAAATTTTGCATTTTCTTTTACACGACAGAACCTCGATTTCCTTCTACATTGACCAAAAAAAGAGGTTACGTCTTAATCAGTATTATCAGTTCCTTTAAATATAACTATCGATAGTATTTGTTACTCAAATCCTACCTATTAATCGATAGTACTATCGATAGTTTCAGAGACATCGACCAAAGGGAAAGGGGTGATTTAGGGAGTGGCTAAACACAAAAACTCTAATATCTGCCGTTGTAATGAATTTATCGACACAAAATTTAGTATGAGGATTCATAAACCACTGTGTAGTGTCCCCGAGACGATCAATAAAATTGACAATTGCAATTGTCAATGATATCATTGATGGGACTAATTGATCGTCTAGGAGGCAATTGTCAATTAAATGACGGCGATTGATAGAAATTTTGATTGAAGATCATTGATGGCAGCGATTGATAGTGTAACTAGCAAATTGACAATCGTTCCGTCAGTTGTTCACCAGACAGCAAAGATGAGTGTCGTTTCTGATGACGTTGTTTTTTTCGAGGAAAGAGACTTTGTTTTGCTGTCAATATCTGAGGAAATTTTTGTAATCGGGTTTAGTATCTCGAAGGATACGTAATAAATTTTCGTGGGTAAAACGGCTTCTCAGTTTATACCATTCTTTGAACCAACGTCTCTTTCTCTTTTATTTCTTCCGAGTGCAGAAGGCTAGAGTTAATGCAAGAAATCCCATGTCTGTGTTCGAGACCATTTTAAAATAAAAAAATGAAAATATGTAATTTTAATAATCAACAAATTATAATATTAGCGAGAACACTACGTCAAAACAGAACATTAGAATTGATGTGATGATTGAAGCTCGATCAGTCGCGATTGCAATTGTCAATTTCAATTGATTGTCTCTGGGGGACTTAAGTCAACTATTGATTTTTAGCTCAAACCGTCGGTCAGTTTTGGAGGGAGAGCGAAAACTTAATTTAATAATTCATGTTAGGGGAAAAAATTATGTGATATACCAACAAATTTATTTTTCTTTATTATTTAATTTTTAGGGGATGGAAAAAATGATCAATTATACAACTTCCACTATACTTAATATGAAGATGGCTGATGTAGTGAGAAGTGATTATTTCACAGGATGTCAAATATAAGATAGTCTGACCTCTCACAGATTTTTATTGGTAGTAATAGCTAGCCGGCTTTCGAGGTTCCCTCATCATCAGGCGTCAAGCCCTGGAAAGGGAGATGCAAGGACTGGCGAGACCAGATCGCCTGAGGGGCATTGTCCAGGAATGGATCGTAGAAAGATGGCAACAGCGTTGGGCGCAATCGACAGATGGCCGTACAACCTTCACCTATTTCCCAGACGTCCAGACGCGCCTTGACTCTCCATGGGTACAACCAGACCATTGGACGTCACAGATGCTATCAGGTCACGGCGACTTCAGCGCCAAGCTCTTCTTCTTTAAGAAGAAGAACAGCCCAGCCTGCTCGTGTGGCGGCGTCGAGACTGCGGAACACGTAGTTCTCGAATGCCCGCTATACGACGTGCCCAGGGCGGCGCTGATTCGCCAGACAGGATCGTACCTGGGACTGGACCTGCCGGGACTGGACCTGCCGGGACTGATGACAGAGGCTGGCTACCTGGCTTTTGGTCGGTTCGTCTCCTCCTGGCGGAGAATCAAGAAAGCCTACTAACCCGGTGCCGGGGGCCCCACCGACCACCGACAGGCGTGCGGCGGCTGCCCCCGGCTCAGGGAGCCACTGGCAGAACAGAACCCCCGATAAGATCCCGAGATCACTCGGCGTAAGAAGCCGGGAGAACATAGGGTGATGTGACCGACCCCCCTAAGGGGTCAGGAGCACCCGAAAAAAAAAAAAAAAAAAAAAAAAAAAAAAAAAAAAAGGCAGTCTGATAAAAAATTAAAAATTTCGAATAAAACTAAATAATATAATAAAAATAAATAAATAACAATCTAAAACATTAACAATTTAAAATATAAATATTATCCCTGTCCACCATCTGAGTCATAACTCGTCTGTCCCCATCCATGATATTTTAAATTGTTAATGTTTTAGATTGTTATTTATTTTTTTTTATTATATTATTTAGTTTTATTCAAAAATTTTAATTTTTTATCAGACTGCCTGATGATGAGGAAAACCTCGAAAGCCGGCTAGCTATTACTACCAATAAAAATCTGTGATAGGTCAGACTATCTTATATTTGACATCCTGTGAAATCCTCCATACTTCGTATAGTTGGGAAACGAAAAAAGCTAAAGACTTTTATAGTTCACAATAAAAAAAAAAGTCATGGTAAAAAAAGGGTTGGTTTAGCTTCAAAACGCCATGAAAAGAAACGTTAAATAAAATAGACATTTCCTTCATGTGAAGAGAGGCCTGAGAAGGGCTCTTTTTACATTCCTGCAGTAAGATACGAGGTGTGAGAAGAGAAAGGATAATAGGAGCAGAGGGGGTGGTATGTTAGGAAATGGACTGTAAGGAAGTGTGTTAGGGGATGGGGACCTTGTCGTAAAGGGGATAGGGAAGAGACCTTGGTGGTAGTGCATAGCGTCACTGCTTGGCCTACCAAGATATATAAAGAGATATTTTAAAAAAAGTCATAAATCACTGGTAATGTACTTGCTCATTCAGAATTAATAAATTAAGTATTTCCTCTCCCTCCAAAACCAATCGATCATTTGTTAAGAATCAATAATAATAATGTAGATGTTGATTAGCGACTGTAGATTCTAACTGTAGGAATATAGAGGGTCAGTCAAAGACGGAAGAAAACACTATTCAAACGCCAACGTTTCGATATATTTTATATCATCATCGAGGCCTACAAACATGGGGGGAATCTAGATTAGAATCACACTTAAACAACATTAGTGAACGTTAAAACAGACATTGTAACAAGATAAAAATTGAACCTGACACTATGAATACATTACTCTTCATATTTTTCCTGAGTTATTTGTAATAAATTTTCTTGGAGCTTCACTCAAAGTATAATTGATAAATTTCTTTTAATAATATTAATGATTTATTTAAAAAAATTTTACGTAAATTCTTTTAGTCAATTTTGTTTAGTAAATATATTAAGTACATTCATTTATTAGTAACTTCAAGAATAATTTCAAGTAATTTAATTTAATTTTAATATTTAATTTGTATTATTATTAATCATCACGTAGAAAACCCTTTTTATAACATACTAAACATTAAAATTAAATATAGATGCATTGTTAACCATAAACATGAACGTACATTAATACAAATTAAATAAAATATGAATACATTACTAAACATTAAAATTAAATATAGATACATTGTTAACCATAAACATGAACGTACATTAATACAAATTAAATTAAATATGAATACATTACTAAACATTAAAATTAAATATAGATACATTGTTAACCATAAACATGAACGTACACACTATTTTTGTGTAATTGTGATTCTAATCTTTTTTATATTAGGATTTAGCGACTTCAGTAATGCAAGGTACGTTAAGGTCAGTGTGAAGGGTTTTGTTGGAGACGTAGTAAGGAGCATTGGCCATTGTACGAAGGATTTTGGATTGAAGGGATTGGATGCGCTGGAGATTGGAAGCCTTGGCAGAACCCCAGAGTTCAAGTCCGTAACTCCACATAGGTTTAAGTATTGAGTTGTATATAAGTCGTTTCGTTGTCAAAGTTAGTTTGGATCTTTTGTCTAGTAGTCTTAGTAGAAGTTTATAACGTCTGTTCATTTCTTGTCTTTTCAGTCTCGTGTGAGGATTCCAAGTTAGTCGTTTATCGAGTATGAGGCCTAGATAGCGGACTTCGTTTTTTAAAGGGATGGAATTTTTGTTAAGGTATACTGGAGGGCAGGTATATTTTCGACGAAGGGTGAAGACGATGTGAACTGATTTTGTGTCGTTCACATTCACTCTCCACTTTTTGTACCAGGATTGAAGGGTTGTAAAAAGTTAAAAAATTTTTTGAAATAACCCCCTCTAAAGATGTATATAAATTAAATTGGAAAGGAGGAAGAGAGAGTCCCCCCTCCTCAACTCTAGAGAGGGGATGGGAGGTTTGTCCAGTCTCACGTACTCCGTTTTCCTAGTTGTGACTGAAATGGTGGACAGGAATAACTCATCTGTCCCCATCCATGATATTTTAAATTGTTAACGTTTTTAGATTGTTTTATTTATTTTTATTATAAAATTATTTAGTTTTCATTAAAACTTTTTTAATTTTTTATCAGGTATGGTTATTTCAAGAAAATGTGTAACTTTTTACAATTTAATAAATTTATCTTTGTTATATTAAGGATGGTTTCTTTTGTAGACTGCCTGATGATGAGGGAAACCTCGAAAGCCGGCTAGCTACTTCTAATAAAAATCTGTTATGAGGTCATACTACATTTTATTTGACAACTTGTGAAATGACAACATATGACCTTGTATAGTGGATGGTGAAGTGTGGGTCAGTAGTTCCAGTCCAGCTGTCAGGGGGCCTCTTTGGATCACCACCCTGCTCGCTTCACATGGAAACAGAAGCGCTACTGAGGGGGGGGCAGGTGCTATGGAGGGGGTCGTCATGGGAACCCGCCCCCCCTAAAATTGTTTCCTAACCTTCCCCCTTCTCTTCTCCCTCCAACATAGCTTAGAGGGCATTAATTACTTTCAGTCAGGATACCAACTAACGTGTTTGTTTTAAAAATTAATTTTGAGGTAAACAACTGGTTATTAATGTAGGGACGAAGGATTCAACCCCAGGACTTCTTACATCCCTCATTTGCATAAAGCGGAAGATATGTAATCGGTCAGATCGACGAAAAAAAAAGTCGTCGGTGAATTACCGGTGTGATAATTAAAAAAATAAATAAATAAAATAATAATTATTAAAAATAAAAATAATTTATATAAAATAAACAATTAAATAAAATTATCACATTTCCTGTTGCTGGTCTTCTGCTAAATTTTGCTTTCTACAGTAGTTTCCGAAAAGGGCCCTAATAATATATCGAAAGTTCAAGACGTGCAATTTTGAAGAAAGTGCACGTATTCAAAAAAAAAAATCAATTTATAATTATTTCATTTGGATTTCTTCTAAAGATAATAATGAGATGTTATCAAATTTTCCTAAATTGTTCAATCTATTACAAAAGTATTATCTTGGTTGACAGAGAAAATGAATAGCATAGAATAGGGAACAAAATATTGGGTATATTCAAACTTAACCTACATTATAATTTTAAAAACTAAGTTTGAAAAATAAAAATAGAAATTATTTACAAAAATTATACTACTAACTAATTACTAAAACTATATCAGTCTTTTTCCTGTGCGGTCAACAAGAATGGGGGCCGGTAGCTCAATGGTATGCGTGCTTGCCTTCTGAGCTCAAGGTCGTGGGTTCGTAACCCGATCGAGGCCCTTAGTTTATTTTATCTGGGAGGTAAAACAAACTTAAGCACGCCGTCCTTCGGATGGGACCTTAAGCGATGGTCCCAAGGCTGTACGATGTCAGGTACTCGTTAAAGACCCCTATTCTAGGTGAATAAAAATTTAGGGTAGGCAAAATTTAGGACTATGAGTCGGGTTCATGTCCACCAGATTGACGAAAGATCGCTCTGGTAGTAGGCGATATGACCTCGTAGTTAAAAGTCCTGGCATGAGTCTTAATAACTAACTAAGATTGGGCATATGTATAATTTAATTTTTTTTAAAACAGTATCTTTTCCAATTATTCTTGAATATTTTTTATTTCGTATGTATCATCCTGTAACTCGACTGTTGACACAAGTTAGGTT
Organism: Aradus depressus; assembly: GCA_963662175.1. NCBI lineage: Eukaryota > Metazoa > Arthropoda > Insecta > Hemiptera > Aradidae > Aradus > Aradus depressus. Next base: position 15,627,278 of record OY759224.1, on the reverse strand, counting down.
AGGTTAGGTTTTATGACTCATGCCCGGGCTTTAACTACGAGAGGTCATATCGCCTACTACCAGAGCGCTCTTTCGTTACTCTGGTGGACATGAGCCTGACTCTACTGTGGGAGTCCTAAATTTTGCCTACCCTAAATTTTTATTCATCTAGGGTAGGGGTTTTTAACGAGTACCTGACATCGTACAGGCTCGGGACCATCGCTTAACGTCCCATCCGAAGGACGGCGTGCTTAAGTTTATTTTACCTCCCTTGACACAAGTTGACTGTCTCGGTTCACTTCTCTCACTAGACTTCCTAACCTTAACGCAACTCTCCTTAGACTGTCTCCTGTGTCTTCAAACAGCTGATCTTCGGCATTGACTGTTCATTGTTCTCCATTCATTTGTAATAAAAGCGAATATATGATTCCCTTCACATTTATCACTTTTCGATCTATTAACTATTAATGCTTTAACAGCTGTTTTTTTTATTTAAAAAATAGGTTAGGTTAGGTTAGGTTTTATGACTCATGCCCGGGCTTTAACTACGAGGTCATATCGCCTACTACCAGAGCGCTCTTTCGTCACTCTGGTGGACATGAGCCCGACTCTACTGTGGGAGTCCTAAATTTTGCCTACCCTAAATTTTTATTCATCTAGGGTAGGGGTCTTTAACGAGTACCTGACCTAACCAAGAGAAATAAAATAAATTATCATTATCGATTAAAACGATTCGACCTTAAATGAGAATATCTGTGGAGGAACTCTGCCAAAAAAATAAAAATGAAAGCTGAATGTATCAAATAAGGTTTTTGAATATGAAACACGATTTTTTTATTATGGTTATTTTTTTATTTATTTATTTTGTTTAACAATGGCAAAAAAATACCCGCCTCTTGATTAGAATCCATTTTGTTCCTGTTAAACAGTTCCTAAATCACACTTGTTCCATTCTTCTCTCCTTAAATAGCCCTTCCTGTTATTGTATTCAAATCACTTTCCTTTTTCGTCTTCCAAGGCTGGCTCTGACGGCGCCCCCAGCTCCTTAAGTAGGCGTTTAACTCATTAAATTATTTTCTATTTTTTTCTTCTTATTTATTTTTTAAGCCACTTAATCTTATTCCCTTTCCAGTCTGTAATAGATGATCGATAACATTCTTAAATTTATTTTAAACACTTTATTATATTAATAATAATCTTTATTTCCATTAAACCATAAAAAATAACTATAACAACAATGTTATATAAATCGAGGGCTCCGGTAGCTCAGTGGTATGCATGCTTGCTTTCTGAGCTCAAGATCGTGGGTTCGAAACCCAACCGAGGCCCTTAGTTTATTTTATTTGGGAGGTAAAATAAACTTCGAATGGGATGTTAAGCGATGGTCCCGAGCTTGTAAGATGTCAGGTAAAGACCCCTGCCCTACGTTAATAAAAAATTAGGGTAGGCAAAATTTAGGATTCCCACAATAGAGTCGGGCTCATGTCCACCAGATTGACGAAAGAGAGCTCTGGTAGTAGGCGATATGACCTTGTTGCTAAAGCCCGGGCATGAGTCATAATAACTGTTTTATAAATTGCTTCACAGGTTGTAAAAAAAACTATAGACTTATCTCTCACACTTCATTGATTCTTGCTAGCCGGCTTTCGAGGTTGCCCTTATCTTCTGGTAGTCTGATATAATAATCTTGAAAACAAGATATTTTAAAAAGTTTGAAATAAATAAGAGTTTAAAAAATTTATATAAACGTATGTAAAAAGGAAACTGAAGTGTAGTAAAGAACGTAGTTATGGAATTAATCGAATTTGTTGTATCGTATCAATCAATTCGACTGTTTGACTCAAGTCAAACAAATGACAAAACTTTTTTTTTCTTTCATTTACAAATAGCTATTTACAACTGTATAAAAATAATTGCTACAAGCAAATGTGCTAATAAAGAGATAATGGGAATGTCAAAATGTCATGAGGGAAGAAATCACCCAGTGGTGACACTCCTTAGTCACTGTTTTTCTCTCGTTTATAACTAATCACTGTCACTGCTGCTGCTAAGAAGGTCTCTAGGCCATTGACGCTTAAGCCGTCGTTGGGGAAGTGTGGCAGAATGGAGGGCTCGGACTAGAGGGAGTTGACAAAACCTAGATCATTTTCTACATTTTATCAAAATTTTTTTAAGTAATTTTTTTTTTTTTCAATATACTGCAGAAATATGCATTTTCTCTAAGGCCAACCTCACATTAGGCAATTCCGAAGCGACGCGACTGATACTCAAGTATCTTGAGGGTATCTTAGAAGTCACTTCCTATGTTGAGTGGTGGGGAGACACAAACGACGCCACTCTCAGGAGACGCGTATCCTACCAGGTTCACGCGACCTGCTAGGAAGGTCGCCCGTCCCTTGAGTCTCCTGCGTCGCCTCGCCATGGCTAGGGAACACACTCTTCTGCACTCACACATTCCCGCATTTGTGTGTTCCTCTGTCTTATGGATGGAGAAACAATGCCAATCAAGTGTAGAAATGATTCTTTCGTCATTCGGTAGAATGCTACGAACTTGGAATCCGACTTTTCCAGCTCTTTAGCACCAACAAACAGTTAACATTCCTTTCGATGTAAGGATGGCGCCATAATCTTCGGATTTTCCTTTTTCTATAATAATAATAATAATAAGACACAACGACATCTTCATCACTTGAAGAATCTTCACTTGACATGGTGAACAACTCAGCTTCTCGCCACGGCTAGATGGAGACTGAAGAGATCCTAGTCGCTGCACAGTATCCTCAGTGTGAGGAGAAAAGTTGCCTACTGGTATCATACCCACAGGCAACTCAAATGGCTGATACTTGAGTATTAGTCGCGTCGCTTCGGAATTGCCTAATGTGAGGTTGGCCTAAAATATCCAAAAGTATACAAAATGAAAGTTGCTTTAATTGATTCCATTTGTCATAAACGATTCTACCTGAGTCTGTTTTTAACGCTCAACCTGGTTTAGGTACAATAATATTCAGTTATGTCTAGTGCTTACATTTCCCCTCCTTACAGACCATATATCCATTTGATATCCCTCTATGAGGCTACATTTGCATACAAAGGCCCCTCTATGTAGACTGCACTTTGTCTTCTCTCTCATTAGCATTCATTATCGATAACATTATATCGTAACTCATTTCTCTATTTCACCTTAGTTCAAATAAGGTCTTCTTTAACGCCTTTTGTGGTCTTGTTCCAGGTCTTCTTGGATCTCTCATGGTACTCTCTCTGGTGAGTAGTTTTGTTTCTTTTAGACAATTATTTTATTCACTTTTCTTTTTAGTCCATACATTCCATCACCCAGATAAGAATGCGTGGGAGAAAAAATTATGGAGGAAGATTACAATAAGGGTAAGTATTTTCCACACAAACAATAATTAAAAATTATGGATTGAAAAAAAAAATGTATGGCTTATATCTCGAAAACCGAGCGATTTTCAAAAAAATCCTATGTTAGTTCTTGTTACACATGCCTGGCTTTAACTACGAGGTCATATCGCGTACTTCCAGAGCGCTCTTTCGTCACTCTGGTGGAATTCCTATATGTTACGTACTTAGGTTTTGTTGCCTACGGTATGGGCTCTAAGGAGTACCCAACATCGTACAGGCTCGGGATCATCGCTTAACCTTTCTTTCAGTATTTTCTACAATTTGTTTTGATTATTAAAAATATAATTTTTTTTTTTTTCTTATAGAATGTCTCCCGTAAAATGGTCGTAATTTTCGTCTGATTTTGTCCAAAAACTAATTTGACTTATGTCAACACATACCTGTGGTATGACATTTACATTTCAAAATTCTTTTCATTGTTTTGTTTCCGATTTGGAGCGCTCAAAAAGTTCCAATCACATACACATATATTGAGGGGACCGTGAAACCTGAAATTTCTTTGAAAACTCGATCTCGGATTTTCATACGTTGACAATACTTCCTTATACTATCCCATCGCAGACAGGAAGGAAATCATATTGCCCAAAAAGTGTAGAGGTGGGAACAACAGGGCCGGGTGTGGGTAGTTCTCAATTAAGACCATTTTATCCAACCTCAGATTACTTTTTTTCCCTTTTTTCAAAAAAAAAAAAGGGACAAAAGAGCTTTAATTAATCTGGAAACTCCAACGTGAATAGAATGCGTAATTATGTTAGAGTAGGATTTATACATTTTTAAATAAGGTTATTAATTTACCGTGAGCGTTATCGTTTAGCCTTGACTCAAAACGTTAGGCGAATTTTTCGATAGGTCTAAGTGTTTTTGCGTATAACATCTAAACAAATGAATTTCAAAACCATATTTCAAGACGACATAAGCGAAAAATCGTATTTAGTAAGTTATTAATACTCATACGTGGGCTTTAACTACATATCGCCTACTACCAGAGCGCTCTTTCGTCACTCTGGTGGACATGAGCCCGACTATACTGTGGGAGTCCTAAATTTTTATTCACCTAGGGCAGGGGTATTTAACGAGTGCCTGACATCGTACAGGCTCGGGACCATCGCTTAACGTCCCATCCGAACGACAACATGCTCAAGGTTTCTTGACCTCCCAGATAAAAAACCTACGACTTCGGCCGGGTTTTGAACCCACGATCTTGAGTAACATACAACTGAGGTAATCGGTCAAAAACTCGATGTGGAGTTTTCAATGGAATTTCATGTTTTCAGGCCTCTAGATTCCAAATATGAAAAAAAAAATTTCTGTCTGTGTGCCTGTGAACATGATGACTCCCGATGGAATTTTGTATGTGAATCCAAAACCCTCTAACGTCGACACCTATTGTTTTTCAGCCAAATCGACCAAAAGGCATATCGGCTGAAGGGAAGGAGGTTCACGGGAGGGGCCTCAATTCAAAAACCCAAATAACTGCCAATGTAAAGAATTTTCGGTACAAATTTTAGTGTGAGGATTTAGGAGTCCCTATAAGACAACTGTTGAATATTAGCGCAAACGGTCGACTGGTTGTGGAGGGGGAGCGAAAAGTTGATTAATTCTTTCTGGGGAAGTACATTGCCGATGATTGACCGAGGACTTTTTTTTCGTTTTAATTACATTTTCCATGTAAATTTTATAAAAATGAATGAATTAATTCTCTATTGAAAAATAATTAACTCAGATTAAAATCTAATCCGATAATCTAGACAGGTATTGAGAAATTTTAATAAAATCACTGGAATCGCCAGAATTAGCGGATTAAGTGATTTAATCATATAACATTATTTAAATATACTAGTTGATTACCCGGCGTTGCAAGGGAGTAACTACTTTTCATTTATCTGAAGTTGATTACGTGCGATATTCGGGAACAGAACCTTATTCTCGAACTCACTTCCTCCATCTCGCTACCTCTCGCATCTTTCGCTACTTGAAGATTATATTATTTATTTCCGCCATTTTTTCTCCTTCAGGAGCATCTCACTGAAATAGAGAGGTGTGCAACCTCTGGAGAATTATATAATTCTATAGATAAATAAGAATTATATCTCGGGTTTTACCTAGGCAGTAGACTTACGTGGAACCCACATACATGACGTAAACGACAAGAACTGAGTGGAAGATACGTACTGTTACGTCGACTACTTGGACCAAAATCGAAACTGACGACTAACTACAAATTACGATTTACAAGACCATTATATGTCCAATTTGGACTTTTAGGTACAGCTAAACAATCCAACATCAATCGTATCCAAGCATTCCAGTCCAAACTCCTCCGACGAATTGTCAACGCTCCTTTCTATGTCACCAATAAAGTCCTACACAGAGATCTCAGTATTCCCACTGTCAATGAATTAATCAAATCCCGATTCCAATCATTCCACAGAAACCTTTCTTCCCATTCAAATCCTCTCACACAAGACCTTTCCTCTCATTCCCATCCTGAAAATCCTCCCCGCCGCTTGAACAGGAGGTGGCCTCGCGTTCTTCTCTCGGAGGATAGTGAATAATGACAATTAACTTTCGAGGGAGTGTCAGCGCTGGCTGGCTTCTCCCATCAACTGACGTTATATTTTTCTTTTTGACCACATATTTGCTTATTATGTATATATTGTATATAGATTGCAAATAGAATTCTAAAAAAAATCCTCCATTTTTAACTTTAGCCACAATGTATGGAATAAATTTTCCAAATTAAAATGTATTTTCTTATTGATTCCGAAAGGATAAAAAAAAAATTGTTGGTGATTCATCAGTAATGTACTTCCCCAGTGTCAACTAATCAACTGTTTTCGTTTTCCCGCTGAAATATTTTATTTAAAAAATAAATAGATGCTTATTTTGGAGCCATCGACGTAAAATTTAATTTAAGGATTTAGGAGCAATCCCTTGTTGAATAATAGCGCAAACGGTCTTCTGGTTTTGGAGGGGGAGCGAAAAGTTAATTGAATAATTTTTTCTGGGGAAATTCATTGTCAGTCATTCACCGGGAACTTTAGAGTGACGAAAGAGCGCTCCGGCAGTAGGCGATATGACCTCGTAGTTAAAACCCGGGCATGAGTCATAAAACCTAACCTAACCGGGAACTTTTTTTTTAGGACGTTTTATAATTTAGAAGAAGAAGAAGAGTTTATTATAACAGTCACATTCACAGAGGTACAATTATACAATAAGGTTCCTTAATCGTTACCCTTATACACTAAATACAAATCAAAAATAATCAGTTAAATTAAAAACAATGCTACTGCTTAAGAGTAAATTTTAAAAAAACTCTTAAAAAAGAAGAAAAAAAAAACAAATACAAAGGTAACGGAAATGAATAGAAAATAAATTAATAAACATTCAAAAACAGAGATTATAATTTAAAATCGTGAACGGATATTTTTGTGTTTCCCTCCCTGAGTTTTCCCTATTTTCTTTACCAAAAGTTTTGTTTTGTGTCACACTTAAGTAAGAAGTTTTTACTGAAATTTATTAAGTAGTCCAGTAGGAGCTCAACATTTAGGTCTTCATGGATTTGGAGGATGGAGGTGTCCCTCGAGTAGCTACCAACCAATCTAAGGCATTTGTTTTGGGCCACTTGAAGAGTTCTCAAGTTGGTATTGCTTGCAAGACCGGCCCACACTGGTCATGCTTACGTTATCACTGGCCGCAACAGTAGCTTGTATATGAGGAGTCTATTGGTTAGATTAAGGGCTGCCTTTCTGTGGAGTAACGGGAATAAGGAGAAGTGACCGACCGAAGATTCGGTTTCGGTTTCGGCCAAAAATCAGCCGAAACTCAGTTTTCGTGACTTGTCGTGCGTCGTTCGACTAACTTCGGATGTAGCCTACGTGGTGAAAATGAAGATAAACTGCTTTTCTTACCGTTTAACATAAGACTTTTCAACTACGAATACTAAAATTAATTAGTAATCTAATAATAATATTTGTTTTTTTTTTCTTTTGATTTTATAACTGTTTTTTTAAATTAAGTAATTACTTGATAGTTGTACAAATTATTGTAATCGTTGTTAAGACTGGTAATTAGTTGATTCTTTAATCACAAGGTGCTAAATACAAGATCTCAGTAAAAAATAAATTAATCTTAAGAATATTGTGAACACAATTAACATAGGTACTTAATTAAGGACTCTGTACTTTATATCTAATCTAATGTTGATTTTTGACAAAGTTTACTTACAGTAGGTCGTTACTTTAACATGTTTATTATTTCTGTTCATGTTAAATTGTTAATGTAACATAAATAAATAACTATTTTTGTTACAAACTTCAATTATTGTTTTTTATTTCATTTAACACGAGTTAACTGTCTGTAGGTAGGTAGGTGTATGTGTAAAAAATACACTAAATTTCAGTATCCAATGGAAATTTTAACATGTCTAAATAAGTTTCGGTTTCGGCTGAAAATCCTTTTCCGTTCGGTTACTAAGGAGAACACTAGTCCGCTCACAGTATTTGCTTTCTGTCTGATATGTTGTCTGAAGGTCAGTCGTCTGTACACCAAGGTATTTTACTATAATATAGATAGATATTCTGTTGAATATATTTATAATTCAAAACTTATCCTATTTTCTATTTTGTTTCGTTGTCTAACTTTCGGTAGTAGGCACGATATCCCTAGACTTATTCTAACTTAAAATTACAAACTTTTCCAGTACAAGATGCTGCTGATTAAAGTTTTTGTTTAATAAGTTTCTCGCCAACTGTCGGATTATACAGTTTATAAACTTTCTTTAATTTAATTTTTTTATTTTTTCAGCATAACGAAGTATTAATAAAATTTGATGCGGAATTTTCAATTTCATGTTTTCCGACCTTTAGATGCCTGTCGGTGCCTGTGAACATCATCACTCCCCATGGAATGAATGTATCGACATGAAATTTCATATGTGTGACCAGAACCCCATTATGATGGAAATATACTTCATTTCCGATTATGAAACAAAAAAAAAAAAGTCTGTGTGTCTTTGAACATAACTCCAAATAGATATAATGTACCGACACGAAATTTCATTGAAAATTAATTCAGAACTCTCTAACGACGACACCTATTGTTAATCAGCCAAATCGACCAAAGGACAGGGGGAAATTAGAGGGGAGGCTTAACATAACTGCCGATAGAATGAATGTATTGACACGAAATTTTGTATGTGTGGCCATAATCCTACACATATAGATTTTCAATCAAATCGGCCAAAGGAAAGGATTACCGTTGTAATGAAAATAACAACACAAAATTTCATAAGTCATTTTAAATACCTTTAAGGATGACACATCAATTTTCAGCGGAATCGGCAGAGGAGGCTCAACTCATGAACCCCATTAACTGCCGATGTAATGAATATATCGACATGAAATTTCATATGAGGCGTTGCGGATACGAAGGGCGAACTCAACAAAAGGTGGTTTTCAGAAAAACGCGTTTGAAAAATTTTGCAAAAGGGCGAACTCAACAATAAAGGTATTCTAGTTATTTTCGTTGGTTTGTTATTTTATAATAATATTATTTATATTTTAAATAATAAACCTATGTAATTGGTCAGGAATTTGTTTGAGCTTCACTTTAAAAAGAAAAAAACATTTTATTTATAATTTGCAATACAATTACAATAAAGTTTGTATTGTGCCTACATAAAATAAATTTTAAAATAATTTTAAAAACGAATTGTTTTAATGAGCAATATTCAGTCATCATAATCAAGTTGGTCATCTTCTGTTTCCTCGTTGGGCGTGGCAGTAGCTGACTGGGGATTTTCAATAATATCTGTGAAGTCTGTTGACCAAGGTAACGGAACGTACGGTTGGAGATCTCTAAAAACTTTAAGTTTTGCAGGGGGCTCCTCAGTGGAGGAGTGGGGTGTTGATTTGGCCTTTCGTATCCTCCCTCCTATCGCAGTTTCTAGGCAGCATGGTATCATTCTGTGCGTATTTTGAGAGGGAAAGAAGGGCGAACTCAACATGAAAAATATACCTATAGATTCTCTGAAGGGTCTAGATTTGGATGGAGAAAAACTTATTTTTTGTCCCGATGTTGAGTTCACCCTTCGTGTCCGAAACGCCTCGTATTTAAAGTCAAAATCCAATGAGGACATTACCTGTCAAATTTTAGCGATATCGGCCTAAGGGTAGTGAGGTGGCTCAACTCATAAACCCTAATAAATGCCGATTTATTGAATTTATCGATAGTATGAGGATTTAGGGGCTCCTACGTAAATCAACTGTTGAATATTGGCGCAAACTGGTCAACTGGTTTCGGAGGGGGAGCGAAAATGTAATTGATTAATACATTAAATGTCAAAAAGAGTTAAAATTATAGTTTATAAATTAAATTGCTTAGAAAAAGTATTTAAAAAAAAAATTTGAATATCGATATTAAGAAAATATATATATATATATATATTTTACCTTATGTACGGTGCATATTAGCCATGACTCTTATAATGGTGTTTTACCTAATTATTTACGACATCCATGGCCCCGGGAGGGCCATTATCTACGAATCCTCCTTACCTACGAATATCTCCTTATCTACGAAATAAAACTCACTCCCGGACGGAATTCGAACCCGCAAACCATGGTGAGACCATGCGACCAAAGCCCTATGTTCCAGCCCGCACGGCCACCATGACTCCCAAAAAATAAGTTATTAGAGTAGGTTATATCATTAATATATGTTTTATTTATAATATTGGTTTTTTGAAAAATGTAAGGATGACATTTGGACAAAATGTGAAATAGTATACAATGTTACTACGTAGTGGTGGAATATAATTGGATGAGTAAATTTTGATCATTCTGTATTTAGGTGAGTCCTTATCAGTCTTTGTAATATTATATGAAAAAATAGTTATGAGAATTACAATTATAATGTTATTATTATTTTAAATAATTTGTATTTTAAATAAAAAAGTATTGTTTTAAAATAAATATACCTTAATTTCTTTATAGTAACATATTGAAAGATCATGAAAAAGTAAGGGATAATAAATTCAAATTTATATTATGTAATTGATTAATTCTTTGTGAGAAAGATTCTTTTGACCGATTACATAACTTCCCCTATACAACGTATAGCTGGATAAGTGAAAATCAATTGTGGGTCAAATGAGAGAGGATTTTAAAAAGGGCTTTAGGGCTTTGTTCCTTTCTGTAATGCCAGCTAACTAATCGGACACTTCTCTGTAGGCTCATTTTAAAAGGGCATTCTACATTCAATAGAATTCAGGTTCTAATTACTTCTTTTCAGGTCTGTACTACGAGACCTGAATAGAACAGTTGGACCTTACTCTCCTTCGGAATGTTAACATAGTAAGTAGGAAGCCCAGATCTTCCTGGGAATGGTTCTGACCTGAGAGTACACGATCCTTAGGTCCCTAGGTGCCCACATAGTTATATAAAATGTTATCATTTGGCGTAAGTCGACTGACATGAAACCTCATCCCAGGCCAGTAGAAAGTTTGTATTGAAGAATACCCTTAAACCAGCTTCTCAAGTCGGATCGAAGTTATTTAAAGTCGTAACTTGGTGCATCTAGAGGTCTAAGTATATATTGCTCTACCACCTAAATCTGAGTCCTAAATTTTGCCTATCCTACAAGTACCTGACATCGGACAGGCTTGGAACCATCGCTTAACGTCCCATACGAAGGACGGCGTGCTTAAGTTTATTTTACCTCCCGGTTAAAATAAACTAATGGCCTCGGTCGGATTTTGAACCCACGAACTTGAGTTTTGAAGGTAAGCACGCATACCACTGAGCTACCGGCGCCCACAAAATTTTATATATGCAACCTTAACTCCATAAGAACAAAACCTATCGATTCATCTGATTAGATTTTGCACGACAATTGTGACCACTTTACTCCGGGGTTTAAGTGCATTTTATTTATTTATTTATTTTTATTTTTTTGATAACCCATGCGAGATAAATATGGAATAAGCCTTAACATGTTTTGGTACCCAATTTTTTTGACGTTTGCTTGATTTACGCGAAAATTATAAGTCCTGACGAAAAATTAGTTTTTACAGAAACTTTTTCCTTGTGCTCCAGAACAATGTGCGCCCCAAAAAATGTATAATACATTTTGATTTATCTATTGATTTTTAACCAAAACGATCGATTGGTTTTAGAGAGAGAGCGGAGACTTATACTTCATTGATGTATTTATTCAATACATTGTTCAGCATCAGTGATATTCATATCACTACAGAGTTACGCTCTGTTAGAAGAGACAAAAAGAAACATCTTTGCTTACTCGTATCTTTGTATGAATTACTAATCCGATAATCTGCCTTTCTGTCAGTCCTCTTTACATTAGATTTGAACAGAGATGTAGCCCTCTTTAATATTTAATATCAATCTCATAAAAGCCTCTTCTTTTTCGGTCAATATTTGAACGTGCTGCGCCTTCTGTCTTCAAAATTGCAATAAAAAATATGATATTCGAAATTCCCTTCTTTCGATATGGTCTCTGAGACAAACAGATACTGTATTATATTTATGTATCTTCTGGGCTAAAGAGTGTTTTTAAGGAAAATGTATGCGCCTTTATCCAAAGGCCCAGGATGTTCATCAGGGTCGTTGGTTCAAGATATGGATGTTATACCCTATTCACAAGATTTGGAAGGTTGAAGGACAAGAGGGCTAATATTTTGGCAGGTTTGACGAAGCGCATGAATTAATAATCAAGTGAAATATTATTATAATAGTAACAGGTTGAGTAACAGTCTGAGTCTGTAAACGAATGACGTCATTAAAGTCTGTGTGCAAAACCGCAAGATCCTTTGCGCATCACAAGGACGTCTTTCTTTATCCTTAACAAAACTGACTTATGAGCCTCTGCGCTATGGGGGTAATTCTGCTTTTACCCCCTGATGTACCATAGAAATCTTCACTAATATATTCTAGAATATTAACAAATTTCATCTCAATGGCATATCCTTCAGACAGTCAGTAGATCCCGATTGATGGGGTTACAAAATATCTTATGTTTAATCTGTTCTTTATCGAAAATCGTTGTTGCTTGCTAATCGTTAGTTATTGTGACACAGGCCCGGGCATTGTACAAGGTCATATCGCCTACTACCAGAACGTTATTTCGTTGCTCATGTGGACATGAGTCCGACTCTACTCTTGGAGTCCTAGATTTTGGAGTCTTTAACGAGTACCTGACACCGTACAGGATCGGAACCATCGCTTAACATCCGAAGGATGGCGTGCTCATGCTTTCATTTCCCAGATAAAGATACATCCCTTTACATCCATGGCCCCGGGAGGGAGTTGTATCTACGAAATAAAACTCTCTTGGTCCGTCCTACGCTCTAGCCATCATGGTCTCAATCCTTTGAGTACAACTTATAGAAACTGTGCATGTCTGACTCAGATGCATATAACAATTGGATATTGACAGCAGAAGCCTCCGACCTAGATATAACAAGCGTTACTCTCCCTTGGGGCATATGTATCTGTTTCACACCCCATTTGTTGAATCAGCAGTCATCGCGTTTTACACTTTGGATCAATACCGTAACCCCCCCCCCCCCCCCCCCCCCCCCCCCCTTCCATTCATCATAACTTCCAGTTGTTTTCTATAAATGTATTGTTTTTTGTTTTACTTTTTTACTTGACGGTAAAAGTTATACAAAGTATTAGTCAGAAATTTGGAAAAAATTTCTGCAATGTACTTCGCTCTCCTTCTAAGACTAATCGACTGTTTGGGTTAAAAATCAATCGTTGATTTATACAGGCCTTCTGAATCATCATACTGAATTATTGACAGTTATTGGGGATTTTTAATTCTCTTCCTCTGATTACTACATACAATTTTCGGTTGATACATTCTTTAATAATAATAATAAATTTATTTCCGTTAAACCAATACATGGTAATAGGATACGTCAAATGAATTTATACATTAAGATAGCTTATAAATTAGGTTTATAACTACTTGAGTCTAACACACCTATGATTAGTAGTAATAACAACACTATTAAAAAAAGTATAATGAAATTAATAAAAACTGAACAAATAAATACTTAAAAATATATGAGTATATAAAAAATTAAGAAAATATACGTTTATAATAAGGCATATTTTTCAATTTAATAAAAATTAAGATAACTATTTTTCAAAAAAACTCTTCGGAAGTGTCTTTATCCCTCAACGATGTTCTTTACGTTGTATGAAATAACATTTCATGTCGATTGATTAATTACATCGGCAGTTTTTGTGTTAAGCCCTCCCACCCACCGTTAATCACCCTATTCTCATTGGCCGAAGTAGCAGAAAATCCATAGGTGTCTTTTTTATTGAATTTTGGAAATACATATAAAATTTCGGTGTTTAAATCAGTTACTAGAGTTTTTGTGTGAAGCTTTTCCTTCCCTGTGGCCTATTTGGCTGAAATGATAATAGATGTTGTCGTTATTGAGTTTTGGATACACGTATAAAATTTCATGCAGATACGTTCATTTTATGGAGAGTTATCGTGTGCATAGACACACACAAGCACACACACTCTCCCTGAGAGACATTCTAATTAATTTTTTCTATTTTGGAAAACATGAAATTCCGGAAAATAATTAACATTGAATTTCTGGCCAAATACATAATTTTCCCTATACTTCGTATATCTGAGGAAATAAAATGAGCTCTGACTATAGTACGCTGGTTATTAGCCTCTGAACTATTTTGGCCCATGATTGGGTATCGTTTTCCAGCCAAATTGCTTTGGGTCATCAAAAATTTTGAAGAAAATTAATCAATTATGTTTTCTCTCTCTAAAACCAGTCGACCGTTCGGATTAAAAATTAATTTGTGATGTAAAAAATGTATGCACATTAAAATTATTAAAAAATCAATTATTATTATTTATTTATAATAATTATTATTATTATGCGGATCTCCGTAGAGCTGGTAAAGACATCTATCTGGTTGGGACACGAGGACATAGTGGCAACGTACACAACGACGAGGTGGACAGGTTGGCTAAGCAAGCAGTCCTCTGTGGAAACAGGGTTAACCTAATTCCTCCCTCAGATTTAAAATCTCATTTTTCCAGAATTCAGATGAAGGATTGGCAGAAGGAATATGACAACAGCAAATTAGCCAAAGGACAATTCTACAGTCTGATTCAGCCTACAATCCCTAGCAAGCCTTGGTTCCATGCATTCAACAGACCCAGGAGCATACTGACAACTCTGATCCGATTACGACTGAACCATAACTGTCTACCTGCACACCTGTACAAGATCAGGGTGGTGAACTCGGCTGAGTGCGACTGTGACCAGGCAACCCCCGCCGATGCTAACCATGTTCTCCTCGGATGTACTCTAACGGCCACCGGAAGGGACTCTTTCTACCAGTCAATAGTCCAACATGGTCTCCCTCTTCCCACTCATATCATTCCTCTCATCTCTTCTCCAAATAAAAAAAATTCCTTACTTGACCAACTATATAGGGGAGATACGCCATGAAACGGACGTTTAACTTTGAAGTATTATTACATACTGTAGTTAAAAACTTAGGAACTCGTTAACTGTCCTAAATGAATTCAGAGATAATATTGTACAATTATTCATGCACCATATTTTATGAGAATTGAATTTACTGTAAGAAATATTATGATTTTTTCTAACTCACTTATGTCCGTTTCATAACACAGGTAGCATTGAATAGGACAATGGGTGTCTTGAAACGGACTAGGAACCAATGCCATACTTTGAGCCACATGAATACTCAATGTTTCACAAATTCTTTGCTTTTACACAATAACTTTTATTTAAATAAATCAAACATTATGGTACAACATAAACTGAGATCAGAAAATAAACATTTACAAAAAAAAACATAAAATAATTAGACTCTCAACTTCTTAGCCTTAGTTTCAATTTGGCAACAATATAAGTAGGTTTCATTTTTTTTTTACAACAATGTCAATTGTTATGTGGCTAGAATGGTTGTCACATAGTAATAAACAAGGGTTTTCCTCAGATGGCTTCACATATTTGATGAAGTGTATCATGGCCTTGTAGAAACTCTCTTCAGTTATCCAAACACTTGGGTTGGCTAAACCCAATGACCCTTTTGGACCACCTCGTAACATGAATTCCTTGAAATGGACTCTAGGAAACACAAATACAGGAGATACGGTGCCACCAGAAGCATTTAATGAATCCAAGCATTGTGACTAACTGTCCTCTCTGCCGATGTCACCTGTCCAACTTGTTTACACCCTCGGGTTGCAACTACTTTTGGCGGGTTGGTCACTGTTGAACATCCAGCTTCGTCAAGGTTCCATATCATATGAGGTTCAATTATCTTTTTATTTAATATATTTGCAAGATTTTCGTAAAACTTACTAACATTTTCTTGGTTGAAAGATGTAGCCCTGGATAAGGAAGTATTTTCTGGTTTGCGTACTGATAATGATGGATTTCTTTTCATGAACCCACGAAACCAATCTTTTGTAGCCTTTTGTCGCTCAATCCACTTTTCAGGGGCTACATGATTTGCAGCTGCAAATTGGTAAGCAAGCTTTTTCTTCTCGGGTTGTAGTTAGTCCATAGCACATCTTCGAAGATCTTTTCAAATAATCTGCTAGTTGTTCCTCTTGTTCCAGGGTAAAAATTCTTCTATTTCCAATATTGGGATCATGAATGAACGTAGTTGAAGACCCTTTAACTTTCTTAACAATATCCGCCAAATATGATTTCGATATTTTATCTGCTGATGCAACTCAGCGAATTGACTGTCCTTTCTTTAGTAATGAAAACTGACATAATTGCAGAGATATTGTGAAATAATTCAAATGGACTTGAAAATAAAATAAAACTGGTTTATTTAATATGTTGTCTAATTTCACTAACTATATATACATGGGAGTACTTTCGGTATTTCTACCATCCTCAGCCAAAAGCATAAGAGATAAGACTAAGTTAATTTTCAGAATGTCAGCCTCTCGAGGAACCCATTACCCTCCCTACTGGTGTTCCCCATGACGTCAGACATTCCTAACTAAGCTAAATTGTCAAGCTGTGAGATATTTTATGACAAGGCGGTCCCCATATTTCAAATGTGTGACCCCTTCTAAGATCTAGGTATAAAGCATTAACAAGCTAGATCTTAGAAGGGGTCACACATTTGAAATATGGGGACCGCCTTGTCATAAAATATCTCACAGCTTGACAATTTAGCTTAGTTAGGAATGTCTGACGTCATGGGGAACACCAGTAGGGAGGGTAATGGGTTCCTCGAGAGGCTGACATTCTGAAAATTAACTTAGTCTTATCTCTTATGCTTTTGGCTGAGGATGGTAGAAATACCGAAAGTACTCCCATGTATATATAGTTAGTGAAATTAGACAACATATTAAATAAACCAGTTTTATTTTATTTTCAAGTCCACTTTCTTTAGTACTTCTTCCACAGCAGACTCTATTGCAGCTTTTTCTGGACGAATCCTCTTCTTTGGCGGCATCTGTTGGTGATAAAATATAAATAAAACCAGTTTTAAGAAACTACAGTATGCAGGAGTATTGAATCGGACAGGCACTGACGCATTGAATCGGACGTCCGTTTCAAAGCGACGGTACCTGTCCGATTCATTGCGAATCTAACCTAAAAACATTTTAACCAAATTCAATATAATTAAGTATTGATAAGATTGTAACTCACCATTCCGTATCTTCTTGAGAATATGTCACAACAAAAACAACAATCACAATTGTAGCTTAAGTTATTACCGAATTTTAAATCAGTTTGCAAAAATACAATATTTTTTACAAAACTCATGCGCTTCAACAACGTGCGAAAAAGTAAACAAAATAATGGCTGCCGGAATCTGTCGTTATTGTGGGTTTATCTATGGTCATCTGTGTTGCCAACAACCAAAAGACATTCATATTTTCGTTGATAAATTTTTAAGATATCGATAGTGTCCGTTTCATAACGCGTCCGTTTCATTGCGTATTCCCCCTACATATTTGATGGATAATAACATAAAAATTTAAAATCACTTTCAATTATTATTACAACCTATTATTATTATTATTACAAGCCCATTCATACATAATGACAGTGTAGTGATGGCTGATATGCGCTGTTCATAAAGCCAGAACAGGGGAGGAAAAAAAAAAAAAAAATTATTTGTATAAAAACAGCTGTTAGGAGTGAAGTAACAAATAGTGGAGGTTAGGTTAGGTTTTATGACTCATGCCCGGGCTTTAACTACGAGGTCATATCGCCACTACCAGAGTGCTCTTTCGTCACTCTGGTGGACATAAGCCCGACTCTACTATGGGAGTCCTAAATTTTGCCTACCCTAAATTTTTATTCACCTAGGGTTGGGGTCTTTAACGAGTACCTGACTTCGTACAGGCTCGGGACCATCGCTTAACGTCCCATCCGAAGGACGGCGTGCTTAAGTTTA
Source organism: Aradus depressus (assembly GCA_963662175.1). Lineage (NCBI taxonomy): Eukaryota > Metazoa > Arthropoda > Insecta > Hemiptera > Aradidae > Aradus > Aradus depressus. The sequence continues at coordinate 15,609,405 of OY759224.1, read as the reverse complement.
TTTTACCTCCCAGATAAAATAAACTAAGGGCCTCGGTCGGGCTACGAACCCACGTTCTTGAGCTCAGAAGTCAAGCACGCATACCACTGAGCTACCGGCGCCCTCAATAGTGGATAAATATACAAAAATGGACTAGTCGCATTCGGTTTTAAAACGAAATACGAACAATCAATGAATGGAGAATAAAAGACGACGATCCGCTGTTTTAAATTGTGTGAAACAGTCTAAGGAGAGATGTGGAGGTGGACAGTCTAGAGCGAGAAGTGTTTTTAGGGTTAAGGTGTATTGTACCAGTCTGAGTGAGAGAAGATGTAGGAGTGAAAATAACAGTGAAGTAGATGCGCAAAGGTACTTTTATTTATTTATATGTTTATATGCCCAAAATAAAAACATTGAATTAAAGAATGACCACAATATTTAAAAAGAAAAGAGACTAAAGTAGATGTAGAAATTAAAATTTCGTGCTGATACACTCATTCTATTGGGAGTTATTGTGTTACATACAGACGAACACAGAGACAGCAATTAATTTTTTGATTTTTGGAAAACATGTAATTCCTTTGAATAATTAACATTTCTGTCCAATTACATAATTCCCCTATACTTCGAATACCTGTGGAATTTTTCTGGAATATTTTTATCTGAAAAATGTTTTTTACTGAAACCTTAGTGGGGAGGTTATTTTTTTTTTGGGGGGGGGGGGGGGGGGGGGTTGAAGGGCTTTGGGAGGAGGAAACGGCATACTCCATTTCCACCAAACATGGCTATGAACCATCTCGTAATTACCAGCTTTTGAAACATAAAAACCGTTTTGAAATCGGTTCAGCCGTCTTGGAGCTATATATCGATGTAGTCTATATCGATGGATGTACAGTCGAACAGACTGTTGTATCGAAAGAGACGATTATTGACCAGGGGTCTGTTCGTGGATCCTTCAAACAATGCAGATTACATTAGAATTAGTCTAATTTGAAATGCTAATACTTTGCTAATCCTAATGGGAAGCTAACCAGAACCTACCCAGTCTAGAGAAACTCAACAATAGCAACTCTGTATGAGATCTATCTCCTGTCGGCCCATTTGTCTTCATCAGTTAGACGATACATTTAGTATGGCGTATAGAGAGATATATGGAACTTGTGGACCATCGTCCTATAGGTGCCGTTGTAGTTTGCGATGAACTGCATAGAAATGTAGCGAAAATGCTATAGAGCCGTCATGATGAATCCTTGGAAGATGAGATGCGCGACCAGTCCTTAGTACATAGTCCAGGAAGGAATAGTGCAAAAATGGTTACAACTTATTACATTAAGACATGTTTATATATATATGCTACGGGTAAAGTTAGATTAACGGTTAAACCTAGGATTACCCGGGTACCCGCTGCCGCTTGGTTGAAGTCCGAAATATAATTGAAATAGTTCACGTTTCGGGCTTTACCCGGGTAAAGTATATGTTAAAGCTAGAACCTGTACTACTTCAAATATAGGAACGCCGGCAAATACGCCCCCAAATTTTGTAATATTTCGATTTATGTTTGTTCTAGGAATTTATGTACCCAGATGAATGATTATCGCTGTTAGACAGCTTACAACAATGGAAATTGAGGTATGGTCGAGCTAATTAATAAGTACCTAATCTTTATAGTGGAACATACGTCCACTAATGGCCTTGTCATTATTAGTATACCCAACTTTAACCAAGCGGCAGCGGGTACTACGCAGTTTACCCGGGTAATCCTAGGTTTAACCGTTAATCTAACTTTACCCGTAACATATATAAACAGAAGGCGCGCCGGTATACTATGTACTATAGTGGTATGCATGCTTGCCTGAGCTCAAGATCGTGGGTTCGAAACCCGACCGAGGCCCTTAGTTTATTTTATCTGGGAGGTAAAATAAACTTAAGCACGCCGTCCTTCGGATGGGACGTTAAGCGATGGTCCCGAGCCTGTACGATGTCAGGGAATTCCCAGCCTTATCAGGTCATTTAGCAGCTCCTTTCTGTTTACCCGGTCATAGGCCTGTTTAAAGTCAATGAATAAGTGGTGAAGACGGATGTTATATTCATTGCTCTTCTCGAGCATCTGCCTTAAGGAAAACACGTTGTCCACCGTTGATCTGCCAGCCCTAAAGCCACACTGGTACTCCCCAAGGAGTCTTTCTGCATGTCGCTTCATTCTGTCATTTATTGCCGTCGAAAGAACTTTATACGCTGTACATAACAAGGCAATGCCTCTGTGGTTATCACAGTTGAGGACGTCACCCTTCTTGTGGATGGGGCAAACTGCAGCCACTGACCACTCTTCCGGCATTCTTTCTTCCATCCAAACGTCATATATCAGCCGGTATAGTTCATCCAGGATAGCATCACCACCATGTTTCCACAGTTCAGAAGGGATACCATCCACGCCAGGGGCCTTGTTGTTCTCTTCCTTTTCAGGCGGGATTTCCTCTTCGTCTGCTGTCTCATCGTTGTCTATCCTGAAGTTAGAGTTTGGGTTAGCTGTAGTCTCCTCATTTCCATTATAAATCTGCTGGAAGTGCCTAGTCCATCTCTCGGCAACATTCTTCTCATCACACAGCAGATTTCCTTGTTCATCTTTGCAACACTTAACCCTGGGTTAAATTAGGGGCTTCCCCTAATTATATTAACTATATGCCTATATTTATACTACACTTATACTACCTGACCCAAGGATGGGGCGTTAAGCGACGGTCCCGAGTCTGTACAATGTCATGTACTCCTTAAAGGCCTCTGAGACCTCTGCCCTAGATGAATAAAAATTTAGGATAGGCAAAATTTAGGACTCCCACAGTAGAGTCGGGTTCATGTCCACCAGAGTGACGATAGAGCGCTTTGGTAGCAGGCGTTATGACCTCGTAGTTAAAGCCCGGGCATGAGTCATAAAACCTAACCTAAGTCAACTATTCAATATTGGGAACCATGGTTTGCGGGTTCGAATCCCGTCCGGTAGTGAGTTTTATATCGTAGACAGAACTCCCTCCCGGGGCAATGAATGTCGTAAATAACCAGATACACAGTGACATGGCTAATATGCATCGTACATAAAGGCAAAAAAAAAAAAAAAAAAAAAAAAAAAATCAATATTAGCGCAAACTACTGTTTTTGAAGGGGGGATTTAATTGATTAATTCGTTCTGGGGAAGTATATTGACGGTGATTCACTGATGACTTTTTCAGCCTTTGCTAAGTTACGAATGCCAAGGCCGCCCCCACGCCTCGACACTGATAATGCCTCCCCGAACCGATGATAGAGCCTCCCTCTATAATGCTCCCCTAACAATTCCCCGGCAAGTTATCATGGCATAAAACCCCTTTTGTCTGTTCCCTCCCTCTTCGTTAGGTTCACCTTCCCAACCCCTCTCATTAAACCACCTCATGGTTTCCCCTTTACACTCTCAAAATATGCACATTTCTAATACAGAAACTCTCATATCTCTCTCTCTGTCTTTCTCTCAAAAATACATATGTAAAGAGTCGTCGGTGAATCACCGGCATTGTACATCCCCAGAACGAATTAATTGACTTTCCGCCTTTAAAACCAATCGACCGTTCCTCATACTAAATTTTGTGTCAATAAATTCATTACATCAGGAGTTATTACAATTTTTATCTCTTGATGAATCCTTGGAAGATGAGATGCGCGGACAGTCCGTAGTACATACTTCAGGAAAGGATAGTGCGAAAATGGTTACAAGTAATTAAGAATTTTTTTAAGCTTTTAAGAACAAACAATATATATAAATATGGTGCTTAACTTCTGAGCTCAAGAACGTGAGTTCGTAACCCGACCGAGGCCCTTAGTTTATTTTATCTGGGAGATAAAATAAACTTAAGCACGCCGTCCTTCGGATGGGACGTTAAGCGATGGTCCCGAGCCTGTACGATATCAGGTACTCGTTAAAGACCCCTACCCTAGATGAATAAAAATTTAGGGTAGGCAAAATTTAGGACTCCCACAGTAGAGTCGGTCTCATGTCCACCAGAGTGACGAAAGAGCGCTCTGGTAGTAGGCGATATGACCTCGTAGTTAAAACCCGGGCATGAGTCATATAACCTAACCTAACCTAACCTATAAATATATATTCTGCTTTAGTTAGTCAAAAATTTGCTGTCGTGCAATGATTTTGATAAAAAATTGTTTTTTGTAATGTTATCAAATCTGAAATGAGTAAAAACATTACCTATATTCTTTATTGTGACAATATGACAACAAATATATTATTTACTGATCGATATTTTCAGCAGTTATATATATATATAATATTTTTTTTAGATTTACACTGCTATATTATTTTCTTTTACCACACATTTTATTTATTGTGACAAATTGGGACCTGATGGAGGGACGTAAGAACGTCCCCAAAACATCGTTGGGATAGATACAATTCCGAAGAGTTTTTTTGAAAAACTTTATTTTATTAAATTGAAAAATGTGTCTACTTATTGTAAATGTTTCTATGTATTAATTTTTGTTTATACTCATATATTTTTAAGTATTTATTTATTCATTTTACTTTTTTTAATAGTTTAGTTACTACTAATCATACGTGTGTTAGACTCAAGTAGTTATAAATCTAATTTATAAGCTATCTTAATGTATAAATTCTTTTGACCTATCCTATTACCATGTATTGGTTAACTGAAATAAATTTATTATTATTATTATGGAGTTACGTTTGTATATATGAGATGTCTGTATGGGAAAAATATACCGTGAAACGACGTTTATGAAAGCTTTTGAAGAAGTCAAAGATGTGTAAGAAGATGAATAAAGTTGAAAGTTAAAATGAAGGAAGTGGAGTGAGAGTGGAATGCTGAAAGCTCTACTCGTTGGATCGACTCTCCACAGTGGCCCTGCTAATCAAGTTAAGTGTTTGTCTCTCACCGTCCTCTGTTGACAGAGCCTGGAGACTCCATAGCCCGTCGAGAGGTTTGCATCCCTCAGTGGTTCATTTTACTATACCAAGTATAGAAGTTATCAAATCGATCAGATATACCATGTTGAGTTTTTACCAGGATTTGGTCTTTTTCGACTCACTGATACCAAAAGGATAACTATCGATGTCTTCTGAATACTAAATGTTGGTACTAGGTCATATCGCCTACTACCAGAGCGCTCTCTCGTTACTCTGGTGGACATGAGCCCGAATCTACTGTGGGAGTCCTAAATTTTGCCTATCCTAAATTTTTATTCATCTAGGGTAGGGGTTTTTAACGAGTACCTGACATTGTACAGGCTCGGGACCATCGCTTAACGTCCCATCCGAAGGACGGCGTGCTTAAGTTTATTTTACCTCCCAGATAAAATAAACTAAGGTTCTCGGCTATACGTGCTTGCTTTCTGAGCTCAAGATCGTGGGTTCGAAACCCGGACGAGGCCCTTAGAACGTATATATATATGCACACAAATAAATGGAAAAAAATAAATAAAATTTTGACGTAGGTATCCTATTACCTTGTATTGGTTTAACGGAAATAAATTTATTATTATTATTATATAACTCATGCTCGGGCTTTAACTACAAGGTCATATCGCCTACTACCAGTAGCGACAAGAGCGCTCTGGTGGATATAGCCCGACCCTACTGTGGGAGTTCCAAATTTTGCTAATCCTAGTTTATTTACCAAGGGTATGGTCTTTAACCTGAGTACCTGACGTCGCACAGGCTCGGAACCGTCGCTTAACGTCCCATATGAAGGATGGCGTGCTTTACTTGTTTTTTTTAAATCTTTCAGATAAAACGGACTAAGGGTGGAATATAAGATATATTTTTGCAAAATTATATTATTTTTTTAGTTATTAACCTGCATATTAAACCTCTCTGTATCCTCTCCTGTCTCATGATCCTCGTGGAACCGCCATCACGCATTTTTTCACGGGGGAGGCTCTAGCTAACGCTCTCCCTCAAAGACAACTACGCATTACGCAATTCCACGCTTCTCCATCTCTCGGAGCTTCTTGGGGACTTCCGCAGCATACCCGCCGACCGCAGTCCACTTCTCCTGCGACTCCAGCATACAGCTAAGGTCTCCGGCGTGATCGTCTCACCTAGAACTCTTTCGAGCTCATGACGCTCCTCACTGAAGCACACTGAGCGAATGCGTGCTCAACATCTTCCCCTGCTTCGCAGCGTGTGGACAGTCCGGGTCTTCTATTCGTTTAAATCTGAACTGGTATGCACGAAAACACCCGGTTTTCCCACTTCTCAATATTCAATATTAATCGGCTGGTCCACCTGCCATCCGGTGAATTTTCCCACCTTGTTTGCCACTGTTGCAGGCTGGTCTTCCTTTCTTCCTCTCGGATCCGTCTTATTTCTGCTTGATCCGTCGTGCGTCGGAGATAAAGCCTCTGGCGCTCTTTCGCAATGATGTCGATCGGGGGCTTTCCAGCCATATTAAACATATCATAGGTTTTATATAATAGCTATTGATGTTAGATAGTTATTGTGACTCATGTCTGGGATTTAATTACTAGGTCATATTGCCATAATAAGCAGAAATTATGATTTATTTATTATATAATCTGTTGTAAAAATTGTAGAATAAATATGTGCATCCAGACGCCCCATAAGGTCGACGCATATTTGAGCCGAATCGGTAAATTTATTTAGAGAGAGAGCGCCTTGCGTGAATCACTGTTGACTTTGTTAAAATGTAATTTTTTCCAAACGAAGTAAGTAGCTTTGTTTGATAAACTGTCTGAAAATGTCTAAACAGAATGGGTGACATGAAATGGTTAGGAACTGGAATTAAATTAGAGTGAAATGTGAAGGGTTGAAATGAAATTCACGGAAGGGCGGTTCTGACATTAAAAAAAAAGCCGGCAGGGGATGTCTCAAGGGACTTTCACTGAACGGAACGAAAAATGGGGCCCATCAAATAATAATGGATGGATAACCAGGGCTTTCAGGTTGGGGCTTTAACTTCGGAGACTCATCGCCTACTACCAGAGCGCTCTTTCGTCACTCTGGTGAACATGAGTCCGACTCTACTGGGAAAGTCTTAAATTTTACCTTCCCAGTTTTATTCACCTAGGGTAGTGATCTTGAGTACCTGACATCATACAGTCTCGGGATCATCGCTTAACGTAGAGGTCTTGAGTACCTGACATCATACAGTCTCAGGATCATCGCTTAACGTAGAGGTCTTGAGTACCTGACATCATACAGTCTCGGGATCATCGCTTAACGTAGGGGTCTTGAGTACCTGACATCATACAGTCTCAGGATCATCGCTTAACGTAAAGGTCTTGAGTACCTGACATCATACAGTCTCGGGATCATCGCTTAACGTCCCAACCGGAGGAGGGAGTGATGATGTCATGCCTCGGCCGGGTTTCGAACCCACGATCTTGAGGTCAATAGACAAGCACGCTAATTTCAAAAAAATATAATAATAGGTGAATCACTGATAGTGCACTTCCCCAGTGCGAATTAATCAATTACGTTTTCCTGTCCCTCTAAATGTTCTGAATTCTCACTAAATTTTGTTTCGATATGTTCATTACATCGGCAATTATTACTTTTTTTGAGTTGAGTCTTCTTCGCCCTTTCGGCTGATTTCGCGGAAACGATACTGTTCTTATGGGGTTTTGAGATTAAAAATAAAATATTATGTCGATACATTCGCAATTTTTTGGGGATTTCCTGATAAACTTTTTCAGATTTGGCTGAAAATCGATAGGCGTCGTACTTCTAGATACCAACTTAAAATTTCATATTGATAGATTCATTCAATCAGGAGTTATTGTCTTCACAAATACACACATTTATTACAGTTTTAGGGCTAAGCCTCCCCATTGTCCCATTGTCGATTTGACTGAAAATCAATAGGCACCATTCTATCGTGTTCAGAATCACAGAAATTGTTATATTTTGGTATTAGGGGGTCGGAAAATCATGAAATTCCGTTGAAAAAACATCATATGTCTAACTTATTATTTAACTTACCCTATAGATTTCACAGGATGTCAAATATAAGATAGTCTGACCTCTCACAGATTTTTATTGGTAGTAATAGCTAGCCGGCTTTCGAGGTTTCCCTCATCATCAGGCAGTCTGACAAAAAATTAAAAATTTTGAATAAAACTAAATTATATAATAAAAATAAATAAATAACAATCTAAAACATTAACAATTTAAAATATCATGGATGGGGACAGACGAGTTATTCCTGTACACCATTATTTTTATTATATTACTAGCAGTAATACCCGGCGTTGCCCGGGGAACTTTGACTTTTCTCCAAATATCTCCTATAAGGCTATTCAGTTCCTCGACAGTACATTCATGATGTTATAATTTTCAATTATTCATACGGAATAAGGCTTATAGTCCTTCAACTGTAGTAACGCTAGCTTTGGAGCTAAAACTAATTTATTCAAAAAGATTTCTCATTAATCGTTGCAAATGTTTTCGAGTTACAAAGATTGCGTGAGTGGATGCTGGGATGGACCAGGGGTTGATTAAAAAACTGACCTTAACCTTCCGGTAGATAAAACTTATCTATTCAAAAAGATTCCTCATTAATCATTGCAGTGGTTTTTGAGTTACAAAGATTGCGTGGGTGGATGCTGGGATGGACTAGATATTGAGGTACTAATACGCCTATAACCTTTGACAGACGATGACGAACAAATTTAAAAAAAAATTTAATCAAATCCATCAAGCCGTTCGTGAGTTATAGCGGTACAACGCACAGACATTTTCAGCTTTATATATATGATTTAGTTTTATTCAAAATTTTTTGACATCCTGTGAAATAATCACTTCTCACTACATGAGCCATCTTCATATTTTCACCTATCGTATAGGTGGGCAACTAAAATTGCTCATTATCTGATTTTTAGCCCAAACATGTTTCACCGACGACTTTTTGAGTTGCTTCCTGGCTTAGAGTTCAAAGTGCCTACTTTATGATACCAAGGATACATCTTTTGATAACCTTATTTTAATGTTATTAATTTTGTTGAAACTCTGTATTCTCTCTTTATTTATCACATTTATTATTTATAAAACTTTATTGAATATTCATCTGAAAATAAGTTACTGAACAGATATCAGTTTGAAATGGCCAAGTAAGTGCTGCCCAAACTTCTTAAAGGCAAAGTTTCAAAGTGCTTTATGTGAAACTTCACCGGGCTAATCGAAATGCAAAAAGAATTCAATGAAAAGAAGAAACTTATTCAGGGGGAAAAAAAATGGTCGTCGGTGGATTACCGGCAATGTACTTCCCCAGAACGAATTAATCAATTAACTTTCCGCTCCTCCTTCTAAACCAAAAGTTTGCGCTAATAATCAACAGTTGACTTACATATTGGTTTCTAAATCGGTCGAGGTTGGAAAGCACGAAATTATGTTAAAAACTCCGAATCGAATTTTTGACCGATAACTATAACTTCTCCTATAATTAGTATAGCTAAATATTCAAACTAAAATTAATATCTATTTTAGTTCTTAAAGATATTTACTGTTATGTCGTAAGAACTTAATGTATTTTTTTCAGTACAGAGGGCGCCGGTAGTTCAGTGGTATGCGTTCTTCTGAGCTCAAGGTCGAGGGTTTGAAACCCGACCGAAACCCTTAGTTTATTTTATCTGGGAGGTAAAATGAACTTAAGCACGCCGTCCTTTGGATGGGACGTTAAGCGATGGTCCCGAGCCTGTACGATGTCAGGTACTCGTTAAAGACCCTTACCATAGGTGAATTGAAAATTCAAATAATCTTACTGGGCCAACAGGGAAAATGAATAGAATAGAATTTTCGAGAACAAATATTGGGTTTATTTTCTTAAATCTACATTATTAAAATTAAAAACTAAACATTGAAACAAACAAAAATCTAAAAAAAAAATTCTTAAAAACAAAATTCTTAACACTAATTCAATCTTTTTTTTTTATTTTATATTTTGGGCCATTCTCTAAAATTAAGTTATATATTTCTGGGCATATATTCTGTACATATAAACAAATAAAAGTACCTTCTTTTTGGATCAATTTTGAGGGCGCCGGTAGCTCAGTGGTATGCGTGTTTGACTTCTGAGCTCAAGGTCGTGGGTTCGTAACCCGACCGAGGCCCTTAGTTTATTTTATCTGGGAGGTAAAATTAACTTAAGCACCCCGTCCTTCGGATGGGACGTTAAGCGATGGTCCCGAGCCTGTACGATGTCAGGTACTCGTTAAAGACCCTTACCCTAGATGAATAAAAATTTAGGGTAGGAAAACTTTTGGACTCCCACAGTAGAGTCGGGCTCATGTCCACCAGAGTGACGAAAGAGCGCTCTGGTAGTAGGCGATATGACCTCGTTGTTAAAGCCCGGGCATGAGTCATAAAACCTAACCTAACCTGGATCAATTTCACCGTCAATACACTTCTATTTAGTTCATTACAACATAAGCCTAAACACCACTACATTTTCACTTAGACCGCCGCCATAGAACCCAGGCCTAGACTCTCTACTCACTCATTAAAACAGCTGATGGCTGTTTTTTTTTTACTCATTTGTTTTCTAAAAAAATTTGCTTTCTTTATATAAAAATAAATATAATTAATGTTTTAATGTTTATAATTTAATCTTTTTAATGTGTGTATTATTTTTATACATCACAATATCGATACAAAATTTAGTATGAGGATTCAGAAGCCACTATGTCAAATATTGAGTTTTAGCCAAAATGAGGATTCGGAGGAAGAGCGAAAACGAATAATTTTTTATTTTTATTTTTTTGTTAAGAGTCCAATTAATCAAGAAAGTTAATTGTGTTTGGGGTAATTTCGAAAAGTGACCGAGACTCGTCTAAAGGGATCTCTTTATAGCTAATTGGGTTTTGTTTTAATGCATCCTTCTGTTATCTTTAACTTGGTCCATATTACTTTTTGTTATTGCATCGCCAATGTCTTGATATCTTTTCGGTTCTTCTCAAACTGACAATAGTCCCTAAGACCTCTTGGAAATTATAAAAGTTTTTCCAATAACAAACAAATAATTCAATGCTAAATAATATATTTTGTATTATTTGTTCTCGTTTATGTCTCTTCTATTTCAACAAGAACTTAATTTGTGTAAATACTCGTATTTGTGAGAGATAATAATAATAATATTTATTTCCGTTAAACCATAAAATGATAATATCATAAGAATATAATCATAAAAATGTATACATTAAGATTTATAAATTAGATTCATGAACAGCTATTGACTCTTGGAGTCCTTAACACACGAAAAAGTTTTGAGCACCCTGCCCTTCGACATTACGCGATGGTCACGAGCCTGTGCATAGGTACTCGCTAAAGATCCCTACACTAGGTGAATAAACATGTATAGCAAAATTTAGTACTTACACAGTTTAGTCGGGTTCATGTCCAGTAGAGCGACGAAAGAGCACTTTGGTAGTAGGCGATATGACCTTATAGTTAAATCCCAGGCTTGAGTCACAATAACTATCTAACATTAATCAATAGCTATTACATAAAACCTATGATATGTTTAATATGCTGGAAAATAACTAAAATATAATATAATTTGGAAAAAGATATCTTATATTCCACCCTTATTTTATTTTATCTGGGAGGCAAAAAAAAATTGGACCTTGACGAAAGAGCGCTCTGGTAGTAGGAGAAATGACCTCGTAGTTAAAGCCCGGGCATGAGTCATAAAGCCTAACCTAACCAAAAAATAGATAAATATTTAAATTATCTCAATTATTTTCCCAGTTTGCATTTTAACTTAAATTTTCTTTTCAGATTTACAAGCAGTTGGAAAGACATTACTGATTTAAAAGGACTTAAAAAATGTGAGTATCTATATTTATTAATTAAAATATATTTGTATTGCTGCCAAGGATTACTTGAATATATTATAAATAATAAATATTGGTAAAATAGCTGCATTTGGATTAATTTTACTATAATTGTGAACATTATATATTTTTGAAGTCATAACACATACTGACAATGGATAAATGGATTATCACAAAATCTATTAACTGCCGATGTAATGAATGTATCGATATAAAATTTTATTATAAAATTCATGTACATATGGCATTTCTATATATAGAAATATTGAGGGCGCCGGTAGCTCAGTGGTATGCGTGCTTGACTTCTGAGCTCAAGGTCGTGGGTTCGTAGCCCGACCGAGGCCCTTAGTTTATTTTATCTGGGAGGTAAAATAAACTTAAGCACGCCGTCCTTCGGATAGGACGTTAAGCGATGGTCCCGAGCCTGTACGATGTCAGGTACTCGTTAAAGACCCCTGCCCTAGATGAATAAAAATTTAGGGTAGGCAAAATTTAGGACTCCCACAGTAGAGTCGGGCTCATGTCCACCAGAGTGACGAAAGAGCGCTCTGGTAGTAGGCGATATGACCTCGTAGAGAAAGCCCGGGCATGAGTCATAAAACCTAACCTAATATATAGAAATATAAAAATCGCAATAACTGCTGATGTAATGAATCTATCTTGATGAAATTTTATATTTAAATTCAGATTCCCATAAGGAGGCCATTTGTTAATTTTCAGTGGAAGCATCCGAGGGGAAAGCGGTTGATCAGGGGTGGGACTTAACTCTATAACTTTAATAACTGATATGATGAATGTATCGGTACAATATTTATTATGAACTATTGATAATTAGCTCAAACGATCAACTAGTTTTCATGGGAGAGCGGAAAATTAATTCGTGCTGAGGAAGTACATCGCATGTGATTCACATAATTTTTTTAATGTTTCAACCGGTATAGTGCAGTCAGTCAGCACTGCACTCACTTGTATATAATGCACTCAGCCATATACAGAAAGTCTCCCTGGGGGCTGTCTTTGCTATGTAAATCCTGTCTTCCCTTTCTGACTGGACTTCTATTAAACTCTTCATTTCCATTTCTTTGCCTTCTCTCTTTCTCATCTCTCCGTTTTATCCTTCCTCTAATGTGTTCCTTCCTTATATTTACATACATTTCGTTGTTCTTCCTCAATTGGTTTCTTACCTTATATACCAATATGGCTGAGAAGAAGGAAGATTTGTCCCCTATAAGAAACCTATTCACTAAAATAGACCTCAGAATTGCTTTTCAAAGAACCTTTTCAGAAGTGAATTCATATAAGCCACTTTCCACACGAGGGCTTTTTCCTTTCAACATTTGTTTACTCCATAGAATTTTTTTCTTAACATAAAATGAATTTATCTATACTTTTTTTTTTATACACTTGTCCACCAGTTTACATTAACAACCAGCCCATTCCTGCATCAGACACTGTCCTATATCTAGGACTTCATTTAGACTGACGTTTAACTTGGACGATGATCGACATTATCGCTTGAAAACAAACTTCACATAATAATAATAATAAATTTATTTCCGTTAAACCTAAGATAGTTATAAATTAGATTTATAACTACTTCAGTCTAAAGCCTTGTTTACACTTTAGTTAGTGCAAGTGTTAAGTACAAGTGTTTGGTAAGAGCACTAAACCCGTTTTGACACCTTGCAAAAGTGTTTAGTGTTAAGTAAAACTGCGAATGAACTGTTAAGTAGAATGTGACAAGTAGGGTGATTAGTACATCTGTTTAGTGAGTGCGAGTGAAATTGTTGCACTCGCGTATATTGAAATAATACCTCGGCATCATATATTATTATCAATTTCCTGAATGTATTTTATCGTTGCTGTCTTTTTTTCGTTATCATTATAATATTGGGTTATTTTTTATTATATAAATATATTTTTATCTTTATCTTTGCATATATAGATCACATGATATTTATTATACATTAGAAAAAATTCATATATTAACATTGATGACGTCATCCGGATGCCCGTACACTGAAAAAGGAAAAAAAAAGTTATTTTTTTTGTCAATTTTGACCCTTCGAAACTTGGTCAAAAATTATTCTTTTTAGCTACTATACTCAACAGCAAAAAAAGCGGCGCACCTTCTTTTTCAACTATATTTGTATTTTACAAGGAAATAAATGAGGTTTGACGCATTATATTTGAACATTAGATTTTGTTATTATTTCTCTATAATCCTCTCCAGTATTAGCAACACAAGGTTCGAGGATTAATGAAAAGAACCCTAGGTTTCATAACAAGCCTCATATCAGTTTGTCTAGAGTTCTGTAAAGCCGGGGGTACCTCCACAAAATCGGGGCAGCAACAACACCAGACTGCCCCGCGTGCCTTGGTGAGACGGAGTCGGCGGAGCATGTCCTCCTCAAATGCCCCAGATTTGAGGAGGGAAGGAAAAATCTGGAGTGCAGCATGGGCGGGGCGCGGGGCGCTGACTGCTACCAGTTACGTGGACGCTATGCTGCGCTCCCAGGAGTCGTGGGATGAAGGCTGCGATTTTGCAGCGCTCATCATGGGCGGGTTGGCCCTTCAGGAGAGGCTGACAAGGAACAGTAGCGGTAATAAAACAGAAGAAGGGGCGTTACCAGCCACCCTTCCTCCCTTCCGCGAAGTAATGACAGACCGTTAGTTCCGCGGAAGGGAATCAGGATCGGCAAGGAGGGGGTTTTAGTGGGTATGGTGATGGTGAATCGTCTCGAGTCCCACACTATCCAGGGCTACCTTCCCTGGATGTGCGTCACAGCATTTCCCCCTCCAATGCAAAAAAAAAAAAAAAAAAAAAAAAAAAAAGAGTTCTGTAAAGAGACTGTAGCGTTTTTTCATTACTTTTTTTTTTTAAGTTTAATTCTGTTCTGGAGTTACTGTAGTAACTTCTGAAAGTTGCAAAATGATTTTAACTGCCAAGATAGCCGCTAGTATTGTTGCCCTGGTGGCAGATGGAAGAAGCCAGCGTTACGTGGCCAGGACTCTTGGGCTACCTGAAACAACTGTTCGGCGGGCCGTCCATAGGTAGGAGGAGACTGGCCGATATACGAGGAGGCCAGGTTCAGGAAGACCAAGAGCGACAATACCTGCATACGACCGATTTATCACTCTCCAAACTCTCCGAAATCGCACCCAGACGGCTGTAGAGACCACTGAGAGGCTTCGAAGAGCCCGGAATGTCCAAGTCAGTGTAGACACAGTACGCGGACGACTCGCAGAAATTGACCTGCACTCGAGAGCCACCGCTACTGGACCTGTACTCACCCCAGCACACCGAGCAGCTCGTCTTCAGGTTGCTCGAGTTTATGAGGCATGGACAGAGAATGACTGGGGACATGTTCTGTTTTCAGACGAGTCCAGATTGTCTCTGTACGCTTCAGATCAGCGCGTAAGAGTGTGGAGAAGAAGAAGAGATCGATACGCTCAATGCACTAGAGCGGGAAGAGAACAGTTTGGAGGTGGGTCGGTGATGGTTTGGGGAGGCATCACTTTAGAAGCCAAGACCGATCTCCAGGTATTCCGGAGGCCGACCCTAAATGCACATGCGTATGTGGCTGAAGTCCTACAAGATTATGTGATACCTTTTGCTCCATTAATCGGGGAAGATTTTATCTTCATGCAGGACAATGCTCGGCCACATGTTGCAAATGTGGTATCTGAATACCTTAATGAGGTCGATATTCGTACCCTGGAATGACCAGCCCGCAGCCCTGACCTTAATTCTATTGAACACCTTTGGGACGAGCTGAAAAGGTGCATCCGCCGCAGACCAAACCCTCCCCTTGACTTACAAGAAGTGAGAACTGCTGTGGTGGAAGAATGGGACGGAATGCCTCAAGGAAGCGTGGCTAGTCTCATCAGAAGCATGCCTAGAAGACTACAAGCAGTTATTCAAGCGAGAGGAGGTAACACTCGTTACTAAGGAAAAAAAGGCGTGTGGACAATTCAGTTATTGGAAGAAATCTGATGTAACATTAAAAAATAAATAAAGTAGGTATTCTGTTTGTTTAAATTAAATAATGTTTTTCTCTTATAAAATAATGTTCTCATCCATTTTGTTGTTTTTCTATACAGTATTTTAAGTATTCTAATGATAAAAAAAAAATTGGACAACTTCTAGCATTCAAATAAAAAATATTAATGAAATTGAAGGTGCGCCGCTTTTTTTGCTGTTGAGTGTATTTTTTTTTTTCGTTCAGCTCGGAGTTCTCCAGTTTTTTATCATATTTTCTAAATTATTCGTTCATAATAAATAATATTGATTTTTGGCTCATTTACACATTTATATATTTTTAATATGCATTTATTTATTTTTTATCTTATCTTATTTTCTGCTTTCTAAATTAATTTTATTTTTAACCTTGGCTGGGCATCCTTCCTTCTCTTTTATAATCAACCACCGTACTATGCTCGGTCGATTTATATTTATATATATTATCAATTTTATCTCTTTCTTAGTTTTATGGATTTGCTTTTTTTCTTTTTTACTTTTTCTCTTTTATTTTTGTAGATACTTTTATTTATTTTGTTTCATCATATAGAAGTTGTTAATTTTATGTTTTTTCCTGTTTTTCTATTTCCTGTTTATCTATTTTTTAGTTGTATAGTTTTTCTCCAATGTAGCACTAATTTTTATTTACCTACCTATCTTTTTATTTCTATGTTCTGATACTATATTTCATTGTTTCATTTTCATCACTCTCTGTATGTATTTATTCTTAGGGGACCTCGGTCCCAGAATAATAAAATTTATTTTCATTTCATTTCATTTTTCATTTCCAGTCCGCTATGTCGGAAAAAACATCATTTTGTTAATGAATAATATACTTTTTTCGATGCAAAAAATGTCATTTGGTGTCACGAGAAAAGTAACACAGCAGTATCTTTCGATATTTTTTTGGACTGCCGTGTCTCCTGATGTATTGACACAATATTTAGTACGAAGTTTCAGATATATATAAAGCTGAAAATGTCTGTGCGTTGTACCGCTATAACTCACGAACGGCTTGATGGATTTGATTAATTTTTTTTTTAATTTGTTCGTCATCGTCTGTGGAAGGTTATAGGCGTATTAGTACCTCAATATCTGGTCCATCCCAGCACCCACCCACGTAATCTTTGTAACTCGAAAACCATTGCAACGATTAATGAGAAATTTTTTTGAATAAATTAGTTTTAGCTCCAAAGCTAGCGTTACTACAGTTGAAGGACTATAAGCCTTATTCCGTATGAATAATTGAAAATTACAACATCATGAATGTACTGTCGAGGAACTGAATAGCCTTATAGGAGATATTGGGAGAAAAGTCAAAGTTCCCCGGGCAACGCCGGGTATTACTGCTAGTAGGGTACTATAAGTCAAGTATTGATTTTTTGCCCAAACGGTCAATTGAACCGGTTTTCAACGCAACAGTCTCATCATCAGTAGCACATTCCACCCGTACTGTGTTGAGGCTAATGGAATACTGGTCTGATATTCATAATTGATATCATTTTAGGGAAATACATTATTGATTCATCAAATAGTTCTAAAAACAACCCAATGTGCAGATTTGAGAGTAGATCACATTTACAGATCACAGTAGATTTTTCACATTTTCTTCTCCGAACACACTTTCTATGGAGTAGTATCGTTTTGGGTCCGTAGGTTGACAAATTGCCCCTTAACGGTCTTCCCTTCGCCATTAGTTGCCACAATGGTCCGTAGAGTAGCATTGCCTTTGGGGCAATTAATGATGATCGGGGTGTCCTGAAAAGAATTAATGATCTGGTCTATACCTTATGAATGGGAGCTCCTTTGAGCCAAGATTTACAAATGTTGGCCCTCTTTATGTAGCAGATGAGGCCATTAATCTGTGTAATCTTTCCAGTGGCCCCACAGACGACAGGAGTCAACAGTGAAAAGTAAAGATCGGATGTTTAAATACTTAAGACGTCGTCGGTGAATCACCGGCTATGTACTTGTCCAGAACGGATTAGTCAGTTAACTCGAGTACCACGAGTACCTCCCCCAAGGCTCCACAGTGAACCAGACTTGCTACATTGAAGTTCTGAAACGTCTGAGGGACGCCATCCGTCGCAGAAGGCCAGAAATGTGGAAGAGTGGCGACGACTGGTTTTTCCATCACGACAACGCTCCAGCCCATTCAGCCCTCAGAACTCGTCAGTTTTTCGCCAAACACTCGATCACTGTTTCCCCCCTCCCCCCCCCCCCCCCCGCACCCCCACCCCCCTCCCACTCACTTGACCTTGCTCCTTGTTACTTTTTCTTGTTCCCCAAACTCAAAAGACCCTTAAAAAATAAGATTTGAAACGATTCCCGAGATTAAGGCAAATGCGACGAAGCAGCTGAAGGACATTACAAAAGAAGCGTACCAGGACTGTTTCAACAAGTTAAAACACCGTTGAGATAAGTGTGTGCGTTGGGGAGGAGAGTACTTTGAAGGGGACCCACACATGTAACTTATAAATAAAGTATATTTTGTTTTATGACGTCAGTTCGCGTAATTTTTTAACAGACCTCGTATATAGGGGTATTTGTAGAGATATTGTGAAACACTTAATAAAAAACACTATATGCTGGAAAGTTAATACAGAAAAAACCTGTTTTTTAAAAAGTATTGTCCATTTCACAAAATATCATATATATAAAGCTGAAAATGTCTGTGCGTTGTACCGCTATAACTCACGAACGGCTTGATGGATTTGATTTATTTTTTTTTAAATTTGTTCGTCATCGTCTGTGGAAGGTTATAGGCGTATTAGTACCTCAATATCTGGTCCATCCCAGCATCCACCCACGCAATCTTTGTAACTCAAAAACCACTGCAATGATTAATGAGGAATCTTTTTGAATAGATAAGTTTTATCTACCGGAAGGTTAAGGTCTATTTTTTAATCAACCCCTGGTCCATCCCAGCATCCACTCACGCAATCTTTGTAACTCGAAAACCATTGCAACGATTAATGAGAAATCTTTTTGAATAAATTAGTTTTAGCTCCAGGATGGTTGAAGTCTATGTTTTAATCAACCTGGTGGTCACAAGCGTTCTCAAGTACGCACTGGCTAGGACGTCCACTGATGCTAAGTATTCACTAGCTGTGGTTTCCGCCGTTGAATGGCGCGTACTAGCCATGGTGCCCAGGGGTCCTAAAAACTTACTAGCTGGGATGTCTGCCGTTGAAGGACTATAAGCGTTATTCCGTATGAATAATTGAAAATGTTAACATCATGAATGTACTATTGAAGAATTGAAATGGATTCGAACGAGAGATATTAGGAGAAAAGTCAAAGTTCCCCGGGCAACGCCGGGTATTACTGCTAGTATATAATATGGGAGTACTTTCGGTATTGCTACCATCTTCAACCACGACCTAACAAATACAAGTCGTGGCTGAAGATGGTAGCAAGACCTAAAGTACTTCTATATTATATATATTTTGAGATATAGACACTATTTTTTAAGGAAACATAGTTTTTTTCTTTATTTTTTACATGGGGATACCTAAATCCTTATACTAAATTTTGTGTCGATAAATTCATTATATCGCAGTTATTAGGGCTTTGAATTGAGCCCTTCACCTGAACCCCGCTTTTCTTTGGCCGATTTCGTTGAAATTTGAAAGGTTATATCCTCATTGGATTTTGACTTCAAATATGAAAGTTCATGCAGTTATTAGAGTTTTGCTTAACTTTATTTTAACTCCAGATAAAATAAACTAAGGGCCTCGCCCGGGTTTCGAACTTGCGATCTTGATCTCAGTAAGCACGCATACCACTGAGATACCAGCGCCCTCGAGAAGTACTTAATATTGAGTTTAAGTTCAATTGAATAAAACCTTTTAAAGTATACGTATTTTTGTCTGTATAAGAAAAAATTTGTGTGTAAAGAGATCTTATATACTTTGGATGAATTTGATCATTTATTTTTATGCGTTGCCATTTTCTTTGATTAGATTTATCAAAGGAAAAAAAAAAACTGCAAGAAAAAGTCTAGAAGTCTTCTTCCAATCAACTTTCTTTGCCTTGTCATTTTTTTTCTTTTTATTCTAGATCTTCTTCTGTCTGTCAACCATTCCAGAGTAGTTTGGAAAACTCATATCTTCTTTATATATTTTTTACATACCTAGTTATGTAATTTGTCAAAAATGCGGTGAAGAAGTTTTCACTGGATTTTAATATTTTTCGACCTCCTGATTCGAAAATTTAAAAAAAAAGGCTTCGGTGAATCATCGAATTAATGAAATAATTTTATGCTCTCCTTGTAAAACCAATCGATTGTTTGGAATAAAAATTTATAGTTGACTTACATTTCTGACTTGATTTCTGAATTCTCTTACTAATTTTTGTGTAGATATATTCATTACATCGGTAGTTATAAGAGTTTTTGTGTCGATATATACATTACATCGGTAGTTATAAGGGTTTTTGTGTCGATATATTCATTACATCGGTAGTTATAAGGGTTTTTGTGTCGATATATTCATTACATCGGTAGTTATAAGAGTTTTTGTGTCGATATACTCATTACATCGGTAGTTATAAGAGATTTTGGGTAGATATATTCATTACATCGGTAGTTATAAGGGTTTTTGTGTCGAGCCCCCTCCTCTAGTTCCCTTCTCCACTTCGCCGATTTCTCGGAAAGTTGATAAGTGTCGTTATTATGGGATTGTAAATTAAATATTAAATTTTATGTCGATACATTTTTTCCCATCAGTTTTCACAGACACAGAAATAAATTTGTTTTTTTTCATATTTGGAATATGGACATCGGAAAACATAAAATTCAGTTGAAAACTCTGCATCGAATTTCTGACAGATTACGTAACTTTGTGATCATATTTGTTTACTTTTTAAGAAGATTTTTTTGCAAATTCGGGGTTTTATCTGCGCTCTTTTTGATTTTTTTTTGTGCATATACATCCGGTCTCTATTCATAAGTAGGTACCATCCATGTTTGTTGATTTTCAGCCAGATTGTCCAGAGACAAGGAGAGGCTTAACTTCAAACAACATTTTTGTAACATTCTCTATACTTCATATAGTAAAATAAATTTATTTAATTTTTTTACTGCACAGAACCTGATGTAAGAATGCAGTTTTCGAAAGATTGCCTGGCTACGATTCTTGTTGACAGGAGTGAATACTGCGAGAAGATGAAATGAGGGAAGAAGCCTGGAATTAAATATTTAACATCCTTGGGTCTTATCGTTTAGTTAGAGTGATTAGAAACTTTCCCTGTGATTAGAAACTTTCCTCTCAAATCAATGAAGATTTATGGGCTGCAAGTAGGGTTCAATCGATACCACAAAGTATCGATACTTTTACTTATGAGTAGAATCTTATAAAACTACTCAAGTATTGAATAAAATGTATCGATACCTACTTGTATCGATTGAATCGAGTAGTTCATTATATTTAATTTTAAACCATGTATAATATATAAAACATTAAAATTTGAAAGGTATAAATGAGATATTGTAGCGGGCATAAGGAACAAATAAATCAAATCGAATAAGATAAAATTATATTTTTTAAAACATAGCTTTATAGAATAAACATACAATTTATTTTTACTAAGTATATTAAACTACTGGAGACTATTCGTGTTCCCACAATATTTCACTTTTTTAAAACACTTTTTGCAAGTCGCTGAGGTCGAATCGTTCTTAGTGTAATAAATCCACACTTTCGCCGTAGGACGAGGCATTATAATTTATAATCGAGAGAATGTAAAAATAAAATAAAATGGTGAAATCGTAATCATGTTCACGGTCAGAGCGAAAACTTACTTGATTAATTCGCTCTGGGGAAGTACATTGCCAATGATTAGATTTTTTTTTTTTGATAGCGTTTCTTTTTTCTTTGGATTTTTAGTTTGGGTTAATTCAAAAAATGAACTCTTCTTACACCCCATAAATCTTCATTGGTTCGAGGGGAGTCTCTAATCACAGGGTCCCCTAACTAAACGAGAAGACCCAAGGATGTTAAATATTTAATTCCAGGCTTCTTCTCTCGTTTCATCTTCTCGTGGTATGTCAACAAGATTCGTTGCTAGACTATTTTTTTTAAACTGCATTTTTGCACCAGTTTCTGTGCATTAAATAAATAAAACTTCTACTTCCCCAGTTATATGAGGTATAGGGGAAGTTATGTACTCGGTAAACAATCAATTTTTCGCTCCCCCTCCTGACTTTAGGGCTTCCTAAATCCACATCCTAAATATTGTGTCGATAATTCATATTCGAAAATCGGGAGTTATTGGGTTTTTAGGTTGAGCTCGATTCCGGTGAAAATTGGTGTGTTGGGGTTTTGAGTTCACATATGAAATCGGCAATTATACTGGTCGGCATGAAAATCGGCCCTGACAACATTCCTGCTGATTCTTATGTAAAATGACCTCCTGAATCCGAATATGACCACCGTTTTCGGGGGTGAAAAGGATTATTTTATCCTTTATATCTCTTCTGAGGGGCTAGAGAGGTGAAAAGTTCTATAACATGAACATTTGTAGAAAGAAGATTGTCGCTTAAATTGAAAAAAAAAAAATCATTGAAATTGATAGATTTTTCCGTTTTTTTTTTATCGCAATTTTTACACATATTTTTTATACATATTCCAGCCTCTAGTCCCCCTCATCCGCCCCCAAACACCCCCAAATGTGGCGCGCACAGGTTTGCACAGGAATTTTCAGGTTTTGACAGAGTTTTCAAATTACGCTTCCCTCCTAATCCCTCTGTTCACTGCAAGTTCCTTGCATCTGTTGCAGACCCTTTCATGCTTCTGAGAGATATACCCTACCCATCTTTGCTTAGTTAAGTCTATTCATAATATCAACTTAATCTTGTCACTAACCCTTAGTACCGGGAGCATGGCTCCCTTCTACCAGAACAGGTGGCCCATCGTCTGCCCTTTGAGGTAAGAGTACCCTATTAGAAAGGACGCACATACAAGATTTATGGTATAAGGGTGTAGAGTGTCGTCCCTGTATACTCTACAGGGTTAGAATGTGATTTATATACAGGTTAGCCTAGCATGTGGAGGAGCGGAGCTGACAAAGTAAAGGAAATGTTGTACCGAGCAAGCGAGCGATTTCTCACACTTTTACCTCCCAAACATATTTTCCAAATCTCATTCTGCCAGTAGTATTAACCGGGCTTTCTAAAATATATGTAATTTATTCGTTTTATTTATTTTTATTATTTTTTTTATTCTAAATCGGCCAAAGATAAGGGGTAGATTAGGGGAGAAAAACAATAACTATTGATGAAATTAATCTATCAACATGAAATTTTATATTTATATCCAAAATCCCATTAAAAAAAACACCGAAATTTTCTATGTATTTCCAAAATCCAAATCCAATAAAAAAGTCACATATGGATTTTCTGCTACATCGGCTAGTGAGAATAGGATGATTAGGGGTAGGTGGGAGGGCTTAACACAAAAACCGCAATAACTGCCGATGTAATGAATCCATCGACATGAAATGTTATTTCATACAACGTAAAGAACGTCCCGAAAGATCGTTGGGATAAAAAGACTTCCGAAAAAGTTTTCAATTATAAGTTATTAATTATTTTTTATATACACATATATTTTTAAGTATTTATTTATTCAGTTTTTTTATTAATTTCATTTTACTTTTTTTAATAGTTTTGTTATTACTACTAATCAGTAATCAGAGACTCAAGTAGTTATAAATCTAATTTAGAGTACCACAGGGGGAAATTCTAAGTCCGATACTGTTCAACCTCTACTGTTACGACATGCCAGACTCTCCATCTACGCTGTTGGCTACTTATGCCGACGATACGATGCTTGTATCTCAACACAAGGATCTGTCTTTGGCCGCAGTAGCCCTTCGGCGGAGTGTGGAGAGTGTGACAGAGTGGTTCGACAGGTGGAACTTGAAGCTCAATACTGCCAAAACGGAGGCCAAAGTTTTCTCACTTCGTAAAATTAACACTAACACACTAACACCACTTAAAATCAATAATACAGACATACATTGGACACCCAATGACCAAACAGTCAGATATCTCGGCATACACTTCGACACGAAACTTACTTGGACACAACACATAAACAAACAACTCACACGAGCATACACCCGACTGACACAATTATACCCACTCATAAACAGAAACACTCCACTCAAGCACAAATGTACTACACTTCTTTACACCTCATTACTCCGACCACTGCTCACATACGCTTGCCCTGTCTGGCTGGGGGCCAGCAAAACAAACATTAACAAATTAAGGAAGTTTGAAAACAAGGTTCTCCGATTGGCAGTAAAGGCCCCTTGGTTCGTCCGAAACAGTCAAATCCGGCGTGAGTTGGGAGTGCCGGAAGTTGCTGACCATATCACCCAGGTTACACAGCAGTTCCACGATGGTCTTGTCGATGTGCCGGCCGCTACCTTCTTCACCCTCGGTCGGACCACCCCCAACAGGCGACTCAAACCTCGGCTATACCAGGAAATTATATAACCCTTCTATATAATATGCTTTGTTTCTCTTTCAATGTGTAGAGCACTAAGTGTGCTGAGCCAATAAATATGTTTTTTTTTTTTTTTTTTTTTTTTTAATCTAATTTATAAGCTATCTTAATGTATAAAATCTTTTGACGTATCCTATTACCATGTATTGGTTTAACGGAAATAAATTTATTATTATAGTTTGTGTATTCAGAACACCATTAGGACGCCACGTATTGTTTTTCAGCTAAATCAGCCAAAAATTAGGGGGGGGTTCAACTCAAATAAGTCAAAAGGATTGACTAATTGTAAAGTTGGAGTACAGTCTCTTTCCCCCTCCACCTGTCCAGATCCTATTTCTTGTCCACTATACTTCGAATTACCAAAAGATTTCATTCCTGATTGGTAGTTGTACAGTTGAGACAGCTCTCCTAGAATCCTAGAAGGACCTTATCGACTCGACTCGTCTTCCTCAGTTGATCCTCTATCTCGGGACGAGTTCTTAAAGAAAATTGAATGGTTGACCAACCCTGATAAGAAGACTAACCAGACCAATATCCTCTTCGGCTCACTTTATTGGCAGAACTTGATCTAAGAGTTGATCTATTTTTATTATTGTCCCACCGTTTCCTATTCCATTATTGAATTGATTTTAGTTCCCCATTTATACGAGGTATAGTGTGTGATGTAAAAAATACACACATTAATAATATAAAATATTCTAAAATTAATAATTATTTTTTTTAAGGAGAAGAATCGCTGAAGTTTGAGTTTTTTTGTGAAAACAGCTGAAAAATATGATTTAAAAAAAAATAGAAACAGCTGTTAAGACATTAGTGGATTGACCAGTAATAAATATAGGTTAGGTTTTATGACTCATGCCCGGGCTTTAAAAACGAGGTCATATCGCCGACTACCAGAGCGCTCTTTCGTCACTCTGGTTGATATGAGCCCGACTCTACTGTGGGAGTCCTAAATTTTGCCTATCCTAAATTTTTATTCATCTAGGGCAGAGGTCTCAGAGGTCTTTAAGGAGTACATGACATCGTACAGACTCGGGACCGTCGCTTAACGTCCCATCCTTGGGTCAGGTAGTATAAGTGTAGTATAAATATAGGCATATAGTTAATATAATTAGGGGAAGCCAAGCGCTTCCAGGGAAGGGATAAAAGCACTGAATGCTTATATATAATAATTATATATATATATATATATATATATATATATATATATATATATATATATATATATATATATATATATATATATATATATATATATATATATATATATATATATATATATATATATATATATATATATATATATATATATATATATATATATATATATATATATATATATATATATATATATATATATATATATATATATATATAACGTCCGATTATAAAGATGTGGGTTTCTTGGTATCTCGTAAGATTGTATATTTTCTCGGTTAAATCAACTTAATCAACTTCTTTGAGGAATCATTCACAAGATAACTGCATTTAACCATTTATTCACTATGGCAAACTAAGTGAAGAGGGTGTTTTTTATTGCAACTTGCTCAACTTTACAGTCAGGTAATAATTAGGTAAGTGATGGGGAATGATTATGTAACTAAGGGAAAATCCAAGAAAGGATTAACAATATTCATTTTCATTCACTCCTATAGATTTAGAAGGTATATGATTAATAATGATGCAAACATAATTTAGACTTATCAATTTATTCCCCGTGACCACAGATATAATCTAGCCAGATGTCTCTTTAATATTGTTCAAATTTATATTACGAGTGAGAGTGAGGTCCTATTGTACTTTAGTCTGTAGATTTATGGCTTGTTCTTCTAATGGAGGAGTGTGGGGGTGGGAGGGGGGAAGGGGTTGGAAAAACTCCCCAGGGACAGATTTCGGCAGGTTGAGGTCTCTTTGTGTTGTGGATTAGAAGTTCACCCCTTTGTAGAGGCTTTTGTGTTACTACCCTCTAAGTGCCCATTCCCATTTTCTGTATTACTTATGTTAGAAATAATTTTTTTTTTTTAATCTTCTCTTGCTTTCATTATTATCATTATATTATACAATTAATACTCATGCTTCAAGAGGCGAGGTGTGGGGGCAAACAAGACAAGCAGCGTTTGCCTTCGGGGGTTTTTAGAACACGCCTCGCAACTGAATATTGACGTACGTTTTATGAACATGCAGGCGGAAGAGTTCTATATTTATTATAACTTTCTTAAACCTTTAGTAAGAGGAAGTATTATAATCGTGCGTAAATCCGAGATCGAGTTTTCAACGGATTTTCACGTTTCAAGATCCCTGACTACGTTTTGACCATAATGTCTGCCATACAAATTAAATGAAAAAAAAAATTATTATTCTGGGACCGAGGTCCCCTAAGAATAAATACATACAGAGTATAGAGAAGGAACAATGAGAAATAGTGAAATGAAATAAATAAAATAGTGCTACATTGGAGAAAACTAGAAATTAATAATATATAGATATACAAAAGAATAACATGAAAAAACATAAAATTGACAGCTTAATTATGAAGAAAAAAATAATAAAAGTATCTATTATATGAATAAAAGAGAATATTTAAAAAAAATACAAATACAGTATATAGTGTGATGTACACTACGGAACATTTTTTTAATGAATATTTTAATGAAAAGAGGTAATTTTTTTTTATTATAATCTAATATCATATATATATTAGATATATATCAAGGTGTTTAAGAAAACAAAACAAGAAAACATATAAAAAACAGCTGTGAAATAGTGTTAAATGTAATGGAGTCGTGAGCTAGCTCTTAAACGGTGCATGTGGTTTGAGATGTTTTAAATAAAATGAAGTTGAACAATTAGTGAAGAGTTGACGGGGTCTGGTTTTTGTGGCATCGAGAAGGTACAATTAATAATATATATTTTTCAATATGCCCAAATAAAAAAAGAAATAGTTTTTTTTTAAGTATTAATTTAATGTTTTTGTGCCATTGTAAATTTTTGTTTTGTTTGTTCAAATGTTAAGTTTTTTTTTTAATTTAAATATGTAAATATAGATAATAACCCAAATATTTGTCCTCTTCAAATTCTATCCTATTCATCTTCCCTGTTGTCCCAGTAGTATCATTTAAAAAACCTTTGGATTAGAAATTAATATTATTTAAAATCATTAAAAATTGGTATCTCTTTGTGAATCCAAGTGTAAAGTTTGTTTAATTGAAATTTTTTCGTTGTATACGTGTACTTTCTTAAAAATTGCACGTCTTAAATTATTGATAATATTTTTTTTAGGGCAATTTTCGGCAAACTACTGTAGAAATCAAAATTTAAATAAACAAAAGAGATCAAATTTCTACAGGAAATGTGGTAGCAAACAAGCTTTTTTATCACATTTTTGGCATATCCCTTGTGTGGACGATTTTCGCCACAAAGCCCCATCATATTTTGGCAAAACCTTGATGGGAGAATTTTTTTATATTAATTAAAGTAGGGAAACAGGTTGAAAAAGATGAAAAGGATAGAATAGAGACAAATAAGGGTTACATTTAATTTTGAGAAATAATATTTTTTTTTGCCAACTTCAAAAGAAGGTTACTATTTTATATAACATTGTTTTTGTTTAGTAATTATATATTTAGTAAAGTAAGAAAATGCCAATTACCAGAGGACAAGCGAGAAGATTAGAGGAGGAAAGATCCGATATGGAGTTATCGGAAGATAGAGAAAGGGAGACTCCAGCCGCAATGGAGTCCATGCAGGGTACAGGTGAGGAGTCGCAAGGGGAGGGGGTAAATAAAGATAAAGAAAAAGAGGGCATTGCTGCTCCTGATATGGAATGGCTCCGAGTTGTGTTGACAAAGTTAACTGGGGATATGGGAAATTTAAGGGGGGATATGGGAAATTTAACTGGGGATATGGGAAATTTAAAGGGGGATATTGGAAATATAAATCAAAAAATAGAAGAACAGGGTAGAGATTTAAGGAGGAATATGAAAGAGCAAGGAATAGAATTAAGGGGGGATTTGGAAAATATAAATCAGAGAATAGAAGAACAGGGAAAAGAATTAAAGGGAGAGATGGGAAATTTAAGAGGCGACATTAAAAATTTGGAAGCGAGATTAGATAAAAAGGTGGACAATTTGATGAACCAATTAGAGAAAATTCAAATAGAAAATGAAAGAGTTGAAAGTAGGATAAATAAAGCAGGAGAAAACTTAGAAAAGCACTTAAATCAAAAAATTAACAAGTTGGATGAAGGGAATTCTGAAGTAGAAAAAGAGGTTCTTATTATTGACAGTCAGTCACAAGTTGATGAGGTAGAAGGAACAGAGAATAACAGTGGGGAGGAACAGACCCAAATTTTAGAGAAAGAGGTGGAGGAAGAGAGTCAAAATGTAGAAAAATTAGTATTAAGTGAAATTCAAGAAAATAGGATGAATGTTGATGTGGATGGACAGAGTGAAAGGAACATTTGGATGTTATTAGACAAAACAAACGAACAGACTGAGAACAACAAACAAAAGACAAATTTTAATTTTAAAGAAAATATAGTTAAAACTTACAGACAAACTGGAAATAGAAAGGAGGTTAATAAAATACATAAGAACAATTTTAAAAAAGGAGTAAGAGAATTTAAACAGGTATTAAGGAGAAAATTAACACTGAATGAATATTTAGAGAAGGGGGAGGGGATTTTTAAAGACATAATTCGCCGGGGCATCCGGAAAAAGATAAAATTAAATTTGGGCTTTGCAATATAATTGCATTAGCCACTTTTTATAGTGAACCTATTTTTTTTTGCAACTCGGATGAGTTTGAGGAAATGACTGACAGACTAACATGACAGAATTAGGATTAATTTAAAATATGACGAAGTGACATTGGACTAATATAATCGTATGGATGATAAATTTATTTTTTGGATGAGAGAATTTTGGTATATGAAGAGTATGGATGAATTTTGGTATAGTTCTGCGTTTAAATTAATTAGGATTTAAATTAATTAGGATTTACATTTTTTTTAGGATTAGATTAGATATTAGGATCAGTATAAAAATTAATCTGAGAATTATATTTAAGGATTAGTCACCCAAATTTAATATGTGAAAGTTTTTTATTTAGAAGTTACTTATTAATAATGATTATTGAAAATTAAAACATATACATATAACTGATTGATTTTGAAAGAACATAATATGGAAGAAGATAGATTTTTTTTATTATATTTTTTATTACAAATGTTAGAAAGATAAAATCAGCAGGCTGAGAGATGCCTAGATCTCTTTGGAGACATGACGAACTTCCTGAGGCCGAGTCAAGGGGACAGATTCTCTGTTTCGGAACTGTTCAGCTAGGATACCGGACGTGACTAAATCATAATAATATTATAAATAAGAAAGACGAACGAAACTGTATAGAAGCCTTGGAAGGATAATATATTATATAAATTGTATGTATGCATAGGTTATTAAGTTTTTGTTATTATAAATTCTATTATTTAGACAATTTCATTTATTATTCTGAGTAACATGTTTTTCTACGTAAATTTGTTTAATAGAGAGAGTAGATGAGAAGAGTTGTAGGAGCACATTATATAACTTTAGGAATAGGAACAAACAAAGGGTATATTAATTAGAGAAGTTCATAGAGAAGTTTTGAATTCAATTGCTGATGACATTCTTTTAGACGTCGGGATTATATAGATTTGTTTTGGGAGATATTATTTTTAATTCTAGTAAGAGCTAGTGATTAATTAGAGATATATATTTTTTTTGATCTGTGGGAGATGATTTTTTTTATGTCGACTAGAAAGAACTAGCGATATATTGGAGATTTATATTGTAGTGTTGGTTGCCTACCTGAGATAGGAGGAACCGTAATTTTTCTACATCGACGAGAAAGTATTCTTAGGGCGTAATTAGTTAGGGAAGTAAATTGAATTGAAATATATGTGAGATACATTTTTTTTTTAGTTAGGAAGTATGAAGGACGTCTCAAAGAATTTAATACCTCAAAAGACAAGTACTATATATATATTAAATAAATTAAATTTGTATTCCTTATTACCCGGCGTGAGGCCTAATTTTGATTGTTAAGTAATATTTTGGAAGTGTGATGAAGTAAATAAAAAAAAAGGATTTATTTAATTTTTATTTCAAGTAAATTTTTTTATATACAATCTTTTTATATAATTATTTTGAATACATACAATTGTATATTGATGGTAAAGGCGGAAAGTAAAATAATTGGCAATTTCTTAAATCTGCATCCAACTTGATTATTTCCAAACTTGATTTCATGACTATGACTGAACCTGTAAATATGTAAAAAAAAAAAAATTTAGTATTATGTTATTTTTTTTTATGTTCAATTAGTTCCAATTTTTATAAATTTAAGTTAACATTTTCTTTAGGTTAAGGATTAATTGTAAATTTTTAGATTAATATTTGTTTTTGTTTATTAGAAATTAGGTACGTATATATATAAGTTTAATAATTGTAAATAGTTATAAAAATATAAAAAATGGGCATATATGTATAAAAAGAGCGTCGAATTGGGCATATAAAAAATAAAAAATAAATCAGTGAGTGTAAGTGAGAGAGAGACTTCGATACATCGTTGATCAATGAGTTGAAGACACCAAGGAGCCAGCCAACATGTGCGTTTGAGGAGGAAGTTAATCTACCTGTGTATTGGAGGAAGACGTTAATCCATCTGTGTATTGAAGGAGGAAGCTTATCATGTGGATTCGAGGAAGAAGCTAAATCAACCTGTGTATAGGAAGAAATTAAATCTGAAAGAACTTATAAAAAAAAAAAAATTTTGTGAACAAACATTTTTTTTTAAAAAGAAGGAAAAGGCAAATGTGATGTACACTACGGAACATTTTTTTAATGAATATTTTAATGAAAAGAGGTAATTTTTTTTTATTATAATCTAATATCATATATATATTAGATATATATCAAGGTGTTTAAGAAAACAAAACAAGAAAACATATAAAAAACAGCTGTGAAATAGTGTTAAATGTAATGGAGTCGTGAGCTAGCTCTTAAACGGTGCATGTGGTTTGAGATGTTTTAAATAAAATGAAGTTGAACAATTAGTGAAGAGTTGACGGGGTCTGGTTTTTGTGGCATCGAGAAGGTACAATTAATAATATATATTTTTCAATATGCCCAAATAAAAAAAGAAATAGTTTTTTTTTAAGTATTAATTTAATGTTTTTGTGCCATTGTAAATTTTTGTTTTGTTTGTTCAAATGTTAAGTTTTTTTTTTAATTTAAATATGTAAATATAGATAATAACCCAAATATTTGTCCTCTTCAAATTCTATCCTATTCATCTTCCCTGTTGTCCCAGTAGTATCATTTAAAAAACCTTTGGATTAGAAATTAATATTATTTAAAATCATTAAAAATTGGTATCTCTTTGTGAATCCAAGTGTAAAGTTTGTTTAATTGAAATTTTTTCGTTGTATACGTGTACTTTCTTAAAAATTGCACGTCTTAAATTATTGATAATATTTTTTTTAGGGCAATTTTCGGCAAACTACTGTAGAAATCAAAATTTAAATAAACAAAAGAGATCAAATTTCTACAGGAAATGTGGTAGCAAAAAAGTTTTTACCACAATAGATAAGAAAAAAAATACATAGATTAATGGTACTAAGAGGTTCAAAGAAGGCTGGACATCGTCAGAAGACAATCCTCGTCCAGGACGCCCATCAAATTCGACTGACGACGATCATGTTGCCAGAGTGAACGTTGTCGTGCGATCAAATCGTCGCCTAACCATCCGTGAAAACCTGAGATATTTGAGGAGGAAGAGACCTGAACTGTGGCGAAGTGGGGAGTGGATGCTGCGCCATGACAACGCGCCTGATCATTCTGCGTTGCTCATTCGCCCTCATACGTATCAGATAGTCCTCTGGCATCCCTTGCTATGCCCAGTATCCATTTCATCCTGGGTCTGAGTTTTCTTCTAAATTCCTGCATCCTCCTATCTCCTGAGATTTTTCTTCACGCCTTTTCCCTAAGTTTGGATTTAGCTTTCTTCCCAATTTTCTTAATATACAAGACTGTTGAGTTGGACAACATTGATCACACATTTCAGGATGGTCTGCATTAGTTATAGTGACATTATCGACCTTCAATATTCAATTGATGACCTCTAGCTCTGACCTATAGCACCAACATTGGGTTCATCACATTATACTGACGTCACCCTAATACTGTTCCATTACTAAGGGTTGCTACCCTTCCCCCTCCAGCTCTCTGAGTGCCCCCCGCATCCCTGTTCTGTCAGTTAATGTTCTCCGGTATATCCAATATCAAAGAAGACATTATATCCTCTAAGTTACACAGGGATTGAACGTGATTAGTGCTGTACGATGTATGGGGAAAGTTATATAATTGGTCAGAAATTCGATGTTGAGTTTTCATACTGATCCCAAAAATGAAAAAAATAAAATAAAAAATTTCCAGTGAATCACATACACATTACATATAGACTTAATCCTCATACTACACAGAGAACGCCAGTAGCTCAGTAGCGTACTTGCCTTCTGAGCTCTGAGCACGCCGTCCTTCGGAGATGTTAAGCTATTGTCCCAAGCTTGTACGATGTCAGGTACTCGTTAAAGACCCCTAC
The DNA here is from genome assembly GCA_963662175.1 of Aradus depressus. Classification (NCBI taxonomy): domain Eukaryota; kingdom Metazoa; phylum Arthropoda; class Insecta; order Hemiptera; family Aradidae; genus Aradus; species Aradus depressus. The sequence goes on along the minus strand of OY759224.1, from coordinate 15,576,402 downwards.
ACTAAGTGAATATAAATTTAGGGTAGGCAAAATTTAGGACTCTCACAGTAGAGTCGAGCTCATGTCCACCAGAGTGACGAAAAAGCGCTTTAGTTTTAGACGATATAATCTCGTAGTTAAAGCCCGGGCATGAGTCACAATAACGGCAATTATTAAATTTTTTTTATGAGCCCTGCTCACTAGTCACCCGTTTCTTTTCGACCGATTTGGCTGAAAATTAATAAGTGTCGTCCTAAGGGGGTTGTGGACACACATATAACACTTCGTGTCGATACATTCATTCTGTTGGGGATTCTCGTGTTATTTATATAATTATAGTTATTATGACTCATGCTCGGGCTATAACTACGAGGTCATACCGCCTACTACCAGAGCGCTCTTTCGTCACTCTGGTGGACATGAGCCCGACTCTACTGTGGGAGTCCTAAATTTTTATTCACCTAGGGCAGGGATCTCCTGACATCGTACAGGCTCGAGACCATCGCTTAACGTCCCATCCGAAGGACGGCGTGCTTGTTTATTTTACCTCCCAGATAAAATAAACTAAGGGCCTCGGCCGGGTTTCGAACCCACGATATATAATACCACTAATCTTACACTCTGTGTATCTGCGGTTGTTTGAGTACTTTGAACACGATAACTCCTGATTGAATGAATGTATCGTATCAACACAACATTTAGTATGATGACTTAGTCCTTAAATAAGACACCTATCGATTTTTAAACAATTCGATGAATTGGTTACAGAGGAAGAACGAAAACTTATTTGTGTGTTGGGTTGGTATGATAGGAGCTTTCTAGGCTCTACTCAAGGAAGGGCAGATATTCTAATAACATGAAGTGCCTACACAACAAAGAGTGTATCCGCGAACCTTATACGAAAACGTTTGATTAATAACGTCGAGGAGAGAAGGATATTGTACTCCTTAGCTCCTCTTGTACGCCAAATAAGATCTCTTCAATCTCTGTCATCCACCTTATCTCCCTGAATATTTCCAGGCCACACAGATGAATAATTTTTTTGACATTTCTTTAAAGAATGAAGTATTTCTCTCTTCTGTCATTTGACTCCAGCATTCAATCCAAAATCCTTCGTACAATAGCCATTGCTCCTTATTACATCTCCAACAAAACCCTTCACACTGATCTCAATATTCCCTTTATCACTGAATTAGTTGAAGTTAGTTAATTATTGTGACACATGTTCGGGCTTTAACTATGAGGTGATAAGCCTACTACCAGAGCGCTCTTTCGTTCTGGTGGACATGACCCCGACTCTACTATAGGTGTCCTCAATTTTGCCTACCCAGGTTTATTCACCTAGGGTAAGAGGGATCTTTACGACCAATTTTTATCTGATGAGATGATGGACATGTGTCACAATAATTAACTAACTTTAACTAATTCGTAGACAGACGGAATATTTTGATCAGTGTGAAGGGTTTTGTTGGAGATGTAATAAGGTAATAATGTGGTGTTATATATTATTATAGGTAGGTAGTTATTATGACTCATGCCCGGGCTTTAACTACAAGGTCATATCGCCTACTAACAAAGCGCTCTTTCGTTACTCTGGTAAACATGAGCCCGACTCTACAATGCGAGTCCTAAATTTTGCCTACCATACATGTTTATTCACATAGAGTAGAAGTCGTTAACGAGTTCCTGATATCGTACTGGCTCGAAACTATCGCTTAACGTCCCATCTGAAGGACAGCGTGCTTATGTTTATTTTATCTCCCAAATAAAATAAACTTATGGCCTTGGCCGGGTTTCGAACCCGCGAACTCAATTATTATATATATTTTTATTGTGTCTATTGCCATTAAAAAGTGCATTAAAAAAATTAATCTTTTTTTTTTTTTACATGATCAGTTAATAATGTTCATCTACAGCTGTAAGTCGTTAACATAGTTGTCAAGATTTATTCTGCTAACAAACACGGAAATATACAGTAGTTGAGTTGGTCTGCTACGGTTTGTTTGTCCTCCAGTTGTTTGTCAGAACGGTTTGTGTACACAAACAAACCTCATCTAAGTGCCTCTTATCCTTTCTTCTTCCTATGTCAACACGTTTCTTTTCATATTGGTTGACTCCTCCAGAAGGCAATTCGTTCTATACAGTTTCAGAGGAAAGGTCCACAAATCCAAGATGGTGGATCGAAAATCAGAAAAAAAATGTCGGTGAATCACGGGCAATGTACTTCCCCAGTACGAATTAATTGGGTTTTCGTTTCCCTCCAAAAACAATCGACATTGTTTCCAGGTCGGAAGGAGGTCCCTGATTCCAAAAACGAAAAGAAAAAAACCTCTATCAGTGTGTGTCTTTGAACACAATAACTCCCAATGAATTGAGTCTATCAACACGAAATTTTATGTGTGTATCCAGAACCCTCTAAGGACGACATTTATTGATTTTCGTCCAAATAGGCCCAAAGGAAAGGTCGGTTAGGGGGGAGGCTTAACAAAAAAACTCTAATAACTGCCGTTGTAATGAATATGTTAACACTATATTTCATATGTAAATTCAAAGCCCTAAAAGCTTATTAATTTTCAGCAGAATCAGTCGATAGGAAGGGGGATCAGAGGAGGGCTCAACTCAAAAACCCCAAAAACTGCCGTTGTAATGAATGTGTTAACACTAAATTTCGTGGAGCAAAAAGTTAATTGATTAATTCAATCTGGGGAAGTACGTTGGTGGTGATTCACCGACGCATTTTTTTTTATGGTTATTCTATTATTTTTGAACAATGAGAAAAAGTTGGTCTCTGTTTGAAGTTCCATTTCATCCTTCCTGTTATGCCCTTCTGTCTCTATAAACTTTACCCTCACCGCAGGGGTAGTATACCCCTTGATTTAAAGACGCTTCGCCCGCATCCCATTCTCTCCCTCCACTCTAATCTCCTTAATACTAACCTCTCCCCAGGAGGGAAGATTCATCGTACTTCTCTCTCAACGTTTTTCAGCCCATTCATATAAAATACCTCACTATTTTTAGCCCATTCACATCTTCTACTAAATTTTGATTTCTACAGTAATTTCCCTAAAAAAATATCAAAAGGTCCCTAAAAAATTATCAAAAGTTCAAGACTTAAAAAAAATTTCAATTAATAATTTTTTTATTTGAATTTCTTCTAAATTTACTAAAGAGATGCCATATTGTTTTCATGAATTTGCAAAAATGGGGGGGGGGGGGGGGGGGGTAGTCTAAGGACAAAAACTCTAATAACTGTCATTGTAATGACTATATCGACTCGAATTTTCATTTGTAAATTCAAAAATTCAAAGCCCGACAAGGATGACATTAATTGATTTTCAGTGGAATCATCCGATGGGGTGGAGGGATCAGAGGAGCCTCAATCATCCGATGGGGGTGGAGGGATCAGAGGAACCTCAATCATCCGATGGGGGTGGAGGGATCAGAGGAGCCTCAATCATTCGATGGAGTAGAGGGATCAGAGGAGCCTCAATCTTCCGATGGGGTAGACGGATCTGAGGAGCCTTAATTATCCGACGGGGTGGAGGTATCAGAGGAGCCTCAATCATCCGATGGGGTGGAGGCATCAGAGGAGCCTCAATCATCCGATGGGGTAGATGGATCAGAGGAGCCTCAATCATCCGATGGGGTAGATGGATCAGAGGAACGTCAACTTTCATAGAAAACATCGTATTGTCAGAAATAGCAGGGTTGACTGTTAGTTTCTGTTCAACTAATAACATTAGAGTCCTGTTTTTCTTCTCTTCTCCTTCAATCATCTTTCTCCTTACGTCACAAGAAACAGACACAAATACAAAAAACATGAATCTACCTCCTTTACTCAAACTTGATCCATTAATCACTTATTTTCTTGTCTTATTTTTTCCTATTTTTTTTTTCTTTTTATAACTTGGAAAGCCTTTCACAATAGTACAATGATAAATTTACTTTTATTTTTTTGATTTATTGGCTATTTACTTACTATTTACGAATTAATTGATTAAACAAATTAAATTTACCTCTCTTTCCAAAATCATATGTAAGGATTTCTTAGTCTTCATACTAAATCTAAATCATTAGATCGGCAGTTTTGAGTTAAGCCCTCTCCTCTGATCCTCCTCTTTTCATTGGCCGATTTCGCTGAAAATTAATATGTGTCGTCCTTATGGAGTTTTGTATTTAAATATAAAATGTCATGTTGATACATTCATTACATCGGTAGTTATTAGAGTTTTTGTGTTAAGCCCCTGGCCTAATCCACCCTTTCCTTTGTCAGATTTGACTGAAAATCATTAGGTGTCGTCCTTGTAGAGTCCGAGACATATGGATTAGAATTAACAATGTACAAAAAGTTAAAAAAAAAAATGAATAAATATGTTGAACCTGGGAGGAGCTTAAATGTCCAGTCCCAAAATTCAAAAATAATAAAGAAATAAAAACAAATTAAATGGAAATAAACAATATATATTTGTATGTAAGAAACGTAAAGAAATAACAAATAATCTTGGAATATTCATGAAAAAATGTCATAAAATAAAAATTATACTGCACAAGAGTACTAGCAATTATTGGCCAATAATAAACTAGAATTAATAACGGTGGGGGGCCCCCCATGAGCACACAGTTCCGTCCAAAATTCTCAGCAAATTTTCTGTGGGTCTCGATGTAGAGACAGGCCACAGTCGTGTTAGTGGCGGCATAGAGGTGCATGGGACCTTGCTGGATGCAAGTAGATGCGTGTGTGCAGTGTAGGGTGCACACCTCACTGGTCATGAGTAGATGGAATACTGCCCTCTCTAGGCTTATCATAGGTAATCCTCTCCTATGTCTATAGAGATGGTTTCTAGGGGGTGGGCCTTTTTTTTATAAATAAAAATATTCATCTTGAGTTTACAAAATATAAAAACAAAACAATACACTAAATTTAAATTAAAAGAAAATTATTTGCTGGCGCAAACAGATAAACTTTTGACGTGAAATCGTCTATTCGCTCATTAAGCACAGTGATAGCCGGTCAAACTTTCTTGTGTTACAAAATGCCGTCAAATTTCAATCGATAATAACTACGAGACTAATAATGCGATAACAACGGTTGAGGTCACAATGGATAGAGCATGTCTGTACGTGTTTGTTGTTGACTGTGACGTCGGGCTAGTGTGGGCGCCGGCGGATGATTGTTGCGAATTAGCGTTGTGTAAAATTAGAAATTAGTGTAGCGTGATAACGCGTTTAGATAGGACGTTGATTCGGGTGTCATTGTAAAGAGCTTGAGGAGCACTACTAGGACTCAAAGTGAAACAATAAAAATATTCACCGAAATATATGTAAAAATCAGTATTCAATTGAAAATTGCAAAAAAATTAAAGATGTCTCATATGAATCGTAAATATGCGCGGAATTATAGAAAATCAGAGGAAAGCTCGCATCAAAAGGAATTTAAAAAACCTAATTAAAAAAATGCAAGAGCTACGGCAGCATCGAAAACGAATTAAAAAACACTTGTTATGATTTTATCCCGACGTTTTCACGGAAAATCTACGGCGTGGACCTTGACTACGCCTAAATATTTTTTTCATTTTTGGAATTTGAGGTCGGAAAACAATAATTTTGGTGAAAACTAAACCGATTACATAACCTCCCTTACACTTCGTGTAGCTTCGAAAGTAAAAAAAGCTTACTTCCTTGGAATTGTTGGCCATATCTCCTACTTTCTGGAGATGTAAACTGTAGTAAATTAAAATAAGAAAAGAACATGGACACCGAATAGGATTGGAATTTGAAATTTGAGATAAGATGTCACTCATTTACATCTGATTATTGGTTTTAGAGGGAAAGATAATTTAAATTGATTAATTCGTTCTGGGGAAGTACATAGTCAGTGATTCACGGCGACAGTCACCGAAAACCGTTTTAATAACACGTCTCGAAACCAAATTTAGACTTGATTTACGTGGAAACTATTATTTTGGGTATTGTTAGAAGCTTTGTATCTCAACAAAATTACCTTTCGGGACGATAATGTACCTACCCTTTAAGATATTCAATAAAAAATGAACCCCCCTGGGTAATAAAGTAGACTCAAAATTTAATTTCAGCCTTATGTAAATCTTTGTACATAAAATTGTAGAAGGGCTGTAAACCAAAAATATTAGTGTAATATGATGGAGGGGGGGGGGGGGGGGGGCTAAGGGGAGTTTAAGTAGAATCGTATCTGATTTGCAGTACTTTGGGCTTAAAGAGGGTGACTTGATGAAGTCCCCTTCTCCTGCCTACTGGACAGAAAGAGTAGAAAAAAATATGTGTTGAAAGGCCGATTCCCGATTAAAAGATTTTTTATTTGGCCATAAACATAAGCGCTATCTTTTAAAATGTATGTATGTCTCATTTTTATCTAAATATATTTTAGTTAGACATATGTGATCCTTCATTCCAAATTTCATGTTCATAGCTACAATCGTTTTTGCGGTAGAACGCTTACAACTTTCCAATCACATACTCATACACCTATACACTTACAGACATAGCGAAAATGATCAGTACATAGTCAGAGGACCTTCCGTTGAAACCTCGATCAACGGTTGGTTGCTTCCAAGCGGTACCACCAACTGGGATTCGATTTACTTGCACCAGCACCAGAAGTCAGCTGCTGGGACCAGAGCGAAATAGTAGACATTCCATTTCCTCCCCTATTCCAAGGAACTAACTCCACCCTAGACCAAATTCCACCCCAGTAGGATTAGTGATGAGCAAACGCAAGACCAAGACCAAGACTGATTTTGCTCATCACTTGTTATTGTTATTTATTTTTTTCTCTCTTTCACGAGACACGGCAGTGTCTCTGGCCAAGTCCGAAAAAAATGTCGAATGACACTGCTGTGTTCCTTTTCTCGTGACACCAAATGCCACTTTTTGCATAGAAAAAAGTATATTATTCATTAAGAAAATTCTGTTTTTTCCGACATAGCGGACTGGAGAACTCAGAGCTGAACAAAATAAAAAAAAAGTAGCCAAAAAGAATCATTTTTGACCAAGTTTCGAAGGGAAATAACTTTTTTTTCTTTTTCCTTTTTCAGTGTCAGGGCGTCCGGATGACGTCATCAGTGTTAATATATGAATTTTTTTAATTGTATAATAAATATCATTTGATCTATATATGCAAAGATAAAGATAAAAATATATATATATATATAATAAAAGAGGGCGCTGGTAGCTCAGTGGTATGCGTGCTTGACTTCTGAGCTCAAGGTCGTGGGTTCGTAACCCGACCGAGGCCGTTAGTTTATTTTATCTGGGAGGTAAAATAAACTTAAGCACGCCGTCCTTCGGATGGGACGTTAAGCGATGGTCCCGAGCCTGTACGATGTCAGGTACTCGTTAAAGATCCCTACCCTAGATGAATAAAAAAATTTAGGGTAGGCAAAATTTAGGACTCCCACAGTAGAGACGGGCTCATGTCCACCAGAGTGACGAAAGAGCGCTCTGGTAGTAGGCGATATGACCTCGTAGTTAAAGCCCGGGCATGAGTCATAAAACCTAACCTAACCTATATAATAAAAAATAACCCAATATTATAACGATAACGAAAAGAAGACAGCAACGATAAAATACATTCAGGAAATTGATAAAAATAAGTAAAAAGTTTGTTTGTGTTTGTTATTACGTGTTCAAACCTGCCCCAGTTTTCTAACCAATTCCAGTTTACTAACTGCTAATAAATTGTTTACATAGTATGTACTACAAAACTCTTTGTTATTGTATTATAATCTAATGGTTCAAATACCATTGTATTGGATTTATATCACAAATTTTCATGAATCAAACTTATGTTCATTATTTACATAGGCAGACATTTTTTCGTACTTGGCCGTGCTTTTCAGTTTTACTGAATAACTAGCAATTCTCACCAGTTTTTTCTTAATTTTTCAACTTTATTTCTCAAATATTTTAAACAAGTGCACTCTCATTAAGTACTTTTATTCCTCAAATTTTCGCTAGTCGAGCATTTTCTTAAAAATCTCGCCAGCCTCGACACTCACGTAGTGATAAGCAAACGCAAGTCGGCGCAACTCCTGGTATCATAATCATGTCAAGTATTAGCGAAGTATACAGCGCCGGCAACGGATTTGAAGTTAGTGGGCGTGAAATTCCCCCGTATATATATATATTTTAGGTATGCCAAATTCTCTCGGTTGAAATTCAAATTGAATTGCTAATCAAAGGGTCAGTCCAAAGGAGGAAAGGGCTCATTATGAATACCCAACTGGAAGGGTCTAATCCAAGGATTAGGAACAATGGTTGGCTCTGTTTGTTTTGAAAAGGGGAAGGTATATATCAAAGTCGTTATCTGAGACAGAGGGGAGACAACCCTGAGTAGAGAGAGAGAGAGAGACAACCCTTATTTACAGAGACTGTCGGGATCCAGCCAATGCTGGCACTGCTCCGATAGGGGTAGGTGACAATGCAAGAGTCTCCGAAATCAGAAATAAATCCTTACCTTACATTATACAGTAGAACCTCTATAAGTCGAACATCAAGGGAGACGCCAAAAAATTCGAGTTATAGAGTTTTCGACTTATGGAGGATTTCGACAGGCGGATTTTGATTCGACTTGTAGAGATTAAGATTCATTCTAACTAATTTTGAGTTAGAGAGGTGAAATAAATAAAAATTCAAGTTACAGAGGTAACAAACATATTTATAATTATTATAAATCAACATTATTTCAACATCCTTAACATAAAAAATACGTAGTATATGTAGGTATTAAAAAAAGTCAGTAATTTTTTTTTGCTTTAGATAATTGGTAATCCTATTTATTGTAGATGTACTCCTAAATTGTTTTCTAAGAAACAATGGTGTACATTGTCGGCAAATTCTTAAAGTCGGTAACTTATTTTTCTTCGAACTACAGAGGTTTCAAATAATCGAGTTGTAAAGGTTGTAAAATAAAACATTGCTATGTTCGAGATACTGAGGTCCAATTTATTTTTTTGAGTTATAGAGGGAAAATATGTACCAAAATGGCTTGTAGGGACTCACTGATTATTTCGACTAATAGAAGGTTGAGATTTCGAGTAATGGAGGTTTTGGGGCTTGAAGGAAAAGGAACAAAACTTTTTTTCGAGTTTTGGAGATTTTCGACTTATCGAGGTTCGACTTAAAGAGGTTCTACTATATATAGTAAAAAATAAATAAAAGTGGGTGTGCAGTTAGTGTAGAGTTAGCATCAAACCATATGTTAAATGCCAATACTACATCCTCTCTTCTCCTACACGATCGTCTTAATATTCACAGTACTTCACTGGCTTCTTAATCCTGGATCTTAAATCATACGGGGTCCATGTACCCCCAGACTCTGCAGGATCTGTCTCTTCCTGATTTGTCCTCTCCTCACCATGGCTCCTGTCTTCTTCCTCCCGTGGTTCTGTCCTCTTGACTTCTTCACCTTCCATATCCTGTTCCTCTTCCTCTACAGTCCTTTTCGCTCCACCTCCCATAGGAATAAGGTGTTTTCTGTTTCTCCTTACATCTCTTGACGTAACCACATATGACCGAGGGTGCATTGTACTCCCACGAATTTCCCCTGGTCTTTTTAAATCAGGAATCCAAACAGTGTCCTTTGACAACGGAGTTGGCAAAGCTCGAGCTCCTTTTCTGTTGTCGAAATTTAATATGTAGTTCGTTTTAATTGTACATTTTTTTCAAATATGCGAAAATGGTTGGAGGTGACAAAAATGACCAGATAACCCCACACCTGACACCATGTAGAGTTAGCATCAAACCATATCTTAAATACTATACGTTTACAAACCATATGTTAAATACCAACATTACAATTAGTACACACGTTTGAAGTGTAACTTCCGTACCTAACTCTTCTAGTTTCAGTTTCTCTTTGTGCTAATAGACTATATTTTTATTTTAACTATTTTTATTAACATTGGTACAAGGTAGAAAATAATTTAATTCAGGAAATTTTTTCAGTCATATAATATGTTGGTAACAATTTTTATTTACATTTTTTTTTTTTTTTTTTTTTTTTGGCTTTATGTACGGTGCATATTAGCCATGTCAATGTGTTATATATAATTATTTAAGACATCCATGGCCCCGGGAGGGAGTTCTATCTACGAAATAAAACTCACTCCCGGACGGGATTCGAACCCGCAAACCATAGTGAGACCATGCGACCAAAGCCCTACGCTCTAGCCCGCACGGCCACCATGGCCCCCTTATTTACAGTTGTTTACATTAATTTATTAACTTATAGATATTGCCTTAAATATATTATTATAAATATGAAATAGATTAACTTATTGATAAATTAAGTGTTTTGTACATTTGACTCTGATGATGGAACATAATTTTCGTGTGTAACGCATGACACAATGGGCTTTTGATAACTTAATAAGTAAGAAATATAAGGCAGTGGAGGGCGCCGGTAGCTCAGTGGTATGCATGCTTGACTTCTGAGCTCAAGAACGTGGGTTTGAAACCCGACCGAGGCCCTTAGTTTATTTTATCTGGGAGGTAAAATTAACTTAAGCACGCCGTCCTTCGGATGGGACGTTAAGCGATGGTCCCGAGCCTGTACTGTGTCAGGTACTCGTAAAAGACCCCTACCCTAGGTGAATACAAATTTAGGGTAGGCAAAATTTAGGACTCTCACAGTAGAGTCGGGCTCATGTCCACCAGAGTGACGAAAGAGCGCTCTGGTAGTAGGCGATATGACCTCGTAGTTAAAGCCTGGGCATGAGCATAAACCCTAACCCCAACCCTATAAGGCAGAGTTTGCACTTTATCTAAATATCTTGCAAATACAGCGTTTATGGTTTTACCGTAAGTGGTCGTAGACTGTTGTTTATTAATTAAAAGTAAATACGATTATTGTAAATCGTAAAATTGTTTTCGGAATCGTACAAAAGAATAACGGTTATAAAACAAAAATTAACTATTTAAATTTTTTATCTCCATTTTAATTTTTTTTTTTTTTTTTTTTTTTTTTTTCATTGCATTGTGTACATTTTATGCGATACACAATGAATTTAACACAATAAGTACCCTACTTATTTGATGCACAATAAGTAATTTTAATGCGTTGCACACTAAAAAAAAAATTCATTAATTCAAACACAAACCGACAAGAAATACACATGTATTGAAGTATCACAAGTGAAAGGTTAAAGTAGCTAAAGTGAAGGGTGTGCACAGGTCAGTGTGCGTCTGGAATGTTACGATTTTTCGTTTGCGTTTTGGAGGGGGAAAACGCTGCATCTACCTCAAAATTTCCTGCTATAACTAATGTAACTAAGTTACACTTCAAAGCTGTGATGTCGGGGGTAAAACAACGTTTGGAAGTACGTACATGCTATTGATTCAATGAAGATTTTTTTGAAAGATAAAAAAAAAATTTTTTTAATCCTTTAGTTTGGACCTTAAGATGCTTGATTCGCTCTAGATGGAAGCAAAGCGTCTGATTCCAGTAAATTGGAAAGTGACCAATTGGAATTTGTGTAGAACATATTAAAAGAATTATTTGTAAACAATATTTATGAGCGACAGTAGATCTAAAGACGTTACATTTTCATAATTACCAAACCACAATATCGTTTACTCCCCGCTCATGCATACTGCATGAAATGAGGGAATAAGATAAAACTCTTCCTGATGTTTATTTAGTTTGTCTTTGAATCCTTAATTTGAAGGAAAATTTAATTAAGAAAAGTAGGCCACTGGTTTGCTATAGCCGCCATGCTCCATTAAATGAAAACTCTAATTGCATTTAAGGAACAATAGGATGGACTAATGAAGAGAAGACAAAGAAAGTAGAAGGAATATGCAAGTGGCCAATTCTGTTTTAGATGCTTTACATTCAGCCAATTCTGTTTTAAAAACGTTCCATTCAGCCAATTGTGTTTTAGAAACCTTCCATTCTGCCAATTCTGTTTTAGAAACCTTCCGTTCAGCCAATTCTGTTTTAGAAACCTTCCATTCAGCCAATTATGTTTTAGAAACGTGTTCCATTCAGCCAATTATGTTTTAGAAACCTACCGTTCAGCCAATTCTGTTTTAGAAACCTTCCATTCAGCCAATTATGTTTTAGAAACGTGTTCCATTAAGCCAATTATGTTTTAGAAACGTGTTCCATTCAGCCAATTCTGTTTTAGAAACCTTCCGTTCAGCCAATTCTGTTTTAGAAACCTTCCATTCAGCCAATTATGTTTTAGAAACGTGTTCCATTCAGCGTATTCTGTTTTAGAAACGTTCAATTCAGCCGAGGAGGGGCTCAACTCATATAATCAACTAACTGTCGATTTATTGAGTATATCAATTTGAAATTTAGTATTAGGATTCAAAGGTCTCTGATTAAGACACCCATTGATCTTCAGTCAAATCGGTATAATGGTCTCGCGAGGGAGGACGGAAATTTAATTGATGCATTCACTCTGGGGAAGTACATTGCCGTTAATTCACCGACAACTTTTTATTTTTTTGTTGATACTTTTTGACCATTTTTCTTTTGTTACAGATACAGAAGAAAATGGAATAGAAGGACAGTTGATAAGCAGATAGAAGGTTTACAGTTGGAACTGAAGAAGGAACGAACAGGGACGAAGAAGAAGAAACAATGGAACTGGAGGAGCTGTGAGAGTTGATGGATAGTGGATAGAGAGGGATGTTCGGGACGAGGATTCGGTCGTGGATGGAAGCGCACATCGTGCGAGCCCGCAAGAAACAGTCCAGGTCCAAGAACAAACTAAAGAGTCAGGAATCACCACACATCACCGTTTCCATTGTAAGTACAATAATGTAGTTTATTACTTAAGTTCATTTTAATTACTCTTCTAGTCTACCTCCACTGCAGGACCGTTGGTTGGGTAAAAATTGCGGGACAAGTAATATTATTCCTAAATGGCCTCCACGGTTCTTATTAATTGTTCAGAGACTGGTGATACCCTCTACTATAGTCCGGCTGATGAAAGATGTCAGCTGGTGAAGGATGGTTGAGGTGGAAGGGGGTGAATATGTTTTGTTTCATCCGCCTGATTCCACTGATTATTTTCTGGTTAATTTTGTATAATATCATGGTCATCCAATAAGTAATTTTATTATTTGTTATTTATTATTATTTTATTAATTTTTTATTTACATCTGTTTTTTATACATGAGGTAGTATATTACAGATGGAGGTTGGCATAATGCATGGTACTGGAAATTAGAAGAATAAAGAATAGAAATAATTTCATTATTTGTGCAGAAAGATTGTTTAAGGGGGCCGGTAGCTCAAAGGTAACGTACTTGCCTTCAGAGCTCAAGATCGCGGGTTGGATACCCGGTCGAAACCCATGGGTTTTAATCTGGGATGTGAAACACCTTTGTGCCCTCCATCCTTCAGATAGGACGTTTCGAGCCTGTATGATGTCAGGTACTCTTTAAAGAGTAGTCAAATTTAGGACTCTCAGTAAAGTCGTGCTCATCTCCACCAGAGCGACGAAAGAGCCACTCTGTTAGTAAGCGATATAACCTCGTAGGTAAGAACAGGTAGCATGCTAGCCTTCTGAGTTCAAGATCGCGGGTTCGAAACGCGGAGGTGAAAAAACCTAGAGCATGCTCATGTCCACCAGAGCGACGGAAGAGCCCTCTGGTAGTAGACGATATGACCTCGTAGTCATAATAACTAACTATTCTATTTTTTTTATATTTTTTTAGATTGAAATGCATATTTATCTATGAAGAAAAAATATCTTGAACCAATTTAATTAATATCATGTGAGATTTTTAAATTTTTTCACCTTTCTGTTTGAGACACAGTTCACAGAGTTTGTGCATTATTTGCAAAGCTTTCCCTGTGTCTATTCGTATATATAATTGCTATAATAATATAAATGTTTCAAAAAAAATAATAATAATAATAATTAACTCATTGGCACATATCTATACTTATAGCTAGCTACATGAAGTATAGGGGAAGTTATGTAATTGTTCAGAAATTGGATGTTGAGTTTTCCACGAGATTTGATGTTTTCTGACTGATTCCGAAAAATGAGAAAAAAATACATTTCATATGTGATAGTAAGATGTTGTGGGACGAGATTTCTCATAGAAATAAAAGACGTTGTCTTCCCACTGTTTTATATTTGACCAGAACCGGTTTTCGTTGCAACAGCGTCATCCTGAGTAGTACATCCCACCCACACAGCACAGCGGTTAAGGGACAACTGGCATAGCTCTAAGGGGGATGGGATAGCTAGGTTCACTCACTCTCTCTTTAAAATTTTATATTAGGTATACCTGGCTATCCCCACCCCTTAGAGCTATGCCAGTTGTCCCTTAACCGCTGTGCTGTGTGGGTGGGGTAAATTTATAATTTTTATTTTGTTACTCTGTACCCTGATGCTTCAAGAGTTATTTATACTTATCATTATTTGTATATTTTATTATTCTATCATAGATGAACTACTGATGATGATACTGTTTCGTCGAAAACCGGTTCTAGTCTAAAATAAAACAGTGGGAAGACAACGTCTTTTATTTCTATGAAAAATACATTTCTGCCTGTATGTGTGTCTGTAAACACGATAACTCGAATGTATCAACACAGAATTTAGTATGAGGTAGACATGTAATAGTAAGGGAGGTACATTCGCGGTAATTCATAAAAAAAATAAGAAAATTCCAATATTTTTTTTTGGGTGCCGGCAGAAGAGTGGGGTTGTGCTTGGGTTCCAAACCAAGTCTTTTTTTTTTTTTTTTTTTTTGTTATATGGGCTAAAAAGAAAAAGAGATCTTGAGCATGCTGTCCTTCAGAGACGTTAAGCGATATCAAATATTCAATAAAACCCCTTACCCTAATTAGACCTGACTAGCCAAAATTTTAAAGTTCCGCATGAATTCAGAAGCGATATGACCAGGGCATGTCTCACAAAAACAAAATATACAAACTGTTTTTTGCTTGTTTACATGTTATTCACCTTAAAGCAATATGATCACGCAAATGTGCACAATTTCGTTTAAATTTTATGAATAAAAATATATAAGTGTGCTCTCATATTCATATAAGAAAAAATTTAATGATTTTCACTGTAAAATGTCTTCGCACTGCTTGAACACAGAAGGTGCACACAAAAATAATTATTTTTAAAGTTATAGGTCATTAAAATATAGCCAGGGTGTTTCAAGAATCATGCTCACCTCCAAAACTTGTCTTAATATTTGTAATTTTTCGACCTGCCTTTTTCCATTAGGTCGAGTATAATAAAAAGATGTGTAAAATTTTGGTGTACTAAAAAATTTTCAAAACTAGCATTTACCGTCATTTTTATCAAAAATTTCAAATAAGAACATGTGGTCATTCCATATTTTTAATCTACCCGCCAAAACAGACATTTTAGTTCACTTATGCTGATCAATACCTACAGTAAAAGTTTTATGCAAGGATAAGATTTATATATATCTATCACCTGCATATATATTTTTCTTCGCTTTTACACTATGAATATCTGCAAAAATAAATAAGACAGAAAAACTATAATCTTAGAAAAGAAAAATGAAACTTGAAAACATTTAAAGAAAGATTTTTTTTTGTGACAAAAAAAAATGGCCAAATTGTATGAAAACCCCTATTACTTTGCCAAAATATCTTTTCGGTGCTGCATCAGGGATAATTCTGATTTTACATTGCTGTAGCTCTGTACTGAAATATACAATTTGAAGGGTAGATTAAAAAAAATTGAATAATATAAAAAACTTATTCTCTCATTTGAAATTCTTGCTAACAATTACGTTATAGGCTTTTTTTTAAGAGTATCACCAAATTGTATTCTTGATTCTGATTTTGTACCTGATACTGAAACTAATGAAAACATTCCGAAAATGGGGGTGAACAAGATTCGTGGTACACACACACATATATATATATTTATTTGTTTTTCATCACACATAACCAAATAATTTATCTTTGCTCTTCGCAATTGTGATGCTGCTTTTGAATTATTCAAAAATTTGGTACAATTTTTTAACCTCGTTAAAAGTATTTTTGCATTGTTAATTTGGGCTTTTGTGCGCCTATTTCATTCATTCCATATGTATGAAAGAAAATATATTATAAGCAGGGTGAATAAGGAACGAGTCCCATTTGAGGAAAATTATATTCTAGGTAAATATTATTCAAAAGAATTACTTTTTTTTCATATTTCTATGTATTATGTAATTCTTATGAGAAAATAAGGATGAAAAAAATGAATTGTAACGAGATCAAGCATAAATTATGATAATAGAATTCAATTCGTATGTTAGCTTAACCTGCATAACATCATAGAATTAAGAATATATCTGCAATATTTACAAATAATGGGAATTGAAGTTCATGTATGAGGTCATTTTTTAGGTCAACGAGTTCTGTATTTTCTTTCATTGACAGATCCAGTGACTAATGATTGTAATGATGAACTTTTGTATCAATATATCGGGAAATATCGTGTCCACAGATATAAATTTTTAATTTTTTTTGATTCAGGGGATTAGAAAACAGAATTTTTTTGTGAAAGCTCATTATCGAAATTTTGACTAAATAAATAAATGTTTTCCATATTTCGTATAATAATTATTATTATTTCCGTTAAACTATAGCAAAGATACATCATAAAAATGTGTAGATCAAGATATTTTTAAAAATTAGATTGAAAAATGATTAAATTATATTAAATCCGGTAGCACTAACGGTGACTTTCTTGTCTACTGAGCTTACGATCGCGGGTCGGGCGTGAGTCATAAAGCCCGGGCATGAGTCATTAAAGCCCGGGCATGAGTCATAAAAACTAACTAACCAATATAATGTAATATAACACTTTGTTTAGAATGAGAAGCGAGAAGATGTTAGTGGAGGCCTTACCAAAGAGAACAGTGAGTACAGCGTTCGGAAGGTTACTGAGGTGAGTGGAGCAGGACCTCATCTGTCTTCTCCTGAGTCTGCCTACTCGACGGGGTACTCGACTGACGGCACCTCGCCCGGAGCCTCTCTCCCGCCAGAGTACTACATCAACCTCAGGACAGGCAAACACTACGTACAGGTAACCATCCCCACATCCATGTAGATTATATCAACTAATAATAATAAATTAAAGCCCAGCTAGCTCAGAGGTAATAATAATTTATTATTATTATTATTCTTTATTTATTTATAAGTAAAATACACATATACAAATAATTCGAAAATTAAAAATTTTATACCAAAGATCTCTTGGTCAGATGACCGTCAGAGTGTAGTCGTCATAATTTACAAATAAAAAAGAAATTAAGTACATCTATCACTTAGCGTTCAAGTATAGAACAACAAAATACAATTACGACTTGTTTAAAAATCAAATTATACCTTCGTCTAAGTACATAATAAATTGTATTTACGAACAAGTAAGGATCTTATCAATATAAATATATATCTTTGACCTTTAAAATTTAAAGATCAAAATAATCATAATCTTCTGGTTCGGTATAATAATATTAATTTCAGATATTAATTGTGAATCATAAGATTTGAGCCTAGTTATAATAAATGTTATAAAATGATAATAAAATTAATCCGACTTCAAAAGATTAATAAATTTTAAAAGTCATAATATTTATATATTTTTTTTTTATATTAACGATACAAGATCCGATTATAGGACACATAATAAATTAGATCCAATTTTTTACCAATAAGATAAAAAAAAAACTGTATTGAAGATTTGTACATATATTTTTTAAATATACAGCCTTAAATCCTTTAAATCGGCTTGTCTGTGGTTTAAAATTTATTTACAAGTAAAAAACAAATACATTTTGACAATAATCTAGAGAAAAAAACTAAAATATTCAAAAATATATGTAATAACAGAGAAGTTATATCGGTATAATAATCATAATAAATCTTAGAATATAAACACACAAACAATAAAGAAATAATAAGAGATCATTGATCATAATATTTCTAATTTTAATGAATACAATGGATATTATTATTTTTTTTTATAATAAATATTTTATGTTTATATTTTTTTTTGATATATCTTCTTTCATGTCGATATTTCGGTTCGATTGCGCCTCTTCCTCAGGCCACAAAGAATGATATAGTTTTGAAACTTTTTTTATTTATTAATAATATTAATAAAAATATTAAATAAATATACTTTGATGGTTCTGTTTTTATCTAAATAATTTCGTTCGGTGGTTA
This sequence comes from Aradus depressus, assembly GCA_963662175.1. Taxonomy (NCBI): domain Eukaryota; kingdom Metazoa; phylum Arthropoda; class Insecta; order Hemiptera; family Aradidae; genus Aradus; species Aradus depressus. Next base: position 15,558,215 of record OY759224.1, on the reverse strand, counting down.
ATAAAATGAAGGTGGATGGGGACAATTTTTTTCGTTCTGTTTCTATATTTTTTACTACTTTGTACCAAATCAACAATTTCCAGTCTATACATTAACAAATGTAATTTTAAAATTATCAGAATACATATTTATGTTTGAATACATTTCATATATATTAAATAATAATATAATTTTTACTGAAATGGATTATTTTCAGTGTGTATAAAACATACACTTATTATATGTATACATAAAATGTTTAAAAGGGACCTTCAAATTACTTTTGCACTTGATTCTATAATTTTCTGCCTCGCTGTTGCCATCATATTGTAGAGTTTAAAAGCTGACGTATTTAATTAACTATTTTACCTTCTCATAAAACCATAAACCTCTGTTTATGATGCACGTTTCAAAATGAAGACTATAATTTCTTGGATACTTGAAAAGATAGTTAAAAAAATGGAACATTACTTATTTTATTCCATTTAATATGACTCTGTTAAAAACCTTTGCCTTTCAGTTTAAGATGAACTTCATTGAAATAAATAAAATAGACTTGTTTTCGAAATATTGTATATTTCAAAATAAATTATATATATAATTATATGATCATCATCGTCAGGTTTAGTTATAAATTAAGTTAATTTTTGTATAAAAATGTTATGGAATAGACTATATTTCAAATAATTTTCACCTCCCATCCATTAACACCCGTCAACTGTCGATAATCAAAGTCCTATAATCGAAACTTGCCTTAAAGATCGGATTCTTCCTTTTTAACCCCCGACACAAAATTAGCAGTGTTATAAGCCTTTGTCGGTGAGGGTGTCTGCCTGTGGCATCGTAGCTCCAAGACATCTGAACCTATTTCAACGCTTTTTTTTTGTTTTTAAAGCTAGTATTTGCGAGATGGTTCTTAGCCATGTTTGCTAGAAATGGGATATGCTGTTTCCAAGATATTCAGGTTTCATCGGAGCCTGTATAGGGATCTCGGCCTCTATTACAGCTAGAGACTTGGAGTTGGACCTCAAATGTTTATAAGGCCTCTCTTCTAAGTCCTTCAATAAAATTTTTTATTTAATTTTTTTTGTTTTTTAGTAATTAGACAATATAATGTTAAAAAAAAATAATTTATTATATTATTACAATAACTACTCATTGACTGATTTGATATTTTCAGAAGACGGGGAACACAGTAGACACGGGTGAGGGGAGGGTGACCCCAGGCAGAAGACGACGTGAGGAGACCAAGAGGCGTCGGGAGGATGAAGGAGTTCCAGGGTCGTCAACAGAAGAGGACATTGCAGGCAGGGTCCACTTAGTAGCCAGCAACACCCCCACCCCTCAGCACAGGATCATCACTCCAAAGGTAGTCGCTTACAGTCCTATATAAAGTAAAGGGGAAGATATATAATCGGTCAAAAATTTCATATTCACCCACTACCAAATTTCGAATAAAAAAAAAATTTTTCTGTCTGTGTTTTTGAACATGATAACACCCAATAGAAATGAATGTATCGACATGAAATTTTATATGTGAATCCAGAACCGCCTAACGATGACACCTATTGATTTTTAGCCAAATCGACCGAAGCGAATGAGGGGTTCAGAGGTTGGCTGAACTCAAAAACCTCAATAACTGCCGATTTAATGAACATATCGATATGAAATATCATAATTGAAGTCAAACCCAATGAGGACATAACCTGTCAAATTTCAGCGATATTGGCTGTTGGGGAGAGGGGTTCAGTGGAGGGAGCTCAATTCAAAAACCCTAATAACTGCCAATGTTATGAATTTATCTATACAAATTTTAATATGAGGATTTAGGAGCCCCTATGTAAGTAAACTAGTGAATATTAGCGCAAACAGTTGACTAGTTTTGGAGGGAAGCGAAAAGTTAATAAATTAATTCTTTGTGGATACATTGCCGGTGATTCTTCCACTTTTTTTAGATTGCTTTTTAGGGTTGCAAAGGAACTCTGTTCTCGCCAAGTCGCCAATCTGTCCGCCGCTCGAACCAAAACGTTTTTGGTGACTTGAATGTTTGATTAATGCGTAAAGCCCTGCACGAATTATAGGGGGAATTATGTAATCGGTCAGGAATTCGATGCCGAGTTTTCAACGGAATTTCATGTTCTTTCACCTCCTGATTCCAAGAATGAAAGAAAATAATAGCTGTTTGTGTATGTGTGTGTCTGTGTACACAATAACTCCCGATAAAGTTAATATATTGACAAATAAATTGTTATGTGTATCTAGAACCCTCTAAGGACGATCACTAATGATTTTAAGTCAAATCGGTCATAGGGAAGTGGGGTATTAGGGGGAGGTTTAACACAAAAACTTTAATAACTGCCGATGTGATGAATGTATCGACTCGAAGGTGTAGTATGAGTACTCAGAAGCCATTATTAAATCGATCGTCTATGGATGGCGAGCGAAATCGTAAATGATAACATTGTGCTGGGGAAGTATATAGCCAGTGATTCACTGATTTTTTTTTTTAAATGAGATTATGTATAAATAATAATTGTAATGCGAGTTTATTGTTTCAGGTACAAAGAAAGTTAGTCCCTTGTGAGATACCAACAATATTCCATCGTCGGACCGAGTCCTACGATGAGAGCCAACAACGACAGTGCTTCGCAGCTGGAGAACGAGACTCTGAGGGCTCCTCTTCGACACAGACCACTGGAGGTGGTGTGGCTGGGAGTCTTCAGTGTGGTTCGCCTTTCTTGTCAGCCTCTCCTCGTCAGAGGAACAGGATCAGGACCAACCCTTGGCTGGCTGGCGGAGAAAAGGCTAAGTCCTACAACTCTCAGGTCTGCTTCCTACCATGTATACCTAACTATAGTTATTGTTCATCTGATTATTACCATTTTTACTTTCCTTTACTTATAGTATAAGGAAGTATTGTAATCGTGCGAAAATCCGAGATCAAGATTTAAACTGATTTTCATGTTCCAAGTTTTCTTTTTCTTCAATATTATGAGAATATTTCTTATTTTAGTCACTTTTCTTTTCTCATTTTTTTCTTTTTTCTACAGATTCTATTTTTTTATTTTATTATTTTTTTTTATCTTCTTTTCTTTTGTATTGCTTCTCTACATTAGTTTACTTTATTCTTAGGGATTCTTCTATCTTAATATGTACCTACTTTATTAATTTATCGAGTTACAGTCATGTTCATTCTCATTATCATTGTTGATTATATCTAGAGTTACAGTCATGTTCATTCTCATTATCATTGTTGATTATATCTAAGTATATATATTTGCTTTTCTATTAATATATTATTACTATTGATATATTCAAAGATAGAATAATATGTAACAATATGTTCAACTATTAACAATGATTGTACACTCCTAGCTGACTGCTCCCCTCCCACACTCAGACTCTGTCTTCTAGGAAGAGTTAGCCTATTTATCATTTGTCTTATTTTGTAAAGATTTAAAGGTATTGAATTCTGAAAACGTTTTGATCATTTTCGCGATGATGTCTGTCTGTGTGTATGTGATTGAAAAACTGTGAGCTCTCTACCGCAATAACGATTGTAGCTATGAACTTGAAATTTAGAATGAAGAGGTCACATGTTCTAACTTAGGTCTGATTAGATTTTAGCCGAAATCGAACGAAAATTGAGACCATGTTCCCCCGGGACGTAACTACATTTTACAAGGTGTAGCGTTTGTTTATGACCTAATCGAAAATCTTTTCAAGTAGTAATTGTAGAGAATATTAAAATACATAATTTATAAGCGATAACATTTTTCACAGATCGACCGGTTAGCGAGATACATGCCGAAAACCATCTTGGAATATAGTTTTGAAAAACATATTTTTAGACGTTACCTTGATTTACCCGAAAATGATTAGTCCTATCGAAAACGTTATCCTTACCAATAATATTCCTTATAAAATTTCCAATCGCCACAAGTCCTCAGATTTGAGGTAGGATCAATACCACAAAATGTATAGCCTCTCGAAGAATTGAAACTAAATGTCTACAAATTCCCAAAATATCTTATTTTATGACTACGAATTTTTCAAATTTATTATCTCTATTTATTGTCTCATGAAGACAAACAACAACCATCATGTTCATCTGTAGTAATTATTAAGAACCTGTTTATTAATAACTATTAATTAATAATTAATTTGATGATATTAGATAATTGTTATTATATTTTCCAAGTATATAATGTATACAATTAAAAAGAACATAACAATTAGCAATAATATCTCAAAGAATTTTTCACTGCCTAAATAATAATTTCATAAAATAATATTGTACACAAAAGATAAAAATAAAAAAAAAATGTATTATTTGATATTTTTCAGTGTTTTATCTACAGTTTTTGAAAGTAATTAATTAATAATAAAATTATTTCATATAAAATTGAAAATTAAAATGCTCAGTTTCTTCTTAGTATTTTTTAAATAATATATGCTTCATATTAACGATATTAATGAATATAATTATGTAACTATAAAACAAAATTTTTCTTTAGAAGGGACTTGGAGGGGGCGCCAAATCGGAATGGGCTTAGGGCGCAATCTAACCTAAATCCACCTCTGTATACAACATGACGTTTTCATTGGAGATTTAAAAGTTAGTGTGAGTGCAGCGCCCCTGGTGTTGCACCAATGTTGCCCTTCCAAACAATTACAAAACTAGTTTCCATCTCGTTGCAACCACTCGTTCATAAATTACAGAAAATGGTTACTTTATTCTGATGCGTAGTGTTACGTATAAATTATAGATATGCATGTATATGATTGTTATTCTAGGGAGAAACCTCTTCTACGGTGGGTAGCAGTTCCACTCTGTCCTCCAGCGGTTACAAAGAACGTCCTCCGCAGCGGATACCTGAAGAGGCGAACAATCTCAACCTACTTAGGAACGGAACCTTCATAGCCAGCCCGTAACTACCATTTTGTTATATTTTATTTAATACCTAATTATTATTAATACTACATTTAATAATAAGAAAGGAGATAAAATTACCGAATTAAAAGTAATGAGATATTCTCAAATTTATTTAATAATCTAACAAAACAAACAATTCCATGGACTTTCCCTTTCGTCATCATCAATTATCTCTAATTATTGTAGTTATTTACTTATTTCATTTTAATTTTTTTATGTAAATTGAATTAAATTACTTGTTTAGTTAATTTATTCTATGATAAATATTGTACTTGTTTTGTTTTATTCTATACATTTTTATCATTCATTTCTTTTCTCCTTTCTCTTCTCAATTATTCCCCTTTTTTCTAAAATTAATTTTATTTTTAACCACGTCTGAACATCCTTCCTTCTCTTTTATAGTCAACTATTAATGCATTATGCTCTGACGATATTTATTAATTTATAATATTTTTTCATATTTATATAAACCCTTTATTATATATATTCTCCTATTTATATATGTAGGTACATTTATTTTCCTATATTTCTTCATAATTATGCTGTTTTTTTTAATTTTTTATTTATCTATAAATATATTTATTATTGTCTAGTTTTTCTTCACTGTATCACTAATTCATTTATTTCTTTGTACGACATACTTGACACTTTATTTCACTGTTTCCTTTTCTTTTTGATTCTGTATGTATTTATTCTTAGGGGACCTCGGTCCCAAAATAACAGTTGTTTTCATTTATTATCATAGATAAACTGACTTTTACAAGATAAAAAGGAAAAATGGATTCGACTTTTTGTGTGATTTCAATGTTCAATTGTTGAAGGAGTAAATTTCTTAAATATTTGCAGATACGACTATATATAATATATATTATAAAAAAAATCAGAGATCAGAGAGAATATATATTATATATTCTCTCTGATCTCTGATTTTCTTTATAACTCATTATTATTATTATTATTTGCATTGTTTTTTTCTTCATTTTTTTTTATCTTTTACCCTAGTTTATTTTTATTTTTCTAATCATTGTCTGTCATTAACATTTAATATTTCTTCAATTAATTCCTAGAGACCTCTTTTCTTTTTTCTTTATTCTGTCTCAATTGGTTGATACTTGTATTCTTTTGTTTATTTCTTATGTTATTATCAGAGACCGGATTTTTAGGTACAACAAAGCCCCCGATTAGGTTTTTCTTGAAAAGGCATTTTAGGTTAATTTAGGTTGCGAATAAGCCTGAATAGGTTACTATATAAAATTTAAATATTGAATTTAGAACTTTAATAGGTTTAAAAAAATTCAATACAAATAAAACATACAAACACCGAATTAAAATAAAATGAACAAGTAAAATAATTGAATCCTTCTCTTGATGGAGAGGAGTAGAGAATTTCTACTATGAAATTTTTTAAATTATCCCTCAGAATTCTTTTTAAGCAGAGGAGCTTCCTTGACAGAATATCACCTTGCCGGCAGAAAGAAAATGGCAATCGTCGCCTATCCAATGCCGCAGCAAATGTGATTTCGTTTTCGGCATTTTTCTGTACAGCTGCAACACGAGAGCAAGATAAACTAAGTGCATTAGCGCCCTCTCCTCTACGTAAACGTAAACAATCCCCATCGCTCCAACATCCGCTTTTCATCGAAGTACGAATCATTTGTTTTCCTTCCTCAAATTGCATTTTTCTTATACTTTTTCATGATTAAGTATTTTTAGGTGATCTCATCCCAATTAGGTTTTCTTAGGTTCTTCGAAATTTAACTGAACGATTCCAGAACAAGTAATCAATTATTTTCATGCTTGGAAGAGAGGAAAAAAAAAGGTTAAAACCTAAGAATCCTGTCATTATTCTTAGAGGATGTACTCATTGCATTCCATTATTTCTGAGCTACCGGCTCTTCCTGAGTGCCAGTTCATGTGCGTCACTGCAAAGTGAGCCAACTCTAGTTTTTCTGTATGTTGTAGACTGATCAACGGTCGCCGTGTGGTGGACACAGTGACGACATGCTCTCCTCAGCCAAATAGACCCTGTCGTCACATGCGAGCCACACATCCTCCCCCAGCTCCCATTCCCACATCGTCATCCTCCACTTCAGCCCGCAGCTCTGGCTCTGATGACAATCATCATGGCAACACCTCAGACTTTAGCGATGATGATGTCACCCTCAATGAGATGTTGGGCAAGTACGATGAGAGCTACGTCTATGAGAAGGAGACAGACATTCTCTCCGATAGTGATCCAACGGACTGTGAAGAGCAACATGATTACAACGGTATAGTTATTATTTTTGTATTGTTTAAATCAGTGATTTTCAAACTTTTGAATAGAATCCGATATATAATTGTATGGCTGGTGGTGTACCTAGGGACCTAAGCGTTCAATGCTACCCCCAACACTCTCCTTCATGCCTTTCTTCAAATCCATATTCCAATTCCTCTTCGATATACAATCCTCATTCCCCTTCCTTTGTATTTAGTACATTTCAACATCATTTTTTATCATCTATGTATTTAATTATTCATTTTATTTTATTACTTTATCAGTTTTCTTAAAATAATATTATTTCAAACCGTTTTACCATCTTCCCCTTTCTTACATTTAAATGTATCTCCTTTTTGTCTTCTTTTTTGCTTTCTTATAATCCTAGATCGAGGTTTCAACGGATTTTCACGTTTCAAGGTCCCCTACATATATTTTGACCATTTTTTGCGATGATGTCTGTCAGTGTGTGTGATCTACCGCAAAAACTAATGTAGCTATAAACTTGAAATTTGGAATGAAGGGGTCGGATGTACTAACTTAGATTTGATTAGATTTGGTCGAAATCGGATGAAAATTGAGCCTAAGTACATTTTAAAAGATACTGCTTATGTTTATGACCTAATCAAAAATCTTTTCGAATAAACGTTGCAAAGAAATAAAATAGAAAAAACTAAAATATATATTTTATATGAAATATAATTTTTTGCATATGCCGAAAACCGTCCTGAAATTTAGTTATTTTTAGACGTTTTCTTCATTTACCCGAAAACGGTTAGTCCTATCGAAAAATTGATTCTTACCCATAATATTTCTTATAAAATTTCCAATCGTTACCAATCCTCAGATTTGAGATAGGATCAATAACTAAAAGGTTATAGCGCCTTCAAACAATGAAAAATAAATTTCTGTAGGAAATATTTCAAGTTATTATGACTCATGCCCGGGCTTTAACTATAAGGACATATCGCCTACTACCAGAGCGTTCGTTCGTCACTATGGTGGACATGAGCCCGACTGTGGGAGTCCTAAATTTTGGCAGTTCTTAAAGCTTTTATGTTAAGCCTCCCCCTAATCCCCCCCTTCTGTCGATTTGCCTGAAAAACGATAGGTGTTGTCTTTAGAGGTTACTGGATTCACATATAAAATTTCGTGTCAATACATCCATTTTATTGGGAGTTATCGTGTTCACAAACATACAGACCGACAGACATTTTTTTCATATTTGGAATCTAGAGATCGGAAAACACGAAATTCCGTTGAAAATTCCACATCAAATTTTTGACCGATTACATAACTTTCCCTATACTTCGAATAATAATCACTGATTTGAATGAAATTATTTTTTTCTAACTATTTATCTTATATATTTGACTTTGGTAGAATATTTTGTTAACCCTTCTTTGCAGATAATTCCAGTCATCATACAACTGAACCTCAGGATGATCTTGATTTTATTGACACAGGATCAATTGCAGAATTAGCTAACTCTGATTCTGAAGATCCAGGTACCCCGCATGAGCACACATTTGATGTTGTCTAGCCTAGGGAACTTCATAGAAATTGTTTCTTCTTCTATGTGTATTACATACTTTTTCTATCTTCGTTTCATTATTACCTTATTCCATATATTTTTTTTTAGTACCACATAAAGATATGGTCTTTTTAAAAGTATATATTATAACATATACTGTAGCCAAACATCAATAGTGTTATAATAGTACCGAATTTCTAGTCCAAATACTATTATTTCAGGGATGGAAAAAATGTAGAAAGTTGTTTTGAGAGGTTTTAATTGTTTTGCATGATCATTTTGAAGAGTGTTTATTAGTAGACTTCTCAAGGAAATAATAGAAGATACCTCAGGTCCCTAATGCAACATTTCTTTATATTTTTAAACAAAGAAACGAGAAATATTTCAGTTCTGTACAACAGCGCTCCTGCCTGAGGGTTCAGTTATTTTTTGTTAATGCTGAGATATTTTTGCCAATTTTTTACGCTTTTTATGTAGACATTTCCAAAATATTATGTAACTTTCCTATTTGTTTTTGACATATTAGTCATTTTACAATTTGAATAAAACAAACTTTTTTTTTTATTTTTATTTACAAATAGCTATTCACAACTGTATACAAATAAATACAACAAGCAAATGTGCTAATAAAGAGGTAATGGCAATGTCAAAATGTCATGAGGGAAGAAATCACCCAATGGTGACACTCCCTAGTCACTGATTTTCTCTCGTTTTTAGCTAATAAAACAAACTTATTTTTGAAATGTTGTCTATTCCATCAAAGATATTTACAAAACTACCGGTTTCGGCCTTACACCATCGTCAGGTCTAGTTATGAACTACTTAAGTCTTAGTTCAGACCTCTGACGATGGTGTAAGGCCGAAACCGGTAGTTTTGTAAATATCTTTGGTGAAATAGACAATATTTCAAAAATAAGTTTATTTTATTTATTTCCAGTTCCACAGTATGTCCGCGTTCCTCAACTTTTACTATTTAAATTAGAGATGTTTTCGCCAGAGATCTTGTGGAAGTTCATTGTAAATACTACTGAATAAAAACACTTAGAACGAGTCAAAAATTCCACTAAATTTATACAAAAGACACAATACATTTCGCTGGTTAGAACATTGTCAAGTGTACAGGATACAGACTGTTCAGCGAAATATATTGTGTCTTTTATATAAATATAGTGGAATTTTTGACTCGTTCTAAGTGTTTTTATTCAGTAGTATTTTACAATTTAATAAGCACAAATCATTATTTGATGAAAATTGTCAAGAGATCAGTACCACTGAATAATTGTTTATATTTCGAGTTACTGGTGTTTAACGAGATTTCTAATAAAGAATAAAAGTTGTATTCTTTCGTTGAAGATTTTTTTTTCTCCCACTTTATTCATAAACTTATTTTTTCTATAAAGAGTTATTCAGTATATGAGTTTTGGTCGTCTATTTTACATATTTATTTAACTTTTTTCTCGTATCTTTCATTTTTTTTCTTTAACCTCTTGTCAATTGAATTTTTGTTAGACTTATGAAAATATGGAAGATATGAGAAATAAATGTTTGTAAATATAAAAAATATACACCTAAACGCATATACTGAAGATGGGTTATATATATATAGAGAGAGAAAAAAAAATACGGTTATAAATAATGTAGAAAAAAAACAAACAAATAAAACGAAAGAATACACCGTTAATAATATTTTTCTTTAAAAGTTTAGTTATTTTGCCTTAGAGTATCTATTCATGATCCTTCATGACGTTAAATTCTGTTGAAGATTAATTTTCTATTCATAATAAAAGTATATTATGTTCCATTAGCTTATATGATACTTTTTCAATTATTTTTAAACTTATATTCTTCTTTCAATTTAACTCGTATCTCTTATGAAGTTTTTGTTTTTTTATAGTTTCGTATCACTTTTCAATTATTATTAATATCATTATTATTGGTATTTTATTGGCGTTAATAGCTAGCCATGGCAAACACTATGTTTAGATATAATTAATTTGAAGGATATTTCAATGAAGGCGCAAGTAGCTCACAGATACTTGCTTATTGAGCTCAAGATCGCAGGCTCATAATTCGGCCGAGGCCCTTAGGTTTTTGTATCTGTTGGTGAAGAAATTTTGAGCACTTCGTCCTTTCGATAGGACGTTAAGCGATGGTCCCGAGCCTGTACGTCAGCTACTCGTTAATGACCCCTATCCTAGGTAAATAAAAATTTAGAGCTCAGGTCCACCAGAGAAACGAAAGAGCGCTCTGGTAGTAGGCGATTTGACCTCGTTGTTAAAGCCCAGGCATGAGTCTTTCACTGAACACTCATGACTTTCCCGGTGCATTTTGTAATTGAATGGTTAACACACTTGCTGGCAACATTGCGGAAAACAATGTCTTTTTGCGTAAAAAATGTTCTCCATTTTATCTCGCTATGTTTTATGGATTGTCCATTTTGACGATCCTGTCCAGTTAGTATCCACAAAATCCATAAGTTTTAACCATATTTTTTGTCACTGGGTGTTTTGAGAACCATGGTTTTGACATAGATTGGGGCGAAGAGATTTCTAGAAAAATTCTTTTGGTTGTTGCTTTATTGGTCTCTCTCATACAAAAGACCAGACTGCACCCCATTGCTGTTCTATGGGTAACCTCTCCGCTTATCGATGCGCCTCAAGTCTAGGAAGGTCATCGCTCAAACGAATCTCATTTATTCACTGCTTCAAGATTCTTATTTCAATTCATATTTTTTAATTATTTTATTTTATTTATTTATATCTAACATTGCAAGAAGGGAGTCTTGCAAGGATTGCTGTATTCTATTGAAAATAAAATATGGATATAAAGACTTCATTGTTTAAAATAATTTAATATTTCTTTTGTTGCAGGTAAAATTATCAATCGTGGACACTGTACTTTTGTTATGAGCGCCAATCATACGCCCGAGATGTGCAAGAGACAATGCTCAAGGTTGAGAAAACATCGAGGAGAGGGAAGTGCACCGTCGTCGAGAGGATCGAGCGTGAGCAACCGAAGAATACGACGAAGCAGCTCCAGAAGAAGTGAAGATCCAAACTCCTCATCGGAAATCACCCCCAAGAGGTATCGCAAGAAGAGACACTCCTCCAAAGAGAGCAGGAAGTCAGTGGAGGGTGTGCAGAAGGATAGAGCGGGTTCAACTTCCAACAGAAACGTTAAACCTTCCTCAACTTGTATTGAAGAGAAGAAAAACTTAGATTCAGCAAGGCATATAAATTTGAACAAAGTGTTAATGCAGAGATTTATAGAGAATCAAAGAAGTGGTACACGAAGTGCAGATGGTACACCAGTTTCTCTAAGACGAAATGGTCCTCATGAATACAACGGAAAATATCTCAAAAACCCTCACGTTTCGAAACTTATCAACTCGAATAGCAGTCTTGTCGAGAAACGTACTTTGGAGGAGAAGCCGATCCCTAGAAGAGATATTATAGCTAAAAGGCGATCAAACTCTCTTACTGTAACTCCTCCTCCGCCAGTTCCTCCAAGAAATATGACAAAAGTGGCAGCCAATATTGATAAAGAGGGAGATATGAAGTATAGAAAATTAATACAAGAAGCTGAACACATTATTGAAGATTTTAGTTGTAAAGTTCAATCGCCTGAGTACTTATCTCCAACGTTAAGTACCAAATCTGCCATATTTCCTGCACCACGACCGCCTCCCAGGATTGTACTTCCTTATCATAGGATTCCTGATGAAGCTGAAATAAATTCACAAATAAATTTACTCCAAGAGACAATTAATAATAATCCTGTACCGAAAATTGACAATGAAGAAGGAATTTTTAAAACAATATCAAAAACACTTGAAAAAATCATTAGAAATTCTTCAGATGTGAAAAAATGTGATAAAAGTGATACAATAAAATCAAAGAAAAAATCAGGAACTTTTAATGAACGTTTGTCTATTTTCAACCATTCTCCAGCTGTGAAAAATCAAGGAAATTATGTTAACAATCCTGTACCTGTTGATATTGTATTACCTGATTCTAACGATAATTTGTATAAAGATACTTACGATTCTAATCATATACATAATAATGGTGCTAGGATGATGTGTCAATCGAACCAATACGATCGAACGTTCAAAAATATTCCAAAAGGAGTGGATATCGTTCGTAATAAGGATCAGTATTCATCACCAATGATTTCAAATAATGAAAATAATTACGTTTCAAATCCTAGTTCCAGTTGGACTGATAGACAGACGATTTGTGAAATTGAAAATGGACTCAATTGTAACGAAGAAGAAGCAACAACTCCTCTTGATTCGTTTAAATCTTTTGATCTTGGGAATCGTATCAACGAAAATAGTAAATATTGTCCTCAAAGTGAGCCAGTCAAGAGGAAAGTCTACGTGAACAGTTCAACATTTGATAAACTGCAAAAATCACTGAGAAAGTCTTCTCAGAAAAATTATCAAGTCCCTGATATACCGACAGAAGCTTTAAGGGGTGAATATTTTTTAAATAATAATGTATAACATATTATTATAGCATCACTTCAGCCATTTATTTATTATTATTATTATTATTATTGTAGTATCGATAATGCAAGTGTTCTTTGTATTAACTATTCCTTCTGTCAATCAGAATGAAGAATTAACCTAAAGAACAAATGTTTTAATATAAATATTAAGGTGACCAACTGTACTCCTTTAGGGAGTTTTGTACTCCCTTTTCGTGAACCGTACTCCTCTTAAAAAATCGTACTCCAAAAATACTCCTTTGCAGTCTTTTGTATAATCATTTAAATTATTTACTTATCCCTTTTTTTTTCTCTCTCTTTCTATTTTCTTTATATTTATATACATATACTTAAATATATATATTTTTTTTTCATCAAGCATTTGTTTATTTTTTATTTTATCTCATTTTATTATGTATTTTTATTTTTCTTCTTTCTCCACACACTTTTTAGCCCCTACTGTCTAAAATTAATTTTATTTTAAACCTTGTCTTTAAACCTATATATTTTTTTCTTATCTACATACTGTTGTATTTTTTTTTTTCATATTCTCTTTTATTCATAAAGTAGATACTTTTATTATTATTTTTTCTTCATAATTAAACTGTCAAATTTATGTTTTTTCATTCTTTATTATATCTATATATTATTAATTTCTAGTTTTCTCCAATGTAGCACTATTTTATTTATTTAATTTTACGAAATACTGATACTATTTCTCATTGTTCCTTCTCTTTACTTTGTAGGTATTTATTCTTAGGGGACCTCGTTCCCAGAATAATAAAATTTCTTTTCATTTCATTTCAACTAGCTCACATTTTGTAAAGTAATGCATAGGTCTTTTTTTTTCATTAAAATATTCTAAATCTCTATTCAGATGGGTGAGAAACATGAAAATAGTTTTAGGATCAACCAAAATGTTCTTTGGAAATCATAACATCGTAATGATGGTTACTAAATGTAATATAAACGTTTAGATACTGATGATAGGATATGTCAGAAACATCTTGTTTTAATTATGTTTTGAATTCAGAAAATATAGTCAAATATATTATTATATTTATAATATATTATTTCAGCATCACTTCTCCTATTTATTTTTTGCCTTCTAAAAAAATAGCAATTGCAGACATTTTGGAGAGCACTTTCATATTTATATTAAAATATCTGTTCTTTATGTTAACTATTCCTTTTGTTAAACAGAATCTTCGTTTTATAGAACATATTTATTGAGTCGAATTTTATGTTTATAATTTTGACTATAGAATATGTTATATATTTATAATTTATAAATTATAAAAAACAGACTAAAACGTTTGTAATTTTTTTTTTTCGTTTTTTTTGAGAAGAGAACAAATAAATGGGAGAAGTGATGCTGTGATAATATATATAAATTCAGAAAAGGGTGCCGGTAGCTTAGTGGTATGCGTGCTTGCCTTTTGAGCTCAAGATCGTGGGTTCGAAACCCGACCGAGGCCCTTAGTTTATTTTATCTGGGAGGTAAAATAACCTTAAGCACGCCGTCCTTCGGATGGGACGTTAAGCGATGGTCCCGAGCCTGTACGATGTCAGGTACTCGTTAAAGACCCCCTACCCTAGGTGAATAAAAATTTAGGGTAGGCAAAATTTAGGACTACCATAGTAGAGTCGGGCTCATGTCCACCAGAGTGACGAAAGAGCGCTCTGGTAGTAGGCGATATGACCTCGTAGTTAAAGCCCGGGCATGAGTCATAACCTAACCTTAACCTATAATATATTATTACAGCTACATTCTCCCATTTATTTTGCCTTCTCAAAAAATAGCAATTACAGACATTTTGGAAAGCACTTTCATATTTATAATAAAATATCTGTTCTTTATGTTGACTATTCGTTTTGTTAATCAGAATCTTCGTTTTATAGAACATATTTATTGAGTCGAATTTTATGTTTATAATATTGACTATAGAATTCGACTCAATAAATATGCTATATTATAAAAAGAAGATTCTGATTGACAGAAGGAATAGTTAACGTAAAGAACACATGTATTATAGATACTGATGATGAGAGTGCTTTCGAAACTTTTGTAATTGCTTTTTTTTTTTTTTTTTTGAGAAGACAAAAAATAAATGGGAGAAGTGATGCTGTTATAATATAATATTATTATATATAAATTCAGAATCTCCTTACACAACCATAAAACGTATCTTTTCAAAAAACAAATATATTGTCTATTTTATGGGAGTACTTTCGGCATTACTACCATATTCAGCCATGACTCAACAAATACAGTATTAGTCGTGGCAGAAGATGGTAGCAATACGGAAAGTACACCCATATATTTTTTTGTGAAATAGACAATATTTTAAACATATTTTTCTTTATTTTGTTAATAATTTATAGGCTGCAACTACTTCCTCATACAACACGTATAAGAAAATTTTGTCTTTCAATCTAATAATTAATCTTCTGTATATTTTACTTTCAGATGAAAATATAACATTGAAGGAAAAAGTGGCAGAGTTGCGACGAGAAAGACTCCAGGTGGAAGCACGAGTTCGAGAGACACAGGAGCAAATAGACAGACTTCGTTTGGCCGAGACCTCTAGTCATTGTTAAACATATACATATACATATTTATATAAAATCCTTTGTATATATATTTTTTTTATTGTATAATATTTTAAGGCATTTTTATTTATTTATTATTTTTATATAATATTTTGTAGTTATTCAAGTCTTTGAATGACAGCCGTAAATACTCGTCTTATTATAGGAACAAGATGTTTTTCGAGGAGATTTTATTTACTGTTTTTTTTTTTTTTATGTCAGGAGTAAATAGTTAAAATATATACTGTAAAACTTCGTTATAACGTTTTTTTTTACCACCCTCGACCCGTTTTGTAAGATTTTATGTTAAAAACATTAGCCCATCTACATTACGGACAATTTTAAAGAGTAGACATTGACATTTTCGATAAAATTAATAGCTTAGAAAGCTCTCTTTCTAATTCTATTTGTCCTTGAGTAAAAAAAACAAACAAATTTGCTTATTATATATTATTCTTATTATATGAAGTAAAATAAATTTTTAAAAGGAAACAATTGGATTTTTATGTTTTCCCAGTTATATCACATTTCTCTACTGTTCCCTAGAGTTATGACGAGGTTTTAGTATACCTATAAACAAATAGGTTATTTTATTTATTTATTATAAGTTTCCAATATGCCTCCGCGTTTCACAACTTAGTGTCAAAAATCCATTTACATAAAAACTACTTTTTTTTATATCCCTTGGCTCCTCACCTCCTCACATAATATATCTCCTAAAAATCGAATATATAAATTGCTCTATTGAACTTCTATCTTAGACAATAGAAATATATATATATATAATAATTATATATATATATATATAACATTTATTTATATTGTATAAGAAATACAATAGAACAATTTTTGACAATAAGTTGTGAAACGCGAAGACATTGTAGAAACTTGAAATAAATAAATAAAATAATATGTTTTTTTTTTTATATTAATATATATTCCGCATCAATTGTATCATATACTATCGGTTTCGGCATTGCACTGTCGGACATCGTAACAAAACTATAAAAACATGTTGACATTTCAGCTCCTCATATGGACATAATTTTGGAAAATTGCAGGTTTTTACTTTGTGTGACTATATAAAACTTTAACTAATTTATAGTTTTAAATTTATATTCAAAGTTTTATATGACTGTTATTTGTATTTATATCCTATCGAAACTGTTAACTGTAACTGTATTTATTTTTTACAAATATGATCTGTATTCATCATCAATTGAGGAGTTAAGTGAAACTACTTATACAATACTACTACTTTAGTACGATTTAGTCTGAATATTGAAGTAATTATGATTTTAAAATAGTTTTGTTAAATACAGTCACTGATAATAGGTATATTATGTATAAATTAAACATTCTAAATTTCAGATCTGATCTTTGTTATAGTTTTCTCCATGTTTCAGATATTTTGACACATGGCCGTGCTTTAATATGTGGTTTATCACCAGAGCGCTCTTTCGTCGCTCTGGTAGACATGAGGCAGACTATCGAAGAAATCAATGTCAGATTGTTTTTCTACTTAATTCCTCAATTTTATAAAATGATAAAGCTTATTTATATTTTACAAACGATTTCTGTTTACATTATTATAGTAATATATTGTGTAGCATACATGGATTTGATTTTAAGAAAGTAGACTAGAGTTAATGAAACATGTCAGCTGGGGAGGCGGCCTGATTGAAGTGGTAGGGGTGCAGTGTTGCCAAGGTGTGCACCTCCTCCCTGCCTCGGAGTAGAACCAGAACAGATATGAAATAAGGAACTCCCAGTGACAGGCAAGAGGTAGCAATGCAGCACCGCTCGTATTAGCTACAGCCATGCCACCCCCCCCCACTCAAAGAGTTTCACTGGTACTGCTGTAGAGGAAAGGTTTATGAAAAGTTTTGGTTCCGTTGTAGATAAGATTATACGATAATATTTAGATAAACATTTGTAGTTTAGCTGTAGAAAATTTCATCAATAGTAGTTTTACTTGTTAGTGTTCATCCAATATGGAGTGTATTTAATATTATTCAGTGTAATGTAGTATGGATAACAATTGTAAGCTGGGTATTGTCATAGTGGAGCCCACGAGTTAAGCGAGTTGAATGAACCCCCACCCAATACTTGAGAGACGAGGAGAGGGGAGAAGCGTTATATGATTGGTCCCTCTCGACTCAGTTAACTTGCTACCTTTAGTATATAGTTGTAGATATTATCGTAATTTAGAAAAAAATGAACAAGTGATAACCAAAGAAATTAGAAAATACCTATTCATAATTTATATTCAAATTAGAAAAAAAATAGATGAGGATTAGTCAGATAATTTACAAAAACCTTATGTTTATCAATATTATGTGTCATTAAAAAAAAATATAATAATTTATTTTTATTTATTGATGATTCTGTTGGCTTTTAGTTCAACGCCTATTCGTTAATAGATAAACAGTTTTTTTTTTTTTTTTTTATAATATTTAATTTATAAGTGCAATAAAATTCTAACTTCACAGGAGTGATTAAGATAACTGGTGACATTTATATTATTTCACCTAAAAATGTGCATTTGTAATATTTATGTATGTTGTAAGTGTATATAATGAAATATGTACATTTCATGTATTCTGTCTACTTGCTATGTATATATTTGGTTATTTTGTATATGTAATTATAATTTTATTGATGCGTATTTTAAATGATAGTTATGTATTGAAAGCACTGAGATCGTTATTAAACGTTTAACAAGTATATATGTTATTACTGTTTATTACTTCAATAACCGGTTACGAATACAATAACCTGTTACGGGTATACCTATTCACGTTTCAAGATCCCCTGAATACGTTTTGCCCATCTTCGCTATGTTTGTCTATGTGTGTGTATGTTAACCTTGTTGAGCGCTCTAACTGACACAATTGTAGCTATGGGATAGTTGAAACCCTGAAATGAGACAGAAGGCGTCCTTTAAAGAGATCGAAGATTTAGTGGGAGAGCAAACACTTACAAGTGAGTTGGGGTGTAGCCTCAAATTCAGTGATCGAAACCTCAAAGGAGCAAAAACAGAAGCTAAGAGTCCCCTCAAATAAAGATATCGAAGGTTTATATAGGGGGAAAAAGGTTTTTTTTAACACAACGTTTTTTAACACTGACGTAAGTTTTTCAAAACCTTTGTTCTATTTATTTGATGGACACATCCTTCTATTTTTGGTTTTTTGAGGGTCCTCCGATCTTTGAAATTGAGGCTACACCCCGACTCACACATAGGTTTCCGCTCTCCCCCTAAATATTTGATCTCCTTATTTGTTGAACCCTTAACTTCTATTATTGCCCTTTAGAGTTTTCTTCGATCTCCAAATTTGGATTACATCCCGATTTATGTAAACGTTTCCTCTCTCCATGTAAACCTGGTTTCAGACTGGGACTCGGGTCCACGATTCCAGATCTGGACCTTTGTCCAAGCAAGGTTCTAGACCTGTGTCCGGGACCACGATAGGGACGGTTGGAAATGAGCAAAAACAGAAAGATTCCACCAAATTAATATATCGAAGGTTTAGAGGGAGTGTAAGTGTAAAAACTTACATGTAAGTCGGGGTGTAGCCACAAATTCTGAGATCAAAGAAACCCAAAAGAGCACAAACAGAAATTCGTCATTATGATATCGAAGGTTTAGCGAACCGGTAACTGATCTGGACCCAGGACCGGGTATGGGTTCTTGAAAAGACGCATGGAAACGGAAATTGTCGCTTCTCGACAGACCTAATCTGGTTGAAGCCTCTCCACCAACATTTATGCATTAGTGTTTTTCAAAATAATATAAGATAATCGATGCCACAAGGACCACCTTATATTCTATATTTCCTCTTTGACTATTTTAGTTAGGATCAATCAGAATATATTTTTTATCTTTACTTATGGTTGATTATCATCGTGGTATATGTTATAGGCACTCGGGCTTCAGGTTTCAGACCTTGAAGGCCCTTAGGATTTTTATCTGGATGGACCTTGACCATGCCGTTCTTCGGATTGTACGTTAAGCGATGATCCCCCCTCCCTATAGGCAGCCATGAAAGAACGCTCTGGTAGAGAGTAGTAGAAGCTTAAAGCCCGGGCATTTGTCACAATAACTAATGTTTCAATAAAAAAAAAAAA
This sequence comes from Aradus depressus, assembly GCA_963662175.1. Lineage (NCBI taxonomy): Eukaryota > Metazoa > Arthropoda > Insecta > Hemiptera > Aradidae > Aradus > Aradus depressus. The sequence continues at coordinate 15,538,298 of OY759224.1, read as the reverse complement.
AAAAAATTGTAAATAATTAGGTACCTAATTATAATTATCATATTACTTCTGCTAAACATGATTTCATTAGATAGTAAATTTTATTTGATATTCCTTTTTTTCTCCAAAACTTTTTAAGGGTTGTATTTTTTCCATGATATAATATTAACATAGTGTAACTCGTTCAGTAATCACGTTCCAGATGAATGCTAAAATATATAACATGAAAAAAAAAACAGTTAACATTAAATTAAAACAAAACGTTTTTTAAAAGAAACATTTATTATGAGAAAGACGAACATTAGTAGTTTAGAAAAAAAAATTTGCTACTAATTAATATTGAAAAATGGGAAAAAAACAGCGTCAATAAAGTACAGGCAATTGCCTGAAATACCAATAACTATTTCAATTTTAATTATTATTTTATTATAATTAATATTTTGTAAGCATTCCTTTGGCTTGTATTATGAGGGAAACACTGGAAAAAAAAACTTGAGAATCATTGGAATTGTATTTATTCAGTTGGTTGAACTGTTCCACCGTGTACTATTCCATTGAAAGCTTCTTAGATTTAAAATGTCTCGCAAATCTAAAGAAATGTCATTGTTTAGAATTAAATAATTTATTTACGAAATTAAAGTTTTTCTTATCGAGCGATTGGTGAAAATTTAAAATTAATCTTATTTACTGTGAGAACGATTATTAAAAAATTTGAAAACACTGGGTCTTTTGAAAATAGGAAACGAAGTGGACGCCCAACGATATTTACAGCCAGGGAAAAACGAGAAATCGTAAAAAGGTAATAAGAAATCCATTTATAAGTGGACCTTGGCGTTAGATGTGACAAATTGTGTAGGTAAGTCTCTCTGTGTCCAAACAGTACGAAATGTTTTGAATGAAAAGCATTTTTTTGGAAGAGCCGCTCGAGAAGAAACGGTTCATTTCACAAGCTAATACGGAAAAACGTTTGCTGTTTGCCAAACAGTATAAAAACCAAACTGAAGAATTTTGGAATAAAGTAATTTTTACTGACGAATCGAAATTTAATATTTTTGGATCCGATGGACATCGTTATGTTTGGAGAAAAACCAAGAATTGAAGGCCATTGGTAAAACACGGCGGTGGAAGTGTTATGGTGTCAGGGTCTATGGCTGCAAGTGGAGTAATTTAGCCTTTACTGATATGACTGCTGATGTTTACGTCAATGAGTTGCGTCATAATTTAATGGAGAGTGCCTCGAAACTAGGATTAGAGAGAACATTTATATTTCAGCAAGATAATGACACCAAACATAGGGCCAGAAAAACTGAAGAATGGTTGCTGTATAATGCACCCCGTCAACTCAAACCTGCCCATTCACCAGATGTGAAACCGATGAACTTTTGGAGTCACCTGGAATCAGCGTTCCGTAAGAGCAAAATTTCTTCAAAAAATTAGCTACAAATATACTGCTGGATGAGTGGCAAAAGATATCGACCGACACCACTAAAAATTTAGTTTCCTCAAAATATTAATTTTTCTTAAAATTGAAGTAGTTATTTGTATTTCAGGCAATTACCTATATTTTTTTCCTATTTTTCAATATTGAATTGTTGCAATGTTTTTTGTTTTTTTTCTAAACTACTAATGTTCAAATATTTCTCATAATAAATGTTTTATTTTAAAAAGCTTTTTGTTTTGTTCTTTATTTTGTTTCAAGAGTAAAACCTACAAAAATGAAATTGCCTATACTTTTTTGAGCCACTGTATGTACCTTGTTATCTTCCTACGTTCTTCAAGGATAGTTTTACAAAATTGAACTCAGAAAGTTTTTCTAATCTTCTAAAACTAAATTAGGATTTCAAATAAATATTGATAAATTTTTTGTTGACAATGGGAGTAACTGGAAAATGTAAAATAAATATGAAGTAACTTCAGTATAATCTGTATATTTTCTTTACGTCTTCTAGAATGCCTAAACGATAACAATATTCCAAACAAATAGGATTGATATTTATTTTGAGAAGGATATATCGATTATGTTTTATAGCGATGTGTAACCTCCGTATATTTGTAACCTTAGTCGTCGTAGATTGTACTATAGCTAAGTCCGTTCGTAAACGTCATTTCAGTATTACAGAATGGAAGCAACTGAAGGAGAGAGTCAAAGCAGTGTGGACAATCAAAATTCTGCGGAGAATCAGAAAATGTTTACTTTGAAGAAATGGAATGCTGTCGCAATGTGGAGCTGGGATGTGGAGTGTGACACTTGTGCAATTTGCAGAGTCCAAGTTATGGGTAAGTTCTTATATTTAACTGTATAAGTGTATTATAATATCGACCTTCATTTTCTATTTACAATATCTTCATTATTATTTAACGAAACAAGTATTATTAACCCCCGACGCAAAAGGAGGGATGTAGTAAGTTTCAAGCCTCTGGCTGTGAGTGTGTGTGTTTCTCTGAACCGATTTCAAAGTGGAGGATCTCGGCCTCTATTACAGCTAGAGACTTGGAATTTGACCTCAAATGTTGATAAGACCAAGCCCCCCCTTCCAAAAAAAAAAGCTCCACCAAGGTTTCAGTAAAAAAAAAATGAACAAAAACATTTTTTAATTTTATGTTTATGTTAGTTATGTGACTCATGCCCGGGCTTTAACTCCAAAGTCATATCGCCTACTACCAGAGCACTCTTTTGTCGCTCTGGCAGATATGAGCCCGACTCTACCATGGGAGTCCTAAATTTTGCCTACCCTAAATTCTTATTCATCTAGGGTTGGGGTCTTTAACGAGTACCTGACATCATACAGGCTCGGGACCATCTCTTAACGTTCCATCCGAAGGACGGCGTTCTCGAGCTTTTCAACCTCTCAGATAAAAAACCTAAGGGCCTCGGCCGGGTTTCTAACCCGTGATCTTGAGCTCAGAAAGCCAGCACGCATACCTCCAAGACGCTGAACCGATTTCAAAGCGGTTTTTTTTGTTTCAAAAGCTGGTATTTGCGAGATGGTTCTTAGCCATGTTTGCTGGAAATCGGGTGTGCCGTTTCCAAGATCAGGTTTCATCAGAGCCTGTGTAGGGATCTCGGCCTCTATTACAACTAGAGACCGTGAGTTTGAGCTCAAATGATTATACGGCCAAGCTGAACTCAAAAAGTCGAATAACTGCCGATGTAATGAATGTATCGATACCATATGTAATATGAGGATTCAGAATTCCCTATGTACATCAAATATAAATAATTAGCCCATATGTTCGACTAATTTTGGAGGGGGGGGGGGGCGAAAAATTAATTAATTAATTCGTTCTGAAGGAAGAGCATTGCCGGTGATTCAGTGTACCACATTTTTTTACGTAATATCGACTCCATTTTTCTGTTGCAGTGTAAAGTAATGATTAATTAATAAGTTCCTTCCGTAATTTTTTGTAATTCAAGGTCAAAATTAGAAGAAAAAAATTAATTTTTTTTCTGTAATGAAGCAAAACTCGGCTATCGAAGGCCTTTTTTTTTTTTTTTTTTTTTTTCAATTTTTAGATGTGACATTAATTAATTAATTTAAAAACTATAAACATTTAAAGTGATCCGATTTCATAAGTATATTGACCACAAATTGTTTCAATGAGAATTTTATTATTTTATGCCTTTGGTTTATATTCAATTTCAAATTTTGTAAATTTTAACTTCTTCAGCTACACGAAGTATAGGGGAAGTTATGTAATCGGTCAATAATTCACAAATTGAAACAAATTTATTTCAAACCTTGTCTGGGCATCCTCCCCTCTCTTTTATAATCAACCATCACAGTATTATGCTCTGTCGTTTTTATTAATCTATTTATTTTTTTCTTATTTATATACTTTTTTTTTTACATATTCTCTATTATTTATATAGAGATACTTTCATTTTTTTCATAATTAAGCTGTTAATTTTATGTTATTTAATGTTAATCTTTTGTATATTTATATATTATTAATTTCTAGTTTTCTCCAATGTAGCACTAATTTATTTATTTCATTTTACGACTGATTCTATATTTCATTGTTTTATTTTCTTTACTCTGTATGTATTTATTCTTAGGGGACCTCGGTCTCAGAATAATAAAATTTGTTTTCATTTCTTCATTTCATTTTCATTAACAGTACAATGCGGAGTTTTCTACGAAATTCATGGTTTCCGACCTCATAATTATGTATGTGTGTCTAGAACCCGTTAAGGACACCTTTTGATTTTCAGTTAATCATCCAATGGGAATTGCTCGACTCAAAAACCCTAATAACTGCCGATGTAATGAATATATCGACACAAAATTTAGTATGAGGATTCAGAACTATGTAAGTCAAATATTCAGTTTTAACCGAAATGGTTTATTGGCCTTTGAAGGGAGAGCGAAAACGTAATTGATTAATTCTTGTCGGGGAAGTACATAGCCGGTGATTCACCTTAATTTTTTACCATATACTACCTACTATACCCGGTTTGTTGTGAGGATGTCCTAAAGTTGCGCAGAAGATGGAGCAGAAATTGGTTTTATGCTTGTCCAATGTACAGATGGACGATTGGCGCTGGAAGATCCGTAGGTTTTTGCGCAAAACTTAAAACAAGCTCAATCTATTACTGCATGGATTTTACTAAAATTGTATTAACACGTTGACTGCCACGGAATTTTTCACGATTCCGATCTAAAAAGCCAATTTATTATTAAAAACTTTAATAATAGTAATAACCAAAAAGCTTAACAAATGTTTGTTTTTATGTTTTTTTCGTAAAAACGTTACGAATTATCTTCTAAAATAAAACTTATAAAATTTAGACAAGCATTCGTCGACGCGTTGATTGGAGAAGAGATTGAACCAGTTCTTAAAAAAACAGGATCGCAGGAGCTTCATTATTTACAGAGTATTCCACCTACCGAAAAAAAACTGCGTCCGACAAAGCCATGCCGATTTTGTACCAAAGCTAAAAAACGTTTCGAAACACGTTACTTCTGTCCAATCTGCCAAGAGAAGCCAGCACTTTGCGTGGAAGATTGTTTTAAAAATTTATTTCCTTGTATAACCTTTTTTTTTTAAATAAACTTTGTATAATTATTATATTTTCTGTTCATTTAAGCAAAACCTGATTTTTTATTCTCTTTCCTGAGGCCATCTATTCATATTTATACTGCTATGCTACGAGTTTCCTCGTAGCTGTACAAATATGGCAAGTAATGAAGGGACGAGATAACTCGTAGTAGGCGTCCTGGGCAAGTAAACAACCTACCAGATATCTCGTAGTTGGCAGTCAACGTGTTAAAATATACAATTACTTAACAATTGAATATATTGTACGATTATATCTGTGACGGGGAATAAATTGCTGTCTAAATTCGTAACTTTTCAGGGCAGCACTTTTTTACTTTTGCATTAATCGTGTAAATCCAGCTCTTGAAATTAATAAATTATGTTTGCATCATTATTAATCATTCACCTTCTAAATCTATAGGAGTGAATGAAAATGAATATTGTTAAACCTTTCTTGGATTTTCCCTTAGTTACCTAATCATTCCCCATCACTTACCTAATTATTGACCACACTTACCTAACTTTTATTCACACTCACCTAATTATTAACTATACTTTTTGAAATACTCGTGAATGATGCCTCTCCAAAGTTGAGCAAGTTGCAACCGAAAAACCCTCTTCACTTGGAATAGTCTGCTGTAGTGAATAAATGCAGTTATCTCCTGAATGATTCTTCAAAGAAGTTGATTTAACCGAGAATATACACGAAGTCGAACGATGTTGAGTTTTCACTGAAATTTAATGTTTCTCAATATCCGAAAACTTCTGTAATTTTTCGATTATTGAAAAATAAATTATTTTCCGCCAGCAAGTTCTCTCAGTCCCCTACTCTTCTCTCCATAGAACATCACACATGCGACAACACATCACTCGCTACATACGCAGACGACACAGCCATTCTCTCAACACACTCAAGACCCAACACAAGTAAGCTCACACTTACAGGAACATTTACACCACAACTAACAGATTGGGCCAACAGATAGAGAATAAAAGTTAATAGAGACAAATCTCTGCAAATTACATTCACTCTGAGACACAGCACTTGTCCACCAATTTAGATTAACAACCAGCCCATTTCTAGATTCGAAACTGTCCGATATCTAGGACTTCATTTAGACAGACATTTATCTTAAACGCACAGACCTCAAAATACGATTTGGACAACTGAAATCAATGATCGGAAGACGATCGACATATTATATCTTGAAAACAAACTTCACTTGTACAACACCATACTAAAACCTGTCTTGACTTACGGTATCGAGAAATGAGGATCAGCCAAATAATCAAATAACGCCTTTAATCACTACATTTATTATACTACGCCACATTGTCGATGCGCCATTTTACGTTTCCAATTTCGCATTGCATAATGATCAAAATTTTCACGACAATCTCCATCATCAAGTTAATCCACTTATTCATCAATTATCCACAAACACTCTCCCCACAAATCCACCCCAACGCCTTAAGCGGGTATGGCAGAGGGACCTGCTCTAGGACTCCTTCGGTCACGTACCTCAACTGTAATATCACGCAATTGACACTGCTCAGCTTACCACAATTATTAATGATAAATGTTATCGTCGTTGTAAATATGTATACAAATATTTAAAAAAAAAAAAAATAGGTCAAGTGCAAACTATACTTGCACAATTAGTGTTCCGTGCCATCCCCCACTTAAATTAGACGTGTAAGGACAAAAGATGTTCCTTAAGGAGAAATATTTTTGTCGAAAAACTTTTTCTCTAAGACCCAACGGTTCAGCAGTTATATATAAGGAAATAAATAATTAAATTGTTTATAACAATTGATCGCGCTAGAATTTTTCAATCCTGATAATTTTGGCTTAATCTACGCCTAATTCACAATGTTCATGATTTTTTTCAGATTTTTCTGAGCGTACCTTTTGGTGATAAGATGGGGGACAGCAATTTTTGAGCGTTTTTCCCGAAAAATGTTTTTAAAAAAATCGTGCTTCAATAAGCTTTTATTTGACACTCTTCACGATGATCTTCCCAATTTATCCCCAAAATCAAAATTCAACTTTTTATATTTCACGTCTAGAATTGGGCCATCCTACTCTATCTCTGTGCTAAATTTCAAATTTTTACGTTGACTTATTTCAGAGAAAATCGCCTGTGACAGACGGACGGAAGTGATTCCATAAGTGTTCCGTTTTGATAATTTTGGCACGCAACACTAATAATTAAGACTTCATAGAACTTTCAATTCAAAAACTTTCTATATTGAAGTACAATTTCTACTAACAATAAGACACATTTTTACTGATAATAAAAAATATGAAATAATTACGAATTATTATCAAAAATCATGTATATAAATACACTAATTTGGCGTGTGGATTACCTCAAGGGGAATAGGATATAACGGAATTCCATAAATTTGAATCCAATTTAAGTAAACTGATATATTCTTCTTCCTGAATAACAAAATGTATAAATTTTCTATTTATTTTTTTTTTACAATATTTTTACTTTTTAAATAAATTTTTTAATTGAAAACAAAATAAGTACAATTTTGAGTCAGATCAAGTACAACCAGTGTCATTCTTTTACACGTTTACTATTATCTAATCAATCTTTTATTTTATAAATAAATTATTATATTTTTTTAAAAATATATAAATATAAAACTAACTACTCATTCTAAAATAAATAAAAATATATATCTATCATCTAATATGTACAGTCTTTATAAACTTTTTTCACACAAAGAAAAAAGAAATTATTACAAAAATATACTTCTAAAAAGTTTGCCTTTTAAAAAAAAATTAACAAATAAAGACCCTGCATTTTCAAATAATAGACTTGTTCATCATTAGCCGAATCACCAAATAGAGTTCTATTAGATGCAATTAGGAATTTAGCAGATCTTTGGTATCACTTAAAACATGTACTTATGCTGTACAAGTACAAAAAGGCACATTTCTGTAGCACCACAAACAAAAATAATTAAATTTAATTTAAAATTCACAATACACTCACACACAATAAATAAACAGAATATAACGCACTACACAGCATTTTTTTTATATAGGAATGTGTTTAAAAAAAAATTAAATAAAAATAAATAAAATGGAATGTCCAAAAAAAAAAAAAATCCAAAACAAAACACTCAAAAAATAAATACATAAAAATACCCAATCAAATTAAAACAAAAGTTTGATATTGAAATTTAAAATAAACAATAAAATTGAAATTTTAAAATGTACATCACAGTTTGTATTAAAATTGAGGTGGTTTCCCCCTCTCCTTCAAATCCGTTTTGTAGATTTATAGTTATACAATTGTTCTATTTGATTATTGCGTTAACCATTGCCTCAGTTTGTTAAATATTTTAAATCTTTTCACCTCAACTCGAGACAGATATACAGTTGACCCATATACACTTTAAAAAAAAATATATGTATTCGTCCGTTGCAGCGATGCTAATTTCAAGTTATGGTGTCTATTTTCGACTTATGGCTGTTTTTTCATAAGTCTGTCTTCAACAGTACAAGTAGTAAACAATATTCCTCCATTAAATATCGGACCTTAAATAAGCTTGTAAACAATTTAAAACAAATATATATTATTATTCGCATTTTCTTTGATAAAACAAAATGATGTTTATATCCTGAGAGACTATGAGGTGAATTAAATTAATATATACGAGTGTGGTGAATAATGCTTATTTTTCAATTTATTTATTAACTTTTTTGGGGGGCATTTGACTAAGAAATAGGAGAGATTGCATTTTATTAATTGTAATTATGACAATGAATTATTTGTTAAATAATTGCATTTACTCATTGTCATTAAATGTATTTACTTATGTATTCAACGCCAGATTATTTCTTTGGATATATAAATGAATTGAAGACACAAAGGCTCCATGAACTTAAATTTTGCACCGCCATATTGTTTTCAAAAATTTGAAGTCTACTTTCAAATATATTGTTTTTTTTTGTTCATACCATTTCTGTCTGGATTGAGATAAAATGATTTTGTTATTATTTAATAAACTGAAGGAAATGGTTTCAAATAGGCTAGAGATGGTATCCTTGCCAATGTTCTCATTGATACCCTGCTTACTCCAGGAACAAGATTTCTTTCAATGTCCTCCAGACTCTTCCCTTTTGTTTCTGGTACCGACTTGATGACAAATGCCAAACCAAAGATACAGATGAGTGAAAACATGAAAAATGCAGAATGAGTGCCAAGTGCACGACTCATATCAATGAAGGTTTTCGTTACTATGAAGGTGCATGACCAGTTGAATGCGGTTACTATAGAGGCTGCCGTACCCCGCACTTGGGCTGTAACAGAAAAAAATAATAATAATGAGTTATTTGGTCATCTAAAGACAATTTATGTAAGTTCGCGCTCAACTTTTAAACATTTCGCGTCTTATTTATATACTCGTACTTCTGAATTCAAATAATATAAAATTTCATAAAGATATGTTCATTCCATCCTGTTATTACTTCCCCTCTATACGAACTTCCATTTATGAATTCAATTTTGTGAACAAATAAAATAAAAATACTATCTGTATGTGTGTCTATAACTCCGATGAAAGCCCTCTAACGATGACGCATAATGTTTTTCAGCCGAATCGACCAAACGGGTGGAGGGATTAGGGAGGAGGCTTCACTCAAAAACTTTAATAACTCCCATAATGAATGTATGGAGGGGACTTAATTCAATAATACAAAATGTGCCTTTTAGTTTTCTCTACAAATGTTATGTGAATTAAATTAAATCAATAATATATTTATTTATATATTTTTTATTTACAGAGATATTTACAAATGTTTAAAGAATATATGTAACAAGCAAATGTGCTAAGGGAGCAAAAATAGCAATGTGAAAACAGGAAAAATCACCTAATGGTCCCACTCCTTAGGCACTGAGTTGCACGCTTAAAGTGTCGAACCCCATAGTTCAAATCCATAAGTCCACATAGGCTTGAATATTGCGTTATATATTAGTCGTTTCGTTCTCAGAGTTCATTTTGATATTTAGTTCAATAGTAACTGTTTGTATTGTCTGTTAATTTCTTGTCTTTTCAGCCAGTGCTGACGATGACATAAGCCGGTTCACTTTATGTATTATATATTTGTGAAATTACAACTCACCAGGCAATATTTCTCCCATCATAAGCCAGGGAATGGGTCCAGCACCAACGGCAAATCCAAATATGAAAACCATGAAAGCAGGGAGTGGCACCCATCCATATTCTGTCATATCCATGTCGGTAGATTTGAAGTAGAAGAATGTACCAAGAACACCCAGGGTGAGAGCCATCAGAGTATTGGAGACGTACAGAAGGATCTTACGACCGAGTTTATCTATCAAAACTGTAGCCAACATGGTAGATATCAGGTTCACGATACCTACTATGATGGAACTCAGGTTTGAATCTATCGTACTACCAGCATCCTGAAATCATTGAAAAAATAATAATACATTAATACAATTTTATTGTTTATCATACATTTACATCAAGATCTTCTATAGAAAACACATCTTGAAGAAGAAGAAGAGTTTATTATAACAGTCGCATTTACAGAGGTACCATTATACAATAAGATTCCTTAACCATTACCCGTATACAATCAGTTAAATTAAAGACAATGGCACTGCTTAAGAGTAAATTTAAAAAAAACTCTTAAAGAAGAAAAAAAAAAAAAAAAATACAAAGTAACTGAAAAGAGTAGAAAATAAATTAATAAAAATTCAAAAACAGAGATTATAATTTAAAATCGTGAACGGATATTTTTGTGTTTCCCTCCCTGAGTTTTCCCTGTTTTCTTTACCAAAACGTTTTGATTTGGGTCACACTTAAGTAAAAAGTTTTTACTGACATTTATTATGTAGTCCAGTAGGAGATCAACATTTAGGAGATCAAGGAGTATTCACAGGACACAGGTTCAATAGACACCCCTACCACACTGAAAGTGTCAAGGACAGTCCCATCAGAGACAGATGTGGAGAAGGCGCGGCGGCACACTCTCAACGAGATTCCATAATTTCTAACAAATATTTGGTCATGGAGGAGGACTTTAGAAGATTGGATCATGGGAGCATTCTTGGGGCTTGGATTTGGTAGTACAAACAACTAAGTAACAAGATAATGTGTGAGCCCAGCGAGAAGGGATATGGGCATCGGATGCTTAGGTGTAGCCGATAGCCCACCAGTATAAGGGAACTTATGTAATTGGTCAGAAATTTGATTTTGAGTTTTCCGACACATTTTATACGTAAATCAAAAACTTTAAAAGTTTCAACCGAATCGGTCAAAGTGTGATCAGAGGAGGGGGCCTTAATAACTGTCGATGTTTTGAATTTTATATTTGACATGAAAATGAGGATTCCGTCAATTGATTTTGAACCAAATCGGCAGATTGATTTCAGAAGGAAAGCTAAAACTTAGCGCAAATTCGCACATTGCCGGTGATTCAACACCTTTTTTTTAAAAAATATTGCAAATACTTTCAAAGAATAATAATTATGAAATGCTGATTTATAAGAAGAACGAAGAGTAATTGGGTTGTTTTCCTTTTTGAACTGGAACATCGAGATATTGAACTTATAATAAAAACTCACCCTGAAGATGTTGACGGTATAGAAAATGACAGCGTTGATTCCGCTGAACTGCTGGAAGAACATGAGGCCGAGGGAGATACAGAAAGGCCAGTAGTATCGCTTGCTAAACAGCTCTTTGAGGGTCGTCATTGCGTCGTGATGTTCAATGTCTTTGTGGCTCTTGTTAAACTGCGCCAACTCTGCTGAAATGTCTACATTCTGTCCCCTCAGCCATTGTAGCGATTCCTGGGCTTTCTTGTCGTTACCTATTTGACAAAATAAATAAATAAAAATATTGATAAAGACCCAAGGGGAAGAGAAAGACATCTCTGTATCCAGAACCTCATAATAAGGATGACACCTACTGATTTTCAGTCAAATTGGCCAAAGGGAAGCGAAGGATAACTGATGGCTTGACACAAACATCCCGAAAACTCCCGAACTAATAAAATTATCAACGAAAAATTTTATATGTAAATTCCAAAACCTCATGAGGAAGAAACCTATCAATTTTCAAATTTCAGCTAAACCGACCAAACGCAAGAGAGGAGGGGGCATTAACAAATCCTAATAACTGTCGAAATAATAACGTATCAACAAGAAATTTAGAATGAGAATTGAAAAATAGTCAAATATAGTCGCAAATTCTACAGAAATTTAATAGAAAAAAAGCGAATTCTACAAACTAAACCATATTTTTTGAACCCCAATATTCATTATTGACTCTTCAATCATTTTTCTTCAAAAATTTAATAATTTATTTAAAGAAACGTTTTTTCGTGCCTAAGCTTATTCTCAATTATGCAATTTTTAGTTAAAATATCTAACTTAATGATAAAAGACCTTAAATTCTTTACATTCGAAATTATGTTATTTCGGATAAATCTATCCTCTCTGTTTCACTAATAGTACTGATGGGAGGTTCGAAATTGTATTATTTCGGATAAATCTATCCCCTCTGTTTCAGTAATAGTACCTATGGGAGATTCGAAATTGTATTATTTCGGATAAATCTATCCCCTCTGTTTCAGTAATAGTACCTATGGGAGATTCGAAATTGTATTATTTCGGATAAATATTTCACAGAAAAATTACGTTAAAAAAGTAAGTGCCGGGTGAATTGTGGAAAAGTAGCCAACTACTTTTATAGTTTCATTTTCTAAAATATTCTTATTAAAAAAGAAAAATAATGATATAATTAGTTGTTGTGACTCATGTCCGGGTTTTCAGAGGTCATATTGCCTGCTACCAGAGCGACAAAAGTGCATGAGCCCGATTCTACTGTGGCAGTCATACCTAGGTTTAGTTATCTAGGATAGGGAGGGGTCCTAATGAGTACCTGACATCTTGCGGGCTCGAGACCATCGCTCAACGTCCCATCCGAAGGACGTCGTGCTCAAGGATATAATATATATAATAATAATAATACAATAAATAATAATTTAGAAACGTACCTCTTGAGACGTACCATCCTGGTGTTTCAGGAACGAAAAATGTACAAATGAAGTAAGGTAGAGGTAACACAGCTCCGAGGAGAGCCAGGTCTGACCAATTTAAAAATGCTCCAGCGGTGAAAGCAAATAAAATTCCTGTAACAATATACATAAATTATATTTTAATATAATCTAAGCATATATGGAAAATATAATAAAAAAAATACATGCAAATTATAAAAAATAAATGGTGCATAATTAAAAAAAAAAAAAAGTAATTTGACCAGTCGTTGTGTTAATAACAAGAAAATATTGTTAAAAAGCTTTTAGGTTCATAATTTCCAATTATGCACGGAGTAAAATGGCTATCACAATTGGCTAATTCAAACCGAAACGAAAAATTACTATAAAATTAAGTATCTTGAAAATTCGTTCAAGAAGAGCGGCTGTGTTGTGAAGGTCACTTAATCGTGATCTAAATATATAATTTTCCGGAAATAAGCTAACTTAAATTAAACAAAAGTCCATAAAAAAATATGGTTTCGTGTCGTTTTAGGACTGTTTTCGGCGTGTATCTCTCAAACCGATTCTTTGTACGGCATTCAAAGAATCGTAATTCATATACAATGTTCCTTTTTGTTTTCTCTAAAACTTTTATTTGAAGAGATTTTTTATTAGGTCATAAATATAAGAGATATCTTGTAAAATGTACTAAGGCCCCGAAATGAAGTGGTTTCAATATTCGTTGAATTCTCCATCATTTATGAGCTTCTACTTCCCGCAAAAAAAAAAAATATTTATGAGAACAAAGCGATTAATATAAAACGCAATAATCAAGCCTATGTGGGGCTTAAGGACTTGAACTATGGGGCTCTGCCAAAGCTTCCAATCTTCAAACGTGCCTTCCCTTCTGTCAGACTTGCCGAACGACGCCTTAAGCGCCAGTGGCCTAGAGACCTTTTCAGATCAGGTAGTAACAATAATAAAAAAATAATATTTCCGAGAACAAAACGATTAATATATAACGCAATACTCAAGACTATGTGGAGTGTCAACACTGAGTGATTTCTCCTCCCTTCCTTTCCCATAGCCCACTTGCTTCTTGCATTTGTTCTTTATACTATTGTAAATATCGTCTTGTACATAAAAAAAAATGTTGCGAAAACTCACCTAGGTTGCCAAGAGTTGTGGGTAGAAGACCCAATGTTCCTCGAACTCTGGGTTCTACAGTCTCCCCGAGGTAAACAGGAAGAGCAAGAGAAGAGATCCCAACACAGAACCCAGCGAGAGACCTGCCCGCCATCACCATTCCAACGTTAGTTGCAAATGAGATGAGTAGGAATGCTGCAACATACAAGTATCATCATCAGTGGTGAAAAACAAACAAAATCACCGGATATGTACTTCCCCAGACATTTGAAGGTCCCCCATCCCCTTCTACAAATTTCGCGGAAAATTAATGGCTGTCACTCTTATGAGATTTTAAATTTGAATATAATATTTAATGTCGATACAGTTATCACATTATTAGAGTAAAAAATAAAGAAAAACGTTTTTAAAAAAATATTGTCTATTTTACAAAATATAATATTAGAATATTTGAGGGAAACCCCTCTTCTCTGGTTCCCTCTTCCCTTCGACCGATCTCGCGGAAAATTAGTAGGTGCCATTCTTATAACATTTTGAATTTGAATATAAAATTTCATGTCGAAACATTACATCGACAGTTATTAGGATTTTTGCAGGTCTTTTAAAGCCACTTTTTGCAGCAATAAAAAGATAGGAACAATACTGTCAAATTTTACCACTTCAAAGGATAAATTTCCATAGAAAATAGTTCAAAGTAACGTTTAAATTGTAATGAACTTAACAATATATTTTTATAATTGGTATTTTTTTTTATTTTAAAGGATTAAAAATATATCTGATATGGCCAAAACCACTTACACCAACCACGTTTTTACAGGTCTCCTTTCTCCCTGCTCTCAAATTAATTTCAAACTGGCACTACTGAATATGATTTTTCATTTTCATTTAATTCAATGCATTATGCTCTGTCCACTTTTATTAATTTATGTTATTCATTTAGATACATTTATTTTCGTATATTTCTTCATAATTAAGCTGTTCACTTAAATTTTTTATTTATATTTATTTATTGTGGTCTAGTTTATCCACTATTTAATTTATTTTTTTCTTTTATTTTTGACTATGTATTTATTTTTAGGAGACCTCGGTCCCAGAATAAAATTAATTTTCATTCATTCATTTACAAGAAACTCACTCTCAGAAACAATTTTTTTAAAAAATCATTTAAAAATTGAAGTACTTTCTTCTTGATGATACATAATAAAATACATATTAATACTTACAAAGGCTAAAGGGAAGACCAGTTGATAAAATGGTATTTCTTCGGCCAAGATTTTCAATCATGGGTCCACCACATATTCCGCCAAACAGCGCAGACAATGGCATTAAACTTCCAATCCATGAGGCCTGCAAATCAGAAGAAAAAGTTTCAACAATCGATTCCCTAGCTAGTATTGTGCCGTGCAAGTGGGGTCCCTAGGCCAACTTTATGTGCAACGTAATTATAACGCTTTTTCATGAAGAAAATTTAAGTTTCAAAAACATAAAGATTTAAAAAGCAAATTAATAAAAAACAATGTAACTACAAATAAAACTAAACTAAGCAGTTTTGACTCAAATTGTTAATTTTTAATATTTATATTTATTTCGACATATTTTATTTATTCATTTGCTTTTTAATTTATAATGCTTTATCAATTTGCCTGATGGTGAGGGTAACCTCGAAAGCTGGCTAGCACACAAATATAAAAAAATCTGTGAGAGGTGACATCTGTGTAATAATCACTTCTCACTACATCAGCCAATTTTACATTTAAGAAAAAAGTGAAAATTGTAAAAGAAACTGTCTTATCGTGCAGTTCGGTCTATGATTATAAACGCATCGTGTATAATGTAACTTATGGAGGAAAAAATAATAAATAAAACATCAATTGAAACAGGTGGTTATAATAATACATTATCACAGCTTTTCATACCTCCAAATGTGTTTGTTTCATTTTAATGTTCATTTTCACCCATTTGGGCATTTTCAAAACTGTACATAGATTTTTTTATTGATTCATTTACATATTTACGACATAACATTTGTCATTAGTAATAGTGATGTTGACCAGTGGCAAGTGTATGTCTGTACTGCTGAGGAGTCCAGGCTAGTCCTGGAGCAGGTCCCTCAGCGAAGACGCTGGAGTGGACTTGTGGGGAGATTGTTTGTGGATAATTGTTGAATAACTGGATTGTCGTGATGATGGAGTTTATCGTGAAAATGTCTAAAGCGTGTCCTGATAACAGTGGGTATAAATGGCATGTTTAGGTCATTATGGAGTGTGAGATCGGCGCATAATGAATTGTAGTGACTGAAGGCGTTGTATGTTTGATTTTTTGGCTGAGCCCCATATCTCGATACCGTAATTCCAGATGGGTTTTAGTATGGTGTTGTATGTGTGAAGTTTGTTCTCAAGAGATGTCGATCGTCGTCCGATGATTGCTTTCAGTCAAATCTGTCTGTATGTTTCAATCTGATGTGGGTTGTCCAAGTTAAACGACTACCTAAAATGTTCTTTAAAAATATCTCGATCGACCCACTGATGAATCAAGTGTCTACAGTAACTCTTAGTGAAACAGTATTTAAACCTTGTCAAAAATCCAATATATTTATGAATTTTTTGATTAAAAAAAATTGCCTTTTGGCCTTTTTCTGTATAAACCTGATGACCATTCTCCATTTTCTGATCTGGATATATTTTTATAGTTCTGAAAGGTCTGTTTTTTAAGCTTTCCTGCGATACTCATTTTTCCAGAGCTGTCTTCTTTTTTGATAATATTTCGTGACACTTCCTTGTCCCTTCTTCTTGTCACTATGAAGGAGTGTCCCGAAATATTCTCAAAAAATGAGACACCTCTAGAAAAAAAAAAAAAAATGCCGGAAAATATCAACATAACCACTTGTTTCAAAAGACAAATTGTAATAGTAAGATATGAAATTAAAGTGTAAGAACTTACCTCAGCGTCTGTAATATGGAGTGTACTATTGGGGGAATTCATAGAAGCCAATGCTGGCGCAGTATATGCTGAGGCAAAACCAACTACCAATGAACAAAGAGAAACCGCCAAGGCAGCGAGAACCTGAAGTCAAGTAAAAATAAATTGTCATCTTCACTATATTGTACATTTATAACCTTACTCATTACTCATATAAATACAAAATTAAAATATTTATTATAAAAACTTCAAGAGTTAACAAAAATATGAGGGAAAAATAATGAAAGGAAGGTTTCAAAACTGGACTGTTATCTCTACGCTCTATTATGAACATTTCTATTAGATTCAGATGTTTAAAAATATATATATCAGAAATTAACGTATCAAACATTACGTACAACATTAATGCCACCAAATTTTTTTATAATTCCTTTAATATTATTTATTAACGTCATTTAAATAAAAACTATTTTAAAATCAATTATATCTAATTATAACTAATAAAAAAAAAAGTACGTGCAGCTTCAACCTGTTCATATTTTTATTTTATTTAAAAAAAAACTAAATTTAATATGTGAATAATCATATGGTTTATATGGTCTTTCTTTCTGATGATTTTTCTTAAATTTGTCTTTTTATAAATTGAACTGAGTTTTTTCACGGTTTAACTAAAAAATAAGAAGATGCAATTAGAAAAATAG
Organism: Aradus depressus; assembly: GCA_963662175.1. Lineage (NCBI taxonomy): Eukaryota > Metazoa > Arthropoda > Insecta > Hemiptera > Aradidae > Aradus > Aradus depressus. The sequence goes on along the minus strand of OY759224.1, from coordinate 15,520,481 downwards.
TTATGTAATAAAAATAAAAATCGAGTACTTTTTAAGAATTTACCCCCACTTATAATTTTTTTACCTAATTTTCAAATTTTTATTTACATATGTTTCTAAACATATTCACAATAACAACCGGATGGAAATTTGAGGGAGGACCTTAGTGTGACGTATTTTAGAGTATGACCGAACCTGCTAGATATGCGGGCAACAAAATATATTTTCTGAGTAGGAGTTAGTTATTTTGACCATTGCTTGTGTTTTAACTACGTGGTTTTATCGCCTACTACCAGAGACCTCGTCACTCTGGTGGGTATGAGCCCGACTCAACGTGAGTCCTAGATTTTGCCTTACTAGGTTTATTCACCTAGCGTACAGGTCTTTAACGTCCGATCCGAAGGACGGTGTGCTCAATGTTTATTCATCTCCCAGATAAAAAAAATTTAAGAGCTTCAGCTGGATTTTGAACCAACTAGCACGCTACATTTGAGTTGCTGGTGAGATTAATAGAGATTGATGCGATGAGATATGAAATACATTTTTTTTTTTTCATCTAAACTTAATACAGTGGAAATTATGTAATCGGTCGGAAATTCGATGTCGAGTTCTCACAGTAATTTCATGTTTTCCAACCCCCAGATTCAAAAAAGGGGGGGAAAAAAAACTACTTATGTCTCTGTGAATATGATAACTCCCAATAGAATGAATGTATCGGAACAAGATTGTAAATGCATTATTAGGCCTTAAAAAAAGGAACCATTCTGTGATGATATTGAATGTTTTAAGTGCATTATTATTAGGCCTTAAAAACAGGAGCCGTTCTGTAATGATAATGAATATTGTTAGATGTGTGGTCTGCAAGAAATGGGCAGTACATATCATTTTCTCGCAATTTGCACAAGACTCAGTGATATTAAGTTGGAATGGATTGCAAGAGAACAACTAACCGGGGATGAAATGATGAGGTACTTGAATGGAAAATGTTGGACCTCTCTTGCTAACTATTGTAGACGAGCCAAAAATATCATAGTTTAACCAGAATACAATTTAAATCATTATTGTGAGCTAATGCTATTCTATTTTTCCTAATATTATATATAATATTACTATTTAATTCTATTATTATTTACTATTTATTAGTCTTTTTAAGTCGTATTAATTTGTATTATCATTTTATCACATTTATTATAACTAGGCTTAAATCTTATGATTCACAATTAATATCTTAAATTAATATTATTATACCGAACCAGAAGATTATGATTATTTTGATTTAAATTTTAAAGGTCAAAGATATATATTTATATTGAAAAGATTCGTAAATAAAATTTATTAAGTACTTAGGCAAAGGTATAAGTTGATTTTTAAACAAGTTGTAATTGTATTTTGTTGTTCTCAACTTGAACGCTAAGTGATAGATGTACTTAATTTCTTCTTTATTTGTAAATTATGACTACACTCTGACCAAGAGGTCGTCTTTAGTATAAGATTTTTGATTTTCGAATTATTTGTAGGTTCGGATAATCGAAATTTTTTAGCCACCCAGAACTTGCGATGAATGAAGAGTCACCACCAAGCTTCATGTTTAATTCCACTGCTTTTTCACACAAAATGGGCTACCCAGAAGCCCGTTTTTGCAAAAACCGAGTGAATGCAGCATCTTCCAACAATTCGGACTTCGGTTTTTTCATAGTTTTACGATATGAACTGCCCTGCTCACTGTCATGATTAAGTGCAGACCTAGTGATTGAATCAGAATTATTTTTTATTCTCGTTATCGTTGATTTACCAACACCGAACTTGATAGCTAATGCCTGATCCGTTTCAACTTTCTTCAACCGCATAATAATTTTCATTTTATCTTTTAATGAAAGCACTACTCGTTTCCTTTTTGTCGACATGTAAGTTTTACTTAAAATATGTGACCACTAACTAATTTAATGTACACCTCACAATGAATGATTTGAAACTGAGAGCATTGACTGGTAACCAACCATACGTGGAAAAATCCAATGAAGAAATTACATACATAGACATACATATATCCCTTATACAGCTAACAAAGCTCTTTCTAAGAATTAAATAGGCTTCCCTCATGGAAATTCATGGAAAAACTAATTTAATTTTTTTTCCATGAAGCCAGTTCGGATAATTGAACGTTCAGATAACTGACGTTTGGATAATCGACGCTCTACTGTGGTTGGGAAATAAAAATCAACGTTTCTTCTATAATTACATTTTTTTTGTTTTTAGAAGTTTTGGAGAAATATACAAAAAATAAGGTATATAGGAACTGTTACAACGAACCTGTGACCAGGTGCATCGCCACTCGAGATGATCCTGTGTAATGATTACATCGAGACTGTAGTGGGTATCCGTTCGCATCAAAACCCGCACCATTTCTGACCACTTCTTGGCTTCAACCTTCCTCTCCCCCCAAGTCCTACATCCTACCTATATAGATGTCTTCTCCCACCCCAAAACTCTTTTTTTTTAAAATGAATCTGAAACCTATCTTCCTTCTGGTACGCGCCTCTTCAAGGTAGCCACACTCTCAATCAAATGAATACTTAATTTAATATGTGAAATCATTCTGAATATTTTATTTTATTTGTTATAACATTATAATGAAAATTTTGATTACCTATGAATATAAAAATAACCTAAAAAAATGGTTATGGAAAAAATATATAATATCGGTTATTATTAGAATAATCATAGGTTGCCATGACAATAGTAATTTATTTGAAAAATTTATAATATAGTTGTCGTCTTCGGGTGGGATGTTGAGCGATGGTCTTCAGCCTGTACGATGTCAGGTACTCTTTAAAGATACCAACTCTAGGTAACTAAGCCTAGGTAGGCAAAATTTAGGACTCCCATAGTAGAGTCGGGCTCATGTCTATAAGAGTGACGAAAGAGAGCTCTGGTAGTACGCGATAAGACCTCGTAGTTAAAGCTCAGGCATGAGTCACACTAACTAATAAGGTTTCGTACTTTTCCAACGATGTTTTTAACGAATTTAAAACGAGTTTAAAAAATAATAATACTGAGACTAGGTGGATAAGTAGCTTTACTATAAAATAAAAAATATTACTCTTCCGTACTGAAAAAAATAAATATAAATATTTCTTTGTAAATATCATAATAACTAAATATAAATAATGTCCGAATACATTTTTTGCGATCTGTGTTGATATAGCGGAAATACTAATGAATAAAATAAAATGATAGATAAAACACTTTTTTGAACACTTATATTGTCTAATTCCACAAAATTTTCTCCTTTGCTAATCCCTTTCAGATAACAAATATCCATGGCAACATTAATCTAGGTTAAATAACTTCCTACATAGCTATATATTGTACATTTGTTATATTGTTTTCGTGTAATGTTAGTTTTTAGCTTTATTTTAATTTTATTTTCTTGGTTTTCAAATAACTGCACAGTTAGCTATTACAGTTAGAATATAGACTTCCACCCCCCTGGTTTTACCAGAGGAGGGGACCCTTTCACCTCAGGTACTCTTAGGTTAATATAAATATGTATGCCTGGCAAATATCTGAATTATTGTTGAACATTGTGCCGAAACCGGTACACATTTAAGTAGATATGTCCGAAAATATATATTTTTTTGGAGGTTTTATGTCAATATAGTGGAAATACTAATAAATAAAATTAAAAATATGATAAATAAAGCACTTTTTTATTCAACACTTACATTTTCTAATTCCAGATAAATATACATGAATGTGTACCGGTTTTGGATTAAGGCATTAGACAATATAAGTGTTCAATAAAAAAGTGCTTTATTTATCATATTTTCAATTTATTTATAAATAAAATACTTTTTTTTCTTTAAATATTGTCTATTCCATAAAAAAAATTGAACGTAAACTACTTGTTTGCATTACAGGTTTAGTTGTATATAGTTAGGCAGTTTATGTACCCTATTTTTGTGGATTAGATATATTTTACGAGTTGGGAATCCTTGCATTAAAAAATGAAAATTCCAAAAAAAAAAATAGTTAAATTTATAGGTTGCATATTAAAAAGTTTACATACCTCAGGTAGTTTGTTACCAAAATACGTAAAATATTCAGTATTTGCCAAAAATACTAATAGAACATTACAAATCATCTGTAACGAAGTCATGTTAAATATATGAAGTAACACACATCTCTAAAATAACTTAAAAAAAAACCGAAAAAATGAAATCAGTTCGTATCAAAAATTTGATTAAAATAAAAATAAATACTGAAAAATAACTCCATGTTATCTGACTTCTTGGATATGATTGTAAGTACACATTTGTAAGTCATGCAATTGGATATATATGTTTCTGAAATTGTTTGCATAACAGAAAAAAACAAAATTTTAAAATTGAAGGTCAACGAAGTTTGATTTTTATGATTCGAAGAAAGGAATTTATTTATAATTTATCGGTAATAAACAAATCAAATTTTGAATAATTTACAAATTAATATTTAAATTACTTTTTTTTAGTTCGGAAGAGTACTATTTTGTATTTTATAGTAAAGCTACTTATCCACCTTGTTATTATTATTTTTTAAACTCTTTTCTAATTCATGTTTTTAAAACATTGTTGGATAAGAACGAAGCGTTATTAGTTATTGTGCCTCATGCCCGGGCTTTAACTACAAGGTCATACCGCCTACTACCAGAGCGCAATTTTGTCACTCTGGTGGACATGAGTCCGGCTCTACTAAGAGAGTCCTAAATTTTGCTTTCCCTAAATTTTTATTCACATGGGGTAGGGGTCTTTAACGAGTACCTGACATCGTACAGGCTTGGAACCATCGGTAAAGGCCTCGGCCGGGTTTCGAACCCGGGATTAACTCAATGCATGCTTACTTTGAGCTACCGGCGCCCTACTCCCTATTTATATAAAGATTATTGGTTAAAAAAGTGTATACATGGATACATCCAGCTGTTATACAGGGAGTTAATACACATACATCCAGCTGTTGTACAGGGAGTTAATATACATACATCCAGCTGTTATACTGGGAGTTAATATAACATACAACCTGCTGTTATATAGGGAGTTAATATAACATACATCCTGCTGTTAATATACATACATACATCAGGGAGTTAATATACATACATACATCCAGCTGTTATATAGGGAGTTAATATACTTACATCCAGTTGTTATACTGGGAGTTAATAATATACAACCTGCTGTTATATAGGGAGTTAATATAACATACATCCCGCTGTTATACAGGGAGTTAATATACATACATACATCCAGCTGTTATATAGGGAGTTAATATACATACATCCAGCTGTTATACTGGGAGTTAATATAACATACATCCAGCTGTTATACAGGGAGTTAATATAACATACATCCAGCTGTTATACTGGGAGTTAATATACATACATCCAGCTGTTATACAGGGAGTTATTACACATACATACAGCTGTTATACTGGGAGTTAATATAACATACATCCTGCTGTTATATAGGGAGTTAATATAACATACATACATCCAGCTGTTATACAGGCTCGTAGCTATTTGTCTTTTCGTAATTCCTTTTTCTAGGATATCAGGAAATGAGAAGTGACAAAGTTTATTATCAGAAGTCCTGTAGAACAGACAAGGTTGTCGCTATGTTTGAATTCAATGGTCACACTCAAAGGACAGACTTTGGATTCCAAGAGATAGAGATAGCAAAAAGGTTAGCTGGATACGTGCGCAGACTTGCAAATTGTGTTGTCTTCCGTTCGGAACAAGGCTGTGATCCCACAAGCATAATGAACTTTTGTCATTGTTATTTCCGAACCTTCTAAAGTTATTTAATTAAAAAAAATAAAAATATATAAAATTAATGAATTTGTTTAAAATTTTATATTGTCTAAATCCACAGTGTACCGGTTTCGGTTTACGTCATCGTCAGAACAAAGTTCAAAAGTGATATTTAAGGTTGTACTATTTATACAATCCTCAGATTACCTGAGATTACCTAAGGCTGTGACACCCTGTCCCCTAAGAAAGTCCTACCTTAACATTACATTTACAAATATTTGATTTGTCAATAATATAATAAAATGAAGAAAATATAATATTAAGAAAATTAAAAATAAATAATATGGGGTTTAGTGTGAAATAGTATATATACAGGGTGTCCTATGTTAAGGTGTGACAAACTTCAGGAATCAATTCTACACCTCATTTGGAGCAAAAAATATTCTATTACCATTATTCTGAAATCGCTTCGTTTTCTAGTTATTTCACTTTTTTCTTTTTTCTTTCTAATATCGTATTTTTTTACCTAAAAGTAAACATAACTCCAGTTCTGTTTGTGCTACAGAAGATCTGAGAGTATCATTACATTGAAAAGTGGACAAAATGTTCTTTTAAATAGGTGTCACCATTTTAAGTTGACCTCATCTGGTTGTGACTTCTCGGGTTCAAATGTAAAATTTATTACTTCACAAAGTTTTATTAAAATTTTCACCTCCTTTTTTTTCTACCCATTTTTTCAAAACTCCGCTTTCTCTACGGTCAAAACTTCTACAACTCAAGACCTTTCGAAAGTTGTATTTTGGTTTCAAATTTTCTCATTATGAAGGGATGAAATTTAACTTTGAAGCCATAAAAATGTATGAACTTGTTATTTTTATATTTTCTCTATTTTATTTTGTTATTGACTAATCAAATATTTGTAAATGTTATGGTTATTTTGTTTCAATTTGTTTTCTCCCACAAAGGAACGTTCTCGAAACAAATTTTAAGAAAAAATACAATTTTTTCTATAAGCTTTTTTTTTCTTCAATTTTTGGTTGAAAATAAAAAATATATACATCCTTATCCTAATGTAGGTCAAGTATGCTTCCATGAAAAAAATAAATATATATTTTTTTATACATTTTAATGAATAGTGGAGGGACATATATATAACAGGGGAAATCGACCATTGTCGATATAATATATAATTTAGATATATATTATATGTCGTCACAAAATTTATTAAGTAAATTCAAAACCCCATACGACACCTACTATTTTTCCGCGGAATAGGGCAAAGGGAAGAGTGGGGCTCAACTGAATAAACTTAATAACTGCCGATGTAATGTAAATACCGACATAAAATTTAGTATGAGGATTCAGAAGATTCTATGTAAGTCAACAATTGATTTTGGAGGATGAGCGAAATCGTAACTATTTAATAAATTCTGGGGAAGTACATTACACTTCATTAAATATTTTTTAGGAATTTTTAAATCTGTACAATTATTAAGAATATTATGTTACGGATGTTTGTTTCAATTACTTAATGAGAAAGAGGTCATCAACATATTTTTTAATGAGGAATTTGTGGTGACGTATTTGCGGCCAATTTCATTTTGGTTTTTATTTTTATTTTATATATATATTTTTTTTATTTTTAGGAAGTTGTTTTTAACATTGTCGACTAAATCCGGTATAAAAAGAGTTTCCAATCATAATTTTTACTCAGGATTGTAATTACTTCGAAGGATGACCTACAAAACATAACTCCATGCTTAACTGGGTCAGTTATTGAAAAAAATCGGATGCTTCTTCCACATGGAAGTACTTATGCTAATTTAACCATCATTTTATATTTTTTTATCTTATTATAATCCCTATTTCAAGTCTCAATTTTTTTTTCTCAGCTTTATTATTTCTTAATTTATTTATAATAAATTTATTTTTGTATGTTAATTCCAGACAGTTGTGTTTGTTACAAGGAGACCCTCCGAATATGTACTTCTCCAGGACGTTTTAATCTTCTTCCAGAACCTATCGTTCATTTGCGCTGTACATCAATAATTGATTTACATAGGGGCTTCTGAAACTTCTTACTAAATTTTGTGTCGATACATTGAGAGTTATTGGGTTTTTTGAGTTAAGCCCCACTCTGATTTCTCCCTTCTCTTGGTCTCCTCTGATAATAAATAGCTGTCGTTCTTATGAGATTTTGATTTTAAATATAAAATTTCATGTCGATGCTTTCGTTACATCGGGAGTTATTAGGGTTTTTGAGTTGAGCCCCACTCTGATCTACCCTTTCTCATGGACCGATTTCTCTGATAATTAATAGCTGTCGTTCTTATGAGATTTTGATTTTAAATATAAAATTTCATGTCGATGCATTCGTTACATCGGGAGTTATTAGGGTTTTTGAGTTAAGCCCCACTCTGATCTACCCTTTCTCTTGGACCGATTCCTCTGATAATTAATAGCTGTCGTCATAATGAAATTTTGAATTTAAATATAAAATTTCATGTACTTTTTTAATTTCTGGACGCAATCGAATTTCTGATTGATATATACCTGGGGAATTAATGATTCTAATTGTTCATATTTGATATTAAGGTGTGGGAGATTTCTCATAGAAATAAAAGACGTTGTCTTCCCACTGTTTTATTTTAGACCAGAACCGGTTTTCGGCGCAACAGCGTCATCATCAATGGTTCATCCCACCCAGACAGCACAGCGGTTAGAAGACAACTGAGCCAGTGCTGTGAGGGTGGGCTGAACCACTGATGATGACACTGTTGCGTATAAAACCGGTTCTGGCCTAAAATAAAACAGTGGGAAGACAACGTCTTTTATTTCTATGAGGTCTTAATTATTCATCATATCCTGAGATAACAGTCCCCTTCCTTGTTATCGTGGTATACTTAAAACACTATATATGCATACCTGTTTGAAGAGTGACCCGGGGCTCTCCTCTGTAGGCTGTGTTGCTGCAGACGGCTGTTCCAGGTCCAGTTCTGTTGTCTTCTTGTCTCCAGGCTCCAGACCTGGTTGTCCTGCCAGGAGGATGTTTAACTCTTTCTGGGTCATCCTATCTGCCCTGTGTTGTCCCTTGAGGTATTTCTTCACTTTGATTCCCAGTAAGCCTGTGGTACTCGATGTGGTTGCAACGCTGGCGTTGGAAGAGGTAGCTGATGCTATGATACTTGGTGGGTCTCTCGATCGCACACCGATGAGTATCGAGTCTTCCCCTTCCCCCTGAAAATACAAAAAATAACAAATGTTAGTACGAGTATTTAGGAAGCTACTAAATATCGGCGCTAGTAGCTATTATATCAGTCGATACGCTAGAAAAAATAACAAATAAAGTAAATAATTCAATGAATATATATTCACAGCAAGGATGTCTTGAAACCATTTTATTAACTGGAGTTCTGCGCTTTTTATTTATTCCTATATTATTATTATATGTTATATATTTATAAAAAACACAAAATATACTTATTCTATAAAATGTCCTTATAATTTAGTCATTTCATTTCTTTTTTTTTAGGCGTTTAATTTACGCAATGCTGTTAGACCTATCGAAAAATTGGTTCTCACCAAAAATGATTTTTTATTTTTTGTCCAACTATTAAAATTCTTGCGTAATTTATTATTGGTAGTTTTTTCATGAAAAAGGATCAAAAATAAAGAAAAAAAAAAATAGTTCATAATAAAATTTTCTTATACCAACCACATTTTTCCATTCACACTCCATCCTCCTCCCTCCCTATAAAATTCATTTCAGAGTGTTGAAAGTGACATTCTTATACCCGATAAATTTGAGATGGGGAGAGAGAGTGATCTTTGAACAATGGTGGTTGGTATAAGATGTTTGTGATATTGCCACATCACATTTTTATATTTTTGATTCTTTTATTAGAAAATTTCCAATAATAATAATAATTTTATATATATTCAAACAATCTAAACGTTACTTTGAACTATTTACTATAAAAATGTATTGTAAAACAAATTAAGTTGTATTGGTGTTATCTGGAAATTTAATAAGAAACATTTTTTACAAGGACCAATTTTTCGGCCATATATATATTTTTTCTAGCTCTCTATGTTCGAAAATTGTATTAATAATATAATCATTGTGTTACTTGTTATTAATTTAATGTTAAAAAATTAGAATTCATAAAAATATATTTTTTTATTTATAGTTTTCATATAGTCGCGGTGAACTCACAGTCACGAATGAGGCAACACTTTTTTTTTTTTTTTTTTTTTCTAGGCCTCTATTACGTATTAGAATTTATAAAATAATATATGAGTTAATAAAAAAACTATTTTTCCTTTTTAGAGTAGTTTACATGTTGAAATTGCGTGGAACAATCAGTCAAGACTTAAACATCGATAGAAGGAATAGTTTTATTAATGCAGAAATATTTTTTGGTTTTTAATTTTTTTTTAATTTTGGGAATTTATTTTAAATTTTATTTGAAAAATTGTAACATTTTATTTATTTATTTTTTTGTCAAAAACCTATTTAAGTTAAAAAAAAAAAGTCTTATCTAAATAATAATAAGAACACACCTTTTTGGATTCAAATCCTTGGATTAATAGTTGCGCTGGGGGCCTATGAACTAACAATTGTGACCCGAAGAAGCGAATCCCAAAGAGATATACCCTTATATTATCAGATAATGTGATAAGGGGGTTCTGGTGGTGGGTGAACTATGCACTGGGGGAGGTCTCCTGTTCAGTTCTTATATGTCTCTTATACATCGTCAGAGGTTCGCAACACTCCAACTGTGTACACACACTACCCCTTACTGTTCTTTTAGCAAAAATGTTGACGATATTATTTTTCATTAACGTCATATTATGTGAACATTAGACGTAATTCAAATTTTTTGGTATCCTTCGACTCATTTAAGATTAATTTTTGTTCTGAAATTTTTCAATATTTTTAATTTCTCAGCTATACAAAGTGTAGGGGAAGTAATCGGTCTAAAATTCGATGCGGAGTTTTCAACGGAATTTCTTGTTTCAAACATGGAATACCCGCGAAAATTGATTGATTACACGAAAATTATTAATAGTATTAAAAAATTAGTTTATACGAAATATGTTCTGTTGAGTGGAGTGAAAATGGGGATTTCGAAATTTTTTTTTGAAATTGAAAACGCCTGGGGGGCAAAAGTTGACAATTGGTGAGAGTAACACCCATGTAAAATTTGGAAGAAATTCGACAATATGTTCTGTCCCCATCAGCGCCATTTATGTTTCACTATAGCTTAATTTAGGTTCCTGGTGAGTTTTTCGGCGATAACTTCATTCTTTGCAGAGCTACAATAAATTGTAATATATCAAATTACTCGTCTTTTTACGCTCTACCAAAAGGGTAATGATCTAAATTTATGAATTCCTAATTGTGTACCGTATTTTGGGCGAAAATGTGATTTGTTTCGAAATAGACACTTTTTTAGGCGAGAACTTATCTGATATGCAGGGCATTTTTCTGTCTTTCTAATATATAAGAAATCTACTGTGAGACTTCACCTTTTTCAAAATATCGTATGGATTAATTTGCGACTTTGAAGACGTGTCTGTTATTCGCAAAAACCGTCCCGTAATTCGTATAAATCGAAAAGAATGAAAAAACTGTAAGAAAGCCGAGGAACACTCAGAAGTTTTATTTATTTTTTTAATAACATAAATTAATTTTTCAATTGAAATACAATATTTAAATTAATAGAAAAATAAAATAAACGTCTCAGTGAAGTGTAATTTATCAACAATGGACACTTGCTCCTGCGCTCAGTCCCTGGGTTTGTACTGTCTTTATGTGTTGTATTGTTCAGTATTGTATTTCCAATGATGAAAATGCCTTCAACTAATATAGCCTATATCTATAATCAATAATGATATAGAGATCTAAAGAACTTAAACTGTTGCAATTATTAACGTTAGGCTATTTACAGGTTGTAATCCTGCTTTCAGAACCAATGGAACTTAATTATATAATTTTCATTTTTGTCCAGTGGATTCGAACCCACGAATTTCTGGTTAATAAAGTTGTCCTATCCATTCCATCCCACCAACATGCCTCCCTCCCTGTTCGGGTTCGCTTAACTTATTGAACTCATCCCATTTGTAATAAAATATATTGGGACATCTAGAACAAATTTACGAAAATAATCTGCTTACTCATAACGTTTCTATATAATAAATACAGTGGTTTCCATTGACTAATAACTATTATTTATTATAATGAATGCAGTGAGAAATATTCATCTCCAATCATTTTCATGTTCACATCAAAAGAAATTGATAATCTCTTATGTTTTTTTATAAATGTCTTGTGTTTCATTATGCCCTTCTGTACATTTCATGTCTTATCTGCTGTTTGATTATTACCGACGCGGGCTATCTACCGGTTGCCAACATGTTCCAAACAGTCAGTCGGCAGGAATATAAACAATAATACAGTCATGTGGACAGTGGAACTTGAACCCACGACTTTCTGGATAGTAGTCAATACGAACTTCGCCTCACTAACGAAATTTCATTTTCGTCATTTTCATTTTTTTTGCAAGTATTGAAATTTATTCATTTGAAATATGTTCTACCTTATGTACAATTATAGACAATACGTTATAAATGTTCGTTATTAAAAAAAATATATATATATTTTTTAAAATTTACATTTTCATTTTTGCGATATGTCGTTTTTCATATAAACTGCATCCGAGAATTATTATGTCGATAATGTTAAAACGCCATCTCATAAGAAAAAAAAAATTCAGAACAGACAAAAAACTTGTATCAATGTGCAAAATCAGAAAAACAATTTTAAAAAAATACCTAGAAAAATTGAGTTACGAATTTACTATATAATACTCGTATTCTTGGGTTATTACAAAAAAATTAGGACAGATGACATACGAGAAATTTTAATTCTTATTGTATTTATTTTGTGGTTCATTTCCACTTTCAAGGTTTCTATACAAAAATTTATATCAAAACATGGATTTCTGTATATATAAGGGGCGCCGGTAGCTCAGAGGGGTATCGTGCGTGCCTTCTGAGCTCAAGATCGCGGATTCGAAACCCGGCCGAGGGCTTTAAGTTAAGCGATTTTCCCGAGCCTGTACGCCACATTTGGGACTCCCACTGTCGGGCTCATATCTACCAGAGCGCTGTGGGAGTAGGCGATATGACCTCCTAGTTGGAGCCCGGATATGAATGTATATATATTTTTTTCTGACTTACAAAGTTGAATTTTATCACGAACCTAAGTTTTAAATTTTTAAAAATGTTAAAGTATTAATAATTTGATAATTAATTGTTATTGGTTCAACTGTTTGACGACATGTTTGTACAATTTGATAAAAACATCCTGTTTTCATTATCACATTAACACTATCACGTTAACTGATATCTATCTAAATACATAGAAAATAATTGTTCGGAAAGGGAGATTGATTACTTTTTCCAGCAGATCTTCCAGAAATGTCTTCAAGTTTGTCAATATTTCGGAGCCCTTCCAACTTTGACAAACTTGAAGAATTCATCTAGAAAATAAAAAAAAGTAACGCAATCAGCCTCCAGAAATGTCTAAGAAACACAGAGTAGTGTGAAAGCGTTGGATGGAATTATTAACAATTATTGTTAATTATTATTATCCCAGCATTAGGGAAGTTATTGTAATGGGTTAGAAAATAAAAATAAAAATGTATAACATATTTTTATGTTTCAAGGTCACTACAGTATTTTTACACTATTTTTGAAAAGAAGGATACGTGTGATATTGACTCCGCTCCAATGTCAGAAGCGTCATCGTCAATATGATCCCAAAGAAATTTTATCAATTTCGGTCCACCTTTTTTTTTCGTTTAAACAAATAAATACAATAATTTTATTTCATATAAAATGTATCATTCTATTTTCTCTATACTTTTTATTCGAAAAAATGTTTGATTAGGTTGTACGTATAAACTGTATTTTGTAGAATGTACTTCATTCCAAACACTATACTTATACTATAATATACTAAAGTAAAAATATACTAAATGATAAAAGCTAAACAGAATTTGAAAATTATTTGACTAAACTGAAAGTAAAATGAAATTAATAATGTTTAGTCCTTTAACAGAGTAATAATGGTGAATTTATAATTTGAATTCCCTGCTGACTTCTCAATAGTAAGCAGCTCATCGCCAATATCAACTTAATATAATAAGACGTTAAACCCACAAAAAAAACAAGCATCTCGGATGTGTTTCGGCTCTCTGCACTCTAAATCAGAGGAAATTACTGTACCCTGTATTATGGACTCCAGATACATTTCGAAACCCATTCTAAAATATTATTTGAAACGTTTTTTTTTTAATATACATTTTCTTCATTTACGCGAAAACTATTTGTCCAACCAGTGTTCAGCTAGTCCCTGATACTCGTATGTGTCCGTTGACCTCTTCTCTAGCAAGGTATTTTGCATTTTAATTAAAAATATTTTAACTTATTGTACTGTTGTTTTAAAATTTTAATATTGTAATATTGTTAATGATTGTCATGAGTTTTAATTTACTCAAAAATTCTAGACTTTCTAGATTGGTTTATGTATGTTTAGATTCCACCTGAAGATGTCAGTTTACTGACGAAACTAGTCGTGGTTTAATAAAATGTTGGACTCATACATTATTACTTATTTAACTATTTGTCCAAAATTCTTTCTTACCGAAAATGTTCCCAAATAAATTTCCATTAATATCTTTTTGGCACTGAGTAGTTCGAAAAAATTGTAAAAATAAAACATTTCATATTAATTTCATTAAATATTTAAAAGTTATCCTCTTATTTGTTGTTGTATTATTTTTTGTCTAAATAAAAAAAGAATATATATGTATGTTTTTCTTGGAATTGATCAGATAGACAGGATATTTGTGGCCCCGATATGTTGAACCTTTAACCTTTTATCTGGGTGAATCTAGTATTTATTGATGATTACAAGGCTTCTTTCATTTCTAAACGAGTGTTATAACATTATTTCTTATATGAATTAAAGATTTAAAAAAAAAAAAAAAAAAAAAATTAATGTATTTTGGTATGAGAAAGTAGTGTCGAGATTGAGTTTTCAAAAGAATTACACGTTTCATGGTCCCCTGAAAACAATTGGCCATTTAGTCCATATAATTTATGGTTTCCAGATTTACTTTGTGAAGCTCCATTCTAGGAATAGATAATTAAAATACACAATTTCTTTGTCAAACTTCACTATATATTCTCAAATACTCAACTAGTTTCGCCGTGTTAAGGCATTATCAAGAGTCACTTACAAACAGTTTGAGTGAGTTTGTAAGTGACTCTTGATAATGCCTTAACACGGCGAAACTAGTTGAGTATTTGAGAATATATAGTGAAGTTTGACAAAGAAATTGTGTATTTAGTCTATGATTTTGTGTGTTCTTTGGAACTTAGTGAGCATTCTAAATCAGAAATTATGAATCTAATAAATTTGAAATTTAAGATTTTCTTATTACAGGACAATATAATTTAAAAGGAAATTTTTGTTTTTAAGAAATTGTTAAAAAATCCTAATAAAATGTTGAAAATCTCAAAACTTAATTACTTTAGATTGGCGAATTTCCATGTTATAAATCCAAGTGAAAAGAACCAAACATAACAAGCAGGTTCTCGGATGTGTGTTTCGCCTCTTTGCACCCTAAATCAGAGGAAATTACTGGGCCGTATATTAAGACTCTACAAAGGTGGCATTTGTAACTAAGTGCGGCCCTTGAGGTCCACACGGCAAACTTCCCAGCATGGTATCAATATCATTAATAATAATATCACAAAACTAGGCATTTTATTTAGTACAGAATTATTTATTCATTTAATTGTATTTAATCTATGCATAGATTTTTAATTGATATGCAAATGCACATAGGTCACATAGCCTATTTTTTAAATTTTGCTTTTAAAACTACTACATGTAAAATTTCATGATAATCCGTTAATGAGATTGGACTATTTGTAAGCTCAACCTCCACTCACAGTCCCTCCTCCCGATAAGATTTTTGAGACGTCATACACCCTATTTTTTCAATTTGGCTTTTAAGAATACTACATGTTAAATTTAATTAAAATCTGATCATCCGTTGATGAGCTAGACATATTTTTATGTTATCCACTTTTTTAGCAGTCTTTTCATTCAAACAAAAAAACAGGTGAACCGAATTTGAGAAAATTCCTTTCAGATCATATTTATGTTGATGCGCTTCGATTGTCACCAAAACGGAATCATTCGCGAGATGTCGTGCAGGAATAATTGACCACGCACGTACATACACATACTTCTTTCCAAAAATAGTGTAAAAATACTGTAATGACCTTGAAACATAAAAATATGATGAAAATTTCGATATTCGAACCCATTACAATAACTTTCCTATATGCTGGGAAGTTAATAATATCGTACCCCCTATTAAAAAAACAAACAAACTATTTTTGCCCTTTTAAACATTTAGGAACAAGAAAATGAATTTCAAACTATTATTTTCCGACTGTCTGAATAGATGGGTGGGTGTGCGATAACCAGAGAATGCCTTGAGCAATTAAAAACATTCTTTCACATATCTATTTTTCATAACCATGGAAAAGAATTGATTTTGGTCTGTGTGTGTATGTGATTGGAATTTAGTGCGCACTCTGACTCAAAAACGAATGAAGAAATGAACTTAAAATTTGAAATGAAGTTGTCACATATGTTAAGATTTTGGCTGAAATCTGACGAAAATGAAGACTTTCAGGGTCTAAGTCCATTTTACAAAATAGCGATTATATTTGGGACTTTATTTGAAATCTCTTCAAGTAAAAGTTGTGTAGAAAACTTTAAGACAGATTTTATACAAATACTTTATTTCGAAGGTCGCCCAGTTCGCGAGATATCGTCTTAAAAGGCCCTTCTCTACTCACCTCTTTTCTTTGGGCTATATCATCCTTTTGGGGTTTGCTGGATACACATATGAAATTTTGTGTTGATATGTTCATTAAATTGGGAGTTATTCTGTACCAATGTTGGGCATTATTGAATAAATTTTTATTCAATAAAGTTATTCAATAATTTTTTAGTGATTAGTGTTTTATTCTATGAATTATTCGTTATTCCTTATTAACCGTTATCATTATTTTAGGTAATTTACGAATGATCATTATTTTTTAATGTGTTATATTTTTTAAGGCCGAAATAACTAATAGCTTTATTGGATTAGAATTTAAGGATTCCACTTATTTTTTTCATAATTTCTATTATGAATGAAATTTAAAGCGATTCCGATACCCATGTGAATATGGGTTTGTCAACATTGTCAATTATTGATCTAGAACAAAATTAATCAAATTAATCAACATGTGTCAAGTGCCAACGTAATGAGGTTAAAATTAAAGTTAGTAGGTTTTCATCTTATGAAATATATATATATATATGTATATATATATTAGAGGGCGCCGGTAGCTCAGTGGTATGCGTGCTTGACTTCTGAGCTCAAGGTCGTGGGTTCGTAGCCCGACCGAGGCCCTTAGTTTATTTTATCTGGGAGGTAAAATAAACTTAAGCACGCCGTCCTTCGGATGGGACGTTAAGCGATGGTCCCGAGCCTGTACGATGTCAGGTACTCGTTAAAGACCCCTACCCTAGGTGAATAAAAATTTAGGGCAGGACTCCTTTAGCAGAGTGAGGCGCATGTCGACCAGGGTGACGAAAGAGCGCTCTGGTAGTAGGCGATATGACCTCGTAGTTAAAGCCCGGGCATGAGTCATAAAACCTAACCTAACCTATATATATATTATAATGAATAATCATTACTCAAAAGCTTTGAATGAAATGTTTTATTCATTATTAATTATTCATTAATAATGAATGCCCAACATTGTTCTGTACACAGACACACAACACGGAGAAAATGTCTTTTCATTTTTGGAATCGGTTACCGGTTAATTTTAGACCGATTACATAACCTTCCCTATACTTCGTATAGCGGGAAGTAAAATGAGATTATAATTTTAAGAAACGGGAATACTGTGCAACTAGCGACATCTTGTGAGCATGTAGGGAACTATTTGGAGAGTCTTGAACTAGGGTTGGGAGATAACTGATGAATGACTCAAAAACATAATTATAATTAAAATAATATTGAAACCTAAATTTTATGATTTTGCTGATTATTTTATTTCTGTTTGTTCCGGTTTAATGTCATTGAGTACTCCCAACTCGGGCAGAAAGGACTCTAAAATTTACTCTACTACAGTGGTAGCTTTTACTTAATTTATTCATTTCATTTTTTTAACATATTTGGGGATTCACATTTTTAAAATAGTGAAATTTCAAAATTACGACTGCAACATTTTCATGAGAAAATGCATATTCTTACTGTAAAGTATAGACAAACATTTGTATATTTTAAGAAATGTGTTATAGTCTGGTAAGAGCATCAAAAGAATTACCAGAAACAGTAATAACATGTTACACGAGTTTGAAAAAAATCACATAAATGGAGGGGGGGGGGGGTAATCTCCAGGAATGTACTTCCCCAGTACAAATGAATCAATTAAGTTTCTTTCTGCCCCGCGCATAATAATCAACCGTTTTGTCTAAAAATCAATATGACACTAAATATATTTTGCAGAAATATTGTGAAACACTTAATAAAAAATAAAGAAAAAACATTAAGGCTTAGTCAAGGTCCACGCCGTAGATTTTCCGTGAAAACGTCGGGATAAAATCATTTTTCATTTTCTTTTCGATGCTGCCGTAGCTCTTGCATTTGCTCGGCACTAGACTTTTTAGGTTTTTAAAATTCCTTTTGATGCGAGCTTTCCTCTGATTTACGTTTTTTATAATTCCGCGCATATTTACGATTCATATGAGACGACATCTTTAAATTTTTTTTGCAATTTTCAATTTAATACAGATTTTTACATATATTTTGGCAAATATTTTTATTGTTTCACTTTGACTCCTAGTAGTGCACCTCAAGCTTTTTACAATGACACCCGAATCAAAGTTCTATCTAAACGCGTTATTATGCTACACTAATTTCTAATTTTACACAATGCTAATTCGCAACAATCATCCGCCGGCGCCCACACTAGCCCGATAACGTCACAGACAAAACAAATACTGCACAACAAACACGTACAGACATGCTCTATCCATTGTGACCTCAACCGTTGTTATCGCATTACTATTCTCGTAGTTATTATCGATTGAAATCTGACGGTATTTTGTAACACAAGATAGTTTGACCGGCTATCACTGTGCTTAACGAGCGAATAGTCCCTAAAAATTCCTAAAAAATATATATAATATGATCGCAATACCGTAGTAGTTCTCTTATATATATTTTGTGAAATAGACAGTTTTTTTTTGAAAACATACGTTTTTTCTTTATTTTTTAAAAATCAATAATTGATTTGCAAGGACTTCTGATTGCTTATACCAATTTCGTCTCGGTGCATTCATCACATGATCAGTTATTAAATTTGAATTGAGTCCTCCTTTGATATACTTCTTCCCCTTGCCCGATTTCACATAAAATTGATTCGTATCGCCTTTATTATGTTTTGAATTTAAAAATGAAATTTTATGTCAACATATTTATCACATCGGCAGGTATATATAGTCCCCTCCTCTTATCTTGCCCTTTCCTTTATTCGATTTGGCTGAAAATCAACAATTGCCCTTATGTGGTCCTGAATATATATATATATATATATATATACAATTTCAATTTATGAATAGTGTAAGGAGCTTCTGAATTTATATAATATATTTATCAGAGAGTTAATTCTTTCATTTCCTTTTTGATTTTTTAAATCTAGCAATTATAGACGTTTTGGTAAGTACTTTCATCATCAATATCTATACTTCGTCTGTTTTTTTCACATTTTTTCTGTCCATCAAAATCTACTTTTTATAGAACATATTATATATGTCTTACGAACCAAATGGAAATTTGTCGTTTCGAACATTATTATAATTTCTTTTGCAGTTAAAAAATAATAAATATGATAATATAATTATATATATAATAATCACAAATTAAGAGTAATTTGTCTATAATTTTTGGTTTTAAAAGCAAAAAGTAAACGGGAGAATTGGCGCTGATAAATATATCATTGGGGCTGTCTATTCAAATATCAAATCAAGTCTTAGAACATGCTGCCATCTAGTAAGCATCGCTGAACTAACATTACTCCTTCCACAAACTATGTATGTAATTTCGTGACATTGCATTAGATTTGTATAATAATTACTTTTAATTTGTGTTTATTATTATATATAATTACATTATATTATCATAATTATTATTTTTTTAACTATATAATAATTTATTTATATCACAGCACATTGTCTGTTTGAAAAAAATTACAGAAGAAAAGAAATAATATTAGTTAAAACACTAAAAACTATATAACTAAATTATATAAATTAATTTTGTTGTTTGCAATATTGTAAATTATTTAATATCAATAACATATGGAGGGTTCAGAGCACAAGTGAACCAAGTCCATCACATTTGATTCCGAGCAATTGGCTCTCAAAGTTTTTTTTTCATAATCAATTCTGAGGTGCACCGTAGTAATAAATGTCATTATAGCTGAAACGGTTGTCCTTTCATTAAATAAACTGTCAAATAAAACAATCAGAATAATGGGTTTATGGACTTGGTTCACTAGCGCTCTGAAATAAATGAAAAACTGGGGCCAAGGACTTGATTCAAGCTGATATCCTGCGGCGTTAAAATGAACTAAGGACTTGGTTCACTGTAGCACTGAAAGATATTACTTTTACGCCTATTTAGCACGAAAAACCTCACAAAGTGAAAAAAATGGACTTGGTTCACTTGTGCACTGACCCCTCCATATATATAAAAATATTTATATTTACGAATGGTCCCGAGCCTGTACAAAGTCAGATACTCGTTTAAGACCCCGATTCTAGGTGAATAAAAATTTAGGGTAGGCAACGTTTATCCCATAGTAGAGTCGAACTCATGACCACCAGAGTGACGAAAGAGCGCTCTGGTAGTAGGCGATATGACCTTGTTGTTAAAGCCCGAACATGAGTCACAATAACTAACTATATGTTTAGGTTAAAGTTAATGTAATTTATTTCGAGAAAACCGGCTTCAAATAGCTTGAATATTATTTTCTTTGTGTATCTAATTGTTTTTATTTATTTATTTATTTTCTGAAGAAAAAAGTTTAATAAAGAATGAAAAAGTGAAAGTTAAATTAATTATTTTGTCACTAAGTCAGAGATTTTTCTTAATATATTTATTATTTGAATTTAGCTACAGTCTAAAGGAATATCACTCCTCTTGAGATTGCTAGTAACTAGGGGCTTAGGCTCGTGGTTTCAAAACCTTGAGCACGCCGTCCTTTGGAGGGGACTTTATATGGTTGTCCTGAGCTTTCTTTCTAGCCAAACCCTCGAAGAGGGGGGATGCCAAAACTCTATTAATTCGTGCTGTGGAAATACATTACAGATGAATCACCAACGATTTATTATTATTTTTTTTTTTCAATATTTATTATATGGAGAAAAAACTCTTAATTTAATAAATAAAAAACTTCCATAGTAATTAAGTCGATTTTAGTTAGAACCAGAAACGTGTAGAGTGCTTAGAGCTTTCTGCCCCAGTTCGGAGTACATACAAATCAAGGAATCATCACATTTCCATAATAACCTCCCCGACAGAAAATTAATATACATAAATAATATATTTATTAGTACATTAATCATATTGTTGAAATACGGAACCCTTCAATGTGTGATCACACCTTTAGTGTAATATTCATTTATTTTATTTATTTATTTTTTGCGACTAATAACATGCTTTTTATCCAGAATCTTATTGTTAGTATAATAATATTATATTTCTTGATTTATTAATAAAACAAAGAGAATAGGTTACATATGACATTTAGAGCCAAGGATTTTTGGACAACATTTTTAAATATACCATAAAAAAAAAAAAAGAGAACAAAAATAAAATATATTCAATACATAAATTGATCAAGTTTTGCTAAAATAAGAAAAAAAATGTTGCTGAAATGATACTGAATTTTAATTAATTGTTCGCAACTTATGATTAAGGCAAAAAATCTTCAAAATTTTTTATAATTTACTTAATAGAAAATATAACGGCATAAGATATTTTCTTTTTTATTTTAATTTTTTTAAATTACCCTTTATATATTTTTTTTAAATTATACGGTAAGACACGCAAAATCATGAGCCGTTACTCATTTTTGTGAGCTCCGGTAGTGGTTTGCTTGCTTGCTTACTGATCTCTAGATTGCGGGCCAACAATAACTGACTGTTATTTTTATAAAAAAAAAATAATACAGAAATATAAGTTGAAATGTATTTTAGTTTATATAATTTTTGGAAGTTCAAATTGATTAGGTAATGCAAAATATAGTTTTTTTAAAAAGAGATAAAAGATTAAATTAGAAAAAAAATTAAATAAATACAGATTGAAAATAAGCATCTTAAAAAATGTTCCACTGTAAAATTGTAGTTGGCGACATTGCGTTTTGTTGTTACCGGCGCTATAGCTGAATATTGTCGAGTTATACATTTATTTTTATTTATAGAAAAATATATGTATAATTATAAAATATGACGGAGTTAGAATCAAAGTGGTCTAAATGACATTTTTAAAACTTTGAAGAAACATTAAGTTCTTAACTGATTTAAAAAATTTATAATTTATCGTAACCGGAAATATTTTGTCTTCTGCTTTTATGGTGAAAGTTGCTGTTAGCAAACCATAAAATTGAATAAGAAACTTAATTTCAAGGTCACTATTGATATGTTTAAGTTACTTGTTCATGTCACCAAAATGGAATAAGTGATTTGCCACTAGATCTCAGCACTGGCTAGGATATCACTTGTACAACTTTTTTCCTGAACACAACTATCTTTTTTTGTACCCAATTATGCACTTTTGAAAATTTTCAAAAATGTCACTTGGACCATTTTGATTCTAACCCCGTCAAATGTATAATTATAAAATATATTATAGTTGGAAAATTGAAAAATATGATATTTGCAATAATAACACGTAATAAATGATTATTTTTTCTTAATCGCTGTTATAACAATCCTATAGTGATACTGGTAAAAAAAAATATTTTTCTCTGACTGAAGTGCCTCTGAACAACCCATATATTAAAAAAGGGTATATACTTTAGGAAATAAATAAATAAATACAATATCTTTGTAATAGATAAATATTTTTTTTTAACTGATATTTACTATTTGACAAAAATAAGAGAAATGGAATTTTATTTAAGAGATCATTATTATTTTTAGGAGATTTATAATAACATATGAATATCAAATATATTCATTAATAATATAGCATATTTAACTATATTTTGTGTAATAAGTGTAAATTGCTCAGAAAAAATACGCTTTCTTGCTAAATGTTTGAATGTCTTAACTCATATTTTTCGATTGACGATAACGTAAAAGTCTATTTGTACAATTTTTATGTTTCTTAAATTTAATTAAAATATATATTTTTTAAATAGTTTGAAACATAAATAATCCTAAATTTGTTTAATTTCTATTTTACATTTGACCTAGTAACGAAGCCATAAACCTCATCGTATTTGTGACGTTACGGTACTTTAATTTTATTACTGTACTGCAGTTAACTCCTTTTATCATTTATGTACTTCATTTAGTTTCTAATTTTGAACTGAAAAGTATGTTATTTTTTATAAAATTAATTGGTAAAATTTATGTTATGTAATTACAATGCAACAACATGTAATAATAATTAATTTATAATTTTATTACTTTCATTCTATTATTTTTGTATTATTAGAAGTGAGTTTTTTAGT
Source organism: Aradus depressus (assembly GCA_963662175.1). Lineage (NCBI taxonomy): Eukaryota > Metazoa > Arthropoda > Insecta > Hemiptera > Aradidae > Aradus > Aradus depressus. The sequence continues at coordinate 15,496,822 of OY759224.1, read as the reverse complement.
CGTAGTTGTTTGTATGAATCGATCAATACCAGTTGGTTCTAGAAGCTGCCGTGGTATTTCACATATTTATGTAAAAGTTATTTATTATATTATTCTATTTTTTAAATAATAATTAGACTAATAAAAAAATTGACGTTTATTTTCATCCAAACAACCAGAAAATTTTGTATCGATAGATTTATGGCAGTCATTTAGGTCTTTTGCATTAAGCTCTCTTTTCCTCTCGGCCGATTTTGCTCAAAATTAATATATATCATCCTTATGGGATTTATTATTTAAATATAAAATTTCATGTCGATACATTCATTACATGAGGAGTTGATTAGAGTTTTTGTATTAAATTCGTTCTTTCCGTTGGACCGATTTGGCAGAAAATCAATATTGCTGGTCTGGGTACACATATACAATTTTTTTTAAAAATCGGGAGTCATCGTGACATATATACACACAGACAGACAGGAACTTTTTTCCAATTTTTTGGAATCAGAGTTGAAAAACTTAAAATTTCGGCGAAAACATCAAATTTCGTTGAAAACATCAACTTTCGGTGAACATTTTTTAAATATATATATATATATTTTTTTTTTCGATTTTAGATATTTTTAAATTTTTTATTCAAAATAATTATTATTACATTGAGAACTAAAGAAAATGTAACGATGATACGAAAACTATTGCAACAAAAGAGAGAAAAAAAATTAATGAAAAATATAAAATTTGACTTGCAAATTTGATTATTTGTTTATATTTGCTGACGTAAGGATAAACATTTTATGTAAATATAAAGGTAATTTTCAATTGTTTCACTTTTTTTATTTACGGAATTAGTCATTCAAAAATAGCGAGTCAAAAAACAATTTGACGAGTATTCAAATTGAGAATTGCTGACTCGTTTAGCTCTGATTGCTTAATAAAATAGTGTAGAATAGAATACAATTTTTAAAATAAATTTGGAAAATAATATATTAAAATTTTACTTACAGGGGAAGAGAAAACCATTTGATAGTCCTTTGGTCTCATCCATCGCTCCATCTTGTTACACTTATATCCGATAAATTAAATAAAAAATGAATATTCCAAAAAAAAAACGCGGGAGAATTTTTTTTGTTAAGTCGAAACTGTTAAGCTCACGTGACGGGTCTTATAACCTCTGTTGAACGCCGGCCCGTACTAGCCAGTTATATACCTTTCTCTGGGAGAGCTACTAGCCTGGATGAAAACATTCGGTCCACTCTGACCCACCCCACCTTTCCCATTGAGAAGGTTCGTCCAGGTGACGTCATGAGTGCAGGGACCGCTTGAGTGGGCAATCCGTGACGTCACAATGGCATATCCTACTTTTCAGATGGGCCCATAAAATAATAATAATAATAATAATAAAAAAAAAAAAGTAGGTCATTCTAAAAATATTTATATTTTGTATTAACAAACATTTATTCATTTCCGTTATTACTTTTTGGACGGTCCACCATTGTTGGAAAATCGTTTTACTCTTCCCCCAGCTACATAAAGTATGGGGGATGTTATATAATCGGTCAGAAATTTGATTAAAAAATCCTGAACTTCAATGAATCATATATTAATTTTCAGAGGGCGCCGGTAGCTCAGTGGTATGCGTGCTTGACTTCTGAGCTCAAGGTCGTGGGTTTATTTTATCTGGGAGGTAAAATAAACTTAAGCACGCCGTCCTTCGGATGGGACGTTAAGCGATGGTCCCGAGCCATACGATGTCAGGTACTCGTTAAAGACCCCTGCCCTAGGTGAATAAAAATTTAGGGTAGGCAAAATTTAGGACTCTCACAGTAGAGTCGGGCTCATGTCCACCAGAGTGACGATAGAGCGCTCTGGTAGTAGGCGATATGACCTCGTAGTTAAAGCCCGGGCATGAGTCATAAAACCTAACCTAACCTATTAATTTTCAGCGAAATTAGTTGAAGAGAAGAGAGCTTAACATACACACAAAAAAAAGCCAAAGTAAATGAATGTATCGATACTTAATTTTTTTTTTGTACATCTAAAACCCCATAATAATGATACCTATCAATTTTTTGGCACATCAGTCAAAGGAAAGTGGGAAAGGGTCAGAGAATGGGTGCCCAACTCAAATATACTGACAACTATCGATGTAACAAATAAGACAACTATCGATTTTAAAGTCGATAAATTGTTTCCAGAGGGAGAGCGAAAACATAATTGATTATTTTACACTGGGGAAGTAAAATGTGATTCACCGATTTTTTTATTTTTTATTTTTTTATTTTTGATTAGAAAATTCATTTTAAGAAAATCCGTGACGCCATTTTGCTCTGGGGAATTTTTCATAGGGAATAAAAAAAAATCGGATATTCCTAGCCAGTTAAATATTTTGGGGAACTATGCCTCATTAGAAAATATTCCATTCGCTCATGTGGAATTACCATTCTTGGTCCCGCTGTTGAGTGCAGCTTTCGAAGTCAATCAAACAAAACCTGAATTATTAATTAACAATTCTCTTCTTCACAATCTCAACTTCTATATATTTATTTATTTTTCGAATTTATCATACTTCCTATCATTAACTTTCCCATGATATACGAGGTATATCGAAAATAATGCAATCGGTCAAAAATTCCAAAGTTTTCAAAAGGGACTTTCATGTTTTTCGGCCTCTAGATTCCAAATATTAAAAAATAAAAAATTTCATATGTGAATTCAAAACTTCATAAGGACGACATTTATTAATTTTCAGCGGAATCGGCAGTAGGGAAGAGGGGAACTGAGGGTGGCTAAATTTAGTATCTCTAATAACTGCCGATGTAATGAATTTATCGACATAAAATTTTGTGTGAATATTTAGGAGCCCCTATGTAAGTCAACTGTTAAATATTAGCGAGAATGGTCGATTGGTTTTGGAGGGGGAGCGAAAAGTTAATTGATTAATTTGTTCTGGGGAAGTACAATGCCGGTGATTCACCGACAACTTTCTTTTCGGGCAAATTTCATTTTAATGTATAATAATGTGTACATTAAATGTACTTTAATGTAAAATAGTTAATTAAAATAGAAGTCATCGGTGAATCAACAGGAATGTACTTCCCCAGGACGAATTAATCTATTAAGTTTTAGCCTCCTGTTTTTTTTTTTTTTTTTCTTTTTAATATACAAATATCTATTTACAACTGTATACAAATAAATACAACAAGCAAATGTGCTAATAAAGAGGTAATGGCAATGTCAAAATGTCATGAGGGGAGAAATCACCCAGTGGTGAGACTCCCTAGTCACTGTTTTTTTCTCGTTTTTAGCTAATCACTGTCACTGTCACTGCTTCTGATCAGGAGATCTCTAGGCCATTGACGCTTAAGCCGTCGTTGGGGAAGTATGGCAGAATGGAGGGCACGGACTAGAGGATTATTGTGGGAACTAAGAAGGGAAAATAATTTTTTATATTTGGATTTAGCGACTTCAGTGATGAAAGGTACGTTAAGGTCAGTGTGAAGGGTTTTGTTGGAGACGTAGTAAGGAGCATTGGCTATTGTACGAAGGATTTTGGATTGAAGGGATTGGATGCGCTGGAGATTGGAAGCCGGTTTGTTTCGTGAAATCGGTCTAAGAGAAGAGAGGGTGACTCAAATATCCCATTTAGTGTCGATGTAATGAATATATCGACACAAAATTCAGTATGTTTATTCAAATCCTCATAAGGAAGCCATCTATTAATGTTCAGAAAAATCGGTCGAAGGAAAGGATGGGGGGATTAGCTTAACTGGAAAAACTAATTTACACAACTGTAGTTAGTTATTATGACTCATGCCCGGGCTTTAACTACGAAGTCATATCGCCTACTACCAGAGCGCTCTTTCGTCCCTCTGGTGGACATGAGTTCGACTCTACTATAGGAGTTCTAAATTTTGCCTACCCTAAATTTCTATCCACATATGGTAGGGGGTCTTTAACGAGTACCTGACATCGTACAGGCTCGGGACCATCGCTTAAAGTACCATCCGAAGGACGGCGTAATTAAGTTTATTTTACCTCCCAGATAAAATAAACTAAGGGCCTCGGCCAGGTTTTGAACCCACGATTTTGAGCTCAGAAGGCAAGCATACCACTGAGCTACCGGCGCACAGTGTGAAATATATGAGTTTCGATTTTCAAAATTCGGGCCCCCGCTCAATTTTTGATCAATTTGGATGAAACTAGGTGCAATATATTTGTGAAAGCTGGCTTTTTATCAGGTAACTGCGGGTTTCACAAACAAGGTATTATATGCCAATTGACAGCTGCCAAAACCCCGCAGAAATTTTAAAAAATTTTAATGTTTTTTGTTAACTTAAATTAATGTTTTTTGGGTCACTGATTACGAATTCAATATTTATTTTAGCCAAAAGTGGTCCTAATGTTGTCATTTTGGCCTAAAGTGGTCAAAATTCAATATATTGGCTATTTTTGCCACTGGCATATAATACGTTGATTGTGAAACCCGCAGTTATCTGATAAAAAGCCAGCTTTCACCAATATTTAGCACCTAGTTTCATCCAAATTGATCAAAAATTGAGCGGGGGCTCGAATTTTGAAAATTAAAACATAAATTTCACACTGCGGCCCCCCCCTAATTTTACAACTGTATACAAATAAATACAACAAGCAAATGTGCTAATAAAGGTATAATGGCAATGTCTAAATGTCAAGAGGTGAGAAATCACCCAGTGGTGACACTCCCTAGTCATTGATTTTCTTTCATTTAAAACTAATATCTGCCGAGTTAATAAAATTAATAAGTTTCAGGAATCTCAATATAAGTCAAAAATTGATTTTAAATCAATATGGTCGTTGGTTTTGAAAGAAAAAGCGAAAACATCGTTGATTAATTTGTGTTGGGGTTGTACATTGACGGTGATTGATCGACCACTTTTTCTGTCAAGTATCTCAACTTTGTCATACTTAAGCTGCGCCTCATTCTTGTTCGCCCACTCTCCTAGTACAATTTTTCAGGAAACTTTGCGAGTGCAATATTTGCCATTGTAATACAATTAGTATTTAATCTAGACTTATCTGTCTACTATCGTATATCGTATTGTTTACCAACTAATATCGTATATCGTATTGTTTACCATCTAAACTAATATTGTCTTTTTTGTTCGAGTGGAATTTTCCAAACTTCTTCAACTATTTATTAGTTCTGCAGCCTATTTGCCTCAATGAGAGGCTAGATATATGCGAACGCTCTAAGTGTAGTGGCATGTGTGTATATGAAGTATGTTGGGAGAGAAAAATGTAAATTTCTGAAATTATTCTTATGTTATTTAGTTATTATGACTCATGCCCGGGCTTTAACTACATTTCGTCATATTAACTGCAAGGTTATATCGATTCGTCGCCTCCTGGCGGAGGGTAAAGAAGGCTGTATGACGTGGTTCCGGGGATGGCCGCTGGGGGCTGTAACACGGCCCACATACGACCATCCCCATGAAACATATATGCCCTGGTCCCGAGGAAACGCCGATAAGGTAGGTTGGAGGACACAACCGGCCGTAGCACCATGGAGTTAGGTTAGGTTTTATGACTCATGCCCGGGCTTTAACTACAAGGTCATATCGCCTACTACCAGAGAGCTCTTTCGTCACTCTGGTTGACATGAGCCTGACTCTACTATGGGGGTCCTAAATTTTGCTTACCCTAAATTTTTGTTCACCTAGGATAGGGGTCTTTAACGAGTACCTGACATCGTACAGGCTCGGACCATCGCTTAACGTGCCATCCGAAGGACGGCGTGCTTAAGTTTTTTTTACCTCTCAGATAAAATAAACTAAGGGGCTCGAACGGGTTTCGAACCCGGGATCTTGAGCTCAGAAGGCTAGTACGCTACCTCTGGGCTACCAATGCCCTTATTTTTTGTGCTTATTGTTTTTGATATAGACTGAAATTATTGTTGTTCTATGTATTTATTGCACAAATATATAAATAAAGTAATGATAATGATTACCTTTTTCACTTCTATCTGTTTTCCTCCTTGCAGAGTTTGGAGTTCGATTCCAATGCAACCATCCGCACAAGAAGGTTCATGCCACCAGTCGGACATTCTTAGCAAAGATCAGCAACTGTGCAAAAATAAATAAATACATTGAAAAAATTATATCAATAAAAATACATAAGTGAAGTAAAATGTAAATATATATGAGGGGGCGCCGCACAGTGTGAAATTTATGAGTTTTGAGCCCCCGCTCAATTTTTGATCAATTTGGATGAAACTAGGTTCAAAATATTTGTGAAAACTGGCTTTTTATTAGATAACTGCGGGTTTCACAATCAAGGTATTATATGCCAGTGACAAAAATAGCCAATATATTGAATTTGGACCACTTTAGGCCAAAATGACAACATTAGGACCACTTTTGGCTAAAATAAATATTGAATTCGTAATCAGCGACCCAATAAACATTCATTTAAGTTGTAAAAATCCGTTAACAAAAACTTGGACAAAAAAAATTAGAATTTTTTAAAATTTTTGCGGGGTTTTGGCAGCTGTCAATTGGCATATAATACCTTGATTGTGAAACCCGCAGTTACCTGATAAAAAGCCGGCTTTCACAAATATCATGGTCCCGAGCCTGTACGATGTCAGGTACTCGTTAATGATCCTTACCCTAGGTGAATAAAAATCTAGAGTAGGCAAAATTTTGGACTCCCACAGTCGGGTTCATGTCCACCAGAGTGACGAAAGAGCGCTTTGGTAGTAGGCGATATGACCTCGTAGTTAAAGCCCGGGCATGAGTCATAAAACCTAACCTAACCTATGACTGAAATGTTTTTTTTTCATTGGTATTATATTTTTATATTATTCTTCTGAATTTTACATTAACTGTTGGATACGCATAATCTTAATTTTCAGACATTTGTATAAATTTATAATTTTTACAAAAAAAAAAATTACAAAGACAACCTAAAACATTATTTTCTACTATAGACCATGGGCATTCCATTATTTCTTCTCAATTTGTGCTTTTATTGTATTATTCTTTTCAATTTGACATTAACTGCTGTATATGCTTAATAATAACTTTCAGCCACATCGACCGAAGGGAAATGGGATCAGAGGGGCTCAACTCAAAAACCTCAATAACTGCTGATGAAATGAATAGTTCGATGTGAAATTTAGTGGGGGAATTAAGCTGGGGAAGTACATTGTCAGCTTATTTTCCTGCTTTCTGTTCAACTTAAATATGTATGAATATCGTTACTGTCCGATCCTATTAAGATGATATTAATTTTGTGACGTTTATTATCTTATCAATATTGTTGGAGGTGTGTCACTTTGCGAATTTGGCCCTCTTTCAATTGATCTATCGTTGTAATATATCACCATCTCATCACCATTTTGTAATCTATCACCGATCTCAACATCGATTTCTCAAATGATATGTCCCTCATTTTTTCTATTTTAGTCACTGTCAAGGTCACCCCTTCAGATCCGTCTATTGACACATGTGAACGCAAGGAGTCAGATGATGACAGCTGTTTTGTTTAATCAGCTGTTACAGTTATAATTATTCAAATGAGTTAATTGAAAGTCAAGGATAACTTAACGAATTTATCAATTAAGTTTTCGCTCTCTCTTTAAAACCAATCGTTCAAGTTCGTGGGTTCGAAACCCGACCGAGGCCCTTAGTTTATTTTATCTGGGAGGTAAAATAAACTTAAGCATGTTAAGCGATGGCCCCGAGCCTGTACAATGTCAGGTACTCGTTAAAGACCCCTACCCTAGGTGAATAATAATTTAGGGTAGGCGAAATTTAGGACTCCCACATTAGAGTCGGGCTCATGTCTACCAGAGTGACGAAAGAGCGCTCTGGTAGTAGGCGATATGACCTCGTAGTTAAAGCCCAAAAAAACCAATCGACCGTTTGAGCTAAAAAATAAATAGTTGATGGGACTTCTGAATCCATGAACTAAATGTTGTGTCGATGTATTCATTACTAGAGCTATGGGCCAACAAATGGAGAATAAAAATTAATGGAGACAAATCTCTGCAAACCACATTTACCCTCAGACACAACACTTGTCCACCAGTTTACATTAACAACCAGCCCATTCCTGCATCCGACACTGTACGATATCTAGGACTTCATTTAGACAGACGTTTAACTTGGACAACTCATATCAGACTGAAACGCACAGACCTCAAAAGACGATTTGGACGACTGAAATCAATCATCGGACGACGATCGACATTATCGCTTGAAAACAAACTTCACATTTACAACACTATACTAAAACCCATCTGGACTTACGGCATCGAGATATGGGGATCAGCCAAAAAATCAAACATACAACGCCTTCAGTCAATACAATCCATCATACTACGCCACCATTTTACGTTTCCAACCTCACAATACATAATGACCTCAACATCCCATTTGTACCTTCTGTTATCAAGACACGATATCAAAATTTTCACGACAAACTCCATCATCACGCCAATCCACTTGTACAAGAATTATCTACAAACACTCTCCCCACAAATCCACCACGACGCCTCAAGCGGATATGGCAGAGGGATCTGTTCCAGGACTAGCCTGGACTCCTCCTCGGTCACGTACCTCAGCAGTACAGCCACGCACCTGACACTGCTCTATTTATCACAATTGCTAATGGCAAATGTTATTATGCCGGTGTAAATATATAAATAAATAAATAAATAAATTTGATTTGTATGTAATAAAAACAGCGAAATATGCACATATATTTGACAAGATATACACATATATTTGACAAAATATACACATATATTTGACAAAATATACACATATATTTGACAAGATATACACATATATTTGACAAAATATACACATATATTTGACAAAATATACACATATATTTGACAAAATATACACATATATTTGACAAGATATACACATATATTTGACAAAATATACACATATATTTGACAAAATATACAATTAAAAACTAAAAATATGCAGCCTTGAAAACCACAATATCCATTGATCTCATTTCAACCCCTGACTCTTCGTTCACCTCCACTGCTTTTCCCCTAGACGTTTAAAACTGAACTGATCGACTTGGAAAATAATAAGAAAGAAGGAAATTTGAAGATCCTATTGGTAACTTGCAAGCAATCCATTTTTAATAAAAACTATTTTTTTAATTTATTTAATTTTTATCTTGTTTTTTTGCTCTGGCCGGAGGGGAGCACGTGCCCCTCCCTGGCTACGCCCCTGTCTATGTATTAATTTTTTTTTATATACTCATATATTTTTAAATATTTATTTATTCAGTTTTTATTAATTTCATTTTACTTTTTTAAATAGTTTTGTTATTACTAATCATACGTGTGTTTGATTCAAGTAGTTATAAATCTAATTTATAGGCTATCTTAATGTATAAATTCTTTTGACATATCCTATTACCATGTATTGGTTTAACGGAAATAAATTTATTATTATTATTATTATTATTAATGCCCGGCCAAGTCACAATAACTAACAGGTACACAGGCGGAGTGAAAACAATACGGAATTTTTTCCGATTGACGTTACTTCTCCTATACTTCGTATTGCTGGGGAAGTCAAAAAAAAAAATTGACAAAAATCCAATACATGTGGTTCCTAGGCCAAAAATAGGCCAAAATAACTACGTTTATATTTGGGTTTTCTAGTTTTTACACTATGCGTCAGTAGATCTTCAGTTTTGGCCGCTTTAAAATTGTTTTTATTTTCCCAGTTATACGAAGTATAAGGGGAGTTATGATGAAAAAATCGATGTTGAATTTGCACCGGAATTTCATGTTTTCTGACCTCTGATTCCAAAAATTAAAGAAACATTTCCAGTCTGTCGGTCTGTGAACATATCTCCCGATAGAATGAATAAGGGCGATACCTTTTTTTTTTTAGCCAAATCGTTCAAAGGGAAGTAGAGATTAATAACAAAAACCCTAGTAACTATGTACTGACATATCAACATGAAATTTTTTAAGATCCAGGACCCAATATGAAGAACACATCGTTTTTAATCGAAATCAGTCGAAGGAAAGGAGGATCAAAAAACGGGAGGGTTAACTTAAAAATCTTAATAACTGTCGATGAAACGATATATCAATATGAAATTTAGTATGAAGATTCAATAGTTCGTGAGTAAGAAACCTATTGATTTTCAATCAATTTGGTGGAAAACGTATTTGATTAATTCGCTCTGGGGAAGTTCTTGCTAATATTTTCCATATTTTTTTTTCTATTATTGTCCTAATAATTAAGATAAATTTTCGTCCCGAGGACCTACCACTGGGTGGCCTTCCTCTCACATGCCAACATATCAATACCACCACAGATGCTGGTTGTTGCACCATAGCAACAGTTGTATCTTCATAAATAAAATACAAAAAAAAAAATATATATAGTAAAAAAAAATATTTTCCGACCCCTGATTTTAGAAATGAATCGTCAGTTTGTTTGTGAACAGAATATTTCCCGATGGAATAAATATATTGACACGTATTTTTCTATGTGTATCCAGGACCCAATAAAGACGACACCTGTCGATTTTTTATGAAATCGGTCTGAAGGAAAGGTGGGGATGAGAGCAGGAGGACTAAAATCAAAAACTCAAATAACTGTCAATGTGAATGCGTCGATTCGAAATTTAGTATGCACATCCAAAAGTCACTATGTATATGGCTCAAAATCACCAAAGTGGGAAATTTCAAAATTTGGTTTTATGACAAAAAATAGTAAATGTTATAATGATGATAACTACTTTATATTGTCACTAAATCTGTGTTTAAACAATAGTTTGATATGCACATAATGCAGTGCACATAATTTATTACTTCTGTGTAATATTGCTTTTAAACAGAGACTTTGCTAAAAACTGTCATTTCGGGAACGTTTTTGGAAAGTTAATAAATTGTATGTTTTTTTTTTTAAATTTATCCAATGATTTTGGTAATATACTTCAATATTATCAGAAAAAATAATAATAATACGCACAAAATATTTTTGAGGCAAAATATATATTAAAACGAAGATTTCTTAGTGTATTTGTGTAAACAATTTAACTTTATAAACATCAGTAACATTTATAATTTTTACTTTATGTGGAATTAATTACGTTTTCTCAATATAAATAACGTATTTTTTTTTAAAATATATATAATTTCAACCAAATCGGTTTTGGAGGGAGAGCGAAAACTTGATTAACTCGCACTGGGGAAGCACATTGTCAGTGATTGACCGACGAAATTTACAAAATTTTATGAGTTACGTTAGTCTGCTTGTACATTCACTTTTCCAGCTTTATAGAAGTATAGGGGTAGTTATGTAATCGGTCAGTAATTCGATGTCAAGTTTTCACTGGAATTTCGCATTTTCTGACCACTGATTTCAAAAATGAAAAAAAAAAAAAAATTTGTTTGTCTGTGTGTCAGTATGCTTGGACCTATCGACACGAAATTTTATATGTGAAGCTGTGATAAAGACGACGCATATTGATTCTCAGCCAAATTGGCCAAAGGGAAAGTGGAGGAATGGTTCAGATGAGGGTCTCAAATACCCACAAGGACGTCATCTATAAATTTTCCGCTAAATCGGCCGAAGGGAAGGATGGTTCGATTCAAAAACTATAATAACTGCAAATATTAAGGATGGATCCACACAAAATTTTGTATGTCAACTATTGATTTTGAGTATAGCCCAAAAAGTCGATTGGTTTTGGAGGGAGAGCGAACACTTAATTGATTCATTCATGCTATGGAAGTATATACAATTTTTTCTCATTTATGAACCTTTTTATTTAGTAAAAAAGTGATGATATAATTTCCCAACTAATATCACGTCTGCTATGCCTGTCTCTATTCATACGTATTCGTCTGACGCCATATTCTACACAAATATTGTTTTTTTTTTTAAATAAAATAAATAGTTTTTATTTTTATCTATTAAAGTATGTACATGAAAGTTTTATATAACTTTTCAGTATTTTTTTTGTTTTATTCTCAAATTTGTGTCTCAAGGTTGCTTTTAACCATTTTATAATTGAATCGTTTTGGTTGCAAACAATTTGAATAGATTATTACAATTTAACAACAAGATCAAAGAAAAAGATTATTAGATGTTAAATATTGTAAATATGTGCATAGTCAAATTTGAAATTTATAGCAACTTAAAATCAACATTATATCGTATTATGTCGGTGGAAAAATTATTATGTAATTGTGATCGTAGTTCTTTCTTGAAAGGATTTCATAGACAGCTATTATATACGGTTTACTGTTACGTTTTATTCTGGAAGGTGAAAAAAAAATTGAGCACGTTGTCCTTCGGCGACGTTAAGTGAAAGTTCTGAGCCTATCGTTAGAGACTCCTATTCTAGGTAACAAACCCTTAGGACACACAGGAGTCGGGCTCATGTCCACCGGAGTGACGAAAGAGCGCTCTGATAGTAGGCGAAATGATCTTGTAGTTAAAGCCCGGGCATGAGTTACAATAACTAACTTATATAATCTGGGAGAGAGAGGTTTCTATTCTGTGTCCAGATATCGCATGTAATCAATTTCAGGTAAAGGAACGTTAAGATACTCCCGGGCCACGCCGGGTGAACCTGCTAGTATTCAAATCTATTAATGAAACCTGGGCATGAGTCAGAACTAAGTCTATTACTTGAGTTCTGGCGAACTCCAATCACGTCTTCTCTTATGTTCCTTAATGAATGCTTCTTTTCTTGGCGAGCTACCTCATCTATAGCAGTTGAGATTAACATTACCTATAGGCTTACTATAGTCTCATTACTAAGGTTTAATTTAGTAAGATTGTTTCATATTTTTCAATAGTGTAACTAAATTTTACTTTCGATGTAAAAGCCGAAATCGGTAATTTGTTTAAATATTTTTAATAGGCGCCTTGTTTTTTTACACAAAGTATAGGGAAAGTTATGTAATCGATCCGAAAATTTGATTTTTCACCGGAATTTATGTTTTCTGAAACCCTGATTCAAAAACCAATTTGTCTGTTCGTATTTGTGAATACTATAACTCCCAATAGAATGAATTTATTGACACGAAATTTCATATGCTATAAGGTGCTATAAGGACGACACCTATTGATTTTCAGCCTGATAATGAATGTATCGATATGAAATTTCATATTTAAAGTGAAACCCCTGGGGACAATACTGGTTTTTAAAAGGGAGGTTAAAAACTCCAATAACTCCCGTTGTAATGAATTTATTGACACGAAATTTCATATATAAATTCAAATTGCTATAAGGACGACACCTATTGATTTTCAGCCTGATAATAAATGTATCGATATGAAATTTTATATTTAAAGTGAAACCCCTGGGGACAATACCGGTTTTTAAAAGGGAGGTTAAAAACTCTAATAACTCCCGTTGTGATGAATTTATTGACACGAAATTTCATATGTAAATTCAAAGTGCTATGAGGACGACACCTTTTGATTTTCAGCCTGATAATGAATGTATCGATATGAAATTTCATATTTAAAGTGAAACCCCTGGGGACAATACTGGTTTTTAAAAGGGAGGTTAAAAACTCTAATAACTCCCGTTGTAATGAATTTATTGACACGAAATTTCATATATAAATTCAAATTGCTATAAGGACGACGCCTATTGATTTTCAGCCTGATAATAAATGTATCGATATGAAATTTTATATTTAAAGTGAAACCCCTGGGGACAATACCGGTTTTTAAAAGGGAGGTTAAAAACTCTAATAACTCCCGTTGTAATGAATTTATTGACACGAAATTTCATATATAAATTCAAAGTGCTATAAGGACGACATCTATTAATTTTAAGCGGATTCAGCAGAAGGGGAGGGGGGAATCAGAGGGGGCTCAACTCAAAAATCCATGAACTGCCATTGCAATGAATTATCGATACCTTTAGTATAATTCAGATTCCCCTATAAATCAACTATTGAATATTTGTGTAAACAATCGATTAATTTTGGCGAAAGAACTTAATTTTTAAATTCGTACTGGGGAAGTACATTGCCGGTGATAAACTGACAATTTTTTAAAAATTGTATTAAATTCCGTTTTTGTTCATTCTGACCACCGTATCTGTACATGTGATGAAGTAATGTGTAGATGTCATATTTGTCTGAGTTTGTTAAAATAATAAATCATCGACCTACGTAATTTGTTATCACTATTTGCTTTTTGGCAACCAACATTTTCTTATTTGATGAAATACTAGCAAATTTCCCGGCGTTGCTCAGCTGGACGTTTGCGTCATATTACCCAACTAATAAGAAGAAGAATGTATGTACGCATGTTTGTTACCACCTTGAGCATAAACTACTGAATACATTTTTAAACAAAAACGACATTGGTCAATCATTGACAATGTACTTCCACAGCTATCTTCCTTTGTGACCAATTTACTGATTTGGATGAAAATCAGTAGTTTTTTTTACTCAGAGACTTCTAAATCGTCATACTGAATTTCGTGTTCATACATTTATTACATAGGTAGTTATTAGAGTACAAGCTCCCTCAGCTGATGCCCCCCTTCCCCTTCGACGGATTTGACTGAAAATTAGTAAGTTCCTTGAGAGGCTTACTTGGGCAGTTATTATGATTTTTGTGGTAAGTTCCCCCTAATCTCACTTGCCCCTAAGCCCGATTTAGCTGAAAATCAATTAATTTTTTTTTTACTTTTGGAATAAGGGGCTCGTGAAATTCCGTTGAAAATTCAACATCAAATTACTGACCGATTACATAACTTCCCCTATACTTCGTATAGCTGGGGAATAAAAAGTAAATAAGTAAGTAGAGGATAGATTCTGGAAAAGTATTAACATGAGATGATCATTTTGTCTATATAAGTCGTTTCAAAGTCTGACACGGAACCAACACATATACGCCATACAAATGAAAAATTAATAAATATAATATGAAGATGGCTGATGTAATGAGAAGTGATTATTTCACAGGTTGTCAAAAAAAATAAAGTCCGACCGCTCACAGATTTTATTGAAATTTGCTAGCCGGCTTTCGACGTTGCCCTCATCATAGGCAGTCTGATAAAATAATTTTGAAAATAACATAATATTTCGAAAAACGTGCATAAAAAACTATCTAAAAAACTAACAATTTAAAATTACATGGATGTGGACAGATGTGTTATTCCTGTCCCTCAGCTGAGTCACAACTGCAGACTTTTGAGGGCGCCGGTAGCTCAGTGGTATGCGTGTTTGCCTTCTGAGGTCAAGTGGGTTCGAAACCCGGCTGAGGTCCTTTGTTTATTTTATCTGGAAAGTAAAATAAACTTAAGCACGCCGTCCTTCGGATGGGACGTTAAGCGATGGTCCTGAGCCTGTACCATGTCCGGTACTCGTTAAAGACCCTTGCCCTATGTGAATAAAAATTTAGAGTAGGCAAAATTTAAGACTCCCAAAGTAGAGTCGGGCTCATGTCCACCAGAGTGACGAAAGAGCGCTCTGGTAGTAGGCAATATGACCTCGTAGTTAAAGCCCGGGCATGGTTCATAATAACTAACTGCAGACATTTTTTTAGATAGTTTTTATGCACGTTTGCTAAAATTTTATTTATTAAAACATTTTAATTATGTTATTTTCAAAATTATTTTATCAGACTGTCTGATGATGAGGGAAATCTCGAAAGCCGGCTAGCGAATTTCAATAAAATCTGTGAGAGGTCAGATTATAATAAATATATGTATATCGATTGACAATAAAATTTAAGTTATAAATAATATCAATCAAATTTGACAAACCGTCGCAGTATTCCAAATTAATTAGTAAAATTCCAATATTTGCTTAGAAACTGAGAGAATGTAAACACGTGTAATTACGCGATCACTATTGTTTAAAAACAGCCCCAAACTGTATTAACTTATCTGTTTTGTATTGATTGTAATATGGGAAATTACCATGTTTGATTATATGCAAACAAACTATGAAGCTAATGTCCATTTGAAAAAAATAAGAATAAAATGTATTGAAAATTTGAAGGTCGGCTTTACATAGTGCGTAAAAATCATTTTATGCATCTATAATTCCAAAAAACAAAAAATCATTGGCGATGTACTTCCCAGCTGCGAATTAATCAATAAGGTTTTTAACATTTTCTACAAAGATATTTTAAAACATTTTTTTTTTTTTTTTTTGGCATGTACAGTGCATATTAGCCATTCCAATGTGTTATTTAGTTATTTACGACATCCATGATGGACAAGAAATTAACTATTAACAATGGTTAGACTTCTTGGCTAGAATTGCGCTAAGTAGATTCTTTAAAATGGTTTGGCTTCTTGACTAGAATTGTGGAACAGTGATTCTTTAGAATAAAATTAAAAATATGATATATAAAGCACTTTTTTATTGAACACTTATATTGTCTAATTCCACAAACATATACATAAATGTGTACCGGTTTCGGCTTATGCCATCGTCAGCACAAGGTTCAACAGTAATCTTAAGAATGGTTTACTTCTTGGCTAGAATTTTCCAATAGTGATTCTTTAGAATAACCATTCTAGTCTTCTTGACTTGAGATTAACTATTAACAGTGATTCTTTAGAATGGTTGGCTTCTTGACTAGAATTTCGCTATATTGATTCTTCAGGAAGATTGGCTTCTTGACTTGAATTGTGCAGCAGTGATTCTTTAGGCTCGTCAAATAGTTGAACAGAACGTCTCTAAAGTTTTTCACATTGCACCATTGAAAACGAATAAGAATAAAGTATAAAGTATCATTATGTTTCATGTTCATTATAATTATTTAAACATACAATATCCAGAACATGTCTTTCCTTTTGGGAGTACTAAATATTTAATTCGCTCGTCGTAAAATCACGTAGAGGTTGATCGAAGGTCGGCTTGTCGCCTTCTTGGTATTTTCCGCCGTCAAAATGTTTTGCTAACAATTCTATTTAATAATCAACACCCCTGATTTCAAAACAAAAAAACATATCTATGAGCTATTCCATACACAAAAAATAAAATGCGCAACTTTGATCATCGATTTCCTTTCTGAAATGTTGGTATATTGTTGAACACGAGGTAAAATTGTGTGGAACCTGCCCTCCAGTGTACCTTAACCAAAATCCCATCCCTTTAAAAAACGAAGTCCGCTATCTAGGCCTCATACTTGACGAACGATTAACTTGGAATCCTCACACGAGACTGAAAAGACAAGAAATGAACAGACGTTATGAACTTCTACTGAGACTACTAGACAAAAGATCCAAACTAACTTTGACAACAAAACGACTTATATACAACTCAATACTCAAACCTATGTGGACTTACGGACTTGAACTCTGGGGTTCTGCCAAGGTTTCCAATCTCCAGCGCATCCAATCCCTTCAATCGAAAATCCTTCGTACAATAGCCAATGCTCCTTACTACGTCTCCAACAAAACCCTTCACACTGACCTTAAAGTACCTTTCATTACTGAAGTCGCTAAATCCAAATATAAAAAAATATTTTCCCTTCTTAGTTCCCACAATAATCCTCTAGTCCGTGCTCTCCATTCTGCCGTACTTCCCCAACGACGACTTAAGCGTCAATGGCCTAGAGATCTCCTGATCAGAAGCAGTGACAGTGACAGTGATTAGCTAAAAACGAGAGAAAAACAGTGACTAGGGAGTGTCACCACTGGGTGATTTCTCCCCTCATGACATTTTGACATTGCCATTACCTCTTTATCAGCACATTTGCTTGTTGTATTCATGTGTATACAGTTGTAAAGAGCTATTTGTAAATAAAAAAAAAAAAAATTCTCTGGGATGTTCTACTGTTGGTCGTTTCCGGCATTTCTTCCAGAGGACAATATTTCGGGACACTTGCACGTCCCTTCTTCCGGTCACTATGAACCTCATAGTTCATACTAACATTATTTATTTATTCATCATATTTACAATAAATAAATATAAAGAAATTAATATAAATAAAAGTTATTATAAATAACACAAATAAAATGTTGTATCGATATATTCATTACATCGGCAGTTATTGGTGTTTTGTTTCCTCCTCTCCTTCTCTCTGACAATTAACACAAATAAAATTTTGTGTCGACATATATATTTTACAGTGTTGTCGTGTTTATAGACTAACAAACAGTATTTTTTTTTTTTTTTTTAATTTTTGGAATCAGAGGATGGAAAACAAGAAATTTCTGAATGATTACACAACTTCCTCTATACTCCGTCAATAAATAGTCAATGCTCCTTTTTACGTTTTGAACAATTTTTTCCTATTCATCACAGCCTCTATTTATAAGTCAATAACGACAAAGTGAACCTCCTTTTTTGGCGATCATCCATATTAAAGTCACATGTGCCAAAAACTGACGGTGTCTAAAAATGCAATGTTTCGCCAACTTTCCTATGCATTTAGATAGAATATTGCACCTTCAAGTTGGTACCCAAGAGTTGACTACATTTTAAAAAAAAAATCGTCTGTGAATCATTCGATCATTAAAAATCATTCGATCTTTTGAGCTAAAAATCGATAATTGACTTGTATAGAGACTTTTCCCTTTGGCTCATTTGAATGATCTTGTTCACAGACACACAACAATTTTTTGGTCATTTTGGGTTAACACCGAATTTTTGACCGATCTAACATAACTTCTCCAATATTTAATATAACTGGGGAAGTAAACTGTTAATATCGGTGCATTTTGAAGAAATTATTGTGAAAGAATTGTGAAATTATACAGACACACGCGGAAAATTTCACATTTTTTTACTTATCAAGGATATCACAATTAGAAATAGACAATATTTTCAAGAAAAATATGTTTTTCAATATTTTTCAATTAAGTTTTTGCTCTGACTCAAAAAACCAATCGATCTTTTGGGCTAAAAAGTAATAATTGACTTACATAGAGACATTTCCCTCTGGCTCATTTGGATGAAAATAAGTTTCACAGGTTGTCAAATAAGATGTAGTCTGACAAAATAAAAATTATTGAAAGAATGAAAATTTCAATAATTTAGTAAATACAATTTAAAATTTTTTATAATAAAAATAAATAACTGAAATCATCTAAAAACTTTTAAAATTTCATGGATGGGGACAGATAAGTTATTCCTGTCCCCCATCTTAGTCACAACTCTAAAAGAGTTTATTTTATCAGACTGCCTGATGATGGGGGCAACCTCGAAAGCCGGCTAGCTAATACAAATTAAAAATCTTTGAGAGGTCAGAGTACATCTTATTTGACAACCTGTGAAATAATCACTTCTCACTACATCAGCCATCTTTATATTATTGAAATTGAGGACTCTGGATACACATATATAACTATGCGTCGATATATTAATTCTAGCGTTATCGGGTTCACAGACACACACATACACAGTAGTCCCACAGAAAAACTTTTTCTTGTCATTTTTGGAATAAGAGGGACGTTAAACGATGGTCCCGGGCCTGTACAATGTCATATACTCGTTAAAAACCCCTAGGTGATTAAACATTTAGAACATGGGCAAAAATTAGAACTCCCATAGTTGAGTCGGGCTCATGTCCATCAGAGGGAAGAAAGAGCTCTCTGGTAGTAGGCGATATGATCTAGACGTTAAAGCCCGGGCATAACTAACATATCTACTTTATAAGTAAAACTGGCAAGGAAATTGATATAGTTAGTTAAATTGCGACTCATGCTCGGGCTCGAACTACGAGGTCAAATCGCCTACTACCAAAGCGCTCTGTCTTCGTTCTGGTACTAAATTTTACTTCACTAGGTTTATTTACCTACGGTAGAGAGAGGTCTTTAACGAGTATCTGATATCGATATATTTTATATCTAATGTTTTTGATTCCCATATTATATTACTGAGTGGACATATTTAGATGTCTCGGCTCTAAATGTTGAATTGATCCCTAAAATTACTCTAAACTCTGTTTAATATTAGAATAAAAACTATTTTCAATTCTGAAATGTATGTAGATATGTTTAGTTTTTCTATTTTCTAGCTTTTTCTCAACTAATTTATTACATTCTTTGCAATAATTCTCGCTTTTTTTTTCAAAAATTCTAACCAGAGTTTTTTTTATTCATTTTGTTTATTTAAAAAAAATTGTTGTTGGTCACTGGCAGTGATGGTTCAGAAATATGGCCGCCGGCAGGCTAGCGCACAGTGGTCAAAAACTAACTTTTTCGAAAAAAATTGAAATTTTTTGAAAAATCACCAAAAATTATCTATTTGTTATGTTCATTCCTGACTTTTGCTGCTGTAACCTGCCTTTAATTCTTCATTTTCATTTCATTTCATTTCAAAGTGAATTCAATTGGGAATATAACCTTGGTCTCGTCTTGAAATGATCAGTAGAACGGCCTGGGCAGACTTTTGTTTAGAAAAAGTCAGTTTTTGACCTCTGTGCAGCATGGCTTTGGCCAAAACCCTGGAGAAGAGACTCCGGAAACTGAGTTGTGAAAGGTGGCAATACGAGCTGGTAATGCGACTCATATACGACTGAGTCAGTTGCAGGTGGAACTATTAGCAAGATTGCCAACATAAAAAAAAAATTGGAAAAGACGCACAGAACTTCTCTCCCACAGTCTACTTCCTGAGTGAAATCGAAAGTGCAGAAGGAACCAGGAACGGCCAGTTATTGGACGTATATCAGGCAGTCTGATCTGTCTCCGCTCTGGAGTGAAATCCCACTCTGACGTAGAGAGTGGGAGGTTATGTAGAGCATGCAACCATTTCGAGCGAACCTGGAATTAGGTAGAAGCAACCGAATAAGGAGAAAAGAAAAATACGTATTGTTCAGAGGAAAAGCGTCTGCAGCTCTGGATCGTTTATCTGACAATTTCAACCACTTGGATAACCCTGGGACAGCCATATCCGTTATAGATGAAGTCGCATAGATGATGGATACTGCAGACCTTGTTGGGGTCAGGGTCGACAGTGAGTGTCTTTAAAGAACGCGAATCATCCTGTTTGGGCTGGTTCTTGGAGTTCGGCCTCTCCTTTCTACCAGGCATATACCATCTTCAAAAGAACATTATACAAACCCGATGCGAGAGTCAAGAAGGTTTTGTCGAGGGGATGACAACCATCTACCTGAAATTTTTTTCAATTCTTAGTGGCTAAAGCCGTTATACACCTTCAGTGAGCAAAACGAATAAAAGAAAGAATGATGGGGATCACTATGTATGACATTTTTGGGAACATTCAACATCGAATTTTAGACTGATTTCATAACTTTACCCATATTACGTATATCTAGGAACGTTAAAATAGCATAAAATGGAGACTTCAGAGTTGCCAAAAATTGTCAAAACGTGGGCGAATGGATCCTTTTTCTGAGAATGCGCACATCTATACGACTCATACCTCAATATTTTTAGAAAAATGAAGATTGTGGGTGTATAGTTGTTTTTGTTTAAATGAGAAGGATAACATTTCAAAATTATTTTGGCCAGAGGTTTTTGTATTTTTAGCCTCCGTAGTACATAATAAGGAAGATGAAAGAATTCTGTTGTTTGTTAAAAGCGAACTTAGATATTTTGAACTAACCTGAGGGCGGTAGCTTAGAGGTAGAATCCTTGCCTACTTAGTTCAAGATCGCGGGTTTGAAATTTGGCTGAGGCTCGTTAAGTTTTTTTTATCTGGGAGGTGAAGAAACCTTGAGGACGCCGTCCATTATTCGATGGTCCCGAACCTGTACGATCTTAGGATTTCCTTGAAGGACCCCTACCCTAAGAAACTAAGCCTAGGATACCTGATGAAATATGTAGGATACCTGATGAAATATGTACATATGCAGGTTCTTTTTGAACGAAAATCGATTTTTCATGGGAAATTCGGAGTAACCGGCCGGTCCTGACCAGACCGGTTAAGAGGGGTATATACTGTATATATCTGAGGTCACAGGGAATAAATTGGTAAGTCTAAATTCGTAACTTTTCAGGCCAGCACTTTTTTACTTTTGTATTAATCGTGTAAATCCAGTTTTTGGAATAAATAAATTATGTTTGCATAATTATTAATCATATACCTTCTAAATCTATAGGAGTGAATGACAATGAATATTGTTAATCCTTTCTTGGATTTTCCCTTAGTTACCTAATCATTCCCCATCACTTACCTAATTATTGACCACACTTACCTAATTTTTAAACATACTTATCTAATTATTAACTATACTTTTTGAAATACTCATGAATGATGCCTCTCTAAAGTTGAGCAAGTTGATTTAACCGAAAACACCCTCTTCACTTGGAATAGTTCAATAAATGGTTAAATGTAGTTATCTTGTGAATTTTTCCCTCAAAGAAGTAGATTAAGTTGATTTAACCGAGAACATACACAATTTTACGAGTTACCAAGAAACCCACATCTTTAAAATTTCGAAAGTATTAGAGTTCTGAGCTCCCAACTTCTTCACAGTGCGCAGATGGCTTGGGAGATCATCACAGTACACTTAACTCATTTTGACCATTTTACGACTTAACAACTTATTCCCTTTGACCATAGATATAAAGTTGTAAATAAATAAAATTACCATAATTTGAAGTCTAGATGCACTACTGAAGAAGCTTCACGAAATAGGTACCCTCTTGGCCTCAAGTTATTATTTACGTCAATTTTATTTTCATAAATTATGGGATTACACAGCTGTGTACATATACATTGAGCTAGCACTCCGATTGGCTTTGAAGGAAGAGCGAATATGTACTTGAATAAGTCTTATTGGGGATGTACATAGACGGTGATTCTCTGTTTTTTTTTAGTTTTTGGAATCAGGTTTCGAAAAAACATGAAATTCCAGTGAAATTTCTGATCGATTACACAACCACCAATATTATTTATAGCTAAGACACTAAAAAAATTGCTACGATTAACGTATTAAAGATTTGATAGTATTTTCACTTGAATACGTGATCAATAGACTTGACTAATATCAGTTTTGTGGCGAAACTGAATAATTTTCGTTTTTTACATTGATAATAGCGAACTAATTGGAACAATCAATGTTTATAGATTGAAAATAAGGGAAATAAATATAAATTTACATAAATTTGATAAACATGTTATTTAGAAAAGTGGGTAATTTTCAAGGTTTACGACTTTTCCGCTCCGCTCGATTATATTAATTTTATAACTGTGGAGCGATTCGCACGAAAGATATTTCAGCGATTTTCAACCGTCGGCAAATGACTGTGATAATCAGTCGAAGGGAAGGGATGAATTAGGGTGGGAAGGGGGGGTTTCATATATTAGTAAAAACATAGATTTCATATGTTAGTTCAAAACCTCATATGACCGACAGCTATTAATTTTCAGTGAATCGACCAAAGGCAAGGGGACCAGAGGGGCTCAGATCAAAGAAACTCAATAACTGCCGATGTAATGAATGTATCGATATGAAATTTTATATTTTAGTTATAAGCCCTATAGGGATGCCAATTATTAATGGTCTCCGAAATCGGCCGAAGTGAAGGGAGGCTCAGAGGTGGGGTCTCGTCTCAAATAGCCTAATAACTGCCGATTGTGATGTATAAAAATAATAAACACATTGAAAAGATTACATTATAAACATTAAAAAAATAATTATATTTATTTTTATATAGAAAGCAAACTATTTAAAACAAATGCCAGTAAAAAACAAAACACGGCCATCAGCTGTTTTATTAGTGTGTCTAGAGTGTCGAGGCCTGGTTCAATGGCGACGGTATGAGTGTATGGACAGTGGTGATTAGGCTTAAATTGTGATGAACTAAATAGGAGTGAAATGACGATGAAATTGATCCAAAAAGAATTTACTTTTATTTGTTTATATGTACAGGATATATGCCCAGAATGGCCCAAAATATAAAACAAAAATATTGAATTAGTGCTAAGAATTTAGATTTAAAGATTTTTTTTTCTTTTGATTTTTGTTTGTTTCAATGTTTAGTTTTTAATTTTAATAATGTAGATTTAAGAAAATAAACCCAATATTTGTCCTCGAAAATTCTATTCTATTCATTTTCCCTGTTGGCCCAGTAAAATTATTTGATAACCTTTGGATTAAATTTATTATTATTTAAAATTATTAAAAATGGCATTTCTTTAGAAATCCAAATGAAAAATTTGTAAATTGCATTTTTTTTAATACGTGCACTTTCTCAAAAATTGCACGTCATGAACTTTTGATACTTTTTTAGGGCCCCTTTTCGAAAAACTACTGTAGAAATCAAAATTTAGTAAAAGAAAAGAGATAAAATTTCTACAGGAAATGTAATTTATTGTTTATTTTTGTTTTAATTATTATTTTTATATCATTATTATTATAATGCCACGATATTTAAATAGTTGTCTTCGTTGAAATGGTTCAACGGCACGTTTAAAGATTTAGTTTCAATTTTAAAATTAAAATACCCCATTTGACACAAGATGACGTATATTTGCTCTATTATCTGTGTTTGCACGACGTCTATAACGAATCTCATTATAGTCTAGACTTCCAGATTTTTTTTTAGCGATAATTATATATATATATATATATATATATAAATATATATATGTATAATACAAATGAGGGCGCCGGTAGCTCAATGGTATGCGTGCTTGCCTTCTGAGCTCAAGATCGTGGGTTCGAAACCCAACCTTGGTTTGTTTTATCTGGGAGGAAAAATAAACTTAAGCATGCCGTCCTTCGGATGGGACGTTAAGCGATGGTCCCGAGCCTGTACATAAGGTACTCGTTAAAGACCCCTATCCTAGCTAGTCTATGACTGTCTCTGTCGGTGTGAACATGATATCTCCCGATAGAATGAATGTGTCCGCACTAATTTTGTATTTGTATCTAAAACCCTAAAAGGAAATCACCTATTGATTTTCAGCCATATCACCCAAAAGCCCATAAGGACGACATTTATTAATTTTCCGTATAATCAGCCGAAGTGAAAGGGAGGGGGTGGCATAATTGTACAGAGTGTAACTCAAAGAGTTTTCACAGGAAAACATTTTCCGGGTTTATTTGTGTCTGTGAACACAATAACTGCTGATAGATAGTATTAATGTATCAATACAAAATGGCCGTCCTGCATACACATTTATATATGTATCCATTTTCTCATATGGACAACACCATTTGATTTTCAGCTCAACTAAAATATCTGAATATCTGCAATGAATGTACCGACACATAGTTTTTAATTTAGTGTGAGGATTCAGAAGCAAATAATCAGTTCGAACTGGGGATGTACATTGTGGGTGATTCACTGACAACTTTTTTTTTGAGTCGTTTCAACTATTGAAGGTTATATGAATGAAGATATCCGGGGGGTATGGTGAATTTAATGCAGGCAGTTCTACTTGTTGCAGTCCTTGACATCAGCTAGCCTCCAATATGCACTTTTAAACACATTATTAGATTTTATTGGTTCATGAATAGAATTACCCTAGACACAATATGCCAGCGTTGAATTGTAAACATTAATTTTCATCTTGAATGATTTTGTTGACATTTCATTCCAAGGGTGACTTGGTCCCTTTATCGTTCGTCATTGATAACGTCAGGTCTATAAACCAATCCACTGCTTTACAAAAGCGACATCATGGAGATCCAAATTGTTTCCTTTCGAATGAACATATGACTTTCCTATACTCACTACATTTTTACAGATCACTCCCCACCCCCTCATTTTAAACTGCTATGTGAAAGTTATGGCATAAGCGGAATTTTATTTTTTATTGCTAGGGTAAGGTAATTCTGAGAGTTTTCTTTTTTATGATTTTCAGGATCGAGGCCACTCTTATTTTTTTTTTTTTATTTTTTTTATTTAACGTCGCATTGACTTCAGGGTCATTAGCGACCTCTATTGTGTCTATATGTCCTCGTAAAGTTTTGTGTCTAAGGATGTGGATGAGTCCGTTGTATTCGTCTTTGGGTATTTGAAATTTTTCATGTCAGTCGGTAGTTCATATTTGTTTCTTAATGTGGTGTAGTTTGTGCAGTCATGTTGTACTGTGAGCTCTGTGTAGTCTTGGTTGCAGGAGCATGTCGGCTGTTCAAGTCCAAGAAGTAGGTAGGAATGTGTCAGTTTCCTATGTCCCTGTCTTAGCCTTGTGATGATCACTGTGTCTCGTCTGTTCATGGTGCTTGGAGGTTTCCGCGGCTTGTTTTTTTCTTTTATTTTTCGGAGTTTGTTGTCTTCCATGCGAGTCCATTCAATGTTCCAGTGTTGCTGAATTTTTCTATTCGCAAGGTCTTGTGCTGTGTTAACTGTTTGTTGAGGCAATAAGGGGGAGAGTGCAGCGTCGTTTGCGGCAATGTCTGCTTTTTCGTTCCCAGGAATGCCAACATGAGACATGATCTGTTTTTTAATTAATTTTGAGTGTCATGAGTGAATTTCTTGAATGCTTTTTTCAACTGACCATAAATTTTGAATCGCCTGAATCGAGCTAAGAGAATCCGTGAAGATAAAAAATTTGGAATTTTGCGAATGAGATATGAATATATAGGCTTGCAATGATGTTAAAAGTTCTCCTGTGAAAATGCCGCATTCTGGATTTATTTTGTATCTCCAATTCGTTTCTGGGGTGACTACTGCACATCCCACACCCTCCTTCATCTTGGATGCATCTGTGTAGTCCATGTGTCTCCTGCATATGTCATTGTGTTTCTCTATGAAGTATTGTGCTGGTGTATCTGTTTTCTTGTGTTTGTTCAGCTCCATGTTTGTGTTCCAAGGCGGATGACCGCTCTGCTCTCTTTTTTCCATATTGTTCCGGTTCGCAATGTTGTAATGTATTAAACTATGTACTCTCTAGCAGAAATGAAAAAACAGGTTGTTTATTGGAGGATGAGCAGCTGTGAAGATATTATGGACTTCAGACGTTGTTGCTAATTTAATAGCGTGTTTCAGTGTGAGATGCATTTTTCTATCGCTCAGAGGGAGCTCGCCTACTTCACTAATGCTAGTTACTGGGCTGGCATAGAAAGCTCCAATGGCAAGTCTCAGTCCGGAATGATGGACAGGGTCTAGCATTTTGAGTGTTCGTTCCCTCGCTGAGTTGTACGCAATATATCCATAATCTAGTTTGTTCCGGACTAGGGCTCTATAAGTTGTTAGCAATACTTCCCTCCCTGCTCCCCAATTTTGGTGGGTACCTTCAGAGTACCCAGTCTCCGTTTACACTCGTCTTTTAGAGCTCGTAAGTAGGGTGCCCATGTTAATTTGGAGTCGAAAACTAAGCTGATAATCCTGACTATTTCAAATTTCAGTTCGGTGTTTCAAAGAAGGAGTCTGGGGTGTTCAGGTGTAATGCGTTTTCGATTAAACATTATACACTCCGTTTTTTGTGGGAGAATTTGAAGCCAGTTCTAGTTGTCCAGTTTTCTAGATTATTTAAAGACTCTTTTACTGTGTCCTGGATGGTCTTTATGAACCTACCTCTACATCATATGGTAAGATCATCTGCATACTGAAATTCTTATGCGTACGGTAACGCCACTTCCTTCACTACGTCATTAATTGCTATTTGAAACAAGGTCACACTTATGACGGAGCCTTGGGGGACTCCATTTCGGAGCTCATATCTTCCAGAGAATACTCCATTGACTCTTACCTCTTGGCCTCTTTTTGGGCTCGATTCATCCTACGTACTCCTCACGTTTGATAAAGCCGGGTCTTATCACCAAGAACTCCGATGTTTTGGCCACTCTGTGCCTGCTCACTTGAAGCGCATTCCTCGTCCTACGTCTGTACTCCTCACCGACCCGACTCTCCCACCAAGTAGGCCAACTATCTCAGGATCAAGTCTCTCATGGAAACTTCCACTCCCGCCCAGTCCCCGCTCTTTGTCACATCTTACTTCCTTTTCTCTCCTTTTTTAGTTTATTTTTTATATATTTTTTTATACACTTTTTATTTATTTTTCTTTTCTGACTATTTATAGAACATACACAATTGTTTTGTGTCAATACTGCTTTATTTTTATCTAATTTACATCCTTTTATTATGCATAAATATATATTTTTTTTCCTTGTTTATTTATTAATAAAAGACACAATTCATATTCAAATCATGTTTTTCATTCACTATCTTATTGATTCTTAATATTTTTAATCCGCCTATAAAAAGTCAAATATAAATATTGTGAATCACCGGCAATGTACATTCCCTCACGCTTCCCTTTCAAACCGATTTCGATGAAATTTAATAGGAATTTTACACGTATTGATAAATTCGACAAATATTAGGTTTTTAGTTTAGCCTCTCTTGATCCGCTTTGGCTGACATGAAATTTCGGAAATTCAGCATTGAATTTCTAACCCATTACATAATTTCTCATGCACTTGGTAAAGATAAAAGCTAATTTCGTTCGACGATCGACACATTTTACCATTATTTAACTATTTAATAGTTAAATATGACCATTATTTAACTATTTAATAGTTAAATAATGGATCAGAAGTTTGGTGATGAGTTTCACCGCAAGTGGACGTTTTGTGTCTGTCAATATGTTAACTCTCAATTGAATGTTTATATCGACATGAAATATAGGAATGAAACCGTTTTTCAGTCAAATTGGCCATTGAGAAGGGGGTACTTCACATAAAAACCCTAAAATTTTATATATATAATTCCAAAATCTCATAAGGAAACCTATAAAGTTTCATCCGAATGGATGTAGGGCAGTTGGATCAGAGAAGGGTTCAATTTTTTTTTTTCATCTCAGATATAAACCTAAGGACTGTGGCAGGGTTTCGAACCCATGATCTTGAACATAGTAGGCAAACACGTTACCTCTGAGTTTACTGAATAGATCGCAATGTTGAAAGTGGTCCACATTTTTTTTCCAAATTTCTCTCCCTACAAAAACCAATTTACCGTTTGCGCTAATATTCAACAGTTGACTTACATAGGGGCTCCTAACTCATATAAAAATTTTTTTCTCGATAAATTCATCACTTCAGCAGTTATTAGGGTTTTTGAGTCAAGCCCCCTCCTCTTATCCCCCTCTTTCATTTCGGCCGATTTCACGGGAAATTAATTGGTGTCACTATTCGTGTCGATACTTTCATTAGAATGGTAGTTATTAGTGTTTATGTCAAGTCCGATTTGGCTGAAGATCAGTAGGTGTAGTCCTTTTAGGGGTTTCGATGCACACATAAAATTTCGTCTCGATACATTCATTCTATCGGGAGTTATCTTAAGGTAGTCAGGAAAACATCAAATTTCAGTGAAAATGTCAATATCAAATTTCTAGTCGATAACTTCCTATTTACTTCTTATCTGGAGAAGTGTGGGCGCCTATAGCTCAGTGGTATGCGTGCTTGTTTACTGAGCTCAAGATCGTGGGTTACCGAGGACTTTAGTTTATTTTATTTGGGAGGTAAAATAAACTTAAGCACGCCGTCTTTCGGATGCTTCGTTAAGCAATGGGACATAATCAAATATCAGCGATATCTACCCTTCAGCGGATGGGGGGTTTAGGGGAAGGGGCTCAATTCAAAAACCCTAATAACTGAATTTATCGACAACAAATTTAGTATAAGGTTTGGGAGCCGCTATGTAAGTCAACTGTTGAATATTTGCACAAACGGTCTGATACGTTCTGGTGAAGTACGTAATACAACCCGGCTGAGTTCCTTATTTGATTTTAACTGGGAGATAAAAATATAAAATAAACATAAGCACGCCGTCCTTCGGATGCGACATTGGATGGTCTCGTGCCTGTACGATGTCGGGTACTCATAAAAATTTAGGTCTCTCATAGTAGAGTCGGGCTCATGTCCAGTGTGTTCAGCGCGCTCTGGTAGTAGGCGATATGTAGTTATAGCCCGGGCATGGTCATAGTAACTATAGCTAAATGAAAAAATATGTATTTTCTGAAAATTAAAAAAGAAAAGCATTACCTCATGCTGGTTTTGATGGAACCCTCATCCCTGGGATCTTGGCCTGTCTAGCCCATAGCCAAGCACTGGATCATTGCTGGCTCCTGGAGAAACAAGAACTAAGAAGAACTAGGTACTCACTGACCTTGTCTTAGTAGGTACCTTCGATCTGGTCAAGTAGGGGAATAAATAAAAAATAAAATAAATTATTTAAAATAAAAAAAGTTATCAGAGCTGGAATAATACTGTTATATTGTTTTAATTATAGTTTGTATATGTACCGTTCAGTTAATTATTATGACTCATGCCCGGGCTTTAACTACAAGGTCATATCGCCTATTACCAGAGCGCTCTTTCATCACTGGTAGGCATGAGCCAGACTCTATTGTGGTGGTCCTTAATTTTGTCTACAAAGGTTTTTTCTAGTTTAGGCAGGAATCTTTAATGAGTACCTGACCGGTTAACTTTCCATCCGAAGGACGGCATGCTCAAGGTTCAGTAGTCTAGCTCGTAGGAATGGGCGATAGTCGATAGTACTAGTATACCAGTCCCTTAGGATCACCTCTTGAGACGCCACCAAGAAACTTATAAACCGGCACCCAAGGCCAAACAACCCACTGCAGAAGCTGGACCACTCCCTACTGTTCCCTAAAGTTTTACAAAAGTATTTTTCGTCCATTGGGTATTAATTTTTTGATATTGTTTTATAAACGTTGTTGATTGAAATAAAAATTGTTTAATCTAAAGCCATTGTACCTACTTGATTGTTTTTTGATAATCTACAGTAAGTATTTTTGAACTTTAAATAATGTTAATGCCATTATTTTCGACAGAAAATGTTATTTCCTAAAAATAAAAGTTCGATTTGAAAGAACAATTACTTATTCGATTGATATTTCTATTCCCCTTTCATCCTCCATAACATAAAATAATTTAAATTAGGTAGATGTACATGAAATAGTAAAAATACATATTCAGTTCTTTATTAGCCTTTGGGAAATACATCTTTTAGGCTCGGGGTTCGGCCTGATTTATACATTAATAAGTTTAAAAAAAAAATAAATGAAAATAGAAAATAATAATATTAATAATAAAGTACAAAGTAATAGAACCTAACTGTTAATTAACAAATGAAAAAAAATAGTGAAAAAACTTCTAGTGAAATGGTATTTTATTTAAATACTTCAATGTCCTCTGATTTTTAGCGCCCTTACTATGTATAGTATGCAACTTACTGAATATATTATAATATAATATACGATATTATTCGACTATCGATAGTTGACACCTATCGACTATCATCGTCCATCCCTACTAGCACTATTGAGATATACTGTGAGATATACCGTTCAATGTTTTAAATATAACTGAATTTGTTTTTACTTTTTTATATCTATAGTTGAAGTATTATAATCGTGAGAACATTAAAAATCCTTCGTACAATAGCCAATGCTCCTTACTACGTCTCCAACAAAACGCTTCATACTGACCTGCATAGACTTTTGTCACCGGAGTTATAAAAATTTTCTTCTCTCAGTTCCCACAATAATCTTCTAATCAGTGTCCTCCCTTCTGCCACACTTCCCCCAACGACGACCTAAGCGCCCATGGCCTAGAGACCTCCTGAGTAGCAGCAATGACAATGATTAGTTACAAATGAAACTCAGTGACTAGGAAGTGTCAATACTGTGTAATTTCTCCTCTCCTGACATTTTGACATTGCCATTATCTCTCTCTTAACACATTTAGTTGTATATATTTTTAAACGAAAATCAATAGGTGTCGTACCCAGTTTTGTATCGATACATCGATACTTAATATTGAATTTCTGACCGATTATATTACTTCCCCTATACTTCGTATAGCTGGGGAAATAATATGATGATTGACTCAAATTAGTTATTTATTATGATTCATGCCAGGGCTTTAACTACGAGGTCATATCGCCTACTACCAGAGCGCTCTTTCGTCACTCTGATGAATGTGAGCCCGACTCTACTGGGAGTCCTAAATGTTGCCTATCCTAAAATATTCACCTAGGGCTCTTTAACGAGTACCTGACGTCGTACAGGTTCGGGGCCATCGCTTAACGTCCCTTCCGAAGGACGACATGCTTAAGTTTATTTTACCTCCCTGATAAAATAAACTTAGGGCCTCGGCTGGGTTTCTAACCCACGACCTTCAGCTCAGAAGGCAAGCATGCATACCACTGAGCTACCGGCGCCTTTGATTGGCTCAAATAACTTAATAATAATTATAATAATTAACAAAAAAATAATTGTGGTGTAGGTGTCTACTATTGTCTATCACCTACTGGTGTCTACTATACCCTATCACCTTGTGGTGTCTACTACTATTCCCTATCACCGACGGGTATCTACTACTATTTCCTATCAACGACTTGTGTCTATTGTACCCTATCACCGAATTGTGTCTACTATTCTCAATCACCGACAAAAATACAGAATACAATTTTTTTGCCGCAAGAACATTTTTTCTTGCCGGAAGAATATATTTTTCTCCGTGTATCTCATCTTGAAAATCCCATATCAACTTTCCGCAAAATCGATTGATGGGATGATTTGTGGCTCGACTCTATAACTCTAATAACTATCGATGTAATGAATGTATCGACATGGGATTTTATATGTAAATTCAAAACTCATAAGAATGACACCTATTATTTTTCCGCAAAGTCTGTGGAAGGGAAGGGGGGATTAGAAAGGAGGGGGATCTATTGAAGTGATTACGTAAGTCAAATATTGATTTTTAATCCAAACGGTCGATTAGCTCTAGAGGGAGAGTGATTCACCGAATATTTTCTAAACTTAAGTCCCAATTT
Organism: Aradus depressus; assembly: GCA_963662175.1. Lineage (NCBI taxonomy): Eukaryota > Metazoa > Arthropoda > Insecta > Hemiptera > Aradidae > Aradus > Aradus depressus. Next base: position 15,464,149 of record OY759224.1, on the reverse strand, counting down.
TTGGAAAAATTGCACCCTCCAACCCCAGTGCAAACATACCCAAGTATCTCTACTTTATATATTAAATTGATTTACAACAGACTTTAACAAAAAAAAAAATTGTAACTTCCCAGAAAAAAAAAACAAATGGGGAAATAATAAGAAGGAAGGTTACATGTCAAGTTTACTGTTTACCAAGAGAGAGAGAGGCTACTTAAATCATCAGGTTATCTCGCTTATAGTATTCCTTATGATGTGAAAACGTGACTACATGTCGTGTTCCAGAGAGGAAACAACTTGGACTCAAATTGGGCTAAACTTGGAAATACTGTTTCCTGGATTTATAATTAGGTTAAATTTAAAATAAGCGGATTAAAGATTTAATAAAAATGATAATTTCTGTGTGTATTTTCTTCACGTATAATGCCCTAAGCTGCATTTTGTTGTCTTTATTAGGTATGGTGAAGGATAACCTCTGGCTTAATTTTAAGTTGCATCTAAAGGTTGTCTGAGATGCATAACTGTTATATTTCGTGCCAGAGGACTGTAACCTTCGCACGATCATATTTTATGTAAATACATTACATTGGTAGTTATTATTTTTGAACTGAAAATTGATAGGTATCATCCTTATGAAGCTTTGGATCTACATATAAATAAGGGCGCTGGTAGCTCAGTGGTATGCGTGCTTGCTTATTGAGCTCAAGAGGCGGGCTTGAGCCTTAAGGTTATGTGGAAGGTAGAAAAAACCTTGAGCACGTCGTCCTTCGGGACGTTGAGCGATAGTCCAGAGCCTGTACGATGTCAGGTACTCGTTTAAGACCCCTATCCTATTACGGAATTCCATGGTTGGGCTCATGTCCACGCGCTCTGAAAAAGCGCTCTGGTAGTAAACAATATGATCCCGATTTGGGATTTTGGATATACAAACAGTTTTGGAGGGGTTTTCACCTCCCAGATAAAACCTCCGGGCCTCGGCCGGGTTTCCAACCCGCAATCTTGATCTGAGTAAGCATCACACTACCTCCGAGCCGTTCGTAAAAGTTTTTGTAAAATTATTACACTGAAAACAATTTTTGCATTGAAAAGTGTGTAGTTATTGATGTAACTATTGATTTAGATGCTGTTAAGAACAACGCCATCTTGTGTTTATTTTTTTCAGAGATCTCTATTTATGACGTATTGTTATTGTCATTGAAAAATATTTGTATGTATATTTTTAGGTGACAATAATGACGTATTTTATGTTTGGGAAGTCATTTAACAAAAACATACTGCGACACGTGAATTGTATTTTTGAAAATTATTTCCATTATTCATTTTTTTTAAATTATTCTTTTTTATAAATGCAAACTATCGAAAATCAATACTTTTCAGGAAACTGATATATTACTTCCCCCAGATATACGAATTATAGGGTATGTTATTTAATCGGTCGGAAATTGGATGCGCAGTTTTCCACGGAATTTTATGTTTTGCGATCTCCATATTCCATAAATGAAAAAAAAAAAAATGTGTTTATGAATGAGCATGATAACTCCCGAAAGAACGAATGTATCAACACGAATTTGTATGTGTATCCAGAACTCTCTAAGGACGACACCTATTAATTTTCAGCTAAATAGGCCAAAGAGAAGGGGGAATAGTTGGGAAGCTTAACACAAAAACTCAACTGCCGTTGTAGTGAATTATTGACATGAAATTTCATATGCAAATTCAAAGCCTTATAAAGACGACTCCTATTAATTTTCAGCGGGATCGGCCGAAATGGAGAACGGTATCAGAGGGAGACTCAAGTCAAAAACCCTTTTAACTGCCGTTGGATTGAATGTGTCGACATGAAATTTTTTGTGTGTATCCAGAATCACAAATCAAAGACACCTTTTGATATTAAGTCAAATTGCTTAAAGAGTAGAATAATAGGTGGGTGCTTAACATAAAGTCTTCAATAACTGCCGTTGAAATGTATGTATTGACATGAAATTTCATATGCAAATTCAAAGCCTTATATAGACGACTCCTATTAATTTTCAGCGGAATCGGCCGAAATGGAGAACGGTATCAGAGGGAGACTCAAGTCAAAAACCCCAATAACTGCCGATATAATGAATGTATCGACATGAAATTTTACATGTATATCCAGAACCCCATATTGAAGACACCTATGGATTAAAGTCAAATCGGTTAGAGGTAAGATTAATAGGGGGTTGCTTAAGATAAAATCTGCAATAACTGCCGTTGAAATGAGTGTATTGACCCAAAATTTCATAAGCAAATTCAGAAACCATAATAACACCTATAATTTTTAGAGGAAACGACAGAAAGAAGGGAGACTCGGAAGGCTCAACTCAAAAATTTCAAATAACTGCCGATGTAATGAATGTATCAACACATAATATATATAAATATATATAATACATAGTATGAGAATTCAGAAGTTTTTATGTTAGTCAATTTAAAAATTTTTAACTCCAAACGGTCCATCGGAGGAGGAGCAAATACTTAATTGATGAATTCGTGCTGGAGAAGTTCATTTTTATTTTTTTTTATCATTGGATTCAGTGTGTCGATTAACATGATATTCCGGTGAAATTTCAACTTAGAATATCCTCACAGTTTATATAACTTCTTCATAAATCGTATAGCTCCAATTGACTGTGCCAGAGTGCTCCATTCGTCAGCTAGTAGGACAAGCCCTCTTACCTCTGTTGTACTCTGGAGATAATGTTATCATCATCCTGACTCAGCCAGAGTCGGCCGCTTATCACCACTTTGATAAGCAAATGTCTATCTTATGTAATACAAAGTATACTATAGATTATCTCATATAATTTTCAGCATTGATAGGTAGATTTGTTGACTTACGCTGAAGGTCAAACCTGATTTTTCAAAGTCTGCATATTTCCTGATAATTACTTCCTCAGCAATACAAAGTATTTATATATGTATATATATATATGCCCGGGCTTTAACTACGAGGTCATATCGCCTACTACCAGAGCCCTCTTTCGTCACTCTGGTGGACATGAGCCCGACTCTACTGTGGGAGTCCTAAATTTTGCCTACCCTAAATTTTTATTCACCTAGGGTAGGGGTCTTTAACGAGTACCTGACATCGTACAAGCTCGGGACCATTGCTTAAGTTTGTTTTACCTCCCAGATAAAATAAACTAAGGGCCTCGGTCGGGTTTCGAACCCACGATCTTGAGCTCAGAAGTCAAGCATGCATACCACTGAGCTACCGGCGCCCTGTGCTTTATTTTATTATTATTATTATTATTATTATTATTATATATATTTTAAGTATCTGCCATTTCTCTATAACGGTGTTATTGTTTATTTACACACATTCATGTCCCGAGAGGGAGTTCTATGAAATAAAACTCTCATGGAATTCGAACCCGCTTCCATGATGGGACCATGCGACCAAAGTCCCTGGGCTCCAGCACGCACAACCACCAAGGCTCCATATACGAAGTGTATTGAGAAATTATTTAATCAAAATTCCTAACTGTTTCTGAATTCGATGACTACCGATAGAATGAATTTTTGGGTAACCTCAAGAAGACGACACATAATTGATATTCAGGCGACAACACATGTTTAATAACTATATTATTTTTATAATTTATAATTATTTGTTTTTAATTACATTTAATTTTTTTCATCATAAAATTTTCATTAAATAAAAAATTAACTCACAAGTAAATAAATATTTATATATTTTGTATATAATAAAATGTACTTTTTTATAAAATGTTCAAGTTTGTCTCCGAGTTTGTAGATGTGTATCCACAACCACACGAAAAACCACATACTAATTTTCAGCAAAATCGGCCGAAGGATAGAGGGGGATAAGGGGAAGTTCAACTCAAGACCTTTAGTAACTGCCGATGTAATGAGTAGTTAATTAATTAGTTATTGTGACTCATGCCCGGGCTCTAACTAGGGGGTTATATCTACTACCAGAGCGCTCTTTCGTCATACTGGTCAAAACGAGCTCGACTCTTCTATTGGAGTCCTAGCTCGCCTTCAACTCCCAGATAGGAAACTTAAACGTCTCAGACGGGTTTCGAACCCACAATCTTGAGCTCAGTATTACTGTATCTGTTAGGGGCCATTCATAAATTACGCAAGGCTTTTTTAATGCTAATTTGACCCCCCCCCCTCCCCCCCCCCCCCCCCCCCGATAAGAAATTTTCGTAACATATGATCGTATTGATAAAATAAAAGACAGGTTGATTAAAAAATTTTATTTATTGCAATTATACTTCGATTAATCGTCTTAACTTTTTCATAGCTGCATTAAATTACTTCAAATAAAATATATAAATTGCATAAAATATATAAATATATAAATAAAATATATAAATGGATAATTAATCTAAATTTTACTTTGTTTGACTTTTCTTGACAAATCTTTGAAGTTTTACGTGTAAAAGCTTGTACCCAAGATTTAAATAATAGTGGATGTAAATATGCAGACATGTCAGGTATAATAAATAAATGATACTAAAATGACAATTATTTTTCACAATTCAAGCAATAGGGAAATCCCTAGTCAGCGAGACAATAGAATAAAAAAATGTCTAGAAGTACTGAGACCATATGATTTCTGTAGGATTCAATATTGAATTTGGGAACTAAGTACAGATAGCGCTATCCAATAGCGCCATTTCTTAGCGCAAAAGTAGTAGATTTTAAATTCAAAAACTTTCGTAAGATCAAATTCTTTACCCCCCTCCCCTACAGTAAGAATTTGTAAAATTGAGCTTATCCCCCCCCCCCCCTAAATGCCTTACGTAATTTATGAATGACCTCTTACGATAAACGAATGAATGTATTGACATGAAATTTTATATGTGTGACCAGAACCCCATAAGGTTACACAGATTAATAACCCAGAGTGAAGGAGCTTTCTGGTAGTAGGCGATATGACCTTCTAGTTGAAGCCCGGCCATGGTACATTGCCGGTGATTCTGTTGATATACAGAATATATAATGTATTTAATAAATAAATTAAATACTTAGATACAAGTTTCTTTAACTGGACCAGGAAAGATGAAGAGAGGGATACATGTTTTGTGAAGGTTATTACTTGTCAGTTTTATCTGGATCAGGAACAAATACCGTATACCAAATACTGTTCCGAAGGACCAATATTTACAAATACCAATATTAATAGCTTGCTATTTCATGATTAACTGTTTCAAGTTCCGCCGCGTTTTTGATGTATTAATGCCAATTTTCGCTGCGTTCTTCTCCTTAACCTTGCTATATACCTGAATTCTTTTTTTTTTCTGAACTTTTTTTAATTTTTACATTCTTTATACTTTTTGTATAAAGGAAGTTTTGTAATCGTGCGAAAATCCGAGGTCGAGTTTTTAATTTTACGTTTCAAATTCTGAATTAACCATTTTCGCGATGATGTCTGAGTGTACGTGATTGGAACTTTGTGAGGGGTCCTAACTCAGAGACGAATGTAGCGATGATCTTGAAATATCTCGGGCTTATGTCAGCAAATCTGAATTTTAGGAGTGGTTTAAAAAATTCGGGTTTAAAAAATTCCTGCAAATCAATTAAAGCACATTTATATTACTTGAAAGGTTTAAAACCCGACCGAGGCCCTTAGTTTATTTTACCTCCCAGATAAAATAAACTTAAGCACGCCGTCCTTCGGATGGGACGTTAAGCGATGGTCCCGAGCCTACCCTCAAAAATTCTAATAACGGCCGATGTAATGGAGTTATTTATTATGACTCATGCCCTGGCTTTTAACTACTAGGTCATATCGCCTACTACCAGAGCGCTCTTTCGTCACTCTGGTGGACATGAGCCTCACTCTACTGTGGGGGTCCTAAATTTTGCCTACTCTAAATTTTTATTCACCTAGGGTAGGGGTCTTTAACGAGTAGTAATTGTACAGCCTCGGGACCATCGCTTTACGTCCCATCCGAAGTACGGCGTGCTTAAGTTTATTTTTACCTCCAAGATAAATAAACTAAGGGCTTCGGCCGAGTTTCGAACCCACGATCTTGAGCTCAGAAGGAAAGCACGCATACCACTGAGCTAAAGGCGCCCTCTCCGATATAATGGATGTATCGATACAAAATTTCGATGTGGATCCAGAAGCCACTGTGTATGTTTATTATTGACTTTGGAGGGAGAGCGAAAACATAATTGATTATTTCGTGGTGGTGAAGTACATTGACGGTGATTCACCGGCTACTTTTTTTGTGGTACCTCCCCCACCACCGTTATTTGAGTGTAGGTAGTACTATTTGTACCAAGGTCGAGTGTCCAGTTTCCTTCCTTGTCTTACTCATTGCTCAGCTCCTTCCTACACTCACTTTCTCAACTACAATAATAATAATAATAATAATAATAATAATAATATTTATTTTCGTTAAATTATAACATTATAATTGGATACGTCATACAATTTTGTATATAAAAATAGCTTCGAAGGCGCCAGTAGCTCAGTGGTATGCGTGCTTGCTTTCTGAGCTCAAAATCGTGGGTTCGAAACCCGACCGAAGCCCTTAGTTTATTTTATCTGGCAGGTAAAATAAACTTAAGCCCGCGGTCCTTCGGATGGGACGTTAAGCGATGATCCCGAGCCTGTACGATGTCAGATATTCGTTAAAGACCTCTACCCTAGGTGAATAAACATTTAGTTCAAATATCGATCGAGAAGGCCACATAAAGGTTACTTAATTTATGATAATTATATTTGCTATATAATTTGTTACTCGAAAATAGATCTTCCTTCTTAACGGAATACAAGGATGATTGGATTGTTCGAAGTGAAGGCAAAAAATATATACTTAAAGCACGCCATCCTTCGGATGGGACGTTAAGCGATGGTCCCGAGCCTGTACGATGTTAGGTACTCGTTAAAGACCCCTGCCCTAGGTGAATAAAAATTTGGGGTAGGCAAAATTTAGGACTCCCAGAGTAGAGTCGGGCTCATGTTCACCAGAGTGACGAAAGAGCGCTCTGGTAGTAGGCGATATGACCTCGTAGTTAAAGCCCGACCATGAGTCATAAAACCTAAACTAATCTCTAGATAATTAGTTTTTGTGACTCTTGCCCGGACTTTAGCTACGAAGTCATTATCGCATACTTGAGTCCGATTCTACTACCTAAATTTTTATTCACCTAGGATTCTGGGACTTAACCCTCCGAATACCATGAGGTCGTTAACGACTTTCAGTGACTTTTTTTGCACAACTATATAGTATGACCTCAATCTTCATGTCCACTGAATACTTCAATACCACTACTGTAATCACGTAATGTTTCCTGAAAAATGTGGTATTCTGTGTACCCTTTTGCTAAAAATGAAATCGGTGCATAGTTTTGTAATATTGCGTTACTTTGAGTCAGTTTATGAAGTACAAAGGCAGCTCTTGTTCCAAGAAGTCATTCTCCACTGTTTACTAACAAAATTTGCTGAAAAATCCATTCATTCACAGACTGAGATCTTGCAGCGTTATTCGAGTTCACCCCGGTGTCTCATATGTTGATAGACTAAGTATTTCATATTCCTTCAAGTTATTAATTTCTACTGAAATCGTGGATATTATAGTCAAATCCAAATCACGAAACAGAGAGGTGCCCGGAAAACTGAAAATCATAACAAAAATACGAAGGGAGAGAAAACAAGGTGGGATGAAGATGAGACCGAAATATACGCTTTTATTGAATTATTCATCTGTAGTGGAGCCACAAAAAGCAATCATGAACCAATTTCTATGCTATGCAGTTCAGACTAATTTTGACGTGAAAACATCTATTCGCTCGTTAAGCACAGTGATAGCCAGTCAAACTTTCTTCTGTCGATAATAACTACGAGACTAATAATGCGATAACAGCGGTTGAGGTCACAATGGATAGAGCATGTCTGTACGTGTTTGTTTTGCCTGTGACGTTATGGGGCTATTGTGGGCGCCGGCGGATGATTGTTGCGAATTAGCGTTGTGTAAAATTAGAAATTAGTTTAACGTGATAACGCGTTTAGATAGGACGTTGATTCGGGTGTCATTGTAAAGGGCTTGAGGAGCACTACTAGGACTCAAAGTGAAACAATAAAAATATTCGCCAAAATATATGTAAAAATAGGTATTAAATTGAAAATTGCGAAAAAATGAAGATGTCGTATCATATGAATCGTAAATATGCGTGGAAATATAGAAAACGCAAATCAGAGGAAAGCTCGTATCAAAAGGAATTTAAAAAAACCAGAAAGTCTAGTTCCGAGCAAATGCAAGAGCTACGGCAGCATCGAAAAGAAAATGAAAAATGATTTTATCCCGACGTTTTCACGGAAAATCTATGGCGTGGACCTTGACTACGCCTTAATGTTTTTTCCAGACAAATTTATGGAGCAACAATGTCAAGGACACACTTTTCCACCATAGCTAGCCATAATTGTCAGTTTTCACAAATAAATATTTTCTGAGCAAGTATTATTAATTTTAATTTTTTTCAAAGATGATATTCCTTTTCTTTTTTTATTACCAGTAGGTGTGAAAGAGTTGAACAACTCATAAAACGTCACCTATAACCAAAATTAAAAATGGGGTCTCGCAAAGACCCCGCTGGTATTCGGAGAGCTAATGAGTACCTGATATTGTACAGGTTTGGAACCATCGCTTAACGTCCCATTCCAAAGCTCCCTCAAGGTTTTTTTTCACTTTTCAGAAAAAAAAAAAACTAAGAACCTCGGCCGGGTCTCTAACCAGTGATCTTAAACTTAGTAATATAAGCACGAATGCATCTGTTACTTGTTACCTCATTCTCTGTGTATCTGTCAGACTCCATCCAGAAGGCAACTAATGTATTCACTTACTGGACTAAATAATTGGATTTACAGAGTGGAAAATTATTATGTGTTAATGATTACAGTGAAAACTTTCCGTTGAAGATTAGTTAAATTGTAATCATACCAAGAGAAAATTTCTTGGCATTCTTCGAAAAGTTATGAGATAATAATGCCTGAGGACGATTTGTTGTGTACAATTTTTATAATAATATTAGGTTCATCAGTTTATATATAAATAAAGAAAAAATTATTTTTGAAAAGGATCGTAGATGTTGTTCTAGAGAACTCAAAGAAGATATTGTTAATTTTTTATTAAACTGTCCTTTGTATAATAATATTAGAGAAAGATATTTATCTAAATATATTAAAAACTCTGATGAAGATGAAAGTAATATTATTAGAATATTAGAGATTGTTTCTATAGAGCAAATTAATGATGTCTATTACTATATTCTAAATTCTATTAACTAAAAAAATCTAACTTACAATAAAAATTAAAGGGGGAAAGGGGAAAAAATGAAATGAAAATTAAGAATAGAGAACAAAAGAAAATAGTAAAGATAATGAAAAATGAATTAAAGTTGAGATTTTCATATTAAGTTTTTGTTAAATACTTGTTATTTACAGTTTAAGTACAAAGTGTATGTATACAAGTAAATGTGCGCATTTATTATAATATTTAGGTATTTAGAAATTTATTAAGCTGTATTATTCTTACATTATTATTATATCGAATGTATATTCAAATTGTACCCCTACTCTCTACAATAAGCCTTAATAGGTTTCAATGTATAATAAATAATTATTAATAAAAGTAATAATATATTTTTCCGAGGGGAGGGGATTGTATTAAAAATACAACCTAGTTTTTAGTTTTTCAATCCCCTGATTCCTAAATTAAAAAATTATTTTCTGTCTGTGTGTTTTTCGGTAATCAATAAATTTTTTCACAGGTTGTGAAATAGGTTAGGTTAGGTTTTATGACTCATGCCGGGGCTTTAACTTCGAGGTCATATCGCCTACTACCAGAGCGCTCTTTCGTCACTCTGGTGGACATGAACCCGACTCTACTGTGGGAGTCCTAAATTTTGCCTACCCTAAATTTTCATTCACTTAGGGTAAGGGGTCTTTAACGAGTACCTGACATCGTACAGGCTCGGGACCATCGCTTAACGTCCCATCCGAAGGACCGCGTGCTTAAGTTTATTTTACCTCCCGGATGAAATAAACTAAAGGCCTCGGTCGGGTTTCAAACCCACGATCTTGAGCTCAGAAGGCAAGCACGCATACAACAGAGCAACCGGCGCCCTCGATTGTGAAATAAAAGTATAGTCTGACTACAGATTTTATTAATTTTTTATTTTATACTAGCCGGCTTTCGAGGTTGCAATACAAAAATTTTGGTGACAAATATTGTACATTATTTCTGTTTCCCATATGAGTCACATCTGTAGTACATTTTTTTTATTTTACAACCTGTGTTTTTGTATCACGTTAACTCCCGATAGAATGAATTTATCGTCACGGAATGTTATATGTGTATCCGAAATTCTATAAGGACGACACGTTTCAATTTTCAGGTAAATCGGCCAAAGGGAAGGAGGAATTAGGGGGAGGGCTAACATAAAAACTCGGGCTGTTGTAATGAATGTATTAACATGAAATTTTATATATAAATCATGAAAAAATATAAAAATTATGTAATTGTTTCGAAATTTAATTTTCACTTTTCACCGGAATTTTATATTTTCAGAACTCCTGATTTCCAAAATGAAAAAAAAAAAAAAAACTCCTGAAAATTGTCTGTGTGCCTGTGAACACGATAACTCCAGTTAGAATGTGTATCCAGATCCTCTTGATTTTCAGTCAAATCGACCCAATGGAATGGGGAGGGGATGGGAAGAGGGAGGCCTTAATTTAAAAACTTTAATAAGTGTCGATGTATCGAATACATAAGTTAATATAAAAATGGCTGATGTAGTGAGAAGTGATTATTTCACAGATTGTTAAATAAGATGTAGTCATTTTAATATTTTAGTAAATAACATTTTAAATTTTTTTATAATAAAATCAGATTATAATTTAAAAAAACATCTATGAAATTTTAAATTGTTAAAGTTTTTAAATGGTTTTATTTATTTATATTTTATTATAAAATTTTTTTTTATTTTTTTTTACTAAAATATTTTAATTAGGTTAATTTCAATTTTTTTATTTATCAGACTGCGTGATGAGGGCAACCTCGAAAGCCGGCTAGCTAATATAAATAAAAAATCTGTGAGAGGTCAGACTACATCTTATTTGACAACCTGTGAAATACACATGTACATATGGATTTAGAATTTCTCTAGTGACTCTTGAATTGGTTGTAATTGGAAAATTGGTTTTAGAGGCAGAGTGAAAATATAGTTGATGAAATTGCGCTGGGGACTATCAATCTAATAAGAATTTAAACCAGTTTCAAATTTCGCGGTCGATTACATGAACGTTACCTTCGGGGAAACCGCATTTGTGATGGAGTTGCTCTACGTTCTAGGACTCACAACTTTCATTCTCTTAGATAATTAATGTTCACTTTACATTTGGTTGAAGAAAGTGGTTGTGAGGCTTGATTCAACCATGCCCGGTCATTAACAACATACTGTCTATTACCAGAACGCTCTTTCGTCGCTCAGGTAGACAATTTTGCCTATTCAGGTTTTGTTACCTAGAGTATCTTTAACGTGTATCTGACATTGTTCAGACTAGTTGCGTCCAAAGGACGGCGTGCTCAAGGTTTTTATACCTTCTGGGGCTACCTTTCGAATCTGCGGTCCAATGTGCGAATTCTGCTAGCCATTTTTTAAATTGAGTACAACGATGTTTTACGAATTAAAATACTCACATTTATGAATTAGGTTTTCACACCAGAAACCTTCAACGACGACACCTATTGTTATTCAGTCAAATCGACCAAAGGGAAGGGGGGGGGATAGGGGAGGTTTAACATAAAATCTCTTATAACTGCCAGAAGAATGAATGTATCGACACGAAATTTAATATGAGACCAAAATCCCATAAGGACAGATAAAATGGTTCCGTAGATATAAATTTTTTTTTTTTAATTATTAATTTGGGGGTTTCAAAATGTTGCATCGCTTAGAATTTACATACAGAATTTCGTGTTGATGTATTTTATCCGAAGTTGTGTTACTCATGCAGAGAGGATTTTTTTTTTTTTCATTTTTGAAATTTGGATAGGAAAACTTGAAATTCCGGTAAGAATTCAACATCGAGTTTCTAAAAGATTTCCATAAACGGAAAAATGACAACTCAATTTTATTGCTTCGAATAACTGATTGTTTTATGGATCTGCCCCCTTGGGGCTAGCCAACTATTTCTGATCTGCATTCTAAAATAAAAACACAAGAATGTAATAAGTACAATAAAAATGTGATATATTTGCCAAGCCTCCTGCTGACGAAACAGTTGTTTATGATTATATCACTAGAGTACGGTATATTATATCGGGTGTTATCCAGCCCACCTGAGCTGGGTGTGCTAACCGGCCCATCACTGGGAAGTTGTTCCAAAATAGAGCAAAACTCGTTCGAAAATAAAACAAAAATCCGACCAGTCAAGGTTAAAGTCCGACCACTCCAGGAGAGGGGACTGACCAACGTGACTTATACAGAAAGATGAACCAAAAAAGGAGTTGGAGTCAAAGTATAATATAAAAAAATCCTGGAAGAAAATGCAATTCCTTCTGGTGAAAAAATAATTGGAGAAATGTTCGTGTTTATGCAGGACAATGATGCAAAACATTCTTCTAAGCTATGCAAGAGCTTTCTTGAGCATCCGGTTCAACAGGAAAATGATTTGGCCACCACAGTCTCCCGTCCTTACCCAATCGAGCTTTTATGGGATGAGTTGGATAGGAATGTGAGAAGGTTAGTCCCAACTAACAAACAGGATCTTGGAGAATTTTACAGGATGAATGGAAGACAATTTCTGGAGAAAAATTGGAGAAATTTTTTAAAATAATGCATAGAATATGTTGAGCTTAAACAGATGTTTAAGTTTTAAAGTTTTTTTGCTTTATGTACGGCGCATATTAGCCATGTCACATTCCATGGACCCGGGAGGGAGTTCTATCTACGAAATAAAACTCACTCCTGGACGGGATTCGAACCCGCAAACCATGGTGAGACCATGCGACCAAAGCCCTACGCTCTAGCCCACACGGCCACCATGGCCCCCAAAAAACAACTTATTATTATAAATATTTATTTTTTGGTTCAAAAAATGTTGTTGTAAATATATTTTTTAACGTGCTTGACTTCTGAGCTCAAGGTCGTGGGTTCGTAGCCCGACCGAGGCCCTTAGTTTATTTTATCTGGGAGGTAAAATAAACTTAAGCACGCCGTCCTTCGGATGGGACGTTAAGCGATGGTCCCGAGCCTGTACGATGTCAGGTACTCGTTAAAGACCCCTACCCTAGATGAATAAAAATTTAGGGTAGGCAAAATTTAGGACTCCCACAGTAGAGTCGGGCTCATGTCCACCAGAGTGACGAAAGAGCGCTCTGGTAGTAGGCGATATGACCTCGTAGATAAAGCCCGGGCATGAGTCATAAAACCTAACCTAACCTATATTTTTTAAGAAAATAAAACTGAGCAAATACTTTTAATTTGTAATTACTTAATTTGAATTTTTTCTAAAATATAATTCTGAGTTCCCTGCGAATTTTTCTAAATGTAAAATTGCATAATATATATCGATGGTGTTGAGCGAAAAGGGCCAATCTGATTTTTTTCATTCGGACCTATCTGATTTCACCCTGTCAACGTCATCAGTTGATTTGGGCCCATCTGCAAGGGCCAAACTGAAATTATCTAAAACCTTGAAATGAAAAAGGGCCAAAGTGTTTGGTGTTTGGGGCCAAACTGCATTTTTTTTAGTTAGTTTTTTTTTAGTTTTAGAAACTTTCTTTTCGCTCAACACCATCAATATAATAAGATCTATTTCCCCTCTATGTGACGGACGGGTTTTGTGAAACCCTACAGGCGTCTGGTAAAACCGAAAAAAAAAAAAAAAAAAATGTAAGACTTCTATTAATTTTCAACCAAGTTTTTGGCAGAAAATCAATAGGTGTCGTCGTTAAAGGGTTCTGGATTCACATATAAAATTTCGTGTTAATACATTCATTCTATTAAGGGTTATCGTGTTCACAGACACACAGAAACATTCTTTTTTTCATATTTGGAATCTGGAGGTCGAAAAACATGACATTTTTGACCAATTACATAACTTTTCCTATACCTCATATACAGTGCCGGATTAAGCGAATAGGAGGCCCTAGGCCCTTAAAATTTTTGGGGCCCCCCCTTTTTTTACAAACTGCAATAAAATGTTTATTTATGCATTTATATGCATTTAACAATGGATTTATATTATTTCTAAGGTACAAACATGAAATAAATTTTATTTTTTGTTAAAATATATATTCTTTTCAGAACTAAAATTACAAAAACATGTTATAAACAATATCAATTTATAATATAAACGTTGATATAAGATTTGTCTTTAAAAATCTTTCTTTCTACACTTGAGGTCGCTAAAATCATTCAAAATCAATTTGACGGAGAACATCTGATTCAATGAACGTCAAACTCAGCATGTCTAATCGTTCTTGATGCATAATGCTTCTTTGCTCGCTTTTGATTCGTTTTAATTTTGAAAAAGAGCGCTCTGCAGAACAATTTATTATCATGAGCGTTAAAAAAATGCGAAGAGCAATTTCAACGTTTGGAAAAACAGTTGCAAGATTATCTCGAAACAAAATTTCGTAAAGTTCAGAATGGGTGAACTGGGGTTTTGATGGAAATTTTGATTTAACATAAGTGTGAATCCATTTTTGATTTTTATGGGGGGGTTTCATCGACGGGGGCCCCAGGCCATGGCCTAGTCCGGCCTATTGGGTAATCCAGCACTGCTCATATATCTGGGGAAGTATAATGTATATGTATAGGAAAAATATATTTTGTCAAAATGTTGAGCCTCATGCCCGGGCTACGTAAGGCTGTTGGAAGGCCCTACCGCTCAATATGGTAGAGGAGGCAGACTAGGAACCTTGAGCTAATGTTTGTAGATCGTATAGTAGAAGGGGGCTCGGCTCCAGACAGCCAATCACTGACCTCCCCACTAGGTCGAGCCTCCCAACATACTTTCTTGGCATAACTGCAGTCTCCAGTCTCGGTTTTTTTTAAATTTTATTTTTTTTCTGCTTGTAAAAAAATAATATATACGTGGAGTTGACTTTCTAAGTGGTAAAACGTGGAAGAATTATGTTAGCATCTGTGAAAATATTTGAAAAATAGAAAACGATAAATGCAGTTTTATGATGCAAGTTGCAATTTTCGAAGACATCCTGGAATCATTAAAAAAAAAAAGGAACAAAAAAGAACGTTGTCAATGAATCATCGGTACTTCCCCAGTGCGATTAAGTCAACTAATTGTTCACTCTCGGGCTCGACTCAAATACCCTAATATTGGCCGATGTAATGGAGATAGTTATGTAGTTATTATGATTCATGCCTAGTCTTTAACTACGATGTCATATCGCCTACTACCAGAGCGCTCTTTCGTCACTCAGATGGTCATGATCGGGCTCATACTATGGAAGTCCTAAATTTTGACTACACTAAATTTTTATTCACCTAACGTCTTTAATGAGTACTTGACATCGTACGGTGTGCGCACCTTCTAGATAAAAAAAACCTAAGAGCCTTGGCCGGGATTCGAACACATGATCTTGAGCTCAGTAGGCAAGCAGACAACATCTCATAAGATATATGGTTAGATTATTCCAGAGAAATGATTTTTAAACAATGTTAGTAATTCACTGGCGGTATGTTATTATAATAACCCTCCATATTATTCAAGAATTTCAAAAGCCAAAAACCCCTTTAGGTGCAATATAGGTTCGTTTTATGCTGATATATGTTTTCAAAATCTATTTTTAACTATAGTTTCGTCAGTAAATGCAATTTTTGCTGAGTACAACTATATCTGACTCATTGTTGCATAATCGCCCTGTATGCGTTTTTAATAAGAAATGCATAGTTTATTTATTTTATATCCTTTACTTATACTGAGGATAGAGTAAAATATGTAATGGGTCAGAAATTCGATGTTAAAATTTCAACAACATTTTTATATTTTTCGACTCTCTGATTCCAAAAATTAAAAAAAAAATTGTCAGTGAATCATTGTCTATATAATTCCCCAACACGAATTAATCAATGACGTTTTCGCTCTCTCTTCAGAGCCAATCCTTTGGGCTAAATTAAGCTAAATTTTGTGTCCGGTTCAGTCTCTTCCTTTCGCCGATTTGGTTGAAAATTAATAGGTGTCATCCTTAGAAGGTTTCAAATTTACACATGATATTTGGCGTCAATACATTCATTACAACGACAGTTATTAGAGTTTATGTGTTAAGCCCCCTCTAATCCCCCCTTCCTTTTGTCCGCTGAAAATTGATGTGTCGTCGTTAGAGGGTTCTGGAGTCACATATACATTTTCATGTCTATACTTTCATTCTATCGGGAGTTATCTCCCCTATCTCCCCCATTCCCTTATCACAAACACTCTATTAACTAATAAAATAAAATGATAGATAAAACACTTTTTTGAACACTTATATTGTCTAATTCCACAAACATATACTTAAACGTGTACCGGTTTCTATTTAAACTATCGTTTCGTCAGTAAACGCAATTTTTTTTGCCTACCCTATTTTTTTTATTCACCTAGGGGTCTTTAACGAGTATATGACATCAGGCTCGAAACTATCGATTAACGTCCCATCCGAAGGACGGCGTGCTTAAGTTTATTTTACCTCCCATATAAAATAAACTAAGGGCTTCGACCGAGTTTCGAACCTACGACCTTGATCTCAAAAGGCAAGCACGCATACCACTGAGCTACCGGCGCCTTCAATTATGTTATTTCCTAAGTATTTTAGTGTGAGGAGGCTCGCCTCTCAGGATACCCAATCAGGAGGCTCCACTCTGACCAAGCCTCCAGCCACACCCGTCACGTTCTTCGTTGTTTCCTGTTTTTTTTTTCGATTTGTCTTGGGATATGTTTATCTCATTCCAAGAATACCGTTTAATTTAATGATCCAATTATGTGGTATCGATCTTATGCAATTCTTTGTATATTTACTAAGAAATAATTCATGTAAACACTTTGCAAGAGTTTTACTTTTTTTTACCTATAATATAAGGAAGTATTATATCCCTCCGAAAATCCGAGATCGAGTTTTCAACAGACATTCTCATTTTAGGATCCCCTAAATACGTTTTGACTACATTCGCGATGATGTATGGGCATATATGACTGGAACTTTGAGAGCCCAACGCAGAAACGATTCTAGCTATGAATTTGAAATTTGAAATAAAGATGTCATGAATTATAACTTATTTCTGATTAAATTTTGGCAGAAATTTGAAAAATTAAGACCACATTACTTGAGGGCCTAAATAAATTTTACAAGATATCGCTTGTATTTCTATGGTCACAGGGAATACATTGGTAAAGTTACCTAATTACTCCTCATCACTTACCTAATTATTGACAACACTTACTTAATTATTGACCACAATTTTTGAAATACTCGTGAATGATGCCTCTCTAAAGTTGAGCAAGTTGATTTAACCGAAAACACCCTCTTCACTTGGAATAGTCTGCCGTAGTGAAAAAATGGTTAAATGATTCCTCAAAGAAGTAGATTAAGTTGATTTAACCGAGAAATTTTAACGGTATAGTGACCATGAGTTCTTGCCATAAGGTCAAACGATCAATAAGGTGTACTACCTACAAGTGCAACGCGATTTGTGTGAAGCAATCCGAAAAAAAACGGCCGGATTTGTGGCGAAATAATTCATGGATTTTGCACCATGATAATGCACCTGCTCACACTTCATTGCTTCTTCGTGAATTTTTGGCCAAAAACAACACTGTAATGATGCCCCAGCCTCCATATTCGCCAGACATGGCTCCGTGTGACTTTTTTCTGTTCCCAACAATAAACAGAACCTTAAAGGGCCGTCTTTTCACAAGCATAGATGAGATTAAAAGCGCATCGCTGAGAGAGCTAAATGCTATCCCAAAGATTGAGTTCCAGAAGTGTTTCGTGGATTGGAAGAATCGCTGGTATAAGTGTATAATATCTAATGGGGACTATTTTGAAGGGGATAACATTGATGTAGACGAATAAATAAAATTATTTTCAAAAATTGAAAATTCCCGTTATTTTTTGAATACTCGTATGACTTCGTTCTTAAAGCATGGGCACAGGACAAAAAAAACGAACAAAACTACGGATCTAGGGTCTTAGTGCTTGCATATTCCTCTCTCAAGGTGTTAATTATGCACAATGCAACACTAAATATAATATTACTTCAGCCAGAAGAGAAAATAGAAATATATTATTATAGTGCCAGACAATGTTGGCAGCTCGTCAAAGAGATAATACATACCTTAGAGAGAGATAAATAGGATCACTGTCGCGTCATAGGAGGCATTTTTTCCACATAATTATAGACAATAAAAGTTAATTAAATAAGTCGTCGGTGGATCACCGACTATGTACTTCCCCAGAACGAATTAATCAATTACCTTTTTCATTAATCACTCACCTAATCTTCAACAGTTGATTACATAAGAACTCCTAAATCCTCATTCTAAATTTCATGTCGATACATTTATTACATCGGCAGTTATTAGAGTTTTTTAATTAGGCCCCCTCACCTAAGCCCCACTTCTATTCCGCTGATATCGCTGAAATTTGACAGGTTATGTCCTCATTGGGTTTTGATTTTAAATATGAAATTTCGTGTCGATATATTCATTACATCGGCAGTTATTGAGGTTTTTAAATTGAACCTCCATTGAGGTTTTTAAATTGAACCTTCTCTCCTAAACCCCCTCCCCCCCCCCCCCCCCCCCCCCTTCCCTTCTGCTGATATCGCTGAAATTTGACGGATTTTGTCTTCATTGGGTTTTGACATTAAATATGAAATTTCGTGTCGATACATTCATTCTACCTGAATTTATCGTGTTGTCACACAGGCTGACAGATGTGGTTTATTGATTTTTTTTTAATTTTGCCTTCCCAGGTTTAGTTATCTAAGATCTTAGCGAGCGCCTGACATCGCACAGCCTCAGGATCATCGCTTGATTTCCTGTGCTGTTTTTCACATATTATGTGTTTATGTTCTAAGATTTAATTTCGGTTGAGGTATATAATTTCGGTTGAGGTATTTAATTTCGGTTGAGGTATATAATTTTGTTGTACAAAATTGTATGACGTATCAATACCATGTTATAGTTTAACGGAAATAAATATTATTATTATGAACCCACGTTCCCCTGGCTCGGATTGAAAGGCCGTTACCATAGTTATTCCATGATTCATTCATGGCCTTCTAAGCGAGCATCTTGACCTCTGAGCCTCTCCCGCTCTCTATAGATAGTCCATTAAACAAATAAGGAAGAAAGCTATTGTGTCTCGAGATGAATGGACTTAGATGCCTGTTGGTTCAGGTAGACGTGTTATAGATCACATCAGGACCTCACACATGAAGTTAGGCCTGGAAGCCTTGGATATGCAATTATCTCTATCATTTTAATTTTTATCTCCCTCATCTCATAGACCGATTTGGCTGAAAATTAATAGGTGTCGTCATTATGGGGTTGTGGATAAACATATAAAATTTCATGTCGATTAGTTAGTTATTATGACTCATGTCCTGGCTTTAACTACGAGGTCATATCGCCTACTACCAGAGCGCTCTATCGTCACTCTGGTGGACCTGAGACCGGACATTATTGTGGGAGTCTTTAAGGGCAGGAGTAGCTGACATCGTACAGGCTCGGGACCATCCGAAGGACAACGTGGTTAAGTTTATTTTACCTCCAGATAAAATAAACTAAGAGCCTCGGCCGGGTTTCGAACCCACGATCTTGAGCTCAGAAGGCAAGCACGCATACCACTGGGCTACCAGCGCCCTCATTTCCTGTCGATATATCCATTCAATCGAGTTATTGTGAGAAAACACAACATCGACCAATGAGACGGGTGACGTTGTAATATATATAATATATCGAAAACAGTCCTATTTTATTTTCTCTTTTATTAAAAAAAAAGAGATCGGAAAACATGAAATTCCGTTAAAAACTCGCCGTCGAAGTTTTTACTGATTACATAATATGTATTTCGTAATAAGTAATGCCAACTATCAGAACGCTCTCATGAGCCTGACTCTATTGTGGGAGTCCTAAATTTTGCCTACCTAGGTTTATTCACCTAGGATAAAGGTCTTTAACATCTACTTAAACTTTTCTAGTTTTGCTTGAATTTTGTATTTTAAAATCTGTATAATTAACGTTTTGTAAGTCAAAATTAAAATCAGAACCTCTTTGGCTATATCCATAAGGAGGGTAAACTCATCACAAGATTTTACTTTCAAAGTCGCATGGTTATAAAGGTCCATCAAGATTCTTATACATTTTACTACAAACTTCAACTATGAAGAGTTTTCCCAAAGTAAGTTATGGTTGAGACCATCAAACACTAATTCCGAATCATTTTTGCGTTTATTAATTTATTCTTTTAATTTTTGATATTTATTATTATTATTATTTTTTCTTTTTTCTTCTTCACACGCCATTTTTAAGGGAGTGCTGGTGATGACCGGATTCTCCCCTCACGCCTCTCTGTCCTTTCGACGCCCCGCCTCCTGGTCTTCCTCCACTGCTGGGCAGTGGATGGTTGGCCAGTGTGGTGGGAGGGTCAGCGCTGGTCTCCCGCCGCCTCCTCCCCTCTCCACTAGTTGCAGAGTGGTATATGGCAGTGTGCGGGAGTCCTACTGGTGCTGTCCTCGTCGATTTTCTTATATTTTTAGTTATTTTATTTAGTTATTTTTACTTTATTTTATTTTTATTTTCTTTATTTTATCTTTCATTTTATTATGTATTCTGTTTATTATTTTTGTATATGTTTGCTTATTGTATTATTTATTATTTTATCATGTCATCTTAGTCATCACTTCTGCTTATTGTTATTGTTTGTACAGATTGTAGAATAAATAAATAAATAAAAAAAATAAAAAAAAAAAATTCCGAATCAAAAGAAAGTCTATGTCTATTAAGATATTATATTAAGTCTATGTCCATTAAGATATTATATTAAGTATATGTCCATTAAGATATTATATTAAGTCTATGTCCATTAAGATATTATATTAAGTCTATGTCCATTAAGATATTATATTAAGTCTATGTCCATTAAGATATTATATTAAGTCTATGTCCATTAAGATATTATATTAAGTCTATGTCCATTAAGATATTATATTAAGTCTATGTCCATTAAGATATTATATTAAGTCTATGTCCATTAAGATATTATATTAAGTCTATGTCCATTAAGATATTATATTAAGTCTATGTCCATTAAGATATTATATTAAGTCTATGTCCATTAAGATATTACATTTAGTCTATGTACATTAAGATATTACATTTAGTCTATGTAAATTAAGATATTATCTTCCCCTATACTTCGTTAGCTGGATAAGTAAAATTCATTCCAGAATAATTTATATTTATTTTTCGAACAATTACGCAGAAACAAAAATAATAATTATTATAAATAAGGTAAAAAAAAAGAAAAAAAGTTCCAGTCATTACTAATTATCATTGATAATTATCAATGATCCTCTGTATGAACATCTAATTACGTACTCCTGTAAAATGATGAAAACAATAATTAAATACTCGTTTGTGGGGCAGGAAATTCCGGGTGGGCAATTTTCACATTTTAAAATAACAAGCGTGAGATGAGATTTCTTAATTCCGAAATCTTAATGAGTAGAATAAAATGGTAATTGGATACGTCATACAATTTTGTACATCAAAAATGATAATAAAATATTTACATCAACCGATACTTAACTCTTTCCCCCTTCTCAAAATTATTTCATACTGGCATTACTGGGTATAAGAATGTCTACTCTCAAGATAAGGCTGTACAAAGAGACAAAATGAAATGATTTTGAGAAGGGGAGGGGGAGAGAGAGAGTGGTCTGTAAGCGTTGTTGGTATAAGAAAATCCTGTAACGGCCACGTCACATATCAACAATTGTAATACATTGTGAAGAATTGTAATACACAATTTTATAAGGAACAATTTTGGTAAGAATCAATTTTTCGATAGGACTAACCGTTTTCGGGTAAATCAAGGAAACATTTAAAAAATATGTGTTTCAAAACTACATTTCAAGATGGTTTTCGGGATGTATCTCGAAAACCGAACGATCTGCAAAAAATCATATTTCATATAAATTTTGTATTTTAGTATTCTCTACAACTATTACTCGAAAAAAATTTTGATTAGGTCATAAACAAGTAAATAACTAACTAGTTAGGTCCCGGGGGAAAATGGTCTCAATTTCGGTCATCTATTCAAACCTAAGGCCAACCTCACATTAGGCAATTCTGAAGCGACGCGACCGATACTCAAGTATCCTGAGGGTATCTTAGAAGTCACTTCCTATGTTGAGTGGTGGGGAGACACAAACGACGCCACTCCCAGGAGACGCGTATCCTACCCGTTTCAAGCGACCTGCTAGGAAGGTTGCCCGTCCCTTGAGTCTTCTGCGTCGCCTCGCAATGGCTAGTGAATATACTCTTCTGCACTCACACATTCCCGCATTTGTGTGGTCCTCTGCCTTATGGATGGAGAAACAATGCCAATCAAGTGTAGGAATGATTCTTTCGTCATTCGGTAGAATGCTACGAACTTGGAATCCGACTTTTCCAGCTCTTTAGCACCAACAAACAGTTAACATTCCTTTCGATGTAAGGATGGCGCCATAATCTTCGGATTTTCCATTTTCTATAATAATAATAAGACACAACGACATCTTCATCACTTGAAGAATCTTCACTTGACATGGTGAACAACTCAGCTTCTCGCCACGGCTAGATGGAGACTGAAGAGATCCTAGTCGCTGCACAGTATCCTCAGTGTGAGGAGAAAAGTTGCCTACGGGTATCATACCCACAGGCAACTCAAATGGCTGATACTTGAGTATCAGTCGCGTCGCCTCGGAATTGCCTAATGTGAGGTTGGCCTAAGTTATATTATAACATGTGACCTCTTTTTTCCAAGTTTCAGGTTCATAACTACAATCATTTTTGCGGTAGAGAGCTCACACAATACACAAACATACGCACAGTAGACATCATCGCGAAAATGATTAAAACGTATACAGGGGACCTTGAAAAGTGAAAATCAGTTGAAACCTCGATCTCGGATTTTCTCACGATTACAATTTTTCCTTATACTATAGGTATAAGAATTTGAAAATATATATATAAATAAATAAACAAATGTCAGTAAAGTAAACAATATACACAACTAAAACAAATGGATAATAATAATAAAACTATTAAACGAAAGTAATATAGGAGGTTAGGTTAGGTTAGGTTTTATGACTCATGCCCGGGCTTTAACTACGAGGTCATATCGCCTACTACCAGAGCGCTCTTTCGTCACTCTGGTGGACATGAGCCCGACTCTACTGTGGGAGTCCTAAATTTTGCCTACCCTAAATTTTTATTCATCTAGGGTAGGGGGTCTTTAACGAGTACCTGACATCGTACAGGCTCGGGACCATCGCTTAACGTCCCATCCGAAGGACGGCGTGCTTAAGTTTATTTTACCTCCCAGATAAAATAAACTAAGGGCCTCGGTCGGGCTACGAACCCACAACCTTGAGCTCAGAAGTCAAGCACGCATACCACTGAGCTACCGGCGCCCTCAGTAATATAGGATATTGATTAAAAACAAATAAAATGAGAAGTCAACAACTGATTTGTAGCCCAAATAGTTTTAGAAGGAAAACGAAAATTTAATTGATTAATTCCTGCTGGAGAAGTACATTCCTAGCTGGATCAAGGGCAGAGGAACGTCTTATCGTATTTCTGAAAATATTCAAGACGCTGCGACTTTAGTTAGATCAACTAATCATTTTGGGCGCACTATTTCTATTTTTTTTTTTTTTTTGTTTTGCCAAAAATAAAAATAGAGAATAGGTCACTGTGATGCGTCACCATAACACTCACGTCAACAATTCGTATATATACCTATATGTGTATATCAGTGGCGTTGCTAGACGTGAGTGGGCCCTATATCAAAATTTCTTGGAACATTTTTCGATGAATCCATTAAAATAAGGGTTTGAGGCGGTTTTTTTAAGATTGTAAAAAGATGTAAAATTTAAAAGATAACAACTCAGTGTGAATTTCGGGAGCGGAATAATATAGACCTGCGAGGGAGTGTTTTATTATTTATTCATTTGGGCTTGCTTGACTTTTATCAATATGAATATGGATAACATTTTTCGATTTTTCGCTTATGCTTGTAGGGGCCCTCGGAGGCCCTGTATCATTGCTACAACTGTTGGGGCCCCTCTAGCTACGCCCCTGATGTATAAGGACGAAACCTAACAATTTTAAATCAAAGGAAGAGGGGGTTGTACTAAAAAACTCTAATAACTGCCTTCACAATGACACGTAGATTAAAAATTCCCACTGATGAAATATATATATATATATATATATTTCGCCGGTAGCTCAGTGGTATGCGTGCTTGCCTTCTGAGCTCAAGAACGTGGGTTCGAAACCCGACCGAGGCTCTTAGTTTATTTTTCTGGGAGGTGAAATAAACTTAAGCATGTCGTCCTTCGGATGGGACGTTAAGCGATGGTCCCGATCCTGTACGATGTCAGGTACTCGTTATTTATATCTCGTTATTATATATATATATATTTTTTTTTTTTTTTTTTTCTATAAATATATACATTGCTGCAAATAAAATTAGTTTGATAAAATATTGTTAAACTCTTTAATACGAGGTTTAATGTTTATTTGTTCAGTAGAAGTAGAGTTGTAGAGGGCGCTATGTAGACTGCAAGGTGATCTCAAACAGTTTATTTTTTTTCTAAGAAATTTGTATGAAAATTGAGGAAGACCTTCATGAAAGGAATATAATGAATATATGTGGTTCATGGTCATTGAAAATATTGCACTTCTCCAAGGTCTCGGGAAAATATAGGTCGAGTTCTGGTGATCTTTGACTCATCAAGGATAGAAAGAAATTATCTTTCAACTAACGACCTTTTAAATATAGATTGAAAAATGTAATTTGATTCTTTAGTACACGTGCATAATGTATCTATCTATACATGCAGTGGGAACAAAATATAAAAAAGATATTACAGGATACATGAATAATTGAATTCATGTGGACATTTAGCTTAGAGCTCACTTGTAAATATGTGTGATTATTAATATGGCGTCAGAAGTGGGATTATTCCTATTACATAGTATGATAAGTGGGATTATTCTTATTATCGAATGTCAGAAATGGGATTATTCTTAACTGCGGATGGGACGTTAAGCGATGGTTCCAAGCCTGTACGATGTCAGCTACTCGTTAAAGAATCCTACATTACGTGAATATACCTGGATAGCTAAAATTCAGGACTCCCATAGTAATGTCAAGCTCATGTCCACCAGAGCGACGATAATATAACGATAATAACATGATCTCGCAGTTAAAGTGCGTGAGTCACAATAACTAACTAATATATAAATAATCCCACTTCTGACGCCATGTTATGCGTAAATAATCCCATTACTGACAACATGTAATACATAAATAATCTTACTCTGACACCATATAATACGTAAATAATCCCACTACTGACACCATGTAATACGTAAAGTATCTCACTTCTTACCCCATGTAATACGTAAATAATCCCACTATTGACACCATGTATTACGTAAATAATCTCACTTCTGACACCATGTAATACGTGAATACTCCTACTTCTAACGCCATATAATGATACATAGGCGATTTGTTCACGTAGATATCCTCAATGTATTGATTTATGAATAGTTTCGTTTAACATAATACCCAGCAGTAATTTTCGCAACATTCTTGCAACATACGTCTGGCTATAGATGGACACTGGGGTCCAGACAGGATTTTGGCAGTCAACCAAAACTCCAAGGTATATTTAGTGTCTCAGCCAAAACTGTCCATCGTGAACTTCATGTAGTCACTTCTATCAATCTCTGCAACTTTCTGTCGTCATCAATTCGTAACCTTCAACTGGGCTTGGATATGACAGAGAAAACAATTCGGCGGTGAATCACCGGCAATGTACTTCCCCAGAACGAATTTATCAATTAAATTTTCGCTCCTCCTCTAATACCAGGGGCTCCTAAATCTTCATACTGAATTTTGTGTCGATAAATTCATTACATTGGCAGTTATTGGGGATTTTTGAGAAGATACCCCTCTGATCCTTCTTCACTTCTGCCGATTCCGCTGAAAATTAGTAGAATAGAATAGAATAGAGTTTTATTTGTGTTACATTTAGGATACATAATGTTACAAATAGTCAAAATTAAGGTAACTAAGGACCTTTTGGAGCGTACTTGGACAGAAAAGACCACATGCAGGCAGTCGAAGATGTTCCTGGGAGGAGTCCAGAGTTCTGAAAGGATCCTGAACCTCAAAAGGAACGAGCTTAGGCAACTGACTGGAGTTCTCACAGGATATGGTCCGTTCAATAGACACCTACACACTGTAGGAGTCAAGGACAGTCCTCAGGAAGCTCCGAGAGATGGAGAAGCGTGGAATTGAGTAATGCTTAGTTGTCTTTGAGGGAGAGCGTCAGCTAGAGCCTCCCCCGTGAAGTAATGCGTGATAGCGGTTCCACGGGGATAATGAGGCAGGAGAGGATAGTAGTAGGACTGTCCTTTTTTTTTTTTGTGCGGAGGGAGGTGTTTTTTAGTGAGTAGTCCCAATGAGGGAGACTCTCACACTGTCCAGTGACTACTGTCATCTTGTCATATGTTCGCCTATCAAAGGTTTTTCACCTCCCTCCGCACAAAAAAAAAAAAAAAAAAAAAAAAAAAAAAAAAAAAAAAAAAAAAAAAAAAAAAAAAAAAAAAAAAAAAAAAAGGACAGTCCTACCTGCGATAGATGTGGGGAAGAAGAAGAAACGGCGGCACACTTCCTGAGCATCTGCTCGGGATATGCGCGAACGAGATTCCACATCTTTGGTAGAGATGTAATCGCAGAGGAAGACTTTAAAAGATTGGACTATGAGAGCATTCTCAGGTTTATTAAGGAAACTGGGAGACTGAGCACTTCATGAAGAGCTTGGTTTAGGTAATATAAACATACAGGTAATATAATGAGGGGGAGGGAAGCCCAGCGCTTCCAGGGAAGGGATAAGAGCACTGGATGCTTAGGTCCCTAGGTGTAAAACACCAGCCCACCACATATATATATATATAATAGTCAAAATTACAAAATATCTCAAAGTATTGTAAAAGTATCTATATCTTTTATAGAGTAGATTGGCTCATTAATTAACATCCTTTGAATTACATTTAAAAAACTATTCAAAGCAAGATCTCTCACTTCTTGTGCTAACTTATTATACAATTTAATTCCTATTATCTCAGGATATTGAATGTTTTTGTATTTTTACATAACGGAAGAGCAAGATCACTACAGTTTCTAGTTCTTACAGAGCTAATATCACAGACTTTTTTAAACCTATTTGCATTCTGTTTCATATATTTTAAATTAACAAAAATAACTTTCAATTTCTTAAAAAGTGGTTTACAATGTTCTCCATATTTACTATTAAAAATTATTCTTAACGCCTTTTTTTGCATTTTTAAATTTTTTTCTGAGTAATCTACTCCTCCCCAAAACTCTATTCCATAGATTATTGAGCCCTGAAATAAGGCAAGATAAACAAGTTTCAATATTTCCATATTTACAGTATTTTTTTAAATTTATATAATATAAGGCAAATCGATGCCAACCTTTTTGCCAAGACATCTATATGATCTATCCAGTTCAGTCTCGAATCTAATTGAAATCCTAAAATTTTTACAGTTAGGATTTCTCCAGTTAACGAAAATGTTAAAAATTGATTTTTTTATGCGTTTAGCATCAGTTTAGCATCAGTAAGTGTCGTGCTTAAGGGGTTTTGAATTCACTTATGAAATTTTGTATTGACGTGACTTTCTTATACTCAGTAAGGCCAATATGAAATGATTTTGAGAAGGTTAGGGAAATTGATCTAAAAAACTACCAAGGGGTTAGGGTTTATGACTCATGCCCGGGCTTTAACTACGAGGTCATATCGCCTACTACCAGAGCGCTCTTTCGTCACTCTGGTGGACATGAGCCCGACTCTACTGTGGCAGTCCTAAATTTTGCCTACCCTAAATTTTTTATTCACCTAGGGTAGGGGTCTTTAACGAGTACCTGACATCGTACAGGCTCGGGACCATCGCTTAACGTCCCATCCGAAGGACGGCGTGCTTAAGTTTATTTTACCTCCCAGATAAAATAAACTAAGGGCCTCGGTCGGGTTAAAAAAACTACCAATAATAAAAGCTTATTTTAAACTCGTTGCTATGCGTTACAATTTAAACTCCTTAGACCACTGGTCCGAAACACCTAGGAGGTGATAAAACCTTGACCACGCCTTTCTTCAGATGGTACGTTAAGCGACAATTTGAACCTGTACGATGTCAGGTACTCGTTAAATATCCTAGGTCAATAAATTAAAATTTAGGACTCCTAGATTTGGGCTTATGTCCATCAAAGCGACATAATAAGCGGTATGAGCTCGTAGTTATAGCCCGGGCATGAGTCATACATAACTAGAAACATTTCCAACATAAATTTATTTTACATTCTTTGGGGCCTTAGAACTTTGGTCGATTGGTCCTATCTCAAATCTGAGGACATATTAGCGGATTGAGCTCAACTTATTTTGGGCTCTATAAGTACGACACCTATTGATTTTCAACCAAAACTGATTTAAAGGGAAAGCAAACATGTACTGTTTAATTCGAGATGGGGAAGTACAACGTGTGTACAATGATTCACCAACGTATTTTTTTCTCATATTTCACACCGATATTTTTTTTGTTATTTCATTATTATATTTATTTGTTTTTAATTATTTCTGAATGACCTCTTAAAAATGGGTCGCATCTTAAATTAGATATTTTTTTCTGAAAATCTTAATGCCAACAAACTCACAATTTACAAGACTATAATACGCTCAATATGGACATACGGCCTCGAATTATAGCCAAACAATCCAATATAAACAGCATCCAATCTTTCCAGTACAAAGTCCTCCGTCGAATTGTTAATGCTCCCTTCTTTGTCACCAAGAAACCCACATATTTATAATTTCGAAAGTATTAGAGTCTTGAGCTCCCAACTTCTTCACAGTGCGCAGATGCCCTGGGAGATGATCACAGTACACTTAACTCATTTTGGCCATTTTACGACTTAACAACTTATTCCCTGTGACCATAGATGTATCAATATAGGCCCTGAAGAAGGCACACTCAGTGCCGAAACCTTGGCAGAAATTCCACAAGTTTCCCAAAGTCTGATTTCTTCTTCTTATTGTACCTCTATATGAAATTTTATGTATGAATTTGAGTCCACCGTCCCTTCTGTATAAGTCAGGTTGGTCAGTCCTCTCTTCTGGAGTGGTCCGACTTTAACCTTGACTGGTCGTATTTTTGTTTTATTTTCGAACGAGTTTTGCTCTATTTTGGAACAACTTCCCAGTGATGGGCCGGTTAGCACACCCAGCTCAGGTGGGCTGGATAACACCCGATATAATATACCGTACTCTAGTGATATAATCATAAACAACTGTTTCGTCAGCAGGAGGCTTGGCAAATATATCACATTTTTATTGTACTTATTACATTCTTGTATTTTTATTTTAGAATGCAGATCAGAAATAGTCGACTAGCCCCAAAGGGGCTGGACCGTAAAACATTTTTTATGTCACAATAGGAAGGAATTTCATGTTTTCCGACCTTCTATTCCAAAAAAAAAAATTCCTGTTTGTGGATGTCACGATAATTTCGTATAGAATGAATACATTGACATGAAACTGTAGTTGTAAAATCGAAACTCCTTAATGATCGATTGGTAAGTTGGAGAATTAGAGGAGGGAAATTCAATTAAAAAACTGTAATGGCTGTCTATGTAACAAATCTATCGATATGGAATGTAATCATAATATGATTATATATATTATATATGAGGGCGCCGGTAGCTCAGTGGTATGCGTGCTTGACTTCTGAGCTCAAGGTTGTGGGTTCGTAGCCCGACCGAGGCCCTTAGTTTATTTTATCTGGGAGGTAAAATAAACTTTAGCACGCCGTCCTTCGGATGGGACGTTAAGCGATGGTCCCGAGCCTGTACGATGTCAGGTACTCGTTAAAGACCCCTGCCCTAGGTGAATAAAAATTTAGGGTAGGCAAAATTTAGGACTCCCACAGTAGAGTCGGGCTCATGTCCACCAGAGTGACGATAGAGCGCTCTGGTAGTAGGCGATATGACCTCGTAGTTAAAGCCCGGGCATGAGTCATAAAACCTAACCTAACCTATATTATATATAAAGCTGAAAATGACTGTGCGTTGTACCGCTATAACTCACGAACGGCTTGATGGATTTGATTAATTTTTTTAAAAATTTGTTCATCATCGTCTGTGGAAGGTTATAGGAGTATTAGTACCTCAATATCTGGTCCATCCCAGCATCCACCCACGCAATCTTTGTAACTCAAAAACCACTGCAATGATTAATGAGGAATCTTTTTGAATAGATAAGTTTTATCTACCGGAAGGTTAAGGTCTATTTTTTAATCAACCCCTGGTCCATCCCAGCATCCACTCACGCAATCTTTGTAACTCGAAAACCATTGCAACGATTAATGAGAAATCTTTTTGAATAAATTAGTTTTAGCTCCAAAGCTAGCGTTACTACAGTTGAAGGACTACAAGCCTTATTCCGTATGAATAATTGAAAATTATAACATCATGAATGTACTGTCGAGAAACTGAATAGCCTTATAGGAGATATTGGGAGAAAAGTCAAAGTTCCCCGGGCAACGCCGGGTATTACTGCTAGTTTTATATTCTGAAGTCCCTGAGTAAGACAACCATAGATTTCAACCAAATCAGCCCCGATTGATTTCAGAGGGAGAGTGAAAAATTAGTTGATTAATCCGCGCTGGGGAAGTACATAGCCTGTGATTCATAACTTTTTTTTATATTAGACTATGTTAAAAGAAATTTGAGGTGTTAGTGTGGCGAGGTTATATGACCTACTACCAGAGCGCTCTTTCTTCGCTCTGATGAACATGATACTCTACAGTCTGTGTCCTAAATTTTGTCTACCCAAATTTATTGAACTATGATATGAGTATGTAACGAGTAGCTGACATCATACAGGCTCGGGAATGCTCAAAGTTTTTTTCACTTTCCAGATAAAAAAACTTCAGAGCCTCGGCCGAGTTTCGCACCTCTGAGATACCGGCCTCTTTGAGTTGGAATGTCTGCGATTTTTAATAAAGTTTTCTTATTTACTTGATAACTAATAATATATGAAATTATAATTGATACATTTATCAATTTATTTGTCCTCCACAGTTTTCAAAATGTTGGTGTCCGTCGGCCAAAAATTGATTGGTGTTGTCCTTATTGGGTTGTGGTTCCACGTATAAAATTTCGTTTTGATACATCCATTACTTCCAGTTATTGGGTATTGTTTTTCTGTTAAGCCCCAATCTAATCCTTTCCTCTGTCCGATTCGCCTGAAAATTAATATGTATCGTCCTTATGGGCTTTTGGCTTATATATAAAATTTCATGATTATATATTCATAAGCACACATACGGACACATTTCCGGCCGATTATATACATAACTCCTCCTTTACTTCCCTGCGAATCCGTCTATGCGGACGATATAGACATCATTGCGAGGAACATGCATTTCCTTGATTAACGAGAACAAGACGAAGTACTTAGCAGGTAGAGTAAGAAAGAACCTACCCACTGGAAATCGGGACACACTCCTTTTAGGCTGTCCGAGGCTTTGTATACCTGGGCTCATAGGTTAGCTTCGGCGAAGATGAGAGAGGAGACACCGGAGAGTTGCTGCAGCCAATCGAAGCTACTACCAGCGTGGTGAGGCCTGTCCTGACTTATGGGGCAGAGGTGGATGATGATCAGAGCAGACGAGGGAAGCCCTTAAAGCTAGAATATCTTATATATTCTAGGATTAAAAATAACGCAGAGGTTGCTGCAGAGTTTGGGAAACCCAAGGACAAGGCTTCGAGGGGCAGGCCATGTGCAGAGGATGCTGGAGGCTGACTTCCCGCAAAGACAAATGTTGGTGATCCTGGAGGGAAACAGAAGACGAAGAGATTGATGGACGCAGTCGATGGGAACGAGAGGAACCTTCGGCAGCAAAACTTGCTCGGGACAGAAATCTTTGGTAGTCTCTGGAGGAGGCAAAGGATGCGCCGAGGATGTTGATATCTTCTCTATTACTTCGTATATCTAGAGAAGTAAAAACAGAAACATATTTCAGATAATCTGCAATTTATCTGTTAATAATAGAAGAATTTCTAAGGGCAACACGGAATACCACATCTAGTAGCGATGTAATTGTAAACAGCAGTTTCGTCATCTGGCGACTTCCTTTCTTTATGTCCATGGAGGCTTGGCAGATTATTCAGTCTTTGTTTTATTTATGTATTTTTTAATTTATTTTTTTCATTTATGACGGATATATATAAAAAAAAAACAAAAAAAAAACATTACAGAAATATTTATAAATTTTTTATCTCTAACATCTATAATAAAACCACTCCTCCCATGCGAAAATTCCATTCCTGTTATAAACTTTCGAGTTTTTCATTGCCATAAAAAAGTAATTAATAATTATCGATGGTCTTGGACAAAAAAAAATCTATAACTCATTTATTTTTGCATAAATAAATAAATATATGGGTGCTAATCTTTTTGGCGTTTTTCATATCCTTCTAAGTTGATTATACTCCTGATTTGAGTAACGTTTTATATGAGGAATATTCTCAATAATTTTTGCGTAATTGATACAACTAAAAAATTCAAAAATTTTCGAATCGATATATTCATTCTAGTTAGTCAGTTTTTCATTCTAATGGATGTTATAGTGCTATAGAAGTGTCTAGAAAAGACACATTTCTGGGAGTTAAACAAAAAACTTGAGCATGCTGTCCTTCGGATTGGAGGTTAAGCGATGGTTCCAAGTCTGTACAATGACTCCCTACCCTAGCTGAATAAACCTGGGTTATCAAAATTTAGCACTCGCATTGTAGAGTCAGCCACTAGAGAGACGAATGAGCGCTCTGGTAGTAGGCGATAAGACCGGAAGTTTAAATCGCAGACTGTAATATTGTAACAGTTCATGTGTACTCCCAACTTGGGCAGAAGTGATGAACTCTCTACAGTTTGTTGCCTTTTTCTTTCTCTAGAAATGACGGTAGCAACATCAGTGTTTCTTTAAATTAATTTTACCTTATATATTTTTTTATATATATATTTTTTTTATATATATACCTGTATATATATATTTATTTTTAAGTAACCTTCCTATATTATTATTGAATGATGAAAATGTCTAGACGCTTACAACAGTCTATTTTTTATCTGATATTTTTTTTTTCTTCAACTCATGAATAATTTACAAGGAACGGCGGAATCCTGGCGATACACTCCCTCAATATATTATTGATTTATATAAGTCGGAAAATTATTTCTGGATTTATGAAAATTCATAATCACTCTGACATTTAGCCTTGGATAATTTTTTCAAGGCTGCATTGGAAGATGAATCCAGGAAGGAAAGTCGGAAGGAAAGTGCAATACTTGGTCAGATGCATTTTTTCCAGAATTAATATTTAAAAAAAATATTTATGGTTCAAAATTTACTTTTTATATACCTTTTATTAATTCGGTTCTATTAGAGATAGAAGACTGAAACTTGGTACCATAATTCTATATGTGTGTCTTCTAAGGATGATTCCTATTGAATTTCAGCCAAATCGACAAAGGAAAGGGGGGATTATGGGAGAGGCGTAACACAAAAACTCTAATAACTGCCATCTATCTATTTTCAGGAGAATTATTACCTGAAGGGAAGGGAGGTTCAGAGAGGGCTCAACTCAAAATTCCGGGAGGTTCAGAGGGGGCTCTACTCAAAATTCCGGGAGGTTCAGAGGAGGCTCAACTCAAAATTCCGGGAGGTTCAAAGGGGGCTCTACTCAAAATTCCGGGAGGTTCAGAGGGGGCTCAACGCAAAATTCCGGGAGGTTCAGAGGGGACTCAACTCAAAATTCCGGGAGGTTCAGAGGGGGCTCAACTCTAAATTCCGGGAGATTAAGAGGGGGCTCAATTCAAAATTCCGGGAGGTTCAGAGGGGGCTCAACTCAAAATGCCAGGAGGTTCAGAGGGGGCTCAACTCAAAATTCCGGGAGGTTCAGAGGAGGCTCAACTCAAACTTCCGGGAGGTTCAGAGGCGGCTCAACTCAAAATGCCGGGAGGTTCAGAGGGGGCTCAACTCAAAATTTCAATATTTTTCAGAAAATATAAGTAATATTCTGTTGTAGCATTCTCTTTTCCCATCTCTTCGGGGTTCGCCCCTCCATAGTGGCAGATCTGTATAAAACGATCCTTGACACGTGTCTCATTTCTGTTGACGTTAGTTGATTGTTAACGACCAGAGCCAGCGGTGCATCTCATGCATTTGCATGGAGCAGCAAGAATTTGGAAAAGAGAAATGAAAAGAAATTTTATTCTCAGTTTCTTAGATAAATTAACAAAGAAATCAATAAATAAAAAAGTTGTCGGTGAATCATCGCAAATGTATTCCCCAGAACGAATCAATCAATTAATATTTCGCTCCTCCTCCAAGACGAGTCGACCCTTTGCGCTAATATTTAGTTGACTTACATAAAGGCTCTAAATCCTCATACAAATTGTTTATTGATAAATTTATTATATCGCTAGTTATTGATGTTTTTGAGTTGAGCCCCCATTCCTTTCTGCCGATTCTGCTGAAAATTAATAGGTGTTGTTAGAGGGAGTTATCGTGTTCACAGATACACAAACGGATTTTATTATTATTTTTTTTTTATTATTCAGAAGCCAATATGTAAATCAAATCATGAGTTTTAGCTCAAACGGTTAATTTTATCTGGGAGGTAAAATAAATTTAAGCACGCCGTCCTTCGGATGGTTCCGAGCCTGTACGATGTCAGGTACTCGTTAAAGACCCCTACCCTAGGTGAATAAAAATGTAGCGTAGACAACATTTAGGACTCCCATAGTAGAGTTGGGTTCATATCCATCAGATAACGTAAGAGCGATCTGGTAGTAGGCGATATGATCAATTTCTGCCTGATCACATAACTCCCTCTACACTTCGAGAAGTTATATAAATAAAATTACGATTTTATTTATGATATAGCGAATATGATAAGAAAATATTTTTTTCTTTTAAACTACAAATCAATTGAAACAATGAAACTGTTTTATGATATTCTTATTGGCAGGTTTCTTTGACGTCTTATTGTTATTGAGAACTATTGACTCCTTGTTTAATTCAGAGAAAATAAAATAAAGATAGAATATCAGAAATAGCTAAGATAAACAGGTAATTGTGCAAGATTTGGGGGCGTGGCTGTGGTTTGGCTGACTCTCATTGGTGGAGACAGAGCCGGGCCTCCACTACGTCATGAACGGACCGTCTGCCAACACAGATGGGATCTGTTACATCATGAGGCTTCAACCTATACTCGGAACTGGATAGGAGTCTTTTCTAAAAACATAAACCCATTCTTTTGAGCCTACAAAAATTTACGTTGTCCTCAATTTTCAATTATTTTTTTGTTGACATTTTTCGTATATATTTGTGAAACACATAATACAAAATATAAAGGAAAACGAATGTTTTTTAAGAATATTATCTATTTCATAAGATATATAAATTATATGGGAGTACTTTCGGTACTGCTACCATCTTCAGCCACCACTTAACAATACTAAATGGAAGTTCAACCAGTTTACAATCCAAACGGTACCCTTTCTTCAACCCCCACGGGGGTTTTCCGTCTCTCCTGTACTGTTATGTCTTAAATAATGGAAAACATTGAAAATACAATTTCGTCTCTAATTGAAATCTTAATAATAAAAAAAAATGTTTAAAAATAGTATGTGCTGATTAAAATACAAATATATATATGCATATATAAAATAAATCAAAGATGACAATAATAAATATATGAATAAGAATAAAAATATACATAAAATAAAGATACACAGTTTTTTGAGGATACACAGAGATTGGACAATGAGACCAATCTCAAATATTCATCCCTTTTATCACCAACTAGCAGTAATACCCGGCGTTGCCCAGGGAACTTTGACTTTTCTCCCAATATCTCCTATAAGGCTATTCAGTTCCTCGACAGTACATTCATGATGTTATAATTTTCAATTATTCATACGGAATAAGGCTTATAGTCCTTCAACTGTAGTAACGCTAGCTTTGGAGCTAAAACTAATTTATTCAAAAAGATTTCTCATTAATCGTTGCAATGGTTTTCGAGTTACAAAGATTGCGTGGGTGGATGCTGGGATGGACCAGATATTGAGGTACTAATACGCCTATGACCTTCCATAAACGATGACGAACAAATTAAAAAAAAAAAATAATCAAATCCATCAAGCCGTTCGTGAGTTATAGCGGTACAACGCACAGACATTTTCAGCTTTATACATATATATGATAATATAATCCTTCTTGAGGGCGCCGTTAGCTCAGTGGTATGCGTGCTTGCCTTCTGAGCTCAAGGTCGTGGATTCAAAACATGACCGAAGCCCTTAGTTTATTTTATCTGGGAGCTAAAATAAACTTAAACACGCCGTCCTTCGTTAAGCGTTGGTCTCGAGCCTGTATGATGTCAGGAACTCGTTAAAGACCCCTTGCTCTAGGTGAATAAAAATTTAGGGTAGGCAAAATTTAGGACTCCCACAGTTGAGTCGGGCTCATGTTCCACCAGTGATGAAAGAGCGCTCTGGTAGTAGGCGATATGACCTCGCAGTTAAAGCCCGGGCATGAGTCATAAAACCTAACTAATTGTAATCCTTCAGTCTCCGTGTATACGTATTTACTTCCTCAAAAATCTGTATATCATTATTTTATTTATATTTTTATTTTTATTCATATATTTATTTTTGTCATCTTCGATTTATTTTATATATGCATATATATTTGTATTTTAATCAGCACATACTATTTTTAGTTTTTGTTTTCTGTTAGATCTGAAGGAAGTTTGACTGTCTGCTCTCAGCCAAATAGTGATATTTAATCATTTAAGCCTGAAAAAAAATTGAGGGCGCGAGATAGCGGGCTCGTAACCCGGCCGAGGCCCTTAGTTTATTTTATCTGGGAGGTAAAATAATCTCAAGCACGCCATCCTTTGGATGGGACGTTAAGCGATGGTCCCGAGCCTGTATGATGTCAGGTACTCATTAATAATTTAAGACTTCCAGAGTAGAGTTGGACTCTTGTCCATGCGTGAAAGGGGGCTCTGGTAGTAGGCAATATGACCTCGTAGTTAAAGCCCTGGCATGAGTCATAAGTAACTAACTTATATAAAATAATAATACAATAATTTTTGTAAATAGTTATTGTAACTCATGCCCGGGCTTCAACATCTTTAAAAAAATAATAAATATATAATAAAAAAATATATGAATAATTGTGTTTGATTTCGTTTCTCTTATCCGAACAGTGCCATTTGTTAACCATCTGTTCAACCATGTTATGTGAGGAGGCTCCCAGGAATAGACTTTAGTTTGAACTCATC
Organism: Aradus depressus; assembly: GCA_963662175.1. Classification (NCBI taxonomy): domain Eukaryota; kingdom Metazoa; phylum Arthropoda; class Insecta; order Hemiptera; family Aradidae; genus Aradus; species Aradus depressus. The sequence continues at coordinate 15,426,443 of OY759224.1, read as the reverse complement.
ACGCTAGATTACAGCACAGCCCGTTCCCACTTACACACATTTATTAATTTTTCGCACTTCCCCAGCACTGATTTAGTATGGAGGAAATAATATAATCGGTCAGAAATTTAATGTTAAATTTTCACCGAAATTTTTTTTCAACCCCTGTATTAAAAATTTTTTTTTAAAAAAGGGAAACTTCAATGAAACACTAGTAACTCCGATTTTGCGAATATGTCGTCGCGATTTTATATATAGATCCAGCAGGGGCGTGCCCAGGATTTTATTTGGGGGGGGGGGGGGGATGCATAGTGTGTGTACATAGATGTTTTAGGGTCATCTAGCAGCTTGTGTAAGCTTGTTTAAAACTGTTTCAGGGTCTAGATGAATGTCTCTGTGTAATCACATCAGAGCTAATCCATTCAATCTGTCTTGGCGAGTACTATTTCTGATATAGCTTTTCACACGTCTAAGGGTTGACAAAGATCGTTCACTTGTTTCTATAGGATCTGGAAGTGTAAAAATCTGTGAATTGTTGGGAAAATGTTTTTGTCACATTGTTTTAGGCTTGAAATAGAATATTTTTGAACGAGCTTTCTCAGCCCAAGGTCAAACTTCACCAGGATCCGCACGACCTCTATAAGGAAAATTTTTTATGTCAATAAATTATTGCAAGTAAAAATAGTTTTATTATTTAAAAAAAGGACAATTTTTTTTTTTTTTAATTTCGCTGGGATTGATTACCACATATTGATTTTCAAAGGTATCTGAGTAAGTGCTCAACTCAAAAATTTGATGGATGTATCGACATGAAATTTTATTAGTAAATTTAAAGGATGTCGCGTAAATGGTACTTACTAATTTCCATTTTCATAAAATTTCGCACTCAGCTTCACGCTAAAAAACAACAGGTGTATTATGGAGTTTTGGATATAGAGTTCACAGACGCATACACACAGAGAAGAATTTGAAAATCAATAGATGTCGTTCTTAGAATTTTGAATTTATTTATGAAATTTCATGTCGATATATTCAATACATTGGCAGAATGAATAATAAAAATTTTTATGTTAAGCTCCCCTCTAATACCTCCTTGCCTTTTGACCGATATGAATGAAAATTAATAGGTGTTGTCCTTGGAGAGTTTTGGATATATAAATAAAATTTCGTGTCGATACATTCATTCTATCAGAACATATCGTGTTCAGACACCCAGAATTTCTTTCATTTTTGGAATTAAGCGGCTGGTAAACATTAAATTTTATTGAAAACTCTACATCATCTAGCCAATTACGTAACTTCGCTTATACTTCGTATAGCTGGGGGAAGAAAAAAATGTAACAATAAAAAGCAAGCCTTATTAGGAAACATAAATACTTATATAAACACAGGCGTATATAATATTTATACATACACCTATATAAGACGGAAAAAAAAAATAATAAAAAATAAAATGTCAGTTTTGGCGAAATCTCAAATGTCAAATCCATTAAATTAGCATATGACATAGCCTTTGTGTAGGAGATCCTATGTGATAGGGGTGAGTGGGGACCTCTCTACGTCACCAAAACTCTTCTCATTTCACCTCATTTAATTCCAGTCCTGCCTCAAAAGAACGTTTTAATTCCCTTGTTATAGGGGAAGTTATCGGTCAAAAATTCAATGCGGAATTTTCATGTTTTCCGATCTCAAGGTTCCAAATATGAAAAAAAAACTGTAAATATCGACACGATATTTTATATGTGAAACCAGAACTCTCTAACTAAGACACCTATTGATTTTCAGCCAAATCGACCATAGGTAAGGGGGGTTTAGAGGGAAGGTTTAACATAAAAACTCTAATAATTGCCGATAGAATGAATGTATCGACACAAAATTTTATATGTGTAACCAGAACCCCATGAGAACATCACCTATCGATTTTCAGTCAACGAGGGGGCTCAATTCAAAAACCCCAATAATTGCCGATATAATGAATGTATCGACATGAAAGTTTATATTTAAAGTGACAACACAATGAGGGAGGACCTGCCCAATATCGGCCGAAGGGAAGGAGTTTAGTGGAGGGGGCTTTTCTAAAACCCTAATAACTGCCGATGTAATGAATGTATTGAGACGAAATTTTGTTTGTGGATCCAGAAACCTCTAACGACGACTCCTATTATTTTTCAGCCAAATCGACTGAATGCAATGAGGGGATTAGGGGGATGGCTTAACATAAAAACTTTAATAACTGCCTATAGAATGAATGTATCGACACGAAATTTTATAAGTGAACCCCATGAGGACAACACCTATCGATTTTCAACCGAAGAAGGAGGCTCGACTCAAAAACACCAATAACTGCCGATGTAATGAATGTATCAAAATGCAATTTCATATTAAACTTCAAAACCCAATGAATGAGAACATAACCTGTAAAATTTCACCGATATCGGCCGAAGGGAAGAGGGAGTTCAGTGAAGGGGGTACTTCGAAAAAACGACTTAAAAACTACTCCAAAAACTGCAGATGTAAGGAATGTGGGAGTTGTGAATACAAAAAAATTAATGGATAAAGAATATATCAGAAAAATATATTATCATAAATTCAGAATCTCCTTACAACCCTGGTTATAATAATAATAATAAATAATAATAATAAATTTATTTCCGTTAAATCAATACAATACAATAGGATACGTCAAATGAATTTATACATTAAGATAGCTTATAAATTAGATTTATAACTACATACTTGAGTCTAACACATCTATGATTTGTAGTAATAACAAAACTATTAAAAAAAGTAAAATGAAATTAATTTATTCAAAACTGAACAAATAAATACTTAAAAATATATGAGTACATAAATAAAATTAATACATGTTACGTCTATAATAAGTAGACACATTTTTCAATTTAATCAAATTAAGATAACTATTTTTCAAAAAAAACTCTTCGGAAGTGTTTTTATCTCAACTATGTTTCGGGACGTTCTTACGTACCATCACAGGTCCCAATGTATAAAAAAAGTCTAAATAAATGAATAAATAGAACAATAACGTACATTGGACTGACTTTTAAGGTGTGGAGGAACTCTGTCCAAAAAATAAAAATGAATGCTTGTTATCAAATAATTTTTTTGGATATGAAACACGATTCTTTATTCTGATTATATTATTCTTTTTGAACAGTGAGAATAAAATTCCGTTTCCGTGTATAGGGTTTCCTCTAACATGAACATTTTTAGTTGAAATTAAAATTTTTTTTATTGTATCTATTGACTTCAAGAAGTGGGGAAGGGCATTAAATAAATTAATTCCTTTATGAGTTATACTTTTTTCAAAAAGTATAACTTAGTATACTTTACTAAGTATATAAGGAATACTGAAAATTATATGTTAATATATTATATAAAACTATATTCTTCATGAGTATTTGGTAAAGATAATAATAAGTGTTCAAAAATCATTAATAAATCTAATTAACATTTGTCAATAGTAATAAGCAAACAGACGAGGAATCTGTGGTGTAAACAGAAAACAAAATTGGACGAAAATAACATTATGTGATAATAATGTCAAAAATGGGGCGCAGTTCTTTTTAATTTATATTTTATTTTCCCAGCTTTAGAAAGTATTGGGGAAGTTATGTAATTTGATCGATAATTTGATATTGTTCGATCTCTCGATTCCAAAGTTGAAAAAAAAAATGTCTATTTGTCTGTGAACATGATAACTCCCAATGGAAAGAATGTATCAAAATGAAGTTATATATGTGTATCCAGAACGCTCTCTGGAATACATATAATAATTTTTAGCCAAATCGGTTAAAGATAAAGGGGGGAATAGGGGGAGGCTTAACACAAAAGCTCTAATAACTGTCGTATTGAATATATTTTGACCGAATTTCATATGTAAATTCAAAGCATTATGAAGACGACACCTACTAATTTTCGGTGTATTCAGCTGAAGGAAAAGAGGTGACCAGAGAAGAGGTTTTTCTATAAATAATAATGGTCATTAGGATAAATTAAACATTCTTTCCCTCTTAAGAATGGGAATGATTACAATACCAGAAAGAAAGTAGAATTTCGAATAACTGAAAATTGTTGCTCTACTTTTGAAAAAAGTATAATACATAAAGGAATTAATTAATTAATTAATGAATCTAAGAGCTATGACAGGGCTGATTACAGGACACTGTCCTATGAACAAGCATCTACACAATATGGGCATCGCTAGAAGCCCTCTGTGCAGGAAATATGGCGAGGAAAATGAGACTCCGGTCCATATTCTAAGTGCCAGTGTGGGGCACTAGAAAGCAGATTTATACTGCTTTGGATCTACCATAACGGAACCGAAGCAGTTAATGGAAGGAACCTGCAGAAGAATCCTGGACTTTATTAGAGATATGAGGCTGCTATGGGGACCCACGCACACAGGGCACACAATAGCAACTCTGGCCGTGGTTACACAATCAGCCCTCGGGGAAAAAAAAAAAAAAAAAAAAAAAAAATTGTTTAATGCCCCTCTCCAGTTTTCAGAGAGATATAAGACAAACTATTTAATTAATCTAAAAATGTTCATATTAGAAGGAACCTTTATTCGGAAACTGAATTTTTTTTCTCAACATTAAAAAATAAAATAAACATGACATGAAAATCGTGTTTGATATACAAAAAGGCGTCGGTGAATCACGAATGTACTTCCCCAGAACGAATTAATCATTTAACTTTTCGCTTCCCTTCCTAAACCGATCGTCCGATTGCGCTAATATTCAACAGTTGACTTTCATATGGGTTCCTAAATCCTCGTACTAAATTTTGTGTCGATAAATTTATTACATTGGCAGTTTTTAGGGATTTTGTGTTGAGCCCCCCGATTTTCTTACGTATAGCTGGAGAATTATAAATAAATAACAAAAAAAAAACATTTTAAACTGATGCAATTTAAAATGTTGAAGCGTCAGAGTGGTTACGTAAAAACTGGTTGAAACTCACAATACCATAAAAGTATAGAGATTTTAACAATAAGCAAACTAAATGTTAATAAAATCGAACTGTAACAGAAAAATATATGATGTGGCCATTACAGGACTTTCTTATATCAACCACGTTTATAGAACAATCTCTTTCCCTCCTTCTCAAAATTATTTCATACTGGCATTACTGGGTATAGGAATGTCTAATCTCAAGATAACGCTGTACAAAGAGACACAATGAAATGATTTTGAGAAGCAAAGGGGAGAGAGAGAGATCTGTAAGCGTTGTTGGCATAAGAAAGTCCTGTAATGGCCACGTCACATATCAATAATTGTAATACATTGTGAAGAATTATAATACACAATTTTATAAGGAACAATTTTGGTAAGAATACATTTTTCGATGGGACTAACCATTTTCTGGTAAATCAAGGAAATGTCTAAAAATATGTGTTTCAAAACTACATTTCAAGATGGTTTTCGGCGTGTTTCTCGAAAAATGAACGACCTGAAAAAAATCATATTTCATATAAATTATGTATTTTAGTATTCTCTACAACTATTACTCGAAACATTTTTTGGTTAGCTCATAAACAAGTAAATAACTAGTTAGGTCCCAGGGGAAAATGGTCTCAATTTCGGCCATCTATTCAAACTTAAATTATATTATAACATGTGACCTCTTTTTTCCAAATTTCAGATTCATAGCTACAATCATTTTTGCTGTAGAGAGCTCACAACTTTTCAATCACACAATACACACACACACACGCACAGACAGACATCATCGCGAAAATGTACAAAACATATACAGGGGACCTTGAAACGTGAAAATCAGTTGAAAACTCTCAAAATCATATTATACTGGCATTACTGGGTATATGAAAGTTATGGCATTGTACAGCATAATTCTGAGAGCGACTTTCTTATACCCCATAATGGAGGTATTATTATTATTACTAGCAGTAATACCCGGCGTTGCCCGGGTAACTTTGACTTTTCTCCCAATATCTCCTATAAGGCTATTCAGTTTCTCGACAGTACATTCATGATGTTATAATTTTCAATTATTCATACGGAATAAGGCTTATATTCCTTCAACTATAGTAACGCTAGCTTTGGAGCTAAAACTAATTTATTCAAAAAGATTTCTCATTAAGTTAGGTTTTCGAGTTACAAAGATTGCGTGAGTGGTTGCTTGGATGGACCAGGGATTGATTAAAAAATAGACCTTAACCTTCCGGTAGATAAAACTTATCTATTCAAAAAGATTCCTCATTAATCATTGCAGTGGTTTTTGAGTTACAAAGATTGCGTGGGTGGATGCTGGGATGGACCAGATATTGAGGTACTAATACGCCTATAACCTTCCACAGACGATGACGAAGTAATTAAAAAAAAAATTAATCAAATCCATCAAGCCGTTCGTGAGTTATAGCGGTACAACGCACAGACATTTTCAGCTTTATATATATGATTAATTACATTTAAAATATAATAATTGTTAAATTATTTTGAGAAAAAGGGAGAATCATCTGTAAACGAGTGGTTATTATAAAAAAGTCCAATAATGGCCACATCATGTATATTTTATTTTTTTCTTCTTTCTTATACTTAATAATTTTTCATAAAAATTATCAATAAAAAAAAATAATTTATTGGAAATTTATTTCTCATTATTTGAAGCGTTGTAATTTTTGGACTTAATGGGGATTGTTAATTTAATAAGAAACCATTTTTTTGGATAGGACTAAGTTTACAATAATGAATATTTTGAACCTTGAAAGTTAACCTTTAAAACATCAAAAGACTGGCACTTATCAATTGTCCGCGATATCGGTTGAAGATAAAGAAGGGACCAGAGATTTCAACTCAAATATCCTATTAACTGCCGATGTAACGAATTTATCGACACAAAATTTTATTAAGAGGATTCAGAAGCCGTAAGCGAAATTTTGAGTTTTAGACCAAACGGTCGATTTGCTTTTGAGAAAGAGCGAAAATGTAATTGAATAATTGCTGGGGAAGTTGCAATTAAAAAGTTAATAAATATAAAGAAAATAATAAAAATATGAAGAAAAAAATTTAATGTTAAAAAAAGGATAATGTACATAGTTGGTTCTCTTCCGCCCCAAGTCCATGGGGCCCTGTGGCGCAACGGATAACGCGTCTGACTACGGATCAGAAGATTCCAGGTTCGAATCCTGGCAGGGTCGAGTTATTTTTTTTTTCTCTTTAATCTTTCAAATTATTCACAATATCATGTCCATGTTCTTATAAATATTTTTGGTTCTTATATTCTATCATGGCTTAATTTTTGAAGTATATGTTTTAAAGAGAAATAACGGGTTAGATTCCGTTAAAATTTACAATGAGTATACAAAAAGTATAAGGGAAGTTATGTAATCGGTTAAAAATTCGATGTTGTTTTTTGAACGGAATTTAATGTTTTCTGACCCTCTGATTCCCCCCTCCCCCCACCCTATTTTCAACCGATATTCTTATTGTTTTTGAATTTCAAGGCAATACATTAATTAATTACATCGGGAGTTATTGAAATTTTCGAGTTAAGCCCTCCTCTGATCCCCTCGGACGATTCCACTGAAAATTAATAGATGTCGTCCTTTTAGAGCTTTGAATTTACATATGAAATTTCCTGTCAATACATTAATCACAATGGCAGTTATTAGAGTTTTTCTGTTAAGCCTCACCCCTAATCACCCCTTCTCTTTGGCCGATTTGGCTGGAAATCCTTAAGATATTAAATTCATTTGAATTCTCGGCATCTAATTTCTGACAAATTACATAACTTACCTCTTACAATTTAGGACTCCCATTATAGAGTCGGGCTCATGTGTACCATGATGAGAGAGCGCTCTGGTAGTAGGCGATATGACCTTATAGTTAAAGCCCGGGCATAACTAACATTAATCAGGACTAATATTCAATTATAATATTCACTAATTAGTTAATAATTTTTATTATTATTTTTTGAGAAAAAATATATTTATTAATATAGTATATCTATGGTCACAGGGAATAAGTTGTTAAGTCGTAAAATGGCCAAAATGAGTTAAGTGTACTGTGATGATCTCCCAAGCCATCTGCGCACTGTGAAGAAGCTGGGAGCTCAGAACTCTAATACTTTCGGAATTATAAAGATGTGGGTTTCTTGGTATCTCGTAAAATTGTGTATGTTTTCGGTTAAATCAACTTAATCTACTTCTTTGAGGAATCATTCACGAGATAACTGCATTTAACCATTTATTCAACTATTCCAAGTGAAGAGGGCGTTTTCAGTTGTCAACTTTATAGAGGCATCATTCACGAGTATTTCAAAAAGTATGGTTAATAATTAGGTAAGTGTGTATACAAATTAGGTAAGTGATGGCGATTTAGAAGGTATATGATTAATAATGATGCAAACTTAATTTATTTATTCCAAAAACTGGATTTACACGATTAATGCAAAAGTCAAAAAGTGCTGCCCTGAAGAGTTACGAATTTAGACTCACCAATTTACTCCCGGTGATCACATATATAGAACGCTAATAATATTTTTATTAACATATTTACGCAAATATTATTTATTTTGACTTTTTTCTTGACTTTTAATGCACAACATAGTCTTCGATGAAAAATGTTTTGTCTCTGTCAAAAAAAAATGTAAAATGAAATTGAAAAATTAAAATTCTATCTAGTCTTTACAAATAGCGGCTATTCTACTTCGAAGACTCCGTGGCGCAACGGTAGCGCGTCTGACTCCAGATCAGAAGGTTGCGTGTTCAAATCACGTCGGGGTCATTATATTTTTATTTTAAAATTTCAATTTTTTTTGAACAAATTGATTGTAAAATAGCTTTCACAGTGACAATTTTAAAAATATATAAAATTAATTAATTAATAATGAAGAAAAACCCCGACTTCAGAAAAAGTCTATAGCACGAGGTATCTAAAGGTTAGTTAGTTGTGACTCATGCCTGGGCTTTAACTTCGAGGTTCGCCTACTACCAGAGCGCTCTGTGTACATGAGCCCGACTTTACTATGGGAGTCCTAAATTTTGCCTACTTAGGTTTATCCACATGTGGTAGGGGGTTTTTAACGAGTACCTAACATCGCACAGGCTAGAGACCATCGATTATTTCGATCCGAAGTTCCGGGCTTTGAACCCGCAATCTTGAGCTTGGTAGGCAAAAACGCTACCTTTGAGCTAACGGCGCCCGCTTTTCTAAATGTTGCAAAACACCAAATCTGAGAAAAGGACCGTCGGAACAATTTATTGCAACACAAGATTTACATTGGATTTTTTCAGAAACTATAAGAAAAATTAGCTAAATCCGTAGCCTGGCGACTTCCTTATATTAATTACTGAAAATTTAGACATTTGCATGTCTAAATTTTCAGTATTTTTGAATTGATCTCTCTTATAATTTTCAAAAATTTTATGAATATTTATTTTTATATCGACATATATGTACATATTATGTACATACATACTACCATTATTTGTCAATGCTGCACAAATTTATTATTTATTTGATTTCACAAAATCCTTCTTTAAAAATTGACTGTTTTTTGGCCTTATGTTCGATGCATATTAGCCATGTCACTGTGTTATCTAATTATTTACAACATCCATGGCCCCGGGAGGCAGTTCTATCTACGAAATAAAACTCATTCCCGGACGGGATTCAAACCCGCAAATCATGGTGAGTCCATGCGACCAAAGCCCTATCTAGCCCTCACGGTCACCTTGGTCCCCAAATTTACTGTTTCTACTTCTTTCATGTAAAAAAAAAAAAAACTGAGTTAAACAAGTTTTATTTAAATATTTTTATTCTCAGAATCTGAAGTTAGCTACAAATTGAACAGATAGCAGCACATGACAACCATCCTGTGTAGTTGTGATACATGCTGCTATCTGTTGGCTTTCTGTGGAAATAGTAGTCCTTTTCTAAGTGTCTTCTACTTGATAATAATAATATTTATTTACGTTAAACTTATAATATATATATATATGATATAATATTACATATTTTTTATTATATTAACATTATAATTGGATAAGTCATACAATTTTGTAAGTCAAAATAGCTTATAAATTATATACCACAACTGATCTAGAGACGAAAATTTGTTCGAGGTTTTGACAAGTTTGTTAGTTATTTTGACTCATGCCCGGATTTTAATACAAGGTCATATCGCCTACTACCAGAGCGCTCTTTCATCGCTTAATCTTTGTCTATTGTACCTAATATGTTGTACAGAATGCAAATTAAAAATATGTCGGTGAATCATCGGCAAGGTACTTTCCCAGAACGAATTATTCAATTAACTTTTCGCTCCCCCTCCAAAACCAGTCAAAGGTGTGCGCTAATATTCATTAGTTGACAATAGGGGCTCCTAAATCCTCATACTAAATGCTATGTCGAAAAAGTTGTAGATAGTACAGTTTTTGAATTGAACCCCCTCCATTGAAGTCTGCCTCCTCTTTAGCCGTTATCGCTGAAATTTGGCAGGTTATGTCCTCATTTGGTTTTGACTTCAAATATGAAATTTCATGTCGATACATTCATTCTATTCACAGATGCACATACACACTTTTCTTTTTTGATATTTGGAATCTGGAGGTAGGGAAACATGAAATTCCGTTGAAAATTCCGCACCGAATTTCTGATCGATTATATAACCTCCTCCGCTGGGAAGTAAAAAAAAAATACAAAAACAACTTTGGAGACCAAAAGGCGAGGAAGTGCGTTTGTAGACGACCTTATGTCAATAATTGAACGGGTCTCAAATAAGGAATATTAATCATCTACTCCAATAATGATTTAAAAATTATTGATATTTATGGGTTTCTGTTGTTGTTTACAGATGCATGTTTGAGATGTCAAGCAGAGAGCAAGAATGACTCCCGGTACGGAAAGCAAGATTGCGTCGTGGTCTGGGGGGACTGCAATCACTCCTTCCACTATTGCTGCATGTCACTCTGGGTCAAGCAGAACAACAGGTATACCAATTTCACTTTCCCCCTTTTTCAATTTACATTTCCCTCTCCATTTTAATTTTTTTTCCCTGTACGAGTGTCACGTACTCGTTAAAAATCTCTCTGGGTGGTTCGATGTGACGGATAATAAGCTAAGGACCAGAAAAAAGGAAAGAAGAAGTAATTTGAACTCTGTTACGTATAGGGCAGACCAGGCTGACCATGGATATCTGATGGCTCAGGAACCCCCTCCTCTGTGTCAGTCCTGCGAGGAGGACTGTCTGTCAGACACATTCTGACTGAATGCATGGCATATAGTCCCCAGTGTGAAAATGCCAACCTTGCGGTGGATATTTCCGAAATTCTATCCAATAATAGCTCCCAAATATTTCATTTCTTACAATTCACAAACTTCTTATCTAAATTATAAAACGAAATTATCTTCATCACGTAGCCTTTCTACTCCGTACACATCTCCTTTATTATTATTAATCTGCGCCTATCCTAAATAGCCCGCTAGGATCTCCATAGACCTGCATCCATGACCCTCGTGGTATATATTTATATGTGTGTATATTATTATGTGTATAATTAACTATTTCGTTTCTATTTTTCAGATGTCCTCTGTGCCAGCAAGAATGGTCTATCCAGCGCATGGGAAAATAGTACAATTTGATATCAACAGTTTATTCTGTAAATCACACGTCATGTGCTGCTACTGTGTAGAAAAAATAATGTGTTTTGCCCTAGTGCCTATTATCTGTTTTAATTATGTACTATTAGTCTTCAATCAGCGCATTTTTTAGAATTTTTTAATAAACAAATAAATGATTTTCAATTAAATATCTGTGTTTATTAATCTAAACATACATTTTTCAGCTATAAAACCCTAATGTATGTAAATATAATATTTAAAAAAAATTATGTAGCAATTACAGGACTTTCTTATACCACGCTTACATATCACTCTCTCTCCCCCTTCTTAAAATCATTTCATAATGACATCACTCGGTATATGAAAGTAATGAGTTGGCGTCAGTGGTATTTTTTTTTTCTTGATTGTACAGCCTAATTCTGAGAGTGACTTTATACACAGTAATGCCAGTATGGAATTATTTAGAGAGAGGGGAGGGAGAGAGAGAGAGTGGTCTGTAAGAGTGGTTGGTATAAGAATGTTCTTTAATGGCTACATGTATATTACTTTCTTATACCTATATTATTATAGTTAGAGAGATCTGAAATACATATTTTATACTAGCAGTAATACCCGGCGTTGCCCGGGTAACTTTGACTTTTCTCCCAATATCTCCTATAAGGCTATTCAGTTCTTCGACAGTACATTCATGATGTTATAATTTTCAATTATTCATACGGAATAAAGCTTATAGTCCTTCAACTGTAGTAACGCTAGCTTTGGAGCTAAAACTAATTTATTCAAAAAGATTTCTCATTAAGTTAGGTTTTCGAGTTACAAAGATTGCGTGAGTGGTTGCTGGGATGGACCAGGGGTTGATTAAAAAATAGACCTTAACCTTCCGGTTAAGATAAAACTTATCTATTCAAAAAGATTCCTCATTAATCATTGCAGTGGTTTTTGAGTTACAAAGATTGCGTGGGTGGATGCTGGGATGGACCAGATATTGAGGTATTAATACGCCTATAACCTTCCACAGACGATGACGAACGAATTTTAAAAAAAATTAATCAAATCCATCAAGCCCTTCGTGAGTTATAGCGGTACAACGCACAGACATTTTCAGCTTTATATATATGATAGTGTACAATTTTTCGCAGGTCGTCTGGTTTTCGAGATATATGTTGAAAACAATCCTGAAATATAGTTTTGACACAAACATTTTTTGACGTTTCGTTGATATACCCGAAAACGTTTAGTCCTATCGGAAAATTGGTTCTCACCAAAAATGTTCCTTATTAAATTCCCAATCGCTGATAAGTCCTGCGATTTGAGATACAACTACAACAAATGTCATAGCGTTTCATTTTTAAAAAAATTTCAAAAGCAAAAAGCAGCGTCAAAAAAATATTTTATTTATTATTGGTAGTTTTTGTGAAAATCCAGTAATGGCAGTAGGTATAGATTTTGAGAAGGGGGCGAGGCTCAAACAGACCTACACAGAGACAGAAATTCAACTCACATTCTCTATTATAGATAATATGAAATTTCTGATTAACCAAGAACATCATTCCAACAAAGTAGTCAACATTTTAATTTTTTATATAAGATAATACATAACAAAAAATAATTACATGAATTACATATATTATTTATTTATTTTTTTTTTTATTTACATCTGTTTTTTATACATGAGGTAGTATATATTACGGATGGAGGTTGGCAAAATACATGGTAAGAATAAAGAATAGTTAAAAAAAAATACAGGAAATTAATATAAACATGTGAAGAGATGAATAAATAAATAAATAAAAAGTTCTCTAATGGTCCTCAAGTAAGAATAGAGTAAAGAGAAAAATATTGTTGAAAGAAAAAGAAAACTAAATAAATAGAAGAAAAACAAGAGAAAATAATCTAGTTAAGGGTGACAAAGATCCTGTTAGTAAATTGAACATTAGATTTAATGAAAATGGTTTGCTTAAAAACGGAAAAGAAAATTGGTAGAGTAAAAATATTTACAAAATGAAGAAATAAACAATAAGACTTATATAAAAACAACTTATAAAGTAATAAAATAACAATAATAAATAAATGAAAAATTGAAAGAAAGCAAGTATGACGCTGGTGGAAGTTAAAAAAGTATTACATTTTTAAACTGAAAATTGTCTACTGACTGCAATGAAATAAAGAGAACAGAACTCAATAAAAGTAACAAGGAAAAATAATCTGCATTTCAGACTTGCAGACATTTTTTTAGTTTTAAAGATTTAATAGTAAATATATAAATACTATTGAGGTTTTGCAAATTATTACATTTACATATATACTATACTTACATCTAAGCGTTAAAAACAATTCATAATAAAGTTTTCAAAACCCGAGGTTTCCAGGCTAGATATTTTTTAATTTAGATCTATATGTTTTACTTCACTTAAAAATATTATTATTTATTATTAATTACATGGAGTATATAGGATATAGTTATGGCAGAGATCAAACTCAAATTACTCAAGAGGCCGAGACTACTGCTACAAGCTGAATAGATATTTTCGGCGCACTGAAGTCCTTCAATGATAATGTTGAACCTCACCTGATCTGGAGTTCGACACCTTCCTTCTGAAATGTAAACAGAGCTCAGTAAAAATAAGAGTATTTATGCCAAGTACAATCAGTATTATTAAATAAAACGGATATTTATTTAAAAGGGATAAAAACGGACATTTTAGTGTGGTTTTTGTTATATATTTGGCAAATCGAGTGACATTCAATTGAAAGTACATATTTCATATAAAATGCCCCTTTCCGTTTTCTCTAAAACTTTTATTTGAAGAGATTTTTTATTATGTCATAAATCTGATATCTACTACGTTCTAAGGCACCGAAGTTCATAGCTATAATAGTTTCTGCGATAAAAGATCTTACACAGTTCTAATTAAATAAACACAGACATGAATCGTGAAAATAGTCAAAACCTATTCAGTGGACTTTAAAACATGAAAATACGTTGAAAACTCGATCTCGGATTTTCGCAGGATTACAATACTTTCTTTATACTATAATATAGGCATAAGAACGTAAAAAAAAAAAAAAAACAGGTGTGCCTCACCAACATAAGAGCACGGTTGAAGTGAAATTTCTTTTGTCTTCATTAACCATGCGAAGGCATCCATGCTGAAACGGTTTTGCTTTCTGTTTGGTGGGATATGGGAGGCATAAATCACTATGAATTTTTTTAAAAGACTGCGTCTTTAGTGAGTAAACGTGGAGTTTTGTTTCACTAGAACAACGCAAGGCCTCACACTGTCAAAAACACGATTACAAAAATCCATGGCCTTGGTTGGGAAATTATAGACTGAGTTACCATATTTTCCGGAGTCTACAAAATTATTTGAAGGTTCCCCTTCAACAATGTAGTCGTCAGAAGAAGTGAAAATGATAGTAGAAAATTTTTTAATTCAAAAGAGAAAGTTTTTTTTAAAAAAAGGAATAAAATACTTGAAAAGTAGGTGGAAAAACTTTGTACAAAATGAGGGAAAATACATAATTGATTGATAACATTTTTCACATTTTTTTACACAACCCCAATTTAAAAACGGACATTACTTATGGGATGACCTGATATCAAGCTTCCCCCTTACCAGTACATCTGGAGAGACTCCTCTTGGCGTGGGTCCTGAGGTAGATAGGCTTGCAGAGAGGGTCCCAGGACTGGTGAGGACCGTAGATAGTCTGAGATGAACATGGCTTGACCACCTCCAGGGTTACCGTCTCATCCAGGGAGGCCTCAACACATTGCTCCTCCCTACTGGCCGTGTTGTCATCAAAAATTGGTTCTCGGGATAGGCACCCTACCAGGTTGCCATAGTTCCTATTCTTGAACTGGACCAAAAAAAAATAAGTGCTTCATTTTCAAAAATTTGCTGTAGTGCACTGATTTTGTTTAAAATTTGTTTTATAATGTACAATAAGAACAGTAATATGAGGGATTAAACTTTCAAATTTATTGTTCTTCAATTTCTTTCATAAATGAAATTATAGGTTTGTGATAGCTAAAATAAGATATATACAACTGTGATTGTAGTGTCTCTAAATACCGAGAGAATGCAGCGTCGATGGTAGTTTTCGAATTTGTTGTTGAAATGCTTCCATTCGTACTCATTTGTTATCATTTTATTTTTATTTTTTTATTTTTTTTTGAATGGCCTCATGAACGAAGCATATCAGCCATGACTCCAATTTTAAGAAAAGGTTGTTAAATGAAGGGGCACTTTATGGAGGTGATGAGGGTATCATATGGGATCTGGGAGGAACCGAGGGGCCGAGAAGAGGGGCCGACTAACTGAGCTACATCGGCACCAGATACATGTCTTTCTTATTTGGATCAAAGGTCACAGCAACATAAAATATAATGAGGCGGTGGACAGGCTGGCCAAGGAGGCCTCAACCTCGGGCCGATCTCTCATGAACCTCCTCAGTCACGAAGATATTGCAGCCCATATCAAGAAGTTCAACCTTCGTCACTGGCAGAGGGATTATACTCGTTCTTTGTTAAATAAAGGGGCATTCTATGGAGCAATTCAGCCCCAGATACCCACTAAACCCTGGTTCACTCACCTCTCCAAACCGCGATCCTACTTCACAACTCTATGCAGACTTAGATTTAACCATACCAGACTTCCTTCCCATCTGTTTAAAATCCATCTCCTGGAATCACCAAGTTGTACCTGTGATCCCCAATATACAGCTGATTCCAATCATGTCATCCTCGCTTGTTATCATTTAAAAATGAAATAAAGAAATAGGTAAAAACATAATATTATTTGTTGTGACCTTGTGATTTGTGATCATAGAATAATATATTAAATATTATATATTACATTTTTTTTAGATTTACTCCGCTATATTATTTTCTTTCACCACAAATTTTATTTATTGTTTCAAATTTAAGCTATCGAAGCATCTTAACCTAAAAGTTTCTTACCGAAAGATCATTTTATAGTTCGTAATATTGATATTTTAGCTAATTTCACTACAACGGTAAATATAATATGTTGTAAAAATACAATAGAAATGCTCAAAAACAGCTGACATCTCTCAGATAAAGAAGTGTGTAGTTGTGTGTGTGCGCTACGCGCGCAACCGTCCAACACACACACTTATCAACTAGCCTTACGCTCTGACATAGGACATTGCCCCTACCGAAAGCTAAAATGTTTACACATCAAAAAAAAAAAAAAAAAATCGATTTTAAGATTTTTTAATAAATTTGTATATTTCTTTCTACATACACGTTTCAGTCTGCAAGCTGTGTTTTGTCGTCTATTTCATTATTAATATTAATTTTTAGGTAGTGTGTGTAAGGAAATTCTGAATTTAGTCAATTAGTTATTGTGACTCATGCCCGGGCTTTAACTATGAGGTCATATCGCCTACTACCAGAGAGCTCTTCTAGCCAGAGTAGCCTTATTGTAAGTCTCAGGCTGCCACAGGAGGCCGCAGCGCTACTAGCCTTTTGTATTTTATGTTCATGAAAATATTTCTATTTATGTTCAATAAAGACTTTTTCTAATAATGTTCATGTATATATAATGTTTTCATACCTTTAAGTTACTTTGTTTAAAGTGGTTTACATTTAAGCTGGAAGATTCAGGCGTTTTATAAAACGGCTAGTACCACATATTAGGCATTATGTAAAAAGGCCAATGAAGTTCAGTCTTTTTGTAGAATTAACCGTTGATTACAAAAATGCTGAAATGTTTTTTTGTAAAAAGGCCAACTTAATCAGCCTAATTGAGATTAGTTTTTTCAACAAAAAGGCGGCATTTTCAAAAAAGGCTAGACATGTTGCAAAAAGGCTGATTCTACAATTATCCTGCACTCTCTGAATTTATACATAAAATATATTGTTACAGCATCTTTTCTCCCATTTATTTTTTGGCTTTGATTACCTAAAAATTACAGATGTTTCGGGAAGTACTTTTCTATGGTTTTTTATCTAGGAGGTGAAAAAAACCTTGAGCATGCCGTCCTTCGGATGGCTAGATACTCGTTAAAGATCCTAGGTGAATAAAAATTTAGGGTAGGCCGCATTTAGGACTCTTATAGTAGAGTCGGGCTCATGTCCACCAGAGTGACGAAAAAACGCTCTGGTAGTAGGCGATATGAAGATTTCATAACTTTCCTATTTACGAAGTATAGATAAGGAAGTAAAAATATAGAAGCATCTGACGTCTTTACAATTTTAGAAATCGTGGCTTTACAGACGAAAAGGTCGGTCGATCCGCTGAGAATTTCGCCTCCTTTTCGTTCCAGATCGATGAATTATAACAAATGTTATTCCAATTTATCTACACCTTAAATATAATTTTAAAATATCTTTTATTTACCTTTATAATAACTTTTCTTGAACTTCTACACAGATATTTTGGATGAATTCTGTATATTTCTGCCGTACTGGGGCTAGCGTATTCTTCCAATTCAAATTTAATAATGTGTCTGCTTGAGTTACCACATGCTGTCGGTTTGATTGTACGAGGAACTGAAAAAACAACATGCAGTAAAGATGAATCAGGCACTTCATCAAGTGAGGCCGGTGAATCATGTCTCTCAGGCCTGTAGGCCGGGTGGAAGTTCATGTTGTCTTGACAATAGACCAACATTGCCATCCATCCCACTCTACAGGGTGTAACAAGTCGAGAGGGCGATACTTAGGGATCTTATAGTAAACTTAATTCTGAACAAAAAAGTTCCTGTAAACATAGGTCCGCAAATGCTTTGTTTAAAAGTTATAATAAAAAAACGCTAATACAACACTAATCACTTGAAAGTAAAGAGTAAATACAATAATTGTTCAAAATGTCTTCTCTGTTGTCTTACACATAATTGACACCTCCGGGCAACTGAATTTATGCCTATTGTTCCTGTCCTCTCATTTCGTCACAAGCGCTCTGAATCCGTTCAACCAGTTCTTCCCTACTGTTTACAGATTGTGAATAAACGTTAGTTTTTAACGCCCCCCAAATGTAAAAATACATGGGCGTTAAGTCGGGACTTGTTGCAGGCCATCTTACTGGACCAAAACGTCCGATCCATCTCCTTGGATAATTTCTGTCCATCCAATCACGAATGACTATGCCATTATGTGCTGGGCATCCATCCATTTGAAACCAACTGTGTACTCGCAGGTTCAATGGGATATCCTCGAGGATGTCCACTAGATCATTTTCCAATAGATTTAGCATTGCATCCGAATTGAATCGGGCAGGTAGAAATATTGTCGAAAGGAGATAGAGGTGAACATTCGCGGCATTTTTTGCAAAACTGATTCACAATAAATGAGATTAGTTGCATTGAAATAGAACCCAACATTCATAAACATGAATGGTATTGAACCTTGAACCCTATTCAGATCCTAAACCCTTATACCAATTGCAGGTATTTCTTTCTTTGCCCTGCAGTTTTTTTATTATAACTTTTAAACAAAGCATTTGCGGACCTATGTTTACAGGAACTTTTTTGTTCAGAATTAAGTTTACTATAAGATCCCTAAGTATCGCCCTCTCGACTTGTTACACCCTGTATAATAGCATTGCACTACCTTCTCACTCCTCGCCTTATAACTCCGCAGTTTTAATTTTGACGTGAAAACGTCTATTCGCTCGTTAGGCACAGTGATAGCTGATCAAACTTTCTTGTGTTACAAAATACCGTCAGATTTCAATCGATAATAACTACGAAAACAGTAATGCGATAACAACGGTTGAGGTCACAATGGATAGAGCATGTCTGTACATGCTCCTGTGACGTTATCGGGCTAGTGTGGGCGCCGGCGGATGATTGTTGCGAATTTGCGTTGTGTAAAATCTGAAATTAGTGTAGCGTGATAGCGCGTTTAGATAGAACGTTGATTCGGGTGTCATTGTAAAGAGCTTGAGGAGCACGACTAGGACTCAAAGAGAAACAATAAATTTATTCGCCGAAATATATGTAAAAATCGGTATGAAATTGAAAATTGCAAAAAAATTAAAGATTTCTCATATGAATCGTAAATATGAAAATGAAATCAGAAGAAAGCTCGCATCAAAAGGAATTTAAAAACCTAAAAAGTCTAGTGCCGAGCAAATGCAAGTCATTCTAGATCAACATTAGATACATAAAAAGACTCACTGTTAAACACAAATGACTCAGTGCACTCTATTTCTTGTTGACAATACATTGTATTGTTGTGCATATGTTTAGTAAAATATAGTTAGTATTTGACTTCCAACTATTATTATTTTGTACCTTATTCCTTAGTTAAATATAACATCTTAATAACACTATGTGTGTATAAAATTATTAAATACCATACTGAAGTTCTTGGAGATCTTCCAATAGTTTCTGCTGGTTTCGACCATCAGTTGTTATAACTTTGTCCGACTGTGAGCCGGGGATAGACGTAAATTTGACGTATTTTGATGATAGTATGTCTGAAGTTATGTAAACATACTGCATATCTAAAACATATGAATTTTTAAAACATTTCAAAAATTATGTTTAAATATCTGTGGTCACAAGGAAAATTGGTAAGTCTAAATTCGTAACTTTTCAGGGCAGCACTTTTTTACTTTGGAATTAATCGTGTAAATCCAATTTTTGGAATAAATAAATTATGTTTGCATCATTATTAATCATATACCTCCTTCTAAATCTATAGGAGCGAATGAAAATGAATATTGTTAATCCTTTCTTGGATTTTCCCTTAGTTACCTAATCATTCCCCATCACTTACCTAATTATTGACCATACTTCTTGAAATAATCTTGAAAGATGCCTCTCTGAAAGTTGATTTAACGCCCTCTTCACTTGAAATAGTCTGCCGTAGTGAATACATGGTTAAATGCAGTTATCTTGTGAATGATTCCTCAAAGAAGTAGATTAAGTTGATTTAACTGAGAACATACACAATTTTACGAGATACCAAGAAACCTACATCTTTATAATTCCGATAGTATTAGAGTTCTGAGCTCCCAACTTCTTCACAGTGCACAGATGGCTTGGGAGATGATCACAGTACACTTAACTCATTTTGACCATTTTACGACTTAACAACGTATTCCCTGTGATCATAGATATAACAAATGACTTAAATTATATACCGTGAAATGTTCTGAAATTGTAGTTTATTTGCAATTTTTTACTAATAGCGTTTTGCAAAAAAATTATTTAAATATTTAAAAAAATACCTGGGTTAATGCTCCTGATTGTTTGCAAAGAGCTCGACGACAGTTCCATCTCCCTTCCACTTATTGTAGATGAAGTGCCCAGAATCACGGTGATCCAACTAACAGGAGATATCTTCGAAAAATCATCAGCATTCTTTGGTAAAATCTCGCGTAGAGTCAACAAGCTATTAGCGAGCGAAAAAGAGAACATCTCTGGAAAAATGGGATGAAAAATCTACTGTTTATTTGAGAAAACAAATCTACTGTTTATTTGATCTACTGTTTATTTGAGAAAACAAATCTTTGGTTCAATAATAACCTAATAATATTACGCAGAGAAATCGGTAAGTTCTAATCATTTAATTAAAATATTATTTCAAATATAATCTTTAATGATGGTAGAATATCAGGAGAGGTACCATAGAGCATATTTTCTGCTTATATAAGTCAAATGACTTTTTTTTAAGTATACAATTCTGAAAGTTACACAATTTGTTACACCGAGATAGTCACGATATAAACATGTAGTATATTTTTACAGCATCACTTCTCCGATTTATTGTTCGCCTTTTCATAAAATAGCAATTACAAACATTTTGGGAAGTATTCCCATCATCAGTGTACAGATGTTCTTTATGTTAATTATTCCTTCTGTCAATCAGAATCTTCCTTTTACAGAACATTTATATTGATTGAGTCTATATTTAAACAAGTAGTCAAAACTATTCTGAGAATAGAGGTTTGTGCTCAATAAAAAAAACGAACTCATACAACTTATGGTAAGCTATCAGCACTGAGTATGCCTTATTCAGGGCTCTTATATATTGAGATAAACAAACTAGAAATAAGTTTGTTTTCTTTATAATTAAGTGAAGATAGAACAATAAAAAAAAGGATTTATAACTAAACAAATCCTAAATCATAAACATTTAAAATGAAACAAAAACTAACTATAACCAGACAAAATTGTTTAGATAACATATTTGTTCTACATTAAATGTTTATGATTTAGGTTTTGTTTAGTTACAATCAGTAACAAAAATTTTCGGACAATTTATAATTTTGTTTTTCTTTTGCAGTTACACATAGTTATATGGCAAAATATTTAATTCAAGCAAAGTTTTAAATTTCGAGATCATCAATCATTTCAAAACGCCGTAAAACAATTAATTAAACATTTACAGCTAATAGGAAATTTTGCATTAATAATTGAAGACGAGAAATTCACGTAACAAAATTTTCTGGACACCTGTTGTTTGTTTTGTAAACAAATGCGACTCTGATCATGATCTTTAATCCCTTCTCAACCAACCGCTAATACCGAACAAATAAAATGTGTTTATATCCTTCTATTACTGCATTCAGTAGTTATTTGTATTTCCTGCTGTCAAGATGGGTCGAACATCTTTTGAAGTTCAACAGATAATAATTTTTAATTATGAAAAAGGATTAAGTGTCCGCAAAATCGATGGTATGGTAGGCCGAAGTAAAAGCACCGTAGCCGATGTAATTCGAAGGTATAAGCACGAGGATCGGATAGATTTGAAATCTTCCTCTGGCCGTCCAAGAGTATTAAACGACCGAGAAAGGTGTAGCGTTGTCCGGAAAATTAAAAACAAGCCCTCGAGGAGTGCACCTCAGATCGTCGCCGAGGTATACAGAGAAACGGGAAAGAAAGTTCACCCACAAAATGTTCGAAGAATTCTAAAAGAAGCAGGATATAATGGGAGAGTACCAAAAACCGTTTGTGAGTGAAAAAAAGATAAAAAAAAGATTGAGCTTCGCAAAAGAGTTCCAGAATCATTCAGAAATTTTTTGGAGTAATGTCATTCATCTGCGAGGTAAAATAAACTTAAGCACTCCGTCCTTCGGATGGGATGTTAAGCGATGGTCATGAGCCTGTACGATGTCAGGTCAAAGCGTTTGAGCTCTCACATAAACACACGCATGCAATTGATCTCTGATGTTCACACGATTACAAAATTTTTAGTACATATTATTATGTATACATATATTATATGTATAGGGAAGTAAACAAAAGTAAAGTAATAGTATATGTATACATATATTACATGGAAGTAAACGGACATGATCTGGAAACATTTATTTGTCGAAATATCGGAGAAAAAACGTTTAAATTAGAAAAATTGGGTACTTAGTTTCTTTAGAGGGAAGGTGGAGGGGATAGAGTAGGGGGAAGGGACGGTTTCTGACGAGGGTCAGCGCTGCTGTCGCTCTCTTCCAACGTCATATCACAAAAATCTAGTTTTCTGACATTACATGACCTGAGATTTCTTTTTATGTTGTGAAGAGTTACCAGATACAAGAATATTTTATTATTGCGGTTTGTTCTATTGCAAGCAAATACTTTTGAATGTAAGTTTAATATATTTAGTCCCGTCAGTCGCGGCAAAATTTGGAGAAGGCGTAATGCGGAGCTGAATCCAAAAAATTTAAAACCAATAGTAAAACATGGGGGTGGCTCAGTGATGGTGTGGGGGTGTATGGCGTCTAGTGGAATTGGTGAACTGGTTTTCATTGAAACCACCATGACTGGAAAAGTTTATGCCGAATTACTAAGGAGCAATTTGAAAAAGAGTGCTGAAAAACTTGGGATTTTACGGACTTTTCATTTTTTACCAAGACAACGATCCGAAACACACCTGTGAATTGGTACGTACTTGGCTTTTGTATAACTGCCCTTAAAGTTATGAAACCCCCCCCCAATCGCCCGATCTCAACCCAATTGAACACGTATGGGGTGAGCTCGACAGGAAAATTCGATTAACACCCATTGCTTCAAAAAACGAATTGAAACAAAAGTTATTAGAAGAGTGGGGTAAAATATCTCCAAATTTCACCAAAAAATTAGTTTCATCATCAATGCCGAATCGAATGAAAGATGTTATTACACAAAAAGGGTACCCAACCAAATATTAATTAACATTATGGTTTTTGAATTTGTGAAATCGTAAAAAAAACATTGAATTTATTTATAGTTGTTTACATTTTTGTCCGAAAATTTTTGTTACCTACATTACTTGTTATAAAATTTATTAAATTAAAATATTTATTTGTTCTAATCAAAGCTGTTTTTCCTTTATCCTAACCCACTTTTGAATTCTTATTCTTGATTGAAAAATGGCTTTAATTATTTTTTTAAATTATTTTTTATTACTTTTGCATTTAATTATTATAATTTTTTATTGAAAAATCAAACCGTCCGAACATTTTTGTTACTGACTGTATATATTCATTTTTTTATTGTTTTATCTTCACTTAATTATAAAGAGAGGAAACTTATTGCTAATAAGTTTTTGTACAGATATTATATTTTGTTTTATTTAAAATTAAAACAAAAAGTTTTATTTGTTTACAGTGTAGGTTTTATTCAGTTATATTTAGTTTTTATTGTTATATCTTTACTTAATTGTATCTTATTATTAAGCAATATAAACTTTAAACATTTTTTTTGTGTTTATTTATTGAACCAAAGGTATACAGGTAATGTAAGTTGCAATATTCCAATTTACTCTTGGAAAGAAGAGTTACAAGTAGGAAATTACACATTTAAAATAATAACAATTATTATTAATATATCGTGTTTCCCTTACCTTTTTTAAATTCAGTAGCATTTTTCCATTGAAGATAAACTCCACTTATAGTTTTTTCCGAATTGACTATAACTTTACCAGTTCCACTACTGATTACTGTAATCGTGCTTCCATAGTATGAAACATCAATATCTTCACTTAATTTCCTATCAAATACATAAGTATATGAGAAGAGTTGTAAGTAATCAAACAGAAAAAATAATATAAAAAACAAAAATTATTTAAAAATTTATCTTATATATTATTTATAGTGAATTAAAAAGTCTACAAGAAATTTAGTTTGAGGATTCAGAAGTTTCTGCGTTATTCAACTTTTGATTTTTAGCCCAAACAATCGATAAGTTCCAGAGGAAGAGCTAAAAATTAATTGGTAATTCACCAACAACTTTTTTCGAGAAAAACTAACAAAAAACTATCTTTATTATTTTTTTTTTACAAAATATGAAACATAAAACTAAAACATGTCTCACCACCATTCATATTCGTTTGCATTCATCAATGTCTATTTTCATACAAATTGAAATATACTTACATAAAAAATGTTAATAGATCGTACGAAGTCCAAGCTGTATCATAAATAACAAACAAATTTATTTTTGGTTTTGTATAAATCCCTTCTGGGCATCTCAAAGGTATCATCCCTAACAACTTGGCTGAAAATCAAAATATGTAAAAACAAAATTATAGAAAATGTAAATTAAGAATATATATGGAGAAAAAGTTGTTGATGAATTACCGGCACTGAACTTTTCCAAAACGAATTAACAGCTAAAGTTTCCGCTCTCCATCTAAAATCAAGCGATCGTTTGGGCAAAAAATGAGTAATTGACTTGCACAGGAAGTTCTGAATCGTTATACAAAATTTCGTTTCAATACATTTATTACATCGGCAGTTATTAGGGTTTTTGAGTTGGGCGATTTCACGGAAAATTAATAGGTTGGTTGGTTTATTTGGTGCGAACAACTGCTTTGGTTATTATCGCCCTGCCTTGTTACCACAGGGGGCCAGAGGGACCGGGGAAGGGCAAAGCACGGGACCCAGGGCAACCAACGAACAGGCAGGCCGGGCCAGGGGACAAACAACAGCCGGGCCACTCTCTTAAGTATATGTAAGCAGCTTAATCGTGAAGATAGCGGGGTTTGAAGATGAGGGTGTGCATGTGAGGAAAGCCGTCCACACCCTCGAACTCCGGGACTGTTCCAGTCCAGAGGCCCCGGCGGAGCTGCCCCAGGCCCCCCGATCCAGCCAGCCGCGCACGCCAACCACCCGAGGGCCCCACAGAGGACCTCCCAGGGGGTCCCCACAAGCGCAAAGCCACTGTTTAGACCCTACTCAACTGACAGAGCGACCCAAAATAGGCAAATGGTCATAGACAGAAGAGTTCAAATTCTTTGGTATAACCCGGTTTCTTCTAAGAAATTAATAACTCTATCCAGAATGGTGGGGCTGTCCCCCAAACTCCTTGAAACATTCATTTCCTGAGAAGGTCTTCATAGAAGGAGCACTCCGAGAAGATAAACATTTAGTGGGAGGTGGCAATGATCCCAACTGGGAGGCTGTTCTCTTGCGATCAGGGAGCCGCATGTGCCCGATTCTCAGCCGGGCGATGGCCACTTCCTCCTGTCTGCAGCTTCTTGTAGACGAACTCCAGGGCGATACCGATTTATTGGTTACTTTGAGTTTGTTTGAAAATTAATCCCATTCTTATGGGGATTTAAATTTACATAAGAAATTTTATGTCGATAG
Organism: Aradus depressus; assembly: GCA_963662175.1. Lineage (NCBI taxonomy): Eukaryota > Metazoa > Arthropoda > Insecta > Hemiptera > Aradidae > Aradus > Aradus depressus. The sequence continues at coordinate 15,400,315 of OY759224.1, read as the reverse complement.
TTTCATTACAACACTAGTTATTAGAGATTTTGTATTAAGCCAAACCCCTTATCACCCTCTTTCCCTACACTTTCTATACTTGCCGATGTAAAAACATTAATAATAAAAGTGAAAAACTTACAGGTATATTTTCTGAATTCATTCACAACTTTCCTTGTATTATTTAATATGTATGAGTTGTTAACGAAATAGTGAGGAGCGTCAAGCGAAAGAACTTGAGCAAAATTTATTGTCTGAAAGAAAATAAAACAGTATAAACATTTAGAATTTTAAGAACACAAAAGGTAGGGTATAAAATAACCGATAGAAAAAAAATTAATACATTTTTTTTGTTAGTCCTATAAAAAAATTGGCGAACTTCATTCTGAAAACCGTACTAAAATGTTGGTATTTCTCTCAAAAGGATTAGACCTATCAAAAAATAAGTTCTTACTAATAATGGATCCTCAAAAAATGTCCAAAAAATACAATTTTATTACTATTTTTTTTTTTTTTTATTAAAAAGGATTGGAAATAAATATGTGATTTGATCATATGAGAACTTTCTTATACGAATCATTTTTTTACAGATCACTTTCCCCCATTCCAATCAAATTCAATTCTGATTCATTATTGAGTTTGAGAAAGTCACTCTCAGAATCACGCTGTACAATGAAACGAGAAAACCGCTGATGCCAAAACATTACTTTCTTAACCATGAATGACAGTTTGAAATGAATTTGGGAGGTGGGAGAGAATTATCTGTAAAAAGATGGTTGGTATAAGAAAGTCCTATTGTTCATATCCCACATCATATATTGCTTTTTGGATTTATTAATTTGTAAACATTTAGCTGTCGGTAGCGGCTATGCCAGACCATCAGAACGTAAGTCTCGTTGATGTGCATGTGTAAGTGTGTGTGTCGGATGGTTGCGCGCGCAGCGCACACACACAACTACACACTTCTTTATCTGTCAGATGTTTTTGAGCATTTTTACGTTCATGGAATAAGGAAGTGTGTAATATATTTCGACTGCATTTGACTGTTGTCAAATTTATGTTGTACTTTTATGAATGAATATAAAGGTAAATACATAATAAAACCAATAACAATAAAACAACTCCAAAAAACATGATTAGATACAACATTGTATTTTTACAACATTATTGATCATATTTACCGTTGTAGTGAATTTAACTAAAATATCAATATTACGAACTATAAAATGATCTTTCGATTAGAAACTTTTAGGTTAAGATGCTTCGAAAGCTTAAATTTGTCACAATAAATAAAATTCGTGGTAAAATAAAATAATATAGCAGTGTAAATCTAAAAAAATATAATATATAATATTTCAATATATGTATTATTATATAATATTGTTATTAATATCTAATAATAATAATAACTGCTTAAAATATCGATCAATAAATCATATATTTGTTGTCATATTGTCACAACAAATAATATACTGTTTTTGAGGGCGCCGGTAGCTCAGTGGTATGCGTGCTTGACTTCTGAGCTCAAGGTCGTGGGTTCGTAGCCCGACCGAGGCCCTTAGTTTATTTTATCTGGGAGGTAAAATAAACTTAAGCATGCCGTCCTTCGGATGGGACGTTAAGCGATGGTCCCGAGTCAGTACGATATCAGGTACTCGTTAAAGACCCCTACCCTAGATGAATAAAAAATTTAGGGTAGGCAAAATTTAGGACTGCCACAGTAGAGTCGGGCTCATGTCCACCAGAGTGACGAAAGAGCGCTCTGGTAGTAGGCGATATGACCTCGTAGTTAAAGCCCGGGCATGAGTCATAAAACCTAACCTAACCTATACTGTTTTTACCCTTTTCAGGAGATACCGAACAGCTTATTTATTTTCAAATGACAAACTTCGAAGGATTTCAACAAATTCCAAAATACCATCGACGCTGTATTCTCGCGGTATTTAAAGACACTACAATCACAGTTGTATATATCTTATTTTAGCTATCACAAATCTATAATTTCATGTATAAAAGAAATTGAAAAACAATAAATTTAAAAGTTTAATTCCTCATAATACTGTTCTTATTGTAACATTAAAAAGCACCGCGTCACTATAACTTTTTTTTTTTTTTTTTTTTTTAATAACAGTAACATGGTAAATCAAATAGGAATTACTTACCTGTTCAATGATGACCTCTTGATGTTTGACTAGATTTCCAAAGAATACTTTCCTCCGACAGACATGTATTTGACTAGGATAGTTGCCACCCTTGTCTGAATAGTACATCTCCAAGAGTTGTGAGAGTCGCAGAGAGTTCGCTAGTCCTGAGTATTGGACAGCTTGTTCTGATAAGATCATTCCTAACAACAACATATAATATTAATTATTTATTTACATATTTACAACGATTAGGGATGTGAATTGTATGCAATAAAAACAGAGAAATATGCACATATATTTGGAAAAATATGCAATTAAAAACTAAAAATATACCTGTAGAATAAAATAAACTACGGAGGTAATAGAAAATCTTTATATTCATGAAATTTATTAAATAAAAAATATATAAGTAAAAAAATATAGTGATATAAAAATTATTTGAACAGAGAAAAACTTAATCGTCTAAAAAATTTACAATTACACGCAATAACTTTTTTTAAATTTTCAAACAAAAAGGATCGCCTGTTTGGTCTCAAAATTGATTTGTATCGGTTGAATGAGCGCTCCACATCAATTGAAGTAACTGGCGCATAATTGAAAACCCCAATACATAGGGCTCAATTCAACCCCTGACTCTACACTCACCATTCATCTATTAGGTATTTTCATAAATTTACCATCAAGTGCTCCCAAAATCTCAGCATCAGTGAAGTGCCAAAGCTCCTTTTCCAAAACCTCATTGGTAGTCTTCAGGTAGTAGTTGACTGGGATGGTGGAATCATTCCAGTGTCCTCCTGGGCCGTAGTGAAGTTGTGGATAAGTTGGAGACTGGAGTACCACCATTTCGGCTAAGTCCCCTGAAATTATACAAAAATAAATAGAACAATACAAATAATAAAACAGACACATACCACAAAGGCTGGCACAGAGAATTCTTCTTTTACTCGAGATTATGTGTAAACTATATAATGGTTTTATAACTCGAAATAGGCTGAACTAATGAGAGTGCGACGGTAAGGGCGCAAGTTGAGACGCAGTTCGGTGAGGTGAAGCAGGATCTGAATGAACTTCGTGCAGTGGAGAGCGCAGTTCTATCATTGCGTGTCCGTGACGTTGTCTCGACCATGTGTGTGATGAGTACAATATTTGCAAATTGTATATTAAGTTCATAATCTGATTCTGAAGATGACGACAACGAAGTAGTGGCAACTTTATATTATGAATACTAATAAAAAAAAAAAGTCGTCGGTGAATCACCGGTAAAGTACTTCCCCAGAAGAGACTTCGGAATCCTTGTACTCAATTTTGGGTCGTTAAATTTATTACATCGGCCTATTTGAGATGAGTCCGCCCCTTCTCTTCTGCCAATACCGCAGAAAATTGATAAATGTCGTCCTTATGAAGTTTTGAATTCACATATGAAATTTGGTAGTCCAGTGAGTCGAAAATAAGAAAAAAGTTAATATAAACAGGGGTCTGGAAATGCTTCTTCAAAAATTTATTGAGAGAAAACCTCAAAATACCACGTTCTTTAATTGCTCCCCAAAATTTCTGTAATTGCTAGGTTTTGAAAACCAAAAAATAAATCTGAGAAATGTAGCAGAGGGTATCATCATATATCTCATATTATATATGTTTTACTGAATCTATGAAAGCAATGGCTAGTTGAGGGACGAGATTTCTCATAGAAATAAAATACGTTGTCTTCTCAGTGTTATATTTTGACCAGTTTTCAACGCAACAACGTCATCATCAGTTTTTCACCCCACCCACACAACACATCGGTTAATGTGCTGTGTGGGTGGGATGAATCACTGATGATGACGCTGTTGCGTTGAAAACCGGTGCTGGTCACAATAAAACAGTGGGAAGACAAAGTATTTTATTTCTATGAGGAATGGTTCGTTCGTATTACATATCGATCGACGGAGTTTTGAACCTGATATATTAATTACCGAACTAAATGACTGATCCAGTATTTCGCAAGATGGCGCTTACCAGTAATAGAGGCAGCCCAGGTATTCTCGACATAGCGCTCTTGTTCATGGCCAATGTAGCCCTCCTCGTCCTGAAGAAGGAGCGACTGTAGGACCTGCATAGGCTCCAGACCTGTGGCTATGGAGGTGAGCAGATGACTAGGGCTCACAGTGCCATAGTGAGTTGCTATTACGCCTCTTTCTATAGGACAGGCGCTCTTCCGAGCACTCCAACCTTCAGTACGACCAATCCTAAAACAAAACAGAAATATATTAGTAATATAATAATATATCAGAATGCTTACAATTTTTACCTTCACATAAAATGTATTGAACTCTAACCCATCTTCTTGGCGATATCTCTTCAGATTCGCAATACATCGGCAGTTACAGTAAAACCCCTCTGCAACGGACAGTCACTGGCCAAGAAAATTGTCCGTTGGAGAAGGGTGTCCGTTGAGGAGAGTTTACAAGAAAAACTTCATTATATGTATATAGGTACATATACAAAACGTTTAATTTGCTTTTATGTTCAATACTACATATCTAGGTAACGAACAATAAATAATTAGATTAAGTTAGGTTAGGTTTTATGACTCATGCCCGGGCTTTAACTACGAGGTCATATCGCCTACTACCAGAGCGCTCTTTCGTCACTCTGGTGAACATGAGCCCGACTCTACTGTGGGAGTCCTAAATTTTGCCTACCCTAAATTTTTATTCATCTAGGGTAGGGGTCTTTAACGAGTACCTGACATCGTACAGGCTCGGTACCATCGCTTAACGTCCCATCCGAAGGACGGCGTGCTTAAGTTTATTTTACCTCCTAGATAAAATAAACTAAGGGCCTCGGTCGGGCTACGAACCCACGACCTTGAGCTCAGAAGTCAAGCACGCATACCACTGAGCTACCGGCGCCCTCCCTATGTATTTTATATATCTTCTGGAATAGACAATATATTTTTTTTTAAAACATTAATTTTTCTTTATATTTTTCATACAAATACCTGCTTCACAAACAGCGAATTCTACGAATAATAAAAAAATTATTCAAAAACTAACTTGATAGAGTATTCACCGAATGAGGCAGGACAGACCTGAGGCTCGTCTCCCCTCTCCCACATCTCAACAGAGCTGGACAGCATAAAGTGTAGGCTACACTGAAAATAAAATTGAAGACAATACTAGTATATCATAAATACAGTTTATTATGAAATTCAGAGATTGTATTTTTAAAAGCCAAATAGAAAAATAGGATGTGATGTCTCAAAATTTAAAAAATCAAAATACTGCTAGTTATATCTTACCCTTTCCGTCAGTGTTAAGGTATCATTCGGGAACGTAACAGGTGATCCAGGAATTAATTTACTGTACAGCAACCGATATTTATAGGACTGAAATCCTATAGGTTTGTAAGGTACTACATTTTCATCTGGGACCCCGATATTTCGATCTAATTCTAATCCATCTCGCCAAAACCTGAAAAGACATAAAAACAGCAAATCAAAATATACCTTAGTATTACAAAAAAAAAAAAAAAAAAAATTGAAACGTGAATCCACTGATTTTTTAGATTGATCTGTACAACGTTAATACACAACACAGTCATAAAATAAATTATTAACTAGAAAGATAAATTAAAACAAAGAGCTTATTTAAATTTCATGTTGTCTAATACTACAAAATTATATCTATACATGAAGTGACTCATTACGCCATCGAAAGTTACGCCGAAACCGGTACTACTTTATGTACAATATATGTTTATTGTGGAATTATACAATATAATAACTAAACAAGTTCTTGGTTATTTATTTTATTAGCTTTCCACTAAATCGACACTGATAGCAGAAATGTATTCTAGCATTACTAGAGACAACTTCTACATGTACATTTATATATTCTGCAATAATTTTATTATATTCTATGTTAATATTGTAAACAATTTAATAGATATGGATTTTTCTTTGAATGTTTACTCCTTTAGATTAGAAGTGATTTGAAACACAAAAATGGCAGAATAATTAAGTAAGATTACCTCAAACTGTGTTCCTAATTGTACTTGTATTGTAGGTTAGGTTTTATGACTCATGCCCGGGCTTTAACTACGGGGTCATATCGCCTACTACCAGAGCGCTCTTTCGTCACTCTGCTGGACATGAGTCCGACTCTACTATGGGAGTCGTAAATTTTGCCTACCCTAAATGTTGGGTCTTTAACAAGTACTTAACATCGTACAGGCTTGGGACAAGCTAACTAAAAACTCCCAATAACTTCCGATGTAATGAATGTATCGACCTGAAATTTAAAAACAAAACCCCATAGGAATGGAACCTATCAATTTACTATTCTATTTTACAATAATATATTTTTTGGCTGCTACATTATTCTCCCATTTATTTTATTTTCTTCAACTACCGAAAAATATATTCTTTTGTTTTCAAAATCGTACCCAATCCAAAAGTGATGTATTTTATTTATTTCTTGTAAAACATCGGAAATAGACGTAAATTAAATAACTTACCTGTGAATAATAGCATTGGAAAGCATCCTCATATCCATCAGAAAATAAGGATTTAATTCTATTTTCCTAATGATTTCAATTAATGTTTTATCACTCATTGGCAGAAGAGTTAATGTTTTTTCATAACATTCTAATAAATATGACGGTATAGGATCTTTATCAGTCAAATGTGATTCTATAAAAAATATAATTATCGAAAATTAATAAATAAAATGCATGACTTAGAAGGAATTATATACGAAATTCATTTTGGAAATACGATATATATTACGGCTTTGATGTTATGAATTTTTAGATAATAGAATATATAATATAACGACAGGAATATATACTAACTTTCCAATATTATATTCGCCAAAAAATAAGTTTTATACTAAAGAACAATTTCGAGCAAAAAAAAAATGATGTAGAATTTTGTAATTATCAAATTATTGGTTGAACCAAAATATTAATGAATCAATGGACTACATAAACTTAATGTGATTACACAAAATCTTTCAATTGTAATTTACGTATAGCTATTTAACTATTAATTCGTATTTATTGTTTAAAAAAAAGTTTATTATCACCTATTCGAACACAAGAAATTAACAAAACTGTACATAATACACCAGTCTTCATTCTTTATAACTGTTTGTAACATTGTGTGAAGTGAATTGGAAAGCAGGTGAATGAGATAAGATAAGGATTCATATTTGCCGACTACGTCCGAGATATAAATAATTATATAAATATTGATATATATTAACGTTTAAACTATATAAGGCAAAAAATGTCGTCAGGGATATGAAGTAAGAGTATGCATATTGTAAGTTTATAGGGAGAGTGGAAACTTACGTATGTAGACTTAAAGATCATTGGACCCATAAAAAAACATAAACTTAAGATAAGTTCCAGCAAATAAAGATTTTGAAGGAGAGCAGAAACTAACGTTTAAGTTTGAGTGTAGCGTCTTTAGCCTATAAAAATACATTTATGCAATGACAGTAGAAAGGCTTCAACCAGATACCATTATAGTCTACCGTAGGTAAAGATGAAAAGTATTTTGTGTTTAGTTCAAACCAAAATAATCGAAAAAAAAATAGAGAATATAGGTGGTCTTTGTGGAACCGATTCTTTATATTTTCTGAAAAAACATTAACACATCAATGTTGGTAGATAGGCTTCAACTAGATACCATGATAGTCTACAGTAATTAAAATATAATGTGTATAAAATATATGTGTTTTTTGTATGTTTTGTGTAAATACAAATTTATATATATAATGTGTAACATATTTGGTAATAGACTAGGAGTCAACCATTGTCATGGAAACACAAAAAAATTCATGATTCGAGGAACAGTTCTATTTATGTGTCATTTTGTATGTTCTGTGTAATTTGTACTTGACAGTGTTGGCAAAAATTTAGTTTGATTGACGATTAAAAACTAAAACTAACGTAATTAGTTTAACTGACGATTGACGATTGAATTAGTTTTAGTGGTATAAAAAATTGAAATAATGATTGAATCAATTTTAGTTTTCAATGTTGATTAATAATTTGATTGCAATACTAATGTCGAGGAAATTGTAAAATAAACGAATTATTAAATTAGACAAATGGTTTATTATTGTATTAGTCATTCATACATAGTATGCAAATAACAATATTTTCATATTTTTTATTAATTTATTCTTGTACTACATATAATCAAACCGTCAACGTTTTCGATTCATTATATTTAAATTGCTTTTCATGACGACTCTTTTCTCAAACATCTCATCAGATAGTTTGTGTGATTTCGGTGAGTTGGTTGTAGTAGCATAGGAAAACATTCTTTCAACTGGTCCCGATGACGGCATAGGCTCTGTAGCTACAATGCTTTGTATCAATACAGTAGACCCTTTCCAGGTAGTGACACAAACAGCGATAGAATGTGTTAATAAACAGAAAAGTACCTAATTACCTATAAGATAAGGCTTATTTTGAATTGAAAGAACTTGAGTAATTTTTAAGAGTTCAAAATTTTATTGCGTTGTGTCAGTAGTTACTAGAAGGTACAAGGTATATATATACAAAATATATTTTTAGTTAAAAAATTAATCCAAACTAGGTAATAACTAATGATTACTCAATTTTATTAGTGACTAAAACTAAATTATCATTCGTGATTGATTTAGTCATAACTAAAATAATCACTAACTTTTTAGTTTGATTCGTCAATCGATTGAAAATATTAATGACTAAGCCCAACTCTGGTACTTGACCATGTCGTTCTAAACCATTACGGTGAGCGGCATGTCTTTTAAATAACATAGTTTTCTATGAATTTTTTCTTTGTTAACTTTTCTAATAATTACATTTGAGTAAGTTAAAAATAATTATATTCATTAAAATATAAAAACAAAAAGGAGAAATATTTAAAAGAAAATAGAGAGTAATAAATAAATCTTATAAACATTATGCATTTTCGGTTCATATTGGGAATTACATATATTGTTTATAAGCCACAAATGTTTAAAAAAGGTAGTGATGGATCAATAATGAATTATGCTAATAATTTCTTTTTTATTCTTAATTTAGTACTTTTATTTTTTTGTAAAATAAAAGTAATAACTTTCTCCATATATATAAAAAAAAAAAGAATTTAACTTTACCTGTTATTTTTAATTTTCTTTATCAATGACACAAATAATAATATCTTCATGTTCTTTTCCGATGTCTCAAACCCATTAAAATGGCAAAAATTGAAGTGATCTTTTAATGTGAATAGTATATAACAAAAACAATTGATAATAATAAAAATATTGAATATAAGTAATTACGATACAAATTATAGAAGATAGATGGAAGGCCTATGCCAAGAAAATAAAAATTATAGCTTTTGTATACGAAACACGACTTTTATATCTGGTTGTTTTCTTCTTGTTGAGGATTGCCTCTGTTATAATCATTTTTAATTGAATTTAAATTTTTTTATGTAATATTATAACATAACAGTTATGTTATAAAACTGTTTTATAACATAACTGTTTCCTCATAAACGTCATTATATTTGTCGCTTCTAAGCGAATCAGAAAGAATGAAGGAGAAAAGGAGTCTTAAAGAATATCTGGGTAATAATATAACAACTTATTTTTTTTATATAAAAGAAATATTTTATTTTATACATTTACATTGTACTTAATATTATAAACAATTGTAAAGTTATGTTTCTAATATAATTATTATTGATCCTTATTTCGTGAAATTTCATTCTAATGAAAATGTTCGAGTTATACCATGAAGATACTTTCAAAAATGTCATTTTTCTTTTCTAATAAAGTAGAAAATTCTAAAAATAATATATATTTTCCCATCAAAATTTTCATTTTATTAATAATATATCTCCATACTGAATGAAATTTTCGAAGTAAGACTAAGGCGACTCAGTGTAGAATTCATCGCAGAATGATGTATATAAAAAGAAAAAAATAGAAAATAAAAATAAAATAGAAAGGTTGTCTTTCGCAAAAACATTGGTGGTTAGAGAGTTTATACACTTGGAACATTTAAAAAATAAAATGTTGATTCATTCGTTATTTTTAAATTAAAAACCATAAGTAGTATATTTGAGTAAGTTAAAAATAATTATATTTATTAAAATATAAAAACAAAAAGGAGAAATATTTAAAAGGAAATAGAGAGTAATAAATAAGTCTTATAAACATAATGCATTCATGGTTCTTATTGAGAATTACATATATTGTTTATAATCCACAATTGTTTAAAATGTAGTGATGAATCAGTAATGAATTATGCTATTAATTTCTTTTTTATTCTTAACTTAGTACTTCTATTTTTTTGTGAAATCTGAAAAGTTTTTGAAGTTAATTTTTATTGATTTGAAAGAAGTATAATGTTCACTTGAAGGTGGTTTGAAAAACTAATTTGCCTTCGGTTTACACAAAATTCACTTATTTTATTTTGTTAATGTTTCGTTATTGAGGCATTATAAAAACTTTTATGACATAAATAAATGGTACACTGTTAGTTACCAGGTGGTGATTAAATTAGTTATTTGACTCATGCCCTAACTATGAAGTGTTGGTGGACATGAGCCCGACTGTGGGAGTCCTAAATGTTGTCTGTCTAAGGATCTTTAACGAGTACCTGACATCCTACAGGCTCGGGACCATTGCTTAACATCACAGAAGGGCGGCGTGCTCATGGTGGTTTCACATCTTAGATTAAAAAAACCTATGGGTTTCGCCTGCTATCTCTGAGCTACCTGCGCCCTCTTGGTCAAATTTTAATGTTGAATACCCTATAAAATTATAATGATTATAAAAATGTTTTTATTTTGTCACAAAAGTTTTGATAATGCCTTAATGGCGAAACAAAAATATATTTTGTGGAGACCCAATCTGTGTTTATTTCAAACTTTCATTTTAATCTGGTGTAAATTGGTATAAAAATGAAATAAAATTAAACTAAAAACTAAATTGACCTATAGCTATATTTGTAAAAAAATTATCATAATAATATAATTATTCTAATTTCTGTTTGCTGAAAATTAGTTTATTGTTAATAAATGCCTCAGCTGAAAAATTAACATACAGTAGACTCTACCATATCCGGCGTTCTGTTAACCGGTGCGCTCCTTATCCAGCGCTCGCAATATGACATGAATATAGTTTATTTTTTTTCTACAGAAACCCTATCCTCCTATTTACTTTTCCTTTGCACCAGTTCTCTTTTTCTCAGTTTTCATTTGATTCTCGTAGTGAAAAGAATCGTTGGATCGGTTTTTTCGTTAGTGAAATTGAATGTTTAAAATTTTAGTTTACTCACGTGCGACGGTTTTTTTTAAGGACGTTTCGGCCGGTGCAGGATAGCAATTGAAAGGATGGAAAATGGAGAAACAGCTGCTAAAATAGCCAAGGAATTATGCCTATGGACTATGCAGAACGGAACAGTGTTGTGTTAGGGAAACAAAAAAAAATTACCTATTTTTTTAACAAATAATATTTTTAGAATTTTAGATTTGGTTTTAAATGTATATGTAATTAAAATAAGTAAATATACATATGTAACCGTACATATGTACGTACTTATAATAAATCAATGTTCAGTATGTGCATATTTGTCAATTTAATAAATTTTATCAACAAAATACATACCTACATGTTTTATTGCTTAGCTCACCTAAAAACACTTTTTTTTAATGCTTTAATTGATATATTTTTTCTCATTAATTGATGATTTCCGTTATTCGGCGTTTTCTGTTATCCGGCGTCACGTCGGCCCCGGCAACGCCGTATAAGGGAGAGTCTACTGTATTTTTTTTTTAAATAGCTGTCAACTATAAATTAAATTCATGATTATCTGATAAAAAAACTGATGAAAAGAAGAAATGAGACTATGACAGGCGTAGCCAGAAGAGCAGAAACGCTGCTGTAGCAAGTGAGACCTTGATGAGTTATGGAGTACTTCACCATGGTTGGGTATTTGCAGTCGTCTTCTGAAATTGTTTAAACAATTATACATTAATAATAGTAACAATATTTAAATATGAAGTAATTAATAATGAAGTAACAACTGCGCCCGAACCCTGCACTACTTTATTTTCTCCCATTTTATTTTATTTTTATTTTTTTAAATCCGTTAAACCTTTATTGTTTTTTGGTGCACATGTGCAACATCTATCGATTTCTGCCAAATCGGTCAAAGGAGTGTGATGTATAAAAAATACATACATTTAAATTATTAATATAAACAAATTAATTATATTTATTTTTCTATAAAATCCAAGAAGCAACTGAATTAGTAAATAAATAATATGAATGCATTTTCTTTTAAAACAAATGAGTAGAAAACAAAACACGGCCATCAGTTGTTTTTGAATTAGTGTAGAGGAGTCAATGGTGTGTGGTCAAACAAGTTGTTTGTTTAGGCTTAAGATGTGATGAACTAAGTAGGTGTGAATTAACAGTAAAATTGATGTGCAAAGAAGGTACTGTAATTTATTTATATGTACGAAATATATATGCCCAAAAATATATAACTTTGATATGAAGAATGGCCAAAATATATATACATATAAAAAAAAAAAGGATTGAAATAGTTTTAAGAATTTAGTTTTTACGATTTTTCTTTTGATTTTTGTTTTAATGTTTAGTTTTTAATTTTATAATGTAGATGTAAGAAAATAAACATAACTATTTGTTATCGAAAATTCTATGCTATTTATTTTCCCTGCTGGCCCAGTAAGATAATTTGAAAACCTTTGGTTTAGATTTAATATTATTGAAAAATATTTAAAAAAAAACATATATCTCTAGAAATCCAAATGAAAAGTTTGTTAATTGAATTTTTTTAATTACGTGCACTTTCTTAAAAATTGCACATCTTGAACTTTTGATATTTTTTTAGGGCCCTTTTCGGAAATTACTGTAGAAATCAAAATTTAGTAAAAGTCCAGAGATAAAATTTCTTTAGGAAATGTGGTAATTTATTGTTTATTTATTTTTATATTTATTATTTGAATTATATATTTATTTAATTATTTTAATTTTACACAATTCACATAACCACAGGAGAGGGGGGTTTAGAAGAGAGGCTTAACTCAAAAACTTTAACAATAGTAAAGTGTAGTAATGAATGTATTATGTAAGACACAAAAATTCATCATCATTTCATTATAATTAGATAATATTATTGTTAAATCAGTCCTTCAATGTTTTTATTAAGTTTTCCACAAAATCGACCCAGATCGCAATAATATATTAAAACATTAGAAATAGATTTTTCCAAATATTGCGCAAAATTCATTTGTCTATTGATTATAGATAGTTTAACATTTTTACCTGTACATGGAAGATTGAAGAGAATGGAGGCAGATTGGACTGGAGCCACAGATATGAAGAACGGATGACATTCGACGGCTCTGGAGGTTTGACAATCATTGCTGGACAACTGGAATTCTTTACTGTTCCCACTGGTCACTTGGTAACAGGTCAATTCTTCAGAGGATCTTGACGAGTTAGACATGAGGGTTTTGTTGTTTCTTGAGGAACACACCGTCAGAGTCACCTGATTATCGTCGTTCTGGATCTGGAAAATATAATTTAAAAAATATAGATATATATATATATATATATCACTAATTCAATGCGACACATTATTTTCACCCAGACAGTTCCAGTATCAAACATTTTAAAAAACACCACTTTTCACTATTTTTTATTCTGAATTTAATTCCATCATTGAGAATATCGTTAATAATATTAACGATATTCTCAATGATATTATCGTCACTAGCTTTCCATAGATCCCTCTCCTAGAATCCTTAGATATTCTAGAGTAATTTGATACATAGCTTTCATTTTTATTTTTTTAGCAGAGTTCCTCCATAGATATCCTCCTTCAAGCCTGTCGAATCTACTTTTTAAATAGTATTTTTTATTATTTATATACTAATTTATTTTTCTTGTTTTTCTTTCTATCATTCATTTACATTTATATTATAATTGTCATTGTTATTATGTTTTATTTCTTCCGTCTTCCGGAAAAGTTAAATTATTGGTGTGAGAGATTGGTCCAAAACTAAGGGAAGTAGCTATCCTGTGAAAGATGTATTGTAAATATGGTTTTTATAATATTTATTGTGATTTCAAGTCTGTAATAATTTTTAACAATGTATTTATTTATGTATTTATTTTTTATATATTTTATGACAACAAATAATTTCTTTGGCTGTATGATGGAAAATGTTTATATTATGTACAGACTTAATGTATTTATTAGAATGAATGGTTTTTGCATGTTGAGAGAGTGAGTGAATCTGGCTTCCCCCACCCCTTAGAGCTATGCCAGTTATCTTTCAACCGCTGTGCTGTGTGGGTGGGTAAGTTTATTTTATAATTTTACTCTGTACCCTGATGCTTTAGTAATTATTTATACTTTTTATTATTTGTATATTTTTGTTATTCTATGGTAGATGAACCACTGATGATGACGCTGTTGCGTCGAAAACCGGTTCTGGTATAAATAAAACAGTGGGAAGACAACGTCTTTTATTTCTATTAGAAATCTCGTCCCACAACATCTTACTATCACATATGTTAAATTATTAATTTAATTTCAATAAAAAAAAAAAAAATCTATTGTATTTAATATATACTTTATCTACTGTATAATGTTATTATATTTGTACTCATATTTTCAAGTATTTATTAATTAAGTTCTTTTTACTTTTTATTAGTATTGTTAACTCTAATCCATGTGTCTGGCTCTAAGAGTTAATATCTGTTTAAGTAACTAAATTATAAGCTATCTTAATGTAAATATTCTTATGATGTATCCTATTATCATGGTTATATTATTATTCTGGTTTAACGGAAATAAAAATTATTATGATTATTATTAGTAACTTCCCATACTTCATATAGCTGGCGACGTAAAAACGTCCTGTCTGTGAACACGATAACCAGCCCCGCCGCAACATATATCAGTGCCCTAGGCGAAAATCTACCTTGCGCCCTCTTGTAAGGAGAGAAAATTTCAATAATTAAAAAATAAAACTTCATAAAAAAATTTTTTAATGTTTAAATTTATTTTAAAAAAAGAAAAAAATATATATATACTATATATAAAAAAATTATAAAAACAACGTATATTATCATAATATACCTGAAAAAATGATTGAAAGACATCAAATTGTATCAATTTTTGGAAAAATTCAATTGTATTTTTCGGGCATTAGCAAATTCTTCAATTACATCCTTGAAATTTATGTTCTTGGCCAGTTCGTTTTCTATTGCAAGAGCATCGAGTCTTTCTTGTGTCATAGTTGATCTTAAATATGTTTTTTATTAATTTCAATTTGCTAAAACTCTTTTCGCAACTGGCTACTGATACTGGAATCGTTAAAAGTATGCGTAACGTAATCCACAAGTTCGTGAATAAGTAAGAAATATTAGTTGTTTTTTTTTCAATCAAGGTCAAAGAGTCAACAACTCTTGTGCCCCTAACATCGAGGCGCCCTAGGCGATCGCCCTTCCCGCCTCGCCGTTCCGGCGGGGCTGACGATAACTCCCCATAAAATGAATATATCAACATGAAAATTTCTATGTGTATCCAGAACCCTATTTATATGACCCCTATTCATTTTCAGTCAAATCAACCAAAAAGAAGAGGGAGATTAGGGGGAGAACTTAACTCAAAATCTTCCATAATTTCCAAAATAATGGATGTATCAGAACGAAATTTTATATGTAAATCCAAAAACCCATAAGGACGATACATATCTATTTTCAGACGAATCGGCTAAGGAAATGTGGATCAGAGGAGGTGGTTTAAACTCAAAAACCCTATTACATGTGGATGATGATCCAACAGTTCCTGAGATTTTCAACCTTCCGTATTACCATGAACGTATCCTATTATTTTATGGTTTAACGGAAATAAATATTATAAATAATTAAATATTCGAATTAGAGCATTATTTTTATAACATTTATAAGTTTTACTATAATTACTTACATTGATTTTAACAGAAGCATCTTTGAAGAAATAGTTAGGACTAACACGATAGTAGTGAACTTCATTCTGTTCCAGGTATCCTCGGAGTGTGATGGGATTGTACCCGGTGCCAGCCCAGAGGAGGCCGCAGTTCGGATTGATCAATCTCTTGGGCACTAAAACAAAAAATAATAATATAGTTCTCAAAATCATTTCGAGAGTGACTTTCTTATACCCAGTAATCCCAGAATGAAATGATTTTGAGAAGGGGAAGGGGGATCTGTAAGTGTGTTTAGTATAAGAACGTCCTCTAATGTCAAAGGCCAATCAATGGCCAATTGCAATATTTGTTTTTAAAAGATATTTAAAAATAGGGTAAATTACATAATTTTTTTAAATAATAGTAGTCCCTGTTCTCGGTCACCATTTGTAATATTTGTTTTTATTATGAGTAGTTTATTTCATTATCATAAAATTTAAAAGATTTTCAAAATAGATGAATTTTATCATTATTTACTCAAAACCGGGTCATCGGCTTCTTTTATGCTGAATGTATGGATCAATTTTTTAATAGAACTAATTGTTTTCGCGTAGTGATAAAGCGTAATAAATGTTGTACTAATTGTTTTCGCGTTTGTATCATATTCACCCCGAGAGACCCTATATTATTTTTAAGTATTAATAATTACCATTGGAAATTCTTTTAATGACAGGATCCACTGTCTGTGAAATATCTGATGTGGAGACAATAAATACATCTTTGTCTTCTTCAGCAAATGGCGCGAACCTCTCTTTGGCTCCTGACACCAAGTAAAACAGCTTCACGTCTGTAAACAATAAATACGAATATAAACAAATTACAATAAATAAAATAAGATAGTTAATTATTGTGACTCATGCCCGGGCTTTAACTATAAGATCATATCTGCTCTGGTAGAGACGAGCCTAACTCTACAGGGGGAGTTACACATCTATCCAGGTTTTACATTCATATATGCAAATATTATAAATCAATATAATTTATCATATGACGGAGTTAGAATCAAATTGGTACGTGACATTTTTGAAAATTTTTCGTTAAGTGCATAATCGGGTACAAAAATGATAGTTCTGTTCAGGAAAAAAGTTGTACAAGTCAGTGCTGAGATCTAGTAGCAAATCACTTTTCCATTTTGGTGTCATGAACAAGTAACTTAAACATAACAATAGTGACCTTGAAATTAAGATTTTTATTCTATTTTATGGTTTGCTAAAATACCTCAACCGTTGTTATCGCATTATTAGTCTCGTAGTTATTATCGATTGAAATCTGACGGTACTTTGTAACACAAGAAAGTTCGACCGACTATCACTGTGCTTAACGAGCGAATAGACGTTTTCACGTCAACAAAGAAAACATGAAAATGTGTAATTACATGTGTATAGTAAAAAAGACTGAATCGAATCAACAGAACGAACATACGAAAATTTCTACAACATATTGACGTTGACGCTGTTGCGTTTGAAAACCGATTCTGGTCGGAAAGTCTTTTCTAGTCTTTTCTATGCGAAATTTCGTCTCACATCTTAATATCACGTATTTTCTTCTATACTGGGTACAGTTGGAGAAATAAAATCAATTTAAGACTAGAAAAATGATTAAGGAATATTTTCAAATTACCAGGTAATACAGATCTGAAGTAACTGAGTTGACGAAGAGAGGTCTCTTTGTCAGCAATGTTTGAAGACATGGACGGTATAAATAGGATTACTCTAGAGTTGCCTCCAGCCGACTGCATACGCTTCTCCCATTGCATTCTTATTTGAAATAGAACCTTCAGCTGGCTTAGTACACGTTGGAAGTCAAACCCAACAGCAACTGAAAATATAAATATATATGTAAAAAAACACAGTTATAAGCAGGGGAGTAGCCAGGATTTTGAGCAGGGGTGGGGGGTATATACTCCCGGGTGCACAGCCCGCAGTTTCCGTGGTTAGCGCTGCGTACTTTTTGTTATTAATTTGGGAGACTCGGACCTCTAGAACCTCCCCCTGAGGTAACCACTGACTGTAATACTAGTTGATTTTACATGAGCAGCAAAAATGCAATGCGCAACTGCAGCAAATGCACGCTGTGGTTTCTGTACTTTTAGAATTAAATTACTCACATCCAATAGCGTGCATTTGCTGCTGCTGCGCTTTGCATTTTTACTGCGCATGTAAAATCAGCTTTAAGAGTATAAAGTATAGTTTATGTTACGATTTTGAGCGAGGAAATGAAATGATCGAATCCATATATATTTAAATAAATGTAATATGACTTGTTTTGTACATGTACATCTATGTAACATCTGATTGCTGATTTAGAAATCAGACGCGCGGGAAATTTGAAAATCCTATTCGTAACTTGCAAGCAATCCATTTTTAATAAAAACTATTTTTTTAGTTTATTTAATTTTTAATTAATTAATGTGTAAGATCAACTTCGAATTTCTAAACTATTACAAAATTCGTAACTTCGTAAAGCTGGTGTAGTAAAAATCGCCAACGTTCTTCCCCGGCTCCGTCATACTCATGGACTTATGAAACTCATAATAAATTTCGTATCGATATATTCATGCCATTGAGTGCCATATAGGTATAATCGAAATATGAAAGTCCAGTGAAAACACAACATCGATGTTTTCATGGAGTACATAACTTCTCTTATACTATGTTTAGCTGAGGAGGCAAAAAAATGAATCATTTACCTGAGCGATACAAATTCACAGTGAAATTACTGTAAAAATCAAGCGGATTCTGTATTGTTCCAATGACCTGAGAACCATCCTTGGCGTTGATCACAGTGAAATTACTAGAGTATCTGTTTATTTCGGCATTGTCCACAAAGTATCTGGGGAAACAAACAAGATCTTAATTCACAATTATAGAAAGTGAAAAATGAATCACAAGAATAGAAGGAGAAAAAAGTAAGTGAATCCCAATCAATGTACTTCTCCAGGGCGAATAAATTAAGTAAGTTTTCGCTCTCTCTCTGAACTCCATTAAACGATACTGCTGAAACTAAATCAATGTCTTACTCAGAGACTTCTAAACAATCATTCTAAAAATCGAGTCAATCCATTCATTACATCGACAGTTCTTCGGGTTTTTAAGTTAGGCCCTCTGCTCCGATCCCATGCTTCTCTTTGACCGATTTGGCTGAATATAGATAAGTCTCGATCTTATGGGGTTTTTGATTCACATATACAATATCGTGCCGATACATCCATTACATCGGCAGTTATTAGGGTTTTTGAGTTGAGCCATCCCTCTGATCTCTCACTTTCCTTCGGCCCATACCGCGGAAAATTGATATGTGTCGTGCTTCTGTCTGAGGTTTTGAGTTTACATATGAAATTGTGTGTCGACCCCCCCCCCCCCCCCCCTCTCCCCCGATATTGTGAAATACATAATAAAAAATATAAAGTAAAACTTTTTTTTTTTAAATATTGTCTTTTTTACAAAATATTAAAAATATATGGGAGTACTTTCGGTACTGCTACCATCTTCAGCAATACTGTATTTGTTAAGACGTGGTACTTTGTGAAATAAAAACACATTGGTACGTTTTTCTTTATCTACATCTATATAATAAAAATGATTGGCTAAATTTTGCACGGGAGGGGGGGTTGTGGAGGTAGGCCTTAGTATAAAGATACCGGTAACTCATTAACTAATAGTCGGATTGTCATGGAATTTCACATGTAGTATTCTAAAAAGCCAAATTTAAAAAAAGGATGTGTGAAGTCTCAAAATTTTGAACGGGAGGGGGGGTTGTGGGGGTAGGCCTACATATAAAGATAGTGATAGGTCTTTAACGGATGTTCGGAATGTCATGGAATTTGACATGTAGTATGCTTAAAGGCCAAATTGAAAAATACGCTACGTGACATCTCAAACTTTTGAACAGGAGGGGTTATGGGGGGGGGGGGGGGGGGGGGGGCTAAGTATAAATATAGTCCTAGCTCATTAACGGTTGGTCGGATTGTCACGAAATTTGACATGTAGTATTCTTAAAGACCAAATTGAAAAATACGGTACGTGACATCTCAAAATTTTGAACGGGAAGGGGGGTTGTGGGGGTAGGCCTACATATAAAGATAGTGATAGGTCTTTAACGGATGATCGGAATGTCATGGAATTTCACATGTAGTATTCTTGAAAGTCAAATTGAAAAATAAAGTGTGTGACGTCATAAAAGGGAGGGGATTTGTGGGGGTAGGCGTAAATATAAAGATACTGATAGGTCATTAACAGATGATCGGATTGTCATGAAATTTCACATGTAGTATTCTTAAAGCCCGAATTGAAAAATAGGGTGTGTGGCATCTCAACATTTTGAAAGGGAGGGGGGTTTTGGGGGTAGGCCTTAGCATAAAATAGTTGTAGCTCATTAACGAATGGTCGGATTGTCATGGAATTTCACATGTAGTATTCTTAAAATACAAAAACAAAAAAAGGATGTGTGACGTCTCAAAATTGTCAACGAGAGGGGGGTATGGGGAGGGCAAGCATATACGTAAATAGTAGTTTCAAAAGCAATATTTAAAAATTGGCTGTGACCCTCTTGGACGGGAGGGGCGGGGGTGCATTAATGTTGAATGAATCTCACATGGAGCTTTCTTAAAGATGGGATATAGCTCTAATTTTAATAGGGTGGGTTTCCTAAGCATGTATTACCTAGGAGGTCCACTGTTGCACGGTAAATAATAGCTATCACCAGCGTTCTTAAGCACAAAATACCTAGGGCATCCGCTGTTGCAAGGCACATACTAGCTGCGGTGCCCTGCGTTCCTAACTACATACCATCTGTGTTGCCCAGCGGTCCTAAGAAATTAATACCTGGTTGCACGGAGTTGCAAGGCGCATACTATCTAAGGTGCTCGGCGTTCTTAAGTAGGAACTAGCTGCGGTTCCAAGTGGTCAAAAAAAAAAAAAAAATCCGGTCCAATAGCTTTTGACAGAACGACGTCTGTCGGGTCAGCTAGTATTAAATATAAAAAAAAATTTTATTGTAAATAAGTAGTGTAAAGTAATGAAAGTGTGTATTGAGAGAATCACAGTTCAGAACTTTTCAAAAATTATAATTTAGAAGATGAATTAATAATTTATTAAAAAAACGAATCTACTTACGTTAAAATTCTTGAAATGTCTTTATAATCCCAGCTGAAGTCAACCACAACAAAAATGTCTGAGGCTATAGTCTGTGAGTAGGCTTTACTGTCCAGTGGACATGAAGGATCTGGCAACATGGCTGAAATTTAAACAATCACATTAAATGATTAATAATTTAAAATACCATGGTGATTATAATAAAATGTGAAGAAGGATTATTTTTTTAGATAATATAAAAGTTTAACAAGTTTTTTGTTTTTATTATACTCACGAATATAATGCCTCAGGGCTTCGGTAGCATAATCGACGTATTGTATCATTCCTTCCTCTTTGATGTTAACAGACTCCGGAAGATTGTCTTGGAGCACTTCTGCGAAGGCGTAGGTCTGCAAGAAGATTAATCATAATGAAACATTATTCAATAGACTATTTGTAGTCTTAACGAATGGCCAAGGAAGGATCAAAAAGTGGACTAGAGCAATCATGGAGAGAAATAGCCATATGCAAACAGTCGAGATGTTCCTGGTTCAGGATTCCAAGATATTGAAAGATGGGATCCCGAACCTCAAAAGGAACGAGCTTCGACAACAAACTGGAGTTTTCACAGAACACGGTCCTTTCTATACACACTGTAGGAGTCAAGGACAGTCCCACCTGTGACAGAGAGAAGATGAAACAACGACACACTTCCTGGGTGTATGCTCGGAGGAGATTCCACATTTTTGGCATGTAATATTAAAATACTTACTCCTAAACTAATTATTATTTTTTGAAATAGAGAATCCCCGAAGTTTCAGTAATTTAATTAGTCAATATAAAAATATACAAAGACTGGACCAGTCGCATTTTGTTTAAAAACGAATGGTGAACAACCAATGAATGGATAACAAAAGACGAAGATGAGCTGTTTTAAATAGACAGAGAAAGTCTAAGGAGAGTTGGGTTACGGTGAAGATGTAGTGTTCACAGTCTAAGGAGAGTGATCTTAGGGTTAAGATGTAGGAGTGAAAAAATAACAGTGGAAGTACGTAGATGCGCCAAGGTACTTATTTATTGATATGTATAAGAATTTTAAAGAGTGCCCACAAAAAAAAAAGGAAGTAGTTTTAGAAATTAGTTCGTAAGATCTTATAAATAATTTTTTTTTTTTAATTTTTTCTAAACTTAGTTTTTAAATTTATAATGTAGGTTAAGAGTAAATAAACCCAATATTTGTTCTCTATTCTATGCTATTCATTTTCCCTGTGAACCAAGTAAGACAATTAATACCTTTGGATTAGATTGAACAATTTTTGCTAATTTATGAAAATTAGTTGGCATCTCATTATTATATTTTAGAACAAATCCAAATGAAATAATTATTAATTGAAATTTTTTTAAATACATGCACTTTCTTCAAAATTGCACGTCTTGAACTTTTGATAGTCCCCTTTTCGGAAACTACTGTAGAAAGCAAAATTTAGTAGAAGACCAGCAACAATTTCTACAGGAAATGTGATCATTTTATTATTATTATTATTTATTATTTCCATTAATTTTATTTTTATTATTTTTTAAATTTATTTTATTTTTTCTATTCACCTGGTCTTTTAGATCACCCTCAGGAGCTACATCGTCAAAATAATCTCTTCTTTTACAGGCTTTAACATTGGTACCAAAGAGGCCTCGTTCTGAATAGTACATCCCTAATATCTGAGACAATTTAATAGAACTCGAGTCTGACCATCTTTTGATTTGTTTGCCAAGAATCAAACCTGCAATTTATAATACAAATATATTATTACAAACTTTATTTTTTTTGTTTGTTTACTTCAAAGTATTCATTTATTCAAGAAAGTAATAAAATACGATGTTTTACCATCAATACTCCCTCTTATTCGGGCATCTGTGAGGGCGTGTTCTATTGTGTCCTTTAAAAAGTAATATTTCGGTATAGAGGTATCATTCCAACCTCCATTTAATCCAATCTTTATCGCTTGATCCATTTGAGGACCAAGCAGAAGAGCTACTTCCGCTAAAACCCCTGAAAAAAACAAAAATAAAAACACTGTAGGATGATTTAAATGCTAGAAACAAAATATTTCTTCAATTCTCCTACTCAAGTTTACAATTCAATTCAATGCGTTTTTAAGTAGAATTCTTCCATAACATAGGTTGAAAGAGGGCGCCGGTAGCTCAGTGGTACATTCTTGCCTTCTCTGCTCAATTTCGCGGGTTCTAAACCCGGCCGAGGCGCTTAAGTTTTTTATCTAAGGGTAAAACTCGTCTTTGGGATGGGACATTAAGCGATGGTCCTGAGCCTGTGCGATGTCAGGTACTCGTTTATGAACTCTTACTTACTCTTACTCCGTTGGCGACGAACCCTGAAGATCCTTAGCCGCCCACACTAGCCTTCTCCACCGCGATCTGTCGTGCGCCACCGGTCGCCAGTTCACCACGTGGTGTTCCACAGCATCCTTCTTCACCAGGTCAGCCCACCTCAGCCTTGGTCTTCCTCGTGATCTGGCTCCTTGGACCTGAGCGTCCATGATGCGTCCTATGGCTGTCTGCTGTCCGCTTCTCACCACGTGTCCAGCCTTTATGAACTCTAACTTAGTGAATAAACCTGGGTAGGCCAACTTTAGGACTCCCACTGTAGAGTCGGTCTCATGTCCACCAGAGCGACGAAAAAGCGCTCTGGTAGTAAGCGATATGATCTAGTAGACTCGTTCTCGATTTATTTTTGTTGGGAAACATTCTCTAGTGGAAAGGATCCTTCAATAGATTCAAAATCGATTCGACTCTCTCTAATGGTAGATTTATATAGATTTATCCTAAAAACAAGTAAAAAGTAGTACCTGACAAGGTAGACACGAAAATATTATCAATGAGGTTCTTTTGGAAGAAGAAGCCGCCGCCTCCTCTTCCTCCAGCACGACCACCTCCACGTCCAGGTCCCCCTCCACCCCGGACAGGCGTATCGTCATCCGGGTCACCTCTGTTGCCGTAGTCATAGCCACGAGGGTTGTAGCCACCACCACTAGGGCCATAGCCACTCCTAGGAGATGGCCGAACGTCACTTCGTCCCAGGGCGCCACTCCGACTGTAGCCTGATCGAGGTTGGACCCTCAACAGGTTGCTAACTGAGACATTCTCTGGGTTCAGCCCTGTTGCTATGCCTGCCAGGACGATTCCTGCTGCCACGCTACCGTATCTGCGAAGGAATTACGTTTACATATAATATTACTATCGTAAGTAAAATAAATAAAGGCAAATTGAAATAAAAACAAAGTACTTGCTTAACTTTTTTATATTCTTAAGAACAAAACTTCATGTATATAACAACATACTAAAACCCATCTGGAATTACGGTATCGACATACGGGGATCAGTCAAAATATCAAACGTACAACGTCTTCAGTCAGTACAATTTTGCGTTTCCAATCTCACATTGCACAATCCCATTTCTACCTTCTGTTATTAGGATACGCTATAGACATTTTCACGATAAACTCCATCATCACGCCATTCCACTTATTCAACAATTATCCACAAACACTCTCAACACAAATCCACCGCGGCGTCTTGGCAGAGGGACCTGCTCCAGGGCTAGACTGGACTCCTCTTCGGTCACGTACCTCAGCAGTACGGTCACGCATATGTCATTCCTTGAAAATAATCTTTCTTGCTAATTCTTGGACATGTCCTTGTAAATACGTAAATAAATAAAACTCTTATATTGTCTAATCTCACTTAAATATATAGTCAAAGTGTACCGGTTTCGGCTTACTCCATCGTCAGGACAAAGTTCAAAAATAACATTTAAGTTAGCTAGGTTGT
The DNA here is from genome assembly GCA_963662175.1 of Aradus depressus. Taxonomy (NCBI): domain Eukaryota; kingdom Metazoa; phylum Arthropoda; class Insecta; order Hemiptera; family Aradidae; genus Aradus; species Aradus depressus. The sequence continues at coordinate 15,375,251 of OY759224.1, read as the reverse complement.
CATATTTATACAATCCTCAGGTTATCTGAAATGACCTAAAGATGTGACACCCTGTTCCCTAGGGGGGAGAGTCCTGCTAACATAACTTTTACTAGTATTCTAGATGTCAATAATAGGTTACGTTAGGTTTTATGACTCATACCCGGGCTTTAATTACAAAGTCATATCGCCTACTACCAGAGCGCTCTTTCATCACTCTGGTGGACATGAGCCCGACTCTACTGTGGGAGTTTTGCCTACCCTGATTTTTTATTCACCTAGAGTAGGGGTCTGTTGGGGTCACCAATTGTTGGGGGCTTAATTCTAATAATATTAATACCCAACACATTTATTTGGGGACATCAATTTTAATCGAAACAAGCTTGTACAAAGGTTTCTTGAGGACTGACTTGGATGCACCTGTCGGCCGTAAATGGAAGCTGTATGGTGAGTTCCTAAATCCATGTTGGATCCTCCGATACATAGGTCGCTACAATACTCCTTCCTCAGTTACTAAGTAACGACACAAGGCAACCTGACAGCCCCATTTATGGCAAAGAGAAAAAAAAAAAATATAGATATTGTAAACAACATAAAACATAGTATACAATGTATAACATAGTGTGTAACATAAAATGTTCAGAAATTAGAAAAACTTATGCGTATAACTTTTCACAACACTTATCGTCTGGTATGTTTCTCTCTTGCCTGTAGCTCGTCAAGAAAACGTCGTGGGAAATGAACAATTCTGCCACTGCGGGACGACTTTTGTTGCTGTTGCTCGGCAAGGGTTGGTGGAGGTATCGTTGTTGTGCTGGTCTTTGGTTGTAATTTTTTCGTGCCCGTACCCTCACTGAACGTGTCACTATGATCTAATCCAGTTACCATTAAATGTGCAGGTTTGAGTCTATCCACAGATATGTTGGTGTTCTTGTTTTTAATTCTAAGGGTGAAATATTTATCTTGTCGAACGATTACCTCAAATGGCCCTTCATATGGTGGTTCCAAAGACTTTTTGACACGATCTACTCGTAAAAATACGTGTGAGCACGATTCCAAAGCCTTATGCCTGAACAGTGATTTGTTGCAAGCTTTACGTGTATCCATTGGTCTTAATTGTGCCATATATTGTTGAAGATCAGACACAAAATTGTCTGTATTCACAGGAAGTGACGATGGATCAAAAAATTCTCCTGGGATTCTTATCGTAGTCCCATAAACCATTTCTGCGATGGAATGTTTCGAACCATCCCTTAGTGCTGTACGCATTCCTAACAAGACTGTAGGCAAACTATCTGTCCATGTCGGATTATTCTGAGCCCTAATTGCGGCTTTTAAAGTCCTGTGTAAGCGCTCCACCTTACCGTTCGATTGCGGATGATAAGGTGTCGTATGCTGTATTTTTGCTCCACATAACGAAGCTAAATTGGTAAAAAGTTCACTAACAAACTGTCGGCCTTGGTCAGTTACTATGGAAGCTGGCGCTCCAAACCTTGCGATCCAATTACTATAAAATAACTTTGCAATTGTTTCTGCAGTATTATTAGCCATAGGAATTACTTCCATCCAACTCGTAAATCGGTCGATACAGGTCATGCAGTAAATATTTCCTTGTGAGGGTGGCAATGGCCCAATGACGTCCACATGAACGACACTAAATCGTCCATCCGGTGGTTCGAACGTCCCTATTTCTGACCTTGTATGGCGTGACACTTTGTTGCGTTGACAACTCAAGCAACTTTGAGTCCATTTTCTAATATCATTTTTGATGGCTGGCCAAATGAATTTTGACGTTATTTGTTTCACTGTTGTTTTGACTCCTGGATGTGCCAAATTATGGATTTGCTTAAATATTTCGTAGCGAAACGCTTCTGGGATGTAGGGTCGGATATTGTTCGTAGCTACATCGCACCAGAGAGGCTTTTTTGACATTATGTTGCATTGTTTCATATGTAAACTGGAGTCTTGTAATAATGTTGGTAATTCCTGATCATTTTCTTGATTGCGAGCAATTTCTTCATAGTCAATTACTGAAACTTCTTCAAGTCTTGAAAACGTGTCGGCCACTATGTTAGCTTTTCCACTAATATGTCGAATGTCGGTTGTAAACTGCGAAATATATTGTAAGTGGCGTACTTGACGTGGCGATGCTTTATCATTTTTCTGGAAGAATGCATATGTAATAGGCTTATGATCGGTAAATATTGTAAATGTTTGTGCCTCCAGTAGATGCTTAAATTGTTTAATTGCCAAATAAATTGCTAATAATTCCTTGTCGTAAGCACTATAGGCTTTTTGAGCATCATTTAATTTTTTGGAATAAAAAGCGATAGGTTTCCATCCGGATTGTTCGTGCTGCTGTAATACAGCTCCCACTGCTATATCAGACGCATCAGTAAAAACCGCCAGCGGAAATCGTGAATCTGGAAAAGTTAGGAGTGTAGCATTTACTAAATCATCTTTACAGCGTTCAAATTGTTGTATAGCCTCCTCAGTCCAGACTATTTTAGTTTTATCATTTTTCTTGGAACCTTTTAAGTAGTCATGAAGGATAGCCTGAGTTTCCGCTGCATTTCTTATATATCGTCTATAAAAGTTAATGACACCTAGAAATGCACGAAGTTGTTGTACTGTCTCTGGTAATTTAAAATCTCTGATTGCCTTTACCTTCTCAGGTACTGGTCTGGAACCATCTTGCGTGATCAAGTAGCCCAAAAATTGTAATTCTTCAACACCTAACTCTGATTTTGAAGCATTAATGCGGAGACCAAAACGTTGTAGTCGTTCAAAAATAAGACGAAGATGTTCACAGTGTTCTTCTTCCGTAGCTGAAGCGACCAGGATGTCATCCATGAACGGAAAAACAAAATCCAAACCATGAAACACTGTGTTAATAAATCGTTGGAAGGTGGAAGGGGCATTCCTGAGACCAAAACTCATAACGTTGAATTCGTATAAACCAAAAGGTGTAATTATAGCCGTTTTGCTTTTGTCTTCCTCTGCTATCGGAATTTGGTAGTATGCTTTATGTAAATCTATTTTAGAAAAAATAGTAGCTCCATTTAATATGTGATGGAAGTCTTCTATGCGAGGTATAGGATATCTATCTGGTACGGTCTTGGCATTTAATAAGCGATAATCACCACAAGGACGGATAGATCCATCTTTTTTATCAACTACATGTAACGGACTTGCCCATTCTGAACTCGATGGTCGGATAATATTTTGATCCAACATAAATTGAAATTCCCGTTTGGCCTGTTGTAATCGTTTAGGAGCGAGAGGTCTTGCCTTACAATGCACTGGAGATCCTGTGGTGGTGATATAGTGTTGAATATTATGTTTCGTGTGATTGGGCGAAAATGATGGCTTCGTTAATTCAGGGTATAAGGTGAACAGATGTGCAAACTTTGCTTGAGACTTATTTATTGTGCTAATGACTTCGTTTCCTGATACAGCCAGTACACTACCTGAAGTGCTAAGTTTAGTGACTGCATCAATTAATCTATGTTTATGTAAGTCAATCAATAAGTTAAAATGATTCAAGAAATCTGCACCAATTATCCCTCGAGTTATGTCAGCTTTTATAAATAACCACCTAAATTCACGACGAAGTCCTAGATCCAGTGTCAGTAATGTGACGCCGTAGGTAGGTATGGACGTGCCGTTTGCAGCATATAATTTAAAGTTAGAAGATGTAATTTTATCTGTAGCCTTGGCTGGAATTAAAGAAATATCGGCTCCACTGTCAATAAGAAATCGCCCACCCGTTTTTTTGTCATTAACAAATAAGCGGAAATTTCGACGATTTTCAATATTATCTGCAATAGAGCTCGTCGCAATCTCTACTGCAGGTTGGAGTTTTCCTGACTTTTCCAGGCGCATGGTTGACGACATTTATCAGGGTAGCATTTTTTTCCAAACTGGAAATGAAAAAAACAATATTTACCCTGTGGGTCAAATCGTTTTCTGGGTTTGCTAGTACCACGGTTGCGACTGTGGTCTCGGTGGTGAGAACGAGACCGACCGGAGATTTCATTTATTTGTAACTCGAGGCTTGAAATTTTAGTTAACAATTCTTGAATTAGAGCATCTTGACTGGGTCTACTATCAGCACTACATATGTCTCTATGTGGGTTCATTTCCACAATTTTGTCAGCTATAATGGCTATTTTGTCTAAAGTTTCCTCACTAACAATGAGAACATTCTTTATAGAATCTGGGAGTTTTTCTAACCAGAGTGTTTTTAAAACTGTGTCAGAAATATCAGTACCAGCCAGGTTCCGCATTTTTCTCAATAATTGACTAGGCCTCATATCTCCGAGATCTAATCCCGTAATTAATTTCTTAATCTTACATTGTTCACTTTCTTTAAAAATATTAAGAAGTGTTTCCTTAGCTCTAGTATATTTATTTGTAGCAGTCCCTTGAATGATATCCCAAATGTTTTCTATATACTTCGGATCCATTTGTGATACCACATAATTAAATTTTGTTTCCTCCGATGTAATTTTATTAATATTAAATTGTGCTTCAATTTGGTAAAACCATATTTCAGGTTTTTGTTGCCAAAAAGGGGGAATTTTAATGCTAACCTTACTTGCTTCGAGGTTGTGGCTCGCTTCGGCCATGTTAGGAAAATGTGCTTCTGCACCGGTCCCACTTTCACTTGTAGACATTTTACACTACTTACTTGAAATATCACTATAAATAATGTTGAACAGTTCAATACGGGGTCACCAATTGTTGGGGTCACCAATTGTTGGGGGCTTAATTCTAATAATATTAATACCCAACACATTTATTTGGGGACATCAATTTTAATCGAAACAAGCTTGTACAAAGGTTTCTTGAGGACTGACTTGGATGCACCTGTCGGCCGTAAATGGAAGCTGTATGGTGAGTTCCTAAATCCATGTTGGATCCTCCGATACATAGGTCGCTACAGGTCTTTAACCAGTACTTGTACTTGACCTGCGTTCTTGAGCTCAGAAGACAAGCACGCATACCACTAAGCTACCGGCGCCCTCTTGTCAATAATATGTAATATTATGGTAGGACTCCCTCCTCCTTGGGCTCCACTAGGGGACAGGATATCACAGCCTTAGGTAATCTGAGGATTGTATAAATATAACACCTAGTAACGCTAGCAATGATATTAGCCGAAACCGGTACTATAAGTATATATTTTTATGGAATTCGACAATATAATTTTTTTTTTTTTTGGTCTTATGTTCAATGCATATTAGCCATGTCACTGTGTTATCTAATTATTTATGACATCCATGGTCTCGGGAGAAAGTTCTATCTACGAAATAAGACTCACTCCCGGACAGGATTCTAACCCGCAAACCATGGTGAGACCATGCGACCAAAGCCCTACGCTCTAGCCCGCACGGTCACCATGGCCCCCAATATAAAAGTTTAAAAAGTTCTTTATTTTTATTTATTTTATTAGCTTTCCACTATATCAACACAAATCTCAGAAATGTATTCAATTATCGTAAGTATGCTGAGTTGTCCTATTGTTTTAGTAACATACTTATCTATCTCAACCAACTTACCTGTCGTAAATAACACCATTTTCTAGAGGACAAGCAGTTTTGGGGAAATTAATGTCATGAGACATTTGTTGAAAATTGCCATGATCATCTTGAGGAAAGTATACTCGTCGGCCATCCCCAGATCTGAAAAATAAAATAAATTAATTTCCGTAATACTTGTACTTAAGTATAGATTAATTAGATTAATCCCCCCCCCCCCCCCCCCCCATCACAATTAGGGATCTATCGATACAAGTAAATTATTGATACTTTTCTTTCGATACCAAGTAGGTATCGAATTGATATTAATTGTATCGATTCAAAATACTCGTTTCAAAATTCAACAATTAAACATTCGGTAGCTGATTGTCAGGCTTCGCGTCCACTGGAGACAGCTGTGAATTGGCGCGGTCGCTCAGCTGAAGTTTCAATGGATTGTGAAAAACTTAAAATTTTAATTCAGAAAAGAAAAATCTATGGGACCTAAGAGAAAAAAATTACCATACGAGGAATATTCAAAAGACATTGTGGCAAGAAATATCAACTGAAATGATAGAACCACGTAAATTTCGTTCATTTTTTTTATTACTTTTTAACATAAATTTTTATTTTGAAAAATGAAAATTCGCCTAAATCCTTTCTTTTCAAAAAAATACAATTCGCCCACGTTTCTTGCAGTCTTCTATGATGTCTTAAGACTGCACGGCGTAGTAAATAAGGGGTCTCCAAGGCCAAAAATTCAGAATCAGACAAATCTAGTGCCATTGTCAAATCATCTGCATCCGAATACGTTTGGACGAATACTGCGGCAGTGAACGAGGAGTGCAAGCAAGATTTCGGACGAACGGCATTCGCACGAATCTATTGTTCGCAGTTCGCAACTTTCCGCTTCCAGTGGACGCGAGGCCTCAGCTAAAAGACGTATGGGATAAACTGAGATGAAGTGGATTTAATTTTTTTTCTTTTTTTACATAAAATTGTTGACAACAATTCAGAAATTCATAGAAAGTTAGTATAAGAACCGACAAAAGTTAGAACAACACTTCGTTCATAAAGACGTAGAACTTATGAGATAGTGCCATGAAATAATAACAGTTGACGTAGTTCTACCTTATACGCTGCGGCAGCGCTTTGATTTTTTTTTTTTAATATTGAACATTTATCAATGTTAAGAGGTAAATTGTATTATAATATTTATGAAAACTTACTGTAAATCTGGATCGAAGACTTCAACGTCTCTCACCTTGGATAAATCTCTTGGAAATCGAACACCTCCCCAGTCCCAGCCTGGGTGAGATGAGTACTTGTTTGAGTTTTGAATTTTGCCACATGGAGCATCGTTGTCGCCTCTATCCCATTTGTCCACAGACATACTCAACATGGAGTGAAGGGTACACTAAAATAATAATTAAAATAGTTAATAAAAAGTATTAACTTACATAGATTAACAACATTAACAACAATTTGATTATTTTTAAAACTTTATTTCCATAAGTCACATAATTTTTAAGGTGAATGAATGCAAGCACTAGGTCTTACAAAATTGTTAATATTTTAGTATTTAAGGGAACATTTCGAACTTAAGCTCCTCAGCCCAATGCTGCCATTTTTAGTTAATTATTAAAACTGAATAAGAAAAAAGTTCCTTAGGCCTAAGGAAAAAGTCACATCAGGTAAACAGAAAATAAACAACTGAATAAGAAAGCACAGTACTGCAGTTATTTAAAATATCGAGGGTGAATGAGCCCTTCAGTTTCTAGGACACCCTTTTCATTGGTCTCGTAAACTGCATTTTTCAATGAAACATTATTTAGACTTACTGACTGCAGGTTGCACCTTAAACGAGAAGAACGACTCTGTACACTTGTTGTTCTATTGTCCCTCATAATATCCCCAGGCAAATATTTCTCTTCAAATATTGTATAAATCGACCAAACATCGACAGAACCGGTTGCAGAGTTTTTTTGATAGTGTAGGTATTAAAAAAGAACTATGTATGTATTTTTATGTTTCATAAAAGAAATCAAGAAAAATTGTATTCGATTTATTATGTTTATGAAATGTGTGATGTATAAAAATACACACATTCAAATTATTAATATTATAAAAAAAAAAAATTATATTTATTTTTGTATAAAATCCAAGAAGCAATTAAATTAGTAAATAAATATATGAATGCATTTTGTTTTAAACAACCCATGAATAAAAAACAAAACACGACCATCAGCTGTTTTTAATTAGAGTAGTCAGTCGAGTTTTGAGTTGCAGTGTGAGGTCTGGGTTGAGATGTGAAGGTTGTCAGAGTGTTGTGTTTAGGCTTAAGATGTGATGAACTAAGTAGGTGTGAATTAACAGTAAAATTGATGCGCAAAAAAGGTACTGTTATTTATTTATATGTACAAAATATGTATGCCCAAAAATATATACCTAACTTTGATTTGAAGAATGGCCAAAATATAAAAAATAAGAAAAAAAAAGATTGAAATAGTTTTAAGAATTTAGTTTGTACGATTTTTCTTTTGATTTTTGTTTCAATGTTTAGTTTTTAATTTTATAATGTAAATTTAAGAAAATAAACCCAATATTTGTTCTCGAATTCTATGCTATTCATTTTCCCTGCTGGCTCAGTAAGATAATTCAAAATCCTTTGGATTAGATATAATATTACTGAAAAATTTAGAAAAACAATATAGCATCTCTTTAGAAATCCAAATGAAAAGTTTGTTAATGCATGTTTTTAAAATTACGTGCACTTTCTTCAAAAATGCACGTCTTGAACTTTTGATATTTTTTTTAGGGCCCTTTTCGAAAACTACTGTAGAAATCAAAATTTAGTAAATTTATAATAATACATTTATGTATAATTAGTAGACCAGAGTTATACAATTTCTACAGGAAATGTGGTAGTTTATAGTTTATTTATTATTATTAGTTTTATTAATTCAATTATTATTTATACTTATATTTTTTTTTTTTACATAATTTTCTTTATCACAAATGTTATTATTTCTGTAATTATTAAAGTATATTGCAAAACTCTTTTTAGTTCAGATCAGCTTGTTCTAGGGCTTACTATTGTAATTTCTCCCCTTTCAAAGGTCTTATTTTGTTTTGTATAATTTTGAATTGTTTTTGTTCACTAAATTCTTGCATAATGTATAATTTCTTTCTGTTTTATATTAAAGATCACGTCCATATTATTTGTATCTTTTTATTTATTTACTATTCTTATTATTTGTTTGTCATTATTATAACATTTTATTCTATGTTGAATGAAAGAATATGTATTTTGAAAAAATCCCCACTCACTGCCATAAACCTTGTATCCTTTAGTGCCATCAAACTTTATCTATGTATGTATCTGTCTAATATTCAATGTTATTTCTTATTCAGAAGTTTAGCTATAAGTTTAGGCTCGAAACTTTCCCTTAAATAGCCGGTAGACGAATAAATAAAATAAAATGATTCAGATAGGATATTTTTTATGTTATGTTTTGAAAATACTTAATCAGTATATTAATTGCTTAAGCAAATTTTATTACTTACGTTTTTTATATGTATTTTAAGCATTAGAGTTATATAAAAATTTTTCACTAAATGTTTGGTTTTTTGAAGACACCTTGAAACCCAATAATAATAAATAAAACAATTTGTGAGAGGTCAGACTACATTTTTATTTTAAAACCACTTCTTACATTAGCCATCTTCACATTATTAAAATTCTTGGTTGTACATTGAAGATATTCAGAAATGCTCTTAAACCATTCATATAAAAACCCTTCCAAATATTATTTTCATTAATCTTATTTGTATTGTACTATTGAAAATGTTAATATTTCTTACCCTTTCAAAATAATTGAGCGTTTCATTGGGAATAAGCGATGGTTTTGGCATTAATCGTTCAAATAAAATTTTGTACAGGTAAAATTCTGTTCCAACTGGACTGTAGGGTATCACATATTCACTTCTTTCAATCATGGGGTTCCTTTCTATTCCATCAAAACGGAACCTAATGGCAAAAACAAATATATATTATTACTTTTCCTTTATATAATATAATATAATTTTTATAATATAATATAATTTAATATATAATTATTTTAATATAAACTACATGACAATCTACAATACCGAAACCCTTTCTCAAGCAAAATACTTGGAAAATACTTATGATAAAATGATTCTATGTACATTATTCCATGACAAATTGTACGATAAAATTGTATATTATACTATTTTAATATTGTAATAATATGTAAATAAAATTTTGTTACAACTACACTACAATATTATATTCCTGAATACTCTCCTAAGATCGACCACTTTCAACAATAGTCCTTAAGTGCACTGCACGCATTCGTCAATTAGTCTACTTTTCCCTAATAAATTTACATAGACAATTTTAAAATTTGATAATTTCAATTTGAAATGACTTCTATTTAAAATTACATTCAGCCAAAAATTATTTTCAACCAAAAATTTCACAGAGGAGCTTCGCTCCTGCCGCGCGTTCCGAGACGCACACCATGTTTTATTTTTTATAAATGCACCTAAACAAACGATGTAAATGTATCAAACATTTCTTCCCCCCCCCCCCCCCAAAAAAAAAAAAAAAAATTGTTTGCTCTCCTTAGAATGTTTCAATGCTTCAATTTATTTTCATCATAATGGTAAAAACGGAACCCATATACTCATGGTGTCTGTCCATCCCTCTGTCAGAGCTTTATACGTTTAACCAAGAAAGCTACAATTTGAGATGTTGGCACGATAATTTATTATTTTTGACATTAATTATTTTGCAGGCGCATTTCGGACTTTTGAATTTTAAATTTTATTTCAGATACAAAAAATTTTGAATTTATTTTTAAATTATAGTGTAAAATAATACCTGGAAGATATAGATGGCCCCAGTTGTACCATACCCATGTTAATTTCTCTAGAATCCTCCAGTTTTCTTATTAACGATATCAGAGTTGTCATAGTCATTGGGTATAGATTGTCTTTCGTTGTTATATAGGATCCATTGTAACACTCTTGCAAAAAGTCTGGGATTTTTGCATGAATTTCTCCTAAATCTGTTAAAGCAATATTTCTCACTGTTAAATTGTAATTTCATATTGTTAATTGTAATTATTAATAATTGAAGCGTACGCCCGAGTAAAGTGCATATACAATGTCTTGTTTATATATTTGTTTAAATAGATTTTCTTTCTTGATGAAGTTGGTCTGTAAACAAACAAAGGTTGGCCTTAAGTCTCCACAAAATATATTTATATATTTATTTTGTTAATGCATAGTACATATCTATCTATCTATCTATCTATATATATATATATATATATATATATATATATATATATATATATATATATATATATATATATATATATATATATATATATATATATATATATATATATATCTATATCTATCTATCTATCTATATAGATATATAATATATATATATATAATCGAAATATATATATATATATATATATATATATATATATATATATATATATATATATTTCGATTTATATTCAAAGCATTATCAAAGATAAAGGAACAAAAACACATGAGTTAATAATCTAATATTTATAACATATAATGTTATGCTTATATTCTCTATGTGTTATAAATAATAGATTAATGTATTTGTTTATTTAGTTTTGATAATGCCTTGATAGGCGGAACGTTAACAGAATGAAATAAATATATATTTTTTGAAGACTTAACGCCAACCTTCGTTTGTTTACAAACCACTTATTTCAAGAGAACACTGAACTGGTCTCAAATCAAGCATATGCATCCTCAACCTTATAGATATTTTTAAAATAATTGTTTAGTTAGTTATTATGACTCATGCCCAGGGTTTAACTACAAGGACATATCGCCTACTACCAGAGCGTTCTTTCGTGGACATGGGCCTGCCTGTTTATGTCCAAAAACTAATAAAAATCAAAGATTTTGTTGTACATCTTTATTGACAATTTTAATTTAAAAAAAATATAGTTAGTTATTATGACTCATGCCTAGATTTTAACTACAAGGTCATATCGCCTACTACCAGAGCGCTCTTTCGTCACTCTGCTGGACATGAGTCCGAATCTACTATGGGAGTCCTAAATTTTGCCTACCCTAAATTTTTATTCACTTAAGATAGGGGTCTTTAACGAGTACATGACATTGTACAGGTTAGGGACCATCGCTTAACGTCCTATTACCTCCCAGATAAAATAAACTAAGAGCCTCGGCCGGGTTTCGAACCCACGATCCTGAGCTTAGTAAGCAAGCACGTATACCACTGAGCTACCGGTGCCCTCTAAAACAAATTGTATATATAGAGTACCAATATCGACTTATATCGTCAACATAAGCTTCATCAGTAACGTTCAAGTTTGCTATGTTGTTTAACATTTTTGCAGAGATATTGTGAAACACCTGATAAAAATTAAGAAAACGTATGTACAGTATTTGTTAAGTCGTGGCAGAAGATGGTAGCAATACCGAAAGTACTCCCATATTATATATTATCTGTGAAATAGACAATATTTTTTTAAAAAACATACGTTTTGTTTGTTTTTGCTAGGTTGGCATATTTATAGTATTAAAAGATTACCTGAGACTGTGACTCTTCAACCCGCAAATTAATGTGGAAAAGGAGAAGCTAGATTGAAAAACTTACATAAAATACAAATTTCTGTTTTTTTTTCTTAATATGGGTCATAATATGTACTTAAGTTTTACTAAAACGCACGCTTCAACTGAATTAGTTTATGAAAAAATACTTACTTGCTCCTGAAGATAGAGTGAAACACAAGAATAATATCCACATTGTTGAAAATTTAGTTTGCCCCTGTGAAAATAAGAATATATTTAGTTGAAAGGACATCTAAAAATACAAGAATATATAAATTAAAAAAAAAAATGTCAGTAAATATTATGGTTAATAATACTTCCAAACTAAATAATTCAGAGAATATATTGATAAAAATTGCTATCAGTTATTGGAAGAGAAAAGTAAACAAGGGAAGAATCTTTATCTGGAGTGACTTCATCCATCTTTTTGTATAAATAATTATTTTCCCAGATATACAATGTATGGAGAAAGTTATGTAAATGGTCAGAAATTGGATATTGAGTTTTCTATGAAATTTCATCAGGCTGCTTCTATAAATAAATAAAAAATCGGTGAATCACTCAGGGGCGTAGCCAGGGGGGGGGGGGGGGGCACGCAAAAAAGCGAAAAACGAAAATGCCCTGGTCAAAGCAAAAAACGAAGATAAAAATTAAATAAACTAAAAAAATAGTTTTTATTAAAAATGGATTGCTTGCAAGTTACCAACAAGTCATATTACATTTATTTAAATATACAGTAGAACCTCTTCAAGACGAACCTCGATAACTCGAAAACCTCCAAAACTCGAAAAAAAGTTTTGTTCCTTTCCCTTCAAGTCCCAAAACCTCCATTACTCGAAATATCAACCCTCTATTAGTCGAAATAATCAGCAAGTCCCTACACGCCATTTTGGTACCTACATATTTTCCCTCTATAACTCGAAAAATAAATTGGACCTCTGTATCTCGAACATAGCAATGTTTTATTTTACAACCTTTACAACTCGATTATTTGAAACTTATTACCTCTATAGCTCAAAGAAAAATAAGTTACCGACTTTAAGAATTTTCCAACAATTGTTTCTTAGAAAACAATTTAGGAGTATAAAATAAATAGGATTAACAATTATCTATAGCAAAAAAAAATTACTGACTTTTTTTAATACCTACATATACTACGTATTTTTTATTTTAAGGATGTTTTGAAATAATGTTGATTTATAATAAATATAAATATGATTGTTACCTCTGTAATTTGAATTTTATTTATTTCACCTCTCTAACTCAAAATTACTTAGAATGACTCTTAACCTCTACAAGTCGAATCAAAATCCGCCTAAGTCGAAATCCTTCATATGTCGAAAACTCGACATAACTCGAATTTTTTGGCATCGGGAGATACTGTAATCACAGACACCAAATGTTTTTTTTTTTTTTTTTGCATTACCGAAAAAAATGAAATTCCGGTGAAACATCAACATCGAATTTCTGACTGATTACATAAGTTTCCACATAGCTGGGAAAGTATAATATAAGAGAAATCGACATACTAGGTCGACCAACATAAATCTAATAAATCTATGCTCGCCGTCCTTCGGTTGGGACGTTAAGCGATGGTCCCGAGCCTATTCGATGTCAGGTACTCGTTAAAAACCCCTCCCTACCCTAGGTGAATAAAAATTTAGGGTAGGCAACATTTAGGACTCTCACAGTAGAGTCGGGCTCATGTTCACCAGAGTGACGAAAGAGCGCTCTGGTAGTAGGCGATATGACCTCGTAGTTAAAGCCCGGGCAAGAGTTAAAAAATCTAACCTAACCCCTAACCACAATTACTGCATAGAAAGGATTTTCAGTAATCATACGACTATGAAACTAGTTGTGGTTAAATAAATCTATGTTGGACTGATACATCGTATTACATATTTATGTATTTTATTATTCAAAAAATACCAGATTACTAAAAAGTCAAAATAACAATAGGCCAATAATAATAAAAAAGTTTTCCGTGAAACACTGGCAATGTAAACAATTAAGTTTTCGCTCTCCCTCCAATGCGAATCAAATAAGTAAGGATTATGTATAATTGAGGAAGGTGACGTTTACATCCTGTATCCTTGAGTACTATTTCGATGAGTAATCAAAGTACACATTGGTGATGTTTTAACCTTCTTTCTATTGGCAGTTATTAGAGTTTTTATGTTAAGTCTTCCCCCTAACCCTTCCTTCCCATTGGTTGATTTGGCTGAAAAATAATATGTGTCGTCGTTTGAGGGATATGGATACACATATAAAACTTCGTGTTGCTACATTCCATCTATCGGGAGTTATGTTCACAAACATACAGACAGCATGTTTATTTTTTCATGTTTTGAATTTAGACATCAAAAAACATAAAATTATGTTGAAAACTCCATATTGAATTTTTGACTGATTACATAACCTACTCAATACCTCATATAGTTAGGAAAGTAACTTGAAAAAAAAAAGTGATCTTTATGCTATCTAGTGAGTGTTCCCGCAAACTAGTTAGCTGCACAACAGCGAAAATAACACTAGTTTACTTTTATGTTACAATTATTTATTTACTAATTTATTGACGGTTCTTTCACGAATAAAATAATATTTCTAGTTTTAATTTAAATTATTAATTCGCCCTTAATATTTGAAAGACTAAAAATACTTTAAAATGTACATAAGAGAATGTAATGTTATAAAATACGAGTGCTATAACAAATTAATAATATTGAGGCCCCTACCTGAATTATGTGTTTACTATATTGTAGTATACAATATTATGTATTATACATTTTGAACTCATATAAACTATCAACACGATTTTGAATTGATTAATAAAACTCTGTTCAAAGAAAAGTGTTAACTTTAAAATATAAATATATATATTATAAAATAATTACAAATAATAAATTACCTTCATTTTGTGTTAGAGTGGAACATTTATTCTTGACAATCTGTATTTGTAAGCCGCATAATCCAATATTCACTATAGTATGAGAGAGTAACACTTTCAGAATGTGTGAAATAAGAGTCACACCCCGAATCACAGGTGTATTTAGGATGAGACCAAAGATAACAGCTATAGATAAGATAAAACATTACTTACCCTCTATTTCCCAACTATTTAATAAATTAATCATACTGACTCATACCATATTGTATATATTATTTAAAAATGTATTAATTTTTTTTATTTCTTCAGTACAGGAGACGTTGTGTTATTGGTGAGACATTTGTTGCGTTTTAACCGAATGTTCATCTTTGAATGTGTATGTGAACACGATAAATCTCGATGGAATTAATGTATAGACATAAGATTTTATATGTGTATCCAGAAAACTCTAAGGTCAACACTTATTGAGTTTTAGCCATATCGGGCTTAAGAAAGAGGTATTAGGGCGGAGGCTTAACACAAACTATAATAACTGTCGTTTTAATGAATGTATCGACAACAAATTTTCATATATAAATTCAAAACCCCCATCAAAGAGGGCTCAACTCATAAAACCCAATAACTGCAGATGTGATGAATGTATCGATATGAAATTTAATATTTCAATTCTAAACCTCATGAAAAAAAAAAAAAAAAAAATTAAGGCGTAGTCAAGGTCCACGCCGTAGAATTTCCGTGAAACCATCGGGATAAAATCATTTTTCATTTTCTTTTCGATGCTGCCGTAGCTCTTGCATTTGCTCGGCACTAGACTTTTTAGGTTTTTAAAATTCCTTTTGATGCGAGCTTTCCTCTGATTTGCGTTTTCTATAATTCCGCGCATATTTACGATTCATATGAGACGACATTTTAAATTTTTTTGCAATTTTCAATTTAATACAGATTTTTACATATATTTAGGCAAATATTTTTATTGTTTAACTTTGAGTCCTAGTATTGCTCCTCAAGCTCTTTACAATGACACCCGAATCAACGTCCTATCTAAACGCGTTATCACGCTATACTATTTTCTAATTTTACACAACGCTAATTCGCAACAATCATCCGCCGGCGACCATACTAGCCCGATAACGTCACAGGCAAAACAAACACTGCACAACAAACACGTACAGACATGCTCTATCCATTGTGACCTCAACCGTTGTTATCGCATTATTAGTCTCGTAGTTATTATCGATTGAAATCTGACGTTTTTTTGTAACACAAGAAAGTTTGACCGGCTATCACTGTGCTTAACGAGCGAATAGACGTTTTCACGTCAAAAGGAATCAATTAATTTTCCGCGACATCGCCTAAAGAAAACGGGGGATCGACTCAAAACCTTAATAATTGCCGATATACTACTGAATGTATGAACGTAACATTTTCTGCTTAAATTCAAATTCTCATAAGGCCCCTAAAGCTAAGCAGTTATTAGAGTTTCGAATTGATCCCTCACCCCTGAATCCCTTTTCCTTTCAGCCGATATCGCTGAAATTAGAGAAGTTATGTCCTCATTTTGACATTAAATATGAAATTTCATGTCGATATATTTATTACATCTGCAGTTATTAGGGTTTTTTAATTGAGCTCCCCTTGAATCCCCTAATAGGTGTCCCAATTTTTTTTTTTTTAATATTTAGAATCATGGAAAACATGAAATTCCGTTGAAAACTTCGCATCGAATTTTTGTCCATAACAAACTTTTTCTAAACTTTGTATAGCTGGGAAAATCAAAATAAGATAAAATTAAAGCAATATGCAACCTTTCAGACAACTGTAAAAGATCAGTCTGTGACATTACATCCTGACTTTTCATAGTAATCCTGTGAATTTTTTTTTATTATTATTAAAAAAAATATAAAAAACCAAGATAAAAAATATACAAAATAAACATTAAAAATAATTGATAGGAAGAAAAAAAAAATTACCGACGAGGATGGGATTCGAACCCACGCGTGCAGAGCACATTGGATTAGCAGTCCAACGCCTTAACCACTCGGCCACCTCGTCAAGTTGCTCCTTCTTCTTCACTTTCAAATTCCTTAACCGAAAACAGAAATTTAAAAGTTAAATATAGTCAAATTTAAGCTTTGACAACTATTTCATAACGAAAAATGTTTCTATTTATCTATTTTCTTGACTTATAAAGTTGAAATATTATATTTTTAAAATAAATATATTCACATATTTCTACGTTTGTTTGTTGTGACTCATGTCGGAGCTTCGACTAAAATGTCGTATCGCCTACTACCAGAGCTCTTTCGTCACTCTGGTGGATATGACCCCGACTCTACTGTATCTACTATTTATTCAGCTATGGTAGGGGTTTTTAACGAGTACCTGATATAATAATAATAAAAAAATTATTTACAATTCGTTGTACGCAAAACATTTTGGAATATTTCCTACGGAAATTAATTTTTCATTGAGACGCCATATCTTTTTGTGTATTGATCCTATTTCAAATCTGAGGACTTTTCAACGATTGAAAATGTAATAAGGAACATTTTTGGTAAGAACAATTGTTTCGTTAAGACTATCCATTTTCGGGTAAATCAAGGAAATGTCTCAAAATATGTGTTTCTAATCTACATTTGAGGGAAATTTTGCGCATTAAACTCAAAAACCCGGCTACCTGCGAAAACCCGTATTTCATACAAATATTACATGAAAAGATTTTTGATTAGGCCATAAACATAATGGTGGTATCTTGTAAAATACAGTTAAGCCCTGGTCGCAATTTTCGCTCAATTCAACGCCTGACTCTTCACTCACCCACCTCCTCTGCTTTTCACCCAAATTTAAAACTGAACTGATCGACTTGGAAAATAATAAAAAAGAAGGGGGGAAATGGGCATAAAAAACAGTTCCGAGAATAAATTATTAAAGTAAACAGTCAGAATAAATAGTTAGCAATATGAACACAATGAATTCAAGAGAAACATTAGAGTTCCTGGAATGCACTCGTCTCAATAAAAGGCGCTTGTACCTGGGCAAACAGAAGCAAAAGTGGGAAAATTTGGAAAAAGTGAGAAAAATTTTGATTAATCGTCAGTTTACAAAAAAAAGAAAAGAAATGGCTTAAAAAAAATGAAAATAGGTAGGTATGTACCAACTTTACAGAGTCTATCCTTGAGCTGCTGAAAAAACTCAAAAATATGAATATAAATTTGCGAATAAGGTTCAGTATATGCAAAAATATGTATTTTTAGCGATATATGCAAAAATATGCAAAATAAAAGTAGCTTAAATTGATTCTATATGGGCCAAAACGTTAAGATAATGTTTAAACAGGATGCTGAAGTTAATATAAAAAAATATGTAAATGCATATAAATAACAGCCCTAATTATAATAAATTAAATTAAATAATAATAATTTGAATAAAAACACAAAAGCTTGGGGTTTTTTGTTTGAGTAAAATCTTCAGTTAAAGCAATCTAGAGAAGAAGATACATCATTCTCAATGACCAAAATTTAATTTTTAATTTACAGTGTAAACTCCATTTAACGTCACTCGATTTAACGACAAACTCCCTAAAACATCGAAATTACCTGAACCTGGTTGGTTTACCTTGTTGTCCATACATGTAGCATCACACCCACTCTAAATATGTATTTACCTCGACTGTCGGCATCATACGTAACGAAGATTCTAAGAAATTCGTTCTTGTGTATGTTGTGATTACCTTGCACGGCATGTTGATCCCACAGTATCCCGATATGAATAAAATACATGAGAAAATACAATTAAAATACTGAAACAGCAAAAAACGTCAGACGAAGATAACAGACTATACGCAATAAGCGTTGTTATTTGTATCAATATTAATGTTTGTTGTTATACTTTATTAGTAAATACATATTATAATAGTAAAATACTATTAAATGTAAGAGGGCGCCGGTAGCTCAGTGGTATGCGTGCTTGACTTCTGAGCTCAAGGTCGTGGGTTCGTAGCCCGACCGAGGCCCTTAGTTTATTTTATCTGGGAGGTAAAATAAACTTAAGCACGCCGTCCTTCGGATGGGACGTTAAGCTATGGTCCCGAGACTGTACGATGTCAGGTACTCGTTAAAGACCCCTACCCTAGATGAATAAAAATTTAGGGTAGGCAAAATTTAGGACTCCCACAGTAGAGTCGGGCTCATGTCCACCAGAGTGACGAAAGAGCGCTCTGGTAGTAGGCGATATGACATCGTAGTTAAAGCCCGGGCATGAGTCATAAAACCTAACCTAACCTATTAAATGTAATGTAATATGTATTGATTTTTCTTCCCTTCATTTAACGAGAACTCTCAATAACGCCATAAAATGCGCAGTCCCTTAAGTGTCGCAGTTTACACTGTTTTTTAAAATTATGATTGAGTTGGACCCTGGGGAGTTGGCTGTCTTGCCCGTCCCAAAGGCCGCCACTTGATATCAGATAACTAAGTCAATTAAATACATACATCGACTAGCTAGTTCTGGTCGCAGCCCTGTCGCTGTTTCCGCTGTCTTCAAGTTGTCACGCAGACAGACCCTATACTGCCAAACAAGTGTACGGAAACGGTGACAAGTTTTAAATATTGATATATATTGATTGTCAACAGGGGAATGAACTCACATCATAAATCAAATTTACACAACTTGAATCATAAATTATTACTGATCGTTTAAACTATTCAGTACTGAGATATCTGTCAATCACTGGCGATGTACTTCCCCAACTCGAATTGTTTTTAATAAACTAAGTTTATGCTCTTCCTCTAGATCCTTCTTTTTCGTCTGATTAGGATTATGGATCTACAAATAACATTTTGTGTCAATATATTCAAATTTATCAGGAGTTATCGTGTTCATAGACCATACATACAGTCATTTTGTTCTTACTTCGTGAATCGGTCAATTTCATGTTGACCTTATTCGGGTGGAAGAAAACAAATTTCCTATCTAGGTTAGGTTAGGTTTTATGACTCATGCCCGAGCTTCAACTACATGGTCATATCGCCTACTACCAGAGCGCTCTTTCGTCACTCTGGTGGACATGAGCCCGACTCCTACTGTGGGAGTCCTAAATTTTGCCTACCCAAAATTTTTATTCACCCAGGGGTCTTTAACGAGTACCTGACATCGTACAGGCTCGGGACCATTGTTTAACGTCACATCCGAAGGACGGCGTGCTTAAATTTATTTTACCTCCCAGATAAAATAAACTAAGTGCCTCGGTCCAGTTTCGAACCCACGTCCTTGAGCTCAGAAAACAAGCACGCATACCACTGAGCTACCGGCGCCATCAAATTTCCTATCTATTTATATGTGTTGTGATGTATACAATCACACACATTAAGATTATTAATACATTGTAAAATCATTTATTACTATTTGTATAAAAACAGCTGTTAGGAGTGAAGTAACTTAAATAGTTAATAAATATACAAAAATGGATTGGTCGCATTTTGTTTTAAAACGAAATGTAAGCAACCAATGAATGGAGACCAAAAGACGACTAATAGAATGGAACAGTCTAAGTTGCGTTGTGGAGGTGAGACGGTCTGGGTTGAGATGTGGAAGTGGACAAGTCTAGTAGAGAGAGAAGTGTTTTTAGGTTTAAGGTGTAGTGAACCAGTCTGAGTAAGAGAAAATGTAGAGGAGATGTAGGACTGAAAATAACAGTGAAATAGATGCGCAAAGGTACTTTTATTTATTTATATGTTTATATGCCCGAAATAACATTGAATTAAAGAATGGGCATAATATTTAAAAAGAAAAGAGACTAAAGTAGATGTAGAAATTAGTTTGTAAGATTTTTTAAAATTGTAATTTGATTTTTTTTAATATTGATATTCTGATTTTATTTTAAATAAATGTAGGTTAAGTAAAATAAACCCAAATATTTGTTCTCTTATTCTATGCTATTCATTTTCCCTGTTTGGATTAGATTTACCATTTTTGCAAAATTTAGAAAAACAATACGGTATCTCTTTAGTAAATTTAGAAGAAATCCAAATGAAAAGTTTAATTGAAATTTTTTAAAATACGTGCACAATCTTCAATCAGCTTAAATATTCACAGATATTCTGAACACAATAAATTGGTTTCTAATGAACATATTAGAACGATTTATGGCTCAAATTAAATAAAACCGTTTATATAATCTATTTCTGACAGATAATTGAGAATTTTTGAAATTTATATGCTCTTTTACGACAAAACAAGTAATAAATAATATAATTGCGAGATTGCATCATATGGGTAATACATAAACCTAATATGCAATTATAATACTGAGACAAAGTCAGTAATTGAACTATGAAAAAATATATTTAAATTAATAATATTAATAATAATAGTTATAAAATATGGACATAAAATAGAACAATTTAGGAATTAGTCCTTGAAAGATTAGGCTCAAATGTAGTACCAGTGTTACCCAACAGGTGTCGGGAGTATTCACTCTAACAGTGTTGTCCAACTTAGGGCTGCCATTCAAATTATTTTAATCTAATTATTATTTTCTTTGTGCTATAAAATAAAGCTGAATAATTTATATAACAAACCTCGGGGTCATTCAGCAATTTGTGTTAAATGTTAATTATAAAACGGTATTAACTGAAACAAAATAACTGTGAGGATTATTAAAAATAATTAATGGTAAAATGTAATTTCAAATGTACTTTTTACTTTTCTCAGCTTTACAAATTATAGGGGAAGTTATGTAATTGGTCAGAAATTTTATGTTGAGTTTACACTGAAATTTCATGTTTTCCGATGATTAAAAAAATGACAAGAAAAAGGTTTGTTTGTGTGAACACAATAACTCCAGATGGAATGAATATATCAAAGTTTTAAATGTGTCACCTAATGATTTTCAGCACACTCAACACAGAAATAGAAATAATAATTGTCAACAGGAAATTCTATAAATTTATAATTCCATAGGGACATTATATATCAGCCGAATGGTCAAAGTGTAGTTGGAGACCAGATGAGGGGGTTGCACTCAAAAATCCTAATAACTAGTATTTACTTAAGTACCCAATGTATCAATACAGTATTTATTATAATGATTCAGAAGACTCTAAATAAGTGACCTATTGATTTAAAATAAAATCGGTAAAATGGTTGCAGAGCATAAGAGAAAACTTAGTTTGCTGAGGTAGTATTTTGCCGGTGATTCTCCATAGCTTCAGAAACTATCGGCAATTTCGACTAGTTTCTTATGGAATTTACTTCATTGATATAATTAATTTTTTTTATAGGTTAGTTTGTTCAACCGATGAGTCACCGAATTTTTAAATTATTCTTAAATACATCTTTTTATTTATATATTATTATTATTATTTTTTTTTTTTGGCTTCATACGATGCATATTAGCCATGTCACTGTGTTATTTACGACGTCCATGGCCCAGGGAGTTCTATCTACGAAATAAAACTCATTCTCAGATGGGATTCGAACCCACAAACCGTGGTGAGACCATGCGACCAAAGGCCTACGCTCTAGCCCGCAAGGCCATCATGGCCCCCTAAATAAATCTTAAAATGTTAATTTTTTTTTTTAAAGACAAAGATTAGTGAGAAACTTTTTGTTTAAAGATTTATAAGGAACGATCTCGTCTTTTCTTTCCAAATTGGGAGTATACAAGGGCATTATACAAAACAAACTATAATGTTCCATAAACAATTTCAAATATTTATCTGTATATTGACTTCTTAAAAATAATGATATACGCAAAATAAAATTTGGCAATCAAATTCTTCGAACCAAAATAACAAAATCCAATTTAAAATAAGTTGAATAAATTAAGGAAAACCTATTGTTGAAGTTTGAGACTCATGCCTGGGCTATGAGGTCATATCGCCTATTAACAGAGTCGCTCTGGTTGACATGAACCCGACGATACTGTAAATAGACTAAATTTTGCCTAGACAAGTTTAATTACCTGAGATGGACCTTTAACGAGTACCAGACATAGCAAAGGGACGTCCCATCCGAAGGATGGCGTGCTCAAGGTATTTCTACATCCCAGATGAAAAACCTAAGTTTCGAACCCGCGATCTTGAGCTCAGTATGCAAGCACGCTACTTCTAAGCATCCGGCGCCCTCTTTAACTTTAGAAATAGAACAATTTATATTTGATTGTGTGAAAATATATAAAAAATATATATATATAAATATGATTAAATATTACTTCCCCAGCAGTACGAAGTATAGAAGAAGTTGTGTTATCTGTCAGAAATTCGATGCTGATTTTTCAATGGAATTTCATGTTTTCCGACTTCTTGGTTCCAAAAATAAAAAAATTAAATTCAATCTGTCTGTGTGTCTGTGAACGCAATAACTCCAGCGACACGAAATTTTATATGTGTAATAAGAACAAGGTAGAAGCTTAGAATACTCTCTAATACATTCTGATGTAATGAATGTATCTACACAAAATTTAGTATGAGGATTCAGTAGTCTCTATGAATGTCAAATATTGAGAGAAAACTCAAAAATGCCATCAACTTCAGTTGTAATGAATGTATTGACACAAAATTTCATATGTAAGTTCAAAGCCCTTTAAGAACTATCACCTATCAGTTTTAAGCGGGAATCAGCCAAAGGAGAGGGGGGTATCAGATGGGAGCTCAACTCAAAAATCCTATAAACTTACGTTGTAGTGAATATATCGATTTTTTAAATTTAAATTCAAAACCCCACATAATAATTAATATAAAATATTAATATATAGTCAGTGATTCACCATTTTTTTTCCCCTCCTTCGACGATCCTGATTCCCTTCCGCGGAACTGACGGCCTGTCATTACTTCGCGGAAGGGAGGAAGGGTGGCTGGTAACGCCCCTTCTTCTGTTCTTATTGCCGCTACTGTTGTTCCTTGTCAGCCCTCTCCTGGTGGGCCAACCCACCCATGATGCGCGCTGCAAAATCGCAGCCTTCATCCCACGACTCCTGGGATAGCAGCATAGCGTCCACGTAACTGGTAGCAGTCAGTGGGGCGCCCATGCTGCACTCCAGATTTATCCTTCCCTCCTCAAATCTGGGGCATTTGAGGAGGACATGCTCCGCCGTCTCCGTCTCACCAAGGCACCCCGATTTTGTGGAGGTACCCCCGGAACCCACCGTGTCCCGTGAGTACCTGGTACGGTGGTAATTCACCTCCCCATGCGTCCTGGTGAGCCAAGGTTCGACTCGAGGGATGAGCCGATGGGTCCACTGTCCCTTAGTGGACTTGTCCCATTCTTCCTGCCACTCCCTAATTGTCCTGGACCTCTCTGGCTCTGCTGGACCAGGGCTGGCCTCCGCGTCCTGATAGAAGACCCGGTTTCCCCTGAAGTCGAAGCGCTGCACCACCTCTTATTCACCATTTATGGTATCATAAAACATGAAATTCTATGTATGTAATGTAACTTAGCTTGTCTACCGCAATGCCGCCTCCCAAATTTCGCTGCCTCTGGCATCCTCTCAGTTCGTGTCAGCCCTACTCATGATTACGTGAACTATTTTGTTAACATGAACGATGTTGTAATACGAAATATCTGCGTTGAAGCACAACTAAATGTTGTCTCTTTGTGTAATTGATCTCCAAGTTCCATCTCTGGCTTGAAGATAACGTGAAGGAATGTCCAAGACAAGCAGATAAGGACGGTAGATTTCTTCTGTCTTTCTGATGTAACCAGAGGCAGGTCTACCATGCGGTTTAAAGCCCCAAAGGCAATGGGCCATGCTTACGAGCCAGGATCATTTTACACAGGCGTTTACCTTATTAATGATGGAACGTACAACGTCCTTCGAGTGTGTAGAGGTTTTTCTGTCCTTCAGACAGGACTGCCAATACTACCAATGAAAAGTTCAGCAATTATAAGTTAACGCAAAAAAAAAATTTTTTTTAATTAAAAAATTTTAACTGTAACATTATTTATTTACCTATGTCCTAAAAATGTTGGATTTTGCTAGTTTTTAAGAGTGCGTTAACCT
This sequence comes from Aradus depressus, assembly GCA_963662175.1. Taxonomy (NCBI): domain Eukaryota; kingdom Metazoa; phylum Arthropoda; class Insecta; order Hemiptera; family Aradidae; genus Aradus; species Aradus depressus. The sequence goes on along the minus strand of OY759224.1, from coordinate 15,350,203 downwards.
CGAATAATGCACTGTGCATTAATTAAAATTATGAAAATATTATATAATCAATTATTATTAGTATAAATGTGAACTAACTTAATTAGTGAATAAATATACAAAGATGGACTAGTCGCATTTTGTTTTAAAACGAAATGTGAACAACCAATGAATGGAGAACGAAAGACGACGATCAGCTGTTTTAAATAGGGTTATGGTGTGGTGAACCATGCAGGAGTAAAAATAACAGTGAAGTATATTTAAAACAGGTACTTTTATTTATTTATATGTTTATATGCCCAAAATAACATTGAATTAAAGAATGGCCACAATATTTAAAAGGAAAAGAGACTAAAATTGATGTAGAAATTAGTTTGTATGATTTATTGTAATTAATTGAATTTTTTTACTTGATATTGATATTTTGATTTGATTTATAATTTAGGTTTAAGTAAATAAACCCAATATTTGTGCTCTTATTCTATGCTATTAATTTTCCCTGCGTACCCAGTATAATAATTTATACCTTAATTTATAAATTTTTGCAAATGTAGAAAAACAATATGGCATCTCATAATTATATTTGAAAGAAATCCAAATGAATTAATTATTAATTGAAATTTTTTAAAATACGTGCACTTTATATTATATATGTCTTAAACTTTCGATATTTTTTAGGGCCTTTTTCGGAAATTACTGTAGAAATCAAAATTTTTTTGAATACCAGCTATAATTTCTACAGGAAATGTGGTAATTTTATTTAATTTTATTATTTGTTTATTTATTATTAATTTTATCAATTTAATTATTATTTATTTTTTATTTTATTTTAGGAAGATTTAAGAATGAAGAACGTTTCTGAAGGAACTTAATATTTTTCAACCAGCTGAAGAATTTTTCCCACATTTTTTTTTGTAGGTCACAGAAATTAATTCATTTCTCACATTAAAAATGGATCAGTTAGTTTTAGGTAGAGGTCGATATCCTTTTGAGGATTTGCAGCCCTCAGTTCGTCGTTTTGAAAAAAAAAAAAAAAAAATTGTGGACAATGTACTCCTCCATCGAATTATTCAATAAAAGTTTCCGCTCTCGGTCTGAAACCTATAGGTGTCTTAGAGTCTTCTGAACCCTCATGTTAAATTTTGTATTGATATATTTTTTGTTTAATTGACAGTAATTAAGATTTTAAATTGGCTGAGCCCCCTCCTCTTATTCCTATTCCCTTCATCAGGACAACACATGTCAATTTTCACTCAAATCGACCAAAGAGAAGAAGCTTAGGGGAGAGGTTTAACTAAAATCTAATAACTACCGTTGTAATGAATATATCGACACCAAATTTAGTTTAAATTAACGGTCGATTGGTTTTGGAAGGGGAGAGCGAAAAGTTCATTGAATAATTCGTTCTGGGGAAGTACGTTGGCGGTGATTCACCGACAATTTTTTTTTTTTCGGAATATGGAGTTCGGAAAACATGAAAACGCCACATTTTGGCCGATTAAATAACTACCCCTATACTTCATATAGATGGAGAAGTAAAACATCGACCACTATCATATGGAGATTCGAACCGCTGTGCAGCAATTTGTATTTTTATTTCATTTAATTTATTGCAGGCTTCAGATACAATGTTGCAAAACTGTGCATAAATGTAAATAACGCCCCATAAATATACTTCGTACAGAATATCGACCCCTTTTTACATTATTTGTCCATCATATACATATCTTTATAGTACTTAGAATGTATACCCAATACTATAAACTACAAATTAGATCCCCCACGTTCCTATACAATAAGTGCTCCATTCCTCCATATACAACCAACATAGAAAACCTATCTCCGCTCTATACCACTTAAGTATCCCCTAACGTATATTTAGTGTCATTTTAAAGCTAACATTATGTGTGAATAACTTATATTTATACAAATATATTATTTATTACTTTCTTTTATCTATAGTATGAGTAAGTATTGTAATCGTGCGAAAATCCGAGATCGAGGTTTTAATGAATTTTCAAGGTCTCTAAGGTTTTGACAATTTTTGCAATGTCTGTCGCTCTACCGCAAAAATAGCTATGAACTTGAAATTTGGAATGAAGAAGTCACATGTGCTAACTTAGATTTGATTAGATTTTAGCCGAAATCGGAATAAAATTTAGGACACTTTACTTCAGGGCTCAAGTACAATTTACAAGATACCGCTTATGTTTATCACCTAATTAAAAATATTTTTGAGTAATAGTTGTAGAGAAACTTAAAATACATATTTTATATGAAATACGATTTTTTGTAGGTTTTCCGGTTTTTGAGATACCTGCCAAAAACCATTTAAAAATATAGTTTTGACACATATTTTACACATTTTGTTCATTTAGTAGAAAACGGTTAGTCCTATCGAAAAATTAGTTGTAACCAAAAATGTTCCTTATTAAATTTTCAATTTTTAATAATTCTTTAATTTGAGATAAAATTAATAGGACAAAAGTTATAGGGTCTAAGACAATTAAAAATATATTTCTGTAGGAAATATTTCAAAATAAAGTTTAAACGGTATCCGTAGCAACTAATTATAAAATATTTTTTCATTAGTGGTAGCCGAGGCCCTTAATTTTTTATCTGGGAGACAAAATAAACTTAAGCATGCCGTCCTTCGGATGGGACGTTAAGCGATGGTCCCGAGTCTGTACAATGTCAGGTACTCGTTAAAGACCCCTGCCCCAAGTGAATAAAAATTTAGGACTCCCACAGTAGAGTCGGGCTCATGTCCACCAGAGTGACGAAAGAGCGCTCTGGTAGTAGGCGATATGACCTCGTAGTTAAAGCCCGGGCATGAGTCATAAAATCAAAACCTATTAGTGGTAGTTTTTATGAAAAATCATTAATGAGGAGAGAGAGAGATGTAATCGTCGTTGGTATAAAAAAGTCCTGTATTGGCCACGTCACATTATTTTTCCAAGTAAGTGCCGGTTCCTTTATTCTTTGTAAAATATGTTATATCTTCTGTCTTTACAGATTGTAAGGCGCGTAATATTCGTCACCATCCTGTATTCACGGATGGCTGTGGCATAGTTATGGGTTGCTATTTGATTAGATGAGTTAACGTGCTTGCTTATTTTAGTTTTTTATCGGGAAGCTGAAAAAACCTTGCGCACGCCGTCCTTCGGATGGGACGTTAAGCTATGGTTCTGCGCTTATGCAATGACAGATACTTTTTAAAAACTTCAAGCCTAAGTGAATAAAAATGTAGGATGGGCAAAATTTAGGAATAATAATAGTAGATTTGGGATCAAGTCCGAAAGAGCGTAGTGGTAGTATATATATGTCCTCTTAGTTCAAGCCCGGGCATGAGGGACAATAACTAACTATAAATCAGGTTAGAGACAGTTAGTGATAGGTAGATACGTATAGAAGAAGGTGTTACTGGATCAGTTACTTTGGGGAACAATCAATAGATTGAGAGAAGCCGCCTCCACTGTTGCCAAGCAGCATCCGGCCCCCCTCCACATCTGGGGGCGGCACAAGTCTGTAGGGCTGACCTTGAAGATGAGGGTGGTCAAGGCATACTGTATTCTCTGATCTGAAAACATTAGCAAATAAAGAAACGAGCAATAGAAAACTTACGATTAGAGAGGTCATATTGCCTACTACCAGAGCGCTCTTCTGTGGAAGTTCTAAATTTTGCCTAATTAGGTTTTTTTACGTAGGATAGAGGTCTTTCAGGCTCGAGAGGCTTAACGTTTCATCTGAAGAACGCCGTCCTCAAAGTTTTTTTTATCGGGAAAGTCGGCATCGATCGGGTTTCAAACCCATGATCTTGAACTCTCAGTAGGCAAGCACGCTGCTTAATATTTATGGTTACATCATCATCGTGTTTTGACTTTAAATATGAAATTTCATATCGATACATTCATTCGCTCCCCTTCCAAAAACTGCGATAATATTTAACAGACTTTCATTGGGGCTCCTAAATCCTCATACTGAATTTTGTGTCCATAAATTATCATTTTGTAGGTTTTCCGGTTTTTGATATACCTGCCAAAAACCATTTAAAAATGTAGTTTTGACACACATATTTTACACATTTTGTTCATTTAGTAGAAAACGGTTAGTCCTATCGAAAAATTAGTTGTAACCAAAAATGTTCATTATTAAATTTCTAATTTTTAATAATTCTTAAATTTGAGATAAAATTAATAGGACAAAAGTTATAGGGTCTCAGACAATGAAAAATATATTTCTGTAGGAAATATTTCAAAATAATGTTTAAATGGTATCCGTAGCAACTAATTATAAAATATTTTTTTATTAGTGGTAGCCGAAGCCCTTAGTTTTTATCTGGGAGGTAAAATAAACTCAAGCACGCCGTCCTTCGGCTGGGACGTTAAGCGATGGTCCCGAGCCTGTACGATGTCAGGTACTCGTTAAAGACCCCCGCCCTAGGTGAATAAAAATTTAGGGTAGGCAAAATTTAGGACTCCCACAGTAGAGTCGGGCTCATGTCCACCAGAGTTACGAGCGCTCTGGTAGTAGGCGATATGACCTCGTAGTTAAAGCCCGGGCATGAGTCATAAAACCTAACCTAACCTACAAGTAGTTTTCTTAAATGTCAATATTTTGGCTGTGATAATAAATTTTTTAATTTTCTTAAAAGCTACTAATATTACATGTTTATTTAATATAACTAGAGTCCTATAGAAGAAATCTAACGTACAGTACCTCAAGAATTGGTAGGAATAAGAGCGAAAATATTGAATAACATTGAATGTTCGTACAAGAATAGTGTCTTTTAAAAATGTACATGAGAACGGCCTTTCCACATGTTTTTTTGACCCCACTGCACGCTGCTATACCCCATACATAGTCTCCCATCATAACACAGTCCCAACGTCCCTGATACCTTGATAAATTTTTTATCAGTTGCATGTTAAAAGACAACCGTTAAAATATCGAAAAAAAATTGACATCTGTAAAAAAAATGAATGGCATATTCGCGTTCAGCACATTACTTTTATACACTAAACACAAAGAAATAAACATAAATAATTTCTTGTTAAGTAGTGTTATCATGAAAATCTACCTTAGTAACAATCGATATAATGTTAGTTGGGTGATGAAGAGTTCAGAGGGAGAGAAAAAACTTAGTACTTTATTTAATACTGGGGAAGTACACATCCAGTGATTCACCGACGAAATTTGTTTTTTTTTTTCAATTAGACAATTTAGGGTAGGTGATCTGGGATGAGAAGATGGAAGGAGAGGAAATTGGTTCGTCCGAGTAATTGAGCGAGTAACTGGAGCTTCTCGTAATTAGAGCGAGCACGAGTAACGAGGTCGGAGTGGCATCGGGACAAGGGATTAGGGATTAGCGACCAAGGTTCCACAACCAAATCCTACCTCAACGTAGGAAATCCTATCTCCAATTTCATTTTCATTTTCATTTTCATTTCTCATACTATTTTATTTTTTAATTTTCCTCTTTTCTACAGAAATCCTTGTTTTCCGTAACCCCATCCTTTCTTCTAAGGTAAAAGATTTTTTAATTCAAGAAAAAAACTGAAGTTTTATACTAAATTTTGTTATATATAATAAAAGTTTAATTAAAAAAATTAAAAACACCGGACACAATGACAGCTACATAGGCCGATGACACCGCCATCTTAGCTGCTGCTGAACTTCACATACACGCCTCATTTACACTACAACACCATCTCACACAAATTGAAAACTGGTGCAACACATGGAAAATAAAACTTGTTACAGAAAAATCACAGCATATCACATTTACACTTCGACGAGAAACATGCCCCCCCGTTTTCATCCAGCCCCTCCCTCAAACTAATACTGTACGATACCTAGGACTGACATTAGACCTAACACTCGTCTCACACGAAACACGCTGAACCGTCGACTCAAAATACTCCACGGACTTCTAAATAGACGATCAAAATTAGACATGACACAAAAACGGAACTGTTACACTTACTTAGACCATTATGGACATATGGATCACAGATATACGGTTCAGCAAAAACATCCAACATCAAACGAATTCAGGCGTTTCAGTCAAAAACCCTCAGACTGATAACACAGTGCCCCCCAAACATAAACAACAGAACACTTCATAACGATTTTATGATACACACAGTACCCAACACAATTCAAACTATTTACATACGTTTTTTTAGAAAACTTTACACACATACAAACCCAGAAATACGTACTTTGTCTTCACAACACTTATCACAAAACCCCCCACGAAGGTTGAAGAGAAGATTTTCTGAAGATTGTCTTCCAATTCCTTTTTATTAATTTTTTTATTTTATTTTTTATTTATTTTTTTCCTGTTCTTGTCCTAATAATTAAGATTAATTTTGTCCCGAGGACCTACCACTGGGTGGCCTTCCTCTCACATGCCATTCACGCCAACATCTCAATACCTACCCTCATAGATGCTGGTTATTGTATCTTTATAAATAAATAAAAGACAAAAAAAAAAAAAAACTGGACACATTTTTTTTTACTGAAACCTTGGTGTTGAGAGCTTCTTTTGGGGGCTTAAACATTTGGGCTCAAACTCCAAGTCTCTAGCTGTAATAGAGGCCGAGATCTCTACACAGGCTCTGATGAAACCTTTGGAAACGGCATACCCGATTTTCACCAAACATGGCTAAGAACCATCTCGCAAATACCAGCTTTTGAAACAAAAAAAAAACGCTTTGAAATCGCTTCTTGGAGCTACGATGCCACAGACAGACACATACAAAGGCTTCAAAATTATAACACCCCTCCTTTTGCGTCGGGGGTTAAAAATAATAATATAGTATTGTATGAACGTCCCACGGCTTCTGTATCTATGTACTAAGTTTCATCGTCAAGAATCGACTTTACTCTCCTAAGACACGCAAAATTCTCATTTAGTTGTTTATTTTCAGCAAGGGGAGTATCAGAAGAAAAACAGGAAAAACGAACAATGCTAATTAACTTTTCATTTAAAAAAAGCTTTTCTTGACAAGTGAAAAAGTAAATAAAAACTAAAAGTTAAACTTTTATATTGTCGAGTTCCGCAAAAATATATAGAATAAGTGTACCGGTTTCGGATTACGCCATCGTCAGCACAAAGTTCTAAAGTGACTTGAGTTTGTTACAATTGTTAAGGCCGAAAGTTAAATAAACTTTATAAAGACAATGGGGTATATGTGGAGGGGGTGACGCCATTAGTTAAGTGTATGTACTTTGTATAGTGGCCAGTAGAGGTCACTGCGACCATAGTTGTTTAGTTAACCTGACCAGTCTGGCTGTCTGAATAGAAGTGCCCTCAGCCCTTTGCTGCACATCTCATCACCACCTCGACCAGTATCTGCTCTCAGCCCTTGCTGAAAGTATTGGTCATAGAAGCCCTAGAAGACGGACCCTCAGCCCAGCCGCACTGTGACGAGACAACACCTTGGCGTCTTCACTTCACGACCGCCCACATTCTTAGTATAATTTATTTTATCATTTCTTTAGATTTAATTTCTTTGTTTTGTTTCCATTAATTTAGTATTTTTTTTTTCCATTATTATAATTTTTTAAATAACCTATATACAGTCCACTTATTTTATTTCAATTTACCTACTATCATTTAAATTATTTAGGTTTGGTTTTATTACTCATGCCCGGGCTTTAACTACGAGGTCATATCGCCTACTACCAGAGCGCTCTTTCGTCACTCTGGTGGACATGAGCCCGACTCTACTATGGGAGTCCTAAATTTTGCCTACCCTAAATTTTTATTCACCTAGGGCAGGGGTCTTTAACGAGTACCTAACATCGTACAAGCTCGGGACCATCGCTTAACGTCCCATCCGAAGGACGGCGTGCTTAAGTTTATTTTACCTCCCAGATAAAATAAACTAAGGGCCTCAGTCGGGTTACGAACCCGCGTAATAATTTAAATTATTTGCAGCAGGTATTAACAACAATATATACAATTCTTAGATTATCTCATATTGTTTAATCTCATTTGCCTTTTTACTGACTTTTCATTTAAAAATAATCATTATCGAATATAAGATTTTACCAATTGTACTCGTAAAATACAATCGACCTGTGACTTTTAATAAAGTGGCTCTCAGGTACATCAAAGAAATATGGAGACGTCAGCCAATCATTTAAAAATATATGAAGAAAATGTTAAAAGGACCATAAAATTTAATATTCTCACTTTTTTATACGAATTGTATGAAAAAAATGTATATAAGCAGACCTTTGTGGAGATATTCTCCATTGAAGATGTTGAACAACAATAAATGAATACAAATTTGTTTCTAACAAGGAAAATTTGATAACTGTGTGACTACAATATAATATTAATAATATTTATTTCTGAAGAACGCCGGTAGCTCAGGGGTGCTTGACTTCTGAGCTCAAAATCGCGGGTTCATAATCCGACCGAAGCCCTTCATCATCATCATAGGCGCTACAGCTAGGGATGGGGTATAGTCAATAGTCCAATACTATCGATAGTGTCGATAATTTAGTAAGTTGCCGCTTTTCATGCAAAATACTTTCCAATTCCAATATTATATAATATGATTATTTTATTTTTATTTTTTCATGTACACCGAATTTAAATTATTCTATGTTATGGAGTATGAAAGGGGAATAAAAATATCAATCGATTAAGTAATCGTTCTTTCAAATCGAACTTTTATTTTAAGGAAATAACATTTTCTCTCGAAAATATTCGCATTAAGTATAACATTTGGCAAGAATATTAACACATTAATTAAAGTTCAAAAACACTTATTGTAGATAATCAAGAAACAATGAAGTAGGTACAATGGCATTAGATTCAACAATTTTGTTTCAATCAACAACGTTTATAAAACAATATCAAAAAATTAATAAACAATTGAAGAAAAATACTTTTGTAAAACTTTATGGAACAGTAGACAGTGATTCAGCTTCTGCAGTGGTTGTTTGGTCTTGTGTGAAGGTTTTTAAGTTTCTTGGTGGCGTCTCAAGAGGTGATAACTTAAAATATGTCCGATTTTGGCTCCATACTGAAATGAACACGCTACGCTTCACATTTCCAAGTTCCAAATCCAACACACTAACTGGAACTTAGAAATAGAGTTAAATAGAAAGGAAACTGGAAAGAAGAAAAATAATAAGAGGAAGGAGTTTCTTGTAAGAAGGTCCGTCATAGAATCATAATAATCCTCATGGAGTTGGCTGTTATCTTTCTGCTTTAGGCCTCTATGCTAGGAATTGGATTGGTTTTGTGTTCACAAGTGACAAGCGATCATTGAAAATATTCAAAAAACAATCTGTTTCCGATTAAAGTTGATTAACATGGGTTGAAAAGTTACGCAACTTTTTAAAATATATATGAAACAACAACACACTTTATTTGGACCAGAACATCTTGGTTCTTCACACAAAGTATAAAATGGAAAATATAAAATGAAATTAATTAATAATAATGTCTTGGTATAATCTTGGTTTGAGCCTTCTGTGGAGAGTAGGCTGGCCAAGATTTTAGTGGGCTGCTCCAGAACACAGGCCTAGTCTTCCGTGGTAGTTATCTACTAAGGACCTTAAATAGACTGCGACCCGAGGAATTCCCAGTTCCTCATGGAGTTGGCTGTTTCGGATAAACCATGGTGCATTCAGAGACACACGAAGAATTTTGTTCTGAAATGTTTGTAGTCGTGTTGTGAGTGAAGGACTGGCGCCATGCCATATTGGACAGGCGTCTGTTAACAATGGGAGAAGTAACGCTTTGTACAGGAGCAGTGTGCAAGAGTGTTTGAGGGGTGTGTTGCGGTTAATGAGTGGATAGAGATGTTCTAAACGGGTGTATGCTTGTGTAAGTTTTGTGTTGATGTGAAGTTTCCAAGTGAGCCGTGTGTCTAAGAATACACCAAGGTACCGGACAGCCTGATCTTTAGGGTTCCATGGAATGGGAAGTCCGTCAACCCGCAGCCTGCTCTGGTCCTCTGTAAAAAATCGGCGAAGGGCAAAAATCTTCGCTTCTGTTTTACTGGCGTTCAACTGAAGCTTCCATCGAGCGAACCAGCTGGAGACGTGATATATGAAAAATTCGATAAACTTCTTTTTTTATAGTTTTAATTTTTATAAATAAAATTGAATGTAAAATATCCTAAATAACTTTCTTCAAAACTTGCCTTTAATGGCACAAGCGTCTTGTGCAGCAGCACCTTCGTGTCCCTGGAGAGTAGCCGGAATTTAAATTGTGAGACCGAAGCCCTTAGGTTTTTTATTTGGGACGTTAAGCAATGGTCCCGAGCCTGTACAATGTCAGGCAATCGTTAAAGTTACCCTAGGTCAATATGAATTTAGGGACGGCAAAATTTAGGGCCGGAATAAAAACAGCTGTATTCCTTTAGATGTTGCAATTCCTCTCATCGCAGCTTATCAAGGATATATATTTATAAGAAGATATATTTTAATTAGATATAATTTTGTGGGCCCATGACAAGATGGAGGCGGCACTGCTCTCTAGTGACGTGACAGATATGACTCAAGTGACACCCACTCTACTCATTATATTACTCACCTGTTGCTCCTCAACTGGCCAGCATCCCATACCTAATTCATCATATATTGCCTCATTTGTCATATATTCCCTGAATATATTTTCCGGTGCCTAGTTCATGTCTACGTGTACTTGAAAAATAAGGGTTCACATTATCTGCCCATATCAGGACTTTCTCATATAAACCATTTTTGTACAGATTACTTCCCACATTCAAATTTTATACTGGCAATAATGTGTTATGAAAGTAATGTATTTTGCCGTTTTCTTTGTTCCATTGTATATTGTATTCTAAGTGTGACTTAATTACATCCAGTAATGCCAGTATGAAACGAATTTGAGATGGAAAGTAGTTTTTTTTAGACGTTTCCACGATTCACGCAAAAACGGTCAGTCCTATCGAAAAAATGGCGCCTACCAAAATTGTTCCTTATTAAATGTTTAACTACAAAATTCTCGTAGATTTGAAATAGGACCAATAGGAACAGAGTTAGAGTGCATAGAAAATAAACAATAAATGGATAAAAATAAAATATTTATATGATGCGGGCATAACAGGACATTCTTATACAAAGCAACTTTTGTACAGAAGACTACCACCCCTCTCCCATATACATATATATATTTTTTTTATTGGAAGGACTAAGAACACTAGCTCTTGATGATGTTTCTATCCCATGGAATCTTAAGGACCAGGGAGTGAAGTATCTAGGGATAACCTTGGATACGAGGGCCACCTGGAAACTACACATTAACACCAAACTAAAACAAGCACACAGTAGACCAACCAACTCTACCCTCTCATTAACAGACATATTGTTTTAAAATTTAATTCAAAACGGACAGATTTTAGAAGAAGTAAGAATTGGGTAGACAAATAAAGGGTTGATGCTTTAAGAGAGTATAGCAATAGCTTGTTAGATGCTCTTTTTGGTTAATTAGTCACTTGTTGATTGATCAGCAGTTTGAGGACGTTGATTAGTCGCGCTTTGAGCTTGCGATTAGTCACTCTTTGACTTTTATAACGTGTTTTAGTCTATAGGTAACTGAATGAGGTCTTGTTCCATAAGAAAAATGAAAAATTCACTTAATCTAACGGTGTTTAATAGTTTTTTTTTTTTTAACAGCCGTTAGAGTAGCCAAAGAAAACTATATTTTTTTCAAAATATATAAACTGTGAACATGGATGAAATTTTTTATTAATTTTTTACATTAACATCTTTTCACAGATAATTTATGTACCTATTACGTGTAAAATTTTAAATTAGATATGTATTGGCTGTTCGCGATTCGCGAATGAGTCGTTAGTAAAATGGAGATAAAAAGTCGTGAATCACCGGCAATGTATTTTCCCATTATGAATTAATCAATTATTTTGTTTTCTCTCCAAAACCTATCGACCCTTTGAGCTAAAAATCGATAGTTGGCATATATAGAGGCTTCTGAAACATCATATTAAACATTGTGTCTTTAACATACATGGGTAATTATTAGTTTTTATTCGGGTCCCTCCTCTGATCCCCTCTTCCCTTGGGACGATTTCGCGGAAAATTAATAGGTGCTGTCCTTACGATATTTTGAATTTAAATAAAATTTTGTGTCAATACATTTATTAAAATACAGAAAAATTACAAAGTAAAAGTGTTGTGGACAGCAAGACGGGACTCAACAGACTGAGCGTTATATTGTTTCAAGAAGTGCTGATGCTGAGTCTATGGTTTTTGTTGTGAAGTGTCACTTGGCCTAGTCGTCCACTGGGACCGGAAAGTTGCGAACCGCGAAGCAACGAAATCGGGCGAAGCCGTTCGTGCGAATGCCGATCGTCCATTGATCCACTCAGTACGTCCGAATGCGTAGATGGGATGGCTCTTCGGGACGGTTTTTCCGATGATTCTGACGACGAATTTTTAGCGTTGGAATTATCACTTTTGATTTATCGACGAAGGCGATATAGACGGGAAATGTGGGAGAATCCCATTTTCGAAAAAAGAGAAGAGTTTGGCGAATTTTCTCATTTGTGGCGTGACCTGCAAATTGATGATAATCACCCCTTCTCCTATTTTCGAATGGAAAAGGACACTTTTCAATACATTCTTGACAACATCTACTCAAGACTCGAAAAATTCAGTAATTTTCGTGTGGCGATTTCACCACAAGAACGGCTGGCTGTTACATAAGGTAAGTGGAAAGAAAGAAAAAATCACTGTACTTTTTTTTTACACAAACTGTATTTTTTTATACTTTCAAACTAAACTAAGGTACATAATAACGATACAAACGAATAACTAGACAAACGTAGTACAAAAAATGTAAGTAATTTTTTATTGATTTACAAAGAAGGTTCCACTAGGATCTAATTCGCGAAAATAGGACGATGCGTTGTACTGACCCCCGGAGGAATCATCAGAAGAATTATTTGGTGTACAATGTGAGGATGTATTGCTCTTTCGCACCTGTTCGTCCATAAAATCCCAGCAGAATGGGATCGCTTCGCACTTCGCACCTGTTCGGCCGAAAACTGACGAACGATACGGGTCTCGTGGACGCGGTCCCCCACCTTGTCACATGTTTGGATCGTTCGTGCATTTTCGGCCGAATTCTGACGAACTGATTTCGCTACTTTTCGCAACTTTCCGGACCCAGTGGACGACTGGCCTTAACTATATGTTAACCCCCCCCCCCCCCCCCCCCCCCCTCCCAATCTCTACTTTCCTTTTGGCAGATTTGGCTGAAAATCAATGGGTGTCGTCCTTATGGGATTTTGGATTCACAGATAAGATTTTGTGTCACATATAAAAATACATTCATTTTTCGGGATTAATCGTGTTCATCGACACACAGACATATATTGTTTTTATTTTTTTCATATTTTAAATCAAAAAATCAGTTCACATCGTCTTCACCCTTCATCGAAAAAATACCTGCCCTCCAGTGTACCTTAATAAAAAACGAAGTCCGCTATCTAGGCCTGATACTCAACAAACGACTAACTTGGAATCCTCACACGAGACTGAAAAGACAAGAAATGAACAGACGTTATAAACTTCTACTAAGACTACTAGACAAAAGATCCAAACTAACTTTGACAACAAAACGACTTATATACAATGCAATACTCAAACCTATGGACATACGGACTTGAACTCTGGGGTTCTGCTAAGGCTTCCAATCTCCAGCGCATCCAATCCCTTCAATCCAAAATCCTTCGTACAATAGCCAATGCTCCTTACTACGTCTCCAACAAAACCCTTCACACTGACCTTTCATCACTGAAGTCGCTAAATCCAAATATAAAAAATTATTTTCCCTTCATAGTTCCCACAATAATCCTCTTGTCCGTGCCCTCCATTCTGCCATACTTCCCCAACGACGGCATAAGCGTCAATGGCCTAGATACCTCCTGAGCAGAAGCAGTGACAGTGAAAGTGATTAGCTATAAACGAGAGAAAAACAGTGAATAGGGAGTGTCACCACTGGGTGATTTCTCCCCTCATGACATTTTGACATTGCCATTATCTCTGTATTAGCATATTTGCTTGTTGTATATATTTTTATACATTTGTAAATATCTCTTTGTAAAAAAATATATATACCTATATATTTTAAATAAAGAGGTCGGAAAACATGAAATTCCGTTGAAAATTCAGGATCGAATTTCTGACAGATTACATAACTTCCCCATTACTTCGTACAGCGAGAAAATAGAAAATTGTGTATGTCCAGTTAGTACACAATGTACAAAAGAATGAAATTTCAGTAGCAACACTTTTTATGTAAAATAATTTATTTGTTTAATTCATTTTTATGAACATTTGATGCAATCGGCAATGCTAACTAAAATATGATACATTTCAAATGATATACATGTGTATATGATACTTCGTGTGGCATTAGTAACATAACACGACAACGAAGTATAGACGCCGTCAGAGCTACAGCCAGCCATGAACTTACCTAACTCCTCCACAACTTAGCTTGTGTGCGCACTGGCTTTGATACGCATGATGTATATCCGTTTGCTTTTTCGTCACAGTTTCATAAGATTACTACAATAATTTTTTTTTTTTGTTGTTTGTACGATATAAATATGGAATATATTTATTGGAAATATGATTTTAGAATTAATTGTTTTGGAAAAGTTTATTTATCAAGATAGGCAGACATGTTCAGGTTATCTAATGTCCCTCTTCAGTGATACAATTCAAATTTTGAAAACCTTGGAACCGACCTCCAAAAAAAAATCTATTAAAAACTCATCAAACTTCAGAATTTGGCCTGAACCCAATATACAAACAAACGTTCATTCTAGTCTAGGAAGTAACAAACGGTTGCCAAATTCCTTCTTATAATTTAAAACCTACTAACTCAAAATAGTTGTTACTTTTTTGACATAAGTTTTGCAATGACAAAATGGAATTGTGTAGCTGCACCGAGGTCCCTTAATAATAATAATAATAATTTTATTTCCGTTAAACCATAACATGGTAGTAGGATACATCATAAGAATATTTACATTAAGATAGCTTATAATTTAGTTACTTAAACAGATATTAACTCTTAGAGTCTGACACTCATGGATTAGAGTTAACAATACTAATAAAAAATAGTAATAAATTAATAAATAAATACTTGAAAATATGAGTACAAAAATAATAATATTATACAGTAGATGAAGTATATAATAAATATAGTAGATACTATTAATTAAAGTAAAAAGAACTTAATTAATAAATACTTGAAAATATCAGTACAAATATAATAACATTATACAGTAGATGAAGTATATAATAAATATAGTAGATACTATTAATTAAAGTAAAAAGAACTTAATTAATAAATACTTGAAAATATGAGTACAAAAATAATAATATTATACAGTAGATGAAGTATATAATAAATATAGTAGATACTATTAATTAAAGTAAAAAGAACTTAATTAATAAATACTTGAAAATATGAGTACAAATATAATAACATTATACAGTAGATGAAGTATATAATAAATATAGTAGATACTATTAATTAAAGTAAAAAGAACTTAATTAATAAATACTTGAAAATATCAGTACAAATATAATAACATTATACAGTAGATGAAGTATATAATAAATATAGTAGATACTATTAATTAAAGTAAAAAGAACTTAATTAATAAATACTTGAAAATATCAGTACAAATATAATAACATTATACAGTAGATGAAGTATATAATAAATATAGTAGATACTATTAATTAAAGTAAAAAGAACTTAATTAATAAATACTTGAAAATATGAGTACAAATATAATAACATTATACAGTAGATGAAGTATATAATAAATATAGTAGATACTATTAATTAAAGTAAAAAGAACTTAATTAATAAATACTTGAAAATATGAGTACAAATATAATAACATTATACAGTAGATGAAGTATATAATAAATATAGTAGATACTATTAATTAAAGTAAAAAGAACTTAATTAATAAATACTTGAAAATATGAGTACAAATATAATAACATTATACAGTAGATGAAGTATATAATAAATATAGTAGATACTATATTTGTTAAATTACTTAAAATTAAGATAATAATTTTTAATAAGTTGTCCGGAAGTGTTTTTTTCACGACGACATTTCTTCAGTTCACACGTCCCTTCCTCAGGTCACAACGGCGAAATATAGAAAAGAGAAAGACAACTAAATAACAATAACAATTATAAATTATTTATATACATAAATAAATGAAGTAAATAAA
Source organism: Aradus depressus (assembly GCA_963662175.1). Lineage (NCBI taxonomy): Eukaryota > Metazoa > Arthropoda > Insecta > Hemiptera > Aradidae > Aradus > Aradus depressus. Next base: position 15,333,934 of record OY759224.1, on the reverse strand, counting down.
TAAAATTCTAATAAAAAATACAAAAAAAAGTAATTTATGGTTCCCAGATTTACTTTGTGAAGCTCCATTCTAGGAATAGATAATTAAAATACACAATTTCTTTGTCAAACTTCACTATATATTCTCAAATACTCAACTAGTTTCGCCGTGTTAAGGCATTATCAAGAGTTACTTACAAACTGACAGAATTGGTTGACAGGGTAGAAGGTACAGTTATGGAGGGGGTTTTTAGGTAATGACGGGGAATCCCTTGTTTTTGTTACTCTGTACATTCCAATAAACAGATATTTACAAGATAATAATAAATATAAAATAAAAAAGAAAAAAGAAAGAAAATATATATATATATATATAAAATATAAAATCTAATAAAGCGAATCTAACAGTAAAGTGTTGGTATTTATATAGGTATGACTCATGAATTATATAAATGTATACAAAAAAAAAAGAGAAAAACAAGAAAAATAAATTAGTATATACATAATAAAAAACAATGATTAAAACGTAGTTTCGACAGGCTTTAAAGAGGATATCTATGGAGGAATTCTGCCAAAAAAATAAGAATGAAAGCTATGTATCAAATAATGTTTTTTTATATAAAACACGATTTCTTTATTTTCGTTATTTGATTATTTTTGAACAATGAGAAAAAAAATCAGTTTCCCAATAAACTGTTTTTTCTAACATAAACATTTTTAGTTCAAGTTTAAATTTATTGAATAATAAATACATGAAAGTAAAAAAAGGAAAGAAACAATAAAATAAAATATCAATTAGCCAAAGAAAAAAAATTCAATTAGTGCTGCTGTGGAGAATATCGTACAATGATTAATAAACATATAAATAGATAAATAAATAACTAACGTATAAATAGATGTAAAAATAAATAAACAATTAAATTAACACCTTACTATATAAAAAAAATATATATATATATATATATATACGATTACAATGTAGTATATAGGTATGTATATATATACACGTTATTACAATGTAATATATCTCGGGTGTTTGGGCAAAAGGGCTTAAGTCAGCAAATCTGAATTTTAGGAAAGAAATTTCTGAAGGTTTGAAAGATTCCTGCAAATCAGGTAGGCACATTTATGTTACTTGAAATATTATTTCAATAAAAGTATTAAATATAAACAAAGTAAAATATTCCAACAATGAGTTACATTTGTATGGTAAAAATATTTAAATGCACTAAATATGCACTAAGTATCGATACTTTTATTCATGAGTAGTATCGAATAAAACTTTCTATACTGCTAAGTATCGAATAAAATGTGATATAATGATTGAATCTAGTAGTTCGTTGTATTTAATTTTAAACCGTGTATAATATATATATGTACCTATATAATAATAATAAAAAACAATACAATTTGAAAGGTATAAATGAGATATTGTAGTGGACATAAGAAACAAATAAATCAAATCGAATAAGATAAAATTATATTTTTTAGAACATACCGAAAATAATAAAAAGCCTTAGAAAATAAACATACAATTTATTTTTACTAAATAAAGTAGTATAAAACTACTGGAAACTATTCGTGTTCCCACAATATTTCACATTTTTAAAACACTTTTTGCAAGTCGCTGAGATCGAATCGTTTTTATTGTAATAAATCTACACTTTCGCCGTAGGATGAGGCATTATAATTTATAATCGAGAGATGTAAAAATAAAATAAAATGGTGAAATCGTAATCATGTTCACGGTTCTGTACAAAATTAAACTAACGTATATCTTCGTAAACGATAAACCATTTAATGTAAATAAGGTAAGTAATAAGGACGCATCATATCATGCAGACTGCGTGATCACATCACACATGAGGTTATCACCATCGATATATATCATTTTTCCGTGGACCGTAATTTGAGTTCAGTATTTTATTGCAACAACAAATAAAATAAAATTGTAAGAAGTTAAACGGAATTGAAATTTTAAACGAGTACTTGGAATCGATACAAACAATATCTTTTCGATACCTACTTGGTATCGAAAGTAAACTATCGATACCTTACTTGTATTTACTTGTATCGATAGATCCCTAATTATACACTACGATATTATCTTTTCGATGGAGGGAAGGCTGGACACCTGCCCTCCATACTGACCAGACTCTCGCCGTCTGCCAGACTGGATCTAGGTGAATGTCGGATCTGCAGACGCAGGTGGTACCCTCCACGACATACATATAAGGAGACAGACTGAAGGACAACTTCTACTTTCCTAACTAACATCTTATTTTACTGTTACGGCATCACACTTCTCCAACTGGCTGTTGTCCATCAGTATCCTCAGTCTGTATCTCCAACTGAAATCAAAATTATTATTTAATATATTTTGAATAAAAACTTTATAACAATAATATAATAACACCTAGGGACCTAAGCTCCCTTGTCCTAAATTTTACCTATCCAGGTTTAGTTACTTAAGAGGTCTTCAACAGTACCTGACATCGCACAGACTCCCACTGTAATGGGACCATGTCCTTTAGAGTGACGAAAGAGCGCTCTGGTAGTATGCGATATAATCTTGTAGATAAATCCTGAGCATAAGTCACAATAACTTTCTATAATTCCAGAAGATTTAATTAAAATATAGTTTCAAAAGTGGTTCCTCGGATCGGACTAAGCGATGGTCCCTAGCCTGTGGGATGTCGAGTACTTATCCTAGATGAATAAACCTAAGTAGGCAACATATACTATTCCCATAGTAAAGTGGGGCTCATGTCCACCAGAGCGACGTAAGAATGATCTGGTAGTAGGCGATATGATCTGGTAGTCAAAGCCTGGCCATGAGTCACAATAACTAACTAATATTCCAAAATATGTAATTAAAATATAGTTTCCAAAAACCTGCCTACTGACCTCAAGATCGCGAGTTCGAAACTCGGCTCCCTTAGGTTGAAATCTGGGAGGTGAAAAAACATTGAGCACGTCGACCTTCGGATGACATTCAGCGATGGTCCCGAGCCTGTACGATGTCACACGTTTAAGACCCCTACACTAGGTGAATTAAAATTGAGTCGGGCTCGTATCCACGAAAAAAGACCGGTCTAATAGACTATTTGACGGCGTTGTTAAAGTCCAGGCTTGAATCACAATAACTAACGCAATACTTACTATATTATATAAGACTTACTATATTATATAAGACTTACTATATTATATAATACTTACTATATTATATAAGACTTACTATATTATATAATACTTACTATATTATATAATACTTACTATATTATATAATACTTACTATATTATATAATACTTACTATATTATATAATACTTACTATATTATATAATACTTACTATATTATATAATACTTACTATATTATATAAGACTTACTATATTATATAATACTTACTATATTATATAATACTTACTATATTATATAATACTTACTATATTATATAATACTTACTATATTATATAATACTTACTATATTATATAATACTTACTATATTATATAATACTTACTATATTATATAAGACTTACTATATTATATAAGACTTACTATATTATATAATACTTACTATATTATATAATACTTACTATATTATATAAGACTTACTATATTATATAAGACTTACTATATTATATAAGACTTACTATATTATATAATACTTACTATATTATATAATACTATATACTTAGTATATTTATGTGAAATTTTAGTTGTTTTATACTAAAATGAAAGTAAAGCCCGCATCTGAGCGCTGTTGAGTTCACCAAGTACGCTATTCTGCTTGCCAACAGCTGCATTCTCTGTACAATAGAGCCCCTATCCCTCATACGCTAGTTTATGGGGCTCATTCAGACAACATAGGCCACCCCAACCAACCACACATAAAATCTGCCATACTGCTAGCAGAAACATCTGCTTCTTGTCTGTTTCAGTCGATCGATAATCGATCAATTTCAGAATAAGGATCATTATTTGTTTACAAAGATTGTAAACTCCAATCTGTAATGGAAATCCCAATGAATTGAAAAAAAGGGGATAATACAATTAAATAATTTATACTATTAGTTATTGTGACTCGGGCTTTAACTATGAGGTTATATCGCCTACTACCATAGTGCTTTTTCATTACTCTGGAAGAAATGAGTCCGACTCAACTGTGGGAGGCCTAAATGAAGGTACTAGAAACTCTTTTTATTAAAAAAAAAAATACACAAATGCTCTTTGGCCCATAAGTAATGGAAAAAATTACTTCTTTTTTTTGAATATACATAACAATTATGCTAATATAATATGCTACATTATGAGCTTAGAGATCATGACACAGCCAAGCAGTCTTAGAAATCCAAACGTTATCTTAGGTATATAACTACTGATTTTTTCAGGGAAAAAAAAGGACCAAAAAAAAACACTTTTTATCAAATATTTCACTAGAAAAATACCTTTCAAAAGAAAAAAATGAACGTCTTGTAAGAAACCATACATGTTTAACTTCCTTCAATTTTGATATGTACCTAAATCATGAAAAACGAATCAAACTTTCAATAGGTAGATACATATAAATCAAACAGGGGAAACAAATCAAACTTTCAATAGGTAGATACATATAAATCAAACAGGGGAAACAAATCAAACTTTCAATAGGTAGATACATATAACACATTAGACACTTAGACACTGGAAGGAACATCATTTTTCTTGACGACATTCATCACAAATTACTTCACGTTTGCTGTGATTTTTGCATACAATCACACACGATATATATATTTTTTTCATTTTTGGAATCGAAGGGTTGGCAATTACAGATGCAGATAGTTTCGCATTGAAGCAAACTCAAAGAAATTAATTTCCAGTTACTTAATCTTTCAAATTAATTGCGCCCGATGGAGAGTTATGGGCCTCGGTCAGGTATATATATATTATATGAAAACGAGTAAACATAATTGGAAATTTCAGAATGTTTAAGAGTGGCCAACTAAATAACAGGATCTCTCCTCCATAGGTTCTATCCCGAATGCACTCATCCTTTTCTGTGCATGGTATGCACTAGATGCATTATTAACTAAGATGAGGATGCACTCTCCATACATAGAGCGAGTAGAAACATGGCCTCCATTTATGGACCCAGAATGCTATGAAGGACAAAATAGATGGTTCTGTCTCGTTTCTTTTTCTCTGAAGAACGAGAGGGGCCTTAATGTCTCCCTAAATAAGACCCATTAGCCGATTGGTACAAGACAATCGTTGAAGCAGACGTCTGGAACTAACAATCCAGTGCAGTCTAGAAACCTTCATACAAATAATTGCTTCGGAGATTCTAAAAATTCTACCATGTGATGAGAAAAGGCGCATGTACACACATTATTTTTACTTATAGTGATAGTAAGATTTTATGGGATGAGATGTATCATAAAAATAAAACGTTTTCAACGCAACAGCTCCATCATCAGTGGTGTGATGTAAAAAATGTACACAAATTAATTAAAATTATTAAAATATTAGATCATCAATTATTATTACAGTAGAATCCCGATAATTCGTATGGTCAAGGGACTGACTGTTTGGTACGAATTATCGGGATTACCAATTATCGGGAGTACAAAATAAAAAAAAATAAAAACGTATTAATGCAAATATGTATGTATTAAGAAGTATGTACAATGTGGTAAGAATAAAAACTATGCAATAAACACTGTTTTATACTAAACTATACAATAAACAATACATGCAATAAAAAATATGTATATATGTTCTAGATTAAATAAACACCAATCAAACATTTGTTTGAAAAAATGTTAGACAAGATCAATAAAATTGCTAAAACTTTCCCCCTCTCCTCTCCTCATTTCCTTTCAGTGAAAAGAGTACGAATTACATGAGATTGCATAGAAAACTTGTCTCTCTCACTCGCTCTCCCCTTTGGTTCTGTAGGAATCACGTGATTTCCTAGAAAACATTTATCTCGCACTCATTCTGCTCTCTCGTCTCCTACTGTCCTCTCTCCGCCTCTTGAAAACAGTTCGAATTAACGAGGTTTTTAAGCTGATATACGAATTATAAGACGTTTTAAGTGCCCTCGAGCATAAAAATAATACGAATTACCGAGGGGTCCGAAATGCATTGTTTTTATACCACTTATCGGGATTTTCTCTGGGGACCGGCAAATTTGTACGAATTAGCCGGAAATACGAATAATCGGGATACGAAATATCGGGATTCCACTGTATTTGTATAAAAAGAGCTGTTAGGAGTGAAGTAACTAAAATAGTGAATAAATATACAAAAATCAACTAGTCGCATTTTGTTTTTAAAACGAAATGTGAACAACCAATGAATAGAGACCAAAAGACGACGATCAGCTGTTTTAATAGAGAGAAACAGTCTAAGGAGAAATGTGAAAGTGGACAGTCTAGAGAGAGGTGTGTTGAACCATGTAGGAGTGAAAATAACAGTGAAGTAGATGCGCAATGGTACTTTTATTTATTTATATGTTTATATGCCCAAAATAACATTGAATTAAAGAAGCCCACAATATTAAAAAAAAAAAAAAGAGATTAAAGTAGATGTAGAAATTAGTTTTTAAGATTTTTATTGTGTGTAATTTGATTTTTTATTTGATATTGATATTTTAATTTTATTTATAATGTAGGTTTAGATAAGTAAACCCATTATTTGTTCTCTTATTCTATGCTATTAATTTTCCCTGTGAATCAAGTTAGATAATTTATACCTATGGATTAGATTGAACATTTTTGGAAATTTAGGAAAACAATGTGGCATCTCATAATTATATTTAGAACAAATCCAAATGAAATAATTGTTAATTGAAATTTTTTTAAATACGTGCACTTTCTTCAAAGTTGCACGTCTTGAACTTTCGATATTTTTTTAGGGCCCTTTTCCGAAATTACTGTGAAATCAAAATTTAGTAGAAGACAAGCTGTAATTTCTACAGGAAATGTGGTAACTTTATTTAATTTTATTATTTGTTTATTTATTATTAATTTTCTTATTTCAATTATTATTTATATTATCACATTACATTTTTTTTTCTTTTGTTCTTTTTTTCAGTGAATATGTTTATGTACACAAGATTGTAAACTGGAATTTCATTTCCAAGGATGTATTTTAATATTTTTATTTTTTTTTTAATCAGAACATCAAAATATATGCACTTATCATCAAATATGCAAAAATATGCATAATAAAAGTAGGCTTAATTGCATCTAAGTACTCTAATTCGTAAAGATATTTGGTCAAATAGGTATTTAAAAAAAGGACGCAAACAAAATAAGAAATTGCATAAAAATCCGGACTCTGGTTATTATTTAAATATTCCAAAGTCTAATAATATCCAAAATTTCGTGCAGCATCGACCAGTTCTTATTTTGAAAATAACTATTAACGAAGACGAGCGGATTGTGTTCTGTGGCTCTACAAGAAACACGCAATCTCACGAACGTAACTAATTATAATATTGTGAGGGTCCTTAAAATTTTTTTTTCTCCCCATCTTTTTTGTCTTTTTCAACGTCATTAAAACCCAACAAAAAAGTTACATTCGTTCGGAATGTCTGCTACCTGAATCGGTCCCAAATTATCTACACTCCATTAGTGTTTTGTGGGAACGTAAGAGGATGTAATTGTCAAACAATTGGTTTCAGACAGGGGCGTACCCAGATGGGAAGGGGGGAATTATGATGAATTTAGTCAAAATCAATGGCTAAATGATCATTTTTATTTACGCTGTACCAAGTATTATATAAATTACTTTTCATGGAAAATATCCGTTTGGATATGTTCTTCAAAGCGATTCATTTCCCCAGTAATCAATTAATTTTCAGTCACTAAAAGTGATATGTTCTTATAACCGGATTTTTTATACATTAAATTATATGAAATCTCAGTCCCATCCCAACAACCCTCCACGCCGCCTAAGACGACGCTGGCCTCGCGATCTTCTTTGAATAAATAACGAGACTGTCTAAGGGAGTGTCAGCACTGGCTGGCTTCTCTCATCAATGGTACATATTTATTTCCTGTTTATTTCTCCCCATTGTAAATTTTGTACAGACTGTAGAATAAAGAAAAAACAAATTATATGAAAACCAGTCGGGAACTAGTAACTCCGTTATTAGTAAGTAATAAACGATTTTTACTGTAACCATGATAAAAAAAATCGTGTTTTGTTTTCAAAAACATTATTGTATGTGTATATTGTATTCAAAAACAGTATTGTATATGTATATTGTATTCAGAAACATTATTGATACATATCATGTGTAAGCGTCATTCCTAATTGTTTGTCTTCCGATCAAACCCCAAAACATCTGAGTCGTTATTTTACAGTTAAGTCGGTCCTCAATATGACACCGTGAAAGTTCCTTACTTTAAGTTCGCTTGCGGAGAGGTTTAAAGTGGGCAAGTCACAAATCGCGGACATTTTTTTTCCAACCCTCCTTAACGGTCACCCTTCTGGAACCGTCAATTTTCTTGGTCCCGTGACTTTAGAGATGGAAAAAGATGAAAAAACATTGAGCACTCCGTCCTTCGGATTTAACGTTAAACGATAGTCTCAAGCCTCTACGATGTCAGTTACTCGTTAATCTCACCTTAGGTGAATAATCCCCGGATAGGTGAATTGTAGAGTCGGACAGAACGATGAAAGAGCGCTCTGGTAGTCGGCGATATGACTTCGCAGAGATCTAGCTAGGAGGGTGTTTCCCTTGTCTAGTGTTGTCCTAGATCTAGCAGGTATCCCTTTCTAGGTCAGACAGAACCCTCCCTCCTAAGGGTGTCTTCTCCTATAACAGCCACCCTCTCATACAAATGGTCCCTTAGCACTATAGTTTCCTTACCCACGTCCTTTTTAAGAATTCTTATTCCCTCACGTATTCTTAGTTTTCCTTATTCTTCTATTCCAGGGAATATTAAATTACATAAAAGTAAATCACCGGCATGTACCTCCCCAGGTCCAATGATTAGGTTAGCTTTTATGACTCATGCCCGGGCTTTAACTAGAAGGTCATATTGCCTTCTACCAGAGCGCTTTTTCGTTACCTACTCTGGTGGACATGAGCCCGACTCTACTGTGGGAGTCCTAAATTTTGCCTACTCTAAATTTTTATTCACCTAGAGCAGGGGTCTTTAACGAGTACCTGACATCATACATGCTCGGCATCGCTTAACGTCCCTTCCGAAGGACGACGCGCTTAAGTTTATTTTACCTCCCAGATAAAATAAACTAAGGGCCTCGGTTGGGTTTCGAACCGACTGGATAATGAACAAGTGGCAGCAGCGATGGTCGCGCTCCTCCGATGGCCGAACGACATTTGCATATATTCCCGACGTCCAGGTCCGCCTGCGCACCACTTGGGTACAGCCCGATCACTGGACATCTCAGGTACTATCAGGTCACGGCGACTTCAACTCCAAACTTTTCTTCTTCAAAAGGAAGGATAGCCCGAACTGTTCGTGTGGCGGCATCGAGACTGCAGAACATGTGGTCCTCGATTGTCCGCTGTACGACAGGTCTAGGGTGGAGGTCTTGAGCTCAGAAGAAAAGCACGCATACCACTGAGCTACCGGCACCCTCAAGGTCCAATGATTAAAAACATGTTTCATGGCCAAAATCATTGTTTGATACATAGCTTTCATTTTAATTATTTACATTTTTTAGAGTTCCTCCACAGATATCCTCTTTTTATCTTAATATTTTTTATTTTTTGACTATACAATTTATACGGTTTACATACCTATATCTATATATCGATACAGTAGTTCAGAAGTGGGGTATCTCAGAATTATTGTTTTTTGAGAAAACGCATTTGAAAGTCTGGAAAAGTTCGCTTCTTAAAAAGTAGCTCCTGAACTTCTTGTTTTCGTTTCATATTATTGGAATGCAACTACATTTATGAAACAACATCAAATTCATAGATCAGTACGTACTTAGTACTAAGGCATTTCAAATAATCATGTTTCTGAAACTAAACGTTTGGGAAAAAATGAAAATTCTATAACAGGTTTGGTACATTTTAAGCCCTCAATTTTGTACTTTCAGTTATCCGAGTTCAGAATATGAAAGAGGTTAAAAAATTGTACAAGAAAATAAAGAGTTTTTTTTGAGTTGGCCCACTTCTGAAGTACTATATCGATATACAATCGTATTTTGCCGTGTATTTTTGCCGACCACTGACCTAGTGGTGACATCGTACAGGCTCGGAATCATCGAATTAAATCCCATCCAAAGGATGGAGTGCTCAAGGCTGTTTCAACTTCACGATACCGCTGATCTACCAGCGCTGTCGATATATTAATTCTATCGGGAGTTATCAGACTGGGAACACTTCCTCTATACTAAGTTGAGCTGGGGAAGTACCTTTGTGAATAGAGTTTTTGAATTGGGGCCCGGGGCACTTGGCGTAGCTCGGTTCCAAGTCTACCACCCACAGCCTCACAGAATGAGGACACTGAGTCATCTAATGACTGGGCAACATTATCGTGACGATATACGGACTAATGAAATGATTCCTGCCTCCAGCCAAACACATCAGTAGTATACCAGTATATTTCTTCTAAGATTTGTGTTTTCTATTTAAAAAAAAAAAAAAAAAAAAAAAAAAATCTATGATTTAGATATTCAAGTGCCAATTTCTGTTGCACAAAGAAATAATTTATCTATGATAACATAGTTGGCAACATACGAGAAAACTAGTAATAATAGATCAAAAGAAAAAATATGTGATATGGCCATTACAAGACTTTCTTAATCATTATCGTAAATCAGTAATGCCAGTATGAAATGATTTTGAGAAGGGGTAGAGAAAGTGGCGTACTTTTATGAAAAGGGGCACATAGCGAGACGTGCCCTTTTTCGGGAGAACGCGTTTTTTAGTGCAATGCCATCTAGTCGTTTTTTCACTTTTATTTAGTGTTTGTAGATATTTCTTCAGTATTTTTATGTTTTAAAACACTTTTGAAACAGTGGAAGCAAATTTGTTGAGGACACTATTTTGTCTGGATGCATGAAAAAAGTTGATTCAAAAACCCTAAATTTGCAGTCCAAGAAGCAAAGACCTAGTAACTTTGTTTACTCTATTCAAAGTAACTCAAATTTCCATCCAGTTTGCAGATCAAGAATATTTTAACAAGACAGTTTTAACAGATTACAGAATTTTTTACAATATAAAAAATCGAGTTTTACTTTTGCAATCCCATCAAAACTAGTTCTTTGGAAAAGGGGCATATAATAGTGTTTCACATTTCTCAATTTATTTTAACTGAATATAATAATTTCGATTGGCGGGGTATATTTTCTTTGTTATGATACTATGGGTCAACTGAATTTCAAATTTGATGAAAATATATTTTAAAATAAAATTAATATCAATGTTGAAAAATTTTGAAAGCGATTTTCTCAAAACGCAATTTCGCCGTATGTGCCCCTTTTCCACCTACATCCTTAATTCTTACTTCGTGAAACTATTTAAACATTACATTTTTCATTCTTTGAGGCGTTATATCTTTAGTCCTTTAGCCCTTTTGATCCTATCTCAAATCTGAGGACTTATTAGCGATTGGAAATTTAATAAGGAACATTTTTCGCAATAAGCAATTTTTCGATAGGACTAACAGTTTTCGGGTAAATAAAGGAAACGTCTATAAATATGTGTTTCAAAACTACATTTTTAGACGGTTTTTGGCATGTATCTCGAAAACCATGCATCTGATCTCATTCTACAACACTTACTTAAAATATTTTAGATTGGGTAATAAACATAAGCGATATATAATAAAATCTGAGTCCCCGGAGTAAAGTCCTTTCATTTTTTTTTCTAATTTTGCCCAAAATTCAATCAGATATAAGTGACCTCTTCATTCCATTTTTAAGTTCATAGATACATACGTTTTTTCACAACTTACACACACACTCACTCTAATATTTGTTTATGTATCTAATATATAAGCTATCTTAATATATACATTCTTATGGCGAGGGTTTAGTAATAAGTTTTGTCCTGAAAGTGTCTGCAGGCTCTGTACCTTAGACGAAAAGGACATCATACACTTTTTGTTCAATCGTCCCTCCTTGTGTATCCCCAGGTAAACATTTCTCCACAATTATCTCACCAATAAACCAGAATACGACTCAGAACCAATTGTGCATCTTTTTGACAACATGGATGTTAGAAAAATTAACGACTAATTTTAATTTTTTACTGTAAGCTTGAAAATTAAGAATAATATAATTTAATGTATTGCTTGTAAGATATAATATATTCTTCTTTTTCTTTCTTTTTTTTTATTCATTTTTTATTTTTGGGTTATGGCTACTACTATTTTCCCTTATCAAAGGTCATATTTTGTGTTATATAATTTTGAAGTATTTTTTATCCTATAAAATTACATTTTTAGACGGTTAAATACCCCATACAGTTGCTTGTATGTACTATTAATATTAAAGAGAATAATGTCCATATTTATTATTTCAATTTGATTATCTCTTTATTTAGTTAATATATTGCGTTACTATATATATTTTCTTTTATTTTATTAGATATAACTATAAGAATTTTTTTTGTAAAAAAAAAACACTCACTCCCATAAAGATTGTTATTTTTAGTGTAATAAAAAGTTTATCTGTCTATCTACATTCTTATGACCTATCCATGTTATGGTTTAACGGAAATAAATATTATTATTAAACCCAGCGATGCTAACTACTGCACCATCAGAATTACAGTCAGCGATCACTTTCCGTGGAGAGTGCACTCATACCTTCTCTTCTATGTCTATGAGCTGGAAAAATCTGTGAGATAGTATCGGAATACGATAGAACATAGTCACGATTTGATACTTTCATCTGATTCAACCACTGCAGAGGTCCTGAAGTAAGGAACTTGTATGCTTTCTAATTAAAGCAAACCAGATAATCCTTTCATGGTTATAGCAGGAAGCAGGAGCGGATCTAAAGGGGGGGAGGGGGGTCCTGGGAGGGTGCCCCCCGCGCCAGGATGTACCAGACTAGGGATGGGCGATAGTCGATAGTTGGCCACTATCGATAGTCCGATACTATCGGTACTTTCCAATTCCAATAATCTATTATAATAAGGGGCGCCGGTAGCTCAGTGATAAGCGTGCTTGACTTCTGAGCTCAAGGTCGTGGGTTCGTAGCCCGACCGAGGCCCTTAGTTTATTTTATCTGGGAGGTAAAATAAACTTAAGCACGCCGTCCTTCGGATGGGACGTTAAGCGATGGTCCCGAGCCTGTACGATGTCAGGTACTCGTTAAAGACCCCTACCCTAGATGAATAAAAATTTAGGGTAGGCAAAATTTAGGACTCCCACAGTAGAGTCGGACTCATGTCCACCAGAGTGACGAAAGAGCGCTCTGGTAGTAGGCGATATGACCTCGTTGTTAAAGCCCGGGCATGAGTCATAAAACCTAACCTAACCTCTATTATAATATGATTATTTTATATTAAAGTTTAATTTAATGAAGATGTCTATAATGTTGATCAAGAGGGGTGAGTAGTAACAAATCTTCGATGTATATATTTTTATTTTTTCAGTTAGGTCAACGTTTCGGAGCTATAACTCCATCTTCAGGACCATCACAACTTGTAGAAATGTCTAATTATGTTTTCAATTAAAACATAAAATAATGAAATAGATAAAAAATGGAATCGATATCATTTTAGGATGATCGATTTCAATATCAACCACACTCTCACTATTTACATTTAGTTGGTTTCGCGTGTCCATTTGTTTATTTATAAGTACATTAGAAAGTTTGTATTGCACTCTGAATTCGAAATGAGCAGCAAATTGTATGATTTGCTGTTGAATGTTTGGAAGATACTCATTGAGAAACATTGTAGTGGACGCGGATATTAATTGTTTTGACTACCCTCAGAAGAATGAGAAGGTGAATGTTTGTTATTTTCGTTAATTGTTTTCTCTTAATAATTGTTTTTAGTTGTTCCTTAATTGATTAATATAAGTATCAATATGTTATAGAAATCAGACATTTCTACAAGTTGTGATGGTCCTGAAGATGGAGTTATAGCTCCGAAACGTTGAGCTAACTGAAAAAATTAAAATATATACATCGAAGATTTGTTACTACTCACCCCTCTTGATCAATGATTATTTTATATTTATTTTTTCATGTACATCTACCGAATTATAAATTATTCTATGTTATAGAAGATGAAAGGGGAATATAAATATCAGTAGAATAAGTAATTGTTCTTTCAAATCAAACTTTTACATTATGGAAATAACATTATCTGTCTAAAATAATCAAAACTTTGCACAAAGTACATTTTTCCCATAATTCTGTTCAATAAAAAACTTCACAAGTCCAATTTTGGCGGCATACTGAAATGGACACGCTACGCTTCACATTTCCAAGTTGTCACCATATATATTTATATTCTATGATAACCCTATATCCTGCCTCTAATTCTTGACACACTCACAAACCTATAGTTAGGGGGATATTTATGTATAACATAAGATATAATGATGTATGCATATAATGTTGTACAATAATGACGTAGATATATAATGTTAAAATTGTGTAGAACCTCATGGACTCAAATAAGAAGCTTGTAGAACGAATATAACAAATAGATTGAATGGAACATTCTAGAAGCAATGGCGTCTATGACTTCTTTATTTTATGTCCGACCTTATTTAATTTCGTAATATACGGTAGCAAATCGTAATAAAGTTCCAACTCGAACTGAGAAATAGAGTTAAATAGAAAGGAAACTGGAAATAAGAAAAATAATAAGAAGGAGTTTCTTGAAAGAAGGTCCGTCATAGAATCATAATAGACGTATCTTTCTGGTTTAGCACTCTATACTAGGAACTGGCTTGGTTTTGTGTTCACAAGTGGCAAGCGTTCATTCAAAATATTCAAATATTTCTAGAAAAACAATCTGTTTCCGATCAAAGTTGACTAACATGGGTTGAAAAGTTACGCGATTAAAAAAAAAATTTTTATACCTATCTTATTTAATTTTTAGTTATTTATTTTTTATTCAAAACGTATCCCCTGTAATGAAGAAAAATTAATATCGACAATTACTTGGATATCGATAATACTATCGACTATCGCCCATCCTTATACCATAAATCGTGGGCACGAGTAATAATAACTAACTATAATTCCAAAAGATTTAATTAAAATATAGTTACAGAAGTGGGCGCCATGGCGCGCCGGTAGCTGAGAAGAAGCTTGCGTTCCTACTGAGCTCAAGATCGCGGGTTCGAAATTCGACGTCTGAACATGAGTCATAAACTATAATAATTAATAAAACTATTCAGATTTTGAGGTTTCTTAATTCCTTTTTGATTTAACTGCAAGATATGGAACATAAGGGATTGAGATTAGAAGATTTTTTTGCTTTTCAATTTTTGAATTCTGGGGTCGTAAAACACGAAATTCCGGTGAAAACTCATCTTCGAATTTCATCATGAATGTAAAATGTAGTCTGATTTCACAGATTTTATTATTATATCTTAGTCGTGTTTTGAAGTTGCCCTCATCAAGCATTATATTGAATACACATATAACATTTTGTTTCGATACATTCTATCGATCTATCGATAGTTATCGTCTTCACTGATAAACAGGTTTTTTTTTTTTTCCATTTTTGATATCAGGGGATCGAAAAAAATAAATTCTGGTGAAAACTTATCAAAAATAAAAAAAAATAATAAAAATAAAATAATAATAATAATAATAGATAAATAAGAAAAAAAATTAGAAAAAATAGTAATAATAAGAAATGGGGGGGGGGGGGGGGGGGGGTTATAAATTAGAAGTTAGTAGGTATATATGAGGAGTTTGGAGCCAGAGCGGACCAACCCACAATTTTTCGGAAAATGAGTTATTACCATCCTGATGTTGGCATAGGTTCCCTTTTTCAAAACCAGTGTGGATCACTTAGTTTCTTCACTTCAGTGATAGATAGCAGCACTTTAAGTCCACAAATATTTTGTGCATATATTTTCAAAGTCACAATGGATCATACGGCCTTCAAAAACTTTATAGAACACAAAAAGGGATCACTCATCAAATACTATTCTAAAATTTCAAATATAAATAAATATTTGGGGCCCATTTATGGAGATAAACAAAATGTACTCAATTTTCAATTGCCATTTTCTACCTGTTCAGTTTAAACGAGTTGGTCCGCTCTGGCTCCAAACTCTTCATATATACCTACTGTTCATTTGTAATAGTTTCTCAGTCTTATCTCTTATGCTTTTGGCTGAGGATGGTTGAAATACCGAAAGTACTCCCATGTAAATATAGTTGGTGAAATTAGACAATATCATAAATAAACAAGTTTTATTTCTTTCAAGTTCATGTAATAGTTTCATGTAAATGTAAAGGGGTACATAGTAGCAATCCTCAGCGCTGATAATCCTTGTAGTTAAGCGCCCCAAAAAAACCAAAAACTAAACTAAACCTACCATGGAAATCCGTATTATCTACGATTTAAGTAACTGGAAACTATGAAATTCTGGGGAAAACATAATAAAAAATTGTTAGTGTTCAGATCATTTCTTCTATAATATTTAGGTATAGTTGTTGAAATTGGAAAGTCAGATGGACATTGATTAACCGAATCTCGAAACCAGGATTCTATTATATTATCAGAAATTCTTCTGAGTTGCAAAAACATTGAACAAACAACATGAAACATTATTAACCAAACAGACACAATTGAACATTTCTGAACCAACTTTCGAAAGCTTTCTATAAAAAAAAACATTTTCACTTTCACTGTGTTTTTATCTGTGAATGCAACCACAGATCAATCAACCTACAATTATTTGTATACATTGAACCATATTATGTAGCGTTGAAGAAAAATCCAGAAGCCCATAAGGACGTCATCTATTAATTTTCCGCAGAATCAGCTGAAGGAAAGGGAGAGATCAGAGGAGTGGGAATTGACACAAAAACTCTAATAAATGCAGATATAATAAATTTAATGACACGAAATAGTGTATTATTACTAATTATTATCAGTGTATGAAGATTCAGACTGTTACTCAACCTGTTACTATCATAATAATACTAGCTAAACCCGCCATGTCTTGCAATGGCTATTTTTGTAATTAAAAAAATAATATTAAAATTAAAAGTTGTCAAACCACTTTTTAAACCGTTTCAGTACCTAATGTGATGAGCCAAAATTCTACACTAAACAGTTTAAGGGATATCGAATAAAAAAATTGACGCCGGTGAATCACCAGCAATGTACCTCCCCAGAACGAATTAATAAATCATTGGCCTCTAGTCGATTTTGCTGAAAATCGATAGGTGTCATCCTTGGAGAGGGCTTTATAAACGTAAAAAAAATTATTGTCGATACATTAATTTTATCAGTAGTTATCGTGTTCATAGACACTACCGAAACATACATTTTTTTTTTTCAACGAATGTACCAAATGCGGGGGTGGGTGCGTGGGTGGGGTAAAACTATGTTCTAAACCTTCTCGGTGACTCGACGAACATAAGAAACATTGCTGAACATAAGAAGAAAATCGGATCGAAGTTTAGGAGTCTATAAAACACAAACATACAGACATTAGATTTTATATATACAGGGTGTCCCAGATAAACGGGCCACAAGTGAAATAACTCCTAAACGGTTAGAGATGTCAAAATTGTGCATAGGACTAAAGTTGTAGCACTCACCAAGAGCTATATTATGGCTTCCTCGAAAAGACATAAATGACCCTTTTAATGGCTCAAATAGCCCTTCGAAGGGCGGGGTTCCCTTTTGACCCTTAAGTTTCGTTATATTTCATTAAAGTACTAAAGAAACAAGGAAGAACTGTGCAAACAGATTTTTGATACGTCAAGTAGTTCTCGGTAAAAAAACGTTTAAAGTTGCACATTTTTCTTATTCTTAACTTCAGAATAAGTAAAACGTGCAACTTTAAACGTTTTTGTTCCGAGAACTACTTGACGTATCAAAAATCTGTTTTCACAGTTCTTACTTGTTTCTTTAGTACTGTAATAAAATGTAAGAAACTTAAGGGTCAAAAGGTAACTCCGCCCTTCGAAGGGCTATTTGAGCCATTAACTATTTTTGTCTTTTCGAGAACGCCATACAATAGCTCTTGGCGAGTGCTACAACTTTAGTCCTATGCACAATTTTGATATCTCTGACTGTTTAGGAGTTATTTCACTTGTGGCCCGCTTATCCGGGCCACCCTGTAAATAGATTTCAGTCTTATTATTAATTCATGCGCTTCGTCAAACCTGCCAAAATATTAGTCCTCTTGTCCGTCAACCTTCCAAATCTGGAATCAACGAAATTTTCCCCTCCCCCTGAAGAACATCCTTGATCAGCCCTTGAAGCCAACTATTGATTTTTTGCGAGATACATGCCAATAAACTGTGATGAAATGCCGTTTTGAAACGTATTTTTTTAACGTTGCCTTGATTTACCCAAAAATTTTTAGTTTTTATTAAGTTTCCAATCGCTAATATAACCTCAGATTTGAGATAGAATCAATACGGTCTAAGTTACAACTTAGTTAACGCTATAGCGCATCAAAGAATACAAAACGAATTTCAATAAGAAATATTTAAATAATGTTCAAATTGTGTCGCTCAACAAGGAATTATAATTTTTTTTTTATTATTGTTAATTTTTATGAATAATTATAAAAATATAGAAAAAGTTACCATGTGATGTGACCAATACAGGACCTTCTTATACAAACCACGCTTACACTTCACACACTCTCTCTCCACCTTCCCCTTCTCAGAATCATACTGTCATTATTGCGTATAAGAAAGTCTCTCTCAGAATTACGCTATAGGTTAGGTTTTTTGACTCATGCCCGGGCATTAACTACGAGGTCATATCGCCTATTACCAGAGCGCTCTTTCGTCACTCTGGTAAACATGAGCCCGACTCTTCTGTGGTAGTCCTAAATTTTGCCTACCCTAAATTTTTATTCACCTAGGATAGGGTCTTTAACGAGTACCTGAGATCGTACAGGCTCGGGACCATCGCTTAACGTCCCATCCGATGGATCTTTTACCTCCCAGATAAAATAAACTAAGGGCCTCGGTCGGGTTTCGAACCAACGATGTTGAACTCAGAAGACAAGCATGCATACAACTCTCTGAATTAGGCTATATAATGAAACAAATAAAATACCACTGACGCCATTTACCTTCATGGGGAGGGGGAGAGAGAATTATGTATAAAACGTGGTTGGTATAAGAAAGTGTAAATCGCCACATCACATATATTGTAACTTTTTCTATATTTTCATAAATTTTCATAAAAACTACCAATAATAAAAAAATATTTTATAATTTCTTGTTAAGCGAAACAATGTTAACATTATTTTGAAATACAGTAGAACCTCTATAAGTCGAACAACAAGGGAGACGCCAACAAATTCGAGTTATAGAGTTTTCGACTTATGGAGGATTTCGACAGGCGGATTTTGATTCGACTTGTAGAGGTTAAGATCCATTCTAACTAATTTTCAGTTAGAGAGGTGAAATAAATAAAAATTCAAGTTACAAAGGTAACAAACATATTTATATTTATTATAAATCAACATTATTTCAAAACATCCTTGAAATGAAAAATACGTAGTATATGTAGGTATTAAAAAAAGTCAGTAATTTTTTTTGCTTTAGATAACTGGTAATCCTATTTATTGTATACTCCTAAATTGTTTTCTAAGAAACAATGGTGTACATTGTCGGCAAATTCTTAAAGTTGGTAACTTATTTTTCTTCGAGCTGTAGAGGTAATAAGTTTCAAATAATCGAGTTGTAAAGGTTGTAAAATAAAACATTGGTATATTCGAGATACAGAGGTCCAATTTATTTTTTCGAGTTATAGAGGGCAAATATGTACCAAAATGGCTTGTAGGGACTCACTGATTATTTCGACTAATAGAGGGTTGAGATTTCGAGTAATGGAGGTTTTGGGGCTTGAAGGGAAAGGAACAAAACTTTTTTCGAGTTTTGGAGGTTTTCGACGCATCGAGGTTCGACTTAAAGAGGTTCGACTTAAAGAGGTTCTACTTTCTTTTGGAAATTTATTTTACATTTTTTGAGGTGCCCAAAAAAACTTGAGTAGTCAAATAACCGTCCTTCGAATGGGACGTTAAGTGATGGTCCCGAGCTTATACGATGTCAGGTACTCGTTAAAGACTGAATAAATCTAGGCAAAATACAGTAGAGTCGGGCTCATGTCCGAGTGACGAATGAGCGCTCTGGTAGTAGGCGATATGACCTCATAGCCCATGGTTTGTGTGTTTGTTTTGTCATACAGGAAAACATGACTGGCCGATCTGTCAGTTTCCCAGATCTACATGACGGCATCCACACTGTTCTGTGTGTCCTGCCGACGACATGGCTCCCATACAATGGACAGAGATCGGCGCCGCTGACCTGGCCTGTCTTATACTCCCATTAGAAGGGCGCCAGGACAGTCTCCTAGGTAACACCGGGGGGTGGGTTCTTGTCTCATTCATAACAATATTCTTTCAACCCCTTCTCACTAAAAGATACAATTTCCATAACACGTTTTACATTATACCACGTGACACACTCTTCGCAACATAGTTGCCTCAGAGCTGTTTATACTTCCCCAGTTATAAGTTATGTCATATGTTTATTATTCAGATATTCGAAGTTGTGTTTTCACCGGAATTACATGTTTTTCTGACCCTCCAGATACCAAAAATTAAAATAGTTCCCTGTCTGCAGGGCAGTGCAACGAGTATTGACCGCCCATACGCAAATAACGCCGCACCCTCCACAATTAAAGTACCCGAATGTATTTACGTTTTTCCCCTTTAAATTTTGAATAAGTTAATGATTTTTATTTTCTAAATAAATACTCAAGCAAGGAAATTAATAATACCTATGTCTAACGACAACAATATTTTATTTTCAAACATTCACCTAAGGCAGGGGTCTTTAACGAGTACCTGACATCGTACAGGCTCGGGACCATCGCTTAACGTCCCATCCGAAGGACGGCTTGCTTAAGTTCATTTTACCTCTCAGATAAAATAAACTAAGGGCCTCCGGTCGGATGACGATCGTTCTTGAGCTCAGAAGACAAGCACGCATATCACTGAGCTACCGGCGCCCTCGAAATTAATAATATGTGTAACGACAACATTTTATTTTCAAAAATTATATTATGAACTATCAAACATAATTATTACCTATGTACATAGTAAATGATAGATAGTAAAATTTACAAATATGTACATATAAAATTTACTAAAAGTCAATTTTTTTTCAATTAAAACTAGAAACATTTATCACAAATAGTCACTTATTTGAATAATAAAGAAGATACAATTTCCATAACACGTTTTACATTATACCACGTGACACACTCTTCGCAACATAGTTGCCTCAGAGCTGTTTATACTTCCCCAGTTATATTGATAAAGATATTGTAAGGTAAATGTAAAAAAGTAATTGTAATCAAAGCATGGCTCTTCTGTCCTTAATGGATGCAACATTTTCTAGAGCACGTTTTGTGTCAATAATAATAATAATAATAATTTTTATTGTTTAAAGAGATCACCTCTATACAATTGAGTCAGTGACTTACTTTTACAATATTAACAATAACATTTGCAAAATAATAGATTGATCAGGTGAACAATAATGACATATATAAAGGAATCTTTAACAAACTAAATAAATAACATTAATAAATAAATATATAAATAAAATAAGTAATAACAAATTAATAATAATAAAACAAAGACAGTAAATATGGAGTGGGGATGTAGGTATTGAATATCAATATAATATCGAAATAATATATGTACATTATTTATTAAGAATGAATGATCTAAGTTTCAGAGCGCTGATTAAATAATAGAAAATGTTTGAGATATTCTTATTATGGGCCAGAAGTAATGTATGAAATTTGGATAGGTCCATACTGATACTCTGAGGCAGGAAGTGGCTTCTAATGGGGGAGTATATCGGACAGGATATTAACAGGTGGTATACGTCTTCCAATTCGTTTTTATTGCAGATTGTACAAAGTTCCTGGGGATTAAGGGTGTATACATTATTTTTGTAACTAATTTTAAGATAGTACTTGCCAGATAGACGGAGTTAAGCCAGTGCTTTGAGGTGTGAAAACATTTTGTGTCAATATAATTCAAGAGATCACATTCGATGGATAATAACGAACCGTAAGTCTTTCTACAAAAGCAGGGTTGCCTTTTGATTTTTTTCCTTTTTTCCCCATTCCTTCAAATGAATTTATCTTGCTTTTCCTCTTGGTTTCGGTTTCTTTTTGTTCTCTTGTCTATATTTGTTTTTGTAAACAATAGATTTAAAATAAGAAATAGAAAAATTAGGGCGGCCTAGCGTCTGCACGGCTCTGCCTGTCTGTGAACACGGAGAGCTTGAAGAGGAAGGACGGGAGGGGAGTTCCACTTATCACAAAAACCGCAATAACTGCATATACTGGGTGATTCCCTCGTAACTTAAACTGAGTCAGCTTACTCACGGTTCGTGAACGGTGCCATCTCCAAGCAGCTGTATCGACAAACTAAATTACAATCCCGTCCCCAACCTTGAAATTAACAGGAAAAATTATAACGAAAATTCGAGAATGTTCAAACAAGATACACTAAGTGTCTGCCGAACGGTCAAAGTCACTGTCTACTCTTGTTATTGTGAGACCTGAACTGGCCACACTTATGATCTCTAAATAAAAAAAAAAAAAAAAAAATTTGCTTTGTGTACTCTTTAGATTCGATTTACATCATGTTTTTTCGCATTCAACCTTAAATTTCTCCATGAAATCGATACGGAATCGCCAAGTTGACCATACCAATAGAAAGCTGATTAAATTTACAAGTTTTCTAGACCTCTGGGCGGTTGAAGCGGTCCTTGAGCGGGAAAGTAGTTAACGTAAAAGTTCCCGACATTTTAATTTTTCTAAAATGTTAACGTTTTAGCTGTTATTTCAGTTCCAAGTTGGTAATTTTCAAAATTGAAAGTACACTAGTCTGATAGAAAATTTAACGTTGATTCCGAAAATGTGGTCAATAGTTGAGAAAAGGAGATTTAAAGGGGAGCCACTTGATGGCAAAAAAACGTGTTTTTTTCGAAAAAACCTTTAAAAAATCATATCTCGGCAACGGATTGAAATAGAAAGGTGCGGTTGGCGGCATTCTACTCCATTTTCGGTCTAGTTTCATCCAATTTTTTTTAAGTAACGAGGGAACCACCCTGTATAATGAATTTATCGACACAGAATGTAGTTCGAGTATATAAAAGAGCTTGAGTATGATTGATAATACTCATTGATAATAACTCAGAAATATTTGTAGGAATCAAAGAATTTGGAATTTGAGATGAAGATATAAGTGCTAAATTAGATCTCATTAAATTTACCGAAGTTGGACAATTTTTTCATAATTTTACTTCCCCAGCGATTTAAAGTATAGGGGAAGTTATGTAATCGGTCAAAAATTCGATGCGGAGTTTTCAACGAAATTTCATGTTTTCCGATCTCTAGGGTCTAAATATGGAAAAAAAACTGGCTGTGTGTTTGTGAACACGATATCTTCCGATAGAATGAATGGATCTACACGAAATTTTATATGTGAATTTAGAACCTTCTAAAGACGACACGTATTATATTTCAGCCAAATTGATCAAAGGGAAGGGAGTTTAGGAGGAAGGCTTGACATAAAAATGTCTAATAACTGCCGATAGAATGAATGTACACACGAATGAATCGACACGAAATTTTATATGAAAATTCAGAACCTTCGAACGACTACACCAATGTTTTTTCAGCCAAATCTACAAATGAAAGAGGGGATTAGGGGGGAGGCTTAACATAAAAACTTTAATTACTGCCGATAAAATTAAAGTATCGACATTTCAATTCAAAACTCCATAAGGACGACACTTATCAATTCTCAGAAAAATCGGATGAAGTGAAACGGAGGATTGGGGGGAAGTAAACTCAAAATCCCTAATAACTGCCGATATAATGAAGGTATCGATACAAAATTTAGTTTGAGAATTCAGAAGCCACTATATAAGTCAAATATTGACTTTTAGTCCTTTGGTTTTGGTTTTTGGGTCAATTGGTTTTGGAGGGAGAGCAAAAACGTAATTTATAATTCTTGCTGGGGAAGTACATTGCTAGTGATTCATTATATATATACAATATATATATTTATAGCAATTTTATAGTTAATTATAAGACAAGAAATTTTGAAAATGAACTCCAAGGAAGTTAAGATGATGGGGTCCTTCCCCAGCAGAGTATTAACTTAACTGGTCCTGAAAATTATCATTCCCTTGGTGGCCCCCCCTCTCGACACGACAACTAAATTATAAGGCGACACAATCTCGCCAAGGCACGAAGCTCTCAAATTAAAGTGAAGCTTTATAATTAGTTCTAACCAAGAAATTTTAAATTCTTTCCAACTTTTTTTTTTGAATTCCTTGCACATTGCTTTGGCCACAGAGTACCTACCATTATCATTATTATTTTTATGTAGGTTGGATGATAGCATTGACAATAATTATATTAATTATATAATAATTATTATAGGTTCTTATGTATGTCCAAGAAATGCAACTCAATAATATTTTTAAAAAAATTGGTTTCAACGAAAATGTGTAGAAAAAAAAGACGTCAGTAAATCACTGATTGATTGTTTGATGGGTTGCTGGATTGGTGGATTGCTGAATTGGTGGGTTGCTGGATTGATGGGTTGGTGGATTGATGGGTTGGTGTATTGATGGATTGCTGGGTTGCTGGATTCATGGATTGATGGGTTCCTGGATTGGTGGATTGATGGGTTGGTGGATTGATGGGTTGGTGTGATTAGTGGATTGGTGGATTAGTGTTCCAGAGTTGTGTGCTCCGCAGGTTGCAGATCCTGGTGGGTCATGGTGCCTCCGCGCTCCTCTGCAGTGTGGTCTTCGCGGTCGGACGGCTCGCTGCTCCCCTTCATGAATGTGCTCTGTGTTGGCCGCATTACTCCTCAGCGACGTTGCACGCTTGTATCTTGATTCTTTGGAGAACTATTACTAATATATTTCGTGTTTTATTTTTAATTTCATCGACGTCATCTGCCTCGTCTAGTTGCTTGTCCTTGAACTAATGTGGCTGTGAAAAAATTTCGAATATGATAAACGTGGTAGCTTACCGAAGTGCCTCATCGTAACGTTATATCTCGAGAAAAAGTAAAAAAAAAATCACTGGAAGTTTTAATCAGTTCTTTGTTTTTCTTATTACAGTACCTATAGTTTATTGTTCCATTTTATTACAATTGTTATTGCTATTTATATTTTCTGTCTGTCTTATTATTATTTTTCTTGTTCATTTCTTTATTTTATTATTTCTTCATTTTATTTTTATATATTTTAGTAGGTACAATTGTATAGGAATTTTTATTATTTAATATCAACATTCATTATATATTTTTACTTTTTATGACCCTCTCTCCTGACAGACGACCCTGGCCGTATACTCGATATTAGAATGTTTTGTAAGTGCATGTGTAAATAAAGTATTTATTCATTCATAGCGGCGACAAAGATTGAGAGCACGAAAAAAAAAAAAACTATAAAAAAAGAAGGAGTTTATCGAAATGTTCATATATATTTTTAAAAAAGTTGCGTAACTTTTCAACCCATGTTAGTCAACTTTGATCGGAAACAGAGTGTTTTTCTAGAAATATTTGAATATTTTGAATGAACGCTTGCCCCTTGTGAACACAAAACCAATCCAATTCCTAGTATAGAGTGCTAAAGCAGAAAGATACGTCTATTATAATTCTATGAAGGACCTTCTTCCAAGAAACTAATCCCCTTATTATTTTTCTTATTTCCAGTTTCCTTTCTATTCAACTATTTCTAAGTTCGAGTTAGTGTGTTGAACTTAGAACTTGGAAATGTGAAGAATAAAAATTGAAATAATAAATTAAATGACTGAGAAGATCGTCAACAAAGAATTAAGTTTATATAGTAATCCTCAATTCATTGTAACACTGTATGGATTATGAGACACATCATTTACTTTTACCTTATTTTTCCACTAAAACCATAATATTGCTACACAAGTATAAGGGTCATGTAATATAATGTCTTATCGTTTGAAAGCTTATTAAATATAGAAGTTTTCTAAATAAAAATTAAGATATACAATAAGGACATTTTTTTGAAAAAACGTGAGCTACAGTTCCCCAAAGAATTTCCGAATTATACAGTTCTTCGGTTTATGCTGCCTATAAACTGTCAAATTCTTGTAATTGTAGTAATAAAATGAACTTATTTTAAAGGTAATTTACCGCTCTTTATGATGGTATAATTAACTTTGTGTTAGCTCTTATACTTAAGGAGGAATAAGAGATTTTATGCAAAAAAATAGTGCTAAGTACAAAAATTGGAAGATGTTGAATATTTCTGAAATGGTTCCGAATCGGACCTATGTTTATAGGCAATTTTTTGTCCAAAATTAAATTTCCTTTAAGACCTCAGAGTTTTTTACCTCCATGCTGGGACACCCTGTATATGAGGATTTTAATTGGAAAACATTTTGCATGAAAAGCGGCAACTTACTGAATTATCGATACTATCGATTGTTTTCCACCGATAGTATCGGACTATCGCCCATCCCTAGCCTAGAGCTGACTCCAGTAATATTCAGATTTGAGTGTGTTGAGAGCTGTGTTCTGGCGTATCCAATTACCCTCCGAGCGTCATATGGAGGTCCCAACCTCATTTCCTTCACGGAAGCCACACATCTTCTCCCTTCTATCAGCCAACCAGGTGACTAGATTCTGTCAATATTTTACTTCCTCTTATACAAAGTATAGGGGAAGTTATGTAATCTGTCAGAAATGCGATGTTGAGTTTTCTCCGGAATTTCATATTTTCCGGCCTCTTCACTCCCCAGCTCGTTAAGCACAGTGATAGCCGGTCTAACTTTCTTGTGTTACAACATACCGTCAGATTTCAATCGATAATAACTACGAGACTAATAATGCGATAACAACGGTTGAGGTCACAATGGATAGAGCATGTCTGTACGTGTTTGTTGTGCAGTGTTTGTTTTGCCTGTGACGTTATCGGGCTAGTGTGGGCGCCGGCGGATGATTGTTGCGAATTAGCGTTTTGTAAAATTAGAAATTAGTGTAGCGTGATAACGCGTTTAGATAGGACGTTGATTCGGGTGTCATTGTAAAGAGCTTGAGGACCACTACTAGGACTCAAAGTGAAACAATTAAAATATTCGCCGAAATATAGGTATGTAAAAATTGGTATTAATTGAAAATTGCAAAAAAATTAAAGCTCGCATCAAAAGGAATTTTAAAAACCTAAAAATTCTAGTGCCGAGCAAATGCAAGAGCTACGGCAGCATCGAAAATAAAATGAAAAATGATTTTATCCCGACGTTTTCACGGAAAATCTACGGCGTGGGACTACGCCTTAATGTTTTTTTTTTTGACTAGACTGATTTTTATTAGTTATGTACAAGGTGTGTTTAAAAAGTAACGGGAATTTAATAATTTCGCGGGTTGTATAAGTCCGATTCGCGCTTTTTTTTTTGTTGTTGTGTTGGTAAACATGTCTGAAAAGTATCTGTACATTGTTGGCTTTTTTTTTCAGATGTTTAGCCTGCTGTCAGCTCTCAAAGAGGTTACATGTGTTTTGGTACGATCGGGGAATTTACAAAATGGATCAGAGAATTATTGCTTTTGGTGAGTCTACTATAAGTAAAACTAGGGTTTACGAGTGGTATAAAAGCTCGACAAGTTCAGTCGAATGTGAAGGTCATGCTCACAAGGAGTACTACTTACAAGTGCAACGCCGCACATAGGTTGATTTAAAGGATTTAGGCGGTCAAAATTATTTTACAGTATATTTTGACTTTAAATCATGTATCTTATTGTAAAGTATTGCCCTTTGTAAAATTAGCATATTTTCCCCGCTAAAAAGTGAAAAAAATTAGAAATAAAAGACAGAATCTTGAAAAAAAAAAAAAATATATGTATAAAAAATAATATATTTTTTCGTAAGCACTTCGAACTTCATTTCTTAGTCAGTTCTCTCCTCTCAGACTTTTTTACTGGCAATGTGTACGTACGCCAGATGCAAAACGCAGTCCGTCCAAATTCAATAGCCGTTGAACTTGTATTTAACTTTTGGGTCAGACTGTTAAAGTCTTTAGATGTTGCTCCGCATATATAACACCGACTTGTAGATTTTGTATCGGTTGCAGCGTTACACACCTTGCCATCGATCATCGTCATCTTAAAGACATGTTTAAACATGAATTTACTCCCATGCAAAATTACTTCAGTAGGTGTTAACTTCTTGGCAGATTCTTCAACGAAACTGATTTCCTCCTTTGTTACATCAGTGGATTCTTTGACAAACCTAAATCGTATTGGTCAAATTATTTGTTTGCCTTTTTTTGCCACAAATTATTCGAAGTGGTACAAAAGAAGTGTTCTAAACTGCTTAGATTATCTGGTGTGTCACCATAACAGGACAACAGGTGATTTTTCAGATATTTCATTTTTTCATCCAAATTAGACAAATCTTGCTGTTGCATTTGATCGTAAAGATATTTACGGCTCACTACTTTTGTACCCGAAGTACCAGGTGTTCCTAAAACCAAGAAAATTGCACCTACGAAATGAAAGTTGATTTTATTTAATTTTGTGATGTCATCCATAAAAAAATCTATAATTTGGTTATCTGCAGCTATCCGCACTCAAATTGTAGGTCAATACTTAGCCCAATATATAAAGTATACGATACAATAACAAGCATTAGCCGAGAGGAGGCGATAATATAACAAAATGTCTTATAAACATGAAAATTAAGTAACAATTCCTTTACAAAACAACCTTTTTTTCTAGTTCTACAAATAATATAAAACAACTTTACAAATCCTTTAAACATATCAAGAAATATTGATTTTTTCCTGAATTATTCGAATCCATCACAATCACTTCAAAAGATTAGAGGGAAAACACAAAATGTCTCTAGAGTCAAATGTTAACACTGAGAGCGTTGATAACAATGATATGAGAGCAGTGAGAAGAGCAGGTTTAACTACCTTGCGCGCGTGCACGGTAAAAGATTCGCGAGTGGTGATGGTAAATTATTGTTACTTAGACATTCCTTTGGCTATGGGATTATTTTGGTATTTTTAACGTCACTTTTAAAATTTGACTTTTGGCCGCCTAAATCCTTTAAATCAACCTATGTGCGCCGTTTGAATGATGCAATCCGAAAAAAATGCCCGCATTTGTGGCGAAACAATTCATGGCTTTTGCACCACGATAATGCACCTGCTCACACTTGAGCTTGTTCGTGAATTTTTTGCGAAAAACAACACTGTAATGATGCCCCAGCTTCCATGGCTCATGTCCACCCGAGTGACGAAAGAATGCTCTGGTAGTAGGCGATATGACCTTGTAGTTAAAGCCCTACTACCCTAACTAACTAACCATATTTCATATGTGGATTGTGGAGTCTATGAATTAAGGAACCTATTAGAAAAGAGGATAATAGTTTAAAGGAGGAGCGGAAACAGTTGATCATAAATACTCGATCCTTGAAGTCGATTGTAAGTTCCCAATCGATATTTTTTCGAATAATAGTATTCTGTTAGTGGACAAGTAGTGAATGAGACATGTCCTTGTGTTGGGAACTATGTAGTTTTTTGCCCCCATTGTGAGTAGCCCTCTCCCCCCCTCCCCCTCCCTCCCCCCCACCGACCACCTGTTGATGACTCACATACCAAACACGACCCCCCCACTACAGACACATCACAAAAACCAGACTTATACGCTATATTCCAGTTGGGGCAACCTCAACTCAGAATCTCATTGAGATATTTCGGCATTAGCTATGTTCCGAAATAATTTCATAGCCGTCTATAAACACGATAATCCCATATGAAATAAATATATCGACACGAAAGATTAAATATATATCCAGAATCACAAAAAAAAAAAAGCACCTGTTGGTTTTCAGCCAAATCGGACAAAAGGAATGAAGGGATTAAAGGAAGGTTAAAAAAAAATACTGAGGACGCCGGAAAACTTTGAGCACGCCATCCTTCGGATGGGACGTTAAGCGATGGTCCGACTCGTTAAAATCCCCTACTCCAGTTGAATAAAAATGTAGGGTAGGTAATATTTAGGACTCCTACATTAGTGTCAGGCTCATGTCCACCAGATCGATGAAAGAACACTGGTAGTAGGCGATATGACCTCGTAGTTAAAGGGCAGGATTGAGTCACAATAACTCAGAAACTAACAAAAAATAGTTGATGTGATATAAAAATTATGATACTTCCCAACTATACAAGTTAATAAGGGTCAAAATATTAAATGTTTAGTTTTTAACGAAATTTCATGCTAACTGACTTTCTGACACCAAAGCTATACACGAAAATCGTAACCCAAAGCTTCTTCGTTATCGAAAGCCGTCATAAGAAACTATTGAATTTTAACCAAATCGACCGGAAGGGGGGCTTTTCACAAAAACTTTAATAACTGCCGCTATAATAAATGTCTCGAAATGAAATTTTATTACTAAATTTAATTCCTCATGATTACATCACCTACTATTTGCAGCGAATTGACCATATGAATGATGTAATGAATGCTTCGAAACAAAATTTAGAATTTTAAATCAGTATTTACATTCAAAACCCTAGAAGAACGACACTTATTGATTTTTAGACCAAATGGTGGATTAGTTTTGAAGGAAGAGCAAAACTTAGTTGATTAATTCGGGCTGGGGAAGTACACTAACGGTGATTAATTCGGTCTGGGGAAGTACACTAAGGTGATTAATTTGGGCGGGGGAAGTACACTAACGGTGATTAATTCTGTGGTGTTGGAGTAAAGGGGTATATGTCAATTTTTCTGTTTTCAGTTTTCAGAGAACTCCCATATTTCTCAGTTGTCCTCCTTTTCACTTCCTTTTTTTTCAATGATGTCATAAGATTCTGACTTATTTCTCTTTACCCCAACATAGAGATCACCTATCTAAAGCAAGTCATAACTTATGACCCATTTTCACAAAAAATTGACATATACCCCTTTACCCAAACAGCACAGAATTCGGTCTGGGGAAGTACACTAACGGTGATTAATTTGGGCTGGGGAAGTACACTAACTGTGATTAATTCGGTTTGGGAAAGTACACTAACGGTGATTAATTTGGGCGGGGGAAGTACACTAACGGTGATTAATTTGGGCTGGGGAAATACACTAACGGTGATTAATTCGGGCTGGGGAAGTACACTAACGGTGATTAATTTGGGCTGGGGAAGTACACTAACGGTGATTATTTTGGGCTGGGGAATTACACTAACGGTGATTAATTTGGGCTGGGGAATTACGCTAACGGTGATTAATTTGGGCTGGGGAAGTACACGAACGTTGATTTATTAGTTCGCTACATTAGTTTCGAGAAACACAGTTTTGGGAGACGCTACATGTAACGAATTTTTCATCGATTCCTACAAATAGTTATGCAGCCTTTCCGGTGCGTAATAGCTTCTCATTATCATCTATATGTTGCAATTATATACTTTAGTCACAGTTCTTGACCAGGACTAAAACTGCAGGATTACTAATGTAAATTGCATAGTTCAAAAAGTGAATCATTCACCTGACTGGGAATTTTTAAATTCATAAGAAACCATATTTAAATTTAAATGGGGTCGGGATAGTTACGTCATGTTAAATTCCTGGAGGACTAAAAGACGTTAGGACATCTTCCATTCCTCAAGGAATGGAAAGAGGAAAGACTTCCTTCCCGGTTAGCCCAATGACTAATGGCGGATATATCTTGGGCTTAAGCCGCAGGCCCCTAAAGCCTTTTTTACATTCTAATCACATAAACATGAAATTTACTCATGCCCGGGCTTTAACTACGAGATCATATCGCCTACTACCAGAGCGCTCTTTCGTCACTCTGGTGGACATGAGCCAGACTCTACTGTGGGAGTCCTAAATTTTGCCTCTCCTAAATTTTTATTCACCTAGGGGTTTAACGAGTACCTGACATCGTTCAGGCTCGGGACCATCGCTTAACGTCCAATCCGAAGGACGGCGTGCTTAAGTTTATTTTACCTCCCAGATAAAACAAACTAAGGGCCTCGGTTGGGTTACGAACCTACGTTCTTGAGCTCAGAAGACAAGCACGCATACCACTGAGCTACCGGCGCCCTATATACGTAAAAGCAAAATAATAAGAAAAAAAAAATAATAATAATATTTAAAAAAAAGTATATTCAAAATAATAAATATATGCAAAATAATAAAATAGAAATTAAAAATTAATATGAGACTAAATAAATAAAATAAATAACGACGTAACGGACATAAAGAAATCATAGAACAAAATAAAGAAAACTAGGTATGTTTAAAAATAAATTATGAATATAAAAAAAAAGTCGTTGGTGAATCGGCATCTATGTACTTCCCCAGCACGAATTAATCGTTACGTTTTCGATATTTCTCCAAAGCCAATCGACCATTTGAGCTAAAAAATCAATATTTGACTTAGATAGTAGCTTTTGAATTATCATACTAAATTTTGTATCGATACAGTCATTACATCGGCAGTTATTAAGGTATTTGACTCGAGTCTCTCTTGTCTGATCATTACAATGGTAGTTTTTGGAGTTTTTGTGTAAAACCTCTATAATCTCCCTCTTCCCTTTTGCCGATTTGGCTGAAAATCAATCATTCTATCGGTTTCGAACCCGCGATCTTGAACTGAGAATTCGAAGGGCTATATAAGTTGTGCTAGTTCTCTGAGAGGTAGAAGAGAAGGCTCTCTTAGTTTATTATAGTTTTCCTGCTTGGTAATCAATGCTTGGTAATCAATGCTTGTCCTAAATGGTGATCATATGAATGGATGTTGGCTACGTCCGTCCATTCATACAAACCGTGACCTAATTTGTTAATGAACTTTTGGTGATTGTACATAATTCATGCTAACGTAAAGGCGGCAGCAAATAGCGGGAATCTCTATCAGCTGACTACTTTCTTGACCTCCATTTGCTGACTGTATTTCCCCTGCAGAGTGTGCCGGTAGCTCAGTGGTATGCGTGCTTGCTTACTGAGCTCAAGGTCGTGGGTTCAAACCCGGCCGAGGCCCTTTGTTTATTTTATCTGGGAGGTAAAATAAACTTAAGCACGCCGTCCTTCGGATAGGACTCTAAGCGATGGTCCCGAGCCTGTTACATAATAACAATAACCATACATAAAATTCTATGAGGAGTTTTCAACGAAATTTCATGTTTTCGATCTGAAATTCTCATACTAAATTTTGTGTCAATAAATTCATTACATTGACGTTATGTAGTGTCTGCAACGAAGACCGACCGGACGGCATCCACCATTTCTTCATGGAGTGTCCAGCCTTCAGCCAACTAAGAAAAAAGTACCTGGTAGAAGCACTAAAGAGCCCGCAACCTCACAAGACCCTTTTCAACATTGCAAACAACCAAAACCTCAATAATATCATACTATACATAGTAAGGGCGCTAAAAATTAGAGGACATTGAAGTATTTAAATAAAATACCATTTTTATTTTTGTTTTAATTAGTTAATTAACAGTTAGGTTCTATATTACTTTGTATTTTCTTATTATTATTATTATTTTCTATTTTCATTTATTTGTACTTTTTTTAAACTGAATAGTGTATATATCAGGCCGAACCCTGAGCCTAAAAGATGTATTTCTTAAAGGCGAATAAAGAATTGAATTGAATTGAATTGAATTACATTGACGTTATTAGGGTTTTTGAATTGAATCCTCCCTCTGAAACCCCCCTTTCCTTTTGCCGATATCGCTGAAATTTGACAGGTTATTTCCTCATTGGGTTTTGACTTCAATTATGAAATTCCATGTTGATACATTCATTACATCGGCAGTTATTGGGGTTTCTGAGTTAAGCCCCCCACTGATCCCCCACCTATCCTTCTGCCGATTCCTTTGAAAATCGAAAAATGTTGTCTTTATTGGGTTCAGGTCACACATGTACATTGTCGTGTCGATACATTCATTCTATTGGGAGTCAGAGGCAAAGAGAATTTGGGAACTAGAGGTCGAAAAATATGAAATTCCGTTGATACTCCGCATCGAATTTTTGACCGATTACATAACTTCTCGTATACATCTTGTTGCTGGAGAGGTAAGAGTTGGACGATAGCATAAGATTAGTTTTTGAAGAGGTTTCATATCAAAGGACTAAGAGAAGAAATGCGATCTAGTGGAGGAACCAGCGTCTTCTATCTCTCTGAGAGTCATTTTTAATATATTATGAGATTCTTTTGAGATGAACGTTATATGCCCTAGGTTCTGAGGTAGCCAGCTCGTCTCTAAGCCAACCTTCCATCTCTTTATATAATTCATAATCATAGTAAACGCGAAAGATCTTTGTATGTGTTGAGGAAGTGTTGTTACATTAAATAAGGGTTTAACACAGCACTTAACTTTCTTTTATTATTCCTGACGTTTCGAGCGTTCGCTCATTTTCACAGGTGTTATCCCTATATAAAAATTAACATTCTTTTCACATTTAATTATATTCAAGCATTGCATATGTCATACTTACTTTAATTTTTCTTTTCATAATTTTCCATTGTTACCAAAATAATTTGTCCATTCTGTAAATTATTTATGAATTTTAATTACACTATTTCTATTTTTTTTTTTTTTTTTTTTTTTTTTTTTGCATTGGAGGGGGAAATGCTGTGACGCACATCCAGGGAAGGTAGCCCTGGATAGTGTGGGACTCGAGACGGTTCACCATCACCATACCCACTAAAACCCCCTCCTTGCCGATCCTGATTCCCTTCCGCGGAACTGACGGTCTGTCATTACTTCGCGGAAGGGAGGAAGGGTGGCTGGTAACGCCCCTTCTTCTGTTTTATTACCGCTACTGTTCCTTGTCAGCCCTCTCCTGAAGGGCCAACCCGCCCATGATGAGCGCTGCAAAATCGCAGCCTTCATCCCACGACTCCTGGGAGCGCAGCATAGCGTCCACGTAACTGGTAGCAGTCAGCGGGGCGCCCATGCTGCACTCCAGATTTTTCCTTCCCTCCTCAAATCTGGGGCATTTGAGGAGGACATGCTCCGCCGACTCCGTCTCACCAAGGCACGCGGGGCAGTCTGGTGTTGTTGCTGCCCCGATTTTGTGGAGGTACCCCCGGAACACTATTTCTATTTAAGATATTGTGTATGGTTGTGTTATCTAATATAAGTTATTAATAGTTTTAATTTATTTTAATTACCTCAAAATATTTAGTCGACCCGTGTGTTCTAGGATCTTGTCAAGACTGATCTCTACTATCGATATTAGTGGTCGTTTCGTATTTTATTTGGTTCTGTTTTGGATTTGTTTTTTGTATTGGGTTATATTTTATTATTCAATATTTTTAATTTTTATATAGGGATAACAGCTGTGAAAATGAGCAAACGCTCGAAACGTCAGGAATAATAAAAGAAATAAAATAAAGTTAAGTGCTGTGTAAACCCTTATTTAGTAAACGCGAAAGTTCTTATCAAGCCGCGGCATCTAGTGTCGCGTTTAGGATAATGGCAATGATGGCGCTGCCCTCTTCTGGGGTTACCGACACTGCGTTGCTATTAAACGCCCTTAGTCGATCAATTACCAGCAATGTACTTCCCCAGCGCGAATTAATCAAGTAAGTTACCGCTCTCCCTCAAATTCCTTTTGACCGTTTTAACTTAAAACCTATTAATTGTATTGCAGTTATTAGGGTTTTTCTAAATCGGCGTGCTGGATTACTGAGTTCAAGATCGCGGGTTCGAAACCCGGCCGAGGCCCTTAGGTTTTCGATGCACCAGCCCTTCCAATATATCTTAGGCCAAATTGACTGAAAATCAAAAGATGTCTTTATGGGTTTGTGGATACACATATAAAATTTCGTATCAAAATATACATTCTAACGAGAGTTATCATGTTCAAAGACACTCACATTCCTTTCCTATGTGTGTGTGCCTTTGACCACGATAAGATGAGACGACGATGAGATGACAAAATTCCATATGTTAAAGCCAGAAACTACATTTATTTTCAGCGGAAGGGGAGAATCAGAGGGGCTCATCTCAAGATCCTCAATAACTTCCGATATAATGAATGTATCAACATGAAATTTCATATTTATTATGAAAACTCCATAAGAACAATAACTGTTAAACTTCAACAAAATCTGCCAAAGGGAAAGGGCGGTTTAGATTCATGCCCGGACTTTTAACTTTGAGGTCATATCGCCTACTACCAGAGTGCTCTTTGTAGCTCTGGTGGACATGAATCCGACTCAACTGTGGGAGTCCTATGTTTTGCCTACCCTAAATTTTTATTCACCTACGGAAAGGGGGTCTTTAACGATTATCTGACATTGTACAGGCTCTGGACCATCCGAAGGAAGGTGTGCTCAAGGTTTTTTCACCTCTCAGATAAAAAACCTAAAAAAAACATAGTAACTCCCGATGTAATGAATTTATCGACACAAAGTTTAGTATGAGAATTTAGGAGATTATTATTGATTATTAGCGCAAATGATTAACTTTGGAGGGAGAGATTAATCCGTTCTGACATCATACATTGACCGATTACATAACTTCTCTTATACATATAGCTGAGAGGAAGTACAAAGAGAAGCCACACTACATAAAATAATTAAGAACGACGTAACGTCTTGGAGAACGACCCTCACAATGTCATCATTAACAATGGCAACTGTTCACATTATAACAATGTTGTGATCATTGTTTTTACTTTTTTTTTTCTTCTTCTTTACGTTCAACGTAGCAGAAGATATGTTCCCATGTTTTACCGTTATGAAACGGTGAGAAGCATTCCCCTCTGGAGATAATAGAATTAGGTGCTCGTTGCCTCGTTTCACAATACCCTGAAAAATACTCGTACATATTTCTTTTTACAGGTTTTCTTTTGTCTACTGATAAAAAAGTCATCGGAGAATCATTGACATTGTACTTCCACAACAATGATGAATTATTTGTGACTAAAAATATATAAATAATATAAATACAGGGGGCATAAATTAGAGGGCGCAGGTAGCTCAGTGGTATGCGTGCTTGTCTTCTGAGCTCAAGAACGTAGGTTCGAAACCCGACCGAGGCACTTAGTTTATTTTATCTCGGAGGAAAAATAAACTTAAGCACGCCGTCCTTCGGATGGGAAGTTAAGCGATGGTCCCGAGCCTGTACGATCAGGTACTCGTTAAAGACCCCTACCCTAGGTGAATAAAAATTTAGGGCAGGCAAAATTTAGGACACCCACAGTAGAGTCGGGCTCATGTCCACCAGAGTGACGAAAGAGCGCTCTGGTAGTAGGCGATATGACCTCGTAGATAAAGCCCGGGTATGAGTCATAAAACCTAACCTAACCTATAAATACAAGTTTTCTTTTTTGTCCTTAGCTCCTGTTGCGCAGACTTCTTCCGTTCGGTACCTAGGACTCACCGTGGACACCAAGTTGACCTGGGACTCTATCAGCTGACACCTCTCCTTAAGTACTCTCAGCTCTCACTCCATCTCAAGAGGCTCGTCTATACGATGCTCATCAGGCCCATGTGACATTATGGATTCGCTATCTGTGGTTCTGACTCCGATTCTCAAATAAAACGTATTCAGACATTCCAGAATCGGGCCTAAGGATAATCACCACCTCCCTGGTTTGTCCGAAACAAAACAATACACACTGATCTTCAGATCCCTGAAGAAAAAGAATGTCTGCCTATTTGTTACGCCAGTCTGTTGCGGACCATACAAGAACATCAAAACCCTCTGCTACGTGTCATCCCTCTCCATCTGCTTCCGCCAAGACCAGAACGTCGACTGAAGAGGAAGCAACATAGCTCAATCAGGAGGACTGACGTCGGTCAAAAGTGTCAAGTGTTTGGTTTTTGTTTGCTTTTAGTACAATTGAACGTATATTGTACAAGAATTGCCAATAAATGAGAAAAAAAGTTTTCTTTTGTCTACTCATAAAAAAATAATGAATTTTTTTAAACCAATATGTGAGCACGCCGTCCTTCAGATGGTATGTTTTCGAGCCTGTACGACATTAAAGACCATTAGATGAATAAACGTGATTTAACAAAATTTAGGCCTTCCAGTCGGGCTCATGTCCACCAGAACGTCGAAAGGACGATATGACCTCATGGTGAAAGCCCGGGTCACAATGACTAACTAACAAAGACTGTTAGTAATTTGCCTATCACTATTAGGACTAATCCATTAAACACTTTCATTCATTTTGACTAATCATCCTTAAAAGTCACAATAAATTATTCATATCCCAAGTGCAGTTTGTTGTATTAAATCAATGAATTGACAAATAATATTTATTCACAATTCTATTCACCTGACAGGACAATGAAATCGTTTTGTACATAAAAGAAAATTAAATAACAAACAACTTTAGGAATATTCTATTTACAAAATAACGTAAAAAGCATTGAAAATGTAGGCGGTGAATCACCTGAAATGCTTCCCCAGCAAGAATCAATCAATGAATGCTTCGCTCCTCTTCCACAAACTGCGATAATATTTAACAGTTGATTTTCATTGGGGCTCCTAAATCCTCATACTAAACTTTGTGTCGATAAATTCATTTTATCTGTAGTTATTAGGGTTTTTCAGTTGAGCCCCCTCCCCTGAACCCCACTTCAGTCAATATCGCTGAAATAGGTTATGTTCTCATTGGGTTTTGAATTCTAATATGAAATTTCATGTAGATACAATCATTACTTCAGTAGTTAACGGGGTTTATGAGTTGAGCCCCCTCCCCTGAACCCCCCTTCAGTCAATATTGCTGAAATTTGATAGGTTATGTTCTCATTGGGTTTTGACTTTAAATATGAAATAGGAAGTGTCACCACTGGGTGATTTCTCCCCTCATGACATTTTGACATTGCCATTATGTCTGTATTAGCATATTTGCTTGTTGTATATATTTTTATACAGTTGTAAATATCTCTTTGTAAATAAAAAAAAAAAATATGAAATTTCATGTAAATATATTCATTACTTCAGTATTTACTTAAGTTTTTGAGTTGAGTCCCCTTCCCTGAACCCCCCTTCCGTCAATATCGCTGAAATTTGATAGGTTATGTTCTCATTGGGTTTTGACTTTAAATATGAAATTTCATGTAGATATATTCATTACTTCAGTAGTTACTAACGTTTTTGAGTTGAGCCCCCTCCCCTGAACCCACCTTCCGTCAATATCGCTGAAATTTGATAGGTTAGATTCTCATTGGGTTTTGACTTTAAATATGAAATTTCATGTAAATATATTCATTATTTCAGTAGTTACTAACGTTTTTGAGTTGAGGCCCCCTCTGATTCCCCCTTTCCCTTGGTCGATTTGGCTGGAAAACAATATATGTCATCATTAGAAGTTTCTAGATTCACAAATAAAATTTCGTGTTGATACAATCTTTCTATCGGGAGCTATTTATTTATTATTATTTTTTTTTTTTCATATTTTGAATCTAAGAGTTTGGAAATCATAAAATTCCGATAAAACTGCGCATCGATTTTTTGACCGATTACATAACTTCCCATATACTTTCTATAGCTGGGAATGTAAAACCTCCCTAAATATTGTTCTTTGTTTTTCTTATTATAGTTTATTTTTTGTATTTTATTACAATTGTTATTATTGTTTCTATTTTCTGTCTTATTATTATTATTATTATTATTATTTATCTTTTTACTTTCTTTATTTTATTTTTATATGTCTTATTGGTGCAATTGTACACGAATTTTCTTTATTTAGTATGTAATTTCGTTATTTATTTTTGGTTTTCATGACCCTCTCTCCTGACAGCCATTGTCAGTATTCACTCGATATTGTTTTGTAAATGTATGTGTAAATAAAGTATGTTTTCATTCATAGTAGAGTTAGGCTAATGTTCGATAACTAACGTCATGCGTTCACCGACAGCCAGTAGGTGCAGTGTTATCAGTACACTGAAGGATGCGTCACAGTTGAGCCATTGATAATGGAAGGTTTATCTATATCAGATGACTGATTGAAAGTAGGTACGTATTTTATGACTCATATTTTTTATGTAATATTTACAAAATTTTAAATAAAATTTTGCAATGATGGAGTATGAGTCAAATAACTGAACCTTGTACGTTACTTATGAATGAAGGCCGTATGATTCAACGGGTAGTGTTGGTCAATATTTGCTTTGAATTACGTAAATATTTCATTGATCCTTAAACCTTTACAACGATACTCCAAGTAGGGTGCTTTTAACTTACTTACTTTGTTGACGATGGACCCTGAAGTTTTTTAGCCGCCCCACCAGCCAACGCCACCGGACACCACTTCACCACATGGTGTTCCAATGCATCCTTCTTCACCAGGTCAGTCCATCGCAGCTGTGGTCTTCCTCGTAATTAGGCCCCGAAATAAAATCTTAATTTTTATGTGATTTTGGTCAACATTTATTCAGATCTTTATTTCGAATTTCATGTTCATTGCTAGAATCGTTTTTGAAAATGGTCAAATGGTTCAGATGTTTAATCGATTACAATAACTT
The DNA here is from genome assembly GCA_963662175.1 of Aradus depressus. Lineage (NCBI taxonomy): Eukaryota > Metazoa > Arthropoda > Insecta > Hemiptera > Aradidae > Aradus > Aradus depressus. The sequence goes on along the minus strand of OY759224.1, from coordinate 15,293,261 downwards.
CCTTACATTAAAGGTATAAAAAAAACGTAATAACTGAGCAAATGCAACCTTTAAACAAAAATTATATAAATAGCAAAATAAATTTTGCTGAAAATAGAAAATTGGTAGAGTAAATATTAAATTTAAAATTTAAAAAACCCCTGACACAAAAAATAAACCCTTAAAAAAAAGGGGGGGGCTTGAAGGGCTTAGGGGGGAAGGGGCTCTTGGCCTTATAAACATTTGAGCTCAAACTGCAAGTCTCTAGCTGTAATAGAGGCCGAGATCCCTTCACAGGCTCTGATGAACCATCAATATCTTGGAGACGGCATACCCGATTTCCACCAAACATGGCTAAGAACCATCTCGCAAATACCAGCTTTTGAAACGAAAAAACCACTTTGAAATCGGTTCAGCCGTCTTGGAGCTACGATGCCACAGACAGACAAACTTATTTAAACTTATAACACCCCTCCTTTAGATAAAAAATGAAATAATAAAAATAAGTCGTTGATGAATCAAAACCGGTTGACCGTTTGCGCTAATATTCAGAAGTTGGCTTACAAAAGAGTTCCTAAATCCTCATACTAAATTCTGTGTCGATAAATTCATTACTTCGGCATTTATTACGGTTTTTGAATTGGGCCAATTCCCTTCAAATATGAAATTTCACATCGATACATTCACTACATCGGCAGTTCGCGGGTTCGAAACCAGGCCGAGGCCCTTCGATTATTTTATCTTGGAGGTAAAATAAATTTAAGTACGCCGTCTTGAGACGTTAAGCAATGGTCTCGAGCCTGTACGATGTCAGGTACTCGTTAAAGACCCTTAGACTAGTTGAATAAAAATTTTCTCTTTGTAGAGTCGGGCTCATGTCCACCAGAGTGACGAAAGAGCACTCTGGTAGTAGGCGATACGACCACGCAGTTAAAGCCCGGGCATGAGTCATAATAACTAACTAATGGGATTGTTGTGGATACACATATAAAATTTCGTGTCGATAATTTCATTCTATTCGGAATTACCGTGTTCATAAACACATACATACTCAAACAGTTTTGGAATTAGGTGGTCGAAAAATATGAAATTCTGTTGAAAACTCTGCATCGAATTTTTGACTGATTATATAACTTCCCCTATACTTCGTATAACTGGAAAAGTAAGCCTTATTAAAAAAACAAAACAAATGCCAATGAATCTTATCGTATATTATTGACAATATGTCTCCTTATATGATAGTCTACTGGCATTTAAGTGAATGCCACGGCAGACCTGACAGGATGCCCTCTTTTAGAGTTTCATCCCTGGGACGTCCATCACTTCTGACAGATTTATGAGAGAGCAGATCGACAGGACGTTACGTAAATTGAAGAGAAACAGAGTTTATGGGTTGCCACCCTGCAAAATCTTCCCAATGATTTGCCAACGATTCTCGACCCTGTACACGTGCTGTACATTGTGCTCAAATTGTTTTAGTATATTCAGTTTATTTACTAGTTTATTTAGTTAAAAAGAAAAGCTTGCCGAGTAAGAAAGGTTAATAACACAGTACAAAATGATAAATGCACAATAAAATGCAACACTGTAAATAAAAATTTAACCCAATAACTAAAAATAGATTGCCAAGTAAGTTAATTCAATAACAGGGTTAATAAGGCGCAATAGGAAATTTCAGAACACTTCGTAAAACATTTGAATGCCCATTAAAAAAAATTAAAGACTAAGATTTAAAATGCACAGCACAAAATTGCAGTTTGCCGAGTAAATCCATTTGATGTATCCGAAGAAATACAATTTTGACCCTCCCGTCAGTCCTTTTAGTGAAATAGTCCAGCAGGTTCTCCTGATATAGAGAAACCCCATGGAGGAGCATAAAAAAAATATCTAATTGCGAACAGGCTAATTTATTTGCTGTGAATATATCCTTTTTACTCTGTCCTTTTTTTTTTTTTTACTATTCGTTATTTAATATTTAACGAATAATAAGTATCGACACGAAATTGTATTTGTGTGACCTAAACCCCATAAAGACACTAATATATATTTAGTATGAGGATTTAAGAGCCCATTTGTGAGTCAACTGTTGAGTATTAGCGCAAACGGTCGACTGGCTGTGGAGGGGGAGCGAAAAATTAATTGATTAATTCGTTCTGGGGAAGTACATTGAATGTGATTCACAAATTGTTTTTCTTTAGTTTTGATCAATACAGCTTGAATTGCTGCATTATGAAGTTAGTATGGTTCATGTCCGGGCTTTAACTACGAGGTCATATCGCCTACTACCAGAGCGCTCTTTCACCTGTCTGGTGGACATGAGCCCGACTCTACTCTGAAAGTCCTAAATTTCGCCTACCCTAAATTTTTATTTACCTATCTTTATCGAGTACCTAAAACATTTTACAGAAGTTTGTTCCATCGTTGAATCAATACGGTAGGCAACTTTTTGTCTCGATCAGGAGGTCGCGTGGCCATCACTGCTTTCAATCTATGGGGGAGACTCCCACATTGCCAACATTCGCATGTGTGTTAGTCTGTCACGATCGATCCACAATCGATCACGTGACTGACTCATTGGGGAAAAGTAATTGAATTTGTTAATACTGAACCAGAATGTTTTTGAAAAGGATACTAAACTGTATGCAATGCTTTGCAGAAGATCTTCGTGACTTCTCTTTGGTGACCGATAATTTCGGATATTTCTTAATTATTCGCGAAAAAATTTTCATCCACTTATGGTTGACTATTATGATGGAGAGGTAACTATATTATCTAGTTCAAGCCTGTCAGTCTCCATACGAGGTATAGAATGTTATCGATCAGAAATGTTTTGAGTTTTTACCAAAATTTCATGTATTCCGACCCCGAAACTCCAATAAATGTCTATGTAATGAATGTATTGATACAAAATTTCATGTATTCTGACCCCGAAACTGTAATAAATGTCTATGTAACGAATGTATTGATACAAAATTTCATGTATTCCGACCCCGAAACTCCAATAAATGTCTATGTAATGAATGTATTGGTACGAAATTTCAAACGTAAGTAGAAACCTTATGAGGATGCTATATATTAATTTTCCGTAGAGAAGGGGGGGAGGGGACGGGGGGGGGAGGAGAGGAGCCTTTTTTTTATGCACGTTAATTTTAATTTTTAAATTCTATTTATTAAAACATTTTAATTTCAAAATTATGAGTTTTAACTATTTTGTATTACCTATATACATGTATTCTTATAGTCAGAACTTCTACTTATTGCTTTTGTACAGATTGTATTATTTTGTAGATTATTTATTTTTATTTTATCTTATTTTGTGTATATTGCCATTTATTATTTTGTATATTTTTTATATATTTTTTTTTTATTTATTAATTTTTATTTTTATTTTTTTTATATTTTTTTTTATTTACTTTTTTTTTATTTATTAATTTTTATTTTTATTTTTTTTATATTTTTATTATTTTTTTTTTTTTATAGTCACTGTCATCAAATTTATTTATAGTTATATTTTAACTGATTGTAAATATACCAAATGAACAAAAAAAAAAGTTATTTTATCAGACTGCCTGATGATGAGGGCAATCTCGAAAGCCGGCTAGCAAAAATAAATAAAATAAATTTGTGAGAGGTCAGACTATATTTTATTTTACAATCTGTGAAATAATCACTAATCACTATATCAGCCATCTTCATATTTATAGTAACATCACAGTTCGCGATATCTGTCGTGAGTAACGTCTCCTCCCACACTCATACCGAACAGAAAGACCAAATTAAAGTCGCTTCCTTCACAAATTGTTGTAGCACATTTTTTTTTTAGAGAGAATTCTCATTTCGAGCGCTGCTCCCGCGGGAATTAGCTTCTTTAATAAATTCTTCTTTGGTTAGGGGCACGTAACTGAAAGATGAGCCACTTGTAGCCAGTCTGACCCATATAAGAAGTACAGCAGACCACCTAAAGAGATGATTGTCTATTTCCGTTCTTCACTACTTCTTATATTTCATCTTTCAAATATCTCTAATGAAAATGCACCGACTGTCTGCAATTGGAAGGTGCGGGGTGAGAATAATTAGAAAACTTGAGCACGTCGTCCTTCGGATGGGACCAAGCCTGTGCTATGTCAGGTACGTATTAAAAACCCCTACACGAGTGAATAAACAAACCTAGGTAGGCAAAATTTAACTCCCATAGTAGAGTCGGGCTCATGTCCACCAGAGTGACGAAAGCGCTCTGGTAGTAGGCAATATGACCTCCAAGTCCGGGATTGAGTCATAATAACGAACCATTAATTGTAGCCATCATATGTTTTCACATATAAAAAATGAAAATGAAAAAATCAAAGAAGAGTTAGTTATTATGACTCATACCCGGGCGTTAACTACAAGATCATATCGCCTACTACCAGAGCGCTCTTTCGTCACTCTGCTGGACATGAGACCGACTCTACTGTGGAAGTCCTATATTTTTCTTACCTAAGTTTGTTCACCTAGGGTTGGGGTCTTTAACGAGTTTCTGACATCAGGCTAGGTACCTTTGCTTAACGTCGTTTCAGAAGGACGGCGTGCTTAAGTTTATTTTACCTCCCAGCTAAATTAAACTAAGGGCCTCGGCGGGGTTTCGAACCCACGATCTTGAGCTCAGAAGACAAGCACGCATACCACTGAGCTACTTTATTAATGTTTTTTATGACACCCTCCTTTTTGGCCGAAAATTTGATATTCCAGGGAAAACAGCGTAGATTTTCTGACCGATTACATAACTTTCTCAATATGTTTGTTATTGTGACTCATGCCCGGGCTTTAAGTAAGAGGTCATTGGTCCTAAATTTTGCCTACTCTAAATTTTTATTCACCTAGGGAACTTTTTCTTTACAGGTACCTCCATCGTGCAGGCTTGGGACCATCGCTTAACGTCCCATCCGAAGTACGTACAATGTGTTGTACTTTGAGAGCTCCTCTGGAGTCAGAATTGATTCACATCCAATTCAACTTAGTTAGTATCCATTATAGGACCCTCACCAGAGGGTTAGAGACACTAATGTCTCAATCCTGGAACACACCTTATTCCAGGTAGCTTCCAGAACAGGCGCGAATCCGAATGGGGTGATAGCCCTCACAAGCTTTTGGATTTGTGAATTTTTAAGGACTAAGGCAGCTTTTAGAGCGCCTATAGCCCAGAGGTCGCGTGCTTGCATACTGAGCTCAAGATCACGGGTTCGAAACCCGGCCGAGGTCCTTAGTTTTTTTTCATCTGGAAGATGAAAAAACTTTGAGCACACCGTCTTTCGAATGGGCAGTTATGGCCTAGGTGAATAAAACTCGGTAGACAAAATTCAGGACTTTTGTCCCGTCCAAAATTCAGTGCCCACCAGAGTGCCGAAAGTGAGCCCCGGTAGTAGGCGATATGACCTTGTAAATATATTCCAGTGCCCGTGCATGAGTCCCAATAACTAACTAAAACTTAATTTATAATATAATTTATAATTTATCTTATTCACTCTTCTAATCAACAATATTTATATAACTAGGTCTTTATTCTTCAGGCGGGATGTTGTTCTAAATTCCTTTTTTTTCCTTTCAATATGGTAATTTGATGCAATTGAGGTATATATATTTAAAAAAATATATTTTCTTTATTTCATATAGACGTTTCGGCTTACTCGTACTAATTCACATTTGACGACAATCAATGTTGAATAATATATGATTGGAAAAGTATTTTATATATCATTCTGTATTTATTTAGGTGAGTCCTGATCTGTTTAATAATATGTGAATTAATGGGAATTATAATTAAAATTTTGTGTTATTGAAAACAATTTGTTGTTTTAGAATTGGTAATGACAAGAAGTCGTCTATATGAAATAAAGAAAATATATTTTTTAAATATATATACCTCAATTGCCTCAAATTACCACATTGAAAGATTATAAATAGTAAGGTATAATAAATTCAACTAGATATTATGTTATAAATTCCATAAATTATTATGATTCATGCCTGGGCTTTAACTAATAGATCATTTTGTCTACTACCAGAGAGCTCGTTCGTCTGGTCAACATTAGCCCGACTCTAATATGGGATGTCGGAATATATAATGTATCGATATAGTGAGAATATGGTAAAATAAATAAATAAAGAACTTGTTTAACTGTTATATTTTATAATTCCACAAAAATATATACATAATGTATATGCCAGCGTTAGCATACAGTTCAGAAGTAAACAAAAGTAAACCTTCCAGACTGAGTTAAGTCTGACCCATAAGAATTCATATAATGTTAGAGATTTAAGTAAATCCTATGTATACCGGAGATTGGAATGGCAAACAGAAAGAAGTGTAACTTTCGGATCTAGCTTACAGTTGGATGGTAGGACGAAGGGATAATAGCCATGGCAACCCATCTCCAATCTCCGAAGATAGGTTGTGGGGGGGAACTAGAAGGGACCACATTCGTAATGAGGACCAGAGAGGAAGTGGGAGTTAAGCCCAATTAGGATACTATCGAGAAACGGGAGCTCATGTGCCGGATGGGGGAGTACCGGAAGGCTGGGCAGGAGAGGCGCACCAGAGGGTATATCGAAAGAGAGAACTGACGTCCAAGATGAGGGGATTGGCGTAAGTACGACAGTATGACTCACCAGAGGTACATCGAGAGATAAGAAGATGAGGAGATTGGAGTATGTCCCCTTATGACGCACCAGAGGTAAATCGAGAGATAAGAAGATGAGGAGATTGGCGTAAGTATGACAGTATGACTCACCAGAGGTACATCGAGATATAAGGAGATGAGGAGATTGGAGTATGTCCGACAGGAAGCACCCTTATGACGCACGAGAGATACATCGAGAGATGAGAAGATTGGCGTAAGTCCGACAGGAAGCACCCTTATGACGCACCAGAGGTTCATCGAGAGATAAGAAGATGAGGAGATGGCGTATGTCTGACAGGATGCCCCCTTATGACGCACCAGAGATACATCGAGAGATGAGAAGATTGGCGTAAGTCCGACAGGAAGCGCCCTTATGACGCACCAGAGGTACATCGAGATTATTTCTCTCTATTTGTTTACTTAAATCTGTAAATATATAATGGTTCAATCTTTGGAACAGTGACAATAATAATAATTATTATTAAAATATATATTAGAAATATTAAAACATATAATAACAGAGAGGAAGATAAAGTAATGAGAGAAGTATGATAAGTCTTCGAAAGGACAAACATTAAAAAATAATAAATACTTCATAACTGCTAAGTATAGGTTAGATTAGGTTTTATGACTCATGCCCGGGCTTTAACTACGAGCTCATAGCGCCTACTACCAGAGGGCTCTTTCGTCACTCTGGTGGACATGAGCCCGACTCTACTATGGGCCTACCCTAAATTTTTATTCACCTAGGGTAGGGGGTCTTTAACGAGTACCTGACATCGTACAGGCTCGGGACCATCGCTTAACGTCCTATCCGAAGGACGGCGTGCTTAAGTTTATTTGACCTCCCAGATAAAATAAACTAAGGGCCTCGGTCGGGTTTCGAACCCACGATCTTGAGCTCAGAAGACAAGCACGCATACCACTGAGCTACCGGCGCCCTCTTGCTAAGTATATATTAAGTTTGGCCGCCAGGAAAAGTGGCTGTTCCGTTGATCGACTCTCAGTATCATAAGATAGTAATTATAACCGTTATTTGAAGGTAGTCGTAACAGCTGCTACTACATAGAAATAACGCTATTGAAAGAATATCATTTATAGTAAAATTGACTAATTTTCTTCTGGACTTCTTTCAAGTAGACTCTTATTTTCCTTTAAATAAAAAATATAATGAAAATAAACCGCTGAATGTCAACTTTGAAGGGTTCTTCAGGGTAAGGGCCAGAGAACCAGCCTCTTCATACTTATCTCTCCCTTTCTGCTCACGCTAAGGCAAAGGGATTTTGTTTAGGTGATAAGCAAGGGCAAAAAACGTAGTCAACAATTAGGCAACAACATAGTTGAAATAGGCTGTTAAATGAGATCAAGATTGTGGGTCCGAAACCCCGACGAGGCCCTTAGATGTTTTATCTGGGAGGTTAAAAAAAAGCATTGAGGATGGGACGTTAAGTAATGGTCCCGAGCTTGTACGATGTCAGGTACTCGTTAAAGACCCTTAGACTAGTTGAATAAACATAGATATGCAATATTTAGTCGAGTCAAGCTCATGACCACCAGAGCAACGAAATAGCGTTCTGGTAGTAGGCGTTCTCGAAGTTGAAGCCTAGGCATGAGTTACAATATTGACTATACAACAAAAATTGCATACAAGTACCACCGCATTTGGCATTGCATCATCGTCAAGTTTTGAATATTTACAATCTATATATAATATGAACAGAGGGCGCCGGTAGCTCAGTGGTATGCGTGCTTGACTTCTGAGCTCAAGGTCGTGGGTTCGTAGCCCGACCGAGGCCCTTAGTTTATTTTATCTGGGAGGTAAAATAAACTTAAGCACGCCGTCCTTCGGATGGGACGTTAAGCGATGGTTCCGAGCCTGTACGATGTCAGGTACTCGTTAAAGACCCCTACCCTAGATGAATAAAAATTTAGGGTAGGCAAAATTTAGGACTCCCACAGTAGAGTCGGGCTCATGTCCACCAGAGTGACGAAAGAGCGCTCTGGTAGTAGGCGATATGACCTCGTTGTTAAAGCCCGGGCATGAGTCATAAAACCTAAACCTAACCTAAACCTATAATATGAACATAAATACCATATGATACAATTGAAGAAAAAGTAAATAAAATAAATAAATATAAAAACAAAGTTAAGAAAAGTATATACCTACCTACATAACATAATTGGTCTATGTACTATAATATTACTATTATTTTTCATATAATGTTATAGTTACATTTTCTTTCTTTTCTATATCTCGCACATTGGGACCTGATGATGGGACGCAAGAACGTCTCGAAACATCGTTGGGATAAAGACACTTCCGAAGAGTTTTTTTTGAAAAATAGTTGGAGTGGAATTTGAGGAGCGGAACATGATTACGTCGATAACAAAATGAATTTCCAAGTCATGGAGGATAAGGTTGGGAACATAGAAGGGGTCAACGACAATTGTTCTTAGGATAGACTGGATACTCCTGGACAATCCCTACTGTCTTTAGTCTTAGGACTTTGTTTGGTATGAAATATGGAGTTCCTTCTTTAATTATATAATTAGTACTAACAAAATCTCACTTGAACACAAAAACTCTAATAACTGCCGATATAATGATAAGCATAAAAATTGTTGTAACCTATTAACGGATAATCGGATGGTAATGAAATTTAACATGTAGTATTCTTAAAAGCCAAATTGAAAAAAAGGGTGTGTGACGTCTCAAAAATCTTATCGGGAGGAGGGACTGTGAGTGGAGGTTGAGCTTACAAATAGTCCAATCTCATTAACGGATTATCATGAAATTTTACATGTAGTAGTTTTAAAAGCAAAATTTCAAAAATAGACTATGTGACCTATGTGCATTTGCATATGAATTAAAAATCTATGTATAGATTAAATTCAATTAAATGAATAAATAATTCTGTTCTGAATAAAATGCCAAGTTTTGTGATATTATTATTAATGATATTGATAGCATGCTGGGAAGTTTGCCGTGTGGACCTCAAGGGCCGCACTTAGTTAGAAATGCCACCTTTGTAGAGTCTTAATATACGGCCCAGAAATTTCCTCTGATTTAGGGTGCAAAGAGGTGAAACACACACATCCGAGAACCTCCTTGTTTTAAAACCATTTATTGCAGTTCACTCCTGCAGTCTCTACATTTTTTTCCAGTACTCTTTGTCATCAGATAAAAAATAATAGTGTTAACGATCAATAGAAAGGTATTATCGCCATTTGTTTTTTTTAATGGTCTTCGGTATCGTTTAACTGAATTGATAGTTAAGAGAACAATATGTCCTGTGAACATGAGATCTGCAAGGCTTGCTCTGAACGGCCCGTTTCAAACATCTGTTCACCAATATCTGGAAACATGGCTATAACACATCCCCTAGCACGGATCAATAACACTATTGCTATTAATGGTTCAAATGTGCTATCTGAACTTCTCCAGCAAGTTATTGCAATGGGTCCGAAAATAGAAATCAAAATTTTCATCATATTTTTATGTTTCAAGGTCATTTCAGTATTTTTACACTATTTTTGGAAAGAAGTATGTGTATGGACGTACGTGCGTGGTCAATTTTTCCTGCACGATATCTCGCGAATGAAAAATGATATCGACTTCGCTTTGGTGCCAATCGAAGCGCATCAACGTAAATATGATCTGAAAGAAATTCTATCAAATTCGGTTCAGCCGTTTTTTTGTTTAAGCAAAAAAACTGCTTAAAAAGTGGATTTTAGGAATTCTTGAAAAAGATTTATCCGATCTAATTTGTTCTGGTGGCAATTGATACACATGTGACATCCTTTAGAGCCACATTGAAAAATAGGCTGTATGGCGTCTGAACATTTTGAATGGGAGGGGAGGTTATGAGAGGGGCTAGGCATAAAAATTATTAGTATTCTTAATAGTCAATTCAAAAATAGGGTGTATGAGGACTCAAAATTCTTAAGGGGAGGGGGGGTTGTGGGGGGGGGGGGGGGGGCTGAGCATAAATATAGTACTAGCTCATTAACGGATAGTCGGATTGTCAAGAAATTTCACATGTAGTATTCATAATAGCCAATTGAAAAATAGGGTGTATGAGGTCTCAAAATTCTTAAGGGGGGGGGGTACTTAGATTAAACTTTTCATTTGTATTTTCACTTTCCCATACGAAAGTTAGGTAATCAATTGTACAATCACATGCTTATTAACTTCCTCAGTTATATAAAATATAAGGGATGTTGAACTGGATCTATGTTTCTAACATAGATTGGATCATATTTGAGGACAATATCACAATTCTTCCCTATCAAGGATCAAATTTTGGTATGTCTGCTTGCTTACAGAGCTGAAGACTGCTGGTTCGAAACCCGGCCGGAGTTTATTTTATCTGGGAGGTAAATTAAACTTCAGCACGTCGTCCTTCCAACTTGTGGACGTTAAGCGATGGTCCCGAGCCTGTACGATGTCAGAGACTCGTTAATGACCCCTCTAGGTGAATAAAAATTTAGGGTAGGCAAAATTTAGGACTCCCACAGTTAGAGTCGGGCTCATGTCCATCAGATGATGAAAGAGCGCTCTGGTAGTAGGCGATATGACCTCATAGTTAAAGCCTGAACATGAGTCATAAAACCTAACCTAATCTTATTGTTAGATATATTCCTTATAGATATTTAGTTTACATTCTTCGGGGAGCTATAACTTTTGTCGTATTGATCCTATCTCAAATTTGAGGGCTTATTAGCGATTGGAAATTTTATAAGGAACATTTCTGGTAACAATCTATTTTTCGACAGGACTAACTGTTTTTGGGTAAATCAAGGAAACATCTAAAAATATGTGTTTCAAAACTACATTTCAAGATTGTTTTCGGCATGTATCACGAAAACCTGACAACCTGTGAAAAACGTTGTTTCATATAAATTATCTATCTTAATATTCTCTACAAGTAATACTCGTAAAGATTTTTGATTAGGTCATAAACATAAGCTGTATTTTGTAAAATGTAGTCAGGTCCCGGGGGAAAGTGGTCTCAATTTTTTTTTGATTTTGACCAAAATCTAATCAGACTTAAGTTAGAACATGATACTTCTTTATTCCAAATTTCAAGTTCATAGCTACAATCTTCTTGCGAAAAATAAATAAAAAAATCTTAGTTGATTGTTTCGTGCTAGAGAAGCAGATTGTCGGTGATTCAAAATTTTCTAAGCACTTAATCTATTTCGTACTAAAAAAAAATTTTAAAAAAAAACGTAATTGTGTTGGGATGAGTCGGACATCCCATAGAGCCATTAGGTTCATTATGATCTAGCTCCAACATAACTTTTTTTCGAAACCATCAATTACTGTGAACCATCTTCAATCCTATCTATACTTACTTCTATGAAGCTCACTTTTTCACTGTTGTGTAGTTTTGGCGCTTCTTCTGGAACCAATTTAGCAATTTGGCTGAAAATATATAAGGGCCTTGAGTTTAGAGTTAGGCCCCTTCTCTGATGCCTCCCTCTTCCCTTACAAGGCGTACAAGGCAACTTGGGGACTAAGCGACGTGCTGACGTGCTGGGCGCTCCCCACCCCGCCTCCCGGAGCTCAAAGTTCAGAAATTACTGGATAATGAATCACAAAGGTGAGTGTACGCCTGCTTAGCGTTGCTGGCGTCATAAATAGCGTCTCTTTTTCTTCCTCAATTCTCATTCTCTACTCTTTCGCGTTTAAAAACCTGCAAAGTTAGGCTACGAGGGTGGGGGGTATAAACTCCCGGTGGCATAGCCCGCGGTTTCCGTGGTTAGCGTTGCAGACTTTTTGTTATTAATTTGGGAGACTCGGATCTCTAGAAGCTCCCCCTGAGGTAACCACTGACTGTAATGCTTAAGTTGACTTTACATGAGCAGCAAAAACGCAAAGCGCAGCAGCAGCAAATGCACGCTGTGGTTTCTGTGATTTTAAAATTAAATGACTCATATCCATTTGCTGCTGCTGCGCTTTGCATTTTTACTGCGCATGAAAAATCAGCTTTAAGAGTAAAAAGTATAACATAAATGACGATTTTGAGCGAGGAAATAAAATGATCGAATTCATGTATATTTAAATAAATGTAATATGACTTGTTTTATACATGTACATTTATGTAACAGCTGATTGCTGATTTAGGAATAAGACGCGCGGGAAATTTGAAGATCCTATTGGTAACTTGCAAGCAATCCATTTTTAATAAAAACAATTTTTTTAGTTTATTTAATTTTTATCTTAGTTTTTTGCTCGGGGCGTATTTCTCTACTTTGGAATCAATTGTAGTCATTTCTGATGTTCTTAACTACGAAAATAATGTTTATTTAACAAATGAATAAATAAATAAAATAAGCCAATAAATAAAAATGTTTGCACCTAAAATGGTGGAGTAAATTGAGAAATCCCATACAACATAAAAATAAACGGGTAATTAGATGTATCAGTCCAACATTTTTTTATTTAAACCTAATCTGCCGAACTTATTGTACTTTTGGTAATTGTTACGTATTTTTAAATTGTTATATTTTATTTTTAACTTATTTATTTATTAGTTAATGATTGACATGAACTGTAAAAGCTAGTAAATTCTAATCTAATTTTTGGTTTATGTATGTTCAGATTCACCACCTGAAGATGGCAAATTGCCGAAACTAGTTGAGGTTTAAATAAAAAAATGTTGGACTGATAAATCTAATTACTTATTTAACAGTTAGTCCACTACATCTGCCTACCACCAAGAATTACATAAAAATAATGTTTATGGATCAAAAAACAAAAAAAATTAAAAAATCGCGAAAAAAGTTTTACTTCTGGCGTCTGTTCCAAGCACACACTATTTTTTTTTCTATATTTGTAATCTAGATGTCGAAATATATGAAATTCCGTTGGAAACTCAGCATCGAATTTCTGCGCCTGATCGCATAACGTCTCCTATACATTGTATACCTGGTGATATAAAAAAACTTATCGCACTTAAAAAGGAAGAAATAGCATGTAATATTATATGTCTGGAATTCTAACCCCAGCTAACAAAGGGTTGACAATAAAAATATCGGAGTGATTTAAGGCCAATAGTAGACTTGGGGTGATGGTATCAGTGTAATAAACCCGTTATTTTTATGGTCTTCCAAAAGACTTCATTTCCAAACCTTCTCTATACATTACCATCATTTCCTTTTACTTCTTGTATTCGCCGATAAGATGTTCTTACGATAGTCGTAAGAATCAGGGTTTTATTAATGCCTAAATATTTTTCAATTGTATTTTGATGTTTTTTTTATTCATTGTTACTTCCATAGCTTGACGAAGTTGCAGTTAGTTAGTTATTGTGACTCATGCCCGGGCTTTAACTACTGTGTTACCAACTACCAGAGCCGTTATTTAAACTGTAACTTAATAATTATATTTATTAAGAGAACTATTATTTTTTATATTTTTACAATTGCTTGCCTAACTGTAAAATAATTACATTAATTATATAATACATACTATAATATATATTAATTACATAATATATATTATATACTTGTGCAGCAGTGGAAATCAATGAGAGCAATTATATAGACAGATAGATAAACTTTTTATTTTACTAAAGAATACAACTTTTATGGCCTTGAATGATTTTTTTTTTACATAATAAATATTCTTAAAGTTATAGAAAATAAAATAAAATAAAAACAAAAAATATATAGTAAGTTATTATGACTCATGCCCGGGCTTTAACTACAAGTTCATTTCACCTACTAGCAGAGCGCTCTTTCGTCCCTCTGGTGGACATGAGCTCGACTACTATGGGAGTCCTAAATTTTGCCTACCTTAAATTTTTATTCACCTAGGGCAGGGGTCTTTAAAGAGTACCTGACATAGTACAGGCTCGGGACCATCGCTTAACGTCCCATCCGATGGATCTTTTACCTCCCAGATAAAATAAACTAAGGGCCTCGGCCGGGTTTCGAACCCAACGATCTTAAGCTCAGAAGCATACCACTGTGCTACCGGCGCCCTCGGGGAAGTTGTATAATCGTTGAGAAATTCGATGCTTAGTATTGATGTTTTGCAAGTATCTGAATCTAAAAATGAACTAAACATTCCTGCCTGACTGTGTGTAACTGTGAATACGATATCTCCAAATGGAATGGATATATCGATATGAAATTTTATCTGTGTATCCAGAACCATGTGAGGATGACAGCTATCAAATTTCAGAGGAGGGGACTCAAAAACACTATCGAATTTATCAATCATTGATATCCAATAAAATCGATAAATAGGTTTCAGTGATTGCGCGATAATTTATTTGATTAATATTCACTGGGGAAGTACATTGTCGGTGATTTACTGAAGACACCGATGTTCAGTTCTCACCCAACATTTTTAAAAATTCTTTACTTCCCAAAATATATATTTATAATATGGGAGTACTTTCGGTATTGCTACCATCTTCAGCCACTACTTACGAGAGTATTTGTTAAGTCGTGGCTGAAGATGGTAGAAATACCAAAAGTAGTACTCCCATATTATATAGTGAAAGCTCTCCATAGTGGACATCGTCGGATCTACCATTTTTTGTCATTTATCGAGGGGTGTCCGTTATCGAGACTTAATGTCGTTTTCTAAATTTTTCGAGCCAACCATTTGACGCATTGGAATACCATCCGAAACAATGGCAATCTATTTCAAAACCGTTCATTTCCACGTTCCTGCCATGTTAGTAAATTTCATTCTTTTCTTTTAATAAGGTCGCCGCCATCTGCATCTTTCCCACCTTAAACTTTGCAGCCAAGTCCCTGACGCTTCAATTTTATTTTTCAGCTTTAGCCGAGTTCTGTTTTGAGACATGATCGTAAGCAAACTGAATAAAATGTTGCGAAATGCAACCGAAAATGAAACAAGAAATTTCCATAATTATTGGGAAGTTTAGAAAACGTATTTGTTATTTTTTAATCAGTGGAGGTACATTTTTCACACGGGTCCATTTAAGGCTGTTCTTTCAGGGCCCGTTATCGAGAAGTAAACTAAGCATTGATTAGAGTGGTCTGCCGCCGGGACCATAGAAATTTTATCCATTAATAGAGTTATTCCCTGTCTAGAGGTGTCTGTTAATAGAGTTATTCGCTATCTAGAAGTGTCCGTTAATAGAGTTATTCGCTATCTAGAAGTGTCTGTTAATAGAGTTATTCGCTATCTAGAGGTGTCCGTTAATAGAGTTATTCGCTATCTAGAGGTGTTCGTTAGAAGAGTTATTCCCTATCTAGAGGTGTCCGTTAGAAGAGGTTTCACTGTATTTTGTGAAATAGCCAATTTTTTAAAAAACATAAGTTTTTAAGAACATAATTTTTTATTAAGTGTTACACAATATCTCTGCAAAAAATGTTAAGTATTATTAAGAATCATATTTTCGCTGTCTCTTCATACATTTCAGGACGGTTTTCGGCAAGTCTACTTAGACCCAAAAGTAAAGTCCGATTTCGTCCAAAATTTAACAACATCTAAGTTAACACATGTGACTTCTTCATTCCAAAGTTCAAGTTCATAGCTACAATCGATTTTGCGGTAAAGTACAGATAGACATCCTTGCGAAAATGTTCAAAGAGGACCTTGAAACGATAAAATCTGTTGAAACTTCGATCTCGGATTTTCGAACGATTACAATACTTCGTTATACTATAGTATATAGTTATAAGAGAGTAACAAATAACAAACAACAAAAACAATGGAGATATCGATCAACAAAAAGCCACTTTCAAGAACTTCTGCTTCTCTCCATTCAGACTCTGACAAATGGGCTTTGACAAACCTAGTTATGAAAAGTCACTTTTCTTATCGGATTTTCTTTTTCTAACAATTTTTTAACATAAATTTTCTTGAATAAACCCCCTTAGTGCTCTCTGAATAATGTTTCTCTCCTTCACTGCCTCAGAAGACAAATGACATTGTTGTCAACTTTGAATATTTTTTTGTGTATTTTCTTAGTTATTGATCACATCAAAATATAAGTAGTGTGATTATATTTTTTTTTATATTTGTGGTGTATATACATAGACACATAATATGCATCATATACATAGACACATAATATGCATCATATACATGCATATATACATATTATATAAAATATATCTTATAAGGAGGTTTTTTAAAGGTTTTACTTCTCTAAGTATATAATGAGTTATATGCATATATAGTGAATTTCAACGGAATTACTTACTTTAAGACTTCCTAGTACCAAAAATGAAAAAAAAGTCGGTGAATCATTTCCCTAGCATGGATTAATCAATTATTTCGCTCTCTCTCCAAAGCCAATCGACCGTTCTGGCTAAAAATGAATATTTTATATACACAATGGCTCAAGATCGTGGGTTTGAAACCCGGCCAAGGCCATTCGGATGGGACGTTAAGCGATGGTCCCGAGCCTATAGGATGTCAGATACTCGTTAAAGACCCCTGCCCTAGGTGAATAAAAATTTAGGGTAGGCAAAATTTAGGACTCCTACAGTAGAATCGGGTTCATGTTCACCAGAGTGACGAAAGGGCTCTCTGGTAGTAGGCGATATGACCTCGTAGTTAAAGCCCGAGCATGAGTCATAATAACTAACCAGTGGATCAGAATTAAAGTTCAGCCTCTTTTCTCTGGTATCCCTCTTCCTTTTTGTCCAATTTCGCTGAAAATTGGTAGTTGGCCTCCTTGTGGGGTTTTGAATTTAAATACAAAATTTCATGTCGATATATTCATTACATCGGCAGTTATTGGAATTTTTGAGTTGAGCCTCCAGTGATCCGCATTCCCCTCCGGCTGATTCAGCTGAAAATTGATACTGTCGTCCTTAGAGAGTTGTAGATGCATTAATGAAATTTTGTGTCCCTACATTCATTATAATAGGCCAGTCAGTAGAGGTATTATACGTTGCAAAAGGTGTTGTAGAAGCTTTTATTTTTGTGTATATGGGTACGAACATGTAAAAAACAAAAATGCTAATACGGGCGACCTCGGGACAACTTTTGGCAGCCAAAAAACCTCGACATTTTAGGACTTTTTTGGAGTTTTTGCCTATAACTTCTAAACAATGCATCCTTGCGAAAAAGTTACGATGTAACAAATTGAAGAACATTAAATTTTGCGTTGATTGAGTACCACAACTTAATAATTCAATTACGTGGTATGGTCGAAAACCACGGTCAAAAAACGACGATTTTTTCCAACTTTGTCAAAAACTGAGATACAATACTGTATTTGAGTCTACGGCTTGGGAATGAATATTCTAAGAGAAAATCTCATGAAATAAAAGTTGTAGAGCATTGAATTCTGCGTCTACTGAGTACCAACATTTTTGAATTCGGCGATCTACACCTCTCGAAATTGGCAATCTCCCGTACAGTACGGGTGTACATCCTACAGAGTTATTCTTACTTTAGTATCATCAAATAATCATTTAAAAATGTAACACAGGAGTAAATAAGAAAACACAGAGATTCATTCATTCTATCGAGAGTTATCGCATAAAATACTGACAAACACATATAGTTTTTTTTTTTTTTTTTTTTTTTTTTTTTCATTTTTGGAATTAGGTAGTCGAAAAATATGAAATTCCTTTGAAAACTCAGCATCGAATTTTTGACCGATTTCATATCCCCTATATTTCGTATAGGTGGGGAAGTAGAATATATTTCTCTCCCGTCCTCCCTGCCATTTCCCCACTCTGTCCCCACCACCTCACTTCCTCCCCTCACCACATCTGCTACCTCTCGCCTCTTTCGTTACTCAAAAATGTTATTTATCTCCGTTATTTATAAATTTAACAAAAAAAATTATAATTATTAAAAATGCTCAAAATAAAAAAGTCTTCCATATTGATTCCATAAGTTTTTCGCTTGGGATCAATATTGACCGAAAAAAATCCATGAAAACTTCCTTCCCCTCTATTCAGGAATTTTAAAATCATACTTTATACTATTCCTGAATAGAAACTTATCCTGCGGCTCCTCAGGCGCCTGTTATACGAAGTAAGCAACATGTATATAAGAAGATAGACCAATTAAGTCCGAAAGAAGGAAGAAGGTGGTTGACCTATTTGAAATTAGAACGCTCGTTCGAGAATTCTTACACGCGATCTAAGAACGATAGAACACATAACGGAGCCCGATTGGGGTCGGTGAGCTTTATCCACTTGGGAGCCAATGTTTTCAACTGTCATATGTTCAACTGTCATTTCGCCTTAGGTTGCTTTCAATCATTGAGACAACAAATACATGAAATAAGCACAAATATATGAAATAACAAGAAAATTATATATATATCGTGCCAATTAGATTGTAAATCTGCCAACCAACTAGTTCAAACTGTATTTTAAAAGATTGTAGTCGTGCGAAAAACTGAGATTGAGATTTCAACGGATTTTTACATTTCAAGGCCCCTCGAAATTCTTTTTGAACATTTTGGCAATGATGTCTGTGCGTGTGTGGGAATGTGATGGAACGTTGTGAGCGCTGTAACGATTGTAGCTATGAACTTGAAATTTCCATGTTATCAATGTATATATATATAGTTTTTTAGAACGTGGGTTCGTAACCCGACCGAAGCCCTTAGTTTATTAATAAATAAATAAACTTAAGCACGCCGTCCTTCTGATGGGACGTTAAGCGATGGTCCCGAGCCTGTACGATGTCAGGTACTCGTTAAAGGTGAATAAAAATTTAGGGTAGGCAACATTTAGGACTCCCACAGTAGAGTCGGGCTCATGTTCACCAGAGTGACGAAAGAGCGCTCTGGTAGTAGGCGATATGACCTCGTAGTTAAAGCCAGGGCATGTGTCATAAAACCTAACCTAACCTATATTGTTTTTTTATTATTATTATTTTAATTTCTTAATTTTTTTTTTATATTTTTTTATTTTTTCTTCTTTTTTATTTTTATTTTATTTTATTTTTTTTTATTTGTTTTAAATGTATCATTCATCAAATTTCCTTATGGTTTATACCCATTGTGAATATTCAAAATAAAGAATTAAAAAAAAAAAAAAAACTTGAACTTCGTAATGGAGAAGTCAAATGTGCTAACTTAGAAATAAATGTTGTCCAAAATCGGTCAAAAATTGAGACCACTTTACGCCTAAGTATATTTTACAACATACCATCTATATTTATGACCTAATCAAAAATCTTTACAAGTAAAAGTAGTAGGAAGTTGTAGGAAAACTATCTTGCGCAGGTCGTCCGGTTTTCTAGTCATCCAAACCATCCAGAAAATTTCTGGTAAGACATTTAATGTCTTACTGAAACAATATTTTGGACGTCTCCTTGATTTTTCCCCAAAACTTTCAGTTCTTTCGAAAAATTAGCTTCTACGTCTGCTTTCACGTAAATCGACGTCTAAAAAAATGTTTCAAAATAACATTTTGGTTCAAGAATCTCCGAAGATGAGCCATTTCTTAACAATTCACAATGTTACCGTAGAAAGTTGTTACATATAATACTTTCTATATACATGTGTTTCAGTTATATTATTTTGTGCCTTTTTTGTACATAACAATGAAGTGATGACTCGATCTATAATAAAAAAAAAAAGTTCTTTATCTCTGCCAAACTGATTAAAAGTATTCTATGGTCTAGATACTAAGAAATATCAACACGAGGCACACTTTCTGTATATAAATTTTCTTTATCAAAAACTACGTTCAGATATCTTCCTTGAAAATAATTGTTGTCCCTTATAAAGACTTTTTAATAACTTCCTACTTTTAGTTAGAAAATAATAATAGTTAGAAAATAACCCATATATCTACAGGGAATAAGTTAAGTCGTAAAATGGAAAAAATGAGTTAAGTGTACTGTGATGATCTCCCAAGCCATCTGCCCACTGTGAAGAAGTTGAAAGCTCAGGAATCTAATACTTTCGGAATTATAAAGATGTGGGTTTCTTGGTATCTTGTAAAATTGTGTATGTTCTCGGTTAAATCAACTTAATCTATTTCTTTGAGGAATCATTCACGAGATAACTGCATTTAACCATTTATTCACTACGGCAGACTATTCCAAGCGAAGAGGGCGTTTTCAGTTAAATCGACTTTAGAAAGGCATCATTCATGAGAATTTAAAAAAGTATAGTAAAAAATTAGGTAAATGTGGTCAATAATTAGGTAAGTGATGGAGAATGATTAGGTAACTAAGGGAAAATCAAAAAAAGGATTAACAATATTCATTTTCATTCACTACTATAGATTTAGAAGGTATATGATTAATAATGATGCAAACATAATTTATTTATTCCAAAAACTGGATTTACACGATTAATGCAAAAGTAAAAAAATGATAAATAAAAAACCGCCCCCCGATTAACCGAATCTCGGATTAACCGCTCTAAAAAAAAATGTGAACACCTGTTAATTAGCGTGGTAATAAAAAATAATATATTGTTGTATTCTTTTGTTTATTTCTTATATTATTATTCTTAGGGGACGTATGTCCTAGAATAAAGATTATTTTTCATTTCATTACTTCGTTGAGCCGGGGACGTAAACATGAGCTGGCGCACACCAGAATTCACAGTAACTATGTGTTCCCCAGAGGAACATACGGATGGTCCAATGGAACACAGCTGGCTCCATGCTGTTTAGAGTACGACCCCATATTTACATCAGCGGTACATCATGGAAACGTTTTTGTCTACATCATCTCATCGTTTACACTTCATCAAATTAAACAGATCGGTTCTTCTTCTTCTATGTACACGATAGACTTTCTTATAGCGTTTTATTGTCTCATTTATACGAAGTATATAATCGGACAAAAATGTGTACAGTATATGTTTTCCGACCCTTTGATTACAAAAACATCGTCGGTGAATCCCCGGCGTATGTACTTCCCCAGAGTATTCATCAATGCTCTCTCTCCAAAGCCAATCGATTGACTGGGCTAAAACTCATATTTGACTTATATAGTGGCTTCCAAATCTTCATACTAAATTTCATCTCGATACATTCATTACATCGGCAGTTAGTAGAGTTTTTGTGTTAATCTTCCCCCCTAATTCCCCACTCGATAACGCCCGATAACGCCACAGGTAAAACAAACACTGCACAACAAACACGTACAGACATGCTTTATCCATTGTGACCTCAACCGTTGTTATCGCATTATTATTCTCGTAGTTATTATCGATTGAAATCTGACGGTATTTTGTAACACAAGAAAGTTTGCCCGGCTATCACTGTGCTTAACGAGCGAATAGACGTTTTCACGTCAAAAAATTCTGTCTGTCTGTGCCAGGGAACACAATAACTCCCGATAGAAACTATCGAAATTTTATGATAATTCCCCCATAAGGACGACACATACTGATTTACGGTCAAATCGGCCAAACGGAAGAGTCATAAAATCTAACCTAACCTATTCTACTTGGAGTTATGGTACAGCTGATACATAGAAGGAATCTCGCTGAAATTTTTTTTTTTATTGAAATATTTTATTACGCATATTTACAATCGGTACAGACGATAAGTAAATTTGTTGACAATAGGTAATGGAACAATTTATGTACAATGATAACTAAATGCAAAAGAGAAACTAAATAAAATAAAATAAATAATAATTTTAAAAAATAATAATAATTTATTTTTATTTGTTGTATTCTTTATATTTTAGTATTTACAATCAGTATAAACTATAAGTTTTCATGAATGACATTAAACATTAAATACATATAAAAAAAAATATTAAAAATATATACAACGAAAGCATATGATTATATACAAAATAATAGGTGAAAAATAAATATATATATATATATATATATATATATATATATATATATATATATATATATATATATATATATATACCTACACAATAAAATAATAATGGTCTCTGCAATTTAAATAATAATAGACATAAAACAATAAAAATAAAGATAAAATTAAATCAACATGAAAGTCCTTCAACTCGAGACCCCTTGAAACGCCCCCGGTTTTCTGTCCCTCCAACTTAATGGGGGCAGGGGGGACCGCGGGGGCTCGAGTGATCCCCCCTGCCTTCTCGCTCCGCCAATCACTGTCCAGCAGTGGAGGTAGGCCAAGAAGGAGGAGAGTTGAAGGTAAGAGGATTGATTACATGAGGGGAGAAGCTGGTCATCACCGGCACTCCCTAAATATTATTGCTAGACTACAGTAGCAGGTCTCTCGGCCAGCGCCGCCTCAGTCTTCAGGGAGGATTATCTGGATGGGAATGGGATGACAAGAGTCGAGCAACTGGTTTGACATGGGAAGAAAAGTTAGAGTGGAATTTGGAGAAGCGGGACTTGATGAGGTCAATAACATAGGGGATTTTAAGGTCATTATGGAGGGTAAGGTTGGACACATAGAAGGGTGCATCGACAATTGTTCTTAGGACTTTGGATTGGAAGGACTGGATATGCTTGATATTATATAATAATAATAAAAATGTCTCCGTGAAGTCATGAAAAATATGTACAAAATAACAACTATGTATACAATAAGAAAATAATTACAACAATAATAATAAAAATGTCTCCGTGAAGTCATGAAAAATATGTAAAAAATAACAACTATGTATACAATAAGAAAATAATTACAACAATAATAATAAAAATGTCTCCGTGAAGTCATGAAAAATATGTACAAAATAACGTATACAATAAGAAAATAATTACAACAATAATAATAAAAATGTCTCCGTGAAGTCATAAAAAATATGTACAAAATAACAACTATGTATACAATAAGAACATAATTACAACAATAATAATAAAAATAATATAATAATAATAAGAAGAAGATTAAGAATATAAAAAAAAAAATATATATATATAATAAATACAAATATTTAAAAAATATATATTATATACAGCGTATAGCTGTAGAAAATAGCACAACCTGACAACAAAAAGGTACAACTTTCTCCAAGAAAGCAAAAAGAATTGAAGAATATAATATTAAATAAAAAATATATTTTAATTGTGGTCATTTTAAAGGTAGTTAAGTCTTTTCTCATCAGTCTCAAACGAAAAGTAATTAATAATTATTATTTTATATAAAGTTTTAAATTAAAGTAGCGGTTTGGAGTTGTATTAAGTCCGTTAGGAACAGGCAAGCTATGATGGACTTTTTAAAAAACTTAGGAGTTGGGAAATCGTTCAAAAATTCAATATTCATCTATACAGAATAAACAAATATATACAAATAAATTAATTTTTGTCCAAAAATTTTTAAAAAATGGGTGAATCACCGGCTGAGTACTTCCCCAGCACGAATTAATGAATTATGTTTTCGCTTTCCCTCTAAAGTCAATCGAACGTTTAGGCTAAAACTCAATATTTGACTTACATAGTTCTCAAGTTTATTTTACCTGGCAAAAATTAATTTGGATCTTTGTTATATATATATGTGATTTCATTTGTATAATGACATATCCCTTCCCATTTGAGATATTTGTCAGTGGTCGGTTTGACATCACACTATACATATCTTAGATGTGCCACTGATGATGACGCAGTTGAATATAAAAATTATTGTAGATACCTTGATTTAGTTATTGGTCATTGGTCATTTTAGAAATTCATAACCATGGACAAGAAGACAACGGCTTAATGTTATAGTCGAATTTTAAGAACTATTTTTCCTACTATGATTTTTTCCTCGTATATATTTAAAGATATTTTCTGGAAAAATCCAGAATTGGAATTTACGAGCTCCTTGGTTATACCCATAACTTTTTTAACATAAATAATCTATTTTTATATTAATTTTTTTATATATGACATTAACTCCGCACGAGTTATGTCATTAAGCAACCTTGAATAAAGAGTTTATTAAATAATATTATAGAAACTCTATAAATATTTTAAAAAAACTTTGCTCTATTTTTTGAACTTATGAAAAAACTTATTTTTAACCTTTCAAGACATCCTAACTGTCCCAAAATAAAATTTATGTTTGAAATTCAAGGACGGGAATGAACCTTGCAGTTTTTAATTTGCAGAAGTGATACAACATTTTATTAATTCACTAAAAATTGATTAACCACTTTTAAAAATATGTGATGTGTCCAAATTAGGACTCTTATACCAACCCCATTTGTACAGATCACTCATCGCCAGTATGAAATGAATTTGAGATGGCATAAACGCATAATTAGCGCGAAAAATTTATAAAGTACAGCTCTCATATTTTACAAGCATCTATATGATAGGAAAATATTATAATTAAAGAGATACGTGTCAGAGGTAAAAAAAGGGGAAAAAATGAAAAAAGCACTTGCTTGTACAATAGCAGTTTAATAATGTAAATATAATAAAATAATTTAAAAAATAATAATATGAATCATCCGATGAGTTGGTTGGCAACAAGTTGGGTTCTCTTAGCAGCCATAACACATCCGTCGGAAAATATTTTCTTGTAGAACGATACTTTCGACAATAGTGAAAACATGTAAGAGTTCTTCACTACATTAGAACTTCCTGTAAAAGAAAAAAAAAATACTGTGGCTTATCAAGGAGAGCTAAGGTTCTGCTTCTTTTACAATTAGAATACTAAATTACCAAGTAGAAGGCATGCAATTTTTTGGGCGGCTTTCAGAATGTAAAATTTCCAATAAACAACTTTATGCATTGAATTTAATTTATGCACTATTTTGGCAAAATAAACAATGTAGTTTATTCAGTTAGCTTCTCCTGAATCAGACATATTAGCTAAGGTTTGAATAATATGTGAACTGAACTGTACCACTGTCTGTAACTGATGTGAAAAGATAATGACGTGGCGTTCCTGTGTTTACATGCCGGCTTTGCTCACTTATTGTAAACAACTGAGGCCCACCTCTTGGGTTCAATGTCTACAACTAGTCTACTTCCAATACCAATTGTTCCCATCTTACTAGTCAGAGTTTCATAATTTGAATTTTTTCGTGCTATGTTTGTGAATAGCCACACTGTGCGCTGGGGAGGGAGGGGGATGCAAAAAAGTGGTTGGTATAAGAAAGTCCTATCATGGCCATATGATTGAAATATTTGTTCTGGAAATGTATTGCACATTATTTGGAGAGCTGTAACTTTAAGTATATTGATCCTATCCCAAAGATTGGAAATTTTATAAGAAACATTTTTGGTGAGGGATCATTTTTCGATAGGATCAACAGTTTTTGCGTAAATCAAGCAAACGTATTTTTAAAAAAATGGATTTCTAAACGACATTTTAGGAAAGTTTTTGGCATATATCTCGCAAACCGGGCTACCTAAGAGAAATCGTATTTCATATAGAGGATGGCCCAGATAAGCGGGCCACAAGTGAAATAACTCCTTAACTGTTAGAGATATCAAAATTGGGCATAGCACTAAAGTTGTAGCACTCGCCGAGAGCTATAATATGCCTCCTCGAAAAGACAAAAATGACCCTTTTAATGGCTCAAATAGCCCTTCGAAGGGCGGGGTTACCTTTTGACCCTTAAGTTGAGAACTGTGCAAACAGATTTTTGATACGTCAAGTAGTTCTCGGAAAAAAAACGTTTAAACTTTAAAGTTGCACGTTTTTCTTATTCTGAAGTTATTAAATCAACTAACAAAGAAAAACGTGCAACTTTAAACGTTTTTTTTCCGAGAACTACTTGACATATCAAAAATCTGTTTGCACAGTTCTTCCTTGTTTCTTTAGTACTTTAATAAAATGTAATGCAACTTAAGGGTCAAAAGGGAACCCCGCCCTTCGAAGGGTTGTTTGAGCAATTGAAAGGGTCATTTTTGTCTTTTCGAGAACGCCATACTATAGCTCTCGGCGAGTGCTACAACTTTAGTCGTATGCACAATTTTGATATCTCTAACCGTTTAGGAAATATTTCACTTGTGGTCCGCTTATCTGGGCCACCCTGTTTAATGTATCATTTAGTTTTCTCAACATTTTATTTGAGAAAAGTATTGATTGTGTCATAAATATAAGTGGAATCTTGTTAATTTTAGTTTGACCCCGAAGTATAGTAGTCTCAATATACGTCTGATTTTGGTCAAAATTTCTCTTCTGGGTTGAGTTGTCACAAAGTTCCATTGACATACGAGAGTGTGTTCAAAAAGTAACGGGAATTTTGTAATTGCGCGGGTTGTATTAGTCCTATTCACGCGATGTTTTCGTAGTGTTATAAACATGTCTGAAAAGTATCAGTACATTGTTAGCCAAACCGGATGTTTAGTTGTCAGCTGTCAAAGAGGTTTCATGTGTTTTGGTACGATCGGCGATTATTTATTTGTTTACAAAATAGATTAGAGAATTTCCATTTAATGTTGCTATAAGAATGGAATAAAGTGCAGCAAAGTTTTAGAAATGTTAAATATTCATTTTGGTGAGTCTGCTATAAGTAAAACTAGGGTTTAAGAGTGGTATAAAAGCTCGACAAGTGCGGTCGAATGTGAAGGTCATGCTCACTGTGTTTTTCGATTTTAACGGCATAGTGCACCATGAGTTCTTGCCACAAGGTCAAATGATCAATTAGGAGTAATACCTACAAGTACAAAGCCGTTTGCGTGAAGCAATCCGAAAAAAACGGCCGGATTTGTGGCGAAACAATTCATGGCATTTGCACCATGTGTGAGCAGGTACACTTTATTGCTTGTTCGCGAATTTTTGGCCCAAAACAACACTGTAATGATGCCTCAGCCTCCATATTCGCCAGACATGGCTCCGTGTGACTTTTTTCTGCTTCCAACAATAAAGAGAACCTTAAAGGGCCGTCGTTTCACAAGCATAGATGAGATTAAAAGCGCATCGCTGAGAGAGCTAAATGCTATCCCCTAGATCGAGTTCAAGAAGTGTTTCAGGGATTGGAAGAAGCGCTGGCGTAAAGGTACTATTTTGAAGGGGACCCCACATCTAGTACGTAGTTAGGAACGCTGGGCACCACAGCTAGTATGTGCCTTGCGACGGCGGACCCCACATTTAGTACGTAGTTAGGAACGCTAGGTACCACGGCTAGTATGTTCCTTGCGACGGCGGACCCTACAGCAATTACGTAGTTAGGAACGCTGGGCACCACAGCTAGTAAGTGTCTTGTAACGGCGGACCCCACAGCTAGTGTTAGGAACGCTGGGCACCACGGCTAGTATGTTCCTTGCGACGGCGGACCCCACAGCTAGTACGATATTAGGAACGCTGGGCACCACAGCTAGTAAATGCCTTGCAACAGCGGACCCCACAGCGAATACATAGTTACTACTACACGTGAAATTCATGACAATCCGATTACCCTTTAATCAGTCAGCATTTTTTTATGCTTTGCCCCCCCCCCCCCCTGTTCAATTTTTGAAGATGTCACATAGTGTATTTTTCTATTTGGCCATCAACAATACTACATAAGAAATTCCATGACAATCCGATCATCCGTAAATGATCTATCACTATCTTCAAATTTACGCCTACCCCACAACCCCCCTCCCGTTCAAAACTTTGGGACGCCACACACTTTTTTTTCCTTTTTGGCTTTTAAAAATACTACATGTGAAATTTCATGACAATTCGACCATTAGTTAATGAGTTAGCACTATTTATATACTTAGACCCCCTTACAACCCCCCTTCCCGATCAAAATTTTGGGACGCGACATAGCCTATAATTCAATCGGGCTCAAAAGAATGTTACATGTGAAGTTTCATAAAAATCCGTCCAGCCGTATGGGCGTGGTGCTGGAACAAACATACAAACACACAAAACCCCGTTTCAGCCATTAATATAGACTTAAACGTTCCGCTCAACATAGGGTACGTGACATCACCCAACACTCCTGCCAACTTCCTACTACCATCTCCAAAGCCCACTTATATTCCACATTTCTTCCCTGATAATTTTAGTTGGAACCAAACGGTAACTTATTTTATCATACTTATGGAGTCTATCGAGCTCAGGATCGCCAATTAGAAATCTAGCCAAGGTACCTAGGTCAGATGTTTTAATCGGGAAGATAAAAATAAATTTGAGCACGTCGTCCTTCGGATTAGACTTTAGGCTATGATCGAGGGCCTTTTTGTATGTCAGGTGCTCGATAATGAGTCCTATGTTATGTAACTAAACCTAGGTAGCTAAAATTTCACTTAGGTTCAAAAAACCTTGAGCACGTCGTCCTTCGGATAGGACTTTCCCAATATATCTAAATCTGTGTATCAGTTTTAACAAATATTAAATCTATAAACCGTTAAAAAGCAGGAAGTTTGAAGAATGGTATTTATCCCGACTTTTTTCGAAAAACATTTTTATTTCAATTTTTGTGTAGGATTCAGATATCCCGGTTGTTCATCAGTTTTAACAAATATTAAATCTAAAAACCGTTTAAAAGCGAGAAATTTGAAGAATGGAGTTTACCGAGCTCAGGATCGCCATTTCGAAATCTAGCCAAGGCACTCAGGTCAGCTATTTTAATCGAGAAGATAAAAATAAATTTGAGCACGTCGTCCTTCGGATTGGACTTTAGGCTATGATCAAGGGCCTTTTTGTATGTCAGGTGCTCGATAATGAGTCGTATGTTATGTAACTAATCCTAGGTAGCTAATATTTCACTTAGGTTCAAAAAACCTTGAGCACGTCATCCTTCGGATGGGACTTTCCCGATATATCTCAATCTGTCTATCAGTTTTAACAAATATTAAATCTATAAACCGTTAAAAAGCAAGAAATTTGTTGAATGGGATTTCGCCCGCCTTTTCCAGAAAAAAAATTATTTGGATTTTTGTGTAGGACTCAGATATCCGGGTTGTTCATCAGTTTTAACAAATATTAAATCTAATAACCGTTTAAAAGTGAGAAATTTGAAGAATGGAGTCTACCGAGCTCAGGATCGCCATTTAGAAATCTACCCAGGTCACTTAGGTCAGATGTTTTAATCGGGAAAATAAAAATAAATTTGAGCACGACGTCCTTCGGATTGGGCTTTAAGCTATGACCGAGGGCCTTTTCGTGTCAGGTACTCGATAATGAGTCGTATGTTATGTATCTAAACCTGGGTAGTTGAAATTTCACTTAGGTTCAAAAAACCTTGAGCACGTCGTCCTTCGGATGGGACTTTCCCGATAGATCTGAATCTTTCTTTGGTTGACCATCTTCGTTTCTGGATGCTGCCTATCTACCAACATAGCTGTATTAATTTGTTTTTCAGAAAATATGTCAAAACGGTACCTCAAAGCCCACTTCACTTATATTCCACATTTCTTCCTTGATAATTTTAGTTGGAACCAAACGGTAACTTATTTTATCATACTTATGGAGTCTATCGAGCTCAGGATCGCCACTTAGAAATCTAGCCAAGGCACTTAGGTCAGATATTTTAATCGAGAAGATAAAAATAAATTTGAGCACGTCGTCCTTCGGATTGCACTTTAGGCTATGATCGAGGGCCTTTTTGAATGTCAGGTGTTCGAATATGAGTCGTATGTTATGTAACTAAACCTAGGTAGCTAAAATTTCACTTAGGTTTAAAAAACCTTGAGCACGTCGACCTTCAGATGAGTCTTTCCCGATATATCTGAATCTGTCTATCAGTTTTAACAAATATTAAATCTAGAAACCGTTAAACAGCAGGAATATGAAGAATGGTATTTAGCCAGACTTTTTTCGAAAAACATTTTTATTTCAATTTTTGTGTAGGATTCAGATATCCAGGTTGTTCATCAGTTTTAACAAATATTAAATCTAAAAACCGTTTAAAAGCGAGAAATTTGAAGAATGGAGTTTACCGAGCTCAGGATCGCCATTTAGAAATCTAGCCAAGGCACTTAGGTCAGATGTTTTAATCGAGAAGATAAAAATAAATTTGAGCACGTCGTCCTTCGGATTGGACTTCAAGCTATGATCGAGGACCTTTTCGTATATCAGGTACTCGATAATGAGTCGTATGTTATGTATCTAAACCTGGGTAGCTGAAATTTCATTTAGGTTCAAAAAACCTTGAGCACGTCGTCCTTCGGATGGGACTTTCCCGATACATCTGCATCTTTCTTTGGTTGACCATCTTCGTTTCTGGATGCTGCCTATCTACCAACATAGCTGTCAAAACGGTACCTCAAAGCCCACTTATATTCCACATTTCTTCCTTGATAATTTTAGTTCTAACCAAACGGTAACTTATTTTATCATACATATGGAGTCTATCGAGCTCAGGATCACCACTTAGAAATCTAGCCAAGGCACTCAGGTCAGCTATTTTAATCGAGAAGATAAAAATAAATTTGAGCACGTCGTCCTTCGGATTGGACTTTAGGCTATGATCGAGGGCCTTTTTGTATGTCAGGTGCTCGATAATGAGTCGTATGTTATGTAACTAATCCTAGGTAGCTAATATTTCACTTAGATTCAAAAAACCTTGAGCACGTCGTCCTTCGGATAGGACTTTCCCAATATATCTGAATCTGTCTATCAGTTTTAACAAATATTAAATCTATAAACCGTTAAAAAGCAAGAAATTTGTTGAATGGGATTTCGCCCGCCTTTTCCAGAAAAAAAATTATTTGGATTTTTGTGTAGGACTCAGATATCCGGGTTGTTCATCAGTTTTAACAAATATTAAATCTAATAACCGTTTAAAAGTGAGAAATTTGAAGAATGGAGTCTACCGAGCTCAGGATCGCCATTTAGAAATCTACCCAGGTCACTTAGGTCAGATGTTTTAATCGAGAAGATAAAAATAAATTTGAGCACGTCGTCCTTCGGATTGGACTTTAGGCTATGACCGAGGGCCTTTTCGTATGTCAGGTACTCGATAATGAGTCGTATGTTATGTATCTAAACCTGGGTAGTTGAAATTTCACTTAGGTTCAAAAAACCTTGAGCACGTCGTCCTTCGGATGGGACTTTCCCGATAGATCTGAATCTTTCTTTGGTTGACCATCTTCGTTTCTGGATGCTGCCTATCTACCAACATAGCTGTATTAATTTGTTTTTCAGAAAATATGTCAAAACGGTACCTCAAAGCCCACTTCACTTATATTCCACACTAGCAGTAATACCCGGCGTTGCCCGGGGAACTTTGACTTTTCTCCCAATATCTCCTATAAGTCTATTCAATTTTTCGGCAGTATATTCATGATGTAATAATTTTCAATTATTCATACGGAATAAGGCTTAAAGTCCTTCAACTATAGTAGCGCTAGTAAGTTTTTAGGACCCTTGGGCACCACAGCTAGTATGCGCCTTTCAACGGCGGAAACCACAGCTAGTGAATACTTAGCTTCGCTGGACATCCTAGCCAGTGCGTACTTAAGAACGCTTGTGACCAAAGCTAGTATGTGCCTTGCGACGGCGGACCCCACAGCTAGTACGAAGTTAGGAACGCTGGGCACCACAGCTAGTAAGTGCCTTGCATCAGCGGACCCCACAGCTAGTACGAAGTTAGGAACGCTGAGCACCATAGATAGTATGTGCCTTGCAACAGCGGACCCCACAGCTAGTACGATGTTAGGAACGCTGAGCACCATAGCTAGTATGTGCCTTGCAACAGCGGACCCCACAGCTAGTACGAAGTTAGGAACGCTGAGCACCACATCTAGTATGTGCCTTGCAACGGCGGACCCCACAGCTAGTACGAAGTTAGGAACGCTGAGCACCATATCTAGTATGTGCCTTGCAACAGCGGACACCACAACTAGTACGAAGTTAGGAACCCTGGGCACCACATCTAGTTTGTGCCTTGCAACAGCGGACCCCACAGCTAGTACGACGTTAGGAACGCTGAGCACCACATCTAGTTTGTGCATTGGAACAGCAGACCCCACAGCTAGTACGAAGTTAGGAACCCTGGGCACTACATCTAGTATGTGCCTTGCAACAGCGGACCCCACAGCTAGTACGAAGTTAGGAACGCTGAGCATCACATCTAGTTTGTGCCTTGCAACAGCGGACCCCATAGATACTACATAGTTAGGAGCACTGGGCATCACAGCTAGTAAATGTCTTGCAACAGTGAACCCCACAGCGAATACACAGTTACTACTACTACATGTGAAATTCATGACAATCCGATTGCCCTTTAATCATTCAGCATTATTTTTATGCTTAGCCCCCCCCCCCTCCCAAATTTTTAAGATGTCACATAATGTATTTTTCTATTTGGCCATCCAACTATCTTCTCTAGCTCTATAATTATAATTAGGCCCCCCC
Source organism: Aradus depressus (assembly GCA_963662175.1). Lineage (NCBI taxonomy): Eukaryota > Metazoa > Arthropoda > Insecta > Hemiptera > Aradidae > Aradus > Aradus depressus. The sequence continues at coordinate 15,260,508 of OY759224.1, read as the reverse complement.
ACATCCCCCCCTCCCGTTCAAAACATTGGGACGCCACACACCTTATTTTTCTATTTGGCCTTCAGGAATACTCCATGTGAAATTTCGTGACAATCCGACCAACCGTTAAAGAATTAGCTCTATATTTATACTTAGGCCCCCCCACAACCCCCCCTCCCGTTCAAAACTTTGGGACGCCACACACCTTTTTTTGCTATTTGGCTTTTAAAAATACTACATGTGAAATTTCATGACGATTCGCCCATTAGTTAATGAGTTAGCTCTATATTTATACTTAGGCCCCCCCACATCCCCCCCTCCCGTTCAAAACTTTGGGACGCCACACACCTTATTTTTCTATTTGCCTTCAGGCATACTCCATGTGAAATTTCGTGACAATCCGACCAACCGTTAAAGAATTAGCTCTATATTTATACTTAAGCCCCCCTTACAACCCCCCCTCCCGTTCAAAACTTTGGGACGCCACACACCTTTTTTTCCTATTTGGCTTTTAAAAATACTACGTGAAATTTCATGACGATTCGCCCATTAGTTAATGAGTTAGCTCTATATTTATACTTAGGCCCCCCCACAACCCCCCTCCCGTTCAAAACTTTGGGACGCCACACACCTTATTTTTCTATTTGGCCTTCAGGCATACTCCATGTGAAATTTCGTGACAATCCGACCAACCGTTAAAGAATTAGCTCTATATTTATACTTAGGCCCCCCTTACAACCCCCCCTCCCGTTCAAAACTTTGGGACGCCACACACCTTTTTTTCCTATTTGGCTTTTAAAAATACTACATGTGAAATTTCATGACGATTCGCTCATTAGTTAATGAGTTAGCTCTATATTTATACTTAGGCCCCCCCACATCCCCCCCTCCCGTTCAAAACTTTGGGACGCCACACACCTTATTTTTCTATTTGCCTTCAGGCATACTCCATGTGAAATTTCGTGACAATCCGACCAACCGTTAAAGAATTAGCTCTATATTTATACTTAGGCCCCCCTTACAACCCCCCCTCCCGTTCAAAACTTTGGGACGCCACACACCTTTTTTTGCTATTTGGCTTTTAAAAATACTACGTGAAATTTCATGACGATTCGCCCATTAGTTAATGAGTTAGCTCTATATTTATACTTAGGCCCCCCCACATCCCCCCCTCCCGTTCAAAACTTTGGGACGCCACACACCTTATTTTTCTATTTGCCTTCAGGCATACTCCATGTGAAATTTCGTGACAATCCGACCAACCGTTAAAGAATTAGCTCTATATTTATACTTAGGCCCCCCTTACAACCCCCCCTCCCGTTCAAAACTTTGGGACGCCACACACCTTTTTTTCCTATTTGGCTTTTAAAAATACTACGTGAAATTTCATGACGATTCGCCCATTAGTTAATGAGTTAGCTCTATATTTATACTTAGGCCCCCCCACAACCCCCCTCCCGTTCAAAACTTTGGGACGCCACACACCTTATTTTTCTATTTGGCCTTCAGGCATACTCCATGTGAAATTTCGTGACAATCCGACCAACCGTTAAAGAATTAGCTCTATATTTATACTTAGGCCCCCCTTACAACCCCCCCTCCCGTTCAAAACTTTGGGACGCCACACACCTTTTTTTCCTATTTGGCTTTTAAAAATACTACGTGAAATTTCATGACGATTCGCCCATTAGTTAATGAGTTAGCTCTATATTTATACTTAGGCCCCCCCACAACCCCCCTCCCGTTCAAAACTTTGGGACGCCACACACCTTATTTTTCTATTTGGCCTTCAGGCATACTCCATGTGAAATTTCGTGACAATCCGACCAACCGTTAAAGAATTAGCTCTATATTTATACTTAGGCCCCCCTTACAACCCCCCCTCCCGTTCAAAACTTTGGGACGCCACACACCTTTTTTTCCTATTTGGCTTTTAAAAATACTACGTGAAATTTCATGACGATTCGCCCATTAGTTAATGAGTTAGCTCTATATTTATACTTAGGCCCCCCTTACAACCCCCCCTCCCGATCAAAACTTTAGGACGCCACACACCTTTTTTTCCTATTTGGCTTTTAAAAATACTACATGTGAAATTTCATGACGATTCGCCCATTAGTTAATGTGTTAGCACTATTTATATACTAAGGCCCCCCTTACAACCCCCCCTCCCGATCAAAACTTTGGGACGCCACACACCTTTTTTTCCTGTCCGGATTTTTTAAAGACTACCCGTGAAATTTCATGACAATTTGCCCATTAGTTAATGAGTTAGCACTATTTATATACTTAGGCCCCCCCACAAACCCCCCTCCCGATCAAAATTTTGGGACGCCACATAGCCTATTATTCAATCGGGCTCAAAAGCATGCTACATGGGTGGTTTCATAAAAATCTGTCCAGCGGTTTGGGCGTGATGCTGGAACAAACATACATACATACAAACAAACAAACAAACAAACCTCGTTTCAGCTTTATTAATATAGATTATAAAATCAATTATTATCATGTATATTCATAAAAACAGCTGTTAGGAGTGAAGTAACTTAATTAGTGAATAAATATACAAAGATGGACAGTTCAGAGATAGAGTTGTTTTTAGGCTTAAGGTAGTGAACCATGTAGGAGTGAAAATAACAGTAAAAAAGACGTGCAAAGGTACTTTTATTCATTTATGTGTTTAAATGCCCAAACAACATTGATATAAAGAATGGCCACAATATTTAAAAAGAAAAGAGACTAAAACAAGAGTAGAAATTAGTTCGTAAGATTTTTTTTTATTGTAAGTAATTTTTTTTGTGATATTAATATTCAATTTATAATGTAGGTTTAGATAAATAAACCAAATATTTGTTCTCTTATTCTATGCTATTCATTTTCCCTATGAACCTAGTAAAATAATTTATTTTGGATTAGATTGAACATTTTTGCAAATTTAGAAAAACAATATGGGATCTCTTTAGTAAATTTAGAAGAAATCCAATTGACATTTTTTTAAAATACTTTCTTCAAAATTGCACGTCTTGAACATTCGATATTTCTTTAGGGCTTTTTTCGGAAATTAGGTACCTACTGTAGAAATCAAAATTTAGTAGAAGACCAGCTATAATTTCTACAGGAAATGTGATAATAGTTATTGTTTATTTATTATCAATTTTATTAATTCAATTATTATTTTTATTATTAGTTTTATTTATTTAATTAATCCCCGATTCCAGATTACGATTACGTCGCTCAACTCCGCCAGACGATGATTAAGTTGCGACCAGCACTGGCCAGCCACCACTGTAGTCTTCTATTATCTCTTATGCTTTTGGCTGAGGATGGTAGAAATACCGAAAGTACTCCCATGTATATATAGTTTGTGAAATTAGACAATATATTAAATAAACAAGTTTTATTTTATTTTTCAAGTCCATTTGAATTATTTCACAATATCTCTGCAATAATGTCAGTTTTCACTGTAGTCTTCGTCAGACCTACATTCCGAAAGATCTCAATAACTGCTCACACGTATTCGTCCGACATGATGCCGTGAAAGCACCGCTCCAGGCCCCTTACGACGGTCCCTTCGAGGTGCTGCATCGCCGGAGAAACACTTACACCATCAGCCGAGCGGGGAAAGCGGTGACGGTGGCCATTGATAGAATAAAACCGGCCTATCTCTACCAGGACGACCATCGCTGACGCTGGAGGGGGAGTGGTGTGGCGCCCCCCACATGTCTTATTTATTTGTTTTATTATTTTGAATTAATTAATAATCGATAACAGGTTAGGTTAGGTTTTATGACTCATGCCCGGGCTTTAACTACGAGGTCATATCGCCTACTACCAGAGCGCTCTTTCGTCACTCTGGTGGACATGAGCCCGACTCTACTGTGGGAGTCCTAAATTTTGCCTACCCTAAATTTTTATTCATCTAGGGTAGGGGTCTTTAACGAGTACCTGACATCGTACAGGCTCGGGACCATCGCTAATCGATAACATTTATTTCAATGTAATTTTAAAACATATGTTTTATGAAAAAGACAATCAATATACATGTTATGTAGTTAGTTTGAGTTGCTTCTCGTTAATTAAAAATATTTTTAAAACTGAAGGTTATTAGCTTTTATAATCGCTAAACTATATTTATTCAACATTTACTGAAATTCATTCATTCTGTCGTGTCCACTGTGTCACACAGAGACATGAAATTGTTCTCTTTCTTTTTTGGATTTAAAGAATTGGAAAATTTAAATACTGAAGAAAAATCAACATAACATTTTTTGACCGATTACTTAATTTTCTCTATACCATGTAAAGCTGTGGAAGTAAAATTACCGATCGAAGTGGATTGTCATGTATTTTTTTTTGGGGGGGTGAATCTTTTTTATTTTTTTTTATTTTATAAAATTATAAACCATCCGTAAATCTGGAGCTTAAGCTTGGTGAAGCACAAGCCACATTTATCTCTTCCTGACTTCGAATATCCCCTCTTTTAATGGAGTCGGATAAAACCCACCAACTATGCGGATAAAATACACCGCGGATAAAAATTAAAAAAAGAGAGGAAGGAGTTCAAAAAAGGAGCAGGTAAAAAAAAAATTATCGGTGAATCAGATTCAATGTACTTTCCCAGCAAGAAATAATAAATTAAGTTTTTGCTCTCCCTCCAATGCCAATTGACTGTTAAACCTCCTCCTCTTTGGCCGATTTAGCTGAAAATTGATAGATAGGGGTCTTTGTGGGGTTTCTGGATAAACATCAACAATATAGTGATTATTTATTTTTTTGTAATCAGGATGTATTTATTTGTGCATCCAGAACCCCAATAATTGCCGTTGTAATGAATGTATTGACACAAAATTCAATTTGGTACATATTAAAACATTTCATATTTTAATTCAAAATCCCTTAACGATGACATCAATTTTCAGCGGAATCGGCCGAAGGGGTGGGAGGGATCAGAGGGGCTCAACTCAAAAACTGAAATGACTGCTGAAGTAATGAATATATCGACATGAAATTAAATATTTTAAGAATATCCCATGAGAAACATACCTGTCAAGTTTTAGCCAAATCGACCGAAGGGAAGGGTGGGTTCAGGCGGAGGGCTCAACTCAAAAACCCTAACAACTGTCGGTGTAATGAATTAACCGACATACAATTTAGTGTAAGGATTTAAAAGTCAAATATTGATTATTATCCTAAACAGTGGACTGGCTCTGGAGAGGGAGCGATTTGTTAATTGATTATTATCCTAAACAGTGGACAGACTTTGGAGGGGGAGCGATAAGTTAATTGATTATTAGCCTAAACAGTGGACTGGTTTGGAGGGGGAGCGATATGTTAATTGATTATTAGCCTAAACAGTGGACAGGCTTTGGAGGGGGAGCGATAAGTTAATTGATTATTAGCCTAAACAGTGGACTGGTTTGGAGGGGGAGCGATAAGTTAATTGATTATTAGCCTAAACAGTGGACTAGTTTGGAGGGGGAGCGATTAGTTAATTGATTATTTCGTACAAATTTAAATATAATTTCTTAATTTTAATTAAGATACACTACATTAAATGTACAATAGTATAATGTAATAAAGCGATACATATATATCGAAATGTATTGAGATTCATTCGTTTGATGTCGTCTTTATACCGAAACGAATCAGTATGCAAGAACATGAAGTGACTTCTGGGACGGAATACGAAAGATCCCTCCACCAGCCGTCGACAACAACTGATAAACTATGACACGGGAGAGGCTAGCAATTTGTTTTCGGGAGACGTTCAAATCCTTAGTTAACATTTTTTTTTTCTTTCTATTTTCGGTGTTACTTCCCGAGCTATACGTAGTATACAATATATATAATAGATATGTATATAATATAATATATATAATAGATATGTATATAATATAATATATATAATAGATATGTATATAATATAATATATATAATAGATATGTATATAATATAATATATATAATAGATATGTATATAATATAATATATATAATAGATATGTATATAATATAATATATATAATAGATATGTATATAATATAATATATATAATAGATATGTATATAATATAATATATATAATAGATATGTATATAATATAATATATATAATAGATATGTATATAATACAATATATATAATAGATATGTATATAATATAATATATATAATAGATATGTATATAATATAATATATATAATAGATATGTATATAATATAATATATAAAATAGAGGAAGTTGTTTAAAAAAAATCGTCGGTGAATCACTGGCGATCTACTTCCCAAGCACGAATTAATCAATTCATCATTCATTATTTTCCTCCAAAACCAATCAATCGTTTGGGCTAAATTTCAATAGTTGACTTCTGAATCTTCTTACTATATTTTGTGTCGACAAATTCATTACATCGGCAGTATTTTTTTTTTTTTTTTTTTTTTTTTTTTTTTTTAATAGAGCCCTTTGATCTTAATCGCCGATTCTGCAATTAATAATAAATAATTGAAATAAATGAATGATTTTTTTTTAAATAGTTATTTACAACTATATATAAATACAGTGAAACCTGGTTAAGTGGGCCCTGGATATGTGAGAAACCTCTGTTACTGATAATTACAATGAGGTCCCGACACTTTTGCATTGAAATACCTCTGTTACTGGAAATTTTCAAACCTTTTTAATTGAGATTTAATTTCTTAGATTTTTTCGATGTTTACCTCTATATTTGAGACTTTGTAGCTCAATAACCTGTATAAGTAAGACACTTCATCAGGTTACGACACGTTTGTTTACAAACATTCTAATTTCTTCCACACCTGCTTTGTTTTCCAGTACTATCTAAGATTTTGTACGATAAACAAGTGAATAGAAGTGCACTCTCAGTGTATTGATGGAAAAGGAAAACTAAAACGAATACGATCAGCAGAGTATCCTGAACTTGAAAAATGTTTCTCGACATATAAAGCAGGTACGGAAAAAAAACATTCCAATAAGCGGCTCAAAGATTAAAGAGAAAGCTCAAGAATTTGTGAGTAAACTCAATATTGATAATTTTTCTGGCAGTAATGGATGGTTACTTACTCTCTCTCTCTTACTCCGTTGGCGACGAACCCTGAAGATCCTTAGCCGCCCACACTAGCCTTCTCCACCGCGATCTGTCGTGCGCCACCGGTCGCCAGTTCACCACGTGGTGTTCCACAGCATCCTTCTTCACCAGGTCAGCCCATCTCAGCCGTGGTCTTCCTCGTGATCTGGCTCCTTGGACCTGAGCGTCCATGATGCGTCCTATGGCTGTCTGCTGTCCGCTTCTCACCACGTGTCCAGCCCATCTTAAGCGCCGTGATTTCATATCTGCTACTACGGTCGGGTGTTGCCAGAAGATGTCTCTCGTAATGGATGGTTGGAGGGCTTTAAGAAAAGGAACAATATCGTTTTCAAAAATATTTGTGGAGAAAGCAATGCCGTGAACAAATACAAACCAATATAACAGATTTTTTTAAGTCATAAGTTTTTTAGTATTGTTTTGAAAAATAAACATTGGACATAATAATAACATAAAATATGCATTTTTCATTAACATTTTCACCTCTATAAATAAGAAACGATACATTTCGACCTCTCTTAGCGGGACCCTCTATAAATAAAACAACTGTCATTTCAAACCTGCCTATTTGAAAAACTGGGTAAATGAAAAACCTCTATAAGTGATAAGAAATCCTAGCTCCCTTGAGATCCCAGTTAAACACGTTATACTGTAAATACAACAAGCAAATGTGCTATTAAAGAGATAATGGCAATGTCAAAATGTCATGAGGGGAGAAATCACCCAGTGGTGACATTCCCTAGTCACTGTTTTTCTCTCATTTGTAACTAATCACTGCCACTGCTAAGGAGGTCTCTAGGCCATTGACGCTTAAGCCGTCGTTGAGGCTGAATAAATTAAAATATAAAATTTCATTTCGATAGATTCATTATATTGTAGTTATTTGCATTTGAGTAGAGCTCCTCAGATCCCCCATTATTATACATACAATATATTCATTATTCCCCCCTCCCTCCTCAATTCTCTCCTTCCCTTTGGCCGATATGGCTGAAAATCAGTAAGTATCATCCTTACGAATATCTGAATGTACACTTATAAATTAGTGTCGATATATTCATTATACTGGGAAATATCGTTTTCAGAGATAGCTTCGCTTAGCGTCCAATCCGAAGGACTGCATGGGCAAGGTTTTTTTTTATTACAAAAATGTATTCATTTTTAAAATAAAAGAATTAATTTAAATTAAATGTGCATTTAAAAAAATTAAATAATAAATAATTACTGGGCTTTCATAATTCATCTTGAAGCGCTTTCCTGGAATAATTTAATTGGAAAGTCTTCATTACAGAAATAATTTAAAGTCCTCTCTATTTTATAGTGTGCTTCTATTATTTAAAGTCCTCTCTATTTTATAGTGTGCTTCTATTATTTCTTAATACCCCTCTCATTTAATAATTTAAAACATTATTTACAATTTTTCTCATTTAGAGCTAACATAACTTCGTGGTCCGAAACATTCAATTTTAAAATGCCTAAAGTGAAATTTAGTTTTTATTTTTATTAAATTTAGAAATAGCTATTTAAAACTTTATACAAATAAATACAACAAGCAAATGTGCTAATAAAGAGATAATGACAATGTCAAAATGTCATGAGGGGAGAAATCACCCAGTGGTGACACTCCCTGGTCACTGATTTCCTCTCATTTGTAACTAATCACTGTCACTGCTGCTGCTAATGAGGTCTCTAGGCCATTGACGCTTAAGCCGTCGTTGGGGAAGTATGGCAGAATGGAGAGCACGGACTAGAGGATTATTGTGGGAACCGTGAAGGGAAAATAATTTTTTATATTTGGATTTAGCGACTTCAGTGATGAAAGGTACGTTAAGGTCAGTGTGAAGGGTTTTGTTGGAGACGTAGTAAGGAGCATTGGCTATTGTACGAGACGAGGAATCAAAGACAAAAGATTACGTTTTTTATCTGAGAGGCAAAAAACTTTGAGTACGCCGTCGTATAAAATTTTATTTCGATAGATGGGCAGTTATTTTGGGTTTCTGAGTCACCCCCCCCCCCCTTTTTTTTTGTTGTTGATACCGCTGAAAATTAATAAATAAGTGTCGTCCTTACAGGGATTTGAATTCACATATGAAATTTAATGTCAGTTAATTCATAACGACAGTTATTACAGTTTTTGTGTTAAGCATCCCATCTAATCCCTCTTTTTTTTGGGATAAATTTGGTTCAAAATCAATAGATGTCGTCCTTATTGACTTTTTGGTACGCATATAAAATTTTGTTTTCGATACATTCATATCGGGAGTTATCCTGTTGACAGACACACAGACAGACTTAAACGTTCTTCTTAATTTTGGAGATGTTGATTAGCGACTATAGTTTCTAATTGTAGGAATATTGAGGATCAGTCAAAGATGGAAGAAAATAGGCAACACTATTCAAATGCCAACGTTTCGATATATTTTATATCATCATCAGGGCCTACAAACATGGGGGGAATCAAGATTAGAATCACAGTTAAACAAAAGTGTGTTGATGAACATTACTGAACGTTAAAATAGTCATTTTAACAAGTTAAAAATTGAACCTAACTTACTATGAATACATTACTAAACATAAACATTAATAATGGAAATAGACAAATAGGTGGAACATAATAAAGAGCAAACATTAAACTGACTTACTATGAATAAGCAGGGTTGGGGAGAAGGCATGTACACTGGATGGAGTCTTACATTGCAATGAAATGGTACAATAATACAGGGGTGCTGAAGACACCAGGTAAAGGGAGCTAGGAAAACCCCGTCATAAATGTCACATTCCAGCCAGAAATGTTGAAAATAATATAAATATAATGTTTGAAATTGGAGAAATATTGTGTCTGCTAATTTTGGAATATCGAAAAACATGAAATTCCGTTGAAATTTCCGCATCGAATTTTTGACCGATAACATAGCTTTCCTATACTTAGTATAACTAGGGAAGTAAAATATCTATATTTTTCTTTAGTAATTACTAATTAAATAATAAAAAATAAATACGAATCTTTATCAAAAAATGACAAAAATTACCGTTATTTAAACTGTTATTTAATAATTATATTTATTAAGAGAACTATTATTTTTTATATTTTTACAATTGATAATATTTTAACTAACTGTAAAATAATTACATTAATTAAATATATACTTGTGCATCAGTGAGATGTTGGAAATCAATGAGAGCAATTATAAAGATAGATAAACTTTTCATTTTACTAAAGAATACAACTTTTATGGCCATGAATGATTTTTTTTTTTTGCATAATACATATACTTATAGTTATAGAAAATAAAATAAAAGAAAAACAAAATATATATATAGTTAGCTATTATGACTCATGCCCGGGCTTTAACTACAAGTTCATTTGGACTACTACCAGAGCGCTCTTTCGTCACTCTGGTGGACTTGAGCCCGACTCCACTATGGGAGTCTTTTCTCAATTTTTATTCACCTAGAGTAGGGGTCTTTAAAGAGTACCTGACATTGTACAGGCTTGGATCCATCGCTGAATGTCCCATCCGAAAGACGGCGTGCTTAAGTTTATTTTACTTCTCAGATAAAATAAAATAAGGGTAAGTAAGCAAGCATACAACTGAACTATTGTGGATACTAAATAAAGTTGATGGGTGCAATTAAACATTTTCATATATTATTTTTAGAAATTATGATAAGCTATAACATTTTTTTAAAAATGATATTATAGAAACATTTTAATTGACTCGTTCTTCTTTGTGTTGTCCTCTTCCTGAGGAGAACATATCCTTATATTCGCTTAGTACCTCCGCGCATAACTCTATGAGATGTTCTGCTGATCGTCTATTTCTCATTTTTTTTTCTTAATGGTCTTCTTGGATGAGGCTGAACAGACGGCTAAACGGGGTACACATTTGTGTACAAACAGGGAGAGACAGACGGACAAACGGGGACAGACTTCCTGGACAGACCGGGACAGCTGGGGGCAAAGCGAGACAGACCTGCACAGCTCGAGACAGCAGCTTTTCCCTTTCCATCCATGCCGAAGCCTTCTCACTATTTTAAAACAGCTGATCGTCGTCTTTTGTTCCTCAATTCATTGGTTGTTCACATTTCGTTTAAAACAAAATGCGACTAAGTCCATCTTTGTATATTTATTCACTAATTAAGTTACTTCACTCCTAACAGCTGTTTTTATACAAATAATAATAATTGTCAGGTTTTTCAAATTTTACAGGAGCGCAATTTTGAACTGAAACAGTTGCAATATAATAAAAACCCAGCTGAAAAACAAAAATAATTTTTTTACGATTTGTTTATTCCAAAATAACGGAACATAAAAAAAATTATTAATTAATACAAAATATTGCAAAAGTAGTAAGTGACTACTGTGAAGGTAACGACATATAGAATTTTATTTATTTAATTATTATTTAAATAATTTTCTTTATCACACTACTAAATATAACATAGGCCCTTCTTCCACGACCTTCTCCGTTCGCGCCTTCATTAATCAAGGTTCATGGCATCTAGTGGCAGAGTATTGAACTTAAAACTATGCAATGGTGCTTGCTCCTCATCTTATAGGTACTTCTTCCATGAAAAAACGATTTTTCAAAAAAATCACGACATAAGCCCTTTCTCCAGACACCCATTCAATTGATTTTATATTTTAATAATCTTAATGTAGATGTTGATTAGCGACTGTAGATTATAATTGTAGGAATATTGAGGGTCAGTCAAAGATGGTAAAAAACACTATTCAGATGCCAACGTTTCGATATATTTTATATCATCATCAGGGCCTATAAAAATGGGGGGGGGGGGGGGGGGGGGGGGGGGATCAAGATAGAATCAGAAATAAACAAAATTGTTTTTGTTGATAAACATTACTGAACGTTAAAAATACATTATAACAAGTTAAAAATTGAAACTGACTTACTATGAATAATTGATTCCCCCCCCCCCCCCCCCCCCCCCCCCCCCCCCCCCCACCCCCCCCCCCCCCCCCCCCTGTTTGTAGGCCCTGATGATGATATCAAATATATCGAAACGTTGGCATCTGAATAGTGTTTTTTTCCATCTTTGATTGACCCTCAATTCCTACAATAATAATCTTAATGTGTGTAAATTTTTTTACATCACAGTATATGGAGATACAAAAAGTCGTATGTTTTGACGTATTTATGCAGGGTGTAAGTCGCAGGAGAAAATAAAACTACAATTATGTAGACATGCGTGGTCAAAAGATAGAGTTAGTGAAATGATGTGAAGACATGCAAAGCTGGAAAATAGCTGATGTGGGGGAATCTACGAGTATAGCTAGAGTCCACTTCTTTATGTATGAGGACAATCACGCCATCTTACCGCGAATCGATCAGACGTGTTGTATGCACATAGAATCCAACTTACAGCAGTAATACATTCAGATAACCCAACCGTTTTGAAGTTATAAAAGACGATGTCTTCCCACTGTTTTATTTTAGACCAGAACCGGTTTTCAAAGCAACAGCGTCATCATCAGTGGTAGGAGTGATAGGGATCTATCGATACAAGTAAATACAAGTAAAGTATCGATACTTTTGGTTGATACCAAGTAGGTATCGAATAGATATTACTTGTATCGATTCAAAGTACTCGTTACAAATTTCAACAATTAAAAAAAATTATATCAATTTTTCAATTCATCAAAATTGTTCACCGTTTAATTTCTTACAATTTTCTTTTATTTGTTGTTGCAATAAAATACTGAACTCAAATTACGGTCCACGGACAAATTATATATATCGATGGTGATAACCTCATGTGTGATGTGATCACGCAGTCTGTGTGATGCGTCCTTATTTCTTACCGTATTTACATTAAATGGTTTATCGTTTATGAAGGTATACGTTTGTTTGATATTGAACAGAACCGTGAACATTATTACGATTTCAGCATTTTATTTTATTTTTACATTTCATTTTGTCAATTACAAATTATAATGTCTCGTCCTACGGTGAAAGTGTGGATTTATTACACTAAGAACGATTCGATCTCAGCGACTTGCAAAGTGTTTTAAAAAAGTGAAATATTGTCAAAATACGAATAGTCTCCGGTAGCTTCATATCCTCAGTAAAACTAAATTGTATGTTTAATTTATAACGCTTTATATTATTTTCAGTATGTTTTTAATAATATAATCTTATCTTATTCGATTTGATTTATTCGTTTCTTATGCCCACTACAATATCTCATTTATATCTTTCAAATGTTATTGTGTTTTTTATTATTATTATATAGGTATATATATTATACGTGGTTTAGAACTAATTAAAACGAAGTACTCGATGCAATACGATTTTTATGTAAATCTAGATTTATAGATTTTTAAAAATTAATTATAACGAACTACATGATTCAATCGATACGAGTTGGTATCGATACTTTTTATTCGATATATGAGTAGTATGGAAAGTTTCATCCGATATTACTTGTGAGTAAAAGTATCGATACTTAGTGGTATCGATTGAACCCTGGGAAGGAGAAGGCGAAGGAGAAGAACATATATATATATTTTTTAAACAATTTTATTTATTTATTTTATTATATTTTATGACAAAAATTCCTTTGGCTGCATGGTGAATTTAATATTATTCCATCAAATATTTTACTGTTATGTAGAGATTTGTTTTATGGTTATTGTGCTTGAGACTTTAACTCCAAACTCTTTGTCTTTAGGAGGAAGAAGAACCCAAACTGTTCACGTGGGGGCATCGAGACTGCAGAACATGTCCTCGATTGCCCGCTGTATGACCAGGGCAGGGTAGAGTTGATTCGCTGGACCGGAAGAACATCCCAAAACATCGTTGGGATAAAGACACTTCCGAAAAGTTTTTTGAAAAATAGTAATCTTAATTTTTATTAAATTGAAAAATAATAATAAATAAATAATAAATAAATAAATAAATAATAAAAGTACTCATATATTTTTATGTATTTATTTATTCAGTTTTTATTAATTTCATTTTACTTTTTTTAAAAGTTTTGTTATTACTACTTATCATACGAGTGTTAGACTTAAGTAGTTATAAATCTAATTTATAAGCTATCTTAATTTATAAATTCTTTTGACGTATCCTATTACCATGTATTGGTTCAACGGAAATAAATGTATTATTATTATTTCACGTTTCAAGGGTTTTTTTATCTGGCGGGTGAAAAACCTTGAGCGCCGGAAAACTTTGAGCACGCCATCCTTCGGATGGGACGTTAAGGGATGGTCTCGGGCCTGTGCGATGTCAGGTACTCGTTAAAGATCTCTACCCTAGGTGAATAAACTTAGGTAGGTAGAATTTCTGACGAATTACCTAACTTCCCCAATACAATATTTGTGGATCTTAATAGACCCATCGTAATATGCCTTTCCCCTTTCGTGATTTTGCAATTGGACTTACGGCATGCAAATTAACTAAGTTCATACCTTTTATGACGAATATAAAAATGTTCGAATACCCATAATGCAATTCAAATTATGACCCCAATATTTCGAGACTGACAAACCCACAAAATGTCTGATTATCTAAGTCAGACACTGAATATTCATGAGAGCACAGTTGAAGATGGATGAAATATTTGAAATTGAATGAAATTAAAGGAAATTGTATTAAAAGAAACTATTCCTTCAATCCACATTACATACAATAGCCTTATTGACGTGAAAACGTCTATTCGCTCGTTAAGCACAGGGATAGCCGGCCAAACTTTCTTGTGTTACAAAATACTGTCAGATTTCAATCGATAATAACTACGAGACTAATAATGCGATAACAACGGTTAAGGTCACAATGGATAGAGCATGTCTGTACGTGTTTGTTGTGCAGTGATTGTTTTGCCTGTGACGTTATCGGGCTAGTGTGGGCGCCGGCGGATGATTGTTGCAAATAAGCGTGTGTAAAATTAGAAATTAGTGTAGCGTGATAACGCGTTTAGATAAGACGTTGATTCGGGTGTCATTGTAAAGAGCTTGAGGAGCACTACTAGGACTCAAAGTGAAACAATAAAAATATTCGCCGAAATGTATGTAAAAATCGGTATTAAATTGAAAATTGCAAATAAATTAAAAATGTCGCGGAATTCTAGAAAACGCAAATCAGAGGAAAACTCGCATCAAAAGGAATTTAAAAAACCTAAAAAGTCTAATGCCGAGCAAATGCAAGAGCTACGGCAGCATCGAAAAGAAAATGAAAAAACGGCGATAAGACGTTTTCACGGAAAATCTACGGCGTGGACCATGACTACGCCTTAATGTTTTTATGTTTACCTTTCTTACTTACTCAGCATTCCCCTCGTCACCGAAGTAGCTAAATTCAGGTACAAAAGTTATTTTCCTCCTTTGGTTTCCACAATATTCAAGTCCGTGCCCTCCATTCTGCCACACTTCCCCAACGACTCCTTTAGCGCCAATGGCCTAGAGACTTCAGTTGCAGCAGTGACAGTGAGCTATAGGCTACGTACCACAACCTAATAGCCATTTCGGTAAGAACTATCATCAGTATCTTTTATTTATTTGATGATCTTTATTGTAAATATTTTTTTTATTAATAATATTATTTATGCAGAACACACGTTACCAGTCGACCTTTCTAGATTCTTAGTCGAGACTACAATATCAGGAAGGCATTATATTATTCAAATTCCTTATGACCTTCATCGTGAAGAGATTTGCGTTTATTTTGCTTCAATTCCTGTTTATATTAATCTTTTGAAAAAAATAAAATGTCAAAAAAATAAATAAAGAAAAGTTACTTCCCGAATTAATAAGTTTTCGCTCTCCCCTTAAGGCTAATTGACCATTTGGACTAAAAATTAGTATTTGACTTAAATTAGGGCCTTTTGAATCCTCAAACTAAATTTTGTGTCGATGCATTCATTACATCGGCAGTAATTAAAGTTTTTGTGTTATGCAATCCCTTTATTCTTCTTGCCTTTGAATGATTTGGCTGAAAATCAGTAGGCATATTTACTTAATAGTTAATTGATCAAATCGATGATTCACCGACAACGTTTTTGGGGATAATAGCCCCCATTATCCGATCGATCCTACATTTTTGAGGGTAATAGCCCCCATTATCCGCTTGATCCTACATTTTTGATTAAACCAAATGAAATTATTTACAACGATTTTTTTTAAATTACATGAACGGTAACTAATGTGGGGAGGAATGCAATAATGTTCTCAGTTGATTGAGATGAGGCAAGCAATTTTCAAATTTGCATAATTATACATCAAAGGGTGCAATTAGAACAAAAAACAAAAAAAAAATACCACATTGTTCAACTGTTGGTTATATCAGAAAAAAAATGAACAAAGTAAAAAACAAAAAGTCAAAAAAAAAAATTATGTTATATATTTAAAATTGGCTTATAAGACTGCTTTCTGCAATCAGCCTTCTGCAGACTTTCCAACAAGCGCTTTGTCTTTCGGTCTGTGAACACATGTCGATGCACACATAGTAATGATGCTGAGCTTGCCTACTCAGCTCAAGATCGCTGGTTCGAAACCCGGCCGAGGCCTTGGGTTTTTATCTGAAAAGTAAAAAAATCTTGGGTACGCAGTCCGTCTGATGGAACGTTAAGAGAGAGTGAGTGATCCTTAAGCGTAGTTGGTATGAGAAAGTCATCACATTTTTTTTTTCTAATTTTTATAATTTGTCATATAATTTAGCAATAATAAAAGCATATTTTAAAATTTTTTGCTATGAGTTATGATTCAAGAATTTCTTAAATATATTCCTTATAGACATTTAATTTGCATTGTTTGAGGCGCCATAACATTAGTCGTATTGATCCTATCTCAAATCTCATGACTTGTTAGAGATTGGAAATTTTATAAGAAACATTTTTTGTAAGAACAATTTTTTTGTAGAACAAACTGTTTTCTGGTAAATTAAGGTAACGTCTAAAATTATGTTTCAAAACTGATTCATTTCAAGATGGTTTTTAGTGTATATCTCAAAAACCGGACGACCTGTAAAAAATCGTATTTCACATAAAGTGTGTATTTCCGTTTTTTCTATAATTATTACTTAAAAATATTTTTCAAAAAATGGTCAAAACGTACTCAGGGGACCTTGAAACGTGAAAATACGTTGAAACCTCGATCTCGGATTGATGATTTCAAGAAAGTAATATTTGAATTTATCTAGTTCGTAATTCCCGGTGATAGTGACTTTATTTTCTCAATACCTTTTACTTTAATGTTTCTTAATTAACTTTGTCAACAAGAATTTGCACAGTTCTTCGGTCCCGTTTTTCTCAGAACGGTATGAATAGACTCGTTCTTTGGCAAACTGAAACTCTGTGCTCTCGTCGTTCTTAGTACGGATTAATTAGTGATAAAACTCTTAACATTTACTAAAATATATTTCTAAGTAATTCGTAGAAAAGGACGAGAGATCTCAAAGGATGTTTTTAGTTGCCCAGTTATACGAAGTATAGGGTAAGTTGTGTAATCGGTCAAAATGTTGAGTTATCAAATTTATATAATACAGTCAAGACTTCGAACATCAAAAGAATACAGGTATTTCAATCCAAGACTCTCCGACTGATCACGCAATGTCCACCATACGTTAGCAACAAGACTACACCGCGACTTGAACATCACATCCATAGACACATTAAACATTTATAGCAACGTTTCTACACCAAAATTTACTTACACTGGAATCCGGAAGTTCGCAAAATCTTAAATACAAATTTACCCCACAATCCCCCAAGAAGATTAAAGAGAGTTTGGCATAGAGATCTCTTGTGAAGTGATATCATGAGAGTTTTTTTTTTTTTTTTTCGGGTGTACCGGCCCCTGAAGGAGTCTCAAAAACACCCGTCCTCCGCTTAGGGGGGAATAAGGGCACAATATTATTCTCGTTTATTTTATTCTTGCTATGGCCGGCTGTAGAACCCGCCAATCACCGGGGCATCTGCCCGAGTCCCCCAAACTACCTTACCGGCGTTTCCCGAGAAAACTCGAGACAAGGCATCCATGCTCTTGACTGCGTTGCGCTGAGGATGGTCGCAGGTGAACTGTGTTACTAGCAACCCGCGCTCATCCCACGTTAAACTGCCTTCTTTACCCTCCGCCAGGAGGCGACGAATCGACCGAACTCCGGGTAGTCAGCCTCACTCATCAGCTTCAGCTGGTTCAGTCCCAGATACGATCCTGTCCGGTGTATCAACTCCACCCTAGGCCCGTCGTACAGCGGGCATTCGAGAACTACGTGTTCTGCAGTCTCGACGCCGCACGAGCAGTTCGGATTCAAGTCTTGCCCTTGAGGGTTCACCGCTGGGTGTTTTTCCTCTCTCAAGCCTTTCATATCATATTTATTTGTATTATTTTATTTTTATTATGTTTGTATAGTATATGTCAGCCCAGCCGCTGGTTGTGCATTTTTTGCATAGTTGTGGCTTAAGATAAATAAATACCAAAAAAA
Source organism: Aradus depressus (assembly GCA_963662175.1). Classification (NCBI taxonomy): domain Eukaryota; kingdom Metazoa; phylum Arthropoda; class Insecta; order Hemiptera; family Aradidae; genus Aradus; species Aradus depressus. The sequence continues at coordinate 15,241,991 of OY759224.1, read as the reverse complement.
AAAAAAAAATTATATAAAAATTTAATATAAGGATTCGGAAGCCACTATGTTAGACAAATATTAAGTTTTAGCTCAAACGATCAATTGGCGCTGGAGGAAGAGCGAAAAAGTAATTGATTAATTCATTTTGGGTATATAGCCGGTGATTCACCGACAAATTTTTTATGCAATTTTTATTATTATTTTTAAGACAAACAAACTTTATGATAATTACAAAATTAATTAAGTGTGTATAAAGGAAAGTAATTGATGATTCATCAGTGGAATCTTTGGTGTAGCTAGTCTGTGAGATGAAGCCTGTATAAAGGTTAAACATACGAGAGCTCGGCTGGCACATGTAGGTACGATAAATTAGAGAGATAGACGAGGTCTCAGCAACCACAGTCACCATTTACCAGAATGTAACGATAACCAGTTCAGCTTCTTACTATAACCTTTTCAGACTTTGATAAAAAAAAACATTAAGAATCTTCTATATAAATAAAGCTGAAACGGGATGTGTTTGTTTGTTCCAGCATCATGCCCAAACCGCTGGACGGATCTTCATGAAATTTCACATGTAGCATTCTTTTGAGCCCGATTGAATAATAGGCTATGTGGCGTCCCAAATTTTTGAACGGGAGGGGGGTTGTAGGTGGGGCCTAAGTATATAAATAGTGCTAACTCATCAACTAATGGTTGGATTGTAATGAAATTACGTATGTAGTATGCTTTAAAGCCAAATAAAAAATAAGGTGTGTGACGGCCCAAAGTTTTGAACGGGGCGGGGGTTGTGGGGGCCTAAGTATAAATATAGAGCTAACTCTTAAACGGTTGGTCGGATTGTCACGAAATTTCACAAGTAGTATTCCTGAAGGCCAAATATAAAAATAAGGTTTGTGGCGTCCCAGAAATTTGAACGGGGGGGGGGGGGGTTGTGGGGGTAGGCCTAAGTATAAATATAGTGCTAACTCTTTAACGGTTGGTCGGATTATCAAGAAATTTCACTAGCTGTGGGGTCCGCCGTTGCAAGGCACATACTAGCTGTGGTCACAAGCGTTATTAAGTACGCACTGGCTAGGATGTCCAGCGATGCTAAGTATTCACTAGCTGTGGTTTCCGCCGTTGAAAGGCGCATACTAGCTGTGGTGCCCATGGGTCCTAAAAACTTACTAGCGTTACTATAGTTGAAGGACTATAAGCCAATTATTCCATATGAGTAATTGAAAATTATAACATCATGAATGTACTGTCGAAGAATTGAATAGCCTTATAGGAGATATTGGGAGAAAAGTCAAAGTTCCCCGGGCAACGCCGGGTATTACTGCTAGTAAACAATATTACTCAAAGAACAAGCTGCAGAGAAATATTTAAACAACTTAAAATCCTGCCTTTGCCATCGCTTATATTTGAAACATTAATGGTTATTAGGAAAAATAGAAATATATTCCCTCTCAACAATACTAATCACGATTACGATACCAGGATGCAAGAAGACTTTCGAATAACTAAACATTGCTCTTCTCTTTTTGAAAAAAGTATAACTCGTAAAAGAATTAATTTATTTAATGCCCTCCCACTTCTTCAATCAATAGACACAATAAAAAAATTCAAACTTCAACTAAAAATGTTTATGTTACATGGAAACGGAATTTTATTGTCACTGATCAAAAAGAATAATATAATAACAATAAAGAATCGTGTTTCATATCCAAAATCATTATTTGGTATAAAGCTTTAATATTTATTTTTTGGACAGAGTTCCTCCACACCTTGAAGGTCAATCGAATGTACGTTATAGTTTTATTTTATTTATTATATATATATTGTTATAGTTTGTTTTCTTTTTCTTTTCTATATCTCGCACATTGGGACCTGATGAAGGGATTTAAGAACGTCCGAAACATCGTTGGGATAAAGACACTTCCAAAGAGTTTTTTGAAAAATAGTTATTTTAATTTTTATTAAATTGAAAAATGTGTCTAATTATTATAATGTACCTATATATATATATATATATATATATATATATATATATATATATTTTATACTCATATATTTTTAAGCATTTATTTATTCAGTTTTTTATTCATTTCATTTTACATTTTTTTAAATAGTTTTGTTATTACTACTAATCATAGGTGTGTTAGACTCAAGTAGTTATAAATCTAATTTATAAGCTATCTTGATGTATAAATTCTTTTGACGTATCCTATTACCCTGTATTGGTTTGACGGAAATAAATTTATTTATTATAACCACTTCTCCTTTCTGCAAATGTTAGTTCAGTGTCCACATAGTGTTCTAGTTTCCCATATGTATCAGGTATAGAGGAAGTTACGTCGTCAGCCAAAATGTCAGTAGAGTAAAGCGAAGTTTAGAATCGTGCGAAAATCCGAGATCGAAGTTTCAACTGATTTTCAAGTTTCAAGTTCCCCTGAATACGTTTTGACCATTTTCGGGATGATGTCTGTCTATGCATAAAGAACGTATTGAAAAGTTGTGAGCTCTCAACCGCAAAATCGATTGTAGCTAAACAAAACGAAAATAAAGACCACTTTCCCCCGGGACCTAACTACATTTTACAATATTCAGCTTATGTTTATGACCTAATCAAAAATATTTTCAAATAATAGTTGTAGATAATATTAAAATACATAATTTATATGAAATAATATTTTTCACAGATCGTTCGGTTTTTGAGATACATGCGGAAAACCATCTTGAAATGTAGTTTTGAAACACATATTTTTAGACGTTTCCTTGATTTACCCAAAAACGGTTAGTCCTGTCGAAAAATTGTTTCCTACCAGAAGTGTTCCTTATAAAATTTCCAATCGCTAATTAGTCCTCAAATTTGAGATAGAATCAATTCTGATGATTCAGAAGTTACTAAGTAAGATATCTACTGATTTTCAACCAAATTGTTTCTGAGGGAGAGAGAAAACTTAGTTTAGTTCGAGCTGGCGACTTTTTCCATTTAATATAGTAGGTATATAACGGGCTACTAAGAAATGGTAATATGAAGTGAAATGTTCCGTTGTGTATATTTGCTGTGTGGTAGGCGGTGATGGTGGTCGCGTGTGAGGTTGAACACCTTAGCGACTATTGTGTCGGGTCAATCACCCGTCACTCTTTCATTTAAGGACCAGTGTACACTCGTATTTCTGCCTTCTTAAACAGGAGATCTTAGATATTGTGACTCATACACTAGGTCCATCGCCTATTACCAGAGCGTTCTTTCGTCGATCTGGTGGACTCCGACTCTACAGTGAGCCTCGACGTTTCGAATCAGCGATCTCTAGCTCTGTAGACAAAAAACCTACCTGAGCGTCCTCGAGAAGTGTTCTTGAAAGAGGAGATAGCCTATTGCTAATGGAAGGTCATACAGGTCTACTAAAAGTCTCCAATTCTGCTTAATACGTTCAATTTTCTTCCGAAGGACGGCGACCTCAAGGTTTTAATTTAAGGTTTAATTAGAGCCAGAACCGGACATTCCTACAAAGGTAGATTTACACGTAGATCAGTTGAGTTCCTGGCGCTGAATTTGTAAATCTTACAAAAGCCAGAACTAGAATATCCAACAGAGATAGCTTAACTCTTGGATCAGGTGAGTTCCTGCTTCTAAATGCCATAGCCACAAATACTGGCTCCAAGGACGCTGCATCCTGTCTGTCAGGTGCTTATCATTATGGTGATTGCCACCACGACTGTCAGTCTGTTAGATGAGTCACGAGTCTCATCTGAAGTAATTCTTTGTTGGAAGCCGAGAACAACGGGACATTCCAAGCATACCGCTACACCTCAACCCATCCTGCGGCAAGGAACTGGCAGTAAGTGCATAATGTAACACATCAGATTTGTACCGTTATTAGATGCTCTTATTGAACAGACTTACTTTGACCAGGTCTCGGCAAACTTTTGTCACTACCGCATCAGGTAACTAAGTTACCACAACGATTTTTTTTTCATCTTTAAAGCTAAAAGTAACGTAATAGATTAAATCATTGAATATAAAGTCGTCGATGAATCACCTGAACTTCCCCAGTCAATTGATCGTTTGGGCTAAAACTCAATACTTGACTTACATAGTGGCTTCTGGAATCCTCATACTAAATTTCGTGTCGATACATCCATTTTTCCCATTTTTCTGATTTATGCTGAAATATTGCTTGCAAGTTACTAATAGGATCTTCAAATTTCCCGTGCCTCTGATTCCTAACTCAGCTGTTGCAAGTGCAGGGCGCAGGCGCCAGAATGCGCCGCTTGGCTGCCATGCGCTGTTACTGTTCACTGTTTCTTGTTCACGCGACTTAGTTTCTTAGTTTGTTTTAAGGCTACACACAGCGGCAACAAAAAGTACTTTTGTCTTTTGTATGTGCCTTATAGGGCTGTGCCCCCCTCGACCCTGCGCAAAATCCTGGCTACGCCCCCGAGTATCACCCTTAAAGGCTATCAATTTACATATGAAATTTCTTGTCATTACATTCATTACAACTGTTGTTATTAGAGTGTTTATATTAAGCCTATAATCCCCCCCCCCTTTCCTTTGACCGATTTGGCTGAAAATCAACAGATATTGTCCTTAGACTGTTCTGAATACACATATAAAATTTTGTGTCAATACATTCATTCTATCGGGAGTTATCGTGTCACACACACATAGACAGAAATTATTTTTTTCATGTCTCACAGAATATCATTAATTTTTTAGTGACATCCTTATCAAGTGTATTGAATGTGAATGAGATGAATAAATGTATTAGAAAAGGAGATTAAGGCTAGCCATAGTGACACTAAGCCGAGCAGGTATCTTTCTCTGTGGGTCCTCATCGTTATGACCCTGTTGGCTATCAGCTGAGTATAATGTTACGACGTTTTCTTCAACGAAATCATGACATTCACAATGGACTAACAACAGTTATGCTGGTGTCTTCTTCATACTTCATTGTGGGCAGGAAATCTCACATTAATAACAGATTAGGTCCTGTGAGTCTATCTCATGTAGAACCAGTAAGAATTTTTATTTTATAGATTTATTTTTAAACCCTACCCAATATTATGAAAAAAGAGTTATTACATTTACTTTATTTTATAATTAAATAATTTGACATGACACAAAAACGGAACTGTTACAATTACTTACTGAGACCATAATGGACAGATAGTCAAGAATCCTCAGACTGATAAACACAGTACCCACCATATATTAACAACAGAACACTTCATAACGATCTTATGATACACACAGTACCCCTAAACAATACAAACTACTTACATACGGTTTTTTTAGAAAACTTTACACACATACAAACCCAGAAATACGTACTTTATCTTCACAACACTTACCAAAAAACCCCCGACGAAGGTTGAAGAGAAGATGGAACCGCGACTTACTGCCACCTTGAATCATATTCGTTCTTAAATTTTTTTTTTTTACATCATTTTCCTTTACTTTTATCATCTCTCTTATCCATCCATCAAAATTTTCTTTCAATTTCTTAATTATTTATTTATTTTTTATTTTTTCTGTTCTTGTCCTAATTAAGATAAATTTTCGTCCCGTGGACCTACCACTGGGTGGCCTTCCTCTCACATGCCCTTCACGCCAACATATCAATACCATCATAGATGCTGGTTGTTGCACCCTAGCAACAGTTGTATCTTTAGATTAGGGTTTATGACTCATGCCCGGGCTTTAACTACGAGGTCATATCGCCTACTACCAGAGCGCTGTTTCTTCACTTTGGTGGACATGAGCCCGACTCTACTGTGGGAGTCCTAAATTTTGCTACCCTAAATTTTTATTCACCTAGGGCAGGAGTCATTAACGAATACCTGACATCGTACAGGCTCGGGACCATCCGAAGGATGGCGTGGTTAAGTTTATTTTACCTCCCAGATAAAATAAACTAAGAGCCTCGGTCGTGTTTCGAACCCACGTTCTTGAGCTCAGAAGACAAGCACGCATACCACTGAGCTACCGGCGCCCTCAGTTGTATCTTTATAAATAGAAGACAAAAAAAAATATATATATATATATATGTACCTATATATAATTTGCAAAATAGATCCAATGTTTTTTTTCCAGAAAAACAGTTAATGGCAGGACTTTATTTTTTGTTGCACATTTTTGCACGTTTTGCCCTTTTTATTGCACGTATTGAATTAATGTTGAACTTGTATAAAATCACAAAGAGACAGTTAGTTGATTTGAAACCGCATGGGTGTTCAGTAAGCGGAATTCCTTTCGAGCTTGTTAAATGGGTCTCCAGACAATGAGACAGTGCGGTATGTTGAAAACAAAGCGTCCAAGTTCCGCAAACAATTAGACAGCCTCAAGGAAGCAGGAATGCCGCGTCGCTATTTCAGAGCTGCTTCCTTAGGGAGCAATACTCCCCCCTTTGTAAACCTCCACAAGTAATTAGCAGTTCATAGGTTTAACCCTGTTTGCTGAAGGATCAGCATGCGCCATCCGGGAGTTGGTGTACACTTACTTCACCAAAGTACTCAGGATGTTTACGCGACGCCTCCTACAATTACGCTCGTTTTACTCCACCTTAAGCTATACGAATAGAAGAAATTTGCAATCGGTCAGAAATTCGATCTAGAAATTTCTCCAAAAATTATTGATAACGTTGAAAATGTTGATCCAAAATCCCAATAAGAATCTACTGATTTTTATTGTCATTAAATTTTATCACACCTAATGGTTTCCAATTATATGTGATAATAAAATGCTGTGGGACGAGATTTCTCATAGAAATAAAAGACAAAGTTCCCTCTACATGCAAAACCATTCATTCTAATATCTACAATAACTAAAACAAGTTCTACATAATAGTAACATAATATAAAAAATTATATTTATATTAGAATGAATGGTTTTGCATGTAGAGAGTGAGTGAACCTAGCTATCCCCATCCCTTAGAGCTATGCCAGTTGTCCTTTAACCGCTGTGCTGTGTGGGTGATGTAAGTAAGTTTATAATTTGTATCTTGTTACTCTGTACCCTGATGCTTTAAGAGTTATTTATACTTTTCATTATTTGTATATTTTATTATTCTATCATAGATGTACCACTGATGATGACGGTGTTGCATGGAAAACCGGTTCTGGTCTAAAATAAAACAGTGGGAAGACAATTTTTTTTATTTCTATGAGGTTTTTAATAATCTATTTTCCCAGAAGAAGAATCCTAGTAGATCCCGTTAGCTTTACATATCTAGCGCCAGAACTCAGCTGATCCACGGTGTAAACGTTCTATGTCGGAGTATGGTTGTTAGGTCTCTCTGGTTTGGAGTCTTGATCCAGATGCAGTGTCCGGAGTTTTCTCCGGAATTTCATGTTTTCTGCCCTCTCGGTACCAAAATTGGGGGAAAAAAAGTTTGTCTGAAAATGTTTAACTTCTCTACTTACTTATAGCAGGACGTTTTGAGGTAGATGCAGCGTTTTCCCCCTCTTAAACCCAAGCGAAAAATCGTAACATTCTTGACACTCACTGAGCAGACTGCGCATACTTGTGCGCATCTTTCACTTTTGATGCTTTAACCTTTCACTTGTGATGCTTTAATACAACCGTGTATTTCTTATCCGTTTGTGTTTGAATCAATGCAGTTCTTTTTTTGTGTGCAACGCTTTAAATTTCCTTATTATGCATCGCATAAAATGTACACAATACAGTAAAAACGGAGACAAAATTTGTGTAGTTGATTTTGTTTTATAACCGTTATTCTATTCTACAATTCCTAAAACAATTTTACGATTTTACAATAATCGCATTTACTTTTAGATAATAAACAAAAACAACAGTCGACGACCACTTTCGGTACAACCATAAACGCTGTATTTACAAGATATTTATATATCGTGCAAACACTGCCTTTTATTTCTTACTTTAGTTAACAATATGCGTTACACTCGAAAACTATGTTCTATCATCAGAGTCAAATGTATAAAACAATTAATTTATTAATTTATCAATAAGTTCATCTCTATCATATTTATAATAATATCTTTAAGGCCATATCTATAAATTAATGTAATCTTAACTGTAAATAAAAATTGTTACCAACATATTATATGATTAAAACAATTCCCTCAATTAAATTATTTCCTACTTGTAGGAATATTGAGGGTCAGTCAAAGATGGAAGAAAACACTATTCAAATGCAAACGTTTCGATATATTTTATATCATCATCAGGGCCTACAAACATGGGGGGGAAATCAAGATTAGAATTAAAAATAAACAAACATTTTTTGTTGATAAACATTACTGAACGTTAAAAATACATTATAACAAATTAAAAATTGAAAATGACTTACTATGAATAATTACTAAACATTAAAATTAAATATGACTACATTACTAAACATAAACATTAATAATAATGGAAATAGACAAATAGGTGGAACATAATAAAGAGTAAACATTAAAATGACTTACTATGAATAAGCAGGGTTGGGGACATGTCTTCTCCCCATAATGTAATGTTTATCAACAAAAAATTGTTGTTTATTTTTGATTCTAATCTTGATTTCCCCCCCATGTTTGTAGGCCCTGATGATGATATAAAATATATCGGAACGTTGGAATTTGAATAGTGTTTTTTTCCATCTTTGACTGACCTTCAATATTCCTACAATTAGAATCTACAGTCGCTAATCAACATCTCTATTATTTCCTACCCTGTACCAATGTTAATAAAATGAGTTAAAATAAAAATATAGTCTATTAGCACAAAGAGAAACTGAAACTAGAAGAGTTAGGTACAGAAGTTATACTTCAAACTTGGGTACTAACTGCACACTTTTTGGTTTATCTATTGCGTTCAAGAAGTAGGGAAGGGCATTAAAGATTCTAGGTCGTAGTATTCCCCATTAACTACTTAAACGCGGCCCTGATCATTTAGAAGACAAAGATTAAAGAGAATTACTCCTTTCATTATGTTTCAGTGACAGATGTATACTTAACTGAATGCTTCATTCGTTGTTGTTCTGCTCATGAGCTTGAATTGTGGCCAACTGGTACCTTTAGATCCTTACGTACATTGTTCGTCAAGGGAGACCACAAGGCTTCGTCGACAGGAAACAAGAACAAAGTCCCCAACAAAATATCCAATGTGGACTGCATAACGAACTGCAGTTTGTGTTTGAAGAACAGAAAGTTTCTCAACCCATGTGTGCATTGTGGATCACAATGAGAGAGGACTGGGTCTGGAGAGTAATGTTTGAACAAGGACTGTGTTGATCCAGCCCACTCGTATAGAGATTGAATGTGGCTTGTTCCTAGGTTCAATATTGCACTCTACTGCATCCATCAATGCTTTTATTCAGTGCAAGGTGGCAATTTCCTCATTTAGAGATTTATATTTAATGCAATGGGACGATGCACTGTGCAAAGAACCACCATTGCCATTGTGAGTATGCAGGACAACAATGAGTTGTTTATTAGTGGTGAATTGTTGTTTAACAATCTTTTACTTCCCCAGTTATACCAAGTATAGGAGAAGTTATGTAATCGGTAACCACGAAATTTCATGTTTTCCAACCTCCTGACTAAAAATTTAAAGAAAAAAGTATGTCTATCTGAGTATGTGTGTGTGTGTATGTCTGTAAATACGGTAACTCCCAATGGAATGAATGTACCGACATTAAATTTAATATTTAAATTCAAAACCACATAAATGGCACCTATCAATATTCCCTAATACAGTTGAACCTCTTCAAGTCGAACCTCGATAAGTCGAAAACCTCCAAAACTCGAAAAAAAGTTTTGTTCCTTTCCCTTCAAGCCCCAAAACCTCCATTACTCGAAATCTTAACCCTCTATTAGTCGAAATAATCAGTGAGTCCCTACAAGCCATTTTGGTACATATTTTCCCTCTATAACTCGAAAAAATAAATTGAACCTCTATATCTCGAACATAGCAATGTTTTATTTTACAACCTTTACAACTCGATTATTTGAAACTAATTACCTCTACAGCTCGAAGAAAAATAAGTTACCAACTTTAAGAATTTGCCAACAATGTACACCATTGTTTCTTAGAAAACAATTTAGGAGTATACAATAAATAGGATTACCAATTATCTAAAGCAAAAAAAAAAATTACTGACTTTTTTTAATACCTACATATACTACGTATTTTTTATTTTAAGGATGTTTTGAAATAATGTTGATTTATAATAAATATAAATATGTTTGTTACCTCTGTAACTGGAATTTTTATTTATTTCACCTCTCTAACTCAAAATTAGTTAGAATGAATCTTAACCTCTACAATTCGAATCAAAATCCGCTTAAGTCGAAATCCTCCATAAGTCGAAAACTCTATAACTGGAATTTTTTGGCGTCTCCCTTGATGATCGACTTATAGAGGTTCTACTGTATCTATATATATTATTAACTAATTATTATTAATATTATTATTGATATTGGCAGGGCTGGATGTTGGTAAAGGAAGGGCGGAGCAGACTGCCCTTGGCCTACACATGTTGAGCTAGTCCCCTCTGTGAGTTGTGGGCACTCTATAGAGAGGCATGATGATGTCTATATTTGGAAACAGAGACTGTTCAGTGATCATCACTAGACTACCCCAATATTATCACTTATACAAGATCCAGCTGCTTCATAACTCCTATTTATATTTGGACGGAGGAGTTTATAATTTACTACTATTAGTTATACTCATGCCCGGGCTTTCAGTGTGAGGTCATAGCGCCAACTACCAGAGCACTCTTACTGTGGGAGTCCTAATTTCCGGTTTATTCACCTAGAATGTCTTTAACGAATACCTGACATGGCGTACTCAAGGTTTTTCACCAGATAACAAAACTAAAGGCCTCGGCCGAGTTTCGAGCCCGCGATCTTGAGCTCAGAAAGCTTGCACGCTACCTCTGGGCTACCGGCATTACTACTAATATTATAATTATAAACTAATTCAGTTTGTTCACTCAATATTCACAACGCAAAGCAGATTAAATATAGAGAGTAACAGAATAACAGTTCGTTTGGCCTTGGTAACACTAGCAGGTAGCAGCTCGGAGAGTAACAGAATAACAGTTCATTTGCCCTTACTAACAATAGCAGGTAGCAGTTCGGAGAGTAACAGAATAACAGTTCATTTGGCCTTGGTAACATTAGCAGGTAGCAGCTCGGAGAGTAACAGAATAACGGTTCGTTTGGCCTTGGTAACAATAGCAGGTAGCAGCTCGGAGAGTAACAGAATAACAGTTCGTTTGGCCTTGGTAACAATAGCAGGTAGCAGTTCGGAGAGTAACAGAACATAACAGGTTATTTCAGATGAAAGTTCACACTGTAATAAGTTATCCTGTTAATAAAACTGTTATTTTTTAATTAGATAAATTTAATGAACTTAATTGACAAAATAAAAAAATCGTCTGTGAATCTCTGGCAATGTACGTATTTCCCAAGTAGGAATTAAGTTTTATTTATTTTATATATAAAATATATTTTACTATATATAGTTACTTTGACTTATGCTAGGACATTATCTACAAGGTCATATGGCCTACCAGAGCGCTCTTTTGTCGCTCTGGTTGACATGAACCCGACTCTACTTTGGGATCGTACATGGGGATTATTGCCTAACGTCCCATCCGAAGGACGGCGTACTGAAGATTTTTCACCTCTCAGAACAAAAACCCTAAGAACCGGGTTTTGAACCCGCGATGTTGAGTTCAGCAAGCGTGCAGACCACTGAGCTACCGGCACCCTCTAGAAATACATTATTCATTCTTCTCCAGTCATACGAAGTATACGGGAAGTTATAGAATCTGTCAAAAATTCGACGCAGAGTTTTCAACGCAATTTCATGTTTTCCGACCTCTAGATTCCAAATTCCAGAACACGATAACTCCCGACAGAGTGAATGTATCGACTCGAAATTTTATATGTATATCCACAACCCCCTAAGGACGACACTAATTAATTTTCAGCCAAATAGACTAAAAAGGAAATGGGGATTAGAAGGGAGACTTAACAAAAAAACTTTAATAACTACCGGTAGAATGAATTTTTCGACACAAAATTTTTTTTGTTGGTTTTGGAGGAGGAACGAAAATTTAATTGATTAATTGGTTCGTTGTTCTGGTGAAGTACATTGATTGATTCACCGACAACTTTTTTTTTTCTCTGACTACAATCGTAGTCAGAATTGTATGCAATTTTTCTCGTCTCCGATAGAGAGATAGAATGTTGATTCTGACGTAGGTTTGAATACGTTTATACAAACACAATTTACGACCCGAATTGGACGATTTCCAAAAAACGTGCCAAAACAGAGAAACATGTACAAATTGAAATATGTTTTTGAAAGTGAGGAAAAATGGGTTAACATACATCAATCCGTAAATCACTAGAAAATTTGTTGACAAATAGATTGTGATGTAAATAAATTTACACACATTAAGATTATTAATATATAATCAATTATTATTATTTTTTTTTTTTTTTTTGCTTTATGTACGGTGCATATTAGCCATGTCAATGTGTTATATATAATTATTTAAGACATCCATGGCCCCGGGAGGGAGTTCTATCTACGAAATAAAACTCACTCCCGGACGGGATTCGAACCAGCAAACCATGGTGAGACCATGCGACCAAAGCCCTACGCTCTAGCCCGCACGGCCACCATGGCCCCCCTATTATTTGTTTAAAAACAGCTGTTATGCCGGGTTTACACTATGAAGTTATACAGCTATATAGCCGAGCTATGTAGCTGTGCTACAAGTTTTTCAAAACGCCACCCGAAAGCAGCAATATAGTCCGGCTATATAGCACAATTCAAGAGCTATATAGCTGGAAATGAGTTTCCCGTCGGTTGTCGGTAAGATCAAAGGGAACTATATAGCTGAGCTATATAGCCGGGCTAGAAGCGCGTTTTTTGTTGTTGCACAGCTATATAGCTGTCGCCCGAAGGCGCTCGTCAGTTGTGTGTTTGCTCTGAAGCAAGTTTTTCACGAGCAGATATAGCTTTTCTAAAGTTAGTGTCTTTCTTTTCAATTTTGTGTCCAATGGTGCAGAGTAGATATTCGAAATCAGCACTTGTCATTCGTAAGAATTTTTTAAAACATCCATCGCAGCGAATTTCATAACACAATGACGCGTCTTCTTCATTATCATCTAGGTTCAAATCATTTAACATATCACTACCACTGCACTTCTTTTTGATCTGAAGATATAGTCGCACCCAAACCCTCCGTTCCCTTCTCAAAGTTGCCAGTAAGACTGTTGCTGCGGCGGCAACAACAACATGTTTCTTGCTTGCCATCTCGAAGTAAACTGGTTGATCTCATCAAATACATGCTCATACAGCTGCTACAGCTACACAACGAAACGTATTATAGCTCTTTTTAGTCATAGCTATATAGCTCAGCTATATATAGCTCGGCTATATAGCTGTTTTGCTACATAGTGTAAACCCGGTGTGTGTGTAAATTAGTGAATAAATATACAAATATGGACATGTCGAATTTTGTTTTAAAACGAAATGTGAACAACCAATGAATGGAAGCCCAAAAGACGATGATCAGCTGTTTTAAATAATGTGGGAGAGTCTAAGTTGTGTTGAGGAGGTGGACAGTCTACTAGAGATAGAGTTGGTAGGTCATATCGCCTACTACCAGAGCGCTCTTTCTCTCTGGTGGACATGAGCCCGACTCTACTGTGGGAGTCCTAAATTTTGCCTACCCTAAATTTTTATTCACCTAGGGTAGGGGTCTTTAACGAGTACCTGACATCGTACAAGCTCGGGACCATCGCTTAACGTCCCATCTGAAGGACGGCGTGCTTAAGTTTATTTTACCTCCCAGATAAAATAAACTAAGGGTCTCGGTCGGGTTACGAACCCACGTTCTTGAGCTCAGAAGTCAAGCACGCATTACCACTGAGCTACCGGCGCCCTCTTTAAATAGTGTGAAACAGTCTAAGTTGTGTTGTGGAAGTCGACAGTCTAGAGAGAGAGTTGTTTTTAGGCTTAAGGTGTAGTGAACCAGTCTAAGTGAGAGAAGATGTAGAGTGGTATTGGTCACAAAAATGAGCAATAAAATCTGAAGAATGTTCGATCGAGTATTAAATCATTCGATTATTGGAATTACTCGATAACCGATCATTCGATTATTTAAGTCTCTCGATTATGCCTATCATTAGCATCGAGTCAAGTGGTCCAGCGATGAAGGGAATAACACACAAGGCTAGTTCTTAAAGGGTTCTTAGAAAACCTTTGGTCTGTTACCATTTATTTTGAAGTCTATTCGTGTCTGGACCTCAAATGCTTCCAATAGTCTTTTATTTGATATTTACGGCTTTGATAGGCCGTTTGTCTGAATAATTGATGCCCAGGGCTTTATGTCGATATCTGGGGCATTCTGGGTCTTTTTATTTCTTTTACTGGAATAATCATCTCTATTATCGATTTATTAATAAATGATTTATTTTTTACAGTTCCCAGAGGAAATAATTATGGAAAAATTGTCTTCGGTCAATCATCGGCTGTGTACTTCCCCAGCACGAATTCATCTATCACGGTTTTGCTCTCCCTCCAAAGACCGTTTATGCAAAAACTCGATATTTGACTTACTAATCCTCATACTAAATTTTGTGTCGATACATTCATTACAGGCAGTTATTAGAATCTTTGTAAGCCGCTCCTCTAATCCACCCTTTCCTTCAGCCGATTTGGCTGAAATTGAAAAGAAATTGCCCTTAGAAAGTTCTAAAAACTCATATAAAATTTCGTGTCGATACATTCATTCTATCGGGAGTTATCGTGTTCACAGTATAACAGGGGAAGTAATATCGATTTATTAAAAATATATTTATTTTTACAGTACCCATAATCAAGGAAAAATTGGGTGTTTTACTTCCCCATTTAATATGGGAGATGTTATTTAATCGGTCAGAAATTCGATGTCGAGTTTTTACCAGAATTTCAAGTTTTCGATTTCCTGATTCCAAAACTGGAAAGAAAAATCCTGTTTATCTGTGTATGATCATGTACACGATAACATCCGATAGAATCAATTTTTTGACACAAAATTTTATATCTGTATCCAAAATACTATAAGGACGAAGGAGGATTTTACTCAAAAACCATAATAATTTGTTTATACCTACTACCTAAACTAAGCCCTTCATGAAGTACCCAGTCTCCCAGTTTCCTTAATGAACCTGAGAATGCTTCCGTGGTAACTGACTTCAATATTGATTCTTGATCAAATGCAGTTCTCAGAATTAAAAACAACGAGCAGGTTCTCGGATGTGTGTTTCGCCTCTTTGCACCCTAAATCAGAGGAAATTACTGGGCCATGTATTAAGACTCTACAAAGCATTTTGTAACTAAGTGCCCTTGAGGTCCACTCGGCAAACTTCCCAGCATGGTATCAATATCATTAATAATAATATCACAAAACTAGGCATTTTATTTAGTACAGAATTATTTATTCATTTAACTGAATTTAATCTATACATAGATTTTTAATTCATATGCAAATGCACATAGGTCACATAGCCTATTTTTTTAAATTTGCGTTTAAAACTACTACATGTATTTCATGACAATCCGTTGATGAGGTAGAACAATTTTTTTTGCTCAGCCTCCCCCGACAGCCCCCCCCTCCCGTCCAAAATTTTCAGACGCCATATAGATATTTTTCAAGAATTTCTAAAATCCACTTTTTTGCCAGTCTTTTTGTTTAAACAAAACAAAACCGCTGGATCGAATTTGATAAAATTTCTTTTCGATCAAATTTACGTTGATACGCTTCAAAATGCGCTAAAGCGGATTCGATATCATTCTTCATTCGCGTGACATCGTGCAGGAAAAATTGACCTACACACACATATACTTCTTTTGAAAAATAGTGTAAAAAATACTGTAGTGACCTTGAAACATAAAAATATGTTGACAATTTTGATTTCGATTTTTGGACCCATTACAATAACTTGCCTAGTTAAAAATGTAGGTAGCGAGGAAATTGTAGTTTTCTGTCGTCCCTTTTGGTCGTAATGCGAACCGCAAGCACAAGAAGGACGCCGCGGCGCGCCGCTTCCCTCTCCGCCCTGGAGTCCTGGCCCCTCCATACTCCACTGTTCCACTTACTTCCTGAGACAGGGGAGTCTCCCCTTCTTATTATACCCTCTTCCTTGCTTACCTCCGAACAGGATTTGAATACATTACATCCACTCCTCGGTCCTTATTCATCTTGAAGAGACAGAAGGAATAAAACAGAGGAAAAACTTGGAAAAACAAAATTGAAGGTTAGAAGCGGATCCAGAGATTTTGTATGAAAGGGAGGCGGTAGTTTTGGGGAAAAGGGAAATTTCGTTACGTGCAGTAAAGTATAATGGTGTACACTCAACCTAACTAAAAGCGGTCATATTAACCAATTCTCAAACTAACGATAGAAATTAAACCTAGAGAAAAAAATGTTTCGTAGAATCGCCAGCAAAGTACTTCCCCACTACGAATTAATCAATTAAGTTTTCACTCTCCCCCCAAAATTAATCTACCTTTAGAGCTAAAAATCAGAGTTGAATTACATTTGGGTTTTCTGAATAATCAATAAATTTTGTATCTTATTCATTTTTTTTTTTTAATGGGTCCAAAAATCGAAATCATAATTTTCATAATATTTTTATGTTTCAAGATCATTACCTATACTATTTTTGAAAAGAAGTATATGTGTATGTACGTGCGTGGTCAATTTTTCCTGCACGATATCTCGCGAATGAAAAATGATATCGACTCCGCTTTCGTGCCATTCGTAGCTTTTCAACGTAAATATGATCTGAAAAAAATTTTATCATACTCAGTCCAGCCGTTTTTATGTTTAAGCAAAATCTAATTTGTTCTGGTGGCAATGTAGCATCTTTTAGAGCCAGATTGAAAGGCTATATGGCATCTGAAAATTTTGAATGGGAGGGTGGGTTATGAGGGGCTAGGCATAGAAATTGTTCTAGCTCATTAACGGATAGTCGGATTGTAATGAAATTAAACATGTAGTATTCTTAATAGCCAATTGAAAAATAGGGTGTGTGAGGTCTCATAATACTTAAAGGGAGGAGGTGTTGTGAGGGGGGGGGGGGGGGGGGGGGAGGGCTGAGCATAAATATAATGCTAGCTCATAAACGGAAGGTCGGATCGTGATGACATTTCACATGTAGTATTCTTAAAAGCCAATTGAGATGTAGACTATCTGATGTCACGAAATTTGAGGGGAAGGAGGGTTGTGAGGGGTGGGGGGGGGGGGGGGGGGGGTTAAAGGACGGCATGGTTAAGTTTATTTTACCTCCCAGATAAAATAAACTAAGGGCCTCGGCCAGGTTTCGAACCCACGATCTTCAGCTCAGAAGGCAAGCACGTTAACCACTGAGCTACCGGCGCCCTCTTTCTTTTTTTATATTAATCGTTCTTATTATTACGTTCCTTTATATTAATCGTTCTTGTTATTATGTTTTCCTCCTTTGAATCGAGGCAGGAAAATTGAAAATTACCTCTTTAAGATTCTGATTTTGTCTCCTTTGTCAGTAAAGATTGGAATTCAAGAAAGGTCTTTTCCTTGTTGTTGCTTTATTATATGTCTTCTTTATATTCAAAGAGAAATTCATAAAGATGAAAACTGATTTCTTATAAAATTCCGCAAAAAAAATATTAGCAATTTTTGCATTTTTGACAAAATTGTTACCTATTATGCATGAAATTCATATCAAATTTCATTCAAAACGTAAAAAACAAAGTACTGTTAATGTACTTCCGAATTAATCAAAATTAAGTTTCCCCTCTCCCGCTGAAACAAATTTACTGATTTAAAAGAAAATCAAATCGATAAATTAGTATTTTTGCTCATGGACTTGTGAATTATCATGCTAACTACATTCATTACATTGACAGTTATTAAGTCATGGAGCCTCTCTATCTGATCCCCCAGTCCTTTTAGCCGATTTGGCAGAAAATTAATAGATGCTGTCGCATATGAAGTATAGAGAAAGTTAGTAATTCGATGAGGAGTTTTTCAACGGAATTACATGTTTTTCAACCTCCAGATTCCCAAAAAAAACCAAAACTGCCGATGTAATGGATGTATCGACAAGAAATTAAATATTTGAACTTAAACCCCAATGAGGACATAACCTGTCAAATTTTAGAGATATAGGTTTACTGGAAGGAGGTTCAGAGGTAAGGGCTCAATTCAAAAACCCTAATAACTGCCGATGTAATGAATTTATCTACACAAAATTTAGTATGAGAATTTAAGAGCTCCTATGTAAGTCAACTGTTGAATATTAGCGCAAACGGTCGACTACTATTGGAGAGGGAGCGAAAAGTTAATAGATTAATTCGTTCTGGGGAAGTACATTGCCAGTGATTCACCTTTTTTTTAAAATTTTTGAAACAGGAAGTCGGAAAACATGAAATTTCGTTGAAAACTCAGCATCGAATTTTTGACCGATTACATAACATCTAGGTATTGGTAGATACTGAAGGGAATTAAAATATATACATACCTACTTCATATTTTGTGAGAGCGGAGTCCTGTAGATAAATCTCAGGACTCTTAAGAACTCTTTTTTTTCTTAAAAAAAAATAAAAAGAAGGGAAAAGTGGAAAACGGGTATTTTTCGTTAACCTTTATCTAATCTTGGAACTTCCACATCAGTGGTCACGTCATGAGGAAAGGCCGCGATGTAGACAGTGGAGCGATATTCTCCAAAACAATGTTTCTATTTCATAGATATTATTAATTTGTTTATTTTTCTATTTTATAGATATTATTAATTTGTTTATTTCCCCAGCTACAGAGGATCAGAGGAAGCCTTCTATTCGAAAAAAATTTTTTTTTCTCATTTTTCAAAAATAGTAAAATAACCATAATAAAAAAAAAGTATTTTATATTCAAAAACATTATTTGATACATAGCTTTCATTTTTATTTTTTTGTCAGAGTTCCTCCACAGATACCCTCAATACAGGTCTACGTTTTAATAGTTATTTTTCGTTATTTATATTCTAATTTATTTTTGTTGTTTTTCTCTTTTATGTATTTTTATTAGCATTTTATTGATTTCTTTCATTTATTTATTTACCTACATATATATAGAGAGAGAGTGAGGGCGCCAGTAGCTCAGTGGTATGCGTGCTTGCCTTCTGAGCTCAAGATCATGGTTTCGAAAGGCCCTTGTTTATCTTATCTGGAAGGTAAAATAAACTTAAGCACGGGTCCTTCGGATGGGACGTTAAGCGATGGTCCCGAGCCTGTACGATGTCAGGTACTCGTTAAAGACCCTTGCCCTAGGTAAATAAAAATTTAGGTTAGGCAGAATTTGGGACTCCCAGAGTAGAGTCGGGCTCATGTCTACCAGAGTGACGAAAGAGCGCTCTGGTAATAGGCGATATGACCTCATAGTTAAAGTATAGTAGTTTTTATATTTCGCACTTTGTGACCTGAGGATGCGACGTGAGAACGTCCCGAAATGTCGACGTGAAAAGACACTCCTGGAATCCGGAGAGGGGGAAGTTATGTAATAGATCCGAAATTTGAATTTGATTTTTCACCAGAATTTCATGTTTCACTCCCGTTAGAATGTATCGACATGAAATTTTGTATGTGAATCGAAAACACCATAAGGACGACAATTATTGATTAATATATTGTAACGGTCCTTATCTTATATTATTATATGATATTATACTATAACTAGCAGTAATACCCGGCGTTGCCCGGGGAACTTTGACATTTCTCCCAATATCTCCTATAAGGCTATTCAGTTCCTCGACAGTGATGTTATAATTTTTAATTATTCATACGGAATTCAACTGTAGTAACGCTAGTAATTTTTTAGGATCCCTGGGCACCACAGCTAGTATGCGCCTTTCAACTGCGGAAACGACAGCTAGTGAATACTTAGCATCGCTGGACGTCCTAGCCAGTGCGTACATAAGAACGTTTTGACCACAGCTAGTATGTGCCTTGCAACGCTGGGCACCACAGCTAGTACGAAGTTAGGAACGCTGGGCACTACAGCTAGTAAATGCCTTGCAACAACGGACCCCACAGCTAGTACGATATTAGGAACCCTGGGCATCACAGCTAGTATGCTTTTGCAACGACGGACCCCACAGCTAGTACGTTTTTAGGAACGCTGGGCCCTACAGGTAGTAGGTGCCTTGCAACTGCGAACCCCACAGATAGTATGTAGTTAGAACCACAGGGCATCACAGCTAGTATGAGTTTTGCAACGGCGGACCCCACGGCTAGTACCTACGTAGTGAAATACGCTGGGCCACACTGCTAGCGCCTTGCAACAGCAGACCCCACAGCTAGTACGTAATTAGAAACGCTGGGCATCACAGCTAGTAAATGTCTTGTAGGTGCCTTGCAACAGCGGACCCCACAGCTAGTACGATATTAGGAACGCTGGACATCACAGCTAGTAAATGTCTTGCAACAGTGAACCCCACAGCGAATACATAGTTACTACTACTACATGTGAAATTCATGACAATCCGATTCATGACAATACGATCAACCGTTAAAGAGTTAGCTCTATATTTATACTTAGGCCCCCCCACAACCCCCCCTCCCGTTCAAAACTTTGGGATGCCACACACCTTTTTTTCCTATTTGGCTTTTAAAAATACTACATGTGAAATTTCATGACGATTCGCCCATTAGTTAATGAGTTAGCTCTATATTTATACTTAGGCCCCCCCACTACCCTCCCCCCTCCCGTAAAAAATTTTGAGCCGTCACACCGCCTATTTTTCTATTTGGTCTTCAGGAATACTCCATGTGAAATTTCGTGACAATCCGACCAACCGTTAAAGAGTTAGCTCTATATTTATACTTAGGCCCCCCCACAACCCCCCCTCCCGTTCAAAACTTTGGGAAGCCACACACCTTTTTTTCCTATTTGGCTTTTAAAAATACTACATGTGAAATTTCATGACGATTCGCCCATTAGTTAAAGATTTAGCTCTATATTTATACTTAGGCCCCCCCACTACCCCCCCCTCCCGTAAAAAATTTTGAGCCGTCACACCGCCTATTTTTCTATTTGGTCTTCAGGAATACTCCATGTGAAATTTCGTGACAATCCGACCAACCGTTAAAGAGTTAGCTCTATATTTATACTTAGGCCCCCCCACAACCCTCCCTCCCGTTCAAAACTTTGGGACGCCACACACCTTTTTTTCCTATTTGGCTTTTAAAAATACTACATGTGAAATTTCATGACGATTCGCCAATTAGTTAATGAGTTAGCTCTATATTTATACTTAGACCCCCCCACTACCCCCCTCCCGTAAAAAATTTTGAGCCGTCACACCGCCAATTTTTTTTATTTGGTCTTCAGGAATACTACATGTGAAACTTCGTGACAATCCGACCAACTGTTAAAGAGTTAGCTCTATATTTATACTTAGGCCCCCCTCAACCCCCCCTCCCGTTCAAAACTTTAGAACGCCACACACCTTATTTTTCTATTTGGCCTTCAGGAATACTCCATGTGAAATTTCGTGACAATCCGACCAACGTTAGGAACGCTGGTCACCACAGCTAGTATGTGCCTCGCAACAGCGGACCCCACAGCTAGTACGAAGTTAGGAACGTTGGGCACTACAGCTAGTAAATGCCTTGCAACAACGGACCCCACAGCTAGTACGATATTAGGAACCCTGGGCATCACAGCTAGTATGCTTTTGCAACGACGGACCCCAGAGCTAGTACGTTTTTAGAAACGCTGGGCCCTACAGGTAGTAGGTGCCTTGCAACTGCGAACCCCACAGATAGTATGTAGTTAGAACCACAGGGCATCACAGCTAGTATGAGTTTTGCAACGGCGGACCCCACGGCTAGTACCTACGTAGTGAAATACGCTGGGCCACACTGCTAGCGCCTTGCAACAGCAGACCCCACAGCTAGTACGTAATTAGAAACGCTGGGCATCACAGCTAGTAAATGTCTTGTAGGTGCCTTGCAACAGCGAACCCCACAGCCAGTACATAGTTAGGAACGCTGGGGCTGAGCACTACAGCTAGTAAGTGCCTTGCAACAGCGGACCCCACAGCTAGTACGATATTAGGAACGCTGGACATCACAGCTAGTAAATGTCTTGCAACAGTGAACCCCACAGCGAATACATAGTTACTACTACTACATGTGAAATTCATGACAATCCGATTCATGACAATCCGACCAACCGTTAAAGAGTTAGCTCTATATTTATACTTAGGCCCCCCCCACAACCCCCCCTCCCGTTCAAAACTTTGAGCCGTCACACCGCCTATTTTTCTATTTGGTCTTCAGGAATACTCCATGTGAAATTTCGTGACAATCCGACCAACCGTTAAAGAGTTAGCTCTATATTTATACTTAGGCCCCCCCACAACCCTCCCTCCCGTTCAAAACTTTGGGACGCCACACACCTTTTTTTCCTATTTGGCTTTTCATGACGATTCGCCCATTAGTTAATGAGTTAGCTCTATATTTATACTTAGGCCCCCCCACTACCCCCCTCCCGTAAAAAATTTTGAGCCGTCACACCGCCTATTTTTTTTATTTGGTCTTCAGGAATACTCCATGTGAAACTTCGTTACAATGCGACCAACTGTTAAAGAGTTAGCTCTATATTTATACCTAGGCCCCCCACAACCCCCCCTCCCGTTCAAAACTTTGGGACGCCACACACCTTTTTTTCCTGTTTGGCTTTTAAAAAGACTACGTGTGAAATTTCATGACAATTTGACCATTAGTTAATGAGTTAGCACTATTTATATACTTAGGCCCCCCTTACAACACCCCTCCCGATCAAAATTTTGGGACGCCACATAGCCTATTATTCAATCGGGCTCAAAAGAATGCTACATGGGAAGTTTCATAAAAATCCGTCCAGCGGTTTGGGCGTGATGCTGGAACAAACATACATACATACATACATACATACAAACAAACATACAGACAAACAAACAAACCCCGTTTCAGCTTTATTAATATAGATTAAATCACAATGTACACAAGTTTTAATTTGTGTTCATATCTATACATACATCTTTTTTTTTTTGGCATTTTTCTTCCATAGTGGATCGGTGTCACCATATTTAAAGTCAGTCTGAACGTTGTGCTGACGTTGGCATAATCCGAAACCAGCACACTCTATGGCTCTATCAGTTAACAAATATTAAATCTATAAACCGTTGAAAAGCAAGAAATTAGAAGAATGGAGTCTACCGAGCTCAGGATCGCCACTTAGAAATCTAGCTGAGGCACTTAGGTCAGATGTTTTAATCGGGAAGTTAAAAAACACTTTGAGCACTTCGTCCTTCGGATGGGACATTAAGCGATGATCCAGGGCTTTTTCGAATGTTAGGTACTCGATAATGAGACGTATGTTATGTAAATAAACCTGGGTAGGTCAATCTCCACTTAGGTTGAAAGCCTTGAGCACGTCGTCCTTCGGATGGGACTTTCCGGATAAATCTGAATCTGTCGTATCAGTTTTAACAATTATTAAGCCTATAAACCGTTAAATAGCGCGAATTTTTTGAAAAACGTTTTCATTTTGATTTTTGTGTGGGGTTCAGATAATCCGGTCGTTCCCTATCAGTTTTAACAAATATTTAATCTATAAACCGTTAAAAAGCGAGAAATTTGAAGAATGGAGTCTACCGAGCTCAGGATCGCCACTTACAAATCTAGCTGAGGCACTTAGGTCAGATGTTTTAATCGGGAAGTGAAAAATAACTATGAGCACGTCGTCCTTCGGATGGGACTTTAAGCGATGTTCCAGGACTTTTTCGAATGTGAGGTACTCGATAATGAGACGTATGTTATGTAAATAAACCTGGGTAGGTGAAATTTCACTTAGGTTGAAAATAGCCTTGAGCACGTCGTCCTTCGGATGGGACTTTCCGGATAAATCTGAATCTGTCGTATCAGTTTTAACAATTATTAAGCCTATAAACCGTTAAATAGCGCAAATTTTTTGAAAAACATTTTTATTTTGATTTTTGTGTAGGATTCAGATAATCCGGTCGTTCTCTATCAGTTTTAACAAATATTAAATCTATAAACCGTTAAAAAGCGAGAAATTTGAAGAATGGAGTCTACCGAGCTCAGGATCGCCACTTACAAATCTAGCTGAGGCACTTAGGTCAGATGTTTTAATCGGGAAGTGAAAAATAACTATGAGCACGTCGTCCTTCGGATGGGACTTTAAGCGATGTTCCAGGACTTTTTCGAATGTGAGGTACTCGATAATGAGACGTACGTTATGAAAATAAACCTGGGTAGGTGAAATTTCACTTAGGTTGAAAATAGCCTTGAGCACGCCGTCCTTCGGATGGGACTTTCCGGATAAATCTGAATCTGTCGTATCAGTTTTAACAATTATTAAGCCTATAAACCGTTAAATAGCGCAAATTTTTTGAAAAACATTTTTATTTTGATTTTTGTGTAGGATTCAGATAATCCGGTCGTTCTCTATCAGTTTTAACAAATATTAAATCTATAAACCGTTAAAAAGCGAGAAATTTCAAGAATGGAGTCTACCGAGCTCAGGATCGCCACTTAGAAATCTAGTTGATGCACTTAGGTCAGATGTTTCAATCGGGAAGTTAAAAAACACTTTGAGCACGTCGTCCTTCGGATGGGACTTTAAGCGATGATCCAGGGCTTTTTCGAATGTGAGGTACTCGATAATGAGACGTATGTTATGTAAATAAACCTGGTTAGGTGAAATATCACTTAGGTTGAAAATAGCCTTGAGCACGTCGTCCTTCGGATGGGACTTTCCGGATAAATCTGAATCTCTCGCATCAGTTTTAACAATTATTAAGCCTATAAACCGTTAAATAGCGCAAATTTTTTGAAAAACATTTTTATTTTTATTTTTGTGTAGGATTCAGATAATCCGGTCGTTCTCTATCAGTTTTAACAAATATTAAATCTATAAACCGTTAAAAAGCGAGAAATTTGAGAATGGAGTCTACCGAGCTCAGGATCGCCACTTAGAAATCTAGCTGAGGCACTTAGGTCAGATGTTTTAATCGGGAAGTTAAAAAACACTTTGAGCACGTCGTCCTTCGGATGGGACTTTAAGCGATGTTCCAGGACTTTTTCGAATGTGAGGTACTCGATAATGAGACGTATGTTATGTAAATAAACCTGGGTAGGGGAAATTTCACTTAGGTTGAAAATAGCCTTGAGCACGTCGTCCTTCGGATGGGACTTTCCGGATAAATCTGAATCTGTCGTATCAGTTTTAACAATTATTAAGCCTATAAACCGTTAAATAGCGCAAATTTTTTGAAAAACATTTTTATTTTGATTTTTGTGTAGGATTCAGATAATCCGGTCGTTCTCTATCAGTTTTAACAAATATTAAATCTATAAACCGTTAAAAAGCGAGAAATTTGAAGAATGGAGTCTACCGAGCTCAGGATCGCCACTTACAAATCTAGCTGAGGCACTTAGGTCAGATGTTTTAATCGGGAAGTGAAAAATAACTATGAGCACGTCGTCCTTCGGATGGGACTTTAAGCGATGTTCCAGGACTTTTTCGAATGTGAGGTACTCGATAATGAGACGTACGTTATGAAAATAAACCTGGGTAGGTGAAATTTCACTTAGGTTGAAAATAGCCTTGAGCACGTCGTCCTTCGGATGGGACTTTCCGGATAAATCTGAATCTGTCGTATCAGTTTTAACAATTATTAAGCCTATAAACCGTTAAATAGCGCAAATTTTTTGAAAAACATTTGTATTTTGATTTTTGTGTAGGATTCAGATAATCCGGTCGTTCTCTATCAGTTTTAACAAATATTAAATCTATAAACCGTTAAAAAGCGAGAAATTTCAAGAATGGAGTCTACCGAGCTCAGGATCGCCACTTAGAAATCTAGTTGATGCACTTAGGTCAGATGTTTCAATCGGGAAGTTAAAAAACACTTTGAGCACGTCGTCCTTCGGATGGGACTTTAAGCGATGATCCAGGGCTTTTTCGAATGTGAGGTACTCGATAATGAGACGTATGTTATGTAAATAAACCTGGGTAGGTCAATTTCTACTTAGGTTGAAAGCCTTGAGCACGTCGTCCTTCGGATGGTACTTTCCGGATACATCTGAATCTGTAGTATCAGTTTTAACAATTATTAAGCCTATAAACCGTTAAATAGCGCGAATTTTTTGAAAAACGTTTTCATTTTGATTTTTGTGTGGGGTTCAGATAATCCGGTCGTTCTCTATCAGTTTTAACAAATATTTAATCTATAAACCGTTAAAAAGCGAGAAATTTGAAGAATGGAGTCTACCGAGCTCAGGATCGCCACTTACAAATCTAGCTGAGGCACTTAGGTCAGATGTTTTAATCGGGAAGTGAAAAATAACTATGAGCACGTCGTCCTTCGGATGGGACTTTAAGCGATGTTCCAGGACTTTTTCGAATGTGAGGTACTCGATAATGAGACGTATGTTATGTAAATAAACCTGGGTAGGTGAAATTTCACTTAGGTTGAAAATAGCCTTGAGCACGTCGTCCTTCGGATGGGACTTTCCGGATAAATCTGAATCTGTCGTATCAGTTTTAACAATTATTAAGCCTATAAACCGTTAAATAGCGCAAATTTTTTGAAAAACATTTTTATTTTGATTTTTGTGTAGGATTCAGATAATCCGGTTGTTCTCTATCAGTTTTAACAAATATTAAATCTATAAACCGTTAAAAAGCGAGAAATTTCAAGAATGGAGTCTACCGAGCTCAGGATCGCCACTTAGAAATCTAGTTGAGGCACTGAGGTCAGATGTTTCAATCGGGAAGTTAAAAAACACTTTGAGCACGTCGTCCTTCGGATGGGACTTTAAGCGATGATCCAGGGCTTTTTCGAATGTGAGGTACTCGATAATGAGACGTATGTTATGTAAATAAACCTGGTTAGGTGAAATATCACTTAGGTTGAAAATAGCCTTGAGCACGTCGTCCTTCGGATGGGACTTTCCGGATAAATCTGAATCTCTCGTATCAGTTTTAACAATTATTAAGCCTATAAACCGTTAAATAGCGCAATTTTTTTGAAAAACATTTTTATTTTGATTTTTGTGTAGGATTCAGATAATCCGGTCGTTCTCTATCAGTTTTAACAAATATTAAATCTATAAACCGTTAAAAAGCGAGAAATTTGAAGAATGGAGTCTACCGAGCTCAGGATCGCCACTTAGAAATCTAGCTGAGGCACTTAGGTCAGATGTTTCAATCGGGAAGTTAAAAAACACTTTGAGCACGTCGTCCTTCGGATGGGACTTTAAGCGATGATCCAGGGCTTTTTCGAATGTGAGGTACTCGATAATGAGACGTATGTTATGTAAATAAACCTGGGTAGGTCAATTTCTACTTAGGTTGAAAGCCTTGAGCACGTCGTCCTTCGGATGGGACTTTCCGGATAAATCTGAATCTGTCGATCAGTTTTATCAATTATTAAGCCTATAAACCGTTAAATAGCGCGAATTTTTTGAAAAACGTTTTCATTTTGATTTTTGTGTGGGGTTCAGATAATCCGGTCGTTCTCTATCAGTTTTAACAAATATTTAATCTATAAACCGTTAAAAAGCGAGAAATTTGAAGAATGGAGTCTACCGAGCTCAGGATCGCCACTTACAAATCTAGCTGAGGCACTTAGGTCAGATGTTTTAATCGGGAAGTGAAAAATAACTATGAGCACGTCGTCCTTCGGATGGGACTTTAAGCGATGATCCAGGGCTTTTTCGAATGTGAGGTACTCGATAATGAGACGTATGTTATGTAAATAAACCTGGTTAGGGGAAATTTCACTTAGGTTGAAAATAGCCTTGAGCACGTCGTCCGTCGGATGGGACTTTTCGGATATATCTGATTCTGTCGTATCAGTTTTAACAGTTATTAAGCCTATAAACCGTTAAATAGCGTGAATTTTTTGAAAAACATCTTTATTTTGATTTTTGTGTAGGATTCAGATAATCCGGTCGTTCTCTATCAGTTTTAACAAATATTAAATCTATAAACCGTTAAAAAGCGAGAAATTTCAAGAATGGAGTCTACCGAGCTCAGGATCGCCACTTAGAAATCTAGTTGAGGCACTTAGGTCAGATGTATTAATCGGGAAGCTAAAAATAACTTTGAGCACGTCGTCCTTCGGATGGGACATTAAGCAATGATCCAGGGCTTTTTCGAATGTGAGGTACTCGATAATGAGACGTATGTTATGTAAATAAACCTGGGTAGGTCAATTTCTACTTAGGTTGAAAGCCTTGAGCACGTCGTCCTTCGGATGGGACTTTCCGGATAAATCTGAATCTGTCGATCAGTTTTAACAATTATTAAGCCTATAAACCGTTAAATAGCGCGAATTTTTTGAAAAACGTTTTCATTTTGATTTTTGTGTGGGGTTCAGATAATCCGGTCGTTCTCTATCAGTTTTAACAAATATTTAATCTATAAACCGTTAAAAAGCGAGAAATTTGAAGAATGGAGTCTACCGAGCTCAGGATCGCCACTTACAAATCTAGCTGAGGCACTTAGGTCAGATGTTTTAATCGGGAAGTGAAAAATAACTATGAGCACGTCGTCCTTCGGATGGGACTTTAAGCGATGTTCCAGGACTTTTTCGAATGTGAGGTACTCGATAATGAGACGTATGTTATGTAAATAAACCTGGGTAGGTGAAATTTCACTTAGGTTGAAAATAGCCTTGAGCACGTCGTCCTTCGGATGGGACTTTCCGGATAAATCTGAATCTCTCGTATCAGTTTTAACAATTATTAAGCCTATAAACCGTTAAATAGCGCAATTTTTTTGAAAAACATTTTTATTTTGATTTTTGTGTAGGATTCAGATAATCCGGTCGTTCTCTATCAGTTTTAACAAATATTAAATCTATAAACCGTTAAAAAGCGAGAAATTTGAAGAATGGAGTCTACCGAGCTCAGGATCGCCACTTAGAAATCTAGCTGAGGCACTTAGGTCAGATGTTTCAATCGGGAAGTTAAAAAACACTTTGAGCACGTCGTCCTTCGGATGGGACTTTAAGCGATGATCCAGGGCTTTTTCGAATGTGAGGTACTCGATAATGAGACGTATGTTATGTAAATAAACCTGGTTAGGGGAAATTTCACTTAGGTTGAAAATAGCCTTGAGCACGTCGTCCTTCGGATGGGACTTTCCGGATAAATCTGAATCTCTCGCATCAGTTTTAACAATTATTAAGCCTATAAACCGTTAAATAGCGCAAATTTTTTGAAAAACATTTTTATTTTTATTTTTGTGTAGGATTCAGATAATCCGGTCGTTCTCTATCAGTTTTAACAAATATTTAATCTATAAACCGTTAAAAAGCGAGAAATTTGAAGAATGGAGTCTACCGAGCTCAGGATCGCCACTTACAAATCTAGCTGAGGCACTTAGGTCAGATGTTTTAATCGGGAAGTGAAAAATAACTATGAGCACGTCGTCCTTCGGATGGGACTTTAAGCGATGTTCCAGGACTTTTTCGAATGTGAGGTACTCGATAATGAGACGTATGTTATGTAAATAAACCTGGGTAGGTGAAATTTCACTTAGGTTGAAAATAGCCTTGAGCACGTCGTCCTTCGGATGGGACTTTCCGGATAAATCTGAATCTGTCGTATCAGTTTTAACAATTATTAAGCCTATAAACCGTTAAATAGCGCAAATTTTTTGAAAAACATTTTTATTTTGATTTTTGTGTAGGATTCAGATAATCCGGTCGTTCTCTATCAGTTTTAACAAATATTAAATCTATAAACCGTTAAAAAGCGAGAAATTTGAAGAATGGAGTCTACCGAGCTCAGGATCGCCACTTACAAATCTAGCTGAGGCACTTAGGTCAGATGTTTTAATCGGGAAGTGAAAAATAACTATGAGCACGTCGTCCTTCGGATGGGACTTTAAGCGATGTTCCAGGACTTTTTCGAATGTGAGGTACTCGATAATGAGACGTACGTTATGAAAATAAACCTGGGTAGGTGAAATTTCACTTAGGTTGAAAATAGCCTTGAGCACGTCGTCCGTCGGATGGGACTTTTCGGATATATCTGATTCTGTCGTATCAGTTTTAACAGTTATTAAGCCTATAAAACGTTAAATAGCGTGAATTTTTTGAAAAACATCTTTATTTTGATTTTTGTGTAGGATTCAGATAATCCGGTCGTTCTCTATCAGTTTTAACAAATATTAAATCTATAAACCGTTGAAAAGCAAGAAATTTGAAGAATGGAGTCTACCGAGCTCAGGATCGCCACTTAGAAATCTAGCTGAGGCACTTAGGTCAGATGTTTTAATCGGGAAGTTAAAAAACACTTTGAGCACGTCGTCCTTCGGATGGGACATTAAGCGATGATCCAGGGCTTTTTCGAATGTGAGGTACTCGATAATGAGACGTATGTTATGTAAATAAACCTGGGTAGGTCAATTTCCACTTAGGTTGAAAGCCTTGAGCACGTCGTCCTTCGGATGGGACTTTCCGGATATATCTGAATCTGTCGATCAGTTTTAACAATTATTAAGCCTATAAACCGTTAAATAGCGCGAATTTTTTGAAAAACGTTTTCATTTTGATTTTTGTGTGGGGTTCAGATAATCCGGTCGTTCTCTATCAGTTTTAACAAATATTTAATCTATAAACCGTTAAAAAGCGAGAAATTTCAAGAATGGAATCTACCGAGCTCAGGATCGCCACTTAGAAATCTAGTTGAGGCACTTAGGTCAGATGTTTTAATCGGGAAGTTATAAAACACTTTGAGCACGTCGTCCTTCGGATGGGACTTTAAGCGATGATCCAGGGCTTTTTCGAATGTGAGGTACTCGATAATGAGACGTATGTTATGTAAATAAACCTGGTTAGGTGAAATTTCACTTAGGTTGAAAATAGCCTTGAGCACGTCGTCCGTCGGATGGGACTTTTCGGATATATCTGATTCTGTCGTATCAGTTTTAACAGTTATTAAGCCTATAAAACGTTAAATAGCGTGAATTTTTTGAAAAACATCTTTATTTTGATTTTTGTGTAGGATTCAGATAATCCGGTCGTTCTCTATCAGTTTTAACAAATATTAAATCTATAAACCGTTGAAAAGCAAGAAATTTCAAGAATGGAGTCTACCGAGCTCAGGATCGCCACTTAGAAATCTAGCTGAGGCACTTAGGTCAGATGTTTTAATCGGGAAGTTAAAAAACACTTTGAGCACGTCGTCCTTCGGATGGGACATTAAGCGATGATCCAGGGCTTTTTCGAATGTGAGGTACTCGATAATGAGACGTATGTTATGTAAATAAACCTGGGTAGGTCAATTTCCACTTAGGTTGAAAGCCTTGAGCACGTCGTCCTTCGGATGGGACTTTCCGGATATATCTGAATCTGTAGTATCAGTTTTAACAATTATTAAGCCTATAAACCGTTAAATAGCGCGAATTTTTTGAAAAACGTTTTCATTTTGATTTTTGTGTGGGGTTCAGATAATCTGGTCGTTCTCTATCAGTTTTAACAAATATTTAATCTATAAACCGTTAAAAAGCGAGAAATTTGAAGAATGGGGTCTACCGAGCTCAGGATCGCCACTTACAAATCTAGCTGAGGCACTTAGGTCAGATGTTTTAATCGGGAAGTGAAAAATAACTATGAGCACGTCGTCCTTCGGATGGGACTTTAAGCGATGTTCCAGGACTTTTTCGAATGTGAGGTACTCGATAATGAGACGTATGTTATGTAAATAAACCTGGGTAGGTGAAATTTCACTTAGGTTGAAAATAGCCTTGAGCACGTCGTCCTTCGGATGGGACTTTCCGGATAAATCTGAATCTGTCGTATCAGTTTTAACAATTATTAAGCCAATAAACCGTTAAATAGCGCAAATTTTTTGAAAAACATTTTTATTTTGATTTTTGTGTAGGATTCAGATAATCCGGTCGTCCTCTATCAGTTTTAACAAATATTAAATCTATAAACCGTTAAAAAGCGAGAAATTTGAAGAATGGAGTCTACCGAGCTCAGGATCGCCACTTAGAAATCTAGTTGAGGCACTTAGGTCAGATGTTTCAATCGGGAAGTTAAAAAACACTTTGAGCACGTCGTCCTTCGGATGGGACTTTAAGCGATTATCCAGGGCTTTTTCGAATGTGAGGTACTCGATAATGAGACGTATGTTATGTAAATAAACCTGGGTAGGTCAATTTCCACTTAGGTTGAAAGCCTTGAGCACGTCGTCCTTCGGATGGGACTTTCCGGATAAATCTGAATCTCTCGTATCAGTTTTAACAGTTATTAAGCCTATAAAACGTTAAATAGCGTGAATTTTTTGAAAAACATCTTTATTTTGATTTTTGTGTAGGATTCAGATAATCCGGTCGTTCTCTATCAGTTTTAACAAATATTAAATCTATAAACCGTTGAAAAGCAAGAAATTTGAAGAATGGAGTCTACCGAGCTCAGGATCGCCACTTAGAAATCTAGCTGAGGCACTTAGGTCAGATGTTTTAATCGGGAAGTTAAAAAACACTTTGAGCACGTCGTCCTTCGGATGGGACATTAAGCGATGATCCAGGGCTTTTTCGAATGTGAGGTACTCGATAATGAGACGTATGTTATGTAAATAAACCTGGGTAGGTCAATTTCCACTTAGGTTGAAAGCCTTGAGCACGTCGTCCTTCGGATGGGACTTTCCGGATATATCTGAATCTGTCGATCAGTTTTAACAATTATTAAGCCTATAAACCGTTAAATAGCGCGAATTTTTTGAAAAACGTTTTCATTTTGATTTTTGTGTGGGGTTCAGATAATCCGGTCGTTCTCTATCAGTTTTAACAAATATTTAATCTATAAACCGTTAAAAAGCGAGAAATTTCAAGAATGGAATCTACCGAGCTCAGGATCGCCACTTAGAAATCTAGTTGAGGCACTTAGGTCAGATGTTTTAATCGGGAAGTTATAAAACACTTTGAGCACGTCGTCCTTCGGATGGGACTTTAAGCGATGATCCAGGGCTTTTTCGAATGTGAGGTACTCGATAATGAGACGTATGTTATGTAAATAAACCTGGTTAGGTGAAATTTCACTTAGGTTGAAAATAGCCTTGAGCACGTCGTCCGTCGGATGGGACTTTTCGGATATATCTGATTCTGTCGTATCAGTTTTAACAGTTATTAAGCCTATAAAACGTTAAATAGCGTGAATTTTTTGAAAAACATCTTTATTTTGATTTTTGTGTAGGATTCAGATAATCCGGTCGTTCTCTATCAGTTTTAACAAATATTAAATCTATAAACCGTTGAAAAGCAAGAAATTTCAAGAATGGAGTCTACCGAGCTCAGGATCGCCACTTAGAAATCTAGCTGAGGCACTTAGGTCAGATGTTTTAATCGGGAAGTTAAAAAACACTTTGAGCACGTCGTCCTTCGGATGGGACATTAAGCGATGATCCAGGGCTTTTTCGAATGTGAGGTACTCGATAATGAGACGTATGTTATGTAAATAAACCTGGGTAGGTCAATTTCCACTTAGGTTGAAAGCCTTGAGCACGTCGTCCTTCGGATGGGACTTTCCGGATATATCTGAATCTGTAGTATCAGTTTTAACAATTATTAAGCCTATAAACCGTTAAATAGCGCGAATTTTTTGAAAAACGTTTTCATTTTGATTTTTGTGTGGGGTTCAGATAATCTGGTCGTTCTCTATCAGTTTTAACAAATATTTAATCTATAAACCGTTAAAAAGCGAGAAATTTGAAGAATGGGGTCTACCGAGCTCAGGATCGCCACTTACAAATCTAGCTGAGGCACTTAGGTCAGATGTTTTAATCGGGAAGTGAAAAATAACTATGAGCACGTCGTCCTTCGGATGGGACTTTAAGCGATGTTCCAGGACTTTTTCGAATGTGAGGTACTCGATAATGAGACGTATGTTATGTAAATAAACCTGGGTAGGTGAAATTTCACTTAGGTTGAAAATAGCCTTGAGCACGTCGTCCTTCGGATGGGACTTTCCGGATAAATCTGAATCTGTCGTATCAGTTTTAACAATTATTAAGCCAATAAACCGTTAAATAGCGCAAATTTTTTGAAAAACATTTTTATTTTGATTTTTGTGTAGGATTCAGATAATCCGGTCGTCCTCTATCAGTTTTAACAAATATTAAATCTATAAACCGTTAAAAAGCGAGAAATTTGAAGAATGGAGTCTACCGAGCTCAGGATCGCCACTTAGAAATCTAGTTGAGGCACTTAGGTCAGATGTTTCAATCGGGAAGTTAAAAAACACTTTGAGCACGTCGTCCTTCGGATGGGACTTTAAGCGATTATCCAGGGCTTTTTCGAATGTGAGGTACTCGATAATGAGACGTATGTTATGTAAATAAACCTGGGTAGGTCAATTTCCACTTAGGTTGAAAGCCTTGAGCACGTCGTCCTTCGGATGGGACTTTCCGGATAAATCTGAATCTCTCGTATCAGTTTTAACAATTATTAAGCCTATAAACCGTTAAATAGCGTGAATTTTATGAAAAGCATTTTTATTTTGATTTTTGTGTAGGATTCAGATAATCCGGTCGTTCTCTATCAGTTTTAAAAATATTAAATCTATAAACCGTTAAAAAGCGAGAAATTTCAAGAATGGAGTCTACCGAGCTCAGGATCGCCACTTACAAATCTAGCTGAGGCACTTAGGTCAGATGTTTTAATCGGGAAGTGAAAAATAACTATGAGCACGTCGTCCTTCGGATGGGACTTTAAGCGATGTTCCAGGACTTTTTCGAATGTGAGGTACTCGATAATGAGACGTATGTTATGTAAATAAACCTGGGTAGGTGAAATTTCACTTAGGTTGAAAATAGCCTTGAGCACGTCGTCCTTCGGATGGGACTTTCCGGATAAATCTGAATCTCTCGTATCAGTTTTAACAATTATTAAGCCTATAAACCGTTAAATAGCGCAATTTTTTTGAAAAACATTTTTATTTTGATTTTTGTGTAGGATTCAGATAATCCGGTCGTTCTCTATCAGTTTTAACAAATATTAAATCTATAAACCGTTAAAAAGCGAGAAATTTGAAGAATGGAGTCTACCGAGCTCAGGATCGCCACTTAGAAATCTAGCTGAGGCACTTAGGTCAGATGTTTCAATCGGGAAGTTAAAAAACACTTTGAGCACGTCGTCCTTCGGATGGGACTTTAAGCGATGATCCAGGGCTTTTCCGAATGTGAGGTACTTTATAATGAGACGTATGTTATGTAAATAAACCTGGTTAGGGGAAATTTCACTTAGGTTGAAAATAGCCTTGAGCACGTCGTCCGTCGGATGGGACTTTTCGGATATATCTGATTCTGTCGTATCAGTTTTAACAGTTATTAAGCCTATAAACCGTTAAATAGCGTGAATTTTTTGAAAAACATCTTTATTTGGATTTTTGTGTAGGATTCAGATAATCCGGTCGTTCTCTATCAGTTTTAACAAATATTAAATCTATAAACCGTTAAAAACCGAGAAATTTCAAGAATGGAGTCTACCGAGCTCAGGATCGCCACTTAGAAATCTAGTTGAGGCACTTAGGTCAGATGTATTAATCGGGAAGCTAAAAAAAACTTTGAGCACGTCGTCCTTCGGATGGGACATTAAGCAATGATCCAGGGCTTTTTCGAATGTGAGGTACTCGATAATGAGACGTATGTTATGTAAATAAACCTGGGTAGGTCAATTTCTACTTAGGTTGAAAGCCTTGAGCACGTCGTCCTTCGGATGGGACTTTCCGGATAAATCTGAATCTGTCGATCAGTTTTAACAATTATTAAGCCTATAAACCGTTAAATAGCGCGAATTTTTTGAAAAACGTTTTCATTTTGATTTTTGTGTGGGGTTCAGATAATCCGGTCGTTCTCTATCAGTTTTAACAAATATTTAATCTATAAACCGTTAAAAAGCGAGAAATTTCAAGAATGGAATCTACCGAGCTCAGGATCGCCACTTAGAAATCTAGTTGAGGCACTTAGGTCAGATGTTTTAATCGGGAAGTTAAAAAACACTTTGAGCACGTCGTCCTTCGGATGGGACTTTAAGCGATGATCCAGGGCTTTTTCGAATGTGAGGTACTCGATAATGAGACGTATGTTATGTAAATAAACCTGGTTAGGTGAAATTTCACTTAGGTTGAAAATAGCCTTGAGCACGTCGTCCGTCGGATGGGACTTTTCGGATATATCTGATTCTGTCGTATCAGTTTTAACAGTTATTAAGCCTATAAAACGTTAAATAGCGTGAATTTTTTGAAAAACATCTTTATTTTGATTTTTGTGTAGGATTCAGATAATCCGGTCGTTCTCTATAAGTTTTAACAAATATTAAATCTATAAACCGTTGAAGAGCAAGAAATTTCAAGAATGGAGTCTACCGAGCTCAGGATCGCCACTTAGAAATCTAGCTGAGGCACTTAGGTCAGATGTTTTAATCGGGAAGTTAAAAAACACTTTGAGCACGTCGTCCTTCGGATGGGACATTAAGCGATGATCCAGGGCTTTTTCGAATGTGAGGTACTCGATAATGAGACGTATGTTATGTAAATAAACCTGGGTAGGTCAATTTCCACTTAGGTTGAAAGCCTTGAGCACGTCGTCCTTCGGATGGGACTTTCCGGATATATCTGAATCTGTAGTATCAGTTTTAACAATTATTAAGCCTATAAACCGTTAAATAGCGCGAATTTTTTGAAAAACGTTTTCATTTTGATTTTTGTGTGGGGTTCAGATAATCTGGTCGTTCTCTATCAGTTTTAACAAATATTTAATCTATAAACCGTTAAAAAGCGAGAAATTTGAAGAATGGAGTCTACCGAGCTCAGGATCGCCACTTACAAATCTAGCTGAGGCACTTAGGTCAGATGTTTTAATCGGGAAGTGAAAAATAACTATGAGCACGTCGTCCTTCGGATGGGACTTTAAGCGATGTTCCAGGACTTTTTCGAATGTGAGGTACTCGATAATGAGACGTATGTTATGTAAATAAACCTGGGTAGGTGAAATTTCACTTAGGTTGAAAATAGCCTTGAGCACGTCGTCCTTCGGATGGGACTTTCCGGATAAATCTGAATCTGTCGTATCAGTTTTAACAATTATTAAGCCAATAAACCGTTAAATAGCGCAAATTTTTTGAAAAACATTTTTATTTTGATTTTTGTGTAGGATTCAGATAATCCGGTCGTCCTCTATCAGTTTTAACAAATATTAAATCTATAAACCGTTAAAAAGCGAGAAATTTGAAGAATGGAGTCTACCGAGCTCAGGATCGCCACTTAGAAATCTAGTTGAGGCACTTAGGTCAGATGTTTCAATCGGGAAGTTAAAAAACACTTTGAGCACGTCGTCCTTCGGATGGGACTTTAAGCGATGATCCAGGGCTTTTTCGAATGTGAGGTACTCGATAATGAGACGTATGTTATGTAAATAAACCTGGTTAGGTGAAATTTCACTTAGGTTGAAAATAGCCTTGAGCACGTCGTCCGTCGGATGGGACTATTCGGATATATCTGATTCTGTCGTATCAGTTTTAACAGTTATTAAGCCTATAAACCGTTAAATAGCGTGAATTTCTTGAAAAACATTTTTATTTTGATTTTTGTGTAGGATTCAGATAATCCGGTCGTTCTCTATCAGTTTTAAAAATATTAAATCTATAAACCGTTAAAAAGCGAGAAATTTCAAGAATGGAGTCTACCGAGCTCAGGATCGCCACTTAGAATTCTAGTTGAGGCACTTAGGTCAGATGTTTTAATCGGGAAGTTAAAAAACACTTTGAGCACGTCGTCCTTCGGATGGGACTTTAAGCGATGATCCAGGGCTTTTTCGAATGTGAGGTACTCGATAATGAGACGTATGTTATGTAAATAAACCTGGTTAGGTGAAATTTCACTTAGGTTGAAAATAGCCTTGAGCACGTCGTCCGTCGGATGGGACTTTTCGGATATATCTGATTCTGTCGTATCAGTTTTAACAGTTATTAAGCCTATAAAACGTTAAATAGCGTGAATTTTTTGAAAAACATCTTTATTTTGATTTTTGTGTAGGATTCAGATAATCCGGTCGTTCTCTATCAGTTTTAACAAATATTAAATCTATAAACCGTTGAAAAGCAAGAAATTTCAAGAATGGAGTCTACCGAACTCAGGATCGCCACTTAGAAATCTAGCTGAGGCACTTAGGTCAGATGTTTTAATCGGGAAGTTAAAAAACACTTTGAGCACGTCGTCCTTCGGATGGGACATTAAGCGATGATCCAGGGCTTTTTCGAATGTGAGGTACTCGATAATGAGACGTATGTTATGTAAATAAACCTGGGTAGGTCAATTTCCACTTAGGTTGAAAGCCTTGAGCACGTCGTCCTTCGGATGGGACTTTCCGGATATATCTGAATCTGTAGTATCAGTTTTAACAATTATTAAGCCTATAAACCGTTAAATAGCGCGAATTTTTTGAAAAACGTTTTCATTTTGATTTTTGTGTGGGGTTCAGATAATCTGGTCGTTCTCTATCAGTTTTAACAAATATTTAATCTATAAACCGTTAAAAAGCGAGAAATTTGAAGAATGGAGTCTACCGAGCTCAGGATCGCCACTTACAAATCTAGCTGAGGCACTTAGGTCAGATGTTTTAATCGGGAAGTGAAAAATAACTATGAGCACGTCGTCCTTCGGATGGGACTTTAAGCGATGTTCCAGGACTTTTTCGAATGTGAGGTACTCGATAATGAGACGTATGTTATGTAAATAAACCTGGGTAGGTGAAATTTCACTTAGGTTGAAAATAGCCTTGAGCACGTCGTCCT
The DNA here is from genome assembly GCA_963662175.1 of Aradus depressus. Lineage (NCBI taxonomy): Eukaryota > Metazoa > Arthropoda > Insecta > Hemiptera > Aradidae > Aradus > Aradus depressus. The sequence continues at coordinate 15,203,142 of OY759224.1, read as the reverse complement.
TCGGATGGGACTTTCCGGATAAATCTGAATCTGTCGTATCAGTTTTAACAATTATTAAGCCAATAAACCGTTAAATAGCGCAAATTTTTTGAAAAACATTTTTATTTTGATTTTTGTGTAGGATTCAGATAATCCGGTCGTCCTTTATCAGTTTTAACAAATATTAAATCTATAAACCGTTAAAAAGCGAGAAATTTGAAGAATGGAGTCTACCGAGCTCAGGATCGCCACTTAGAAATCTAGTTGAGGCACTTAGGTCAGATGTTTCAATCGGGAAGTTAAAAAACACTTTGAGCACGTCGTCCTTCGGATGGGACTTTAAGCGATTATCCAGGGCTTTTTCGAATGTGAGGTACTCGATAATGAGACGTATGTTATGTAAATAAACCTGGGTAGGTGAAATATCACTTAGGTTGAAAATAGCCTTGAGCACGTCGTCCTTCGGATGGGACTTTCCGGATAAATCTGAATCTCTCGTATCAGTTTTAACAATTATTAAGCCTATAAACCGTTAAATAGCGTGAATTTCTTGAAAAACATTTTTATTTTGATTTTTGTGTAGGATTCAGATAATCCGGTCGTTCTCTATCAGTTTTAAAAATATTAAATCTATAAACCGTTAAAAAGCGAGAAATTTCAAGAATGGAGTCTACCGAGCTCAGGATCGCCACTTAGAATTCTAGTTGAGGCACTTAGGTCAGATGTTTTAATCGGGAAGTTAAAAAACACTTTGAGCACGTCGTCCTTCGGATGGGACTTTAAGCGATGATCCAGGGCTTTTTCGAATGTGAGGTACTCGATAATGAGACGTATGTTATGTAAATAAACCTGGTTAGGTGAAATTTCACTTAGGTTGAAAATAGCCTTGAGCACGTCGTCCGTCGGATGGGACTATTCGGATATATCTGATTCTGTCGTATCAGTTTTAACAGTTATTAAGCCTATAAACCGTTAAATAGCGTGAATTTTTTGAAAAACATTTTTATTTTGATTTTTGTGTAGGATTCAGATAATCCGGTCGATCTCTATCAGTTTTAAAAATATTAAATCTATAAACCGTTAAAAAGCGAGAAATTTCAAGAATGGAGTCTACCGAGCTCAGGATCGCCACTTAGAAATCTAGTTGAGGCACTTAGGTCAGATGTTTTAATCGGGAAGCTAAAAATAACTTTGAGCACGTCGTCCTTCGGATGGGACATTAAGCAATGATCCAGGGCTTTTTCGAATGTGAGGTACTCGATAATGAGACGTATGTTATGTAAATAAACCTGGGTAGGTGAAATTTCACTTAAGTTGAAAATAGCCTTGAGCACGTCGTCCTTCGGATGGGACTTTCCGGATAAATCTGAATCTCTCGTATCAGTTTTAACAATTATTAAGCCTATAAACCGTTAAATAGCGCAAATTTTTTGAAAAACATTTTTTTTTTTATTTCTGTGTAGGATTCAAGATAATCCGGTCGTTCTCTATCAGTTTTAACAAATATTAAATCTATAAACCGTTAAAAAGCGAGAAATTTGAAGAATGGAGTCTACCGAGCTCAGGATCGCCACTTAGAAATCTAGCTGAGGCACTTAGGTCAGATGTTTCAATCGGGAAGTTAAAAAACACTTTGAGCACGTCGTCCTTCGGATGGGACTTTAAGCGATGATCCAGGGCTTTTTCGAATGTGAGGTACTCGATAATGAGACGTATGTTATGTAAATAAACCTGGGTAAGTGAAATATCACTTAGGTTGAAAATAGCCTTGAGCACGTCGTCCGTCGGATGGGACTTTCCGGATAAATCTGAATCTCTCGTATCAGTTTTAACAATTATTAAGCCTATAAACCGTTAAATAGCGCAAATTTTTTGAAAAACATCTTTATTTTGATTTTTGTGTAGGATTCAGATAATCCGGTCGTTCTCTATCAGTTTTAACAAATATTAAATCTATAAACCGTTGAAAAGCAAGAAATTTGAAGAATGGAGTCTACCGAGCTCAGGATCGCCACTTAGAAATCTAGCTGAGGCACTTAGGTCAGATGTTTTAATCGGGAAGTTAAAAAACACTTTGAGCACGTCGTCCTTCGGATGGGACATTAAGCGATGATCCAGGGCTTTTTCGAATGTGAGGTACTCGATAATGAGACGTATGTTATGTAAATAAACCTGGGTAGGTCAATTTCCACTTAGGTTGAATGCCTTGAGCACGTCGTCCTTCGGATGGGACTTTCCGGATATATCTGAATCTGTAGTATCAGTTTTAACAATTATTAAGCCTATAAACCGTTAAATAGCGCGAATTTTTTGAAAAACGTTTTCATTTTGATTTTTGTGTGGGGTTCAGATAATCTGGTCGTTCTCTATCAGTTTTAACAAATATTTAATCTATAAACCGTTAAAAAGCGAGAAATTTGAAGAATGGAGTCTACCGAGCTCAGGATCGCCACTTACAAATCTAGCTGAGGCACTTAGGTCAGATGTTTTAATCGGGAAGTTAAAAAACACTTTGAGCACGTCGTCCTTCGGATGGGACTTTAAGCGATGATCCAGGGCTTTTTCGAATGTGAGGTACTCGATAATGAGACGTATGTTATGTAAATAAACCTGGGTAAGTGAAATATCACTTAGGTTGAAAATAGCCTTGAGCACGTCGTCCGTCGGATGGGACTTTCCGGATAAATCTGAATCTCTCGTATCAGTTTTAACAATTATTAAGCCTATAAACCGTTAAATAGCGCAAATTTTTTGAAAAACATCTTTATTTTGATTTTTGTGTAGGATTCAGATAATCCGGTCGTTCTCTATCAGTTTTAACAAATATTAAATCTATAAACCGTTGAAAAGCAAGAAATTTGAAGAATGGAGTCTACCGAGCTCAGGATCGCCACTTAGAAATCTAGCTGAGGCACTTAGGTCAGATGTTTTAATCGGGAAGTTAAAAAACACTTTGAGCACGTCGTCCTTCGGATGGGACATTAAGCGATGATCCAGGGCTTTTTCGAATGTGAGGTACTCGATAATGAGACGTATGTTATGTAAATAAACCTGGGTAGGTCAATTTCCACTTAGGTTGAATGCCTTGAGCACGTCGTCCTTCGGATGGGACTTTCCGGATATATCTGAATCTGTAGTATCAGTTTTAACAATTATTAAGCCTATAAACCGTTAAATAGCGCGAATTTTTTGAAAAACATTTTCATTTTGATTTTTGTGTGGGGTTCAGATAATCTGGTCGTTCTCTATCAGTTTTAACAAATATTTAATCTATAAACCGTTAAAAAGCGAGAAATTTGAAGAATGGAGTCTACCGAGCTCAGGATCGCCACTTACAAATCTAGCTGAGGCACTTAGGTCAGATGTTTTAATCGGGAAGTGAAAAATAACTATGAGCACGTCGTCCTTCGGATGGGACTTTAAGCGATGTTCCAGGACTTTTTCGAATGTGAGGTACTCGATAATGAGACGTATGTTATGTAAATAAACCTGGGTAGGTGAAATTTCACTTAGGTTGAAAATAGCCTTGAGCACGTCGTCCTTCGGATGGGACTTTCCGGATAAATCTGAATCTGTCGTATCAGTTTTAACAATTATTAAGCCAATAAACCGTTAAATAGCGCAAATTTTTTGAAAAACATTTTTATTTTGATTTTTGTGTAGGATTCAGATAATCCGGTCGTCCTCTATCAGTTTTAACAAATATTAAATCTATAAACCGTTAAAAAGCGAGAAATTTGAAGAATGGAGTCTACCGAGCTCAGGATCGCCACTTAGAAATCTAGTTGAGGCACTTAGGTCAGATGTTTCAATCGGGAAGTTAAAAAACACTTTGAGCACGTCGTCCTTCGGATGGGACTTTAAGCGATTATCCAGGGCTTTTTCGAATGTGAGGTACTCGATAATGAGACGTATGTTATGTAAATAAACCTGGGTAGGTGAAATATCACTTAGGTTGAAAATAGCCTTGAGCACGTCGTCCTTCGGATGGGACTTTCCGGATAAATCTGAATCTGTCGTATCAGTTTTAACAATTATTAAGCCTATAAACCGTTAAATAGCGCAAATTTTTTGAAAACCATTTTTATTTTGATTTTTGTGTAGGATTCAGATAATCCGGTCGTTCTCTATCAGTTTTAACAAATATTAAATCTATAAACCGTTAAAAAGCGAGAAATTTGAAGAATGGAGTCTACCGAGCTCAGGATCGCCACTTAGAAATCTAGCTGAGGCACTTAGGTCAGATGTTTCAATCGGGAAGTTAAAAAACACTTTGAGCACGTCGTCCTTCGGATGGGACTTTAAGCGATGATCCAGGGCTTTTTCGAATGTGAGGTACTCGATAATGAGACGTATGTTATGTAAATAAACCTGGTTAGGTGAAATTTCACTTAGGTTGAAAATAGCCTTGAGCACGTCGTCCGTCGGATGGGACAATTCGGATATATCTGATTCTGTCGTATCAGTTTTAACAGTTATTAAGCCTATAAACCGTTAAATAGCGTGCATTTTATGAAAAACATTTTTATTTTGATTTTTGTGTAGGATTCAGATAATCCGGTCGTTCTCTATCAGTTTTAAAAATATTAAATCTATAAACCGTTAAAAAGCGAGAAATTTCAAGAATGGAGTCTACCGAGCTCAGGATCGCCACTTACAAATCTAGCTGAGGCACTTAGGTCAGATGTTTTAATCGGGAAGTGAAAAATAACTATGAGCACGTCGTCCTTCGGATGGGACTTTAAGCGATGTTCCAGGACTTTTTCGAATGTGAGGTACTCGATAATGAGACGTATGTTATGTAAATAAACCTGGGTAGGTGAAATTTCACTTAGGTTGAAAATAGCCTTGAGCACGTCGTCCTTCGGATGGGACTTTCCGGATAAATCTGAATCTCTCGTATCAGTTTTAACAATTATTAAGCCTATAAACCGTTAAATAGCGCAATTTTTTTGAAAAACATTTTTATTTTGATTTTTGTGTAGGATTCAGATAATCCGGTCGTTCTCTATCAGTTTTAACAAATATTAAATCTATAAACCGTTAAAAAGCGAGAAATTTGAAGAATGGAGTCTACCGAGCTCAGGATCGCCACTTAGAAATCTAGCTGAGGCACTTAGGTCAGATGTTTCAATCGGGAAGTTAAAAAACACTTTGAGCACGTCGTCCTTCGGATGGGACTTTAAGCGATGATCCAGGGCTTTTTCGAATGTGAGGTACTCGATAATGAGACGTATGTTATGTAAATAAACCTGGTTAGGGGAAATTTCACTTAGGTTGAAAATAGCCTTGAGCACGTCGTCCGTCGGATGGGACTTTTCGGATATATCTGATTCTGTCGTATCAGTTTTAACAGTTATTAAGCCTATAAACCGTTAAATAGCGTGAATTTTTTGAAAAACATCTTTATTTTGATTTTTGTGTAGGATTCAGATAATCCGGTCGTTCTCTATCAGTTTTAACAAATATTAAATCTATAAACCGTTAAAAAGCGAGAAATTTCAAGAATGGAGTCTACCGAGCTCAGGATCGCCACTTAGAAATCTAGTTGAGGCACTTAGGTCAGATGTATTAATCGGGAAGCTAAAAAAAACTTTGAGCACGTCGTCCTTCGGATGGGACATTAAGCAATGATCCAGGGCTTTTTCGAATGTGAGGTACTCGATAATGAGACGTATGTTATGTAAATAAACCTGGGTAGGTCAATTTCTACTTAGGTTGAAAGCCTTGAGCACGTCGTCCTTCGGATGGGACTTTCCGGATAAATCTGAATCTGTCGATCAGTTTTAACAATTATTAAGCCTATAAACCGTTAAATAGCGCGAATTTTTTGAAAAACGTTTTCATTTTGATTTTTGTGTGGGGTTCAGATAATCCGGTCGTTCTCTATCAGTTTTAACAAATATTTAATCTATAAACCGTTAAAAAGCGAGAAATTTCAAGAATGGAATCTACCGAGCTCAGGATCGCCACTTAGAAATCTAGTTGAGGCACTTAGGTCAGATGTTTTAATCGGGAAGTTAAAAAACACTTTGAGCACGTCGTCCTTCGGATGGGACTTTAAGCGATGATCCAGGGCTTTTTCGAATGTGAGGTACTCGATAATGAGACGTATGTTATGTAAATAAACCTGGTTAGGTGAAATTTCACTTAGGTTGAAAATAGCCTTGAGCACGTCGTCCGTCGGATGGGACTTTTCGGATATATCTGATTCTGTCGTATCAGTTTTAACAGTTATTAAGCCTATAAAACGTTAAATAGCGTGAATTTTTTGAAAAACATCTTTATTTTGATTCTTGTGTAGGATTCAGATAATCCGGTCGTTCTCTATCAGTTTTAACAAATATTAAATCTATAAACCGTTGAAAAGCAAGAAATTTCAAGAATGGAGTCTACCGAGCTCAGGATCGCCACTTAGAAATCTAGCTGAGGCACTTAGGTCAGATGTTTTAATCGGGAAGTTAAAAAACACTTTGAGCACGTCGTCCTTCGGATGGGACATTAAGCGATGATCCAGGGCTTTTTCGAATGTGAGGTACTCGATAATGAGACGTATGTTATGTAAATAAACCTGGGTAGGTCAATTTCCACTTAGGTTGAAAGCCTTGAGCACGTCGTCCTTCGGATGGGACTTTCCGGATATATCTGAATCTGTAGTATCAGTTTTAACAATTATTAAGCCTATAAACCGTTAAATAGCGCGAATTTTTTGAAAAACGTTTTCATTTTGATTTTTGTGTGGGGTTCAGATAATCTGGTCGTTCTCTATCAGTTTTAACAAATATTAAATCTATAAACCGTTAAAAAGCGAGAAATTTGAAGAATGGAGTCTACCGAGCTCAGGATCGCCACTTAGAAATCTAGTTGAGGCACTTAGGTCAGATGTTTCAATCGGGAAGTTAAAAAACACTTTGAGCACGTCGTCCTTCGGATGGGACTTTAAGCGATTATCCAGGGCTTTTTCGAATGTGAGGTACTCGATAATGAGACGTATGTTATGTAAATAAACCTGGGTAGGTGAAATATCACTTAGGTTGAAAATAGCCTTGAGCACGTCGTCCTTCGGATGGGACTTTCCGGATAAATCTGAATCTCTCGTATCAGTTTTAACAATTATTAAGCCTATAAAACGTTAAATAGCGCAAATTTTTTGAAAACCATTTTTATTTTGATTTTTGTGTAGGATTCAGATAATCCGGTCGTTCTCTATCAGTTTTAACAAATATTAAATCTATAAACCGTTAAAAAGCGAGAAATTTGAAGAATGGAGTCTACCGAGCTCAGGATCGCCACTTAGAAATCTAGCTGAGGCACTTAGGTCAGATGTTTCAATCGGGAAGTTAAAAAACACTTTGAGCACGTCGTCCTTCGGATGGGACTTTAAGCGATGATCCAGGGCTTTTTCGAATGTGAGGTACTCGATAATGAGACGTATGTTATGTAAATAAACCTGGTTAGGTGAAATTTCACTTAGGTTGAAAATAGCCTTGAGCACGTCGTCCGTCGGATGGGACTATTCGGATATATCTGATTCTGTCGTATCAGTTTTAACAGTTATTAAGCCTATAAACCGTTAAATAGCGTGAATTTCTTGAAAAACATTTTTATTTTGATTTTTGTGTAGGATTCAGATAATCCGGTCGTTCTCTATCAGTTTTAAAAATATTAAATCTATAAACCGTTAAAAAGCGAGAAATTTCAAGAATGGAGTCTACCGAGCTCAGGATCGCCACTTAGAATTCTAGTTGAGGCACTTAGGTCAGATGTTTTAATCGGGAAGCTAAAAATAACTTTGAGCACGTCGTCCTTCGGATGGGACTTTAAGCGATTATCCAGGGCTTTTTCGAATGTGAGGTACTCGATAATGAGACGTATGTTATGTAAATAAACCTGGTTAGGTGAAATTTCACTTAGGTTGAAAATAGCCTTGAGCACGTCGTCCTTCGGATGGGACTTTCCGGATAAATCTGAATCTCTCGTATCAGTTTTAACAATTATTAAGCCTATAAACCGTTAAATAGCGCAAATTTTTTGAAAACCATTTTTATTTTGATTTTTGTGTAGGATTCAGATAATCCGGTCGTTCTCTATCAGTTTTAACAAATATTAAATCTATAAACCGTTAAAAAGCGAGAAATTTGAAGAATGGAGTCTACCGAGCTCAGGATCGCCACTTAGAAATCTAGCTGAGGCACTTAGGTCAGATGTTTCAATCGGGAAGTTAAAAAACACTTTGAGCACGTCGTCCTTCGGATGGGACTTTAAGCGATGATCCAGGGCTTTTTCGAATGTGAGGTACTCGATAATGAGACGTATGTTATGTAAATAAACCTGGTTAGGTGAAATTTCACTTAGGTTGAAAATAGCCTTGAGCACGTCGTCCGTCGGATGGGACTATTCGGATATATCTGATTCTGTCGTATCAGTTTTAACAGTTATTAAGCCTATAAACCGTTAAATAGCGTGAATTTCTTGAAAAACATTTTTATTTTGATTTTTGTGTAGGATTCAGATAATCCGGTCGTTCTCTATCAGTTTTAAAAATATTAAATCTATAAACCGTTAAAAAGCGAGAAATTTCAAGAATGGAGTCTACCGAGCTCAGGATCGCCACTTAGAATTCTAGTTGAGGCACTTAGGTCAGATGTTTTAATCGGGAAGCTAAAAATAACTTTGAGCACGTCGTCCTTCGGATGGGACTTTAAGCGATTATCCAGGGCTTTTTCGAATGTGAGGTACTCGATAATGAGACGTATGTTATGTAAATAAACCTGGGTAGGTGAAATATCACTTAGGTTGAAAATAGCCTTGAGCACGTCGTCCTTCGGATGGGACTTTCCGGATAAATCTGAATCTCTCGTATCAGTTTTAACAATTATTAAGCCTATAAACCGTTAAATAGCGCAAATTTTTTGAAAAACATTTTTATTTTGATTTTTGTGTAGGATTCAGATAATCCGGTCGTTCTCTATCAGTTTTAACAAATATTAAATCTATAAACCGTTAAAAAGCGAGAAATTTGAAGAATGGAGTCTACCGAGCTCAGGATCGCCACTTAGAAATCTAGCTGAGGCACTTAGGTCAGATGTTTCAATCGGGAAGTTAAAAAACACTTTGAGCACGTCGTCCTTCGGATGGGACTTTAAGCGATGATCCAGGGCTTTTTCGAATGTGAGGTACTCGATAATGAGACGTATGTTATGTAAATAAACCTGGTTAGGTGAAATTTCACTTAGGTTGAAAATAGCCTTGAGCACGTCGTCCTTCGGATGGGACTTTCCGGATAAATCTGAATCTCTCGTATCAGTTTTAACAATTATTAAGCCTATAAACCATTAAATAGCGCAAATTTTTTGAAAAACATTTTTATTTTGATTTTTGTGTAGGATTCAGATAATCCGGTCGTTCTCTATCAGTTTTAACAAATATTAAATCTATAAACCGTTAAAAAGCGAGAAATTTCAAGAATGGAGTCTACCGAGCACAGGATCGCCACTTAGAAATCTAGCTGAGGCACTTAGGTCAGATGTTTTAATCGGGAAGTGAAAAATAACTATGAGCACGTCGTCCTTCGGATGGGACTTTAAGCGATGTTCTAGGACTTTTTCGAATGTGAGGTACTCGATAATGAGACGTATGTTATGTAAATAAACCTGGGTAGGTCAATTTCCACTTAGGTTGAAAGCCTTGAGCACGTCGTCCTTCGGATGGGACTTTCCGGATATATCTGAATCTGTAGTATCAGTTTTAACAATTATTAAGCCTATAAACCGTTAAATAGCGCAAATTTTTTGAAAAACATTTTTATTTTGATTTTTGTGTAGGATTCAGATAATCCGGTCGTTCTCTATCAGTTTTAACAAATATTAAATCTATAAACCGTTAAAAAGCGAGAAATTTGAAGAATGGAGTCTACCGAGCTCAGGATCGCCACTTAGAAATCTAGTTGAGGCACTTAGGTCAGATGTTTTAATCGGGAAGTGAAAAATAACTATGAGCACGTCGTCCTTCGGATGGGACTTTAAGCGATGTTCCAGGACTTTTTCGAATGTGAGGTACTCGATAATGAGACGTATGTTATGTAAATAAACCTGGGTAGGTGAAATTTCACTTAGGTTGAAAATAGCCTTGAGCACGTCGTCCTTCGGATGGGACTTTCCGGATAAATCTGAATCTGTCGTATCAGTTTTAACAATTATTAAGCCAATAAACCGTTAAATAGCGCAAATTTTTTGAAAAACATTTTTATTTTGATTTTTGTGTAGGATTCAGATAATCCGGTCGTTCTCTATCAGTTTTAACAAATATTAAATCTATAAACCGTTAAAAAGCGAGAAATTTGAAGAATGGAGTCTACCGAGCTCAGGATCGCCACTTAGAATTCTAGTTGAGGCACTTAGGTCAGATGTTTCAATCGGGAAGTTAAAAAACACTTTGAGCACGTCGTCCTTCGGATGGGACTTTAAGCGATTATCCAGGGCTTTTTCGAATGTGAGGTACTCGATAATGAGACGTATGTTATGTAAATAAACCTGGGTAGGTGAAATTTCACTTAGGTTGAAAATAGCCTTGAGCACGTCGTCCGTCGGATGGGACTATTCGGATATATCTGATTCTGTCGTATCAGTTTTAACAGTTATTAAGCCTATAAACCGTTAAATAGCGTGAATTTTTTGAAAAACATTTTGATTTTGATTTTTGTGTAGGATTCAGATAATCCGGTCGTTCTCTATCAGTTTTAACAAATATTAAATCTATAAACCGTTAAAAAGCGAGAAATTTGAAGAATGGAGTCTACCGAGCTCAGGATCGCCACTTAGAAATCTAGCTGAGGCACTTAGGTCAGATGTTTCAATCGGGAAGTTAAAAAACACTTTGAGCACGTCGTCCTTCGGATGGGACTTTAAGCGATGATCCAGGGCTTTTTCGAATGTGAGGTACTCGATAATGAGACGTATGTTATGTAAATAAACCTGGGTAGGTGAAATATCACTTAGGTTGAAAATAGCCTTGAGCACGTCGTCCTTCGGATGGGACTTTCCGGATAAATCTGAATCTCTCGTATCAGTTTTAACAATTATTAAGCCTATAAACCATTAAATAGCGCAAATTTTTTGAAAAACATTTTTATTTTGATTTTTGTGTAGGATTCAGATAATCCGGTCGTTCTCTATCAGTTTTAACAAATATTAAATCTATAAACCGTTAAAAAGCGAGAAATTTCAAGAATGGAGTCTACCGAGCTCAGGATCGCCACTTAGAAATCTAGCTGAGGCACTTAAGTCAGATGTTTCAATCGGGAAGTTAAAAAACACTTTGAGCACGTCGTCCTTCGGATGGGACTTTAAGCGATGATCCAGGCCTTTTTCGAATGTGAGGTACTCGATAATGAGACGTATGTTATGTAAATAAACCTGGGTAAGTGAAATATCACTTAGGTTGAAAATAGCCTTGAGCACGTCGTTTTTCGGATGGGACTTTCCGGATAAATCTGAATCTCTCGTATCAGTTTTAACAATTATTAAGCCTATAAACCATTAAATAGCGCAAATTTTTTGAAAAACATTTTTATTTTGATTTTTGTGTAGGATTCAGATAATCCGGTCGTTCTCTATCAGTTTTAACAAATATTAAATCTATAAACCGTTAAAAAGCGAGAAATTTCAAGAATGGAGTCTACCGAGCTCAGGATCGCCACTTAGAAATCTAGCTGAGGCACTTAGGTCAGATGTTTTAATCGGGAAGTGAAAAATAACTATGAGCACGTCGTCCTTCGGATGGGACTTTAAGCGATGTTCCAGGACTTTTTCGAATGTGAGGTACTCGATAATGAGACGTATGTTATATAAATAAACCTGGGTAGGTCAATTTCCACTTAGGTTGAAAGCCTTGAGCACGTCGTCCTTCGGATGGGACTTTCCGGATAAATCTGAATCTCTCGTATCAGTTTTAACAATTATTAGGCCTATAAACCATTAAATAGCGCAAATTTTTTGAAAAACATTTTTATTTTGATTTTTGTGTAGGATTCAGATAATCCGGTCGTTCTCTATCAGTTTTAACAAATATTAAATCTATAAACCGTTAAAAAGCGAGAAATTTCAAGAATGGAGTCTACCGAGCTCAGGATCGCCACTTAGAAATCTAGCTGAGGCACTTAGGTCAGATGTTTTAATCGGGAAGTGAAAAATAACTATGAGCACGTCGTCCTTCGGATGGGACTTTAAGCGATGTTCCAGGACTTTTTCGAATGTGAGGTACTCGATAATGAGACGTATGTTATGTAAATAAACCTGGGTAGGTCAATTTCCACTTAGGTTGAAAATAGCCTTGAGCACGTCGTCCGTCGGATGGGACTATTCGGATATATCTGATTCTGTCGTATCAGTTTTAACAGTTATTAAGCCTATAAACCGTTAAATAGCGTGAATTTTTTGAAAAACATTTTTATTTTGATTTTTGTGTAGGATTCAGATAATCCGGTCGTTCTCTATCAGTTTTAACAAATATTAAATCTATAAACCGTTAAAAAGCGAGAAATTTCAAGAATGGAGTCTACCGAGCTCAGGATCGCCACTTAGAAATCTAGCTGAGGCACTTAGGTCAGATGTTTCAATCGGGAAGTTAAAAAACACTTTGAGCACGTCGTCCTTCGGATGGGACTTTAAGCGATGATCCAGGGCTTTTTCGAATGTGAGGTACTCGATAATGAGACGTATGTTATGTAAATAAACCTGGGTAGGTGAAATATCACTTAGGTCGAAAATAGCCTTGAGCACGTCGTCCTTCGGATGGGACTTTCCGGATAAATCTGAATCTCTCGTATCAGTTTTAACAATTATTAAGCCTATAAACCATTAAATAGCGCAAATTTTTTGAAAAACATTTTTATTTTGATTTTTGTGTAGGATTCAGATAATCCGGTCGTTCTCTATCAGTTTTAACAAATATTAAATCTATAAACCGTTAAAAAGCGAGAAATTTGAAGAATGGAGTCTGCCGAGCTCAGGATCGCCACTTAGAAATCTAGCGGAGGCACTTAGGTCAGATGTTTTAATCGGGAAGTGAAAAATAACTATGAGCACGTCGTCCTTCGGATGGGACTTTAAGCGATGTTCCAGGACTTTTTCGAATGTGAGGTACTCGATAATGAGACGTATGTTATGTAAATAAACCTGGTTAGGTGAAATTTCACTTAGGTTGAAAATAGCCTTGAGCACGTCGTCCGTCGGATGGGACTATTCGGATATATCTGATTCTGTCGTATCAGTTTTAACAGTTATTAAGCCTATAAACCGTTAAATAGCGTGAATTTTTTGAAAAACATTTTTATTTTGATTTTTGTGTAGGATTCAGATAATCCGGTCGTTCTCTATCAGTTTTAACAAATATTAAATCTATAAACCGTTAAAAAGCGAGAAATTTGAAGAATGGAGTCTACCGAGCTCAGGATCGCCACTTAGAAATCTAGCTGAGGCACTTAGGTCAGATGTTTCAATCGGGAAGTTAAAAAACACTTTGAGCACGTCGTCCTTCGGATGGGACTTTAAGCGATGATCCAGGGCTTTTTCGAATGTGAGGTACTCGATAATGAGACGTATGTTATGTAAATAAACCTGGGTAGGTGAAATATCACTTAGGTTGAAAATAGCCTTGAGCACGTCGTCCTTCGGATGGGACTTTCCGGATAAATCTGAATCTCTCGTATCAGTTTTAACAATTATTAAGCCTATAAACCATTAAATAGCGCAAATTTTTTGAAAAACATTTTTATTTTGATTTTTGTGTAGGATTCAGATAATCCGGTCGTTCTCTATCAGTTTTAACAAATATTAAATCTATAAACCGTTAAAAAGCGAGAAATTTCAAGAATGGAGTCTACCGAGCTCAGGATCGCCACTTAGAAATCTAGCTGAGGCACTTAAGTCAGATGTTTCAATCGGGAAGTTAAAAAACACTTTGAGCACGTCGTCCTTCGGATGGGACTTTAAGCGATGATCCAGGGCTTTTTCGAATGTGAGGTACTCGATAATGAGACGTATGTTATGTAAATAAACCTGGGTAAGTGAAATATCACTTAGGTTGAAAATAGCCTTGAGCACGTCGTTTTTCGGATGGGACTTTCCGGATAAATCTGAATCTCTCGTATCAGTTTTAACAATTATTAAGCCTATAAACCATTAAATAGCGCAAATTTTTTGAAAAACATTTTTATTTTGATTTTTGTGTAGGATTCAGATAATCCGGTCGTTCTCTATCAGTTTTAACAAATATTAAATCTATAAACCGTTAAAAAGCGAGAAATTTCAAGAATGGAGTCTACCGAGCTCAGGATCGCCACTTAGAAATCTAGCTGAGGCACTTAGGTCAGATGTTTTAATCGGGAAGTGAAAAATAACTATGAGCACGTCGTCCTTCGGATGGGACTTTAAGCGATGTTCCAGGACTTTTTCGAATGTGAGGTACTCGATAATGAGACGTATGTTATGTAAATAAACCTGGGTAGGTCAATTTCCACTTAGGTTGAAAATAGCCTTGAGCACGTCGTCCGTCGGATGGGACTATTCGGATATATCTGATTCTGTCGTATCAGTTTTAACAGTTATTAAGCCTATAAACCGTTAAATAGCGTGAATTTTTTGAAAAACATTTTTATTTTGATTTTTGTGTAGGATTCAGATAATCCGGTCGTTCTCTATCAGTTTTAACAAATATTAAATCTATAAACCGTTAAAAAGCGAGAAATTTCAAGAATGGAGTCTACCGAGCTCAGGATCGCCACTTAGAAATCTAGCTGAGGCACTTAGGTCAGATGTTTCAATCGGGAAGTTAAAAAACACTTTGAGCACGTCGTCCTTCGGATGGGACTTTAAGCGATGATCCAGGGCTTTTTCGAATGTGAGGTACTCGATAATGAGACGTATGTTATGTAAATAAACCTGGGTAGGTGAAATATCACTTAGGTCGAAAATAGCCTTGAGCACGTCGTCCTTCGGATGGGACTTTCCGGATAAATCTGAATCTCTCGTATCAGTTTTAACAATTATTAAGCCTATAAACCATTAAATAGCGCAAATTTTTTGAAAAACATTTTTATTTTGATTTTTGTGTAGGATTCAGATAATCCGGTCGTTCTCTATCAGTTTTAACAAATATTAAATCTATAAACCGTTAAAAAGCGAGAAATTTGAAGAATGGAGTCTGCCGAGCTCAGGATCGCCACTTAGAAATCTAGCGGAGGCACTTAGGTCAGATGTTTTAATCGGGAAGTGAAAAATAACTATGAGCACGTCGTCCTTCGGATGGGACTTTAAGCGATGTTCCAGGACTTTTTCGAATGTGAGGTACTCGATAATGAGACGTATGTTATGTAAATAAACCTGGGTAGGTCAATTTCCACTTAGGTTGAAAGTCTTGAGCACGTCGTCCTTCGGATGGGACTTTCCGGATATATCTGAATCTGTAGTATCAGTTTTAACAATTATTAAGCCTATAAACCGTTAAATAGCGCAAATTTTTTGAAAAACATTTTTATTTTGATTTTTGTGTAGGATTCAGATAATCCGGTCGTTCTCTATCAGTTTTAACAAATATTAAATCTATAAACCGTTAAAAAGCGAGAAATTTCAAGAATGGAGTCTACCGAGCTCAGGATCGCCACTTAGAAATCTAGTTGAGGCACTTAGGTCAGATGTTTCAATCGGGAAGTTAAAAAACACTTTGAGCACGTCATCCTTCGGATGGGACTTTTAGCGATGATCCAGGGCTTTTTCTATTGTGAGGTACTCGATAATGAGGCGTATGTTATGTAAATAAACCTGGGTAGGTGAAATATCACTTAGGTTGAAAATAGCCTTGAGCACGTCGTCCTTCGGATGGGACTTTCCGGATAAATCTGAATCTCTCGTATCAGTTTTAACAATTATTAAGCCTGTAAACCGTTAAATAGCGCAAATTTTTTGAAAAACATTTTTATTTTGATTTTTGTGTAGGATTCAGATAATCCGGTCGTTCTCTATCAGTTTTAACAAATATTAAATCTATAAACCGTTAAAAAGCGAGAAATTTCAAGAATGGAGTCTACCGAGCTCAGGATCGCCACTTAGAAATCTAGCTGAGGCACTTAGGTAAGATGTTTCAATCGGGAAGTTAAAAAACACTTTGAGTACGTCGTCCTTCGGATGGGACTTTAAGCGATGTTCCAGGACTTTTTCGAATGTGAGGTACTCGATAATGAGACGTATGTTATGTAAATAAACCTGGTTAGGTGAAATTTCACTTAGGTTGAAAATAGCCTTGAGCACGTCGTCCGTCGGATGGGACTTTTCGGATATATCTGATTCTGTCTTATCAGTTTTAACAGTTATTAAGCCTATAAACCGTTAAATAGCGTGAATTTTTTGAAAAACATTTTTATTTTGATTTTTGTGTAGGATTCAGATAATCCGGTCGTTCTCTATCAGTTTTAACAAATATTAAATCTATAAACCGTTAAAAAGCGAGAAATTTCAAGAATGGAGTCTACCGAGCACAGGATCGCCACTTAGAAATCTAGTTGAGGCACTTAGGTCAGATGTTTTAATCGGGAAGCTAAAAATAACTTTGAGCACGTCGTCCTTCGGATGGGACATTAAGCAATGATCCAGGGCTTTTTCGAATGTGAGGTACTCGATAATGAGACGTATGTTATGTAAATAAACCTCGGTAGGTGAAATTTAACTTAAGTTGAAAATAGCCTTGAGCACGTCGTCCTTCGGATGGGACTTTCCGGATAAATCTGAATCTGTCGTATCAGTTTTAACAATTATTAAGCCTATAAACCGTTAAATAGCGCAAATTTTTTGAAAAACATTTTTATTTTGATTTTTGTGTAGGATTCAGATAATCCGGTCGTTCTCTATCAGTTTTAACAAATATTAAATCTATAAACCGTTAAAAAGCGAGAAATTTCAAGAATGGAGTCTACCGAGCTCAGGATCGCCACTTAGAAATCTAGTTGAGGCACTTAGGTCAGATGTTTCAATCGGGAAGTTAAAAAACACTTTGAGCACGTCATCCTTCGGATGGGATTTTAGCGATGATCCAGGGCTTTTTCGAATGTGAGGTACTCGATAATGAGGCGTATGTTATGTAAATAAACCTGGGTAGGTGAAATATCACTTAGGTTGAAAATAGCCTTGAGCACGTCGTCCTTCGGATGGGACTTTCCGGATAAATCTGAATCTCTCGTATCAGTTTTAACAATTATTAAGCCTGTAAACCGTTAAATAGCGCAAATTTTTTGAAAAACATTTTTATTTTGATTTTTGTGTAGGATTCAGATAATCCGGTCGTTCTCTATCAGTTTTAACAAATATTAAATCTATAAACCGTTAAAAAGCGAGAAATTTCAAGAATGGAGTCTACCGAGCTCAGGATCGCCACTTAGAAATCTAGCTGAGGCACTTAGGTAAGATGTTTCAATCGGGAAGTTAAAAAACACTTTGAGCACGTCGTCCTTCGGATGGGACTTTTAGCGATGATCCAGGGCTTTTTCGAATGTGAGGTACTCGATAATGAGGCGTATGTTATGTAAATAAACCTGGTTAGGTGAAATATCACTTAGGTTGAAAATAGCCTTGAGCACGTCGTCCTTCGGATGGGACTTTCCGGATAAATCTGAATCTCTCGTATCAGTTTTAACAATTATTAAGCCTGTAAACCGTTAAATAGCGCAAATTTTTTGAAAAACATTTTTATTTTGATTTTTGTGTAGGATTCAGATAATCCGGTCGTTCTCTATCAGTTTTAACAAATATTAAATCTATAAACCGTTAAAAAGCGAGAAATTTCAAGAATGGAGTCTACCGAGCTCAGGATCGCCACTTAGAAATCTAGCTGAGGCACTTAGGTAAGATGTTTCAATCGGGAAGTTAAAAAACACTTTGAGCACGTCGTCCTTCGGATGGGACTTTCCGGATAAATCTGAATCTGTCGTATCAGTTTTAACAATTATTAAGCCAATAAACCGTTAAATAGCGCAAATTTTTTGAAAAACATTTTTATTTTGATTTTTGTGTAGGATTCAGATAATCCGGTCGTTCTCTATCAGTTTTAACAAATATTAAATCTATAAACCGTTAAAAAGCGAGAAATTTGAAGAATGGAGTCTACCGAGCTCAGGATCGCCACTTACAAATCTAGCTGAGGCACTTAGGTCAGATGTTTTAATCGGGAAGTGAAAAATAACTATGAGCACGTCGTCCTTCGGATGGGACTTTAAGCGATGTTCGAGGACTTTTTCGAATGTGAGGTACTCGATAATGAGACGTATGTTATGTAAATAAACCTGGGTAGGTGAAATTTCACTTAGGTTGAAAATAGCCTTGAGCACGTCGTCCTTCGGATGGGACTTTCCGGATAAATCTGAATCTGTCGTATCAGTTTTAACAATTATTAAGCCTATAAACCGTTAAATAGCGCAAATTTTTTGAAAAACATTTTTATTTTGATTTTTGTGTAGGATTCAGATAATCCGGTCGTTCTCTATCAGTTTTAACAAATATTAAATCTATAGCAGTTATACCCGGCGTTGCCCGGGGAACTTTGATTTTTCTCCCAATATCTTCTATGACGCTATTCAGTTCCTCGACAGTACATTCATGATGTTATAATTTTCAATTATTCATACGGAATAAGGCTTATAGTCCTTCAGCTGTTGTAACGCTAGTAAGTTTTTAGGACCCCTGGGCACCACAGCTAGTATGCGCCTTTCAACGGCGGAAGCCACACCTAGTGAATACTTAGCATCGCTGGACGTCCTAGTCAGTGCGTACTTAAGAACGTTTGTGACCACAGCTAGTATGTGGCTTGCAACGCTGAGCACCACAGCTAGTACGTAGTAGGGAATGCTGGGCATCATAGCTAGTATGTGCCTTGCGACGGCGGACCCAACAGCTAGTACGTAGTTAGGAACGCTGGTCACCGCAGCTAGTATGTGCCTCGCAACAGCGGACCCCACAGCTAGTACGAAGTTAGGAACGCTGGGCATCACAGCTATTAAGTGCCTTGCAACAGCGGACCCCACAGCTAGTATGTAGTTAAATACGCTGGGCATTACAGTTAGTAAGTGTTTTGCAACAGCGAACTTCACAGCTAGTACATAGTTAGGAACGCTGGGCACTACAGCTAGTAAATGCCTTGCAACAACGGACCCCACAGCTAGTACGAAGTTAGGAACGCTGGGCACTACAGCTAGTAAATGCCTTGCAACAACGGACCCCACAGCTAGTACGATATTAGGAACCCTGGGCATCACAGCTAGTATGCTTTTGCAACGACGGACCCCACAGCTAGTACGTTTTTAGGAACGCTGGGCCCTACAGGTAGTAGGTGCCTTGCAACTGCGAACCCCACAGATAGTATGTAGTTAGAACCACAGGGCATCACAGCTAGTATGAGTTTTGCAACGGCGGACCCCACAGCTAGTACCTACGAGTGAAATACGCTGGGCCACACTGCTAGCGCCTTGCAACAGCAGACCCCACAGCTAGTACGTAATTAGAAACGCTGGGCATTACAGCTAGTAAATGTCTTATAGGTGCCTTGCAACAGCGAACCCCACAGCCAGTACATAGTTAGGAACGCTGGGGCTGAGCACTACAGCTAGTAAGTACCTTGCAACAGCGGACCCCACAGCTAGTACGATATTAGGAACGCTGGACATCACAGCTAGTAAATGTCTTGCAACAGTGAACCCCACAGCGAATACATAGTTACTACTACTACATGTGAAATTCATGACAATCCGATTCATGACAATACGACCAACCGTTAATGAGCTAACTCTATATGTATATTTAGCCCCCCCCACAACCCTCCTTCCTGTTCAAAATTTTGGGCCGTCACACACCTAATATTTCTATTTGACCTTTAGGAATACTACATGTGAAATTTCATGACAATTCGACCATTAGTTAATGAGTTAGCACTATTTATATACGTAGGCCCCCCTTACAACCCCCCCTCCCGATCAAAACTTTGGAACGCCACACACCTTATTTTTCTTTTTGGCCTTCAGGAATACTCCATGTGAAATTTCGTGACAATCCGACCAACCGTTAAAGAGTTAGCTCTATATTTATACTTAGGCCCCCCCACAACCCCCCCTCCCGTTCAAAACTTTGGGACACCACACACCTTTTTTTCCTATTTGGCTTTTAAAAATACTACATGTGAAATTTCATGAAGATTCGCCCATTAGGTTATGAGTTAGCTTTATATTTATACTTAGGTCCCCCCACTACCCCCCCTCCCGTAAAAAATTTTGAGCCGTCACACCGCCTATTTTTTTATTTGGTCTTCAGGAATACTCCATGTGAAACTTCGTGACAATGCGACCAACTGTTAAAGAGTTAGCTCTATATTTATACTTAGGCCCCCCCACAACCCCCCCTCCCGTTCAAAACTTTGGGACGCCACACACCTTATTTTTCTATTTGGCCTTCAGGAATACTCCATGTGAAATTTCGTGACAATCCGACCAACCGTTAAAGAATTAGCTCTATATTTATACTTAGGCCCCCCCACTACCCTCCCCCCCCCCTAAAAAATTTTGAGCCGTCACACCGCCTATTTTTCTATTTGGTCTTCAGGAATACTACATGTGAAATTTCATGACGATTCGCCCATTAGTTAATGAGTTAGCTCTATATTTATACTTAGGCCCCCCCACAACCCCCCCTCCCGTTCAAAACTTTGGGACGCCACACACCTTTTTTTCCTGTTTGGCTTCTAAAAAGACTACGTGTGAAATTTCATGACAATTTGACCATTAGTTAATGAGTTAGCACTATTTATATACTTAGGCCCCCCCTACAACCCCCCCTCCCGTACAAAACTTTGGGACGCCACACACCTTGTTTTCCTACTTGGCTTTTAAAAAGACTACGTGTGAAATTTCATGACAATTCGCCCATTAGTTAATGAGTTAGCTCTATATTTATACTTAGGCCCCCCTTACAACCCCCCCTCCCGATCAAAACTTTGGGACGCCACACACCTTTTTTTCTTGTTTGGCTTTTAAAAAGACTACCTGTAAAATTTCATGACAATTCGCCCATTAGTTAATGAGTTAGCACTATTTATATACTTAGGCCCCCCTTACAACCCCCCCTACCGATCAAAATTTTGGGACGCCACATAGCCTATTATTTAATCGGGCTCAAAAGAATGCTACATGGGCAGTTTCATAAAAATCCGTCCAGCGGTTTGGCCGTGATGCTGGAACAAACATACATACAAACAAACAAACAAACCCCGTTTCAGCTTTATTAATATAGATTAAAAGTGGTACTAAATTACTATAAAAGATAAGAAGTACATTTTATTTGATTACTTAGATTGATTTATTTTTATTAATAAAATTATTTTTTTTAAAAGGGTTAGTCACATTTTTTTTTTACATACATAAATTACCCAATTATAACAGGTCTTGATGCTTGAGATTTGATGAGAATGATGTCTTCATATTTTATTAGTGATGTGATGGGATGACTCCTCTTAAATAACAGAATCTTGCTCCTCTCATATTTTTTCTTAGTTGGTGGTTGCTAACATCATGGCCATATTTGATGATCTCTGGATACTCTGCTCCTGTGTGCCTCTATTACTAGATTTTCATGGTGGTAAGTAACACTAGCTGGTTCTGGCTAAGTGTCCATCATACAACAGTACTCACTGCACTACACATATTTCTTATGATCTTATCAGAGATCCTCGCACACTCACTACTCTGAACAACGATCTCCTGAGAACCACCCTTTTTTTACCATGCGTAAAAATGGCCTCCTCCTCCTTGCATGTCGACATCCCATTGGCCACAAGTTTCATTGCCTTTTCTATTATTTTTTAAAACAACTAACATATATATTTTTTTTTTTTTAACAAATTTCTGATACCACATATACAAAACATAATAATACAGTATATTGTTTTATGCATACCAATCATCAACATATTACTTAATTGTATTACTTCTATGCAATATGAGTAACCTCCATGCAACCCTACTCCCACTACAGTAGGCGTGGTGTGTTCAGCAATAGGTTCTCCCCTCTACTAGTACACATTCATGTAGGGTTATACAGAACGCTACAATATATTAATAACTGTGCAGGTGTCGTCCTGTCAATTTTCAGCAAAATCTGTCCTATGGAAGGGTTAGTTCAGAGGAGGCTCCATTCAAAAACCTTAATAACTGATGAGGTCATACATTTATCGATATAAAATTGAATAAGAGGATTCTGAAGCCCCTATATAAGTCAAAAATTGATTTTTAGCCAGAAAGTAATAACTTAATTGATTGATTCATGGGGAAGTACATTACCGTTGATTCACCAATTTTTTTCCTTATCAAGCATCTTTTGGAAGCTAATATTCCGCTAAGTTTAAAGTTACAAAAAAAGTGATGTTCAAATAAAAAAAATTGCCAAAACTATGCAATAAACCAATTCCACTTTCTTATCTATGCCATTTAAAAGATGATAATGGCATGATATCTTCAATATAATACTGACCATAGGACATCGACCCTCCAGATCTAACTGTAAACCCACGTCCAGGATATTCCTTAAAGTCAGGCCACACGACACTTCGGGTGAGATGGTCTTTTAAGGAGACACGCAAGGCTCTCTCCACCCCCCTTCTTATTCCATCTTAACAATTCAAATTTTTACATGTTCCTTATCTCCATAAATTTTTTTTTTTTCACTTAATTGAGTCTATATTTAAATGAAAGTTTATCTCCATTGATGAGATAACATCCTGTACGGAATATCAATTAGTCAGTCGTTTCCTAAAAAAATGATGAATAACATCAAAACATGAACATTTTCTATTATCAACGAAATATATGGGAAGTTATGTAACCGATCAAAAGTTCGATGAGGAATTTCATGTTTTCCAACCACTAGACGAATCGATTTCGAAAAATATTTTTAAAAAATCAGTAGCCAAGCAAACTATCTCTGAGCTACTGGCGCCCTCTTTCATGACTAATACGCCATTATGATAAATACTTCCTGTCTGACTTACTTCTTAGAACCAATGTTATATGTGAAATTTTCAAAAGAATTCTGATGATTCAACTAAAAAGATGAATGCATTTCGTTTGGGTAATCCCCTAGCTTGCTATCTCTCCTTATCACTTCCATTTTACCAGATATGAATTTACAACTTCTCCAGCTTTATATGTAGTAATGAAATTAAATGAAAATAAATGTTTATTCTTGGACCGAAGTCCTCTAAGAATAAATAAATACAGAGTCAAAGAGAAAGGAACAATAGAATCAAATATGAGTTAGCTCTAAAAAGAAAAACAAACAAAACAAAAAAACTTGAATTAGTGCTTCTGTGGAGAGTACCGTATAATAATAAATATACATATAAATAGATTAAAAAAATAGATAAATATTTAAATGAATATCTTAACAAAATGGAAAATAGATATATAGTATAAAGACGAAAAATAGATAAATTAAAAAGAGGAGGAGCAGATGTAATACTAAAACGAAGTGAATAAATTAACTAAATACAGAGATAATAAGAATTGATGGTAATGTAAGAAAATATAAAGGAAGGGGAATGAAAGGATAATCGGAGGGAGAAGATTGTCTATGGAAGAGGAATTGGAACAGAGAGGATTTGAAGGAAGCCACGGAAGGAGAGTGACGGAAATAGGGAGGCAGGGAGTTGTAGAGAGGAGGATTGGACAAGGAACGAGTTGTGGAAGGCAGAGGAGCGATGGGAGGGGATGAGGAGGATGAAGGACGGGATCTGGTGTGTCTTCGGTGGACGAAAGATTTTAGTTGGAACATTTTGTAAAGATAGTAGAGTTCTTTGAATTTTAGCATTTGGAAGAGGAAGCACCCTAGGAAATAGTTTCGGGGGATGGAGGGTTTGAACCATTTCAACCCCGAGTACCAGGGGGAGATATGAGCGTCTCTAGGGACATCGAAAACAAATCTGACAACGAAGGGAAGTGGGAGAACAGAAAAGGAGGTTGACACAAAATTTAGTATGAGGATTTAAAAGCGAAAACGTCACTGAGTAATTCGTGCTGGGGAAGTTCATAGCCGGTGATTCACCGTACTATTTTTCTTTGTGAGCAAGGATTCACGGTTATTATGAAGATGGCTGATGTAGTGAGAAGTGATTATTTCACAGATTGTAAAATAACATGTAGACTGACCTATCATCGATTTTTTATTTAGCTAGCCAGCTGTCGAGGTTGCCCTCATCTTCAGACAGTCTGATAAATTCAAATTTTTGACATTAGGTACCTTAAATAAAATATTTTCGTAAATAAAATAAAATTTTTTTTTTTTAAATAAAAATAAACTATATAATATATAGTTTATATTATATATATTATATATAATATACCAACCCCGGGCTTTAACAACTCATATCGCCTCGAGCGCTCTTTCGTCGCACTGGTGGACATAAGCTCGATTCTACTATGTGAGTTCTAAATTTTGCCAATGAATTAAACGGTACGAGTTTTGTATGATTTAGGAGCGCCTATGTAACTAAAATATTGAATATCAGCGCAACCGATTTTGGAGGAGGAGCGAAAACTTAATTAATTCGTTCTTCGAATTCTTCGGGGAAGTACATACGTTTTCTTCTGGTAATTTCTCAAACTGATTATATAACTTCCTCTCTAGTATATATATATATATATATATACATATATATACTCCAGTGATATCCATGACGGAAAAGGAAGCCTAGGAAGGCAGACATTGCTGGTTGCTGAGTCAGATCGGGTTGGTCCTTTCCAGCCTCCAACCAAAACAATAACACTCATTCGTTTTCCTTCCCCGGCTAAACTTAGAGCAGAAAAAGTTATATAACCAGTTTGCAAAATTTCCAGAAAAAAACGTCGTTTGTGAATCACCGGCAATGTACTTCCCCACAACGAATTAATTAAGTTTTCGCTCCTCCTCCAAAATCGGTTGATCTGATATTCAATATTTTACTCAAATAAATCTCCTAAATCATACTAAATTCGTATCGATTAATTCATTGGCACAATTTAGAATCGAGCTTATATCCACCAGTTCGACGTAAGAGCGCTCGAGGCGATATGAGTTGTTAAAGGCCGGGCATGAGTCACAATCAGTGCCGGATTAACCTATAAGCAAAATACGCAATTGTTTAGGGCATGTATGGGCAACCTTTGACATGTTGCGGGCCAAACTTTAGTGTGCAAATACGTTCTCGGGCCGCGTAGATGGTTCAAAATAAAATAACGTCGGACTTTAAAGTAGTGTTCATAATTTTTAGCTATAGATATCAGACATGAAAATAATAGGACAATGTTATTATAATACAATTTATTAAAATAACAAAATGAAATGAAAAAAAAATAGATACAATATAATAATTAAATCGTGAAATTTGGAATTATTACAAACTACGAAAGGTAAGTAGCGACACCGATATCAATGAGACACTTAATCTTGAAATTAGGAAACTAATCCATTGATGTTTGGATTAATTCCACTGATACAAAGACGTAAAGAATTTTCCAAATTATCTTCAGTGAGCCTTGTACGATGTTTTGATTTATTAACTTTCATCATTGAAAAGAACTGTTCGCATTTATAAGTACTGCCCAACGCACAAATCAAACTTCTTGCGAATTTTCTAAGCTGCGGAAAATGGTCTTCTTCGAGGTATTACGAGCGTGTATAAACACGCGATGACATGAATTTTTCCTCACTCGCCTTGCTCGCTCACTTGATTCCGCAGGAGCAAGCGACAAACCCCATCCTACTCGATCTTCCTAATTTGGAGTGAGTGTGAGTAAGTAGTGTAGTATTATTTTTTTTTTAATTGGGGTTTTTCAAAATGTCTCGCGGGCCGGACCAAATCTTACAGCGGGCCGGTTGTTGCCCACATATGGTTTATGGCATCACGTCACTGGGGCATCAAGTCCGCAACGCTATTTTTGTAATAGTTATTTATTTAAATAGTTAATTATTTCTCAATTTTTATTTTTATTTTTTCTTAAATCTGCTATAATTTTTAATTAAAAATGGAGTTAATATGTTAAATATAAAAACATTTACAGGTCGCATCATTTTTTTCATATCCTGGTATAAACTTCGGATGGAAGACCTAATATCAAATCCTGATTATGATGATACTGAGGAAGAAGAAGTATCTGGCGAAGAATGGCGTATTTGGACGAAAGAGAAATTTAGTGTTTTAATAAATTAATTTAGAAAAAATTGATTTTCTTATTTTCTTGCTTAATTATTTTATTCTTAGTTTTGTTCAATGGAGCTTTAGTATTGAACTTGACAACATAAGTAAGACGTTAATCATATCAATAGTGAGGCGGGGGTACCATAAGCTCAGAATGCTTAGGGCATCGAATAGTCTTAATCCGGCACTGGTTACAATAACTAACCGGCAATGCCAGGATGAAACGAATTTAAAACGAAAGGAGAGGTAGGTAGAATGATTTGTAAAAACATGGTTGGTATATTGGATATTGTATAGCTGGGTGATATTGAGATAGAGCCACCCAAAGTTGGGGGATGAGTTCTGATCAGTGACCTGGATAGTTAACTGATTATCCACAGCCTATATTGGGATATCCATCCACATCCACCTTCTTCGCCTCTCTATCCAATCTCTCTAATTAGGACATGGGATTATCTTCTCCAGTGAGAGTAGCTAAGCTATGGTGAGGTTTTATTTCATATCTTGGCCACCAGATGAATCCTTAGAAAATCCGAACTATCCTCTCAACCAGAAACACACGATAACTCTTGATAGAATTAATGTATCGATACGAAATTTTATATTTATATTCATAACCCTCTTGGTACGATACCTTTTAATTTTCAGCCAAATAGACTAAAGGGGGGGGGGGATACTTACCCGAAAATTCATCTGTAAATTTTAAAACGCGAAAGGACGGCACTTATTATTTTGTCATCACACTTCCTGGGAATATGCTCGGAGATTCCACATCCTAGGTAAAGATGTAATCAGAGAGAAGGACTTTAGAAGATTGGACCACTGGAGCATTCTCAGATTCATTAAGGAAACTGGGAGACTGAGCACTTCATGAAGGGCTTGGTTTAGGTAGTATAAACATACAGCTAACAAAATAAGAGCACTGGATGCTTAGGTCCCTAGGTGTAAAACACCAGCCCACCATATATATTTTTATTTGTATCGACACATTTGGTATGATTCTATGTAAGACAACCATTTTTTTTTAAATTCTTTAGATTTGGTGATTGTTAAAACATGAAATTTCGTTCGTATAATTGGGGAAGTGTGTGTGAGTGTCTATGAACTCACGTCAGTGTCATTCACGTTAGAAAAAATAAAGAAAAAACGTATGTTTAAAAAAAAATATTATCTATTTCACAAAATATATATATAATATGGGAGTACTTTCGGTATTGCTATCATCTTCAGCCACGACTTAACAAATAATTATATATTTTGTAAAATAGACAATATTTTTTTAAAAATATACGTTTTATTTCTTTATTTTTTATTGTTTCACAATATCTCTGCAAAAAATGTCAAGTATCATCACGTTAGACAGTTATCGACATGAAAATTGATTTTCGAATCCAAAATCACATAAAGACCAAAGCTTTCAATTTTTAATGAATCGGCTTAAGGGAAGAGGGGGACCAGGATAGGGGGGGGGGGGGGGGGGGGGGGGGGACCAGGATAGGGAGGGACCAGAATAGGGATGGGGACCAGGATAGAGAGAGACCAGGATAGAGAGGATGAACACAAAACTCCTAATAACTACTTATGCTTTGACATATCGAGACAACATTTTATAGTGCATCCGATAATTATACGCACACACACATACATACCCATAAGTGACACACATACAAATATCGAACCGTCCACTTCAAAAAATCGGCGGAGATGATAAATGTCTAGATTGGCATGAAAGAGGAAGGCCACCCAGCGGTAGCACCTCAAGCCGAAATTTAAAAATGTTTTTAAAAAGTGGGAGGATAGCAATTCGGGATTATAGTAATCCCCCGTTTCACCTCCTCTTCAATCTTCTGGGGGAGGGATTATGTGAAGTGTGGTGAAGTAAGTCAACATACATGCTCGAAATTTTATATACGGATCAAAAATACAGTGTAGATGTTGATACACAATTTTATTTGTATTCAGAAGTACATAAGTATGATATGTAAGAAGGTTTACAGGAAGAGCGGAAATGTATTTTATTATAAAAATTGACCAATTGAAGTATGCGTAATAATAATACATATGTGATGGGCTGGTGTTTTACACCTAGAGTCCTAAGCATCCAGTGCTCTTATCCCTTCCCTGGAAGCGCTGGGCTTCCCCCTTATTATATTACCTGTATGTTTATACTACCTAAACCAAGCCCTTCATGAAGTGCTCAGTCTCCCAGTTTCCTTAATGAACCTGAGAATGCTCTCATAGTCCAATCTTCTAAAGTCCTCCTCTGCTATTACATCTCCACCAAAGGAGACGGACCATGCTTTGTGAGAACCTCAGTCAGTTGCCTAAGCTCGTTCCTTTTGAGGTTCAGGATCCCGTCTTTCAGAACCCTGGACTCCCCTCCCAGGAACATCTTTGACTGCCTGCATATGGTCTTTTCTGTACATGTACGCTCCAAAAGATCCTGAGTCCGTTCTTTAATTCGGGTTCGGTATGCCAAGTATCAATTGCATGTTGCATTGCACCGTTGAAAAAATGAAAGTTGTCCTTATAGGTTTTTGAATATAAATATGAAATTTTACATTACATCGTTATTGTGGGGGTCAACACCCCTTCTTCTGAACCCTACTCTTTCCTTTGTCGGATTTTGCTGAAAATTATTAAGTGCTGCCCTTAAGGGATTCTGGATATACATGTAAAATATAGTTTCAATACATCCATTCTATCGTGAGTTGTTGGGTTCACAGCAACCCACAACCAGAGAGTTCTTTTTTTTTTTTCATTTTTGAATTATAAAATTCTGGTGAAAAACCAACATCGAATTTCTGTCCGATTACATAACTAACTCTATACTTTGTATAGGTGGGGGATGTAGAAGTTCCCATTATTTAAACTGGGTTAGATTTGGGAAAGCAGGACTTGAGACCCAGTCTCCTCGTGTACTGCTGACATACCTAGGATAATTCACGACTGGTCTCAGAACGCAGTTAGACCCCACTTTTCCTAATGGATTCCTTGAAGAAGATAACTTTAGTGAGATGTTCGTGAGGGAGTTATCAGACGGTTTGTGAGTCATCATCAGTTAAACATCAACTTAAAATAGCAAATCTAGTTCCGATTTGGAAGTTCTTTGTCCAACGCCTATCGATTTTTTAGACAAAATCGAATTTCTATTTCTAAGACTTTCCTTAGTCAACTTTTTCATAATCATTGTGTTCTGAGGGCGCCGATAGCTCAGTGGTATGCGTGCTTGCCTTCTGAGCTCAAGAACGTGGGTTCGATACCAGACCGAGGCCCTTAGTTTATTTCATCTGGGGGGTAAAATAAATTTAAGCACTCCGTCCTTCGGACGGGACGTTAAGCGATGGTCCCGAGGCTGTACGATGTCAGGTACTCGTAAAAGACCCCTGCCCTAGGTGAATATAAATTTAGGGTAGACAAAATTTAGGACTCCCATAGTAGAGTCGGGCACATGTCCACCAGAGTGACGAAAGAGCGCTCTGATAGTAGGCGATATGAATCGTAGTTAAAGCCCGGGCATGAGTCATAAAACCTAAATCATTGTGTTCTACTATCCTTATTGTATTTTATCATTAGTACTGTGATAATTAATAATATTTAAAATGAAAATGAAAATAACTGAAATAATGAAATAAACGAATAATAAATATTAAATATAATTAAATAATAAAATTATAACATTTCCTTTAGAAATTATAGCTGGACTTCTACTAAATTTTTAACTCTAAAAAAATATCGAAAGTTCAAGACGTGCAATTTTGAAGAAAGTGCACTTATTTAAAAAAAAATTCAATTAACAAATGCGTGCTTGCTTACTGAGCTCAAGATCGTGGGTTCGGAACCCGGCCAAGGCCCTAAGGTTTTTTTTATCTGACAGATGAAAACACTTTGAGCACGCCGTCCTTCGGATGAGACATTAAACGATTGTCCCAAGCCTGTACGATGTCAGGTACTCGATAAAGACAAACTTAGGGTAGGTAAAATTTATGACTACCACAGTAAAGTCGGGCTCACCAGAGAGACAAAAGACACTCTGATAGTAGGCGATATGACCTCATAGTTAAAAGCCCAGGTATGAGTCACAATAACTAATTATAACCATAAGAAATGAAAACATAGAAGTTGTTTTTCCATGGAACGAATCGAACATTAAGATAGAGCCAAGGAGACTGTTTGTCTCGAAGACGAGGCTTGTAATAAAGGAGGGTCTTTAAAAGCAGACACTAAACCTGGAGAAGTTAGTGCAGGTAGGAGTGGCCCAAGTGCAAATGGTTGCAATTATCTCTAAGGGCCGTTCAGATCGGGAACCGCTGGTTGCACTTGGCTTTAGCAAGTGAAAAAATGTTATTGCAGAAAAGAAACTGCCAGAGATGAAGGACCCTCACATGGGCAGCCCACATCTGCACGCTCGAGGAATTTTAACAAAAATAATATATAATAATATTTATTTCTGTTAAACATAGACAGTTGTTAAATATGGTCATAACACGGCTATCTTATACCAACCACCTTTTTACAAACCATTTCCAAAAGTCCTGTAATGCCTACAATATATATTTTTTTATTATTTCCTTATATGTTTAGTACAACAGGAAAAGAAAATGTAGTCCTTTCCCATACAAGTTATAAATAAAGTAAGTTCATCCTTAAGTGTTCACTTTTGGTTGTGACACCATCCTTAGATCCTTAAAAAGCACATACAATATATATTTCAGGAAAATTCTGACCTTTGTACAAGGAAGTGTCTCTCCCTGTACTTCATCCAAGAGGTGTGTCTCTCTCCATGCTCTTCATCAAAGAGGTGTCCTCCATGCGTCTCAGCAAAGAGTTGTTCCTCCATACGCTTCAAGGAAAAGATGTCTCTCCCTCCACTTCATCAAAGAGGTGTTCCGCCATGCTCTTCATCAAAGAGGTGTTCCGCCATGCTCTTCATCAAAGAGTTGTCTCTCCATACGCTTCATGGAAGAGATGTCTCTCCCTCCACTTCATCAAAGAGGTGTTCCGCCATGCTCTTCATCAAAGAGGTGTTCCGCCATGCTCTTCATCAAAGAGGTGTCCTCCATGAGCCTCAGCAAAGAGTTTTCCCTTCATGAAGCGTCATGGAAGAGGTTTTTTTCCCTTCACTTCATCAAAGAGGTGTTCCACCATGCTCTTCATCAAAGAGGTGTCCTCCATGCGCCTCAACAAAGACTTTTCCCTCCATACGCTTCATGGAAGAGGTGTTTCTCCCTTCACTTCACCAAAGAGGTGTCCTCCATGCGCCTCAGCAAAGAGTTGTCCCTCCATGAAGCGTCATGGAAGAGGTGTTTCTCCCTTCACTTCATCAAAGAGGTGTTCCACCATGCTCTTCATCAAAGAGGTGTCCTCCATGCGCCTCATCAAAGAGGTGTCCTCCATGCGCCTCAGCAAAGAGTTTTCCCTCCATACGCTTCATGGAAGAGGCGTTTCTCCCCTCACTTCATCAAAGAGGTGTTCTCCATGCGCCTCAGCAAAGAGTTTTCCCTCTATACGCTTCATGGAAGAGGTGTTTCTCCATCCACTTCATCAAAGAGGTGTTCCGCCAAGCTCTTCATTAAAGAGGTGTCCTTCATGCGCCTCAGCAAAGATTAGGTGTCCCTCCCTGCACTTCATTAAAGAAGTGTCACTCCTTGCACATCAACAAATAGATACCGCAATACAAGTTCCTTCCAAGATCGTCCTCCGCCAAGAATCATCAGGCATTTTTTTTATCTTGTTCCTGGAATTCTTATTCCTCCCTCTCTCGTTCTTCAGTCAGATCATTTCCTCTCTGTGTCTCTTCCTGGCAGGTCCGGCCAGTCTGTTCATTTCTTAGTTCCTCCCGATCTTTAACTTCGGATGCCTCTAGAGCCGACCACCTCGGTACTTCTTGCTTCCTCTATTCTTGTCTTGCAGCCAGATCCGTCTATCTTCCGCACCACATTTTCCTGCCTCCACTCATTCCCCTCGCCGACGTCTGTCCATCTCTTCTTTTACCTCTTAGTCCATCGATTAGTGCCTTTCTTGTTTTCTCAACTCTTGTTTTTCCAAGTCGCCCATCGGTCCTTGTCTTCCTTGGTTCCTCTACTTTCGTCCTTCATCCATATCCGTCCATCTCTGCACTAATGCCTCTAGCCTCGTCCTTCTAGGCCCCTTCACATCGACCTCCGCATTCTTGGCTGGCACCCAGGACCCTCCTCCCTCGAGGACGTGACCCGCATGGACAACAGGTGCCTGTCTTTGTCTGACATCCGTTTCCGAGGCATTTCCCTTCTTCTTGTTATTTCTCACATGTCTAACCCGGCCAACTCCCTATCAACACCCACACCACACACATAACGTGTATCTTCTAAAATGACATAGCGAATTAAATCCTATCAATTTAAGGAGTGAAGTTATCCGGACAATATTATATACTATAAATAATTAATAAATATATGAGCTTATTATACATATTACTATCAAGTTACTTGGCCTCGCACGGAGTAACTTTTAATTTTAGGAGTGAAGTTATCCGGACTCTATTATATAATACGGATAATTATTAAATATAATATATGAGCTTATTATATTGCTAGCAGATTACTCGTCCTCTCACGGAGTAACTTTTTATTTAAGGAGTGAAATTATCCGGACAATATTATATAATATGGATACTTAAGAAATATATGAGCTTATTATACATATTACTATCAAGTTACTTGGCCTCGCACGGAGTAACTTTTAATTTAAGGAGTGAAGTTATCCAGACTCTATTATATAATACGGATAATTATTAAATATAATATATGAGCTTATTATATTGCTAGCAGATTACTCGTCCTCTCACGGAGTAATTTTTTATTTGAGGAGTGAAATTATCCGGACAATATTATATAATATGGATACTTAATAAATATATGAGCTTATTATACATATTACTATCAAG
Source organism: Aradus depressus (assembly GCA_963662175.1). Lineage (NCBI taxonomy): Eukaryota > Metazoa > Arthropoda > Insecta > Hemiptera > Aradidae > Aradus > Aradus depressus. The sequence continues at coordinate 15,169,982 of OY759224.1, read as the reverse complement.
TTACTTGGCCTCGCACGGAGTAACTTTTTATTTAAGGAGTGAAATTATCCGGACAATATTATATAATATGGATACTTAAGAAATATATGAGCTTATTATACATATTACTATCAAGTTACTTGGCCTCGCACGGAGTAACTTTTAATTTAAGGAGTGAAGTTATCCAGACTCTATTATATAATACGGATAATTATTAAATATAATATATGAGCTTATTATATTGCTAGCAGATTACTCGTCCTCTCACGGAGTAACTTTTTATTTAAGGAGTGAAATTATCCGGACAATATTATATAATATGGATACTTAAGAAATATATGAGCTTATTATACATATTACTATCAAGTTACTTGGCCTCGCACGGAGTAACTTTTAATTTAAGGAGTGAAGTTATCCAGACTCTATTATATAATACGGATAATTATTAAATATAATATATGAGCTTATTATATTGCTAGCAGATTACTCGTCCTCTCACGGAGTAACTTTTTATTTAAGGAGTGAAATTATCCGGACAATATTATATAATATGGATACTTAAGAAATATATGAGCTTATTATACATATTACTATCAAGTTACTTGGCCTCACACGGAGTAACTTTTAATTTAAGGAGTGAAGTTATCCGGACTCTATTATATAATACGGATAATTATTAAATACAATATATGAGCTTATTATATTGCTAGCAGATTACTCGTCCTCTCACGGAGTAACTTTTTATTTAAGGAGTGAAATTATCCGGACAATATTATATAATATGGATACTTAAGAAATATATGAGCTTATTATACATATTACTAGTAGGTTTTTCTATCTAGCCCCTACTGTCTAAAATTAATTTTATTTTAAACCTTGGCTGGGCATCCTTCCTTCTCTTTTATAATCAACCATCATAGTACTATGCTCGGTCGATTTATATTATCAATTTTATTTATTTCTTATATAGATTTTCTTTTTTTCTTTTTTACTTATTCTCTTTTATTTATAAAGATACTTTTATTTTATTTTTTTCATCATAATGAAGTTGTAAATTTTATGTTTTTTCCTGTTAATATTTTTTTTAATTGTATAGTTTTTCTCCAATGTAGCAATAATTTTATTTATTTATCTTTTTACTAATTAATCTACAATAAAATACGGATAATTATTAAATATAATATATGAGCTTATTATATTGCTAGCAGATTACTCGTCCTCTCACGGAGTAACTTTTTATTTAAGGAGTGAAATTATCCGGACAATATTATATAATATGGATACTTAAGAAATATATGAGCTTATTATACATATTACTATCAAGTTACTTGGCCTCGCACGGAGTAACTTTTAATTTAAGGAGTGAAGTTATCCAGACTCTATTATATAATACGGATAATTATTAAATATAATATATGAGCTTATTATATTGCTAGCAGATTACTCGTCCTCTCACGGAGTAATTTTTTATTTGAGGAGTGAAATTATCCGGACAATATTATATAATATGGATACTTAATAAATATATGAGCTTATTATACATATTACTATCAAGTTACTTGGCCTCGCACGGAGTAACTTTTTATTTAAGGAGTGAAATTATCCGGACAATATTATATAATATGGATACTTAAGAAATATATGAGCTTATTATACATATTACTATCAAGTTACTTGGCCTCGCACGGAGTAACTTTTAATTTAAGGAGTGAAGTTATCCAGACTCTATTATATAATACGGATAATTATTAAATATAATATATGAGCTTATTATATTGCTAGCAGATTACTCGTCCTCTCACGGAGTAACTTTTTATTTAAGGAGTGAAATTATCCGGACAATATTATATAATATGGATACTTAAGAAATATATGAGCTTATTATACATATTACTATCAAGTTACTTGGCCTCGCACGGAGTAACTTTTAATTTAAGGAGTGAAGTTATCCAGACTCTATTATATAATACGGATAATTATTAAATATAATATATGAGCTTATTATATTGCTAGCAGATTACTCGTCCTCTCACGGAGTAACTTTTTATTTAAGGAGTGAAATTATCCGGACAATATTATATAATATGGATACTTAAGAAATATATGAGCTTATTATACATATTACTATCAAGTTACTTGGCCTCACACGGAGTAACTTTTAATTTAAGGAGTGAAGTTATCCGGACTCTATTATATAATACGGATAATTATTAAATACAATATATGAGCTTATTATATTGCTAGCAGATTACTCGTCCTCTCACGGAGTAACTTTTTATTTAAGGAGTGAAATTATCCGGACAATATTATATAATATGGATACTTAAGAAATATATGAGCTTATTATACATATTACTAGTAGGTTTTTCTATCTAGCCCCTACTGTCTAAAATTAATTTTATTTTAAACCTTGGCTGGGCATCCTTCCTTCTCTTTTATAATCAACCATCATAGTACTATGCTCGGTCGATTTATATTATCAATTTTATTTATTTCTTATATAGATTTTCTTTTTTTCTTTTTTACTTATTCTCTTTTATTTATAAAGATACTTTTATTTTATTTTTTTCATCATAATGAAGTTGTAAATTTTATGTTTTTTCCTGTTAATATTTTTTTTAATTGTATAGTTTTTCTCCAATGTAGCAATAATTTTATTTATTTATCTTTTTACTAATTAAGTAATTTGCACTCTCACATAGGAGGAAAGGTTATCAATATATTTGACCCGAGGGCGCCGGTAGCTCAGTGGTAAGCGTGCTTGTCTTCTGAGCTCAAGAACGTGGGTTCGACCCGACCGAGGCCCTTAGTTTATTTTATCTGGGAGGTAAAATAAACTTAAGCACGCCGCCCTTCGGATGGGACGTTAAGCGATGGTCCCGAGCCTGTACGATGTCAGGTACTCGTTAATGACCCATGTCCTAAGTGAATAAAAATTTAGGGTAGACAAAATTTAGGACTCCCACGGTAAAGTCGGGCTCATGTCCACCAGAGTGACGAAAGAGCTCTCTGGTAGTAGGCGATATGACCTCGTAGTTAAAGTCCGGGCATGAGTCATAAAAACCTAACCTAACCTCTACACAAAATGTCAAAAGCCACTATGTAAGTCAAAAATTGCATTCTAGCCCAGACGGTCAATTGACTTTGGAAAGAGAATTTACCAACAATTTTTTGTATCCCAGAATACAAAAACGGACATTATGTAGATGACCTGATACAAAGTAAGTACAAAAAAATAAATCAAACGAGTATCTTCCACGGCAAATAATAAAGAATATTCTTCTTTAAAATTACCAAGAGAACCACATGAGAGTAGCCATTAAGTGGAATTAATGGGCTAAGGTTCTCCTCCGACATAGCAGTGGATCTATATTGGAATTCCCGGTCTGAATCCTGCCAACTGGCCTTCTACAGGTAATTCTACAGATCAAAATGATGTATAGAGTCGATCAACAAAACATATGGCAACCTGTAATTATGTTGAAGTCTGTAGAATAGTATTTTATTATTATAGTTATAACTAAATAACTATCTATTAGATCAATGTGTTCAACTAATTGTCTCAAGAGAAAATTAATATTATTTAAATATATTTAATAAACTATATACCAATGTTTAACTCATATCGCCTACTACCAGAGCGCTCTTTCGTCACTTTAGTGGACATGAGCCCAACTCTACTATGAAAACTGACATTATTGCAGAGATATTGTGAAATAATTCAAATGGACTTGAAAAATAAAATAAAACTTGTTTATTTAATATATTGTCTAATTTCACTAACTATATATACATGGGAGTACTTTCGGTATTTCTACCATCCTCAGCCAAAAGCATAAGAGATAAGACTCTTATCTCAGTCTTATCTCTAATGCTTTTGCTGAGGATGGTAGAAATACCGAAAGTACTCCCATGTATATATAGTTAGTGAAATTAGACAATATATTAAATAAACTCTACTATGCTAAAGCCTACCCTAAATTTTAATTCACCTAGGGCAGGGGTCCTTAAAGAGTATCTGACATCATACATCGCTTAACATCCCAGTTAAATATAAAATTTATTATGAGTTTTATATATTTATTGGGTAATTTTTCTTTTATTTATTCATTTACTTTTAGTTAGTTATTATGACTCATGCCCGGGCTTTAACTACGAGGTCATATCACCTACTACCAGAGCGCTCTTTTGTCACTCTGACGGACATGAGGTTGACTCAACTATGGGAGTCCTAAATTTGGTCTAACCTAATTGTTTATTCACCGAGGGTAGGGGGTCTTTAACGAGTACCTGACATCGTACAGGCTCGGGACCATCGCTTAACATCCGAAGGAAGGCGTGGTTAAGTTTATTTTACCTCCCAGAACCCACGACCTTCAGCTCAGAAGGCAAGCACTCATACCACTGAGCTACCGGCGCCTTTGATTGGCTCAAATAACATAATAATAATAATAATAATAATTAACTTAAAAATAATAATTATTATTAAAAATAATTTTTTATTATTATTATTTTCAGCATATCAACTGCCAAACAAGTTTTATGTGTACATACAATTTTTTCCCAGCTCCTGTACTACAGAAACAACTTTAGTCAGTACTAGCAAAGAATATACCTAAGTATGTATTAGGGAAGTTATGTATTTGGTCAGAAATTCGACGTTAAGCTTTCACTGAAATTTCATGTTTTCTGATTCCAAAATGAAAAAAAAAAAAACGTCCCATCCGAAGGACAGCTTAAGTTTATTTTACCTCCAAGCTAGAATAAACAAGGAGCCTCAGCCGGATTTTGCACCCGCAATCTTGAGCTAAATAAGCAAGCTCGAGTACCACTGTTATTAAACCTCCCCCCATCCCTTTGGGCGATTTAGCTGAAAATAAGTGTCGTACTTATGGAGTTCTGGATACACATTCCGGTGAAAATTTAACTTCGAATTTCTGACCGATTATGTAACTATCCTTATACTTCGTATATCATATAAAAAAGAGAAAACAGGAAAATGAAGAAATAAAGGATATAAAGGAGTCAGTATATAATATATTAATATAATAATCAGTGGAAAAAAGTGTAATACTGAAGGCATAGGATTGGGTAAAATCCACTGAGCTGCTGTTACTGAATACATTAGTGACGTAATAAGTCTAGTGCAACTCATCCAGTGTGTAATTAAGTAAACTGGATCTGGTAACTAACTTGCAACTTAACTACGTAGATCTTATCTAAATTAGATTGAGTTGTAAACTTAAGTTTGTAACTATTTTATAGGTTGAGAGTAATTTGTGTTTCACCGAGACTACGAGTATCATTTCATTGGAAGGATTGAAAACTTTCAAAATATTTATTATTATTTATTTACAGAAAATATTTACAAATATATACAACAAGCAAATATGCTAATACAGAGATAATAGCAATGTCAAAATGTCAAGAGAGGGGAGAAATCACCCAGTGGTGACACTTCCTAGTCACTGATTTACTCTCATTTGTAACAAATCACTGTCACTGCTGCTGCTAAGAAGGTCACTAGGCCATTGACACTTAAGCCGTCGTTGGGGGAAGTGTGACAGAATGGAGGGCACGGACTAGACTAGAGGATTATTGTGGAAACTATTAAATTCATTTTTCTGGGGTATCATTCTTGGTTCTTACGGGAAATCGCCTCCTGGATTCAAATCTGTAATTAGTTTCTCTGTGTCCGGCATAGTTTTGAAGTTTACGCCATTTCAGTTTTTTCAAAATTGTTACACTTCTTACTTCCACGCTGTGTATTTATAAAAAACATGCAACTATCAATATTTTAGTCACTTATAAAATTATTTAGAAACATTTTAGACAGTATAAAACAAATACATGATAGATATGGGTGGAGAGGTATGGGGATGACTGTATCTGTAACCGAGAGTATATTTAAGAAGCGATGGTCCCGAGCCTGTACCATATCAGGTACTCGTTAAAGTACTACCCTAGCTGAATAAAAATTTAGGGTAGGCAACATTTATGACTCCTATAGTAGAGTCGGGCTTATTTCACCGGAGTGACGAAAGAGCTTTCTGATAGTAGGCGATATGATCTCGAAGTAAAAGCCCGGGCATGAGTCATGATAACTAATACCGGAATTTCATGTTTTCCGATTATTGTACTTCCCCAGTACCAATTAATCTTTCGCTCTCCCTCCTGAGACTGACCTTGTGCGCTAACACTCAATATTTGACTTACTTATTTTGGTTCTGAATTCCAATACTAAATTTTGGGGTAAAAAGAAATCTCAAACATTTCCAGTGCTCTCTAGAATCCAATGCAAAAAGGTTTTATCCCAAGTCGTGCAATGATTTTTGTTCCATAAGCGAATGCACAAAATGCAGGAGTGGGGTAAGGGTGGGATAAAACTATGTTCAAAACCTTCTCGGTGACTCGACGAACATAATTGCTGAACATAAGAACGAAATCGGATCGAAGTTTAGGAGTCTATAAAACACAAACATACTGACATTAGATTTTATATATATTATTTATTTTTAATTTTATTTTAATTTTTATTGTAGTTTACACCATATTTATTATCACAATTATTATTATTAGTTCCCAATTTACAAATTGAAATTTTACAATTTTCTTTTACAGGAAGAGATATTTTTGGAAGAGAAGGAACAATAGAGGAACTATGCTGTCCAGATTCTAACTCCGTTGACCGAAACCAACCTTTCATTTCCTGGAATACTTTACCTCATTTCCGGAGAATCATCCGTTCTCATCTGAACCAGAGCAATGATTTACACTCAAACATTGTACCCAAATTTCAATATACATTTCTTATTAGCATTCATCTTTGGACTGCGTTTTTGAGTTAAACATTAAATAGTATCTCGTTTTATGGCAAAAAAAATAAAATGTGTCAAGTGCCAAACTATACTTGCACAATTAGTGTTCCGTGCCATCAGTCCCCACTTAAATAATTATAATTATTCCCATTTTTTGAACGCACATTTGAATTTTTTTCTGGAAAACCTTGGTGATGTGAATGAAGAGCAGAGAGAAAGATTCCATCAAGACATAAAGGAAATGGAAAAACGTTAGCAGGGTCGCTGGAACGTTAACATGATGGGCGACTACTGCTGGACTCTACACCGAGAGAACCGAAATGTTACACACAAGCGAAAAAGCGCTACACTCGGTCCTTCACAACAAAGAGAAAAAGGGACTTCAAGGCTATTGAGTAAACATTTATAAGTAAAAGTAAAAATGAGAAAAATTTAATAAAAGTACTGGTTTTCAAAGGATTTTCATTCAATTTTATGGAACCTAATCATTTAGCGGAATCAAAAAACAGGTTTAGAGTACAGGAGAGGATTGTGAAAAAATCTGATGTGATAAAGAAAAACTGAGATTTGTTTAAGATTCAGCACCCCAAAAATATGTATCTACAGACAGAAGAAATTTTGAAAAAAGTTTTTGATGACTTGAATTTTGCAGGCCTGTCTAATTAATAGTTAAGCCAATGGTTCAGCAGTTATAAGGAAATAAACAATTAAATTGTTTATAACAATTGATCGCTTGAATTTTTAATCTTGATAATTTTGGATCAATCTACACCTAATTCTCAATGTTCATGATTTTTTTAAAGATTTTTATGAGCGATCCTTTAGGTGAAAAGTGTGGGGGACAGCAATTTTTAAACGTTTTTCCCAAAACATGTTTGAAAAATGCATTAAAATACAGCATATATATTGTTGAATTCGTGCTTCATCTTTATCTTAATATTCCATAACTGTTCCGTTTTGCTAATTTTGGCATGGAACACTAAAAAAACGTCGTTGAATCGCGCAAATTAATCAACTAACTTTTTTTTCCCATTGAAACAAAATACGTTGTGCCCATTGTTTTATTTTTGACCAGAACCGGTTTTCAAACCCAACAGCGTCATCATCAGTTGCCCATCCCACCTGTACAGTGTAGAGGCTAATGGACTATGCCTATACTTTAGAGATACGATCATTGAGGAAGATTTTAGAAGAGTTAGGCCACGAGAGTATTCTTAAATAGGTTACGGAAACTGGGAGAATGCTTAGGTCCCTAGATGCATCCGTCTATCCACTTAGTACATAATACATTAAAAAATGCAATTTATCTTAATACAATAGATAGGATTCATGAGAAAGCGTGTTTTTATCTTGTGATCTTTCATCAACATAGTTTGATAACGTCATTCCATAGAAAATATTTCAAGTAATTTTTCTTTATTCATATTTCTTTTCACTTTCTTTTCCCATAAGAACTTTCCTTTTTTCAAATTAAATTTTTTTTTCTTTGCTGATCGAAAGAAAGTATAGACCCGTATCAATGTTTCTCATTCAATCGTTTTTTCGGTAGAGAGCTCACAACTTTTCAATCACAGACAGACATCATCGCAAAAATGGTCAAAACGTATTTAGGGGACCTTGAAACGTGAAAATCCATTGAAACTTCGATCTCGGATTTTCGAACGATTAGAATATTTCCTTATACTGTAGGTATAATAAAGTAACAATCTCTGTGTGTGTCTGTGAACACGATAACTCTCAATAGAAATAATATATCGACACACGTATTTTAGTATTCTCTACAACTATTATTCAAAAATAATTTTGGTTAGGTTAAGTTACTGAAGACGAAGAACAGCTAAAGTTATGAATCATCACGGAATCCCTTAATTGTACCATAGTACTGTCGAATGAATTATAATATTTTTTTATTCCTTTGATAATTCAAAAACTAGAACACTTTTTCATGAATTCTGTGATACTAAGTTTTCTTATTTTTACACAGAACCGAGATGTGGATGAATGATGGACTAGTGGATAGTGTTCTTGGACCATTTTCAAAAGAAGATCCCATACGGTCTACGCTGGAGGTAAATCCTATTTATAACAAAGGTAGAAATGTGTCATTTTGGCTTCGTTACATTTGCAGCTCCATGTAAATTTTTGTTTTACAGTATTTTAAATGTCTTTGGACTTTGATTTAATGCTAAACTTACTTTATTGAAACTTTAAGTTTTACATGAAATAATACGTGTTTCTGATAGCTGCAATTGACAAAAAATAAATCTGAGATTGAATTCGAGTTCAGCGACCCAAAAAACATATAAATCGATATGAATAATCGATTCGAAATTTTTTATCATTTTCGTCAATTTCTGTACGAGTTTTTTGGGAAATGTGACTGTCAAAAAAAATTTTTTAATATGAAATTCGTTTTCAGCGACCTCGAAAACCCATAATCCGTGTATTTTTAGATTTTTATGGGGAGTCCCCATCCAAATTCTTGTGTAGTTTGACGAAAAAAAATGTGAATTTTTTCAGATTTTTTGAATGAATTAACCTGGCCCTGTGGGCGGTCAAAGTTTAACACGTGTTTTAAATGGGGTTTTTGAAAATTTACATATTTTTAAGTGTAGGTCTTAGTATTTTTAATATAAAAATCTAAAAATACACGGATTATGGGTTTTTGGGGTCGCTGAAAACGAATTTCATATTTAAAAAAATTTTTTAGGTATATTATAGGTATATATTCTATGTTTTATTTTCCTCATATTAGAATCAGGGAACTAATGACAAAAAAAATATACCAGGACTTTCTTATACAAACTACATTTCTACAGACCCATCCCCATCCCCTCCCTACTCCCTCCCAAATCCCTTTCAAACTAGTAATACTGGGTATAAGAGGGCCACTGTGCTATTACCAATAATTAAAAGATACTTTAAAATTCGTTGCACATTCTTTGGAGAGTTAGAACAACCAATATAAATAAAATAAAGTAGTAATATAAAATAATGATTATAGTAAAAAATGAAAATGAATAATATAACAGGAAATAAATTAATAAATGTTTAAAAATAGATGAAGTTTTATAACCGATTTTGTACTATGATAAATATTTTTTATAATTCTTCCAAAATTGTTTTCTGTGATGGCTATATTTTGGGTGTTCTTGGGTCCCTCCCTCAGGTTATAATGTACGAAATTAAAGAAAAATACAAAAATAAATTAGTAAAAAAATAAATAAATATATATGTCAATAAACATTGTAAAAATAGATGAGCTTTACCTGATTTGTTTTTTATACAAACAACTTTTTGATCAGTATCACATTGTGGTCCGAAAAAAACAAAGAATGGTTTTTTAAACTAATTTCTTCTTTGAAACAGACTGACCTAGATTCAGGCTTCTGCCACCAGGAGGTCGACGATCTTCACTATTTTTGGAAGACATCTGTTTAACGAATTCACACTCCAGTCATAAGGCTCATATTAAAAAAATAAAAAATAAAAAAATAAAAATAATCAAGTGCGAGTCGAGCCTCGCGAAATAAAATTTCCGATGTGTGTGGTGAAGGTGATATGTGTTCGTTTCCAGTATAGAGTTTTATACATTTTTATACATTTATTATTTTTTTCGTGTGATATATATTATTCATTTTTATTTATTTCATTTTATTTTTTACTATTATCATTATTTTCATTACTATTTTATTTATTTATATTGGTTATATTTTTTATTAATTTTTTTTTTTTCTATACTTCGCAGATTATTGTGACGTGAGGAAAGAACGAAAGAATAATAAAGTTCTAAAAGAATAATAAAAAAATATATTATATATATATTAATGTTATTATTTTTGTGCTAATTTAGTTCCTAGTAGGTATTTACTTATTTCATTTTATTTTTGTGCTAATTTAGTTCCTAGTAGGTATTTACTTATTTCATTTTATTTTTGTGCTAATTTAGTTCCTAGTAGGTATTTACTTATTTCATTTTATTTTTGTGCTAATTTAGTTCCTAGTAGGTATTTACTTATTTCATTTTATTTTTGTGCTAATTTAGTTCCTAGTAGGTATTTACTTATTTCATTTTATTTTTGTGCTAATTTAGTTCCTAGTAGGTATTTACTTATTTCATTTTATTTTTGTGCTAATTTAGTTCCTAGTAGGTATTTACTTATTTCATTTTATTTTTGTGCTAATTTAGTTCCTAGTAGGTATTTACTTATTTCATTTTATTTTTGTGCTAATTTAGTTCCTAGTAGGTATTTACTTATTTCATTTTATTTTTGTGCTAATTTAGTTCCTAGTAGGTATTTACTTATTTCATTTTATTTTTGTGCTAATTTAGTTCCTAGTAGGTATTTACTTATTTCATTTTATTTTTGTGCTAATTTAGTTCCTAGTAGGTATTTACTTATTTCATTTTATTTTTGTGCTAATTTAGTTCCTAGTAGGTATTTACTTATTTCATTTTATTTTTGTGCTAATTTAGTTCCTAGTAGGTATTTACTTATTTCATTTTATTTTTGTGCTAATTTAGTTCCTAGTAGGTATTTACTTATTTCATTTTATTTTTGTGCTAATTTAGTTCCTAGTAGGTATTTACTTATTTCATTTTATTTTTGTGCTAATTTAGTTCCTAGTAGGTATTTACTTATTTCATTTTATTTTTGTGCTAATTTAGTTCCTAGTAGGTATTTACTTATTTCATTTTATTTTTATTATTATTGTTATTACTAATCACATGTGTGTCCGATTGAAAGATTTATAAAATATATGTACATATATCGAAAAGAAAAAAAAAATTTATATCAGAGGTTATAAAATAAAAAATAGTCTGACCTCTCCCAGATTTTATTTATATTTGCTAGCTGGCTTTCGAGGATGCCCTCCTCATCAGGCAGTCGTATTTAAATAAATAACAACATTAACAATTTAAAATTTCATGGATGGAGACAGATATGTTATCCTGTTTCATTTCAATTTTTTTTTTTTTAATTTCTTTAAACTTTATTTATTAAAATATTTTAATTATGTTATTTTCAAAATTATTTTATCAGACTGATTGATGATGAGGGCAACCTCGAAAGCCGGCTAGCAAATATAAATAAAAATTGGTAAAAAGAGGTCAGACTATATTTTATTTTACAACCTGTGAAATAATCACTTCTCACTACATCAGCCATCTTCTTATTGAAAATGATATAATTATACTTGATGATAGTGTAATGCCGAAACAGGTAATTAATATATTCTTGTATCAGTGGAATAGATAATTTTTAAAAAAAGAAGTTGGTTTTATCTATTATTAGTTAGTTATTATGACTCATGCCCGGGCTTTAACTACGAGGTCATATCGCTTACTACCAGAGCACTCTTTCGTCACTCTGGTGATCATGAGCCCGACTCTACTGTGGCAGTCCTAAATGTTGCCTACCCTAAATGTTTATTCACTTAGGGCAGGGGTCTTTAACGAGTACCTCGGGACCATCGCTTAACATCCGAAGTTCCCAGTACTTCCCAGATAAAATAAACTAAGGGCCTCGGCCGGGTTTCGAACCCACGACCTTGAGCTCAGAAGGCAAGCACGCATACCACTGAGCCTCTATTATTATGAATATCCGCAATATGTCTGAGTTTTTCGGGGATCAGAGAGGCGGCACAACTCAAAAATCCCAATATCTTTTACCGAGGACGATTGCTTCTGAGCTCAAGATCGCGGGTTCAAACTCCGGGTGAGTCCCTTAAGTTTTTATCTGAGAGCACGCCGTCCTTAGTATGGGAAGTAAGCGACGATGGTAGTAGGCGATACAAGCTCGTAGTTAAAGCCCGGGCATGAGTCATAATGACTAACAATATCTTTACGTTTGTGCCCTTTGAAGAACTTTTTTCCTCTCTAGATCGGTTCCAGGTTTTATACTGGAGACTGATATAAGATTCTCTTTGAGCAGCTGTTGAGCTAGTCAAGTTGCTGTCGATTGCGAGCACCTGTTCAACAGTGCATTGTTCAGCTGCCATGTAACCTCTGGGTTAACAACACTTCTCCTATTATCCACATTATTACATCTATTCATTTCCACAACTGCTCAATGCTCCATTAACTCATTCATCAGATTTGTATTGTCTTACTAGGAGTCGGTGGATCACCGGCAAGGTACTTCCCCTCAAGGAATTAATCCTCCTGAATCTTCATTCGCCTACTACCAGAGCGCTTTTTCGTCATTCTCATGGACATTAACCCGACTCTATATGGAAGAAGAGGGCGCCGATAGCTCAGTGGTATGCATGCTTGTCTTCTGAGCTCAAGATCGTGGGTTCGAAACCCGACCGAGGCCCTTAGTTTATTTTATCTGGGAGGTAAAATAAACTTAAGCACGCCATCCTTCGGATGGAACGTTAAGCGATGGTCCCGAGGCTGTATGATGTCAGGTACTCGTTAAAGACCCCTGCCCTAGGTCAATAAAAATTTAGGGTAGGCAAAGTTTAGGACCCCCATAGTGGAGTCGGGCTCATGTCCACCAAAGTGACGAAAGAGCGCTCTGGTAGTAGGCGAGATGACCTCGTAGTTAAAGCCCGGGCATGAGTCATAAAACCTAACCTCTATATGGAAGTTGTATTTTGTGTACCCTAAATTTATATTCACCTAGGGTAATGGTCTTTAACGAGTACCTGACATCGTACAGGCTCGAGACAATTGCTTAACGTCCCATCCAAAGGACGGCGTTCTTAAGTTTATTTTACCTTCCAAAAAATATAAATTCAAGGCCTCAACCGGATATTGCACCCGCAATCTTGAGCTCAGTAAGCAAGCTCGCATACTACTGAGCTACCGACGCCCTGTTCACAGGGTTTTTAATTTACTATTTTAATATCGATCGATATTTGTATCGATACAATCATTACAACGGCAGTTATTATAGTTATTGTATTATGTCTCCCCCCTCCTTTTGGCAAATTTGGCTGAAAATCATACGACCGGGTGAGAGGATAAGATGATATAGAAATCCTTATAAAGACTGGTAGAGACATGTTTCTTAAGCTCCTCTGAAAAGCTCTATGTATATTTTTTTCGGCATTTTTTCGATAGGTCTCCTTTTTTTTCGGACAATATTCTGAGACATTTCCACGTCCCTTCTTGTGGTCACAAACAGAACAAGGGACGTGGAAATGTCCCGAAATATTGCCCCCCCCCCCCCCCCCCCCCCCCCAAAAAAAAAAAGAAGACACCTCTGGAAATAATCAACATGGTGAGGATCTTGTGTGACATAATTTCTCAAAGAAATCTCAAAGGTTCTCTACCCAACCAAAGACTGTTTTCAACACAATTGCTTCATCATCAGTGGAGGGCGCGGTAGCTCAGTGGTATGCGTGCCTACTTACTGAGCTTAAGATCGCGGGTTTGAAACTTTTAACTGGGAGATAAAAACCCTTAAGCACACCCTCCTTCAGATGGGACGTTAAGCGATGGTCCCTAGCCTTAGGTGAATAAAAATGTAGGATAGGCAAAATTTAGGACTCCAATAGCAGTCGGACTCATGTCCACCAGAGTAACAAAAGAGCGCTCTAGTATGTACGACCTCATAGTTAAAGTCCGAGCATCACTCACAATAAGTAACTTACATCCCACCCGTACAGTGTCTAATGTAACGTACAATGTGTAAAAGCGTGATTGGTATAAGAAAGTTCTGTAATGGTCTCATCACATATTTTTAATCAGGAAAATAAAATGTTATTAATTCTGAGAGCCATCCGAAGGAATAGGAGCCTGTTTTCAAGAACCATATCAAAGTCCTGAAGAAGGGTTGACCATAGATACCCACAAATGAAACTTTCCTTAATAGCACCTTGTTAAAGGGCTATTGTCCTTCCCACATCTAGTCCTTCCTTAATAGACAGTACTTTCATATGTAAATCTTCTTATGTGATACCTGAAGACCACAAGCTAGACGTTCTGAGGTGGTGACGTTTTCTGATATCACTCTACAGTGAATCCTCGCGCACAAAGAAAAATAGTACGGTGAATCACATCCTATGTACTTCCCCAGCACGAATTACTCAGTAACATTTTCGCTTTTGAATCCTCATACTAAATTTTGTTCTCTGTTCTCCCATTTTTCTTCGTTGTCAGATTTATTTTCGATGTCCCCAGTTTCTTTCCAAAATCGGTTTTTTGCACTAAGTTGTACATCTGTTTGAACTCTCTTTAGTGGTATACTGTCCTTTTTAAAGTTATTACAAAATAACAGGTTGGTAAAATGCACTAATCCTGATGTCAATTTGGAGAAAAACAGAACTAAGTCGACTTGATGCTTTTTTATTTTGAGGGAAAAAAATATACAAATATTTATCTTTTAGTGCGGCCAGAGTATCTCAATGAATGGTTTAGAATAACTGTAGTTATGAAAGCAGGAAAATTTAATGCCATTATGGTGAGATTGACAGTTCAAAATTTGAAAGCTCTCTGCTGTAAAATTAGGTTTCTATCACATAGTGCAGTTTACCTCCGAGGTAAAGATATATCAATTTCCATTTAGTAAAGGTGTTAATTTAGTTATTTATCTATTTTTTTATCTGATATTTTATTGTATTGTCCTTTGTCTTTAACTGTGTATGGATTTATTCTTAGGAGACTTCGATCCCAGAATGAAAATCTATTTTCATTTTCCCTTAGGCCGATTTCGCGGTAAATTAATAGATGCCATTCTTATGGTGTTTTCAATTTAAATATAAAATTTAATGACGAAATATTCATTAAATTGACAGTTATTATAGTTTTTGAATTCTGTACTTCTCTCCCCTTTGTCTGATTCCTCTGTAAATCAGTGGGTGTCCTTAGAGGGCTGATGTTAAGCTTCCCCAGTAATCCCCCCATTCCCTTTGGCCAATTTGGCTGAAAATCAATGGATAATGTCCTCAGAGGATTCTGGATCCACATATACAATTTCGTGTCGATATATTCTTTCGATCGGGAGTTATCGTGTTCCCAAATACACACTCACAAACCGTTGAAAACGGTACATCGAATTATTAGAACTGCAGCCTTTAATTTGTTAATATATGTAGAATATCCTAAAATTTCAGGTTGATACTGACTTACTTCATGATACAAAATTTCACGTAGTGACCTGTTGGTTTTCTTGTCCGAATTCGAGACAATGACTTCACCTTGTTCTACTTTAGTATGCTGTAGAAAGTTGATAAAAAGCCTGGGAACGATACAGATCATTCATAATAAGACATTTGAGAGGGGTCCTCTGACGGTCAGTGCTCAGCTACCATGAGAATGAGAATCAGGGTCATAAGCTCAAAAAATGTTGTCAGTGATTCACCGACGACTTTCTATTTAATTTTTTTAATATTTAAAGAAATTAAATGTGAAAAATGTGTTTCAGTGTTTTTTTTTTTTTTTTTAAGAATTATACTTTATATTTTCATTGAATTTTTGACTGATTACAAAACTTCCCCTATACCTCGTACAGAAACAAAAAAAAAACTAATAAGTGCTAAAATTGCAATCTAAATTTCCAGCATTAAATAATCAACTAAGTATTTATTTTATTTTTATTATATTGTATTTTCTTATTTAGTTATATTCATTATGTTCTTGTTTCTATCCACTGTAGCACTTTTATCTCATTACTGATATTTTATTTTATTATATTTTTTTATTTAAGTATATTCATTTTGTTATTTTATTATATTTTTTTATTTAAGTATATTCATTTTGTTATTTTATTATATTTTTTTATTTTAGTATATTCATTTTGTTCTTGTGTCTATCCACTGTAGCACTTTTATCTCATTACTGATATTTTATTTTATTATATTTTTTTATTTAAGTATATTCATTTTGTTATTTTATTATATTTTTTTATTTAAGTATATTCATTTTGTTATTTTATTATATTTTTTTATTTAAGTATATTCATTTTGTTCTTGTGTCTATCCACTGTAGCACTTTTATCTCATTACTGATATTTTATTTTATTATATTTTTTTATTTAAGTATATTCATTTTGTTATTTTATTATATTTTTTTATTTAAGTATATTCATTTTGTTCTTGTTTCTATCCACTGTAGCACTTTTATCTCATTACTGATATTTTATTTTATTTGTATTTGTTGCTCTGTTCAGTGACTTTCATGTATTTATTCTTAGGGGACCTCGGTCCCAGAATTAAATTTATTTTCATTTCAAGTATTCGATCTCCCTCGAAACTAATCGATTAAAAATCAATAGTTGATTTACATAGGGACTTGCTAATCATACTAAATTTTGTGTCAATATATTCATTTAGTTATTAGAGTTTTTCTCTCATAATGCACCCTTCTTTGGGGCCGATTTAGCTGAAAATTAATAGTTGTCGTTCTTCAGCGGTTCTGGATACTGTGATAATTAAAAAAATTACGTGTAAAATAAATAAATGAAAATAATTGAATTAATAAAATTAATAATAAATAAACAAATAATAAAATTACCACATTTCCTGTAGAAATTATAGCTGGTCTTCTACTAATTTTGATTTCTACAGTAATTTCCGAAAAGGGTCCTAATAAAACCGAAGGTTCAAGATGAGGAAGTGCACGTATTAAAAAAAAATTCAATTAATAATTATTTCCTTTGCATATCTTCTATATACAATAATGAGATGCCATATTGTTTTCCTAAATTTGCAAAAATGTTCAATGTAATCCAAAGGTATAAATTATCTTACTGGGTTCACTGGGAAAATGAATAGCATAGAATAAAAGAACAAATATTGGGTTTATTTATCTAAATCTACATTATGAATAAAATCAAAATATGAATATCAAATAAAAAATCAAATTACAAGAAAAATCGTATAAACTAATTTCTGCATCTACTTTAGTCTCTTTCCTTTTTAAATATTGTGGCAATTCTTTAAATCAATGTTATTTTGGGCATATAAACATATAAATAAATAAAAGTACCTACCATTTACTTCACTGTTATTTTTACTCCTACGGTTCACTAC
The DNA here is from genome assembly GCA_963662175.1 of Aradus depressus. Taxonomy (NCBI): domain Eukaryota; kingdom Metazoa; phylum Arthropoda; class Insecta; order Hemiptera; family Aradidae; genus Aradus; species Aradus depressus. The sequence continues at coordinate 15,152,202 of OY759224.1, read as the reverse complement.
ACCTTAACCCTAAAAACACTTCTCTCTCTAGACTGTCCACATCCACATCTTTCTTTAGACTGTTTCACACCATTTAAAACAGCTGATTGTCGTCCTTTGGTCTCCATTTATTTGTTGTTCACATTTCTTTTTAAAACAAAATGCGACTAGTCCATTTTTGTATATTTATTCACTATTTAATTTACTTCTCAACTCAACAGCTGTTTTTATACAAATAACAATAATTGTTTTTTTATTATAATAATAATTTTAATGTGTGTACATTTTTTTCATCACAATACACATGTAAAATTTTATGTCAATATATTGAAAAAAATTATATACCTACCTATATATATATATAATTTTTTTTTTTTTTGCTTTATGTACGATGCATATTAGCCATATCTCTTTTAAAGGTGTTATATATTTATTTTAAGACATCCATGGCCCCGGGAGGGAGTTCTATCTACGAAATAAAACTCACTCCCGGACGGGATTCGAACCCGCAAACATGGTGAGACCATGCGACCAAAGCCCTACGCTCTAGCCCACACGACCACCATGGCCCCCAATATATTTATTCGATTGGGAGTTATCGTGTTCACAGACACAGCAGTCGAACACGATAACTCTCGATAGAATGAATGTATCGACACGAAATTTTATATGTATATCCAAAATCCCAGAAGGATGAAACTTACCAATATTCAGTCATATCGGTCAAAGAAAAGAGTAGAATTAGGAGGGAGGCTTAACATAAAAACTCTTATAACTACTGTAATGAATGTATCGACATGAAATGTTATATATATTTTTTTTTTAGCGATGACAGCAAATAGCTTTCGAAATAGCAGCCACCGTCCTATGCAGTTTCCTGGATATTAATCTGTGACATCAATATATTTTGGGTCTATGGGGCTGTGTTAGAAGACAGACTGGAGATATATAGGATATCTTATCTCCTGTAGAGTATGTCTGTCTGTCTACCACTCGTGAAACATCCTTGAGACTAAACAGACTATTTAACATTCACAACAGGACTCGCACACTCAAACCAACCACTTCAGCAGTCTCTTACTCAACGCGCTATCTTAGATTTAGCAAAAAGGACATCCTCGTGAATTTCGTGAGAAAAAAAAAATTTTTGTAGATAAGACTAACGCAGTACCAGGGGCGTAGCTAACGCTGTAGCAGTTATAGCAATGATACAGGGCCCCCGAGATAGAGAAGCCCCAACATGCGCAAGCAAAAAATCGTAAAATGTTATTCGTAGTCATATCGATAAAAGCCAAGCTTTAATGAATAAATAATAAAACACTCCGTTGCAGCTCTATATTATTCCGTCTCGGGAAAGTACCATATGTGAGTCAATATGCTTTTGAAAACCCCCGAAATTCACAAGAAGTTGTAATATTTTCGTAGATTCATCGAAAAATGTGCGGACAATAACTTGAGAACCTAAAATCTTCTTCAGCTATGGATGATATAATAAATACGTAAAAGGTAAGAAAAGTACCTATTTAACCACTAGAATATTTTTTTAGAATAAAGATTTTTAATATGTATTTTTAGTTATTATGACTCATGCCCGGGCTTTAACTACGAGGTCATATCGCCTACTACCAGAGCACTCTTTCGTCATCCTAAATTTTTATTCACCTAGGGCAGTGGTCTTTAACGAATACCTGATATCGTACATGCTTGGGACCATCGCTTAACATCCCATCCGAAGGACGGTGTAATTAAGTTTATTTTACCTCCCAGATAAAATAAACTAAGGGCCTCAATCGGGTTTCGAACCCACGATCTTAAGCTCAGAAGGCAAGCACGCATACCACTGAGCTACCGGCGCCTTCTGACCGATTAGGTACATAGTATCATATAGCTGGGGAAGTAAATATATATGCATATATATAGAGTTAAAAGTTTATATAATCCACAATCACACCTCCAGAGTCGCTTCCTGAGAGGTAATTCTCCTCATTTTTTCCATGCTAAACCTTCATACCTATAGTTATCAAACATGCCCGGGCTTTAACTATGAGGTCATATCACCTACTATAGAGCGCTCTTTCATCGGACATGAGTCCGACTCTACTGTGGGAGTTCTAAATTTTCGGCGCCATCTACTTATAGTTAAATTCTCGTTAGTTATTCCAAAAAAAAATTATTTTCCAAAGTCATCAGCATACAGTACCATCCTTGTCAAGGAAAATCTTATCTGCTTTGTCATTGAACGTAAGAAGGAGTTAGCACAGACCTTGTGGGTTCTTCGTTATTACTTCATTCAAAGAAGACGTTTCGTGATAAAGTATTCATCTGAGTTGAGACAACCGGTTTTGAAGGATTGTTAGACTAATGCCTCTTAAAGACAAAATGTCATATGTAAGTTATGGTATCAGCAGATTTCTTTGTTGAAATAAAGAAGAAATGAATTTGAGGGGGGTTGTTTGTAAAAATGTAATGGGTAATGTCCCTGTTACGTACACATCAGACGTATGATTGAAGAGAGTTTTCGTTTATGTCTAACATTTGTATGAAAATCTACTATATATATGAAACTACCCCAGAGGACATCGGTAGCTCAATGAAATGCGTGATTCCTTAGTTTATTTTATCTGGGAGGTAAAATAAACTTAAGCACGCCGTCCTTCGGATGTTAAGTGATGGTCCCGAGCCTGTACGATGTCAGGTACCTACTCGTTAAAGACCCCTCCTCTAGGTGAATAAAAATTTAGACAATAAGTTAACATGTTTTTCTTTATTTTTTCAATTATCAAATGGGTATCTAATAATTGGAGATTGAGCACACCGTCCTTCGAGTGGTTCCGAGCTTCTTATGTCAGGAAATCTTGAAAGTCTCCTACCTTAGGTAACTAAACCTGGGTAGATAAAATTTAGGACTCTCACTGTTGTTAAGTCGGCGCTCTGATAGTAGACTGGCATGCCCGGGCATGAGTCAAAAAACTATAATCTGATGAAAAAATCTGGTCATCATTTTTCTATTTAACGAACATATACAATAGCTATTTTTGAGATGTTTTCTGACAGAAATCAGCTATAAAAAAAAAAAAGTATTGCCGATTTATTTCAGAGGTTTGGTTTGTTTTTTGTAACTCATGCCCGGGCTTTAACTGCGAGATTATATTGCCTACTACCAGAGCGCTCTTTCGTCGCTCTGATTGAATATCTACAGTGGGAGTCCACTGAACATTAATGTCGTCCTTAAGGTGTTTATAAAATTTCATGTCGATACATTCATTACATCGGCAGTTATTAGAGTTTTTGAGTTAAGCCTCTCCCCTAAACCCCTCCTTCGCTTTGGTCTATTTGGCTGAAAATCATTAGGTGTCGTCCCTAGAGGGTTCTGGTTTCACATATAAAATTTCGTGTCGATATATTCATTCTATCGGGAGTTATCGTGTTCACATATACACGCACTATTATTTTTTTGTTTCTTTATATTTGGAATCTGGAAATTGGAATATTTGAAATTTCGAATCGAATTTTCGAGCAATTACATAACTTCCCCTGTACTTCATATAGCTGGTGAAGTTAAACCTTAGCCGAGTTTTGAACCCGCGATTTTGAGCTCTATTTCAGGAAAACTATTTTATAAAATCCTTATTAACAATTATCTATAATTAATTTAATAATTTTTTTATAAACCATTTAAAAGTCAAAAACAAGAGTTACCGAAGCAATGACAATAAAACAGATACAAAATTACGGTCCAGTCCTTGAAAATAGACCTGTTCGTATGGAAAAAAGGAGAAAAACTACATTAAAGGTGGGCGAACATGATTCCAGTCCGTTTGGAATTGTTTTGTGTCTTTTTTACAATCGTATTTATTCACACTAAATTACCTAGGAACATCGCAAAGATCAGTATCTTATAGATCAGTTCTAGCCTTAATTAGAATTTATATTTAAGGAAAATATAATAAAATACAATGATATATTCAAATCAATTATATTGTCACGGAATGTACCAGAGAGCATTAGTACGGATTATAAAATGCAATGGCGGCCGCTGACTCTGCCCACCACGAATTAATCAAATAAGTTGTTGCTCTCCCTTCACAGTCTATCGACTGTTTAGGCTCAAAATCAATAGTTGACTTTTGAATCCTCAAACTAAATTTTTTGTCGATGCATTCTACGTGGAGTATAATAGAGTTTTGAATATACATATATATTTTTTATAGCCAGTACTGACACTCCCTTAAACAGTCTCGTTATTCAAAGAAGATAGCGAGGCCAGCGTCGTCTTAGGCGGCGTGGAGGGTTGTCGGGACGGGGCTGAGAGGACATGCGCTGAGCGACAGGATTGGGATGGGTATTCAACTTAGAATGGAATTTCTTAAAGCGGAGTTGGATTAGGTCTTGGACATAAGGAATGTTGAGGTCTTTGTGTAGGATTTTGTTGGTAACATAAAAGGGAGCATTGACAATTTGTCGTAGGACTTTTGACTGAAAAGTTTGTATTCCTAAATGTTGGAACTCTTGGCTGAGCCCCACAGTTCTAGTCCGTATGTCCATATTGGTCGTATGATTGTTTTGTAAATTGTAAGTTTGTGCTCAACAGATAGTTTTGAGTTTGATCCGAGTAGTCGTCTTAAAAGACCATATCATCAGTGGCAAACCCCACCCGTAGGTACTGTGTGGAGTCTAAGTCAGTGTGATTAACTATTATTTATAAGCTTTGGGAAAATCAAACGATGAAATAAATACTATATAAACGGTTAAAAATAAGCAATATATAATTTAATGGTTCAGGAAAGATTCTTTTTGCTGTTTCCCATCTGTGTCAAAACTGGCAGTACAGAGTGCATGAGAGCAGACAGGACTATCCCCTCTCTGGAATTGACGTCATATTGAATTCTTTTTCAATGGTTCTTTGCCTCTAGTTTATCACCTCACGACAACATGTTTCAACAAAATTTAATATAGTTAAAATAAATGGAAATGTTAATTGGCTACCTATGGATTCTGTTGGTCCATTGTAGAACTACGGTCATGGCTGACCTCACGTTTATTGTCCCGTCTGTATTGTTTTGTTCATTTGATATTATCATTATTCCAGAGAGCACGGAATCGACAGTCGCAATGACGTGGGGAAAAACAAAAAAAAATATGAACTGTGTAGTTATTGTGGCTCATGTCCGGGCTTTAACTACAAGGTCATATCGCCTACTACCAGAGTGCTCTTTCGTCACTCTGGTTGACATGAGCCCGACTCTACTGTGGGAGTCCTAAATTTTCCCTTTCCTAAATATTTATTCACTTAGGGTAAGGGTCTTTAACGAGTAGCTGACATCGTACAGGCTCGGGGCCATATTTTAACATCCCATCCGAAGGACGGCGTGCTTAAGTTAATTTTACTTCCCAGATAAAGTGAACTATGGGCCTCTGCTGGGTTTCTAACTCGCGATATATATATATTTAAATTCCTTTGCAAACTCAGCATGGAATTTTTACCTGATACATACCGAGGGCGCCAGTAGCTCAGTGGTAAGCGTGCTTGCTTACTGAGCTTAAGATTGCGGGTACGAAACCCGGCAGAGGTCCTTAGTTTAGTTTATCTGGGAAGTAAAATAAAACTATATGAAACTAATTGATTTTCAGCCAAATCGGCCGAAGGGAAGGGAGGCAACAGAACCGGGGCTCAACTCAAAAATCAAAATAACAGCCCATGTAATCAATGTATCGACATGAAATTTGCTAGTGTTACGCCGGTTTTTTTTTTTTTTTTTTTTTTTTTCAAGCTTTTAGTTTGACGCCGGGGAGTATGCATAGAAATAAGGCTAGTAGCGTACATAGATAGGATGCACTGACGTGTGACGATTGACCTAAGAGGAATGTGATGACGCCTGCCATTAACCTGAGTCATGCATATCTAACCTGGAGAACATTGACAAGGACGTGGCGGGTGTGGTGTTCCAGCCGTTGCGCCGTTATGACGTCATTTCAACTCTCTCCCGCCCTTTGGCGGGAATAGAGGTGCTAGTAGTAGTGATGTTCATAAACTCTTATCCGTTACATTTGACAGAAAATTTGAAAATATTTTTACAATTCTAGAATTTTTTGATCCTTTGGTCATTAGAGAATAAACAAGTCAATTTTCCTAGCTCAAATTAATCGATTAAGTGTTTGCTCTCCCTCCAAGACCAATCGAAAGTTTGGGCTAAAAATCTGAGTATTTTTATTATTTGTTTATTTTTTAACCCCCGACGCAAAAGGAGGGGTGTTATAAGTTTGAAGCCTTTGTCTGTCTGTGGCATCGTAGCTCCAAGACGGCTGAACCGATTTCAAAGCGGTTTTTTTCTTTCAAAAGCTAATTTTTGCGAGATGGTTCATCAGAGCCAGTGAAGAGATCTCGGCCTCTATTACAGCTAGAGACTTGAAGTTGGAGCTCAAATTTTTATAAGGCCAAGCCCCTCCCCCCTAAGCCCTCCGCACCAGTTTCAGTAAAAAAAATTTGTGTCGTTTTTTTTTTAATTTTTAATTTCACTATTCTTTTCAATATTTTTATTATTATTATTTAATTAGGTTATTTATTAATCCCTTTTCATATATATATATATATATATATATATATATGTATTGGATGTATGTTGTTTTCTTTTTCTAATTTTTTATTATTACTATATTTGTGAAACCTAATTCCTTCTGTTTTTGCCTTAAAGTGTATTTTTTTGTGCAAACAAAAAATGTAGGTTAAGTTAGGTTTCATGACTCATGCCCGGGCTTTAACTACGAGGTCATATGGCCTACTACCAGAGCGCTCTTTCGTCATTCTGGTAGACATGAGCCCGACTCTACTATGGGAGTCCTAAATTTTGCCTACCCTAAATTTGTATTCACCTAGGGCAGGGGTCTTTAACGAGTACCTTACATCGTACAGGCTCGAGATAGTCGCTTAACGTTCCATCCGAAGGATGTCGTGCTCAAGTTTATTTAACCTCCCAGATAAAATAAACTAAGGGCCTTGGTCGGGTTTTGAACCCACGATCTTGAGCACAGAAGACAAAATGAAAAGAAAAAATATATATATACGTATATTGTTTGTGGAGTCTCCATTAGCATTTATTTTATTTTCTGTTTATTTTTGTTTCATTTTCTGAAAAACATTCTCCTCTTACGTTGGCCCCACCTAGGAGTCTCTATTATTTTAAATCCGATACACGATGTATTGTGTATCGAAAAACAACTTATGTATGCCCCAAGTGTGTTAACCAGAGATCAGCGCTTTACTCCCAATATATCAGTAGAAAACCCGATATATAACTCAACTAATAGTTTTGAAGTAAACGATCAGTGTTAGTCGAGGATCAACAAACCTGCAAAGTTGGCCATCAAGTCTGTTATCTACTTCTGTAAAGTTCACTGAGTTTGTGCTTAGTTTATTTTCAAATGTTTGCATGGAACGATTTAAGTTCAGGTAGAGTTACAAAATAAATTATCCTTGGATGGTTAACGAAACATGATCCAATGCAAAAATTAAAATATGTGGAATGCGGACTTGTCAAAACTTATAAGTAAATATAAAACCCATTTCAAAATTAAAAAAGGATGTGTTAGTGACGATTAATGTGTAAAAATTTGGTTTAGTTTCAAAAATTTGCATTCATGCATTGATTTAGACAAAAATTTGTTTTATAATGTTACAATAAGAAAAGTAGTATGAGGAATTAAACTTTTAAATTTATTGTACTATTGTACTGTGTAGTGTCTCTAAATACCGCGAGAAAACAGCGTCGATGGTAATTTTCGAATTTGTTGTCGAAATGCTTCGATTCGTATTCATTTGTAGATTAATTTTGTCATTTGAAAATTAAATAAGCTGTTCGGTGCCTCCTGAAATGGGTAAAACATTATATTATTTGTTTTGGGAATTTGACAACAAATATATTATTTATTTATATATTCTCAGCATTTATTATTATTATTGAACTGATTCCAGGTATACTTTGTGAAAATTCAAAATGAACAGGATAAAGGAATATACACACACTAAAGGAAATATAAACGCCAAACACTACTTGTCAATATTTTCACTATATTGGTCAAAATTACACGACTATAGTTTCGCCTCTTACGGCATCATCAAGTGAACTAAACAGAGATTACTACTGAACTGCCGATTGATGATGCCGTAACAGGCGAAACTATAGTCGTGTAATTTTGACCAATATAGTGAAAATATTGACAAGTAGTGTTTGGAGTTTATATTCCTTAGTGTGTGTATATTCCTTTATCCTGTTTATTATTATTATATATTAATAACAATATTATATAATATAAAATAATATATTGAAATATATATGAGTCGTCTCTTTTCAAAACCGGCCATCTCCATAAAAATGAGAAAACCGTTTTTTTTTTTTTTAAAGTTATTCTTTATGGTGTTTTACCTAATTATGTACGACAACCATGACCCCGGGAGGGAGTTTTATCTACGAAATAAAACTCACTACCGGACGGGATTCGAACCCGCAAACCAAGGTGAGACCATGCGACTAAAATCCTACGCTCTAGCCCGCACGGTCACCATGGATGGCTCCCTTGTGTGAATCTTAATTATTATCAAATTTTATGACTAAAAAACTACCAATTTTCCTAAATGTTTGGTTCAAAACCGGCCATATCCACACAATTCGTTTCAAAACCGGCCAACTCCAAAATTAATTAATTAATAACTGTCTACCTAATTACTTTATTAATTCCTGCAAGTGCTTACAGTTAATTTCTGGCTTAACTGATATCACAAAAAAATTTTTTAAGAGAATAATGGGAACGGTTATGAAAATACAGGTTTTTTTCATTTCCTGAAAAAATTTGTTTTTTGGAGATGGCCGGTTTTGAAAAGAGACGCCACATATATATTATATTTTTTTTAGATTTACAGTGCTGTATTATTTTCTTTAACCACAAATTTTATTTATATAAATTTAAGCTATCGAAGCATCTTAACCTAAATGTTTCTTACCGAAAGATCATTTTGTAGTTTGTAATATTACAGACTTTCTTATTCCATGAACGTAGAAATGCTCAAAAACAGCTGACATCACAGATAAAAATGAAGAAGTGTGTAGTTGTGTGTGTGCGTTGCGCGCGCAACCGTCCGACACTCACCCATACACATCAACGAGACTTACGCTCTGACATAGCCCTTATCGAGAGCTAAGACGTTTACACAATAAAAAGTGATCGGTGAATCAATGAACTTCTCCAGAATTTATCAATTATTTTTTTCTCTCCAAAATCAATCGATCGTTTGGCCTAAATATCATTAGTTGATTTACATAAGGGTTTCTTAATCCTCTTACTCAATGTTGGGTACATTTATTATTATTTTGGCCGTTATTAGGATTTTTTTGTTAAACCTCTCCCCTAATCTTCCTTTTGAGAGATTTGCCAGAAAATTAAAATGTGTCACCCTTAAGGGGTTCTGGATGGTACATCAAAAACAAAATATAGATATTATTTTATAATAACTGACCACTTCCACGTCTTAACTTTGCTGACTAGTCCCTCTTTAGTAGGGTTTTTATTTATTTATTTACATATTCACAACGACAACATTTGTCACTAGTGATTGTGATGATGTGCTGTGGCAAGTGTGTCGCTGTACTGCTGAGGTACGTGACCGAAGAGCAGTCCAGGCTAGTCCTGGAGCAGGTCCCTCTACCATGCCCGCTTTAGACGTCTTGGCGGAGGGTTAGGTTAGGTTTTATGACCAATGCCCCGGGCTTTAACTACGAGATCATATCGCCTACTACCAGAGCTCTCTTTCGTCACTCTGGTGGACATGAGCCTGACTCTATTGTGGGAGTCCTAAATGTTGCCTAACCTAAATTTTTATTCATCTAGGGTAGAGGTCTTTAACGAGTACCTGACATTGTAGAGGCTCGGGACCATCGCTTAACGTCCCATCCGAAGGACGGCGTGCTTTAAGTTTATTTTACCTCCCAGATAAAATAAACTAAGGGCCTCGGTCGGGTTTCGAACCCACGATCTTGAGCTCAGAAGTCAAGCACGCATACCATTGAGCTACCGGCGCCCTCTCCATCTTTGTATATTTATTCACTATTTAGTTACTTCACTCCTGACAGCTGTTTTTATACAAATAATAATTTTTTTTTTTTTTGGCCTTATGTTCGATGCATATTAGCCATGTCAATGTGTTATCTAATTATTTACGACATCCATCGCCCCGGGAGGGAGTTATATCTACGAAATAAAACTCACTCCCGGACGGGATTCGAACCCGCAAACCAAGGTGAGACCATGCGATCAAAGCCCTACGCTCTAGACCGCACGGCCACCATGGCTCCCAATAATAATAATTGATAATCTAATTTTAAAAAATAATAATCTTAATGTGTATACATTTTTTACATTACAGACTCAAATCTGTTTATTTTTATTCAAATAACCTGTTTAGTTTGTTTTCTGTTTAAAAGTTTAATGTTGTTATGTTCCAGTTCACTTGAATTGTAACCAATGGATGAAAATAGGATATCGCTGTTCCGCCCTGTATACATACATTTTTCGCTTACTCTTATACGTTTGCCAGATAACCTGTTTAATAAGATGCTATCCTGATAAATAATGTTATAACTATTGTCCATAGAAGACGTCATACTGAAGTGAGCTGCGCGAAGGTTGAGGTCACCTGAAGGTCGCTATCTTACTTCCCTGTTGGATTGACTCTTTGTTATTCCCTCAGATAAAAGAAAAATTATGTAATTCGTCGAAAATTTCGGCGATGTACTTCCCTAGCACAAATTAATCAATAATATTTTCGCGCTCCCTCCAACAAAAATCAATTGTTGACTTACATAGGGACTTGTGAGTCCTCATACAAAATTTAGTGTCAATACATTTATTACAGCGGAAGTTATTAAAGTTTTTGTGCTGAAAATTTAATGGATAGATCTACCGAAAAATTGGTTCTTACAAAAAATGTTCCTTAATAAATTTCCAGCACTCTCTGATTTGAGAAAGGACCAATAAGTAGTTGTTTTTTTGTTGTTTTTATAAATAAAAAAGGATCAAAAATGAAGAAAAATAGGTGATGTGGCCATAACAGAACTTTCTTATACTAACCACTTTTGTGCAGATTACTCTCCCGAGTGAACGCATCGGGTTGGCCTTTTCGACGTCAGGTACTCGTTAATGACCCCTTACCCAAAGGAATAAAAATTTAGGCTAGGCAACATTTAGGACTCCCATAGTAAACTTGGCTACATGGCAGAGCGCTCTTTCGACGCTCTGGTAGTAGGCGATATGACCCGATAAAGCCCGGGCATATTATGTAACTGATTGTTGGAATATTTTACTTGGTTTATATTTAATACTTTTGTTGAAATAATATTTCAAGTAACATAAATGTGTTTTACCTGATTTGCAGGGAGAGAAGAGTGATCTGTAAAAAGGTGGTGGGTATAAGACTCACTCACACCACATATATTTTCTAAAAGAAACGTTTCCAGGGATCAAAAAGAAGTACTAGGTATTATAATATATTGATTAATTTTTCTTATAATTAAGTAATATGAAAGACTAGAGTATGGTAATGCACACAGTATATATAAAGTATATACAGAGTACATTGTATATACACAGTACACTGTATATAATATTGTATATTAATATTGTATATATATATATATATATATATATATATATATATATATATATATATATATATATATATATATATATATATATATATATATATATATATATATATATATATATATATATATATATATATATATATATAATATATATATATATATATATATACATATATATATATATATATATATATATATATATATATACATATATATATATATATATATATATATATATATATATATATATATATATATATATATATATATATATATATATACATATATATATATATATATATATATATATATATATATATATATATATATATATATATATATATATATATATATATATATATATATAATATATAGTACACAATATATACACTGTACGGAGTATATACAGAGTACGCAGTATATACAGCACACATTATATACACAGTACACAGCATATACACAGTACACAGTGTATACACATTATCCAGTATATACACAGTACACAGTATCCAGTATATACACAGTACACATTATATACACAATACTCAGTATATACACAATACACAGTGTACACAATATATACACATTACACAATATATACACAGTACCCAGTATATACACAGTACACATTACATACACAGTACACATTATATACACAGTGTACACACAGTACACAGTATATACACAGTACACAGTGTACACACAGTACACAACATATACACATTACCCAGTATATAAACAGCACACATTATATACACAGTGTACACACAGTACACAGTATATACACAGTACACAGTGTACACACAGTACACAACATATACACATTACCCAGTATATAAACAGTACCCAGTATATTCACAGTATACAGGTTCTTCTGTTTAATTGATGGCTTGGAGTGACTAAAGTCGAGTTGAGTTAATGAGCGATGATGGTACAGCTGACTCAGAGGCGACGCCGTGAGCTGGCAGACTAAACTACGAATAGTAGTCTTGTAACTTTTGGGGATTTTCTATATACTATTATTATGTGTATACCTATAAAAACATGAGGTTAAAAAAATATATATAGGTTAGGTTAGGCTTGCTTAAGTTTATGTTTTATAAAAAAAACTACGGGCCTTGGTCGGGTTTCGAACCCACGATCTTGAGCTCAGAAGACAAGCACGCATACCACTGAGCTAGCGGCGACCTCTAAAAATATATATATCATAAACATATTTTTAACAAAATTAAATATAATTATAAAATATATATATAATATATAATTTACAATAAATAAATACCGGTTGCCATTTTTTTTTCATCCGTTTCCTCTCCTTATATTATTCGCAGATATGGCCCATATTAGGAGATCTGGTTGGTCATTTTTAGGAAATTAATGAATTTTTGTCCCCTGAGTCATATTCAAAGACCTTGAGAGAAAAAATAACTGGTCTGTTCAGTTTAACAGAATCTTATCTATGATCCAGAACACCATAAGGTTGACATATAGTAAATTTCAGCGGGGTCGGTCAAAGGGAAGTGTGGGAGGGGGGAAGGGCTTAACACAAAAACATTAATAACTGCCGTTGTAATACATGGACCGACATGAAATTTGATAATTAGATTCAGAACCCCATAAGGACGACACTTGTCAATTTTCAGCCAAATCGACTGAAGGAAACTGATAGATTAGGGAGTGGTAACCAAAAACTCCTAGGTTATTTGTTGTGACTGAGTATAGTTGTGACTTTAAATAAATTTATAACAAAATAGACATCGGGGAATTACCAGTTATGTACATCCCGGGAACAAATTAATAAATTAAGTTATCGCTTTCCCTATATAGGTTAGATTTACTCATGCCCGGGCTTTAACTACGAGGTCATATCGCCTACTACCAGAGCGCTCTTTCTCTCTGGTGGACATGAGCCCGACTCTACTGTGGGAGTCCCAAATCTTGCCTAACCTAAATTTTTATTCCCCTAGGGCAGGGGTCTTTAACTACCTGACATCGTACAGGCTCGAGACCATCGCTTAACGTCCCATCCGAAGGACGGCATGCTTAAGTTTATTTTAGCTTCCAAATAAAATAAAGTAAGGGCCTCGGTCGGGTTACGAACCCACGTTCTTGAGCTCAGAAGGCAAGCACGCATACCACTGAGCTACCGGCGCTTCCTTTATATATATTTAAAGATATTTCACTGTACCAATTTTATTTCAATTAACAAATACACTTTACTTTTGACATTCCTTGATTGCCCTATATTATACATTTTTAGGTATTTCTCTGGCCTTACGTACTGTTCTTGTTCCTGAACGCGTTCTTGTTATTGTCTCGATACAGAATGTATTGCTGTTGTCCTGTAATAAGTTAATGTTATTAATATACAAATAAATGTCAAATAAAATAAATACATAACTCATTATTGTCTTTCGCGGTTTGCAACTCATCTACTCGTACTAACTTAGAGACACAATCATTCGGGGTAACGCGTAATTTTTTATTTTTAATGCTACCGTATTTAAGAGATGAAAGATGAAGGGTTGAAACTTATTTTATAATAAATCGTACTACACAAACTTTCTAACAGCGTTTGGTTCATTATTCTACGATTATTATTTTAGCAGATATAAGCACTCAATTCGGAAGTCGAGGTTCTATCGTGTAAATGAAAATTTGGCCAACTTTTCGAAAACTATTTATTTCCTTCTTCAGGGCCTACAGAATACAAACAAACAAATTAGTCATTATGGGAAAAATAATAATAATAATAATAATAATAATAAACTAATAATAAAAATAATTACAAATTTTGAAAGTAGTTATAAAATAATCTATATATAACAATATACTAGTATAATTACTACTAGCATAATTATATAATATAATATAGTTGTATGACTAATATAACTACTTTCAAAATTTGTATTTATTTTTATTATTTATTTATTTATTATTATTTTTTTTTTTTTTCTCTTTCATTTATGTTAAAAAAATTGTTTCCAGCTCTTCTTCACATTATTATTAAGTATCTGGTTATATATTGTACATAATGACTTATTTGTTTGTAGGCCCTGAAGAAGGAAATAAATAGTTTATAAAACGTTGGCCAAATTTTTAATTTTTAATTTACACTACAGAACCTCGAATTCCGTCTACATTGAAAAGATACTGTCGACTCTATTAATCATTGTTCTACGTCAAAAAATCGAATAACTGCCGCTATAATGAATGAATTGGACTTATTGTCAGTTTCAGTCAAATGGACCAAATGAAAGTTGAGGATGGGGAAGTGCATAGTGGTGAGTGCTACTTTTGAAGTGTCCTCTCTTCACTTTCTCTCCTTGTTCTGTAAAATACCTCTCACAACATGTCTTATATTATCTGAGGGAACTACTGTCATTATAGACAACATTGTCTATAAACATGGCTCTTAATGGACTATAATTATACACCCTGAGTACTCATTTACTTTCACTATGGTCCTCCCTTATCTCTCATATTGTCTTTCTACTACTCAAATTTCTTAAAGGATATGACAAGATCATTTTTACTTCCCTTCTAATCGGTCAGAAATTCCATGTTAATTTTTCAATGAAATTTCATATTTTTTCCCACTAAATCAAGGAAACGTCTAAAAATATGTGTTTCAAAACTACATTTCAAAATGGTTTCCCGCATGTATCTCGAAAACCAGACGACCTGTAAAAAAACTTATTTCATATAAATTATGTATTTTAGTATTCTCTACAACTATTACTCGAAAATTTTTTTGATTAGATCATAAACATAAGCTGTATATTGTAAAATGTAGTTAGGTCCCGGGGAAAAGTGGTCTCAATTTTTGTTCGATTTCGGCCAAAATTTAATCAGACCTAAGTTAAAACATGTGATTTCTTCATTCCAAATTTCAAGTTCATAGCTACAATCGTTTTTGAGGTAGAGAGCTCACAACTTTTCAATCACATACACACATAGACAAACATCATCGCGAAAATGGTTCAGGGGACCTTGAAGACGCACGATTACAATATTTCCTTTTACTATAGGAATAAATATTATAACAAAAAAATAATAGTAATAATTGTTTATGGGGGCAAAATGTCTTATAGGAGTCTGGGTCACAGTTGGCGATGTGCGGTGGGCTGTCCAATATTGAAATGGGCAACTCCAGGGCTGAGGGGCAGGTTCTGGAGGAACGTCTTGCTGTTTTGCTTGCGCCGAACCAAATTGAGCGAGCATATGTTAATAAAGAGTATAATATATATAATTATAAAGAGGGCGCCGGTAGCTCAATGGTATGCGTGCTTGCCTTCTGAGCTCAAGATCGTGGGTTCGACACCCGACCGAGGCCCTTAGTTTATTTTATCTGGGGGGTCAAATAAACTTAAGCACGCCGTCCTTCGGATGGGACGTTAAGCGGTGGTACCAAGCCTGTACGATGTCAGATACTCGTTAAAGACCCCTACCCTAGGTGAATGAAAATTTAGGGTAGGCAAAATTTAGGACTCCCACAGTAGAGTCGGGCTCATGTCCACCAGAGAGAAAGAGCGCTCTGGTAGTAGGCGATATGACCTCGTAGTTAAAGCCCGGGCATGAGTCATAATAACTAACTATAATTATAAATATACAATCAAAATGGAAGTATCTCCGTGTATTTGAACTTCCAAGTTGGAAATAATAAATAAAGGAATTTTCTGGATATATAATAAATAAATCCTGTATAACTAATATATTCGTTGTGAATACATTATTCTACCTTATCTGAACAAAGCAGACACTAGCTATCAAATTAATATTACAAAATGATCTCACTAATTCATTATAATTAATTAATAATAAATAAAGTTCGGACTGGATCGATTTGTGATACAATTTCTCCATGTCTTGTAATGGCTTCAACATTTAAACATATCTGTAGACAGGATAACCCCCATTATTGGCTGAGCGGGTTCGAAACCCGGCCAAGGCCCTTAGGTTTTTTTTAGGTAGGAGGCGTCCTTCGGATGGGATGTTAAGCGATAGTAGCGATGTACGATGTCAGATACTCTTTAAAGACGAGGATAGGCAAAATTTAGGACTCACTAGTAGAATAGGGCTCATGTCAGGCAGAGTGACGAAAGAGAGCTCTGGTAGTAGGTGATATGACCTTATAGTTAAAGCCCGGGCATGAGTCTGTGTCCAAGGTATGCTTAGTGACACACCACCAAATAGCATTACCACTGAAAACCATAACTAAAAAGTTGTAAAATTAATTAATTAAAAATAAACGGTAAAGCAAAATTCGTGGCTAGCAATATTATCTGGGGGCCTGGTTACATAGTTTACATTTCACAATCATATTTTTAGTTTAAGTTTAATTAAACAAAATAATCAACACAAATTTAAATCAACAATTAAACATTTTCATCAGTCTAGTCATCCAGTCTTATACAGTAGTAAGTATCCTCAATTAAATAAGCCTTATTTTCTTTTTTTTTCAGGACCGATTTCCAATACATTTTCAGCTGAAATTTATTTTTTACTATTTCATTCTCGTTCAGCTGATAGCACTAAATGTACTCTAAAAAACAATTATTTTCCCTTTTTACGGTTTTCATTGAATAAATAAAATATGCAGTTAGTCTTAATAGTCTTTTTATTTTAGTTAAACATTGCATCGCCATGCGGAGTTTTTGGGAGAGATTTTAAAATTGCCACGTTGTTTAGTTTTGATACGCACGACGATGCGTTCAGTAAACTATCATACTTCGCCGATTGGCAGCATTCGTTGGAGTCCAAACTTTAAGAAAGCGTAATTTGAAACTGAATAACGTTTGACTGGAACTGAAGCTTATGTAATGTTTGTCTGTGGTGGGGTTGTCGTTATATATTATAATTGTTTTTAATTATTTACATTAGATCGCACTTTTCTGGGGGGGGGGGGGCGTGCCACCCCTACCCCACCCCCTAGCTACGCCAACGCGGATAATCGACTTTTCAAATTTTCTTTATAATTTCTGAAAAAATCAAAGGTTAAGCTTGTGTTGCAGTAAATTGTTCCGATAGTCCTTTTTTCAGATTTGACTTTATTAAACTTATATAGTTTTTTTTACAATTTTGCTCATAACTTAAATAATTGACATGAAACATGCTTTGAGGTAGCCCTCAAACCTTTATATACCAAATGCTATTATAAACTTTTTCACTTTTTCTTAACTTTTTTGCAAGTTTGGCACTAATTTGTAGTTCAGAGTAGGGGTTGCAGTACATTGGAGCGCCTCAGTCGACAAATAAGGCCTCCTAGATATAAATAACGGCCCTATAGTGACTGTTGGATTTAGGGTTTATGACTCATGCCCGGGCTTTAACTACGAGGTCATATCGCCTACTACCAGAGCGCTCTTTCTCTCTGGTGGACATGAGTCCGACTCTACTGTGGGAATCCTAAATTTTGCCGACCCTAAATTTTTATTCACCTAGGGTAGGGGTCTTTAACGAGTACCTGACATCGTACAGGCTCAGGACCATCGCTTAACGTCCCATCCGAAGGACAGCGTGCTTAAGTTTATTTTACCTCCCAGATAAAATAAACTAAGGGCCTCGGTCGGGTTTCGAACCCACGATCTTGAGCTCACAAGACAAGCACGCATACCACTGAGCTAACGGCGCCCTCCTTATTCTGTGAGTGATTACTAGTAACTTATTGTGACTCATGCCTAATACAGCAATATACCGAAAAAATGCATTTAATAAAATTTTTCAATAATTTTCCTTAACAATAAAATTAAAAAATAATTATTTATCTAATACAATAAATACTATTAATAACATTTAACCTCCGACAGTTATCTTATCAATAAAAATTATCATTTTAGTCATTGGAAGGACAGGAAGTTGCATGGGAATTTTTTATCTTAATGAAACATATTTTAATAATGATACATTGCTAGCGTACCGTCTGTCTGTGTGTCTGTCCACGATAGAATGAATCTATCACAACGAAATTTTATATGTGAATTCAGAACCTCATAAGGACGACACTTTTCAATTTTCAAAGAAATCGGCAGAAAGGAAGACGGATCAAAGAGGGCTCAACTCATAAACCTCAATAACTGCCGATGTAATGAATGTATCGACATAAAATTTCATAATTAAAGTCAAAACTCAAAGAGGACCTGTCAAATTTCAGTCATATTGGCAGAAAAATAAAGGGGATCAAAGAACAGGTGCTCGACTCAAATACCTTAATAACTGCCGATGTAATGAATTTATCGACATAAAATTTAGTACTAGGATTTAGGAACCTCTATGTAAGTTAACAGTTGAATATTAGTTAATTCGTTCTGGGGTTGCCGGTGATTTACCGACGCCATTTTTTTTTTTTTTTTTTTTTTTTTTTCATCTTTGAAACTTGGAGATCGGAAAACATGAAATTTCGTTGAAAACTCAATTTCGAATATCTGATTGATAATAATTAAAAGGCATGAGTCATAATAATAACTAACATTATGCTCAAGTCGAGTTTCGAACTATGTAATATTATGACAAATTACAGACTAAATTGTACTCGGGGTCATTTTAGATCATCAATGAATACACGAAATGACCTACTGATGCACATAAGTGGTTCTGTTCATAACAATAGAGGACGCCATTCTATAGCTCTCGGTGAGTGCTACAACTTTAGTCCAATGCACAATTTTTATATCTCTAACAGTTAAGGAGTTATTTCACTTGTGGCCCGGTTATCTGGACCACCCTGTATGTTATGAATGCTCTGTGCCAATCCAATGTCTTAGCGCCTGAAGGTAAGTATATCAGAGGAGAAATCGAATTGTCTGATCGACCTGATCTTATTCTCTCTTTCTGAAGCTAGGCTGAGATCGACTTAGGAACGGATTGATCGAGGAGAGCGGATAATGTGCCCCTGAAGCAGAGAAAGTGGACAAGGCGACTGTGAAGAACTGCATTGAGAGTGATTAGGTATAGCAAGATGGGAGTTAGTTATTGTGTCTCATGCCCGGGCTTTAACAACCTGGTTATATCGCCTTCTACCAGAGCGATCTTTCCTCGCTTGACATGAGCCCGGGAATCCTAAAACGTTGCCAACCCTAGCTTGTTAAGACTCGGGACCAACCGAAGGACGGCCTGGTCACAGTTTTTTCCCCTCCTATTGGCTTCGGCCGGGTTTCTAGCCCGTGATCGTTTTTCAAGGTCTTCTGAATACGTTTTGACCATTTTCGCGATGATGTCTGTCTATGTGTGTGTATGTGATTGAAAAGTTGTGAGCTCTCTACCGCAAAAACGATTGTAGCTATGAACTAGAAATTTGCAATGAAGTAGTCACATGTTCTAACTTAGATCTGATTAGATTTTGACCGAAATCAAAAAAAAATTGAGACCACTTTCCCCCGAGACCTAATTACATTTTGCAAGATACTGCTTATGTTTATGACCTAATCAAAAATCTTTTCGAGTAATAGTTGTAGAGAATACTAAAATACATAATTTTTATGAAATATGTTTTTTTACAGGTCGTCCGGTTTTCGAGATACATGTGGAAAACCATCTTGAAATGTAGTTTTCAAAAACATATTTTTTGAAGTTTCCTTGATTTACCCAAGAACGGTTAGTCATATCGAAAAATTAATTCTTACCAGAAATTTTTCTTATAAAATTTCCAATCGCCCAAATTCCTCAGATTTGAGATAGGATTAATACGACAAAAGTTACAGCCCCTCAAAGAATGTAAACTAAATGTCTATAAATAATTATATTATAATATATCTAATTGTAATTTTTCAATCGTAACTCATAGCAACAGATCACTCTGTGTCCCCCTCTCCTTCTCAAAATAATTTCGTTTTGTCTCTTTGTTCAGCGTTATGAAATAATTTTGAGAATGGGAAGAGAGAGTGATCCATAAACGTGGTTGGTATAAAAAAGTCCTGTAATGGTCACATCATTTTTTTTGGCAATTTTGAAATAAAGGGATCGAAAAACATGAAAACTCAACATCGATTTTATGATCGATTACACAACTTACCCCTAGACCAGAAAAAGTAAAACATATACAAAATGGCGGCCCTGTAACTTTTTTACCTCAGTCCTTGAGATGACTCCTTAGACTGTCACTTGACCCACTGGTTACAGTACAGCTCTATATACAGAGTCGTGACCAGTCTTAATATGAAGAGGTCAGTTTAGTCAAACCAGTTCCCAAATAGGGACATCATACTCAACTCAGCAAAAGGAACTTGAAAGAAACTCAACTCAAACTGAAGCAAAAGCATGGGTCTCTTCAGCAGAGGCTGCGTTCAATAATTGCAAAGGGAAAATTAAAGACAATAATTGTCAAGAATTATTCTTAAAATATGAGTATTTTATAGTTTAGTGTAAAAAAAAAAAATCTCTGAGAGAGGAAGGCCACCCAGCGGTAGCTCCTCAGGGCGAAATTTATAAACAATGAATGGGGATATTATGATGGTTATATTTCAAGTGGGGAGTTGAAATTTGGGATTTTTGTAAGTCACGATTCCATCTCCTCTCCAATCTCCTGGGAGGATTGTGTGCAAGTGTGGTGAAGATTTGCTATGAAAACGTCTGTAAAGGTCCTGGAATTGAGTCGTGTACTGTGTTTATCATGAGGTCATTGTGGAGTGTTCTGTTACTTTCGTATGGTGGGCATTGTGTAATGAGTCTGAGTGTCTTTGACTGGAAAACCTGGATACGTTTCAGGTTAGATATTTTAGCCGTGAGCCATACATCCAGAGTGGTTTGTGTAGAAATGTGTAGCAGTTACGCTTTTCTATTAAGGGTAATTTTGAATGACTGTACAGAAAAGAATAAAGCATTATAAATCGTTTTAGTGTATTAGGTGTGAGGCCAGTGTCGGATTAAGCCAGCGAGGGGCCTGTAGCAAATTCTGTCAAGAGGCCCTTGGTTTGCTTTAGGTTCTCAAGTTTAGGGTATTAAATAAAACAAAACTGTTACAAATAAACTTTTCTGGATTTAATATGGGCAAATTTAAAGATAACACTTTCAATATCGACTTCTTTAAGCAAATCTTGCTCTATATTCATCAAAGTGAGATGATTAAGACGTTCTTGGCCCATCGTGTTCCTTAACTCATTTTTAATACGTTTTAATGTTGAAAAAGAACGTTCGCCACTGCAGTTAGTGACCATGGGAGACAAGTAAATGCTACGTTTGGGAAACACGATTCTAAAGAATTATTTAATAAAAGTTTATAAAATTGCAGTTGCAGAGGCAATTTTCAAAAGAGATCTGCTCAAGAGTATTACGAAAAATTAAAAAAATGAAATAAATAAGCTAAAAAAATGTATTTATCGGGAGTTGTCGTGTTTCCAACACCACAAACATTAGGACATTAACGTTAAAAAGTTAGTAAAATACTTATTTTTACATGAACCTGTTAATTGATAGACTTAAAAATGTATCAAATCTGTTAATTAATTAATTTCCTATCTAATAGATATATTTTTATACCATATAAATGTAAATGATTAATTTCAGATAAGATTTAACGTGACGAAATCGAGTTTTAGATTTTCAGGTGGGAGTAAAGCATGCAAAGTATTTTTACTCTCCTATCTCAATTGATATTTTTTTATGGTCAGACAGGCGTTGGAGCCCCCCAATTCACGGGGCCCGTAGCATTTGCTACTCTTGCTACGTGGCTAATCCGGCACAGTGTGAGGCGTATATGAGGGTTCCATTTCAGTCGTATCTCTATAGTAATTCCTAAATATCTTACGGTGTTAGTCTGAGGGTGGGGCTTGTAGATAAAAACGGTGGAACATGTATCTCGTCTTACTGTAAATGTTATATGTTATGATTGGTCCCGAGAGTTCTCAACTCAAAAACCCAGTAACTGCCGATATAGTGAATGTATAGACACAACGAGGATTCAGAAGCCACTATATAAGACAAATATTGAATTTTTAGTCAAAACGGTCGATTGGCTTCTGAGGGAAAGCAAAAATTTATATTTTTTAAATTTATTTTTAATTTATTTATTTTATTAACATTTATATTGCCTAATTATACAAAAAATATATACACATAGTGAGGGTGCCAATAGTTCAGTGGTATGCGTGCTTGACTTCTGAGCTCAAGGTTGTGGGTTCGTAGCCCGACCGAGGCCCTTAGTTTATTTTATCTGGGAGGTAAAATAAATGTAAGCACGCCGTCCTTCGGATGGGACGTTAAGCGATGATCCCGAGCCTGCACGATGTCAGGTACTCGTTAAAGACCCCTGCCCTAGGTGAATAAAAATTTAGGGTAGGCAAAATTTAGGACTCCCACAGTAGAGTCGGGCTCATGTCCACCAGAGTGACGATAGAGCGCTCTGGTAGTAGGCGATATGACCTCGTAGTTAAAGCCCGAGCATGAGTCATAAAACCTAACCTAACCTAATCTATACACATAGTGTACCAATTTCGGCTTACGGTATTCTCATAATTTCAACCTCATAACTGTAAAAGTTGTTTTTAAGTCATACGTATTACACGATTTAAACATTTTGACTATACGTTCCCATCGTTATTTCGCTAACGCTAAACGTTTTAAAGCAAGAAAATTATGAAAAATAAGAAATACTGACATTATCTCAGTGATGCCTGTAGCAGTGTTTTCTTAGTGCTTTCAATAGAGGTCCCCTCCGAGATAACGAACCTAAAAGATATGACATAGACAGATCATACAAAAACACTGTTTTCCTAAAAAAATAAAATAAAAACCTAACTCCCTGATAAAAAAAATAAAAAGAACTTATCCGGTGTGCCTCTATATTTTTTATTGACATGTCCAGATAAAAATATCTACACTTTTCTAAGACGTTTTCTGGCTGTCTGTTTAGCAAAATTATTTTAATTTTAACAGTCTTTAATTCCCCAGCTTTATGGAGTTCAGAAGGAGGAAATTTGATGTTTTCAAAGTTTCATGTTGTCAAAGACCCAAATTTCAAAAAATTTATGATTTATTAACACAAAATGTTAATTCAAAAACCCATAAGACAGAAGGAAAGGAGGAATCAGATGTGTGGCTCTACTCAAAAACCACAATAACTGCCGAAGTAATAAATGTATCGATATGAATTTTTTTATTTAAATTCAAAATCCTTTAACGATGGCACTATGTCATCTATTATATTTTAGCCAAACTGTCGATTGGTTTTGGAAGGAGAGCGAAGAGGCAATCGATTAATTCTTGCTGGGGAGATACGAGGTGTGTTAAAAAAAAAACGGGAATTTTCGGTTTTTGAAAAGAATTTTATTTAATCGTCTACATCAATGTTATATTAGTGTGGAATTAATTTATTTAATGCCCTTCCCCACTTCTTGAAGTCAATATATACAATAAAAAAATTTTAATTTCAACTAAAAATGTTCACGGAAACGGAATTTTATTCTCACTGTTCAAAAAGAATAATATAATGACAATAAAGAATCGTGTTTCATATCCAAAAACATTATTTGATACAAAGCTTTCATTTTTATTTCTTGGGCAGAGTTCCTCCACACCTTAAAGGTCAGTCCAATGTACGTTATTGTTTTATTTATTCATTTATAATTTTTTATTTATTTAGACTTTTTTATACATTCATTTATAATTGATTAATATATATATATATATATATATATATATATATATATATATATATAGGTTAGGTTAGGTTTTATGACTCATGCCCGGGCTTTAACTACGAGGTCATATCGCCTACCAGAGCGCTCTTTCGTCACTCTGGTGGACATGAGCCCGACTCTACTGTGGGAGTCCTAAATTTTGCCTACCCTAAATTTTTATTCATCTAGGGTAGGGGTCTTTAACGAGTACCTGACATCGTACAGGCTCGGGACCATCGCTTAACGTCCCATCCGAAGGACGGCGTGCTTAAGTTTATTTTACCTCCCAGATAAAATAAACTAAGGGCCTCGGTCGGGCTACGAACCCACGACCTTGAGCTCAGAAGTATATATATATATATATTAATATATATAATTTTTCATGTATTGTTATAGTTACATTGTTTTCTTTCTTTTCTATATCTCGCATATTGGGACCTGATGATTGGACGTAAGAACGTCCCAAAACATCGTTGGGATAAAAACACTTCCGAAGAGTTTTTTTTGAAAAATAGTTAACTTAATTTTTATTAAATTGACAAATGTGTCTACTTATTATAAACGTATCGTGTATTAATTTTGTTTATGTACTCAAATATTTTTAAGTATTTATTTGTTCAGTTTCTATTAATTTCATTTTACTTTTTTTAATAGTTTTGTTATTACTACTAATCATAGGTGTATTAGACTCAAGTAGTTATAAATCTAATTTATAAGCTATCTTAATGTATAAATTCATTTGACGTATCCTATTACCATGTATTGGTTTAACGGAAATAAATTAATTATTATTATATATGCCTTCCAAAATAGTTCCCATTAGATAGTATACACTTATGCCAGCGCTTCTTCCAATCCCCAAAACACTTCTGGAACTAGTAAACCCTAGTTTCACTCATAGCAGACTCACCAAAAGCAATATTTAACATTTCTAAAACTTTGCTGAACTTTATTCCATTCTTATAGCAAAATTTAATGCAAATTCTCTGATCCATTCCTGAGGCCAAGCCGCTCCCCCAAGTTCTTCAAGCCCCCCCCCAAAAAAAAGCCCTTCCCCCTAGGTTTCAGTCAAAAAAAAAGTAATGAACAAAAAAAATGTTTAAAGGTTTATTTTTTGTGTCACTTTTTCTTTTAATTTTAAATCTTTTTATATTAATTATTGTATTCATGTAAATATTTGTATTCTGTGCAATAAAAAGTATTGGATTTCGTAATGTTTGCATTTTTTAACTGCATCTATGTAAGTAAGAAGAGTTAGAATCATATGTGTTAATGTGTTAATGATGTTGTGTGATGAGATTTCTCATAGAAATAAAAGGTTTCAATGCAACAGAGTCATCATCAGTGGGATGTACCACTGATGATGACGATGTCGAGTTGAATACCAGTTCTCTTTTATTTCTAGAAGAGTTAGAAACATCTAAGATGAATATAAGACAGAGAGACAACAGTTTTATTGTTGAACCTCAGCAGACCCTTGTCCCTAAGGGACGGATACAACACCAATAAACAGAACTCTGGTTGGGTTGAGGGGGGGGGGTGGGAGGGGGGGGGGGGGAGGGATGTTTTTTATATGTAGGGGGGACGACGACCCTTGTCCTATCCAACATACAACACTACATTCAACATCCTGCATAAAGATGTAGTTTCACAAATTTTATTATTTTTGATAGCCAGCTTTCGAAATTGCCTACATCATCATGCTATTCTATAATCTATTAATAAACGACTAAAAATTAACAATTGAAAACAGGAAGAACGTATCGTAAATTTTAAATTATTATTTTTTTTAGTAGTTAACTTAATTACCACCACGATAATGCACCTGCTCACACTTCATTGCTTGTTGGTGAATTTTTTGCCAAAAACAACACTGTAATGATGGAATAGATAATCAAAATACACAATTTCTTTGTCAAACTTCTTAATTTAAATATCAAGTAGGTAGCTAAGAGTCTGATGATTGTAGAAATGTTTTGCCAACTGACATTCAGAGAATACTATAATTTTCATTTGATGTTTTAATTTGCCTTTAAATTCTATGTATTTGTTTTCATTCACTTTAAATTATATTTTACATTTATATAATTCATGAGTCATACCTTTATAAATACCAACACTTTACTGTTAGATTCGCTTTATTAGATTTTATATATGTATATATTTTCTTTTTTCTTTTATATTTATTATTATCTTGTAAATATCTGTTTATTGGAATGTATAGAGTAACAAAAACAAGGAATTCCCCGTCACTACCTAAAAACCCCCTCCATAACTGTACCTTCTACCCTGTCAGCCAATTCGGTCAGTTTATAAGTGACTCTTGATAATGCCTTAACACGGCGAAACTAGTTGAGTATTTGAGAATATATAGTGAAGTTTGACAAAGAAATTTTGTATTTTAATTATCTATTCCTAGAATGGAGCTTCACAAAGTAAATCTGGAAACCATAAATTAACTGTAATGATGCCCCAGCCTCCATATTCACCAGACATGGCTGTATGTGACTTTTTTCTGTTGCCAACAATAAAAAGAACCTAAAGGGCCGTCTTTTCACAAGCATAGATGAGATTAAAAGCGCATCGCTGAGAGAGCTAAATGCTATCCCAAAGATCTACTGTCCACTTACACAACACAACTGAAGGTGAAGAAGGTACTGTTTCACACTATTTAAAACAGCTGATCTTCGTCTTTTGTCTCCATTCATTGGTTGTTCACATTTCGTTTTAAAACAAAATGCAACTAGGCCATCTTTGTATATTTATTCACTATTTAAGTTACTTCACTCCTAACAACTATTTTTATACAAATAATAATAATTGTTTTTATAATATATTAATAATCTTAATTAAAACCCTATATCTCCACTCTGACAGTGTTCCAATATTCAACTAAGTTACGGTTCGATTGTAATGCGATTGGTTATCTCGACGATTGTGCGATGTTGAAAACGGTGCTAATGTTATACAAACGGAAGTACGTTAGAAAGTGACCCAGTGGTATATAGCGACTGGTATACTCCACAAATAAACAGACTAAGGTTAAAATTCTTCTGAAGAATTAATTAATAAAAATTAGTTACTGTTATATAGTCCTTGTCATCTGAGCTCAAGATCGTGGGTCCGAAACCCGACCGAGGCCCTTAGTTTATTTTATTTTGGAAGTAAAATAAACTTAAGCACGCCGTCCTTCGAATGGAACGTTAAGCGATGGTCCCGAGCCTGTACGATGACAGGTACTCGTTAAAGACCCCTACCCTAGGTGAATAAAAATTTAGGGTAGGCAAAATGTAGGACTCCCACAGTAGAGTCGGGTTCATGTCCACCAGAGTGACGAAAGAGCGCTCTGCTAGTAGGCGATATGACCTCGTAGTTAAATTCTAAATTATTTAAAATATACACAAAAGTTTCTGAGTAATATTCTGGTCTATTAGTGAGATAATTGTGGAGAAATGCCATATTATGTATGTATAATACGTAGTTTGGTATGTCTAAAGGTCTAAGGTCACATTTGCAACTACACATATAGGTCATTGTTATCGTCCAATTTTAACAAATATTTAATTTCTTCAACTGACCTATAAGAGAATTTAGATATTTTGAATATAAGAAGTTCATATGTTAGCTCTATATGTCACAGTCCAAAAACTGTCTTGAGAAAAACTGCAATTCATCAAAGTCAACGAAATTTCATTAATCTATGATTTGACCTCCGTGAACCTCATTTGCGGTTGACTGCCTGCAGTTGAGTGAAAACCGCAAAATTGAAAATCAAGAAGCGGAAAGTGACTGAGAAATATTAATGGGTATAGTCAATAAGGTTTCAAAGTTCAATAGTGTACTTCCACTAGGAGGCCATGGGAGGGCGAATCAAATTTCGAAATGTATACGGGCAGTTACGTACTCGGTTAGGAGGGGGGGGGGGGGGGGGGAGAAGGAGGCTTAACACAAACTTTTTTTTTTTTTAAGGGTCACATTACCCTATTTGTTCGGCGGGGAAATAGGTAACCCTCCGTTTTTATTAGCAATTTACAAAATTGGTGCTATGGACGGCTGTGGACCGACTCGATGGCTACGGTCCGCAGTCGTACTTGGTTTCTCGACGCCTCATTGTGCCATATATATATATATATAGTAGATGTACAGAAATAACTTACATGCTCAAGTCAGGATCAAGTGTAATTGACTGATTGACAGATATAATAACATTACTAGAGGTTATCCTTTTGAAAAGTTCAACGACAGGTATTTCGCCATCCTGGATCACCTTAGCCAAAAGAGACATAAACTTCTAATAACCCCGAATCTGCCACCCAGTTACGACCCTCGACCCAGACACTATTCCGAATTAATGAGTGACCTCGTGACCCGAACAAATTATTTGCATTGATTTGTAAATTTCCATTATTTCCACCATCGAGATGATCTCCCAAGCCATCTGCGCACTGTGAAGAAGTTGGGAGCTCAGAACTCTAATACTTTCGAAATTATAAAGATGTGAGTTTCTTGGTATCTCGTTAAATTGTGTATGTTCTCGGTTGAATCAACTTAATCTACTTCCTTGAGGAATCATTCAAGATATAACTGCATTTAACCATTTATTCACTACGGCAGACTACTCCAAGCGAAGAGGGCGTTTTCGGTTAAATCAACTTTAGAGAGGCAACATTCACGAGTATTTCAAAAAGTATGGTTAATAATTAGGTAAGTGATGGGGGATGATTAGGTAACTAAGGGAAAATCCAAGAAAGGATTAACAATATTCATTTTCATTCACTCCTATAGATTTAGAAGGTATATGATTAATAATAATGCAAACATAATTTATTTATTCCAAAAACTGGATTTACACGATGAATGCAAAAGTAAAAAAGAGCTGCCCTAAAAAATTACGAATTTAGACTTACCAATTTATTCCCTGTGTGCATGAAATTTTGGAAAGACCTATTGTAGAAATGTCCATTATTTTTCAAATTTCTTGTGGATTAGAAAATTTATCATAGATCAAAGTTTCTTTATTTATTTGTCACAAAAACTCTAATAATTATTATAATTGCCTATGCATGAACATATCGACACAAAATTTAGTATGAGGATTCAGACTATATAAGTTTACTATTGTTTTTCAGCCAAATCGGTCGATTGATTTTAGAGGAAGAGCGAAAACTTCTTTGAATAGTGCTGGGAAGTGCATTGCTCCTGGCTTCATACGACTTTTTTTTATTTATTTTTTTTTATAAAGGGCATTCATCCCAGTTTTTTCCTCTTTTGTACATTAGGACAAGAAAAAAAATAAATAAAAATTCCTGCGGACGCCTACGTACAGAATATATTTATGTATTCGTAACCTTGGGTCTTTAAATTTTATTTATTTTTTTTTTTTATTTGATCTCGCATTGCAATCCTCTCTCTTTTTTATGAAAAGTCTGTTAAAAAAAAATAGAGAAAATGTATCAATAAAATTTATTATTATGATTGTAAAGGAATGTTAATAAATGCATCCAAAGAAAATAAATTTCCCGGGAAAGTTGCGTAATTATATATGGCATTTTCGTTGATGTCCATCAACCTCAGGAATGAAATAACGACCTGCCGCTAATACAGAGAAATAAACACTATAAATGTCTAGTCCGGATAAGTTACTTTATTACCTATCAATCCTTCGGATACATGGAAATATAGTGATATAGTTGAAAAACTGTATTTTCGGTATAATCGGTTTTCAGCATGACGACTGTGCGTGAAAGCTCTGTGTCTACTTTCGTTCGCAATAGCTTCTGCAAAAATGCTCCGATTAATTCTTTAACTTCCCCAGATATACGGGTATAGGGGAAGTTATGTAATCTGTGAAAAATTCGATACGGAGTTTTCAACAGAATTTCATGTTTTCCGACCGTTAGGCTCTTAATATGAAGAAAAAAATGCTGTCTGTCTATGTGTGCGTCTTTGAACACTATAACTCCCCATAAAATGAATAGCTACGAAGTTTTATATGTGAATCCAGAGCCCTCTAAGAACGACAACTTCTGTTTTTCAGCCAAATCAAAAACCCCAATAACTACAGATGTATTGAATGTATCGACATGAAATTTCATATTTGAAGTCAAAACACAGCAGATTTTGCAATAAATATGTTGAAAAAGGACTGGAAAATAATATAATCACCGAAATTACTAACGGAGGTTTGAAAATGATGGAGGGTTTAGGTGTTATGGATCAATGAAAATCATCTGGTCGGGTCATGAGGTCAGTCGTTAATTCTGTATACTGTCTGTGTCGAAGTTTAGTTCTTAGAAGTTAATATGCACATCAAAACGATCTACTTGTCGATCAGTGTTGAAAAATTGTTCGTCCCTGCTTCAAGAAGGTATAATAGGGGGACCATGATCGGGGAACCTGAATTGCTTTGATTCGTTACAAAATGAATACCCTTGAAGAGCTAAATACTGGAACCTGCTTCGATTTGCAGATTGGTTCTCCGTAATCGACCCATCTACTGCCAGACTGCCTGCGTCCTCGTCGAGTATCGACTGAGCGCTTGTATGGTCACCCAGCCCATGATCCTATCATCCTGAGCAAGTCGACCTCAATTGACCAATGCCTGCATGTGAATTGCCCGCCAGTTGATCCTTCGCAGTCGTCTCGTCTACTGTCAGACTGCCGGGTCGTTGTGATGTGACTGAGTCCTGGTTTAAATAGTCACCAAGCCCTTGACCCTCTCATCCTGAGGAGGTCGACCTCAATTGACCAATGCCTGGATGTGAAATGCCAGCCAGTTCATTCTCCACAGTCGACCCTGCCAGACTCCCCGGGTCCTTGTGATGTTGTGACTGAGTCCTGGTTTAAATGGTCACCAAGCCCTTGATCTTCTTCAGTCGACCCTGCCAGACTGCCCGGGTCCTTGTGATGTTGTGACTGAGTCCTGGTTTAAATGGTCACCAAGCCCTTGATCTTCTTCAGTCGACCCTGCCAGACAGCCCGGGTCCTTGTGATATTGTGACTGAGTTCTGGTTTAAATGGTCACCAAGCCCTTGATCTTCCTCAGTCGACCCTGCCAGACTCCCCGGGTCCTTGTGATATTGTGACTGAGTTCTGGTTTAAATGGTCACCAAGCCCTTGATCTTCCTCAGTCGACCCTGCCAGACTCTCCGGGTCCTTAACTGGTCACCAAGCTCTTGATCTTCCTCAGTCGACCCTGCCCGACTGCCCGGGTCCTTGTGATATTGTGACTGAGTTCTGGTTTAAATGGTCACCAAGCCCCTGATCTTCCTCAGTCGACCCTGCCAGACTCCCCGGGTCCTTAACTGGTCACCAAGCTCTTGATCTTCCTCAGTCGACCCTGCCAGACTGCCCGGGTCCTTGTGATATTGTGACTGAGTCCTGGTTTAAATGGTCACCAAGCCCTTGACCCTGTCATCCTGAGAAGGTCGACGAACCCGCATCACCGCCCCTCGTCGTCTAATCGGTCTCTCAAGAACCGGTCCTCCGCTCTAATGCCACCTCAACATCACTCACTCCTCCTCAACATCACTCACTCCTCACTTTACTGCCATTACACATCTCAAAATGGGTCCCCCTCTCTCTCTCTCCCCCCCCCCCCCTCTATTCTTTCCATATATCACCGACAATATTAATCAAGTTTTCGCTTTTCCTCTGAAACAATCAATAAAAATATCAATATCGATACTCTCAGTCATGATCGATACTCACATCGGCAGTTCAGAGGGTTTTTGATTTGGGCCCCTCTCCTTTGATCCCTTCATCGATTAAAACCGATAGATGCCATCGTTATGGCAATACACACAATCACATACAATCAGTTACATAATATGCTGCATATTATGATAAAAATATTTAATGCACTTAAGTCCTTTGGATCACAAGACTTATTCTGACCTAAGCCCTTTTGCTCAAATACCAGAGAATTAGTATGAATATTCAGAAGTCTCAATGTAAATTATTGATTTTTAGTTCAAATGGCTTATTGATTTCGGAGAGAGAGAGCAATAACTTGATAGAGAATTTCGTGGTGGGGAAGTACATTGCTGGAGATTCACTGATTTTTTTTTACTTCTCCAGCAATATGAGGTAAAGGGTAAGTTATGTAATCGGTCAATTTGATACGGAATTTCATCTTTTGAACACTATAAAACTCCCGATAGAATGATTGTATAGCCATGAAATTTTATATGTGAATCCAGAAGCCTCTAACGACACCTCCGGTTTTTCAGCCAAGTCGACCAAAAAGGGAGGATTAGGGGAAAGCGTAACATAAAAACTCTAATAACTGCCGTTGTAATGAATTTATTGATATAATATTTCATATGTGAATTTAAAACCGTGACGCTGAATCAGGTTTACTCGGCTCCACTCGACATCAAGCGCGCTCGGGTCGGTCACGCACTGAATTGTGTATACTCGGCTCCAGTCGTCATCAGCCACAGATTAGCTTTGAAGGGAGAGCGAGCACTTGATTGATTAATTCTCTCTGGAGAAGTACATAGCCAGTGATTTTTTTCTTATTCATTGTTGCGTCTGGTAGACAATATAGGAAGCCGACAAAAAAACCCAATAACTGCCTATGTAATAATTGTATCGACATGAAATTTCATATTTGAAGTCAAAACCCATAGAGAACTTAACCTGACAAATTTCAGTGATATTGACTGGAGGGAAAGGGGGCTTTAGGGTGAGGGGTTCAACTCAAAAACCCCAATAACTGCCGATGTAATAATTGTATCGACATGAAATTTTATATTTGAAAGCAAAACTCAATGAGGACGTAACCTGAAAAATTTCAGTGATATTGGCTGAAGGGTAGGGGGGGTTCAGGGGAGGGGGCTAAATTCAATAACCCAAATAACTGCCGATGTAATGAATTTATCGACACAAAATTTAGTATGAAGATTTAGGAGCAACAATGTAAGTCATCTGTTGTATAATAGCGCAAACGGTCAACTGGTTTAGGAGGGGGAGCGAAAAGTTAATTGATTAATTCTTTCTTGGACGTGATTCACCGACCACTTTTATTTTTCATTAAGGTTTCAGGAATTTCAAAAATAAGAATTTCCGGTGAAATGCAACATTTTGTCTAATTACTTCAATCTAGGGAAGTAATACTAGCAATTTAGATGTATTTTAACCAGAGTGTTGTACTTAAGATAAGGAAACAGACTGTTGATAAGGATGTCACCGCAAGGTTCATCACAACATCCCTCAAATATCAAATATCATATAAATCTATATTTAATATTCCCTTTTAATTTATTTATTATTTAATTATTACATAACTAATCGGAGTGTTTAAGATGGCTGAGTATATAGCGTCACTGGGCACCCAAACGTGCCAGTTGCCCTCCAAAATCAGTCGACAGTTTGGGTTAATTATAAGTAAATAGGGGCTTCTGAATTTTCATACTAGATTTTGTGGTTCACCACATGAGCTCGTAGGCCTTTGGTTTGAGAATGCCGTCCTTCGAATGGAACGTTAAGCGATGGTCCCGAGCCTCTACGATGTCAGTTAAAGACCTCTGTGAATAAAAATTTAGGGGAAGGCAAAATTTAGGACTCCCTTAGTCGAGCTCATGCCCACCAGAGTGACAAAAGAGCTTTCTGGTAGTAGGCGATATGGTTTTTGGTATGAGTCTCCTCCATTGTTCCCCCTGTTCCCTTCACCAAATTTTGCGGAAAATTATTGCGTCTTCATTATAAGGTTTGAAATTCACATTTAAAATTGTATGTCAGTGCATTCATTACATCGGCATTTATTAAGTTCTCAATTTTTTGAGGCAATTTGTAGTTCTTTTGAAATAATGTCTTCCATCTATGCGGCAATAAGTCCTATTTTTAAAATAATGTTCTCCATTTTTTAAGCAATGTGTCCTCCATTTTCGAGGTAATATGTCCTCTTTTTAAAATAATGATCTCCAATTTTGATTTGTCCTTCTGAAATATGTAATATTTTCAATAATATTGGTAATTTGTCCTCCTTTTGAAATAACGTCCTCCATTTTCGAGGTAATATGTCCTCTTTTTAGAATAATGTTCTCCATTTTTGATTTCTCCTTCTGAAATAATGTCCTCAATATTATTGGTAATTTGTCCTCCTTTTGAAATAACGTCCTCCATTTTCAAGGCAATATCTCCCCTTTTTAAAATAATGTTCTCCATTTTTGATTTGTTCTTCTGAAATAATGTCCTCAATATTATTAGTAATTTGTCCTCCTTTTGAAATAACATCATTTTTGAGGTAATATGTCCCTTTGTGAGATAATAAACTCCATATTGTTGATAATTTGTCTTACTTTTGAAATAATATCCTCTATTTTTGAGGTAATGTCATCTTTATGAAATTAGGTTCGCCATTTTTTATATATTTTGACCTTTGGAAAAGATGTTCTCAATTTTTTCATGTCATTTGTTCTCCTCTTAAAAAAATTTTGTTTGATATTTCCTTTTCAAATAATGTTCTCCATTTTTATGGTAATTTGTTCTTGTTTTGAAAAAATTCTAGTATGGATCATGATCTCATCCACATCTAAGAAGTAGAGGTGACCATTGGTCTTGGGAAGGTGGAGTGAAAGTACAATCAGAAACACTTTCCAAAACTGCATCGTTAGCTGCTTGAGATCTGGTCATCTTATCATTATTATTGTTTCAAACTGACCTCTAATGCATTTCGGTTCGACCTCCCTGGCAGTCCAAACTTAAAACTAAATATAGTTTTGTTAATGATTTTGATTGAATCACCAGCAATGTACTTCCCCAGCAAGAATTATTCATCTAAGTTTTCGCTCTCCCTCCATAACTGAAATTGCCGCCCCAAACGACCCTTAAATAACTGCAAAATATATCTTATATTTTTTCAGACTAGACATAGAGTATTTGTGTTGCTGGATTGGCGAGTTCCTGTATAATGGGGTTAGATGTACTGTGCTCTATCATTCAATTGTTTGCTTCAGTCGGTAATGTATTCGTGAAGGAACGGATTTTCCAGGATTAAGAGGAACGTGAGATAGAATATATAGTGGTTATCTTGTTATCGTAAATTCTATAGTACAGTTGTAGAGTCAAGAAAAAGAGCTCTGGTAGTAGGCGATATGACCTCAAAAACCTTAAGGATTTCGGCCGGACTTCGAACCCTCGATCTTAAGCTTTTTTTTAAATCTCAAATTGACTAGCTTTTGTAATCGCTAAACATATATTTTTGGAATCGTCATTCTAAGCCCTTTAGAGGTAGCATGCTAGTTTACTGAGCTCAAGATCGTGGGTTCGAAACCCGGCCCTTACGTTCTTTATTTGAAAATTGAAAAAACTTGACAACGCTGCCCTTCGGAT
Organism: Aradus depressus; assembly: GCA_963662175.1. Classification (NCBI taxonomy): domain Eukaryota; kingdom Metazoa; phylum Arthropoda; class Insecta; order Hemiptera; family Aradidae; genus Aradus; species Aradus depressus. The sequence goes on along the minus strand of OY759224.1, from coordinate 15,116,624 downwards.
GGGACGCTAACCCTGTACAATGTCAGCTATCCAGGTTAAAGACCCTCTATCCTAGGTGAATACAAATTTAGGTAAGCCAAAAATTTAGGACTCCAATAGTAGAATCGCTTATGTCCACCAGAGTGACACGCTCTGGTAGTAGGCGATATGACCTCGTTGATAAAGCCCGGGCATGAGTCACAATAACTATCTAATGGTATAGATAAAAAGTTCTCATTATGTTCCATACGAACATAATATTTGAACTAGAATTTTGTGTCAATGACCTGATAACACCGGAAATGTCCTGCTTATGTGAAATAGTCCAATTTCAAAATAACATCGTCAAAAAATGAATATCATTAATTAAATTTAAAATACAAGTTTTAAAATATATTCAACAGGAAATAAATTATTTTAAAGTAACTTCAGTATCCGGGATTGCTGCGTAAATTCCTTTTAGGCAATTTTAATTTTTTTTTTTAATTTATCAAAACAGATTCAAAATCAGCCTTTTGAAATAGATTTCTTTAGATATGATAAAGCATAAATGAATTTTCGCTATAACAAATTAGCAAATGAAAAATAATATTTAACAAAATATAATTTCATACTGACATTAATGGGTATATGTGTTGGCTTTAGTGGTTTTCTTTGTTACTTTGATTAGCATAGTCTTATACCCAGTAATTTTTGGCGTAGCTAGGGGGGGCAGGGGTGACCCCCCCCCCAGAAAATTGCTATCTAATGTATTTTTTTTCAATTTATTTACATATTCACAACTACAACATTTGTCGCTAATGATTGTGATGATGTGGGATGGCAAGTGTGTCGCTGTACTGCTGAGGTACGTGACCGAAGAGGAGTCCAGGCTAGTTCTGGAGCAGGTCCCTCTGCCATGCCCGCTTGAGAAGTCGTGACGGATTTGTGGGGAGAGTGTTCGTGGATAATTGGAGAATAAGTGGATTGGTGTGATGATGGAGTTTGTCGTGAAAATTTTGATATCGTGTCTTGATAACGAAGGTACACATGGGATGTTGAGGTCATTATGTAATGTGAGGTTGGAAACGTAAAATGGCGCATTGGCAATGTGGTATGATGGATTGTATTGACTGAAGGCGTTGTATGTTTGATTTTTTGGCTGATCCCCATATCTCGATGCCGTAAGTCCAGATGGGTTTTAGTATAGTGTTGTAAATGTGAAGTTTGTTTTCAAGCGATAATGTCGATCGTCGTCCGATGATTGATTTCAGTCGTCCAAATCGTCTTTTGAGGTCTGTGCGTTTCAGTCTGATATGAGTTGTCCAAGTTAAACGTCTTTCTAAATGAAGTCCTAGAAATCGAACAGTGTTGGATGCAGAAATGGGCTGGTAACAACTCCATCACAGACAAACATTAGTCAAGGCAAGGATATAGAAATATTCAGTTCACAGTCAAACGTTATTCGGATTCAAATTATGCTTTCTTAAAGTTTAGACTCCAACGAATGCTGCCAATCGGCAAAGTATGATAGTTTACCGAACGCATCGTCGTGCGTATCAAAACAAAACAACGCGGCAATTTTAAAATCTCTCCTAAAAACTCTGCACGGCTCTGCAATGTTTACCTAAAATAAAAAGACTATTAAGACTAACTGTTTAAGAATGTATTCAATGAAAGCAGTAAAAAGTGAAAATAATTGTTTTTTAGAGTACGTTTAGTGCTATCAGCTAAACGAGAATGAAATAGTAAAAATAAATTTCAGCAAAAAAGTGTTGGACCGACTTGCTGGAAAATAAGAAAATTAGTGCTTATTTAATTGAGGATACTAACTTACTATTACCTACTTATTGTATAAGACTGGATGACTAGACTGATGAAAATTTGTATTGATTATTTTGTTATAACATACTTATATTTTGTATTGTTTACATCACAATGTATATATAAACTCTATTGTGATGTAAACAATACAAAATATAAGTATATATATATATATATATATATATATATATATATATATATATATATATATATATATATATCCGGGCATGAGTGATAAAACCTAACCTATATATATATATACAATGTATATATATATACTTATATTTTGTATTGTTTACATCACAATGTATATATATATATATATATATATTGTGATGTAAACAATACAAAATATAAGTATATATATATATATATATATATACTTATATTTTGTATTGTTTACATCACAATGTATATATATATATATATATATATATATATATATATATATATATATATATATATATATATATATATATATATATATATATATATATATATATATATATATATATATATATATATATATATATATATATACATTGTGATGTAAACAATACAAAATATAAGTATATATATATACATTGTATATATATATATATATAGGTTAGGTTTTATCACTCATGCCCGGACTTTAATTACGAGGTCATATCGCCTACTACATCCCTGAAAATTTTATTAAATTGATTAAGGGAGCTAGGAGCAGTGGCAAATTTGTGAACGCAATTTTTGGCCATTTTCGCACTTAAATTTTTTTTTTTCTTTGCTCAGAAGGCCCATTGGCATGAACGCTCGGACATGCACCTACTAGTTTTCGATGTAGAAACACGAGAAAAAGTTTCATTGAAATCGGCCACCCACACACTTTGAGGTTCCATTGTACATTGAAAATGAACATTTTGGCAATCAAACATGCTCAAATAAAAAAAATTATGTAAATTTTAGTTAGTCATATCGCCAACTACCAGAGCGCTCTTACTTCGCTCTGATGGATGTGGTTATATACGAAAGCCCTCTAATGCCCACATCATATATATTTAATTTATTTTCTTTATTTCTGTAATTTATCATAAAATCTGTCAATTCACCCTTATAAAAATAACATGTCAGTATGGAAATTTCATTGTAAATTTTTGGATTTAGGGGTAGGAAGATACAAAATTCCTGTTAAAATTCAACCTCAAATTTATTATCGATTACATAACATCCCTTATACCGTCTAAAACTAAGGAAGCAAAAATAAATAAAAAGAAAATAAACAAATGCAGTTTTGTTGTTAGTATGAAGAAAGTTGAAGAGTCACTGACTTCTGAATCATACAGCTTTGATATGCATTTCCTTTGTGTTCAAACGAACCAGATAATGCATCTTGAATATGTTTACCGAACCGCTGCATCTATAACTAAAAGAATAGGTTAGGTTAGGTTTTATGACTCATGCCCGGGCTTTAACAACGAGGTCATATCGCCTACTACCAGAGCGCTCTTTCGTCACTCTGGTGGACATGAAACCGACTCTACTGTGGGAGTCCTAAATTTTGCCAACCCTAAATTTTTATTCATCTAGGGTAGGGGTCTTTTACGAGTACCTGACATCGTACAGGCTCGGGACCATCGCTTAACGTCCCATCCGAAGGACGGCGTGCTTAAGTTTATTTTACCTCCCAGATAAAATAAACTAAGGGCCTCGGTCGGGTTTCGAACCCACACTCTTGAGCTCAGATGACAAGCACGCATACCGCTGAGCTACCGGCGTCCTATGTATATATATATATCATAGATTCAAATATATATCTAAATTTTGGAGAACTGAGTGTCAAATGAGAACTACCAGGGTTAGTTGAAGTGAAGGAAAGTTTAGGGTGACAGCCGGGGCTTTGGCTGTCATCTAAAATTCGAATATACCAGGATTTACCAGTCCTGAAGAGGATAGAATAATAATGTATTCTAGGGTTGATACATTGTCTCAAAACCATCCTATATTTCTATCCACATCGAGTACTACGTAGGTACATAAGTGGTATTCAAATTTCACATTTATTTATTGGCTTACAGGATCAATAATACACTCCATAACAAGCCGTTGTGTGTGAGAAAATATATGAAAAATGTATTATCTAACAAGAGGACCTTACAGTGTGTGTGTCGCCGATTTCAATGAAAAATTTTCTCTTGTTTCTACATCGAAAAATAGTAGTTACGTGTCAGAGCGTTCATGTCAAAAATTTAGGCGTTAATGGGGTTAATTTGGACAAACCCCTATACACGTGTCTAATATTTTTTGATGTACAAAAATCCCTGAAAATTTTATTGAAATTGATTAAGGGAGCTAGGAGCAGTGGCAAATTTGTGAACGCAATTTTTGGCCATTTTTGCGCTTAAATTTTTTTTTTCTTTGCTCAGAAGGCCCATTGGCATGAACGCTCGGACATGCACCTACTATTCTTCGATATAGAAACACGAGAAAAAGTTTCATTGAAATTGGCAACCCACACACTGTAAGGTTCCCTTGTACATTGAAAATGAACATTTTGGCAATCAAACATGCTCAAATAAAAAAAATTATGTAAATTTTAGTTAGTCATATCGTCTACTACCAGAGCGCTCTTACTTCGCGGATGTGGTTGGTATAAGAAAGTCCTCTAATGCCCACATCATATATATTTAATTATTTTCTTTATTTCTGTAATTTATCATAAAAACTGTCAATTCATCCTTATAAAAATAGCATAATGTCAGTATGGAAATTTCATTGTAAATTTTTGAATTTAGGGGTAGGAAAAAACAAAATTCCTGTTAAAACTCAACATCAAATTTATTATCGATTACATTACATCCCTTATACATCTCCTAATAAATAAAATTAAAATAAACAAATGCAGTTTTGTTGTTAGTATGAAGAAAGTTGAAGAGTCACTGACTTCTGAATCATACAGCTTTGATATGCATTTCCTTTGTGTTCAAACGAACCAGATAATGCATCTTGAATATGTTTACCGAACCGCTGCATCTATAACTAAAAGAATAGGTTAGGTTAGGTTTTATGACTCATGCCCGGGCTTTAACAACGAGGTCATATCGCCTACTAACAGAACACTCTCTCGTCACTCCTGGATGAGCCCAAAAAGTCAACAGAAAGTATTCCGATCACACTAGACCGGCGACTTACGACTATTGTACAGTATTTTGAATAGACGTTCTAAATTATCTACTCGACAAAAACTGAATTGTTATACCTATCTTCTCCGACCTCTCTGGACCTATGCCTTACAAATATATGGTACAGCCAAGACTTCGAACATCAAAAGAATACAGATATTTCAATCCAAGACTCTCCGACTGATCACGCAATGCCCAACATACGTTAGCAACAAGACTTTACACCGCGACTTGAACATCGCATCCATAGACACAACCATTAAACATTTATATCAACGTTTCTACACCAAAATTTACTTACACACCAATCCGGAAGTTCGCAAAATCTTAAGTACTTTACCCCAAAATCCCCCAAGAACATTAAAGAGAATTTGGCATAGAGATCTCCTGGTATGAAGTGATGCCATGAGGGTTCACCGCTGGGTGTTTTTCCTCTCTCAAGCCTTTCATGTCATATTTATTTTTATTATTTTTGGATAGTATATGTCAGCCCAGCCGCTGGTTGTGCATTTTTTGCATTGTTGTAGCTTAAAATAAATTAATATAAAAAAAAAAAAAAAAAAAAAAAAAAAAGTATTCCGATACTAGATACATATACTGTAAAAATACTGAGTATTGATTCAATACCTGTTTCAGCTTCATCCGGAGGCTGGGTTGGGATTTCATATAGATGACATTGTGATGGATGACTCCATGGTTCAGTCACGTTCAGAGGACATATTGGTACAAAATATAATTTGCAAATCTACCAACGAATGAGAAAATAATGAGATTGACGTGTTAATTTAAATGTGTTGACGGGAAAGTAAATGAGGATTCATAATCCAAGAGGCAGTAATAACAGTTTCCATGAGGGTACGACTGTGAGTTTATATTGGCAGAAATATGAGGGACAAGACTGAGGCTCATATTGTAAAGGCCGTTCTTATAACGCTCTCATAATGCAAGAAGCAGTAATAATAGTTTCCATGAGGGTACGACTGGGAGTTTGTATTGGCAGAAATAGCCATAGAATAGATAGCCATAGAAATATATAATATAGAAAAAATAAATAAAAGAAAATAACAATAAAAATATATAAATAAAAAAATAAAATAAATAAATAAAATGATAATAAAATTACAGTTAACGAAAAAAACAAGAGAAATAAATGAGTATACAAATAATAAAAAATAGACTCGACAGACCTTAGAGAGAATATCTGTGGAGGAACTCTGACTAAAAAAAAAATGAAAGCTATGTATCAGATAAGGTTTTTGAATATGGAACACGATTTTTTTATTATGGTTATTTTATTATTTTTGAACAATGAGAAACAAAGAGAAGGTTAGAGTGTTCCAATAACGTACAAAAATACAGATACATTTATGTATTTTATAATACATTTATGGAGCCCTCCCCTTCCCCCCCCCCTCCCCCCCAGGCAGCCACTCGCACAAACCCTTCTTACGCCATGACGGCGCCGGTAGCTCAGTGGTATACGTGCTTGACTTCTGAGCTCAAAAATGTGGCTTCGTAACCCGACCGAGGCCCTTAGTTTATTTTATCTGGGAGGTAAAATAAACTTAAGCACACCGTCCATCGGATGGGACGTTAAGCGATGGTCCCAAGCCTGTACGATGTCAGGTACTCGTTAAAGACCCCTACCCTAGGTGAATAAAAATTTAGGGTAGGCCAAATTTAGGACTCCCACAGTTGAGTCGGGCTCATGTCCACAAGAGTGACGAAAGAGCGCTCTGGTAGTAGGCAATATGACCTCATAGTTAAAGCCCGGGCACGAGTCATAAAAAAAAGCTTGAAATTAATATTTAATTCGTAAAGGACACAATAAACTTTATGATGAATATGCACAATTATTTTCCTACTAAATCTTATGAAAATTTATATTCAGAAGATTGTTTATATGACTAGGCACCATAAATAAAATATATTTATGCTAATAAATTGACATTGAAGGTTAGATATCCTTTGTTGTTTAATAACAAATCTTAATATAACAATAACTGTAAATTATTTATATACAGTTGTGTTATTAATTATATATTCAAAGTTATTAAATAGTAAATATTAGTAATAAAAGCTACTAGTGGATTCAGTAGGCTATATAAGGTAAAGTTAGTTAGCATGTGTCGGCTTCCTATATTGTCTACCAGACGCATCAATGAATAAGAAATATCACTGAATATGTACTTCCCCAGAGAGAATTAATCAATCAAGTGCTCGCTCTCCCTTCAAAGCTAATCGACTATTTGAGCTAATCAATATTTGACTTGTGGCATTTAAATCCTTATACTAAATTTCTTGTCGATATATTCATTATATCGGCAGTTATTATGATATTTGAGTTAAGTCCCCCTCTAACCTTTGGCTGATTCTGCTGAAAATGAATAGTTGTCGTCCTTGTAGGGCTTTGAATTTATATATGAAATGTTGTATCAATACATTCATTACAACGGCAGTTTTTAGTTACACACAATTTTGTATGTATGTTATATTATCGCAATCTCGTAATCTTCCGAGTGAAATAGACATTTCTGAAAAAACAAAACAGTGTGGATTCTGACCGCCATATTGTCATACTGGAGAGTTGGGTATCAAATTAAAGGGCTTAGGAAGACAATTCCAAAATGTATTTATGTTGGTTCGTTTTTAAAATAATTAAAATAAAATTAATTAATTAGAAATATACAAAAAACCCACCCAACTACGAAAAAAAGACAAATATAATCCAAAAAACAGAAAAAATGTCTAAAGTTAACAGGATGGTTTCTACAGGAAAGTGAGAAGAGATACACTGTTCCCCTCTCCCTGGTGCAATCCCCCGACTACTCCCCTTCTTGTGAATTGAGATGTATCACCATACTCCATATTCAGATGCTGGTGGTGACGCCAATTATTATTATAAATTCTCCATCTATTTGTTATTTGTCTGACATTTTTTAAAGCTTTCAAGCACAAGATCTAACAATTATTGTACTGCATTAAATGTGGTGTTCCTCAAGATTCCATTTTGGGACCATTGTTATTTATTATTAATGTAAATTAATTGGCTATAAATTAAATGAGGGCGGTGGTAGCTCAGAGGTAGCTTGCTTGCCTACTGAGCTCAAGATCACGGGTTCGAAACCCGGCCGAGGCCCTTAGATTCTATATCTGGAAGGTCAAAAAACCTTGATCATGATGTCTGGTACTCGTCGACACTGTCAGGCTCAGGTCCACGAGAGCAATGAAAGAGTGCTCTGGTACAGGATATCCTTGCACACCCAAGATGGGGTTAATCTTCCTCTGTGACTACCCCATTGGATGTAGTTCAGTCTGATGAAGTGGATGACAATATTGTGTAAGATCCAAGTCGACTGCGGGCACCTAGGTGTGGGTTGCAGGCCAGTGTGGGCAGACCGGATTCAACGACATAACTTCTTGAGACAGAATATTGAATACTCCATTATTTGAAATACACTGAAATCGAAAACGAAAGAAGCAACGCAAGAAGGCCATAATCAATTACATTTGTAAAGCGACATGTTTCAAATAATTGTTTTGTCACCAATTGTCAATTTCGTCAGTGTTAGTTATATTATGACTCATGCCCGGGCTTTAACTACAAGATCATATCGTCTACTACCAGAGCGCCATTTCGTCACTCTGGTGGCCAAGAATCCAACTCTACTATTGAGGTCCTAAATTTTGGCTACCCAACATTTTTATCCAAGTAGGGTACCGGGTCTTTAACGAGTACATGACATATATAACAATTCAACAAAAAATTCAATTAACAAAATTTTCATTTAGATTTCTTCTTTTACTAAAGAGATTGCCATCTTGTTTTTTTTTTTTGTTTTTTTTAATGTTAAATCTAATCCAAAGGTATAAATTATCTTACTGTTTTCACAGGGAAAATGAATAGCATAGAATACGAGAACAAATATTGAGTTTATTTATCTAAACCTACATTATAAATAAAATCAAAAATCAAATTACTTACAATCTAATTTCTACATCTATTTTAGTCTCTTTTCTTTTCAAATATTGTGGTCATTCTTTAATTCAATGTTATTTTGGGCATATAAACATAAATAAATAAAAGTACCTTTGCACATCTACTTCACTGTTATTTTCACTCCTACATGGTTTACCACACCTTAACCCTAAAAAACACTTCTCTTTCTAGACTGTCCACTTCCACATCTCTCCATAGACTGTCTGTCCCACCTTATTTAAAACAACTGATCGTCGTATTTTGTTCCCATTTATTGGTTGTTCACATTTCGTTTTAAAACAAAATGCGACCAGTCCATCTTTGTATATTTATTCACTATTTAAGTTACTTCATTCCTAACAGCTGTTTTTATACAAATAATAATAATTGATTTTATAATATTTTAATAATCTTAATGTGTGTAAATTTATTACATCAAAGCTCCTTACACTATTTACGTAATAAATCATTCAACAGTTCGACTATCTGTAATAATCATTAGCAAAACTATACTACAAGGAAATGGTATGAATTATACATTATACTCTAGAAGAGAAATATAATATGTATAAACGCTAATTGCAGTGATAATATGCAAGAACCAGTTCAGAAATGCATCTTTTGACATGGGATGAAACACTTATTTATGCAAGAATGCTGTTCGTTAGAAATTGCACTTTTCACTGCAATATCTTACCATTTTACTTCCCTTGAAAAACTCATCGAATTTCTTATCGATTAATATTATTATTATTACCAAATATTATTATAATATAATATTAATAAAGCTGTGGACGTAATAACTGCAGATGTAATGATTGTATTTACACGTAATTTAGTAGGATTCATAAATCCCTGTGTAAGTCAACCATTGATTAAAACAGAGTTGAGAGAGAGCGAAAATTTAGTTGATTAATATGCGCTGATACATCGAAGTATTAGGGAAGTTGGCGCGGAATTGGCCAAAAATTCGAAGCTGAGTTTTCGACGGAATTTCATGTTTTTCGACCGCTAAATATGAAAAAAATACATAACTTCCCCTACACTTCATGGTGTGTCTTAAGTGGTGTCGAAGTATCGATAGTACTATCGATTAATCAGCTGAATTTAAGCATTAATATTATCAATAATTAGCGGATCTAGACTAAATTTAGCGGTCTTGCACTTTCCAATTTCTCACCTATATTCTCTATTTTTATGATAAGTTTACTGAATTTTTACACTTCTTTTGACTATTTTTTCCTGTGATGACAAAAACATGACATGCACCAGACTTGTAAGGAGGAACTGTAAATTCTTTGTGAATAAGATAGGCACCTAATTTATTCATTTTCCATCTTACCACAAGCAGATGATCCAGGGGCCACAAAATAAAACAACACATATGATGCTAAATTTTATTAAAATATAGATATTTGATATGAACTGGTAACTGAAGTATACATTTAAAAAAACTTGTTTTTCTCAATAAAAGCATTTTTTTTTATAATAAAAACATATTAACTATTTATTAAAAACATATTAACTAGCATGTTAAAGGAACTGATAATACTAATCAGGACGAAACCTCTTATCTTGGTTACTGACAGAATAGCCAACCGTACGGAAACCGAACTCTTCTCCCGACAGCGGCGATTGCTTTTCTTGTTAGATATTCATATTTCAGAATTTCGATAATACAATCGATTAATCGATAGTTTGACACCACTAGTATGAGGATTTTAGAGCCCCTTTTGTAACTCAACTGTTGAATATTAGCACAAACGGTCGACTGGTTTTGGAGGGGGAGCGAAAAGTTAATTGATTAATTCGTTCTGGGGAAGTACACTACCGTTTATTCATCAACGAATTTTTTTTATACATAAAAAAAATTTTTTGATCTGCATACATCTCGAAAACACTTCAGATCCCCCATTAATTATTTTTTCCCTAACTTTTTTCCCCCATTATTTTAATTGGGAAAGGTTTTTGACCTTTGTAATTCATTTCCAACCTTGTTAAATTTAAGGATCTTGTGTCGCTACCTATTGCCGTCTTGCTCAAGTTCAGTATTCAATATTAAAATACAGTAGAATCCCGATAATTCGTATGGTCAAGGGACTGACGGTTTGGTACGAATTATCGGGAGTACAAAATAAAAAAAATTAAAAAACGCATTAATGCAAATATGTATGTATTAAGAAGTTTGTACAATGTGGTAAGAATAAAAACTATGCAATAAACACTGTTTTATACTAAACTATACAATAAACAATACATGCAATAAAAATATGTACAAATGTTCTAGATTAAATAAACACCAATCAAACATTTGTTGGAAAAAATGTTAGACAAGATCAATAAAATTGCTAAAACTTTCCCCCTCTCCTCTCCTCATTTCCTTTCAGTGAAAAGAGTACGAATTACATGAGATTTCATAGAAAACTTGTCTTTCTCACTCGCTCTCCCCTTTGGTTCTGTAGGAATCAGGTGATTTCCTAGAAAACATTTATCTCGCACTCATTCTGCTCTCTCGGTCTCTCACTGTCCTCTCTCCCCCTCTTGAAAACAGTACGAATTAACGAGGTTTTTAAGCTGGAAATACGAATTATAAGACGTTTTAAGTGACCTCGAGCATAAAAATAATACGAAATGCATTGTTTTTATACCACTTATCGGGATTTTCTCTGGGGACCGGCAAATTTGTACGAATTAGCCGGAAAAACGAATAATCGGGATACGAAATATCGGGATTCCACGTAGTATGGAATTCCGTATTTCCATCTCGAATGCAATTCGTTTAAGATTTCTTATAGATGGACAATTCAAAAAAAAAAAAAGTCATCGGGGAATCACCGTCAATATAATTCCCCAACAAAAATTATTTCATTTAGTATGTTTCCGCTCTCCCTCCAAAGCCACTCGACCGTTTGGACTAACAGTCGATACTTGACTTACATTGTTCGAATCCTCATACTTTTAGTTTCGATAAATTCATTACATCGACAGTTATTAGGGTATTTAAGTCTTGTCCCTCTTCTCTGGTCCCTCCATTCCCTTCGACCCATTTCGCAGAAAACTTTGAGTTAAGCTTTTCCTCTAATCCACCCTTTTTTGACTGATTTGGCTGAAAATTGATATATGTTGTCCTTAGAGGGTTTTGGATTCACTTATAAAATTTCGTGTCGATACATTAATTGTATCAGGAGTAATCATGTTTTCAGTCGCACACACAGACACCCTAGAGACAGAATTATTATATATATCAAAATGAATAGACATGAAATTTCATATTTATAGTCAAAACACAATGAGGACATATCCTGTTAAATTTCAGTGATATCGGCCGAAAAGGAGGGGTTTAGGGGAGGGGGCTCAATGCAGGAACTGTAATAACTGCCGATGTAATGAATTTATCGACACAAAATTTAGTATGAGGATTTAGGAGCCCTGTATAAATTCGTTCTGGGGAAGTAGGTATATTCTTCAGTGATTCACCGATTTTTTTTTTTTTAAATTTTGAATCAGATGTCGGAAAATTTTGTAATTTCATCAATATCCAATTTCTACCCTGATTACATAACTTCTCCTATACTTCAAAGTCTCTTTGTATCGAAATGAGAACAAATTGTTGTGTCCTTGTTGCTGTGTTCATGTTTGTTGACAATCTTGATACAAGTCAAGTCTTCAGGTTGTTTTAAGAGTTGGCAACCTATAATAAAATACAGAACTGGTTTTATATACGGTGGGTAGGAGATATACTCAGAGACACAGAGATGTTACAGTCAGGCTTTCAACTTCCCTTCAGACATACTTTTATATAACATCCCCAATAGGGATGGGCGTATTCGTAATCGGAAATACGAATATAAATATATTCACAAAAAATATTGTCTATCTATATGAATACGAATCTATTCATATTCACACCTTTGAATATGAATATATTCGTATTCACACCTGTGAATATGAATATATTCGTATTCATATTCATAGATAATAATTTTTGTGAATGTATTCGTATTTCCGATTACGAATACGCCCATTCCTGTTTCCCACCAATACGAAGTACAGGGGAAGTTACATAATCGATCAAAAATTCGATGTGAAGTTTTCAACGGAATTTCATGTATTCCAACCCAGTGCCGAATTTAGCAATAGGCCCTGGCCTTGGGCGGCAAATTTAAAATATTATATTTTTCAAATGTTCATAAAATAATTGTAAAATTATCAATTTGTATTTTCTGGTGAAAGAAGCTTTTTTTATCTAAAAAGAGTGGGAAATAATTTAAGATGATCATTATGCCAAGAAAAATTAAATTCTTTCGCTCTTTTATGGATTTAGGTTTAGGTTTTATGACTCATGCCCGGGCTTTAACTACGAGGTCATGTCGCCTACTACCAGAGCGCTCTTTCGTCACTCTAGTGGACATGAGCCCGACTCTACTGTGGGAGTCCTAAATTTTGCCTACCCTAAATTTTTATTCACCTAGGGTAAGGATCATTAACGAGTACCTCACATCGTACAGGCTCGGGACCATCGCTTAACTTCCCATCCGAAGGACGGCGTGCTTAAGTTTATTTTACCTCCCAGATAGAATTCAGAAGTGCCTATTGGTTTTCCATAATCAATGGTTTTAGAGGGAGGACGAAAACAGTTGATTAATCCGAACTGGGGAAGTACAATGACGTTGATTCACTCACTAGTTATCATACGATTTTTTCCAATATTTCCTTATTGTTGCTATTTTCTGTGTTACCTATCTAAATAATAAACACTATTTATGATAAAGTCAGCATTATTTTTTAAATCAGCTGACCACCTTTTCAGTGTGAGAATATTGACCAAATATCATGACAACGGGGATTTTCCCTCAATCCTAATAATTAATTCGTTCTAGCATACTGAGCTAAAGATCGCGGGTTCGAAACCCGGCCTACTTAGATTTTTTTATATGGGGAGTGTACTAACCCAGAGCACCCCATCCTCCACTAGAATGACAAAAGAGCGCTCTGGTAGTAGGCGATATGACCTTTTAGTTAAAGCCCGGGCATGATTCATAATAACAAAATAACTCACCTAGAGATCCCAAACAGAAACTATGAATTCTCTTCTTCAAGGATATTCAATTCTAGGCCAGGTCAGATCCTATCATGTTATTATAAATGAAAGTATTTGATTTGTTCAATACAACTGGCCTCAGTTATTGAATGGCATGGCGCTGTGTCAAGGATATCAAATAGATGCAAAATCATTAGAAGACCATATTTATAAGACGGCGTAGGACCAGTCCCCCCCCCCCCCCCTCGCACAACTAGGGATCTATCGATACAACTAAATACAAGTAAAGTATCGATACTTGTATTCGATACAAGTATTATTGGTATCGATACTTTATTTATATTACTTGTATCGATTCAAAGTACTCGTTTCAAATTTCAACAATCAAAAAAGAATTATTTAAATTTTTCCATTTGTCAAAATCCTTCACCGTTCAATTTCTTACAATTTTCTTTTATTTGGACTTGAAAAATAAAATAAAACTTGTTTATTTAATATATTGTCTAATTTCACTAACTACATATACATGGGAGTACTTTCGGTATTTCTACCATCCTCAGCCAAAAGCATAAGATAAGTCTTATCTCTTATGCTTTTGGTTGAGGATGGTAGAAATACCGAAAGTACTCCCATGTATATATAGTTAGTGAAATTAGACAATATATTAAATAAACAAGTTTTATTTAATTTTTCAAGTCCATTTGAATTATTTCACAATATCTCTGCAATAATGTCAGTTTTCATTTCTTTTATTTGTTGTTGCAGTAAAATACTGAACTCAAATTCCGGTCCACGGACAAATGATACTGCATGATGCGTCCTTATTTCTTACCTTATTTACAATAAATGGTTTATCGTTTATGAAGGTATACGTTTGTTTAATTTTGAAGAGAACCGTGAACATGATTACGATTTCATTATTTTATTTTATTTTTACATTCCATTTTGTCAATTACAGATTATAATGGCACGTCCTACGGCGAAAGTGTGGATTAATTTCACTAAGAACGTTTCGATCTGAGCGACTTGCAAAAAGTGTTTTAAAATAGTGAAATATTGTCAAAATACGAATATTCTCCAGTAATTTTATATCCTTAGTAAAAATAAATTGTATGTTTATTTTATAAGGTTTTTTTATTACATTATGTTTTTAATAATATAATTTTATTTTATTCGATTTGATTTATTTGTTTCTTATGCCCACTACAATATCTCATTTACCTATATCTTTCAAATTGTATTGTGTTTTTTTAATATTATTATATAGGTATATATATATTATACATGGTTTAAAATCAATTATAACGAAGTACTCGATGCAATACGATTTTTATTTAAATTTATATAGATTTATAGATTTTTTAAAATTAATTATAACGAACTACTCGATTCAATCGATACGAGTAAGTATCGATACTTGAGTAGAATCAAAAGTTTTATTCGATACTACTCATGAGTAAAAGTATCGATACTTTGTGGGATAGATAGAATCCTACGCACAACACAAAAATGTTGTCGGTGAATCAAAGGCTATTAACTTCCCCAGAAAGAATTAATCAATTATATTTTCGCTCTCTGTCCAAAGCCAATCGACCATTTGGGCTAAAACTCAATATTCGACTTACATAGTGTCTTCTGTATCCCTCATACTTATCTTATTACAGGAATTTTTGAGTGGAGCCCTCTTCTAATCCCATCTTCCTTCTGCTGACGCCGCTGAAAATTAATAGGTGTTGTTCTTGTAGGGCTTTCAATTTATATATGAAATTTCGTCCCTTTACATACATTATAACAATATAAATAAGTAATACAAAATATTTAAAACATAATAATAAGAATTAAAAAAAATAAAAATAAAAATATATAAGAAACTCGACGAGGACAGCAGCAGTAGGACCCGCATACTGACATCCGCCACTCTCTGGAATACCGGCCGATGTGTCAGCGTGGTTGTTATAAAGAAGTCCTATAATGACCACATCACATATTTGTTGTAATGTTATTATATTTTTATATAAAATGATTACAACTATAAACTAAGGACCTCCATAGACTTAACAGAAAGCCTCCTCAATTTTGAATTTCCACTCTCGATTTTTACATGGAGTTAAATCATTCTTCGTCAGGAAATTAGTTCAGTTAGTGGCAAATGGTGGAACTCAATTTTTTTTTTGGGAACCATAGAATAACCTTAGAAAAAGGATGGGGGTATGACTAAATTCTCACCATATTTCCTTAATTACATGATGGGTTGGTATTTAGTAAACTATTATTTTTTAGTAGCAGACTGCAATTAATATTAGAAAAGTGTCGGTGAATCGGCTATGTACAGTAGAACCTCTTTAAGTCGAACCTCAATATGTCGAAAACCTCCAAAACTAGAAAAAAAGTTTTGTTCCTTTCCCTTCAAGCCCCAAAACCTCCATTACTCGAAATCTCAACCCTCTATTAGTCGAAATAATGAACAAGTCCCCACAAGCCATTTTGGTACATATTATCCCTCTATAACTCGAAAAAATAAATTGGACCTCTGTATCTCGAACATAGCAATGTTTTATTTTACAATCTTTACAACTCGATTATTTGAAACTTATTACCTCTATAGCTCGAAGAAAAATAAGTTACCAACTTTAAGAATTTGCCGACAATGTACACCATTGTTTCTTAGAAAACAATTTAGGAGTATACAATAAATAGGATTACCAATTATCTAAAGCAAAAAAAAATTACTGACTTTTTTTAATACCTACATATACTACGTATTTTTTATTTCAAGGATGTTTTGAAATAATGTTGATTTATAATAAATATAAATATGTTTGTTACCTCTGTAACTTGAATTTTTATTTATTTCACCTCTCTAACTCAAAATTAGTTAGAATGAATCTTAACCTCTACAAGTCCAATCAAAATCCGCCTAAGTCGAAATCCTCCATAAGTCGAAAACTCTATAACTCGAATTTTTTGGCGTCTCCCTTGATGTTCGACTTATAGAGGTTCTAATGTACTTCCCCAGCAAGAATTAATCAATTATGTTTTCGCTCTCCCTCTAAAGCCAATCAATATTTGACTTAAATAGGCTTCTGAATCCTCATATTTCGGCAGATATTAAGACATTTAAGTCGACCTCCTTCTCTAGTCCCCCGTTCCTTTCGACCAATTTTGGAAAATTAATAAGTGCCATTCTTATGAAAATTCTAAATTTACTTATGAAATTCCGTGTCAATACATTCATTACAACGGCAGTCATTAAAGTTTTTGAGTTAAGCTTTCCTTCTAATCCCCCCTTTTTTTTTTGGCCGATTTGGCTAAACATTTGTAGGTGTTGTCCTTAGAAGGTTGTGGATTTCCCAGGATCGAATTTCTGACCGATTACATAACTTCCCTTTTACGAAGTATGTGATAGAATGAATGTATCGACCAATTTTATAAGGATATCGAGGGATAGGTATAGGGAAGGACGACATTATCCTGTAATAATTAGAAAAGGGTTAAATAAAATTAAATAATAAAAATTAATAATTAAAAATAAAATTAAAAAATAATAAATATTATCACATTTCCTGTAGAAATTTTTGGTGGTCTTCTACTAAATTTTGCTTCCTACAGTAGTTTCCGAAAAGGGTTCTAACAAAATGTCGAAACTGCATGTATTTTAAAAAAAAATTAAATTAAAAATTATTTCATTTGGAGGTTAGGGTTAGGTTAGGTTTTTGACTCGTGCCCGGGCTTTAACTATGAGGTCATATTGCCTACTACCAGAGCGCTCTTTCGTCACTCTTGTGGACATGAGCCCGACTCAACTGTGGGAGTCCTAAATTTTGCCTGCCCTAAATTTTTATTCACCTAGGGTAGGGGTCTTTAACAAGTAGGTACCTGACATCGTACAGGCTCGGGACCATCGCTTAACGTCCCATCCGAATGACGGCGTGCTTAAGTTTATTTTACCTCCCAGATAAAATAAACTAAGGGCCTCGGTCGGGTTACGAACCCACGTTCTTGAGCTCAGAAGTCAAGCACGCATACCACTGAGCTACCGGCGCCCTCATTTAATTTGGATTTCTTCTAAAGATAATAATGAGATGCCATCTAATTTTCCTAAATTTGAAAAAATGTTCAATCTAATCCAATATTATCTTATTTGGTTCACACGGAAAATGAATAGGATATAATCGAGAGCAGAAATTGGGTTTAATAAACTTAACCTATATTATAAATATAAAAAAAAACTTTGGAAAATAATAATAAATCTGGGGGCCATGGTGGCCGTGCGGGCTAGAGCGTAGGGCTTTGGTCGCATGGTCTCACCATGGTTTGCGGGTTCGAATCCCGTCCGGGACTGAGTTTTATTTCGTAGATAGAACTCCCTCCCGGGGCCATGGATGTCTTAAATAATTATATATAACACATTGACATGGCTAATATGCACCGTACATAAAGCCAAACAAAAAAAAAAAAAAAAAAAAAAAAATCAAATTATATACAAAATAAATATTTCAGCCGTTATCAAAAAATTCAAAACTTCGACGATTCTCTACTTTAAAAAAATAATTATTAATTTTGGAGTATTAAAATGTGTTTTTTGTTTACATCATAATCCATTTTCATCCAAATCAGTCAGGAAGGGGGTGAGAAGTAATTTAACATTAGATATGTAGCATGTATCTAGAAATCTTAAATTACATTTTGACTTGGGATACCTAGGTGCCTGATGCACAAATGCCAACCTGAGAGGTGTGGCTTATTACACCTACCATTTGCAGATATTTGACTGATTGCAACAGCTCTTGTATTGTGCATTTGAGCAGCTCAGATAATTAGTTGAAAGTATTATTTATGAGTTATTGGAATTCGGCCAAGGTAGTCATTTAAAGAATGATAAAAAAACAAAGTCGTCAATGGGAATGTACGAAAGAAACAATTAATTATTCACTCTAATTCCAAAATTGTTATCATATCGCCTACTACCAGAGTGCGCAAAATTTTTAATTTAAATTTTTTCATAGAAAAAAGTGATTCCGATTTGTCCCATTCAGTCAAGGGCCACCTCTAGTATTAATTTGGAATTATTCCAGAATTTTTTAAACAAGTTGAAAATTTTGATAAATGGCCTCGGCCGGATTTCGAACCCGCGATCTTCAGTTCAGTAAGCAAGCACATATTCCACTTAGCTAGAAGCGCCCTCTATATCTTGTAGATGTAGGTATTGTTAAATCCCATGGCACCTAAGACCAGTTATTGTCCTTCTTTTTGACGCTTCAATTTTCCCACCAAACAGGTTGGCCAACAACATCAATTGTCTATTATATAACTAATAATCAGTCTGCTCAAAAAAATATTTCTACACTCTTCTGCGAGTTCACAATTTGAGAGGAGCAATTTGAGGTCTATTTCTATCTGTCTATTTTACCCTAGGTGAACACAAATTTAGACTAAGTGAAATTTAGGACTCCCATAGTAGTCGGGCTCATGTCTACCAGAGTGACGAAAGAGCGTTTTGGTAGTAGGCGATATGTGACCTTATAGTTAAAGCCCGCGCATGAGTCATAACTTGACAGATAGATTTTTTTTTTTACTAAATAAATATTGTTATAGTTAAGTATATAAAATAAAATAAAAGAAAAAATATCTATATAAAGAATTGTACATAATAAGCAACATAACAACTAAATAAAAAGATACCAATAATAATGAAATAGTAAAAATGGACATGCTCTTTAAATATGAATAGTGCAAGCAGCCAGGATGAAGGAACAGTTCAAAAATTATATAAAACAAGATATGACATGAACATGAATAAATAAATAATAATAAAAAATATATATATCCATCTTACATGCAACAAATTAAATTATATTATTCTTTATTTTCAAGGCAACAGTAAAAAATAAAAATAAATAGTTAATTTTTCTAACTTCTAAATTATTTAAAATATGTACAAATGTTTCTGAGTAATATTCTGTTTTATTGGTGAGATAATTGTGGAGAAATGCTTGCCTGAGGATACACAAGGAGGGACAATAGAACAAAACGTGTATGACGTCCTTTTCGTCTAAGGTACAGAGCCTGCAGACACTTTCAGGACAAAACTCATACCTAAGCCCTCCAAGTAATATTCTAAAATTTATATTACTATTGTGGAGACGAATTTGAGCTAGAAGTTTTTCAATATGGGAGTTTAATGAAAGATAGCTTTCTTGAGACCAATAAAGCAGTGACCTATCGGTAGAGGGAGTTGTATTTCAAATTTAATATTGTATTTATATCGAGACAGACCAGATGATTCCTCATGGCTGCTACCAAATCACCACGGAGGGGCCGGACATCACGAGTCATAATAACTATAATGTCCTGATGGCGTTTTGTCCTGATCTGTTGGAAATTATATCTGGCAACTCGAGTCACGTTCCTAACTCAACATTGCCAACAGATCTAAGTTCTGTAACTTTTCAGAGGTTTGTGAACAGAATGTCCATTTTAATAACCACTTTCCTATTCATACATAAATGGAACACTGTTGAAAACTTGGTCTGAGAGCGTGACTACCTCTCAGTGTGTTGCTTGGATAATCCATGTACTCCAACAAGGGGCACAAAGAAAGTTGTGTCCCAGTTGTTAACTAGGACGATCCCATATTGTTATGGGTAACACTCCAGTTTTTTTTTTTGTTGTACTTTCTTATATGTTTTAGTATAAGAGAAGTATTATAATCGTGCGATCCAAAATCAATTTTTCAATTAAATAAAACGAAGTTCGATAACTTAGGTCTCATACTTACAGACAGTTACAGTTACAAACTACTAAACAAAATATCAATATTAACTCTGAGAACAAAACGACTAATATATAACTCAATACTCAAGCCTATGTGGACTTATGTAGTTATTTATTATTATTGCATTGTGTGATATTTTATGGATTTGTATTTATTTATTTCATTTATTTATATATATATTTATATTTTATAATTGTTATTGTTACTTTATTTTCTCTCTTTATTTTATATTTCGCACATTGTGACCTGAGGATGGGACGCGAGAACGTCCCGAAATGTCGTCATGAAAAAGACCCTTTCGGAAAAATATTATCTTAATTTCAATTAAATTTAAAAAAATTATCAACTGTATTTATTGTATACTTTATCTAATTTATACAATTATTATTTTCATACTTATATTTTCAAGTATTTATTTCTTTATTCATTTATTTTTATTTTTTAGTAGTACTGTTCTTATCCATGTGTCATATTCTAAAAGTTAATATCTGTTTAAGTATCTAAATTCTAATATGTCTTAATGTAAATATTGTTATGACATATCCTATTCCTAATACCATTTTATGGTTTAACGGGAATGAAAATGATTATTATTTTAGACTTGAACTACGGGGTTCTGCCAAAGCTTACAGTCTTTAGCGTTCAATTCTTGAAATCCCAAATCCTTCGTACAATAGCCAATGCTCCTTATTACATCTCCAACAAAACCCTTCACAAAGTATTCCCTTTGTCACCGAATTAGCTAAATCCAGATACAAAAAATTATTTTCCTTCTTTAGTACCCACATTAATCCTCGAATCCCTTTTGACATACTTCCTGAACGACGCCTTCAGCGCCAATGGCTTAGAGACCTTCTCAGATCAGACAGTAAGTGATTAGCCATGAATGAGTGCGAGACTCAGTGCCTAGGGAGTGTCACCACTGGGTGATTTCTTCTCTCTTGAAATTTTGACACTGCCATTTTTTTCTACCTTAGCACATTTGCTTGTTGTATATATTTTTTATACAGTTGTAAATACCTCTTTGTAAATAATAATAATAATAAATCGGATTAGATTTTGCTCGAAATCAGTAACCATTTTACCCCCTGCTCACTTTTTACCCCCTGCTCACTTTTACCCCCTGCTCACTTTACCCCCTGCTCTCTTTTACCCCCTGCTTACTTTTACCCCCTGCTCACCTTTACCCCTGCTCACTTTTACCCCCTGCTCACTTTTACCCCCTGCTCACTTTACCCCCTACTCACTTTTACCCCCTGCTCACTTTACTAGCTGTAAGGACGACACGAATTAATTTTCAGCGGAATCAGCAGGACAGGAAGGATCAGAGGTGGCTTTTTTTCAGAAAAAATCCCAATAACTGTCGATGTATTATATGTATTGACATGAAATTTTATATTTAAAATCAAAATCACATAAAGATGACATCTATTAATTTTCTGCGAAATCTCATCACTTAAATACCCCAATAACTGAAGATTTAATGAATTTATTGACACAAAACTTAGCATGAGGATTCAGAAGCCACTATTGAAAGCGAAATAGTAATCGATTATTTCGTGCTGGGGAAGTAAAACTGGTGATTCACCAACGATTTTTATTTATTTTTTGGTACTAAGAGCGTTCGAAAATATTAAATTCCCATAACTGAGAACTTTTACAACAAACTTTATTAGTATTCAAACTCTTAGAAATATTTGAAACAATTATCTATTGTCTAATAAGTAAAAAAAAAAGTGAAACGGTAAATATTGACAAAAACAAAATAAATAAACAAAAGACAGACCTTATCTCCGACTGGTTTTGACAATAGTCTCAACTGAAAACAATCTGTTATCAAAGTAATTCAAACATTAAGTAGATAATGATAACTTTGGCAAATTGTATTGACGTACAATACAGTTAGAGCAAGGATTAGTCATAAAGAACCTAATTGATAATGCTAACTCATAGGTTGTGCTAAATTGATTATTTGAAATATACAAAACAAAAGATAATTATTGATAAATTATCAACGCTACTGTGACAAGAATATTATTGTATATGTCTGTGGACCATGGGGAACGTATACAGGGGCACGTGGCCCCCCTGGCCAAAGCAAAAATAAACTAAAAAAATAGTTTTTATTAAAAATGGATTGCTTGCAAGTTACCAATAGGATCTTCTTTCCCGTGTGTCTGATTCCTAAATCAGCAATCAGCTGTTACATAAATGTACATGTACAGAACAAGTCATATTACATTTATTTAAATATATATGAATTCCATCATTTCATTTCATCGCTCAAAATCGTCATTTATGTTACATTTTATACTCTTAAAGCTGATGTAAAGTCAACTTAAGTATTACAGTTAGTGGTTACCTCAGGGGGAGTTTCTAGAGGTCCGAGTCTCCCAAATTAATAACAAAAAATCTGCAACGCTAACCACAGAAACTGCGGGCTGTGCCTCCGAGAGTCTATACCCCCACCCTCGTAGCCTAAATCCCCCCCCCCTCCCCCTGCTCAAAATCCTGGCTTCAATAATTGTCAATATAATGAGTTTGTCAAGATAAAATTTTATATTACAAACGTTTATAAACATTTAAGTTTTGTAAACAAATTCGACTGACGAAATAATAAATAACGTTATATCGTTTTGAGGGCATTTCGTTCTTATCGTTGGACAAATAAAAAAAAAAACACTTGGGTTGACTACTAACCAGAAAACAACATGTCGCCAGTGCTATTGAACATATATGTTCAATTATATATAATATACCTACACACAACGCTGTATTGTATATAATAAACCTACAATTATATATAATATACCTACACACACCGCTGTATTATATAATATACCTACACACACCGCTGTATTGTATATAATACACCTACAATTATATATAGTAAGTATACCTACACACACCGCTGTATTGTATATAATACATCTACAATTATATATAATATACCTACCTAAGATATATTAGAAGCTAAATATATATATACTAATATATAAAGTGAGAAAGTTTGTTCGTGTAACTGAGGTAATCTCCAGTGGCGGATTTAGCAGGTCAGCCATTAAGCATTGGCTGACCGGGCCCCCCTCAGCAATTGCCCCACGGGCCCCTCTCATCAAATGATACTTTAAACGTTTTAGACTATTTAAACTCAATTGCTGAGTATTTTTTACTCTGTATATCAAGAAATTTGTTGTATTCGAATTCTTTCAAACACAAAAACACATATAAAATTGTTTAATTCATTTTTTTTCTTCAAAAATTCATCTCCTTTTAATAAAGGGCAAACCTTCATACGCCGAGTGCTTTCGAGGGCCTTCATATCAAAAGCTTCTAAATTTACAAAAGATTAATTTAAATCGAGAAAAATTCACTCTTACATATCAGGTATAAATCAAATTTTATGTCCTTTGGAATAAGTACGGGGACCCGAAGACATTTTGCTGATCGGGCCTTTTTCCTTAAATCCGCCACTGATAATCTCAAAGACTATTTGGATAATTCTACTAGAAAAATAATAAATAAGGTTATATCATTGGTATTGAGGGCATTTAGTTCTAATCTTTGGGAAAATAAAAAAAACACGAGCTGACTACTAACCAGAAAACAACATGTCGCCAGTTCTATTTAACGTATAATATACCTAAGAGGTTAGGTTTTATGACTCATGCCCGTGCTTTAACTGCAAGGTTATATCGCCTACTACCAGATGGCTCTTTCGTCACTCTGGTGGACATTAGCCCGACTCTACTGTGGTATTAAATTTCTATTCATCTAGGCTGTAGGGGTTTTAACGAGTACCTGACATCGTACAGGCTCGGGACCATTGCTTAACGTCCCATCCGAAGGACGGCGTGCTTAAGTTTATTTTACCTCCCAGATAAAATAAACTAAGGTCCTCGGTTGGATTTCGAACCCACGATCTTGCTCAGAAGGCAAGCACGCATACCACTGAGCTACCGGCGCCCTCATATACCTAAGATATATTAGTAGCATAATATATATATCATTAAAATGACTGATTTGGCTGAAAATCTATATGTATTGTCCTTAGAGGGGTCTAAATCAGTTAATCTATATTATATAGAGGAGAAATTCTATACCTTATAAAGAGAGAAAGTTTGTTTGTATGTTTGAGGAAATCTCGAAAACTACTTATCCGATTTTGATCATTCTTTTATCGTTGGAAAGCTCAATTCTTTCCGGTGAACATAGGATATACATCTTTACGCTTTATCGAAAGGGAGCTGAGCAGTAATGGTAAAAGAGAAGCAAGTCGTCCGGTCGCCATTTATATGTATTATGTATAAAGGAATTCTTGGCAATGAAAAGTTATATAAAAAATTGCACGAAAGCAAATATCTATAACAGATAGTCTACAATAAGAGTTTTTATATTTATATGGAAATCTGTAGTTTTTATTTCATGAGTTCGATTTTGATGAAATTTCATATGCAGCATCCTTATATGCCCGGTTCAAACCTAGATCATCACTAAATTTGGGGCCTTAGTGGCCAAGAGAAATAGAGCTTTGGTTGCATGGACTCTCCAATGGCGTCCGTTCGGAGAATTTTATTTCATAGATTTGTTTGTAAATAACACCGGTAATGTAGCCTGCACCTGTGATGCCAGAATAAAAATGGGACGCCCTATAACAACCCAGAAAAAGAGGCTTAATATATATATATTTATTCCATATAAATAAATATATTATAGATCATATAATCCTTGGATTCTTTATTAAACCTTCAACAATATTCTGTCAGGTTTATGTACATAGTTGAATGCCTGGTAATGTGGAGATCCCGACCCAGACACAAATAGCTGACAAGGGGGGCACCCTTTTTCTGCTCAAGGTCGGACAATAACCTCCACATGACCAATGCATGTTTGCAACTGCACTTTACTTGCACAACTATAAATAATATAATGCAATATCGCCTTCCAGCCTTCACACTTTCTCTATACTAGCTTTATACCGTCATCAGGTTGGCATCTAACCGGTAATTGTAAGCTGTTATTTAATCAGGATTTTTTTCTACATTAGGTGAACATTATTTAATTTTTTTATAATAATCCACTATAATGCGCATGCAATAGAGTATACACGACACTAAAGAAACTTTAGTATGTTGGAGAGGCTATAACTTCTATATTATTGATTCTATCTCAAACAAACCTTTTCAAACTTAAAAAAAAAAAACATTAAGAATAATTAAAACATTTATAATTATTATAAACAATATTACTCAAAGAACAAGCTGCAGTGAAATATTTAAACAACTCATAATTCTTCCTTTGCCTGCGCTGTTTATATTTGAAACATTAATGGTTTATTAGGAAAAATAAAAATATTTTCCCTCTCAACAATACCAGTCCAGGAAGAAAGAAGACTTTCGAATAACTAAACATTGCTCTTCTCTTTTTGAAAAAAGTATAACTCATAAAGGAATTAATTTATTTAATGCCCTTCCCCACTTCTTGAAGTCAATAGATACAATAAAATCCGTCCCATCGTAAGAACGTCCTGTAACATCGTTGGGATAAAGACACTTCCGAAGAGTTTTTTCTGAAAAATAGTTATCTTAATTTTTATTAAATTGAAAAAATGTGTCTACTTATTATAAATGTATCTTGTATTAACCATTTTTATGTACTCATATATTTTTAAGTATTTATTTGTTTAGTTTTTATTAATTTCATTTTACTTTTTTTAATAGTTTTGTTATTACTACTAATCATAGGTGTGTTAGACTCAAATAGTTATAAATCTAATTTATAAGCTATCTTAATGTATAAATTCTTTTGACATATCCTATTACCATGTATTGGTTTAACGGAAATAAATTTATTATTATTATTATTAAGGACATTTTAGCGATTGGCAGTTTAATAAGAAACATTTTTGGTAAGAACCAATTTTTCTATATAACTAACCATTTACAGATAAAGTGTAAAAGTTGTCAAAACCACATTTCAGGATGGTTTTCATCATATAGCTCGAAAACAGTACGACCTGCGAAAAATCTTATTTTATGTAAAATATGTAATTCAGTTTTCTTTACAACTGTTACTTGAAAAGATTTTTGATTAGATCATAAATATAAGCGGTATCTTGTCTCAATTTTAGTCCGATTTCAGCCAAAATTTAATTGGATCTAATGTGAGTTAGAACACTTGACCACTTCATTCCAAATTTCAATTTTTTAACTACAATCGTTTTTGAGGTGGAGCGCTCATAATTTTCCAATAACATACACGCCGACAGATATCATCAAGAAAATGGTCAAAACATATTCAGGAGACCTTGAATGTGAAAATCTGTTGAAACCTCGATCTCGGATTTCCGCGCCATTACAATGCTTCTTATTACCTACTAAGGTATAAGAAAGTAGAAATATATGGACATATTATGCCGTTGCTTATTTAAAGAATATTCAAATAAAGAACTATGTGAAACCTTTTTTTCATTAAGACGGAATTTTAGTTTTGACATTGAGAGAAAAAGTATCAATTTTTTTTTTTTTAAAGAATATTCTAATAATGATAAAAATAACAATGTGAAGCCTTTTTGGTACTTACGTAGTAACGCCACCGCAGCAAATCAATCAACATGTATTTGTAAATTAAAAATTATTAAAGCTATTTATTTATTTTTGGACTTTATATTTATTATCAGCATGTATAATTATTGGTTTTGTAATATGATTGATTGATAATCTGACCCTCCCGTCGTTTGCGCATTTGCAATGCGATCAATACGTTAATACGCCGATGCGATTAATACGCCGCCGCGCAAATATATAAAGTCTTAAAACCAGAATTATTATGATTTGAACGACGGGTGGGTCAGATTATCAATCAAGCGGGCGGTACGCCCGCATATTACAAAACCAATATGATACATGCTAATAATAAATATAAAGTCCAAAAATAAATAAATAGCTTTAATAATTTTTAATTTACAAATACATGTTGATTGATTTGCTGCGGTGGCGTTAATACGTAAGTACCGCCTTTTTGTTTAAAAGGGATTTTTTTTTGTCATTGTCGGAAAAAGTATCATATTTTTTTTAAATATTCTAATAAAGATAAAAAAATAACAATGTGAAGCGAAGCCTTTGTGTTTAAAAGGGATTTTTGTTTTGACATTGAGAGAAAAAGTATCGAAGTTTTTTTAAAAAGAATGTGCTAATAAAGATAAAAAATAACAATGTTCTAATAGAGAACAACGTGAAGATTTAGAAGAAATTTCTTTTTGACATTGAGGTAAAAAGTTTCGTAAATAGGTTCAACGCATAATATTCCCCCGATCAATTATATAGGCAAAAAAAAAAATCTATTGAAATTAAGCCTTGATTACAAATCATGGACAGTTTCTTGGAAATAGATTTTGACAGCTGACAGACAATCACATATTGATTTAGTTGATATCCTGCGGAAAGGATATAAATTCTACGGAAAAGGGATAAATAAAAAAAAAAAAAAGTAGATATATTATAAAACCATGTATTAAAACATAATAATCTTTGATATTAAATATGTTACATACACAAGTATAACCCTTCAGTATTTTTGGAAAAAAGAAAAAAAAAAAATTGAAAAACAAATATACAAATTGTTGGCCTGCAGTGGCCATTATTTTTTTTCTTCTTAATATATATTTATAGGAGAAATACAATCAAGATTATGATTAATATTACTATTAGGAAAAGACTTTACAAAATTTACAGTAATAAACAATTTTTTTTTTGTTTTAAACTATGATAGCACATAATACAAAATATATAAAATATGTACAATTATTATGTTAAATAATACAGTGACTATATTTGTGTTATTTGAGAGTGAAAAATAACAGTCATGGCAATTCAAAGTGAGATCTAGTAACTAAAGCCATCCATTTTAATGTGTATTGTCTTATCATCAAAAAAATGAAAACAAATTAATATGGTAATAAGAACAAAAATATTGAATACATTTTTTTTTAAAAAGACTTCCTATTTTATATCTAATCAGTGTATATTCGAGTTTATCAACTTCTGAAAAAAGATATGTTTTTCAAGTGAAAACAGTGATAAGGTAAATGACATCTTGAATTTGATAAATTAAAACTGGTCTTTCTATTACATAGGTATTTAAATTTCATAATTTTAATGGAACTAAGGCATTTAAATGAGGCAGTGAATTCAAAAATTACATTCAAAATACAAAATGTCGGAAAAAATGCAAAAAAAAAGTATTTTTCTCTGGACGGCAAATCAATTTTTTATTAATCAGTTCTTTCAGAAATAATAAATTTTATATTAATTATTAGAGATTTATCGAGAGTAATAAAACACAATTAGGACCGAATGTCTTTCCCAATATTTCTTAGACGATTATGATTAAATGTTATTAGATCTAGCCCAAAAAATAAAATGCATTAAACTGCATTTAAGCAGTTATGGAATTCAGAATAATTCATATTTAAATTCTAGTTTTAATTAAGGAAAAAAAAAAATAATAATAAAAAGACTCGGACGGCTGACGAACAGATATTCAAATAATTTTTAATACAATTCATTATGGGAAAAATCGTGAATTGAACGGAACTGAAATTTATGTTAATTATACACATTACAAAAAAAAAAATAATAATAACAAATGAATAAAAATAAAAGTTTTGCCCACCTCTTTGTTTATGTAATCCAATCATGATGAACTTTGATGATTCACTTAAAATTATTTTAGCACTACTAAAGCACTTCACATTTCACCACTAAATGGTCCAAAAAATTCTGGATATGTGTACGTTCCAATTTATATGTATATTTTTTTTTAGCGACAAACAAAAATATTGGTCTAAACAGAATGGCTTTTAAATACTTGACATTTCACTTGCATTGCTTAAATCTGCGATATAAAATAAAAAAAAGATTTAAAATATATATATAATTTATACAACAAAATATATAATATGAAATAAAATATAAATTTAGAACAAATTATAAAAACTAAATATAAAAGGAGTTCCGGGTTTTCTCATGTATCACAGACTATTACAAAATAATGTAGGAAATTCCAAAAAAAAAAATTAAACAATTAAAATAAATGAGCCACAATACTACAATTAGGATCTAGGCCATCAATAAAATTCATTTTAGGCCTGTTTAATGATCTTGTGATCTTATTACCATAAACCCTTAAAATAATTTGGTAAAAATGTAAATTTCAAATGTTGAACAATAAGACCTCATATTTGGAGTATTAATTAATAATTAACAAAAAAAAAATAATAATCTGATAATTATGACAAAGATATTCAATTGTTTAGACATCAAAAGTATAAAGATAACGCCCATGACGTTATTTGTATAAAAGTTAATAGATGAACAGAAGCAAATTATGGCCTAATGTATTAGTTACACCCAAAAATTTAACATTTACGTAGCTCGGACTACTTCGTTAATAGAACATATTCAAATTCAGTCTTCATAAACCCTAAATAAGCATTCAAACCTTAAAGTAAATCAGGCTCTTCAAGAGAATGAAAAAATAGCTTTGTGATACATACATATTATATGATATTAAAATCCCTAAATGGTTTTTTAATACAATCTGAATATGAAACATCCTTTGATATATATATATATATATTATTTTTTAAATTATAAAATCAAAATTGAGTATGCCATTGTATTATAGAAGTGAACAAAAGCACATAAATACGATGGTCATAAATTTAATCATTCGATAATTGAAACAAGGTCCATACTATATGGCATAATTGCATCTGATTAGTAACAAAATTACTACAAATTTGACAACACAAAAATTTAGACTTTTAACATTATTTAAGGTGCCACAAAAAACACTACACTTTAAAAACACATTCACTAAACTTTATTTATTATTATTTTTTTTTTTTTGTAAACTTTGGACCTCGTTTATAATGGTGAAAAATCTATAAAAACTGGCGTTCACATTCCTTAAAAGATATCTACATCTCTCGTCTTAAATGATATCTATAATTATTTTTATTTTTTTTGACCACTATTATTAAATGCAAAAATTACAAGAGAATTTCTTGTATCAAATATGATTTGATATAAAATATTTACATATAAAATTACCTATAAACTAGAATAAATTTATAGCACCGTACAACAGCAATAGCTCTTCTTGTCCTTTTCCGGACTGAAATTCATTTCCCTGACTATCTCAGCAAACACTTCGTTTACATTTGTCCGATTTTTGGCACTGGCTTCGACAAAAGGACAACTCCATATTTGGGCCAAAGTACTACCTTCAATTGTTGGCACTTCACGTTGGTGTTCAAGATCAACTTTATTTCCTACCAACAATATGGGGACTCGTTCCGAACCTTTAACACGAGTAATTAACTCTTTCATTGTTTTAATGTCCTGAAAAGTTTGATGATTTGTTAAGCTATACACTACAACAAATCCTTGGCCATTTTTTATGTACAAATCGCGCATACTCGCAAATTGTTCAGTTCCAGCAGTATCCAAAATTTCCAAAACACAAGGAGAATTATCAACTTCAATTTCTTTACGATAAAAATCTTCAATTGTTGGATCATATTTTTCCATAAAACAACCTGACACAAATTGAACAGTAAGTGCACTTTTCCCAACCCCACCCGACCCAAGTACGACAACTTTAAACTCACGCATTGTATTTCACTCGTTATTGAGTTTGAAGTAGAAGCACAAGTGCTACAAATAATTTCTTTCGGTAACTATCACACTTCAGAATCACATTCACAGGTAAAAATCTCATTTAACACATACTAAAGAGAACATTTGACCTCTAGAGGTAACTATTACGTCCAGACTTCCCCACGTCTGTCGCCATCTTTCTCCACTGTGGAGATGGAAACTCACTTCTAGAGGCCAATATCATATCTAGCGGTATCTACCGGGCAAATATTACCCTAACAATGAACACTGCCTCTCTGCGCATGCTCAACAATATCCCCTCTCCTTCTACGTCACTCTCCTCTGTTTTCTCAACGCCCAGCATTACTTTACTGTCATTCTTTATTATTACTGATGAACGAACTGTTAACAACTCTCATAGTATTATAGGTACTCCACAATTTAACTCTGTTTACATCAACAAATATTCCGGTGCTGTTAATCAATAACATTTAAGATAAACATCACTCATTTTCCTCATCTGTTTTTTTTCTTCTTATTTTTCAGATATTTCGGACTTTTCGAATAATGACTTCGTATCCAAACGCTCCTGCAGAATATCCACCACCTTATGGAGGTATTTTTTAAATGTTATTATACGTATTGTACAAATATACTATACATTTTTACTGGTTATATCCTTATAAGGTTAGGTTATGTGTTTTCACAATTTATGGAAATTGAGTCGAACCGGCGTTTAAATTTAAATTTAACTTATTATATTCTACCATTAAGAGATGATCAAAGGCATAAAAATAACTGTCATGTTCTATTAATAAATTATTGACTAATACAAATTGGAGACTGAAGGACAC
The DNA here is from genome assembly GCA_963662175.1 of Aradus depressus. NCBI lineage: Eukaryota > Metazoa > Arthropoda > Insecta > Hemiptera > Aradidae > Aradus > Aradus depressus. The sequence goes on along the minus strand of OY759224.1, from coordinate 15,084,371 downwards.
ATTCTTTTTTTTCAGTTTTGCACGTAACATGCAATATAAAAAGTGATTACATTTTTTATTTTTTGACTATTCTACTTTAAAGCTAACTGCCTTTAACAAAATTATTAACATTTTGTTTTTATTCAATATTTAATTGTTGCTCAGAGCTGTTGGAACTATTTTGAATTTTTGAGGCAGTATTGGAGTTTATATACCCTGACAGTTGTGCGTTTTTCTTATTCTTGTTGTACAAAAAGAACTCTATTGTTAGAGAATACATTATATTTTATTAGTAACATTTAATTTATATATACCGGAATGAGTCTTCAAGTGACTCATGTTTCTTTGTTGCATTGACGTCACACCTGTTCAAACATCAATATGATTTCAACTTTGGAATCTGTATAATGTTTTTACTTTCATGTTCTCTTTAGGAAAGTCTGATGATGCGGTTGAAAAACATTTTCTGAGATAAGGTCAGCTTGTGATAATCATATCCTCAAAATATAAAGAGTGTTAAACGTTATAATTCCTTTCGTTAACGATAACTCGTGAATAAATTCACATATTTGAATGTTACTTTTTGTAAAAGGTTTTTCGTAATAAGAACTCAAGGTATATTAATTTTGGCAGGGTGTACTTTCATACCGACCCGCAGTTTCTAATCGATATTTTGTCCCCTTCAAACAAGGACCAAATGTATACTAATTTGTATAGGAGAGTTTGAAATTTCTGTTTGTACAATTGGTTAAATTACAATAGTTTTTATTTAGTACATCAGAATAAAAGAAAAAAAGGGCAGTGCGGAACTTTAGGCTTAACATCAAACTTCGGTATGGGCTAGCAAATGAATGAAATTACACACTTTGATATTAATTGCTTAAGATGTATGATTTGTTCTTTTTATATAAAATATATTTGAATATATAAAATGGTGAATTCAGGAGAACCTGTATTGCTTCAGTAAAGGGACTGGGGTCAAAATTTGTTTTTTCCTGATACATGAGATGAGAAAAAGCGGGCCCATTTATGCAATTTTGTGTAATTTCTTTCGTTTACTATAACACACATAAATGCACCGATATGAATGTTTAGCAGTGTTTTGCTAAATGTTTTTCGCAGTGAGGACTCAAGGCTTATTGCTTTTGTTGCCAAATGGATCAGTGCAATTTAACACATATTATTATTTTCGCAGCTACACGAAGTATAGGGTACGTTATGTAATCGGTCAATTTCAACGGAATTCCGTGTTTTCCAACCTCCTGTTTTAAAAAATGTGTATGTCTGTGAACTCGAAAACTTCCGATTGAATAAACGTATCAACACGAAATTTTATGTGTATCCAAAACACTGTAAGGACGACATCTATTGATTTTCTGCCAAAGGGGAGGCTTGACACGAAAACTCTAATAACCGCCATTGTTATAAATGTATTGACACGAAATTTGTTGTTTATATTCATAGTTTTATAAGGACATCATCTATTAATTTTCAGCGGGAATCAGCCGAAGGGAGGGGGGCTCAATTCTAAATTCCAATAACTTCCGAAGTAATGATTGTATCGACCTGAATTTTTATATTTAAAATCAAAATCTCATAGGATTATGAATATTACCGGGCGCCGGTAGCTCAGTGGTATGCGTGCTTGGCTTCTGAGCTCAAGAACGTGGGTTCGAAACCCGACCGAGGCCCTTAGTTTATTTTATGTGGGAGGTAAAATAAACTTAAGCACGCTATCCTTCGGATGGGACGTTAAACGATGGTCCCGAACCTGTACGACCTAGGTGAATAAACATTTAGGAGTCCCACAGTAGAGTCGGGCTCATGTCCACCAGAGACGAAAGAGCACTCTGGTAGTAGGCGATATGACCTCGTATTTAGAGCCCGGGCATGAGTCATAAAACCTAACCCAACCAAACATAATAACTGCCGATATAATGAATATATCGACTCAAAATTTAGTATGAGAATTTAGGAGCCTCTTATGTTATTAATTTTCTCTAATTATTCAATATTAGCGTAAACGATCGATCGGCATCGGAGGAAGAGCGAAACCTTAATTGATCATTTCGTGCTGGGGATGTAGATAACTGGTGATTCACCTGCAACTTTTTTTCGCTGATCGCATACGATCTTTCTGGTTTGATTGGTTATAGATGTATGTTTCAGTTAGGATATTGAAGTTGGGATCGATAGATCGTGTCCAAGATAAGGTCAGATTAAAGATTGCCCGTTCTCAAAAAGTAAAATATATTATTTTCACATGGTTTTGCTTGTTGGTATCTGTCTGTTCATAATTGTTTTCGTTCTCTACAACTTCAGCAAACATGCACACGATAATGATTTTATAAAATATTTGTCTCAGCAATTAGATTATATTTCGAAAAAAAATGCACAATTTGGCTAATATTAGGCTAGTAATACTCTATAATAGTATATGACCTTATTACGGCACAAAATTTAAGTTTTTCTTGCATTGTTGATTGCATAAATTGTATACTTCAAACAAAATTTTTCCCCATACAATGGAAATACTCACAAATCATAAAATTGCCAAACAGAAGTGGTAGGGTTAACTCAGAAATCTAAATAACTGCCAATGTAGTAAATGCATACGACTAGACGTGCATCTCGATGCGGAGGTTATATCTCCCGAATCCATAGTTTAAACAATCATCCACGTTCAAACATAACGAGATCACCCAAATTTCAGACATTTAAAAAGAATATGACGTTGAGCGCACTCTGGGCTAGGTTTTGACCTCAAGTGTGAAATTTTTTGTCGATTTCATCGGCAGTTATTAAATTTTTTGAGTTGAACCCCCCGCTCTGATCCCCTCTTCCCTTTTGCCGATTCCGCTGAAAATTAATAAATTTCGTCCTTATGGAGTTTTGAATTTACATAAGACATTTTGTATCGATACATTCATTACAAAGGCAGTTGTTTAAGTTTTTGAGTAACGCCTCTCACCTAATCTTCATTTTTACCGATTTGGCTACAAATCGATAGATGTCATAATGGAGTTCTGGTTATACATATCAATTTCGTTTCGATACATTCATAATCGGGAGACTTTTTTTTTTAAATATTTGGAATTTGGAGGGCGGAAAACATGAAATTCCATTGAAAACTCCGCATCAAATTTTTCACATAATACATAACTTCCCCTATACTTCGTATAGCGGGGAAGTAAAAATTCAATAATAAATCTAATGTACAATTGCATATAATTCATTTTTTTATTTATTTGTTTATTAATGCATTGATGGGGAATGGACTGGGTTTAAATTGTGCACTAATCGATTGCTTAATACTAACATACGTTACAACTGATTCTAAATTGTTGTATACCAAAAATATTTTTGAAGCATGAAGGAATTACAACTGCGCATTATTAAAGGCGGATCTTTTCGGTTATGTGTCAGGAATTCTAAAAAAAAATTCCATTTGAACTATATGTTTCTCTTATATGAGGAGAATCTGCACTGTTTCAGTAAAAAAACCGACGGGAGGGTCAACATTGTATTTCTTTGGATACATCAAGTGGATTTACAAAGAGTAAGTGGTTTCGGTAGAAATTTTTTCAGAATCCCTGACACATAACCGAAAAGATTCTTAAAGGCTTTCTAGTCTGTTGCAACTTCCAATTTTGCTTAGTAATGTTTGAAAAGTTTAATGTAAATTTGGTTTAAGCATTAAGTTATCGATGTTGCGAAATATTTTTTAAATTGTAAATATTTCTTGATGCATGTGATGCTAGGGTGCAGAATGCTTTCAGTAACACACTTCTCTTTTCTTAAAATCCCATTCATTGCAGCTAGTCAATATTCTTCTGGCACAGCTTATTCTCAGCCTCCATTTAATCCAGCTTTTCAGGGATATGGTGAGTCGGTTATGTATTAACTTTATATTTTGTTTTATTCTTTAGTTTGCAGCTTTATTTTCTCTCATTTTATTTTAAACTTGTAAGTCTGTTTAAAAGATTTTATTATTCAAAGAATAATCAAATTACAAGTCAACAATCTAAACAAATTAATACAACATTATTCAATATACTTTTAAACAAACTATAACCTCTTCTTACAGCTGTCACTAAAGCGCAGGAATCACTAGGGAGCAGGAGAGTTTACATCTTTACTTATTACTCATAACTTTTAGTTTAAGAAAATATTTAAATTGTGCAATAAATTAGAGTTTTTAACGGAATTTCACGTTTTAAGGTGCTCCTGTGACCATTTTCGCGATGTTGTCTTTCTGTGTGTGGATGATTCGAACTTTATGAGCGTTCTATCTTAGCTACAATTGTAGCAGTGAAAAAACGCTTCAAATAAAAGTTGTGAATACTGAAAGGCATTGTTTTTTTTTTTTAATTTTTCGTAGGTCCCCCTGTTTGCATGATACATGCCAAGAACTGTCTTAAAATTGCATTTTGAAACTTTTTTTTTTAAACGTTTGCTTAAGTTACGCGAGAACGGTTAGTACTACCAAAAAACCTGTGCTTAGAAAAAAATCAAACTATCAAAACGCCCCCACATTTGAGAGAGTACCAATTCGACCAGAGGTACAACGCTCCAAAGAGTGGGATAAATCAATAATATAAAATAAGAGAGAATAAATTTCCGTAAGAAATAGATCAAATTAATGCTTAACAAAATTTTTATTACTGATAGAATAATTATCATTAGGGATTAGTTTCATATTTGGATTACAAGCATAGGAAACGTAAATTGAAGCATATAATTTTTTTTTAAATATATGATGTGACTTTCTTATACCCGTTACATTTTCAAGGATCAATCACTTTTATTCATCTTATATAACAGGAAATTAGTTTGTGAGAGAAATAAAATCTGCTACTACAAAAGACAATGTTATCAGAAATCATAAATTTCAAAAAATTAATTTATATTTTGTTCTCATTGTATTTGATGTGACTGGGTGATAGTTTTCTTATAACATTTGTGGACGGTGCATGAGTGAGGATATCTTTGTTATTCGTGGGAGTTGTATGAGCTTAAGTTCAATGCTTGCGCACGGTACTTCTGTGCTTATTTATATGCATGTGGCAAGGCGTTATGTTTAGCATAAAATTTAATTTAAGCTTACATTTAATTATGAGTGAAAAAAGCACGGAACTAAAATTCTTATTAATATACTTGGTTGATATACCAGTGTAAAAGAGATGTAGTAAAATTGTTATCGGATTCTGTTATTATAGTAACAGACGAAACTGGAAGGCGGCGGTAGCGACTTGCCTTCTGAGCGCAAGATCACGGGTATGCTACCCGACCTTTTTTATACTAGAGGTAAAACCTTGAGCACGCCGTCCTTGGGTCTCGGCGCACAAAGAGGGTCCTGTACAAAACGCTAATACGCCCTGTACTCACCTATGGCTCGGAAACATGGACCACAACGAAAGCCGAGGACCGGGACCTCCAGATATATGAAAGAAAAGTCCTCCGTCGAGTTTTTGGCCCCGTTTGCGACGGAGGAGAATGGAGGCGCAAAAGAAATAAGGAGGTGTATGAGCTGTACAGCGAGCCAGACATTGCTACTGTGGGAAAACTGGGCAGACTTAGATGGACCGGCCATGTCGCCAGAATGCATGAGGATATGATCCCGAAGAAACTTCTCTCTGAGCCCTTATATGGACGTCGAAGAGTGGGAAGACCGAGGCTGCGGTGGTCTGACTGCGTGGCAAAAGACGCCTGGAGCATCGGGATCCGTAGCTGGATGACAGCAGCACAAAACAGGGACACATGGCGATTGATGTTGGAGGAAGCCAAGACTCGTCAGCGGGTTGTAGAGCAACACTAAGTAAGTAAGCACGCCGTCCTTCGGATGGGACGCTAAGCGATGGTCCCGAGCCTGTACGAAGTCAGGTACTCGTAAGGACCCCTACCGTACGGTGAGGTACTCTTCATTCGCATGTAGCTGTTTCTCTTCATCTAATATTTATTTTAACAATTTTCATGGCAAGAAATTACGGAGAATTGGGAGTAAAGTGTATTATTTTGTAACGGAATATCGAGAGCATCCTATTTATATATATGTCATTTTCCTCAGTACCCTGATTTTTACGTTACGTTGTTCCATCCATCTATTTTATTTCAAGTTTATGTTCTTCAATTCCAGGTGGAGTGCCGAGTGGCTACCCTCCTCCAGCCGGAAGCTACCCGCCCCCCTCCGGTTACGGGCCACCTCAAGGAGGCGGCTACCCTTCAGCGCCAGGGTTCCAGGTGCCCCCTGCTGGAGGTGGCTACCCACCTGCTGGCTATCCTCAACCCACCCCTCAGTACCCACCTCCAGGAGGCTATGCCCCGCCAGGTGGTTACCCGTCCACTGGTGGGGGCGGCTATGCCCTGGTACCACAAGCGCCTATATCCACACAGCCGACATTTGGTGCACAAGGTAATATTTATTTTGTTCTAGTTATATTTATTATATTGATCAAATGTGGAACCTGAGGTTGATATTTGTGGAAAGTTCATTTTTCAAAATAACGTTTTGATAAATTTTAATTAAAAAAAGTCGTCGATGATTCACCAGAAATGTACTTCCCCAGAACGATTAATTTTTTTTTCTCTTCCTTTTTTTGGTTGCCGACCTCCGGTGGAGGCCACGGCACCCGTTCGCCGAATCGTCGGGAAAGAAGGCCTAACAAGTTTATTTATTGAAATCTGTTGCTGTATTCGGCAAGGAGCAGAAACCCCAGCCCACCTTAATAAATTGTACCTTTCGGGTTTAACTTTGGAAGTGACATTTAAGTCTAATAAAATGTCATTAAATGTCTGTACATTAATGTTGCACAGTTTTATTTATCTTATTATTGGAAACATTTAAAGTACATTTAAAATATTCTCCATAGAATTCAGAACAGTTTATTTCGTATCGTTGTCATTACATGTGTACATACTAGAGAATATCTTATTTAAAATTGATTAACTCTATTTACCAAATTCTAGAAGATAAGATAATGAAAATTGAACATCTTTCAGTAGGACACTGATCTTTCTTTGTTACATTCTAAACAATATTTTTGTTGTGCTTTCAATATAAACGAATGGAACAAATAAAGTATTCCAAATATTTAAAGTTTTCATGGAAAGTTCGTGTTAGGAAATTGTATAAACCTCTGCGGGAAAACAGTTTAAATGTATATAGAACTCTTCGCAAACGTATGTCGAAAGAAAAGAAGAACAATTACAAACATCTTGTCACTGAACAGGAGCAAAGGTATAATAATAATAATATTTATTTCCATTAAACTATAATATGGTAATTTAATACATTACACGATTATTAAATATTATAATACAAACTCATATGAGATGAAGAATATATATATTTTTTGTTTTAATAAATAAATAATAGAAGTGTTAGTTATTGTGATTCTGTTCGGACTTTGAGATCATATTGCCTACTACCAGAGCGCTCTTTTGTGTCTGGTGGACAAGAGCCCAACTCCATTATGAGTCTTCATTTTTATCTACCCTAAATTTTCATTTACTGGTGGTAGGGGTATTTAACGAGTACCTGAGCTCGTACAAGCTAGGCACCATCGCTTAACGTCCTATTCGAAGGACGACGTGCTCAAGGTTTTTTTTCCTCAATATTGAGTTTTAGCCCAAACTGTCAATTGGTTTTGAAGGGAAAGCGGAAACTTCATTGATTAATTTATTCTGGGAGATTACATTTCCGGTGATTTATCTTCGGTTTTTTTCGTTTAATCCGTCGTCCTTGTTACATATACAGTTAATTAATTATTATGACTCGGGCAAGGCTTCAAATAATTATAATAATATTTATTTCCGTTAAACCTAGTATAATCTTAGAAGATGGAACAGCTGACGACCTGCAACGGTAAACAAGCAAATTAACCTTTTCTTATTTTCTCAATTTTTAAAAAACGTTTCACTCTTGTTAATTTATTGATTTGTTTGTTTCTTTTCGTTTATTTGTGTTATGTGTTTCGTTTGTGACTATTTAAATTTTCTGTGTTACTGAGAGATTTTCCTTCAGAACATGGATGCGACAATCGTCAATGATTTGAACTTTGCCAGTACCTTTGACATGGAGTGGCATCAAGTGCCGAGCAAAGGAAAAAGTCCATCCTCGACAGGCGAAGTTCAAAAGTCCAAGGTACTCACAAGATTCTTCAGGTGAATACCAGTAACACATATCTCTGGAGAACTTGCCAGCTGAGGAGTGCAAGCCATCTCCCATCTATCTGAAGACATAAAAGACAAATTTCAGTGTAAAACTACAGCGAGTTCTTTGGTCATCTACATAGACTCTCCTGAGGCTTGGAGCCGGAAAGGGCATTCCGGATGGTGATTAGACACGTGCATCCGTCTGCAAATCCGGTAGACATAAAAGACGCATTGCAGGAGAAACATTTCAAAGTAAGAAACGTCACGAACGTATTACAAGCGGGAACGAAAAAGCCTCTCCCTCTTTTTTTCGTTGATTTAAAACCTGGAGCTGACAATAAGGACATATTTAATTTAAGTTCCTAAACCAAGTACCAAAATAAAAGTGGAAGAACCCAACAAGAAGCGGGAGATCATGCAGTGTAAAAGATGTATGGCCTAAGGTCACTCCCGCACATATTGTAATAACATGGTGTTGTATATTTGATGTCAATTTTATTTATTTGAAATACTTTATTTACGTTTTTATTTACATTTTTTACTATTTATATATTATAGTACTTTACAATTATATATACACAAAAAAAAGAGTAATATGGCGTAGTCAAGGTCCACGCCGTAGATATTCCGTGAAAACGTCGGGATAAAATAATTTTTCATTTTCTTTTCAATGCTGCCGTAGCTCTTGCATTGCTCGGCACTAGACTTTTTAGGTTTTTTTAAATTCCTTTTGATGCGAGCTTTTCTCTGATTTGCGTTTTCTATAATTCCGCGCATATTTACGATTCATATGAAACATCTTTAATTTTTTTGCAATTTTAATTTAATACCGATTTTTACATATATTTCGGCGAATATTTTTATTGTTTCACTTTGAGTCCTAGTAGTGCTCCTCAAGCTCTTTACAATGAAACCCGAATCAACGTCCTATCTAAACGCGTTAACACTCTACACTAATTTATAATTTTACACAACGCTAATCCGCAGCAATCATTCGCCGGCGCCCACACTAGCCTGATAACGTCACAGGCAAAACAAACACTGCACAACAATCACGTACAGACATGCTCTATCCATTGTGACCCCAATTGTTGTTATCGCATTATTAGTCTCGTAGTTATTATCGATTGAAATCTGACGGTATTTTGTAACACAAGAAAGTTAACCGGCTATCACTGTGCTTAACGAGCGAATAAACGTTTTCACGTCAAAAAAATTAAATTAATAACTGTAAGTATCTAATATCGTACATCACCATGGGGATCGCTTAACTTTATCATCCGAAGGATGGCGTTGTTTATTTTAACTCCCAGATAAAAAACAATAATGGGCCTCTGCTGGGTTTTTGAACGTGACCTTGAGCTCAGTAAGCAAGCACGCATACCACTGAGCTAACAGCGCCCTCAATTTTGCTATTTAATAACTATTTGCAAAGTTGAAAATTATATTTCTTCCATATTTATATCTGTAAATAGGTCCTTAATATGACAAATTAATGCCGAAACTTTTTTTTTTATCTCAATTTACAAATAGATATTTACAATTGTATAAATAATATATACTATATAAGCAAATTTGCTAAAAGATAAATATATGGTCAAAAAGTCAAGGGGAAAATCACTCAGTGGTGACACTCCCTAGGCACTGAGTTGCACTCATTAATTCACTGACACTGCTGCTACTAAGGAGGTGTCTTGGCCATTGGCGCTTAAGGTGTCGTTGAGGAAGTGTATTTATTTAATAAAATATCTTATTGATCGTGTATTTTTCTCAGATGGTTGGATGAATACTCCGCAAGGAAGACCCGTGAACTGTCCGCCTGGTTTGGAGTACCTTACTTCGATTGATCAACTCCTCATACATCAAAAAGTTGAACTTTTAGAAGGTAAAATATGTTTTTTTTTTTTTTTTTTTTTCGCCAAATTCTTACATGAATAATTATTGTAAATTTGGTTCCTCTTGTAATAGTGACTTATTCATTTATTGATAAATTTTAATAAATAGTAGATGGTGGGCGAGAGGAAGATATCTTATGTAAAGATAATTAATGCAGAAATTAATGTGAATAACATTAATATTGATATGTGATAGTAAGATGTTGTGGGACTAGATTTCTCATAGAAATGTGAATAACATTAATGTGAATAACATTAATATTGATATGTGATAGTAAGATGTTGTGGGACTAGATTTCTCATAGAAAAAAAAGATGTTGTCTTCCCACTGTTTTATTTTAGACCAGAACCGGTTTTCGACGCAACAGCCTCTTCATCAGTGGTTCAACCGACTCACACAGCAAAACGGTTAGAAGACAACAGGCCAGATGATGACGCTGTTGCGTCGAAATCGGTTCTTGTCTAAAATAAAACAGTGGGAAGACAACATCTTTTATTTCTATGATTAATATTTATACATGTTGAGTTGAATTTTAAATTTTTTTATTGTATCTGTTGATTTGAAGAAGTGGGGATGGGCATTAAAGAAGTTATATTAGAAGTTAGGAAGGGCATTAAAGAAGTTATATTAGAAATGCGGAAGGGCATTAAAGAAGTTATATTAGAAGTTAGGAAGGGCATTAAAGAAGTTATATTAGAAGTGCGGAAGGGCATTAAAGAAGTTATATTAGAAGTGGGAAAGGGCATTGAAGAAGTTATATTATAAATTACTCAAAAAGCGACCGGCAGATATGAACCTCACCAAACCGAATTAATAGGTTAGGTTTTTTAACTACGAAGTCATATCGCCTACTACCAGAGCGCTCTTTCGTCTCTCTGGTGGGAGTCCTAAATTTGGCCACCCTAAATTTCTATTCACCTAGGGAGGGGTCTTTAACGAGTACCTGACATCGTATAGGCTCGGGGCCATCGCTTAACGTCCCATCCGAAGGACGGCGTGCATAAGTTTATTTGACCCCCCTGATAAAATAAACTAAGGGCCTCGGTCGGGTTTCCGCCCTCCCGAATTAATATCGTATAAAAAAAAAAACGCGTGTGTCCCCGTCTATCCGACTGACATGTTTTATTGTAGCTTCTATATTCTTCATCAGATTATCATATATTCTCCTTTTGCTTTCAGCTTTTATTGGATTTGAAACCAAAAATAAGTACACAGTGAAAAACAGTATGGGTCAGAAAGTATTTTATGCAGTTGAAGACACAGGCTGCCTAAATCGCTGTTGTTGTGGTCCTTCTCGGCCATTTGATATGAAGATTCTAGACAATTTTAAAAATGAAGTTATACATCTTTACAGACCACTTGCCTGTGACAGTTGTTGGTTCCCGTGTTGTTTACAGGTACCACTTTTTTTTTTTTAAGTTGTTAAGTGTGCGACTTCCTCGAAGAACAACAAGTCTTTCCATCCTTGAAGTGAGAAAAAATAATAAAGGGGCGAAAAAACCATTCATTTTATTTTTTCGTGTGGTAGAGCATATCTTTTAGAATAAGAATAATTTTTTTTTTTATTATCCTTTTCCTTTTTGAAGATATTCCACTTAGCATAGAACTCAGTATTTCATTTTAAAAAATCTATAAATAAAACTTTTGGATTTTTTTCTGTCTATGTATAGATACTTGCAGGTTTAATTTATTTTTTTCTGGACTCCTTACATATTGATGTATTCTCATAAAAAATTTCATCAACATTGGTTGTTAAAGAAGGGAGATATAATTTATTTTCTATAAAAGAACAAATTGCGTTTCCTCCGCCCGTTCGATAAAAAACTGCTGTAAAACCTAAACAACTTGAGATAGAGCAAAAAAAATTATATGCTTTCTTACATCCATAAAAGGAACAAACAGGCCAAGTTTCAACAAAATCTGAGATCATGGGTGTCAAATCCATTCTTTTCTGGTTGATTTGACATGGAATGACCCAAAATGTACTTAGACCCCGAAGTAATGTGGTCTTTCTTTGGTCTGATTTCGGCCGAAATGTAGTCAGATCTATGTTAACATATATATATAGTGGGCTGGTGTTTTACACCTAGGGACCTAAGCATCCAGTGCTCTTATCCCTTCCCTGGAAGCGCTGGGCTTCCCCCTTATTATATTAACTGTATGTTTATACTACCTAAACCAAGCCCTTCATGAAGTGCTCAGTCTCCCAGTTTCCTTAATGAACCTGAGAATGCTCTCATAGTTCAATCTTCTAGTGTCCTCCTCTGCGATTACGTCTCCACCGAAGAAGCGAAATCTCATTCGCGCATATCCCGAGCAGATGCCCAGGAAGTGTGCCGCCGTTTCGTCTTCTTCCCCACATCTGTCGCATGTAGGACTGTCCTTGACTCCCACAGTGTTGTAGGTGTCTATTGAACGGACCATGTCCTGTGAGAACTCCAGTCAGTTGCCTAAGCTCGTTCCTTTTGAGGTTCAGGATCCCGTCTTTCAGAACTCTGGACCCCCTCCCAGGAACATCTTCGTTTGCCTGCATGTGGTCTTTTCTCTCCATGTACACTCCAAAAGATCCTTAGTCCATTCTTTAATTCGGGTTCGGTATGTCTCCCGAGATATTCCCAGCACCGGCTCTGGCCCCATAAAAGCCTTACGTGAACCTTCCTTGGCTAGTCGGTCTGCCTCTCCGTTTCCCTGGTTCCTCGAGTGTCCTGGAACCCAATAGAGTCCAATCTTCCTGCAGTTTCCTAGGGTGTCTAACTGATTTACGCACTCCCTTCCTATGTTAACACAGGTGACATCTTCATTGCAAATTTTATTGGTCAAAACCCTTGAAACGTGAAATTCCGTTGATACATCTCGGATTTTCACACGATTTCAATACTTTCTTATACTAAAGGTCTAATGTAAGTGAAAATATATACAGATAAATGTACTAATGTTAATTATGTATTGTAGAAACTGGAGGTTTACGCTCCGCTGGGATGTCTGATAGGAACAGTTGAACAGGAATGGAGTATCCTAACTCCTCAGTTTAGTGTGAAGAACGCCGCTGGAGACACTGTCCTCAGGATCGAGGGGCCTTTCTGCACTTTTAGCATATGTGGAGACGTCGAGTTCAAGGTAAATTAACACGTTTTATTTTATTTTTTTTTTTTTATGTGTAAACATCTCAACTCTCGGTAGGGAGCAAATTTTATTTATTGTGACAAATTTAAGCTATCGAAGCATCTTAACCTAAAAGTTTGCTTACCGAAAGATCATAGCAATATTGATATTTTAGTTGAATTCATTACAACGGTAAATATGATCAATAATGTTGCAAAAATACAATAATGTGAAATGAAATTAAATGAAAAAAACAATTTTTATTTTTTTACTTTTATACGTCCCTTAAGAATAACAACATAAGAAATAAACAAAAGAGATACAAGTATCAACCAAGTTAAAATAAAAGATAACAAATAAGGGCCTATAGCAACTAAAGAAACAAAAACAGTTAGAAATAAGGATAAACAAATCATATTAAAATAAATGAGGAACAAAGTTAAAATTATAAAGTAAAAAATAATAGCAAAAATAAATATAGATGACAGGAAGGGTCACTGAGAGAGAGAGAGAGAGAGAGAAAAAAATAATTAATACAATAAAATAAATAATGTGTGTCACACACCGTCATACATACATTTATTTACAGTTATATATCCAAAATAACACACACCTACAGTATTCGGCATGGAACTGAAAGAAAAAGAAAGGAATGAATATTTATAAAATAAAAATATATAGTGACTAAAAAAAAACATGTGATCCAACTGGGATGATGAAACTGTAGAGTAACATCAGTCCAGCTGTAGACTGAGAGACTTATGGGAAGAGGAGAACTATCCCATAGGATGCTAGCCTTGGGAAACAGACGTTTGATGAGTTAGGTATATGTGTAGTGTGTGTGCGCTGCGCGCGCAACAGTCCGACTCACACACACTTACGCATGCACAACAACAAGATTTACGCTCTGACGGTCTGACATAGCTTCTACCGAGAGCTAAGATGTTTACACATCAAAAACCTTAAGAGAAAGCTAACTGCAAGCCCGCTATCTCTAAACTAACGGTGCCCTCAGTGTTATATATTTTGTATATTGTCTAGTCAATAAATAAGTTTTGTTTTACACTAGGTGCTGGCCCTGGATGGGAGTACAGTCGTGGGAAGAATCACAAAGCAGTGGACAGGACTTCTTCGTGAGGCTTTCACAGATGCTGATTACTTTGGTGTCACCTTCCCTATGGATCTGGATGCCAAGATGAAGGCGGTTATGCTGGGCGCCTGCTTCCTTATTGTAAGTTATCTTCTTTCATATAATAAAGTATTCATTGTAATCCTGAAAAAAAATTCAACATCTAGTTTTCAATAGAATTTCACGTTTTAAGGTCCCCTAGAACTTGTCTTTTTTCGCGATGTTATTTGTTTGTATGATTGGAACGTTGTGTGCGTAGTTATGAACTTGAAATTTGAAAATCAAGGTGTATCATGTGCTAACTCATGGGCGCCCTTTTTTCACACAAGAACGGACAATAACCTCCAACCAGTAACCATCAAATGACCAATACTGCATCTTGCAAGTTTTTTGACGTGGAACTACGTCTTTCCCGGCGGTATGGGGGGTTAAAGTGCGTCACGAAAATGTGTCACACTTTGAGAGATTATATCTCCTAGAATAATGAAATAAACGCCGATAGAAAGCTTGTGTAGTACAATTTTTTATAAAACTGTTATTAAATACTGTTAGTAGAAGAGTCGCGAACCGCCATCAATCCGTAAATTCAATTATTTAATTTACTACAGGAGGATCGGACGACAACGTAAACTCATTATATTGGTCTACACTGCAGGAGGATCCTGTATTGACATGATATTCACAAGACACATTGATAATCTAAATTGTCATAGATATATCTTTTATTTCTCTTATCATAAACCAATACTAGCAATAACAATTGACAACAATAATACTCATTCTACTTCTAGTTAATTTAATAAATAATAGTTTATGATTGTTACCATGATTGTATATAGCATAAATTTATATGAAATAAATAAAATAAAAAAGATTTCTTTTGTTTTAATTTGAAAAACTGAATATACTAGACGTAGTTCTACGTCATCGGTTGCGGCACAGTCGCAGCTGTTCCCCTTGGGATTTTTTAACTTATACGCCCCCCCCCCCCCCCTCCCCCACCTCTCTTCAGCATAAAAGACATACATTTCTGATGTCTCACGACCTATGTCAGACCTTTAAAACTATGTTCTACACAATGTTCAAGTCAAAAATCGGAAACCTTATTAGCAAATCCATCTCCTTCCCCACTCCTCAATATATAAATAAATATCCTTTTGCTTCAGGGTTGATACAATGTCTACAACGCGATGGCACTGATGTATGGTTGAGTTGTGTTTTCGCAAAACAAAATGATGATCCAGGGATGATGTTTTGATCATCTTGAAGGAACCAATGATATAACGTTATTTATTATTTTTTTAGAAGAATCATCTAAATAGTTAGTGAGATTATCTCAAATACACAAACCAACTTTCTCACTTTATATATTATATGTCTCTTCTATTTGCAGGATTTCATGTTCTATGAGAAAAAAATAAACCGATGAATTGTTGTAAATGCTATCTTCTGAAGAAGAAAAATCAAGGCTATTATAAAGACAGTTATCATAGGAAGGGAGATCAGGGTTGAGGTTGATAAGAACAGACTCGAAGAATAAAGCTCTAGGCACTGAGTGTGTCTGGGCCTGTTGTGATTCCTAGTATATACTATACAAGCTTACATAATGTACAATTCAGTAAAGATTTTTTTTTTTTTAATTTTGTATTTACAACTTAAGGTTTAGGTTTACGCCTACTAACAGAGCGCTCTTTCGTCACTCTGGTGGACATGAGCCCGACTCTACTATGGGAGTCCTAAATTTTGCCTACCCTAAATTTTTATTCACCTAGGGTAGGTGTCTTTAACGAGGACCTGACATCGTACAGGCTCGGGACCATCGCTTACGGTCCCATTCGAAGTACAGCGTGCTTAAGTTTATTTTACCTCCCAGATAAAATAAACTAAGGGCCTCGGTCGGTTTCGAACCCACGTTCTTGAGCTCAGAAGGCAAGCACGCATACCACTGAGCTACCGGCGCCCCCACTATTTAATTATATATGTTTTATATGTTATGTATCTTCTATTTACAGGATTACATGTTCTTCGAGAAGAAAGGAAACCAAGAATCCGATGGACCTGGAATGTTTTAATAACCTTTTAATTCTGTATATTATTTTTACATAACGAAAAAAGTTTTTATAATAATTAATAATAGTGCAAACATGTCTGCCATTATTTATTTTTTTAAATTCTGCTAATTTCCATTTTCTATAACAAAAATATATGCATTTTTTTATATATTTGTTGATGAAAGATCTTGTCTATACACTTTATTATTATTATTATTTTTTTAAATTAAATATTATAAATTGTCATTCTTCTTTTAATTGATCAATTTATATATTAAGAATTGTGTAATCTCTGTATTTATGTGATTTTGTTTGACTATATAAATGTATTATATAAATAATTTATAATTGCTTATTGTCTTAAGCTTTTATATAAAAATAAAAGAATAATTTTTATTTCGAATTGTAAGTGCTATATTCTAAAGAAAAAAAAATCAAGGCTATTATAAAGACAGTTATCATAGGAAGGGAGATCAGGGTTGTGGTCGATAAGAACAGTCTCGAAGAATTTTCGGCACTGAGTGTGTCTGGGCCTGTTTTGATTCATAGTATATACTATACTATACAATATGCTTATATAATGTACAATTCAGTAAAGATAAAGCAGTAATAATAAAAGAAACAAAACGTACATCATAACCTAATAAACGTTTTAAAATGCAGTAGAACCTCGATTATCCGAGGTAATGGGGGGGGGGGGGGGGGGGGGGGGAGAGAGGTCGATCGGATAAATGGAAAGCACGGTTAATCGAGACACTTTTTATTTAACGAATTACATATGTGTGTGTGTTGTTATGTTATAACGTTATAAGGGCTTAAAATATGAAGTAATCCTTTGTTTTTTGCGGTTTCAAATTATTTTCCTTACTTCAGTTCTAATTTTTCTCAATTTCATAACGTCATGGAAGTCAAAATTTTCCTGTTGGCAGAAGTGGAGGAAGACATGAACTGCTTCCATTGCTTGACTTGTCAGAATGTTTCTTCTTTAGCGCCGAAACTGTCATCATTGTCACTCTACTCTGTCTCTAAGCTTCTAGGAACCTATACTTACTGCTTATACACCACGGTTAATTGCGAACACGGAGAATCGAGACACGGTTATTCGAGGTTATACTGTATATAGTTTTTTTTGTTATATTTCTGTGGCAAACAATTAAAGCTCAATTTTTATAAATTTCCATTAAACACAATGATCGCACTTTCATTGGAAAATGGTGAATCACTTCCCCAGCACTAATTATATTATTATATATATATATATATATATATATAATATATTATATACGCTTCTGCTCTTCCTCTAAAAACAATCCGTTTTGGCTAAAATTTTTGAATCCTCGTACTGAATTTCGTGTCGACACATTCATTACATCGGTAGTTATTTAGGTTTTTAGTTGAATTCCGTTGAAAAATCAACGTCGAATTTCTTTTCACATCCCCTACACTTCGTGTAGCTGGAGAAGTAAAAATTTCAAATTTGAATTGCATCTCTTAAAAGCACAAATTTTATAAATATCTGATTATTGTTCAAAGCATTTTCAATGCAGATAGCCTTAAATAATTTATCCTGCATAGTTGACCAGTTAGTTCAGTAACTGAACTAAAGTAAAACTGTTTTACTGAACTATAATAAATTCCTATAAAATGTAAAGAAAAAACTTTTATTATTATTTTTTTTTTTTTTAATATTGTCTATTTCACAAAATAAATGGAAGTACTTACGGTATTGCTATTAACTTCAGCCACGACTTAACAAATACTAAGTAGAAGTTCAACAAGTTCACATTTCGAACTGTCCCTTCTCCAGTCCCTACGGGGATTTTTCCCTGTCCCTTTCTCCTGTAAAGTCAGTAAATATTGAAAACATTAAAAATTAAGTTTTTTAATCTTAATGTCGTGACTGAAGATGGCAATACCGAAAGTAATTCCATATATTATACATATTTTGTTAAAAAGTTCATATTTTAAAAAATACGTTTACCTTAATTTTTTATTAAGTGTTTCACAATATTTCTGCAAAAAATGTTAATTATCATAAATAAATATGACAAAACCTATTTACTCGTTAAAAAACTCAATTTTCCGCACAATATTTTGAAGGTTTTCGATTTTTGTTTGTTATATGTTAATTTTTCATTTATTATATTAATTCAGGGACTATTTTATATATATATATATATATATATATATATATATATATATATATAAATGGTTATTGAAAATTGTATTAGAAGTTACCTCATTCTGATGTTAGAGTCAGTGCTAGTCTTCTGACAAAATGATGACTGAAAAAATTAAATGTACGTTATAACTATTGCATATTTTGGCATATTATGATTGATATTGAATATAAATATATTTTATCGACCGTTGTACACTTGTATTTTATGTATTATACTTTCCTTTAAATAGATAAAACTAACTTATTTGTGAAATATTGTCTATTCCGCAAAAATTGATTACTAGACTACCGGTTTCAGCATTACATAATTTTCAAGTTTAGTCATAAATTCAGTTTTTCTTATTTAAAAATTAATTTTAATAATTTAATTAATTATTAAATATATTATTAGAAAAATAATTAAATATAAAATAATTAAATACATTATTTTATAATTATTTTAAATAATTTAATTAATATTTTTAATTTTAAAATTAATTTTTCTTATTTAAAAATTGATTACGTAGACTACTGGTTTCAGCATTACATAATTTTCAGGTTTAGTCATAAATTCAGTTTTTCTTATTTTTTTCAATAACAGTAATAATTTAAATTACTAATTCAATATTAAATTCTAACAAAATAACGTAAAATGATGTTTATGCATTTAACAAAATGATTATTGATGCACCATCATTTCACGCAATCACATATAAATTAGATTTTGTTCGTACGTATATAAAAATGGTTCGCACTAACTGTATTAATTTATAAGTAAACCTGACGATGGTGTAATGCTGAAACGGGTCGTATATGTACAATTTTTTTGTGAAATAATATTTCAAAAATAAGTTTAAAAAAAAAATTATTGTGACTTACGCCCGGGCTTTAACTATGAGTTTATATCGCCTACTACCATCAACTTCAATTAACTTTTCCCTCCCGCTCCATAACTCGTCGTCAACCGTTTGCGCAATTCAATAGTTGACTTACATAGAGGCTTCTAAATCCTCCTACTAAATTGTGTGTCGATTCATTCATTACATTAGCAGTTATTTGGGTTTTTGAATTCAGCGACCTCCCTTATCCCCCCTTCCCTTTGGTCGATTTGACTGAAAATCAATAGTTGACATCATTGGAGGGTTTTGGATTCACATATAATATTTCATGATGTGCAGTCAATCTATTGGGAGTTATGGTGTTCATAGAGACATTTTTGTTATATGAACATATAAAGTGTGATTCCTTTATGTGTTATATTTCTTTCGATATAAGCCCATCTCTACATTACGAATCCTCAATTTCGTCTACCCTGGAGGTTCAGTTACCGTGATTAGGAGGACATTTTATTTCTTTGGATACATCAACTGTATTTTTAAATTATGAAGAATAGTTGACATATTATATCATTCATATTGAAAAATAATTTTTTATTATGAACTAGATTTTTTTCTTTTTTTTATGCTCCTTCATTTTTTACTTAGTTTTATCAATTCCGAACAATTACCATAAAAACTAAGGCCCTCGGTCGGGTTTCGAACCCGCGAAGAAAGCAAGCACGCATACCACTGAGCTACCAGCGGCCTCTAAAGGTAAACTGTAAGTATATTGTCAATTAGTCACGTGATGCACAGTGAGAAGGAAGCAAAAAAAGAATAGGAAAGAAGTATGACCAAATCACACATTGGTGTGTTCCGTAGGTAAACAATGCTCCGATTCATAAAAATAGTCGAACCTCTGTATAACATAGAAAAAGTTGCAAATAAAACGTATGTGTCGAATAAGATGAAGGACCTAAAAACGTATAATTACATTGAAAACTCGGATCTCGGATTTTCACACGATTATACCAAAGGTATAAGAAAGAAAAAAAAGACTTTTAACATCAACTGCTTCCTCAAACTAAAGTGAAACGCATCGACCTACTTAATAGATGCAACACGATTGCACAGATGCTATTTCTGAACATACAGATTTGAAGAATGAAAACCGCTAAAAAACCCGTTTTAATGATCTTTGATTGAAAAGGGTGAAACTCAATTAGTTTTCAAAAATACCCAATGTAGCCACCAGAGTGATGAAAGAGCGCTCTGATAGTAGGCGATATGACCTCGTGGTTAAAGCCCGGGCATGAGTCATAAAACCTAACCCAATGTAGCCGTTCACCTAAAATTGTTTAGCATGCTTAGAGTAAAGTGTATCTTATTTTCAAAATAAACTGCATAAGTCCCCCATTTCTTGTTCTCTTGCATTTCTCTGGCTTGTCTATACGAAGATTGACAATTTCCGACAAGAAATTACGACAATAATAGCTCAACAATGGAGTGCGTAAACAGGCTTCATTCTCTATAATTGTGCCCAATATTCATTTAATTGTCTGACACCAATGAGTTTACTCGTCTGTCCTATCTTTCAGGAAATTCTTTCTGATTTTGTGATTTGTGTGTGTGAAACCAAAAATTGTGTAAAATGTTGAATATCCATCATATTCTTCTATTCATATTCATTTGAATAACGCTCTATTTGTCTACCTCATAAAATTAATATAATAAAAAATACAAGTCATGGTATATTTTCTTTATTTCTTATAGAGGGTATAACAATCTAAAACATACATACGAAGTGTAGGTATATACTTTGACATACAAGTCTTTTATATAATTTCCAATCTCAGTGCAATTTAAGTTTGTGAATGATTGAAGGTTTTGCATTAAATATTCAATTCCAATCTCCTCCGGTTTTGCATATCTAGTGATCACTTTCTCGATGCCAATTGCAATATGTCTATGGATGTGCATAAGGACAAGACCGATGAGGCGGCTCTCATGCATGGTTCATCTTAAATATGTTTTAAGGCGCCTCATTGACGTAATAAGTCGATATTTGAATCACTAGTATAGTATAGTAATTTTTACAGTGATTTTCGGCGTAATTTTTTCTATATGGGCCATTCCGCTTATAATCGGTTTAATTAGTGATAAGTTTATAACGATTCTTGAAAACAGTAAGAAGTTCGGTCGAGGCTCAGGGGGGGGGGGGGGGGGGGCAATTGCACCCATTGCCCCCCCTTGTATCCGAGCCTGGTCCTTTCCAAAGGAAGTATTTGTGTATGTGTACGTACGTCCATGGTGTATTTTTCCTGCACGAAATCTCGCGAATAAAAATGGTGCCAATCGAAGCGTATCAACGTCAATATGACCCGAAGAAATTGTTATCTAATTCGGTGCAGCCGTTTTTTGGTAGGAAAAAAAAAAAAATTGCAGAAAAAGTGGATTTTAGGATTTTTTGGAAAAAATTCATCCAATATAATTTGTTCTGGTGGCAATCGATACTTTGAAATATCAGCAATTCTCGTACAGTTTTTATCAAATAACATCTCATAATTTTAATAATATTTAAAAAAACAATAAATAACCAATATTAATAACGAATAAGAGAATGAATCGAATAATATTTATATTATTGACTTTTCGCTTACTCTCCTGAGTTATTATTAATTATTTTTTAATTTTTATTACGCGTTATCCATTGTGTTATATAATGATATACTATATTTTATTGAATTGGTGTATATAAATAATATATGAAGGTTCACACTATTTCATGATACGATATTTTTTTTTTACAATTTCAATACTTAATTAAGCTATGAAATCCCTTTACTTCAAAAGTTAGGAATTCTATTTTACTACTTTGAGATTAGATGCGAATGGGATTATATCTAAAAGTATTTTGTTGACGTGAAGAGCACCATAGAATTATATTTCATGTTTAACTTTTGTTTACCAAAATATAGAAATCTTACAATTGTTCATTTTCGCATACATTACCTACTGTTTTGTGTTATTATTACTATTGATATTCATATCATGCTGGGAAGTTTGCAGTGTGGACCTCAAGGGCCGCACTTAGTTACAAATGCCACCTTTGTAGAGTCCTAATACACGGCCCAGTAATTTCCTCTGATTTAAGGTCCAGAGAGGCGAAACAAACACCTCCGAGAACCTGCTTGTTGAAAGGCTATATTGTTTTCAGAATGTTTACGTAATTACTCTCATAAAATCCGTATTCAAACGAAGATCATAAGCTTATTTTCAACCTGATGAAGTACAATGTCATAAATTAGTTAAAAACATAAAAATACATTATTGTGAACCTGGAATGTTGAGATTCTGAATTCTTCGGCAGAATATTTTTTAAATTGTAATTTCACAGCAGTAAAACATGATTTATCTATAAAGTATAGGTGAAAAAAAGCCGGCAAGTTTTTCTGTCCATGTTTAGCCCTTAAATAAAATTAATATTATAATAAATAAAAATTTTCTGACTGCCAATGAATTAAACACATCTCAAGCTATATTATTTTTCATGTTGAACAAAATAAATGTTCATAAATCCTTTTTATATTTATCTCAAAGGTTGTAAGGATTAATCTGGGGGAATATAAATAAGTCATGTCCTAACCTGTTGCTGGCAACACTGACAGACTCAGATGTGACACTCCTCAGTTCATGTCAGTACTTCAACTTTCTACTCTGACGTGTATTTTTTTTTTTTATAAAATGATTTAATTACTTTCTTTTCATTTATCATGCAATTTATTTAATTTGTCGACATTCCTTTTAGTGTGAAGTTTATACATTTTGAGGATTTATCTTATGTTGAGTTTTCAGAATAATTTATTTTCTGTATTCAATTTTCTCTTTTTTTATATTTTAATCACATATGTTTTTTTGTCGTTACGTTTATATATTTTAAGAAATGTCAAGTTTGGATAAAGAGAGAGACTCAGTTATTTCTAATTTAAAAGCTTGTATAATCAGCGCTCAAGGTGGAGTTCCTACATGTAATTTGAACGGTAATTCAATTAATATTTTCTTATGTGTATGTTCTTAGTCTTTAAACCCCTTTATAAGGTTTAAATATAATGTGCATAGAAATTCATAGTAGCTTCATTATATTAATTTTAGAATGATCTCAAGCACCGAAATTTCTTGTGTTCTCTTATTTCGTACTGAAGTGAATACTTTCATTGTGCTTATATTGTAATTAATAGTTTTTTAATAAGCAGTGATATCAAATATATTAATAAGCAACTTATTTTACTTTTAAAATTTGAACGTGATAAGTGTGTAATTCTTAAACATTACAAAATGAAAATTGTTAACATGGAGGTTTGAGTACTGTTACCTGGATTGCATTTTAGGCGGCACAATTGCACCGTTACATTTTGTGGAATGCGAGCTATATTGAGGGCAGTAGCTCAGTTTTACTGTTATAAAAAAAAAATTGCTGACTCTAGCTAATATAATTTTGATAATCTTTTGCTAGTATTTCCCATAATTTCTTGCTATTATTTAAATGTTCCAACAGATTCTGAAGTTAGCAAACGTATTTTACACTTTAATTTCATTTTATTGTCCTATGATCAAGATACTAAATAAATTTGTTTGATCTAATAGTAGATGAAGTGTTAAAAACATTTATTAATGGGTTGGATTCAACGCCGGTTGTCCAACAATTATGGTTATCTTTGAATTTCATACGTGGATTTTTTATTGTGCTTTAAACTTGATACATTTTTAGTTCAGTGTTTTAAAACTATCTTTAGGGTATCTAACAAAGCAAGTTGTATATAACAAACAATTTACAGTTTCCTAATTATCTTTTTTAAAAATGTCAATTGTTTTCCCTCCTTTTTTGAAAGTATTTCTTGCTCATTATATTCCGAAAATCTGCTTATTTTTTTCATATTCTATACTAATAAGTGTTTATTATATAAAAAATAATAATAATAATTTATTATAACAGTCGCATTAACAGAGGTACAATTATACAATAAGGTTCCTTAACCCTTATACACTAAATACAAATCAAAAATAATCAGTTAAATTAAAAACAATGTTACTGCTTAAGAGTACATTTTAAAAAAACTTAAAGAAAAAAAAAAACGAAAAAGTATCTGAAATGAATAGAAAATAAATAAATAAACATTGAAAAACAGAGATTATAATTTAAAATCGTGAACGGATATTTTTGTGTTTCCCTCCCTGAGTTTTCCCTATTTTCTTAACCAAAACGTTTTATTTGTGCCACACTTATGTAAAAAGTTTTTACTGAAATTTATTATGTAGTCCAGTAGGAGCTCAACATTTAGGTATTTTATTATATAAAATATTTTTTTTGCTAACAATAAAAAAGGCTTATTTTTTATTTTTCTTATTTTCATGTATTGGCCGCGTTTTTTTTTATTCCCATAGCTATACGACGTAAATATATACATATATATTCAACGGAATTTTAAGTGAAACAAAAATGAAAAATAAAATTTCTCTGTCTGTCTATGAACACGATAACTCCCGATAGAATGAATATATCGACATGAAATTGTATATGTGTATCCAGAATCCTTTAAGGATGATAACTATTGATTTTCAGTCAAATCGGTTAGAGATAAGGAGGGGATTAGAGGAGAGGCTTAACTCAAAAAAACTCTTAATAACTACCGTTATATTGAAAGTATTGACACGAAATTTCATATGTAATTTCAGAGCCCTATAAGGACGGTGCTTATTAATTTTCCACAAAATTGGTCAAAAAGAGAGAATTAGGCTTAACACAAAGTTCTAATAACTGCCGTTATGAATCACACTACTTTTATTATTATTTTTCCTATTTGGTTGCAGTATATTGGGTAATGAATACTATTATATGTATATACATATATATATATACTGACACTCCCTAGAAAATACTAACTTCAAAATGATATGATTCATAGACAGTATGTTGAGAGAAATCGAGGTTCTGTCGTATAAGGAAAAAAAAAAAAACGCTTATTTGAACATTTCGGAAACTATTTATTTGTTTGTGACAAACACATAACACCTGCACCACACACATCCATTTTATAACTCTGACAAGGAAATTAATTGTTCGTTGGCCAAATATTGATTTTTTTTTTTTCATTTACACGACAAACATTGCTCCTCTCTTTGAAAAAAGTATAACTCATAAAGGAATTCATTAATTCCCTTCCTCATTTCTAGTAAAACAATAACAAAATTTAAGCTTCAACTAAATATGTTTATGTCAGAGGAAACTCTCTATTCGGAAACGGAATTTTTTTCTCATTGTTCAAAAATAATAAAATAAAAACCATAATAAAAAAATCGTGTTTCATATCAGATAGTCATATTACATAAGTTCCTTCGCAGATATCCTCTTTAAGGTCTGTCATATCTCAGTTTTTATCATTATTTTTTATTACTTAAATACAATTTTTTATTTTTGTTTATATGTATAATTGTTATTCAGAGGGCGCCGGTAGCTCAGTGGTATGCGTGCTTGCCTTCTGAGCTCAAGGTCGTGGGTTCGAAACCCGGTCGAGGCTCTTAGTTTATTTTATCTGCGAGGTAAAATAAACTTAAGCACTCCGTCCTTCGGATGGAACGTTAATTGATGGTCCCGAGTCTGTACGATGTCAGGCACTCGTTAAAGACCTCTGTCCTAGGTGAATAAAAATTTAGGATAGGCAAAATCCCACAGTAGAGTCGGGCTCATGTCTTCCAGAGTGACGAAAGAGCGCTCTGGTAGTAGGCGATATGACCCCGTAGTTAAAACCCGGGCATGTTTCAAAATAACTAGCTATAATTGTTATTTTGTTTTCTTTCTTTTTTCTGTTTCGCACGTTGTGACCTGTTGAAGGGTTGAAGAACGTCCCAAAATGTGAAAAAGAAAAGTTATACAATTATAATTTATATTTCGGGAAAAGTTATAAAAAAATTATTATCTTAATTTTAATCAAATTAAAAAATGTATACTGTATTTGTTACCATTATTATTTTCGTACTCATATTTTTTTATTTCATTTTATTTTTTAGTTGTATTGTTTATTCTAATTCATGTTTGTCAGAGTAAGAGTTAATATTTGTTTGTGTCTCTTTTTTATAAGCTATCTTAATGTATATTCTATGACATATCCTATTAACATGTTATGGTTTAACAATAAATATTATTATTAAACAACGTTTAAACTCCATTCGGAAGATCTCGAGGCCATCTCATTTCCAGAAGGCGTAGAAGATTGTAAGGATGGGATTGAGGGGATAGGTCATTATATTTATTTCCATTAAACCATAACATGGTAATAGGATACTTAAAAAAAAAATGTATACATTAAGGTAGCTTATAAATTAGAGACATAAACAGCTATTAATTCTTAGAGTCTGACACACATGAGATTATTATTGGTTATACTATTTAAAAAATAAACGTCCGTATTCCATCTCCGGTTACGAACCCGCGATTTTGAGCTCAGTAAGCAAGCACGCTTCTGAGCTACCGGCACCTTCGGCAACTAATTTTAATTATATTTTTATTATTGATAGTTTTACCTACCATATCTTAACAGTTAATCTCCTCCTCTCAAATTAATTTCAAACAGACATTTCTGTGGATAAGAAGGTCACTCAGAATTACTCTGTACAATGGAACAAACCGCTGATACTGACGCATTAATTTCTTCCTGGTTTTAAATGATTTTGAGAGGGAGGAAGGAGAATGATTGTAAAAATGTGGTTGATATAAGAAAGTCCTGTTATGGCGTCATCACATATCTTATTTAACTATTTGATTGTTTAATTGTTATTTTTTTTTTGTTAGATGATTACCACCAAATTATTGGTGAGAGAATCCCGGTCAAGAGACTGGGCTATAAGAACCTGGAAGAATTCCTCCGGAGTATTCCTGATCTAGTGTTAACGGTGAAGAGTGGGGTGACCTACATCGAAGCTCGAGTCTCTTCGGAGACCTCTCATATCAGTCAGCTGGTCCAGAGGCAGAAACGATCTGGATCAAGGAAGAAACCTAAGGCTCCTGTAAGTTGTAACAACTTCATTGATAGAAATTAAGTAGGTATTTAATAGGGGAAAAAACAGGGTATATCGAGGGCGTAGCCGCAGTGGGTTACGTGAAAAGTTTTGTTCCTGCTGCAGAGGGTGAATGGGCACTAGGGTACAAAAATAACGTAACCAAAAATACGTGTCGCGAGGGTGCCATAGCCGAGCAACCGTCATATTTCTGCGACAAATTACACACTTGTAAGCCTTATGAGTCCTCCAGGATCAAAACTCACAATATCCATAATTAACAAAAATGAGAGGGCAGTGGTTATTTTTGCAATTTTTTGAACTGAATTCAAATATGGCGTTGGTGAGAATCAAAAGTCACCATATCCTAGGTTTAATGGGCCTAGAAGTTGAGGGTTGGGTCAGAACTAACATTACCCTAGTGGATAATGTTGGTTCTGACACTAAGCGTCTTTTACCAATCAGAAAGCAGTATTTGCAAGCATAACCTGCTCAAAAAGGTTATTGTTTATTTTTTTATTTTGTGCTGTATTTTTTTGCAGTTTTTATTTTAAATAAAATTTTATTATTACCTACGCTTTACGTAAAATTTTAATTATGTGTCAATTTTAATCATTTTCATTTTTTTAAAAATTATTTTAGGTTGTAATAATTGTAACAATAAATTTACATTGCATTTGAAAATGTTGAATGGTTTTGATTTATTTATACATGTTTGAGAAAGTTGGGAAGAAAACTAACATTATCATGTGTGGTGGGAATCAAAACTCACATTATCCAAACATTGGTTTCAAAACTAACATTCAAAATTTTATTGCTTTTATTTTTATAACGCTATATAAAAATTCGTTTTTTTTGTATGTATTTCATTTTAAAGTGCAGGATGTGAAAAAAACTATTTGCAAGAACCGGCGAAGCAAATAGTAGTCGAGAGCGGTTTTTGGCAAATTCCCAAAATTGTGATTTTTGGATATTGTGATTTTTGATTCTGGTGGACTCTTATAACTCCTGCAGAGCACCGGTTTGAGTTCGATGGATTATACATCGCAGAGTGAGATCTCTCAAACGCGACCTCTCCCACTCGGATCGACGAACGTACTGCCGAGCTACGCCTCTGAGGAAGCCACGCGCGACAACAGCCCCGTCTGCTAACGCAACCCATGTGTGATCGACTAATGGCTTCTTTCCTCTACGCACGCGGGTTGTACGGTTGCAAAGATATCAGCGATATTAGTGTTACATATTTACATGCGGTTTTAGCAAGCGACCCCCTGCTGACCGAAAGGAAATACGTTTCACGACAAAAAAAAAAGTATTTTTTTTACTTTATTAACTATACGAAGTATACGGAAAGTTATCGGTCAGAAATTCTATGTTTAGTGTGTGTTTGTGAACACATTCCTGTCCTTGTGTGTGTCGATAACACGATAACTCGCGCCCAAATACCTCTTCGTTTCCCTGAATCCCCGAGTGTCCGGGAACTCGATAATGAGTAATGCTGGAAAGTTGCATTTTTGCCATTAAGCGGAAGCGTGTTAATGCGTTTTATCAAAATGTTGAGTTTTTGGTGTCCCACTAGGGCATTAAATTTGAAATGAAAAAAGAAAATAAACATACAAAAGCCACTAATTAAATAATTTTTTTTTTGTTTATTTTTCAGCCACCACTTAACCGTTTCGCTTTTCCGAAATCGGCCAGATTAAATACCAATCATCGAGCTCCAGTTCGACCTCCTTCGCAGTCCTGGCAACATCTTCAGACATTGGTCACTATATATTTATATATTTTATATATTCATAATTACTTAAATGTATGAATACTTTATTAAAACATGCACTTACAAGATATTCTTGTATCTAGTAGGGGAAGGTGCTGTACCTCGGACCTAATTTGACATTTTGATTTTTAGTTTAGTCATTTTATTTCAGCCGGTAATGCTGAAGGTGAATTCTAATTCTTTCGTATCTCATGTATCAAATGCAATTTTTTAACAAAATTTATTTTAAAATTTTCTATATTTTTTTTGTGATTGAATGATAAAAGTTTTTTGGGACCAAGGTACAGCATGGTGTTGGTTCCCCTATATATCAGGTATACAGATATATGAAAATTGCTCATTGGGTTTTAACTTCAAATATGAAATTTCATGCCGATACTTACAGTACAGTTATTGGGATTTCTGAGTTGAGCCCTCCTCTGATCGCATTTCCTCTTCGGCTGATTCAACTCAAAATTAATAGGTGTCGTCCTATAGAGTTTTGAATTTGAATATAAAATTCCATGGTGATACTTTCATTACAACGGCAGTTATTACGAGTTTAGCCTAATCCCCCTCTCTTTTTGGTCGATTTGGCTGAAAATTAATAGGTGTCCTTAGAGGGTTCTGAATACACATATAACATTTCGTGTCGATACTTTCATTCTTTGGAGAGTTATCGTGTTCACAGACCCAGACAGAATTTTTGTCATGAAGAGGTCGGAAAACATGAAATTCCGTTGAAAATTCAGTATAAATTTTCTAATTGATTACATAACTTCTCCTATACTTCGGTACAGCTTTTGCAAAAATATGCTTTAATTAGCATCTTATGAAATGTTTCTATATATTTTATATATAATGTTTTTCCAGATAAAACCAAGACAGTCAAAAAAACAAAATCCCTTTCCTACATCCTTTCATAGAAAACCAAATCTTCCTCACCGTTGTCTGACAGAAGATATTTGGTGCAAGAATTACCATTCTCCATTTTGCGAACCTTCCTTCACTCCTATGTCCTCCAGACCCTCTCCTCTATCCTTGGTTGGTAATATTATCATTGGGTATAATAATTATTTAGTGTGACTCATCCCTGGGCTTTAACTATGTCCTATCGCCTACTACCAGAGTGCTTTTTCCTTCTCTCTGATGGATATGCGCCCAATTTTCTACTTTGGAGTTCTAAATTTTGATTCAACTAGGATAGGGTCTTAGTTATTATAACTCATGCCCGGGCTTTAAATACGAGGTCATATCGCCTACTACCAGAGTGCTTTTTCCTTCTCTCTGATGGATATGCGCCCAATTTTCTACTTTGGAGTTCTAAATTTTGATTCAACTAGGATAGGGTCTTAGTTATTATAACTCATGCCCGGGCTTTAATTATGAGGTCATATCGCCTACTACCAGAGTGCTCTTTCGTCGCTCTGGTGGACATGAGTCTGACTATTGTGGGGGTCCTAAATTTGCTTAACCAGGTTTATTCACCTGATAGGGAGGGTTTTGTAACGAGTTTCTGACAATCCACACCATCTAAAGTTCAATCCGAAGGACGGCTGTGCTCAATTTGAAGGATAAAATAAACTTAAGGGCTTCAGCCGGGTTTCGAACGCTACCCCTGAGCTTCCGGCGCAGGGTATGGGTTTTGAACGAGTATCTGAGATCGCACAGGCTCGGGATCATCGCTTAAAGTCCTATTCGAAGGACGGGGTGCTCATGTTTCATTTACCTCCCTGATAAAATAAACTAAGGGCCTCGCTCGAGTTTCGAACTCTAAACAGCACATTACCTCTAATTTACCGGCGCAGAGTAGGCGTCTTTGACAAGAACCTGACATCGTACAGGCTCGGGACCATCGCTTAGCTACCCATTCGAAGGACTGCCTGCTCCATAGTTATTTTTTATAAAATTTTCAGTTTTTTTGCAATCACATTTCACCGTAAAAACCTTGTTTTTGTTAGGCCCTGATGATATGAAATATATCGAAACGTTGCCATTTGAATAGTGTTTTCATCATTGACTGACCCTCAATACCCCCAGAATATTATATGTTATATTGATTCCATAGAGCTTATTATATTTATGATTGTTATTATGTGTAGGCCTCTGGAAGCAGTAATTCGAAAAGTCTAAAACGGGTTGTCTTCAATGATGTTGAGCCAAAACAGTCGAGACCTGCCCTTCTACCGACTCCACCTAAGGAACTTCTCATCACACACTCAGCATCCAACAACAACAATAACAATTACAGAGCCGGCCTTCCATCAACACAAAGTTCAAAAAGTGACAATTTCTACCCACGACCACCCTCCCTCATGGACGAACAGCGCTCTCTCCCACAGCATCCTGTCAAAATCATTCCCACCTCTCCATCTGTCAGTTTCTACTCAAGGAGTACCACCGCCATGGACACATCCGCTGATGAAACATACTTAGAGAATGGCCTCGACCAGAACAGGAACAATTATGTCGATTCTATGAGTTCAAAAATGGCAAACGTGAAACCTGTCAAAAAAGTTAAACAGTCTGCACAAAGCGTGAGTTTATTTATTTTTTATTATTATCGTGAAAGTCACATTTGTGTATATTTTTAGAGTTCCGTGCCAAAATTAGCAAAACGGAACATTTATGGAATCACTTCGGTGTCCGTCCGTCTGTCACAGGCGATTTTTTGAAACTACACGACGTAAAAATTTGAAATTTAGCACAGAGATAGAGTATGGTGACCTAATTATAGACGTGCGTATATATTTGAATTCTGGGGGGTAAATTGGGAAATAAGAAAAATTGTTTTCAAGGGCATCGTGTAGGGTGTCAAATAAAAGCTTATTGAAGCACTTAATCAACAATATATATGATGTATTTTTTTTTTTAATTTTTCGGGAAAAACGCTTAAAAATTGCTGCCCCCACCCAAAGGATGGCTCAGAAAAATATGTAAAAAAAACATGAACATTGAGAATTATGTGTAGATTGAGCCAAAATGATCAGGATTGAAAAATTCTAGTATAATGATTATAAACAATGGCAACAAATATTGTTTATCATGAGAAGTAATTATGATTTTCTATGTATTTTTTCAGAGATTGGACGTTAAGAGACAGGACCGAGAAAGGGTATGTATCATCTCATATTAGCTCATACTTTAGAAGCTCAAATATACAGTAGAACCTCCATATATCAAAATTGACAGTTATTTAGAAAAAAAAATGGATAAATAGGATATTCGATGTATGGAAATGTGTTTTTTTTTTTCTCATTGTTATCTGTAACATAATTCATTTTCCATTCAAAATTTGAAATACATACATTTCAGTAAAATAACGTAAATTGAAATATGTACATACATGAATAATACATACATATTTTACTAGGTTGTATAAGGCGATTTTTAATTCATATCATATATATAAAGCTGAAAATGTCTGTGCGTTGTACCGCTATAACTCACGAACGGCTTGATGGATTTGATTAATTTTTTTTTTTATTTGTTCGTCATTGTCTGTGGAAGGTTATAGGCGTATTAGTACCTCAATATCTGGTCCATCCCAGCATCCACCCACGCAATCTTTGTAACTCAAAAACCACTGCAATGATTAATGAGGAATCTTTTTGAATAGATAAGTTTTATCTACCGGAAGGTTAAGGTCTATTTTTTAATCAACCCCTGGTCCATCCCAGCATCCACTCACGCAATCTTTGTAACTCGAAAACCATTGCAACGATTAATGAGAAATCTTTTTGAATAAATTAGTTTTAGCTCCAAAGCTAGTGTTACTACAGTTGAAGGACTATAAGCCTTATTCCGTATGAATAATTGAAAATTATAACATCATGAATGTACTGTCGAGGAACTGAATAGCCTTATAGGAGATATTGGGAGAAAAGTCAAAGTTCGCCGGGTATTACTGCTAGTATATTATATTTGAGGGAAAATTAATTTTGTTGCCCTCTTTAGGGCTACTATATTCTGTTTATTTCATCATTCTGACGTTTCGGCTTCTAGGAGCCATTTTCATACATCACTGCAACAATAATAATTTAGAATTACATAATATTGTAAACTATGTTACTATATATGTCGTAAAACATGCTCATAAAAATATCAAACATTGTGTCTACTTCTCTATAATTTCTTTATGTGCTGTTCCTTTCTTAGTCTAAACCACTAATGGAAAATTAATAACATTTGTGGGAGACCCAATATAACCCATCTAAGAAAGGAACTGCAGATAAAAAAATTATAGAGGATGAAGCAGTCACAATGTTTCATGAGGAGCATGTTTTAAGACATAGTTGTGTCGAAAACTGGTTCTGGTCTAAAATAAAACAGTGAGTAGACGTCTTTTATTTATATGGTAAATAAAAAATAGTGGACCTAAAGAGGCCAACATTATTAATTTTCCCTCAAATATTCACAAGGTTAAACCACGACTGGAAAATATAATATATTATTACAGCGGAGAGCGCCGGTTGCGTAGTGGTATGCGTGCTTGCTTACTCAGCTCAAGATCGGGGATTCAAACCCGGCTGAGGCCCTTATGATTTTTATACGGGAGGTGAAAAAACCTTGAGCACGCCGTCCTTCGTATGGGATGTTAAGCGATGGTCCCGAGCCTGTACGATGTCAGCTACTCGTTAAAGATACCTACTCTAGGTAACTAAAACTGAGTAGAGACAATGTAGGACTCCCAGAGTAGAGTCGGAGTAGAGTCCACCAGAGTGACGGGAGAGCGTAGTAGGGATATGACCTCGTAGTTGAAGCCCGGATAGCATCACTGGGTGAGATAGATATAATGAGTGAGCTTGTGTGTACACCTAGGGACCTAAGCATCCAATGCTCTTATCTCTTTCCTTTTAGTTCTACTATGAGAGTCCTACATTTTGCCAACGCTAGTTTAATTAGGATATCGGATCTTAACAAACAGCTGATATCACAATTAAGAACCACCATTTTACTCAGCAGGCTAGCAAAAATTGTCATTTATGCCTCGAAGGAGCGAACCAACTCGTCACACTATTTTCTCTTAGCTAGGGATTTGTGATTTTATATTTTTGGATACATATTGGGATTATATTGCATATAATTTATCTGTAGTTTATACATAAATACTATAAACTATACTTTGGTGTAAATATAATAATTAAATGTATAAGGAATATATGCATGATATAAGTTAAAGGTACTTGAAGAGGTGGGAAGGGTCTAAATTGCGTCAAACAAGTGTTGGTTTGTTTTTCTTTAGTTTTATTAGTATTTTATTATTATTATTTTTAATGTAATTTATTTTGATTTTAAGGTACAACGAAATCCTAATACGTTATCGATAGGACATCAGGTAAATACATAACGCAATTGCGCAAAGAATGATACGCTTTATCTGGTCTCGTTTGGTGTAACTTGGTGTAAGGAATTTTATACTGGACGTAAACTTTCCTTAATCTGTTGACATTTTGTCTGGATTAACTCTTCTCACTAAATATCTAATTATTTTCACGTTTACACTTTTTTGTTTTAACACAAATTTTGGTTTGGTATTGGTTTATTGGTCTGGTATTGGTCTTCATACTAAATTCTTTTTATATTAACACTGCATTAGTTTTGAAACGTATTTCTTGTTATTATAAATTAGAAAAAAAATTATACGGTGTATCTTTGCTTTATCTTTAACTTATGGGTTGGTTGAAGTTGTAGGGGTGCAGCGTTGCCAAGATATGCACCCCCCCTGAAGCAGAACTAGAAGTGAAATGAATCCTCATATTGGCTACCGCCCATGCCTTCTCCCTACGTTCAGAACCCCAGCATGTTACATCGACATGACTATTTTATTTATTTATATATTTATAACGGCATAACATTTGCCATTAGCAATTGCGATAAATAGTGCAGTGTCAGGTGCGTGGCTGTACTGCTGAGGTACGTGACCGAAGAGGAGTCCAGACTAGTCCTGGAGCAGGTCCCTCTGCCATATCTTCTTGAGGCGTCTTGGTGGATTGGTGGGGAGGGTGTTTGTAGATAATTCTTGTATAAGTGGATTGGCGTGATGATGGAGTTTGTCGTGAAAAGTTTGATATCGTGTCTTGATAACAGAAGGTACAAATAGGATGTTGAGGTCATTATGTAATGTGAGGTTGAAAACATAAAATGGGCCATTGGCAATGTGCCGTAGTATAATGGATTGTATTGACTGATGGACATGACTATAAATCCCGAATTTTATTGCCTAATAGACTAAATATTAATTTAAATTTAATATTAAAACTTTATTAATAATCTCTTGATTGATGTTTCAGTTTCGTGTAACAATTGATGAACAAAAAGGAGAAAAAGATGCACAGTTTCAAAATAAGCTTTACATGCATTTCTTTTCGAAGCATTTGCCTGAACCAAATTATACAGTTTTTAAAAGAAAAGCGAGTCCTAAAGGCGGTGGAAAAACAAAATATGCCTGTATTCTTCGTATTAATGTTCCCAGAAGATCAAAAAGTTTGGTGAGTTTTTGAATCTTTTCTTTATTAATGTTTTTTTTCGATTATTACATAAATTTAATAATAATTAACAAAAAATGTTGTAGCCCTACGAAACGATCGAATGTAATACGTTTCCGAATGACTTCTTGGATCCAGTAGAAGCCAAAGAAAATGTAGCCAAGGTGGCTTTACAGAAACTAAAAGAGCTGGAACATTACGAAACTTTAACTGTTACCAATGATAAAAGCCAAATACTAAGAAGGATCGAACATGTAACGTAAAACTTGATATTTTTTTCCCTCTTTGACAAAAAAAAAAAATCCCTTTTAAACAAAAAGGCTTCTCATTGTTATTTTTTATCTTTATTTGAACATTCTTTAAAAAAAAAAATTGATACTTTTTTCTCTCAATGTCAAAACTAAAATTCCGTCTTAATGAAAAAAAGGTTTCACATAGTTCTTTATTTGAATATTCTTTAAATAAGCAACGGCATATGTCCATATATTTTCACTTTCTTATACCTTAGTAGGTAATAAGAAGCATTGTAACGGTGCGGAAATCCGAGATCGAAGTTTCAACAGATTTTCACGTTCAAAGTCTCCTGAATATATTTTGACCATTTTCTCGATGACATCTGTCTGCGTGTATGTTATTGGAAAATTATGAGCGCTCCACCTCAAAAACGATTGTAGTTAAAAAATTGAAATTTGGAATGAAGTGGTCAAGTGTTCTAACTCACATTAGATCAAATTAAATTTTGGCCGAAATCGGACTAAAATTGAGACAAGATACCGCTTATATTTATGATCTAATCAAAAATCTTTTCAAATAACAGTTGTAAAGAAAACTGAATTACATATTTTACATAAAATAACATTTTTCGCAGGTCGTACTGTTTTCGAGCTATAAGTATGCCGAAAACCATCCTGAAATGTGGTTTTGACAACTTTTACACTTTACCTTGCTTTATCTGTAAATGGTTAGTTCTATCGAAAAATTGGTTCTTACCAAAAATGTTTCTTATTAAACTGCCAATCGCTAAAATGTCCTTAATAATAATAATAATAAATTTATTTCCGTTAAACCAATACATGGTAATAGGATATGTCAAAAGAATTTATACATTAAGATAGCTTATAAATTAGATTTATAACTATTTGAGTCTAACACACCTATGATTAGTAGTAATAACAAAACTATTAAAAAAAGTAAAATGAAATTAATAAAAACTGAACAAATAAATACTTAAAAATATATGAGTATATAAAAAAAATTAATACAAGATACGTTTATAATAAGTAGACACATTTTTTCAATTTAATAAAAATTAAGATAACTATTTTTCAGAAAAACTCTTCGGAAGTGTCTTTATCGCAACGATGTTTTGGGACGTTCTTACGATGGGACGGATTTTATTGTATCTATTGACTTCAAGAAGTGGGGAAGGGCATTAAATAAATTAATTCCTTTATGAGTTTTCTCTTTTTTCAAAAAGAGAAGAGCAATGTTTAGTTATTCGAAAGTCTTCTTTCTTCCTGGTATCGTAATCGTGACTGGTATTGTTGAGAGGGACAATATTTCATTTTTTCCTAATAACCATTAATGTTTCAAATATATACAGCGATGGCAATGGCAGGATTTTAAGTTGTTTAAATATTTCTCTGCAGCTTGTTCTTTGAGTAATATTGTTTATAATTCTTAATGCTTTTTTCTGAAGTCTGAAAATATTAATACTCGAGCTACATGATCCCCAATGTATAAAACCGTAACTGATTATGGAGTGGAAATAGGCGTAATAGAGAGTAGTTAACGTTTCCTTTGGCACGATTATACCGATAATAGCCGTATGTTCAGCCCATGTAAGTTTCGTATCAATATGGAGACCTAGGAATTTTATATTATCTTTGAATGATACGGAAAGAGTATCAACAGTTAATGGTTGTTTCTCTTCTGACAATTTATTCATACTTTTGAAGTTTAAGATAGTTGTTTTAGACGCATTTAACATTAAATCATTGAAGAGAAGTTATTCGTTTAAAATTCCAAGAGCTTTGGGTATGGATTCATAAACCAATATAGTCTAGAATTTGCGAGTCATCAAAACTCATGTCAATCATTAATAATAAAATTTAAAAACAATGTAATTAGTTAAAATATTTTTAATTAAAACGCAAATTACCTTATTGGAGAAGAGGTCAAAGGACTGGACTATTATAGTTATTCTATCATAGATGTACCAATAATGATGACGCTGTTGCGTTGAAATCCAGTTCTTTATATATCCACTATATCGACACAGATTCCAGAAATGTATATAATACAAGCATATTGGACTTGTTACGTAAACGAATCAGAAATTCAATGCTGAGTTTTCAACGATATTTCATATTTTCCGACCTGATTCCATAAATGTGAAAACAAATTGTGTCTGTGAACACGATACTTACCGATAGAATATTGACACGCATGTTTATATGTAAATTCAAAGCCCTATAATTTTTCATGTTAATTTTCAGTGATATCCGAAGGTTAGGGGGTTCGGAGGAGGTTCAACTCAAAAATCCCAATAACTGCCAATTTGATGAATGTATCGACATGAAATTTTATATTTAAGTTCAAAATCCCGTATCGATGACACCTATTTCTTTTCCGCGAAATCGATCGATGGAAAGGGGGACTCGATTCAAATAATGTAATGAATGTATCGACATAAAATTTAGTAAGAGGACTCAGAAGCCACTATGTAAGTCAATATTGATTTTTTAGCCCAAACGGTCAATTGACTTTGGAGGGAGAGTGGAAACGTAATTAATTCGTGCTGGGGAATAACACAACCGGTGATTCTGATTTTTTTTTTATTACTCCATCCCATAATTCAAAATTCGACAATACTTAAGAGATAACCTGATTCATATTTCGTTTATTTAAATTGAATAATTTTTTTTATTTTTTCTAGTTAGTCAAAGACAAAATTCATGGATTATGGGCCAACAAAATAGAAGACTGTTACAGACTTCTGTATAATGAATTATTACCGGAATCGTGGTTGGAATTAGTTTCAAAATCTGGAATTTTTCTTATTGAACATTTGGCAAATAATTCTTTTATTGTAAGAGAAAAGGTATGTAATATTTTTATATTCAACTCTATATTTGCTTAATTTATTTATTTATTTATATATATTTAATTGATAATGTTTGTCAGGAGGAAGTGATTTTTAAAGATGGCAGCCTAGGTATGACTATTCCAGCTCTGCCTCTACCAAATGAGACCAATTGGGATGTTTTCGTCACCAAAGCTGTATCCACTGACAAAGTATGGATTCGCTTCATAGGAGATGCATATAGTGTAAGTATATAATGTACATGCCAACTTAACCTAATGGAAGATTTTATATTAAATATATTAATCTATAACTTTTTGCAGAATTTCTAATAAAATAAGATTTGAATATAAATTTAAAAATTTACCATTAGAATCAACCGATTTGTTAAGGGACTTGGGCATTTTTCTTGATGACAAATTGTCTATGATTCCTCATATTTGTTTAATTAAAAAAGAAACTTTAAAACTGTTAGGCTTTATATTAAGAATTTCAAATGATTTTAGGGATAAAACTACCCTAAAAATGTTGTATTGCTCTTATATCAGGAGAAAACTTGATTCACCGACAACTTTTTTTGAGCTTGTAAGTGTACGAGAATAGTAGTCCTCTTTCATCCCACAGAATGTTGAAACTTGTATTCAGTAGTTTGAGCGGAAATTTTACATTAAATAGTTATTGTGGATTTATGCCCGGGCATATCGCCTACTCCCAGAGCGCTCTCGATGGCTTGGCAAAAAAAAAAAAAAAAAAAAAAAAAAAAAAAATATGCATATACAATATGGCCCAAACAGGATCTCCCTTTCCTTCTTCAGGATCCTCCTCAAATTTCCTTTCCTTCCTCCTTCAGGATTCCTCTCATGTATCCTTTCCTTCGTCCAGAATCCTCTTCAAATATCTTTTATTTCCTCCAGGATCGCCCTCAAATTTCCTTTCCTTCCTCCTTCAGGATCCCTCTCAAGTATCCTTTCCTTCCTCCAGAAAGGATTCTCTTCAAATTTCCTTTCCTTTTTCCTTCAGGATCCTCCTCAAATTTCCTTTCCTTCTTCCTTTAGGATACTCTCAAGCATCCTTTCCTTCGTCCAGGATCCTCTTTAAATATCTTTTCCTTCCTCCAGGATCGCCCTCAAATTTCCTTTCCTTCCTCCTTCACGATCCCTCTCAAGTATCCTTTCCTTCCTTCTTCAGGATCCTCCTCAAATTTCCTTTCCTTTCTCCTTCAGGATCCCTCTCAAGTATCCTTTTCTTCCTTCTTCAGGATCCTCCTCAAATTTCCTTTCCTTTCTTCTTCAGGATCCCTCTGAAGTATCCTTTCCTTACTCCTTGATCCCCTTTCAAATATTTCCGGAATCCTACTCTTCTCTATCATTTCATCGACTACCATATCTTCTTTATTCAATTTCTTCTTAGATTTTTTTCCTTTGTAATTGAATGTGACTTGATGTGACAGGTGATGTTCGACGCCCTGGTGACGGAGATGGAGACATGGTTCCGACAGAAGGATCGACTCTTGGCCCCTGTACTCGTCCTGGGCGAGCACTACGCCGCCTACTGTGATGACTGTTGGGCTCGGGTCACTGTACTCGAAGTGGAGGCCGAGAAGATCCATGTTCGCTTTATAGACCACGGTGATGAAGATGTCATTCCAAGATCTACCTTGTATAAGCTTGATCCCAGGTTTCTCAAACTACCTTCTCAGGTACATTTCAGCTTGTATTTATTATTAAATCTGTTTCAAACCGATGAAAATTATATATATCGTCCTTCAAGTAAGGTCAAAAAGACGGTGAAGTGTGAGTCGGTTCTCGCGCGAGAAGATTTCCGGTCCCTCAGAATTTTTCCTATGCTATGTTAGTTATTGTGACTCATGCCCG
Source organism: Aradus depressus (assembly GCA_963662175.1). Classification (NCBI taxonomy): domain Eukaryota; kingdom Metazoa; phylum Arthropoda; class Insecta; order Hemiptera; family Aradidae; genus Aradus; species Aradus depressus. The sequence goes on along the minus strand of OY759224.1, from coordinate 15,043,826 downwards.
GGCTTTAACTAGGAAGTCATATCGCCTACTACCAGACCGCTATTCTCTCTAGTCTTCGATTTAGAGGCATATTCATATTTAACAGAACACAACAATTCGGTGGATGGCAGACTTTGGTAACCCCATTTCTTCTGCAATCATCCTGTCTTTGTCCAGAACAGCTTTGACACGAACAAAATTTTAGTCAGTTTTCTCTTCCATCTTTGAAGGTTTCGGACCACCTAAAAATTTGTGTCTGCGACAGAACATCTTATTGATAAGCTGCCCTCAACATTTCAACTGTTTCGGAACCAGATTTACCAAGCTCACTGCCTCGTGACGAGCCTGCAGAACACAATGGCAGTTCTTAAAACACCTGCTCCGCTCAACGACGGAATTAGACTGGCAATGTTAGGAATCTTTACCTGAATTCCCCCAGCAGCGGTTCCTCTTCTCGAACTTTACCCGGGAGCCCCCACAAGCGATAACAAAAATCACTTTCATTACTTTGGGGATACCTCGTAACTATGAGATTACTGACTGAACTTACAAGGTTTATGATACTTAACATTTTTGCAGAGATATTGTGAAACATTTGATAAAAATAAAGAAAACTTATGTTTTTAAAAAATATTGTCTATTTCACAAATAATATATAATATGGGAGTACTAAATATTTTTATTTTACTTTTATTCATATATTAACAATTGTTATCTTTAATTCACTTCATATAAGCATTTAATCAACACATAGTATTTCAAATTTTTTATTTTTAAGATCCCAATTTGGGACGAAATGTCATTTTTTATGTTTTTCCATATTTCAAATATTAACTGTACAGAAAGGATAGGAAAACCCCTTAGGGGCTGAAAAAGGATACCTACCTACCGCTTGGATTGTAAACTACCTAGTTGAACTTCAATTTAATATTTGTTAAGTCGTGGCTGAAGATGGTAGCAATACCGAAAGTACTCCCATATTATATATTATTTGTGAAATAGACAATATTTTTTAAAAACATACGTTTTCTTTATTTTTACAAGGTTTACTTGATATAATTTTTTGAATGAGCGTTGATTTCTCTATGAATATTGATTTTTATTGACCTTATTTTCCAGGCTATGTTAATCTCTCTGAAAGGTCTAGAGGCTTGCCAAACACGTAAAGATGGTCCTGACTTTCTGAGGAAGACTATTGTCGGTAAGTCAGTGGTGGGTGTAGTTGAAGATCAAAGCTCTTCTATCCCCGTGCTCACATTGTACGACACCTCCAGTGAAGAGGCAGTAAGTCTGAACGAACTGCTGAAGAGTCAATTCGAGATACACTACTGGACAGCCGTCACACTTCAGGTATATATTAACATTCTAGATAACATTTTGGTTCACCAGATTCGGTGGTTTTTGTACCCATGTTATAATAAGCCTGAAGGACAAGATCCTTTCGATGTTCTGGTTCCTCAACTCATAGATTTCGTAATACCTCTCCGATGATTCTCGTGTAGCGTGGTTTCCTTCATTACTTCACATCTGTAGAATGGATCCGGAACCCATTATAAAGAAATATTTTCTTACCGAATGGTATCTTGTTAGATACCCGATCACTTTTCTCAATGCCCTCCGGAGTTGCTCAGGAAGAGTTCTTCTTCTTTTGTTATCCTGTGGTCCTTTAATCAATTGAGGGACTTACAACAGATATGAATTTATATTGTTACACCGCACTGCAGCCAGCGAACGCCCCCTTTTATCCCGAACTCTCTGGGCGTGCCAAGGAAATTAAGGTGGGCTAGGAGTGACCGCAGATTGTCGGTGGCGGTCATTCCTAGCCGACCTTAGCAACACAAAATTATTATTTATGTGTTTATAATTACTAATAAAATTGTTAGGCCCTCATTTCCCCGACGATTCGGCGAATGGGTGTCGAGGACTCCCAACAACCCCGGTCATTTCATGTATTCATTTTTTTGGTTAGGATTTTTATCTGGGAGGTGAAAAAAACTATGAATGGTTCCTTCGGATGTCCTTTTAACAATGGTCACTGTAAATGTCACGTACTCGTTACCTAGAATAAAACAGGGTAGACAACATCCCTCAGAGTCGGGCTCATGTCCACTAGAGCGACGAAAGAGCGCTCTGATAGTAGGCGATAGGATCTCGCTTTAAAATTTGACCATTGAGAATTCATAGATTGTTCAAGGCTTTAGAAACTACATATATAGAACAAGAGAGATTAAGTGAGTCAGCTGTTTATGGTTTGTGTCAGTGTATCAGTAAGTTAAGATGTAAATTCAGTAACTAGATGGATGAAAAAGTACACTATCTCTCCATATAAGAATATTTATTGTTTTGCAAATCCTACTATTAATTGATAATTTTTTTTTTGTAAAATTTTAGGCAGGACGAGCCCACGAAGTGTTTCTGTCGAGAATAGAAGACACTGGGAATGTGTACGTGCAAGTGCAGTCTGAGAGCCTCTCCCTACTCTACGAACTTATCGACCTTCTTGATGACGAAACTTTCGAAAATGTGTGCATGAAAGATTCATACGACTTAATTCTTAATAAAAATTATCTTCTGAGCAAAAACAATTCATATTGCCGAGCTCGAGTTATTAATCGAAAGAATATTGATGGAAAGGTAATTTTTAGTTAATATTATTATTATTATTATTATTTTTACTTCTCCAACGAAGAATAGGGGAAGTTATGTAATCGGTCAGAAATTCGATGCTGAGTATTCAACGAAAGAAAAAAAAATATGTGGCCATTATCAGGACTTTCTTATACCAACCACGCTTACAGATCACTCTCTTCCCTCCTTATCAAAATTATTTAATTCTGGCATTACTGGGTACAAGAATGTCTACTCTCAAGATGACGCTGTACGAAGAGACAAAATGAAATGATTTTGAGAATGGGAGGGGGAGAGAGAGTGATCTGTTTACATTCTTCGGGGGCGCTATAACTTTTGTCGTATTGATCAAAGTTTAGGACTTAGCGATTGTAAATTTTATAAGGAACAATTTTGGTAAGAATCAATTTTGTGATATGACTAACCGTTTTCGGGTAAATCAAGGAAACGTCTAAAAATATGTCTCAAAACTACATTTCATGATGTATCTCGAAAACCGGACGACCTGTAAAAAATCATATTTCATATAAATTATGTATTTTAATATTCTTTACATCTATTACTCGAAAAGATTTTTGATTAGGTCATAAACATAACCAGTATCTTGTAAAATGTAATTAGGTCCCTGGGGAAAGTGATCTCAATTTTTTTTTTATTTCGGTCAAAATCTAATCAGGTCTAAGTTACAACTTAAAACTTCTACACTCCAAATTTCAACTTCATAGTTACAATCGTTTTTGCGGTAGAGAGCTCACAACTTTTCATTCACAGACAGACATTATCGCAAAAATGGTCAAAACGTATTTAGGGGACTTTGAAGCGTGAAAATCCATTGAAACTTCGATCTCGGATTTTCGAACGATTACAATACTTCCTTATACGTTAGGTATAATAAAGTAACAATCTCTGTGTGTGTCTGTGAACACGATAACTCCCAAGAGAAATAATATATCCCGGAATCCGAGAAAGACGACACCTATTGTTTTTCAACTAAATCGGCCAAAGGGAAGGGCAGCTCCAATATGCATTATATTGTCAATGTAATGAATGTGGATGGCACCTATTAATTTTCAGCTAAATCGGTTGAAGGAAAGGAGAGGGTGGAAAAAATCAGAGAAAGAGTCCTCTACTCAAATACCCTAATAACTGCCGATGTAATGAATGTATTGATGTATTGTATGTAATTTTTTGATTGATTAATTTTATTGATGTATTGTATGTAATTTTTTTAGTTAGGAGATAATCCACTAATTGTGTGCTTGAATACCAATTGTCGCACGTTATTTCTGTTTCCTCTTTGATGTTTTTTATTATTATATTGTATTTTAACTAATAAATATAACATGAAGAATTAATATACATTGAAGTGTATCAAAATCAAAGATAAAAGGTACTTATATTTTATAAAGCTAATATTCGCGTGTTTGATTATTTCCAACATATGCGACATATCCACTTTGAAGTTTAAACCCACCCCCAACTTATAGTCAAGGGAAGTCTAAATATAGAATAGAAAAGGTTGAACAGGTCAACAAATCGCCTCCCTTTTCCTGAAAAGGAAAAATTTGAACACGTTTGAAAAAATCAAACGGTGCGAGTGGCGGAAGGTTGAAGTCATTACAGACATACAGATGCATATTTTTTACTAATGTTTTATTATTTTTATTTTGTTTGATTAGGTTGAAGTTAACCTTATAGATCTTGGTGGCAGGGAGAGTGTTTTTATTGAAGATCTCTATAACCTGGAAGAAATATCATATTTACTTGACCGAATAGCTGACCAGGTAAAGTAAATTTTTGCCTTTTTAATTTCTCCATAAAAACTGCATTTTGTTACTTTCTTCTTCGTTCGAAAAATCGAATAAGATAATGAAATTTTGGTTTATTTCGATTCCTATGTCTATATTTGTTAACTAATTTTTTATGGTTGAAGGAATCTACTAGAACTGTTTTTTTTACAATTGTCTCTCAGAAATTTAGTTTAAATCAATTTTTTTTTTTCATAAAATTCTTTTAAATTAAATAGAAAAACATATTTCATAAATAATACATTTTTTTTGTATATAGTCCTGTTTACGACATATGGTGGTTAAACTCAAAAAATTCTAATAACTGCATGATTGTATCGAAACGAAATTTTATATAATTAGTTCCTGTGTAAGATGACTATTGATTTTCAGCCAAATGGGCCGAAGAAGAGCTTAGAGAAAAATTGAAAATTTATAGTGAGGTCGGTGAATCATGTTTTTCTGGCTTGCATGCTGGTCGGGAGTTGAAAAGGAATTACTGTTCTCGGTCTATAGTAGCACTGCACTCCCTTCTTCTTCAGTCGCCTAATAGCTGCGTTTACATTTTTTTAGATTTCATAGATTAAAAGAAAATTGGTCAAATGCAAACTATATTTGCACAGTGTTCCGTGCCATCAGCCCCCCATTTAAATTATTAATAGTTAAACCAATGGTTCAGTTATAAGAAAATAAACAAATTAATTGTTTATAACAATTGATCGCCTAGAATTTTTCAATCCTGATAATTTTGGCTCAATCTACACCTAATTCTTAATGTTCATGATCTTTTTTCACATTTTTCTGAGCGATCCTTTTGGTGATAAGGGTGGGGGACTGCAATTTTTAAGCGTTTTTCCGAAAAATGTTTAAAAAAAATACATGATATTTATTGTTGAATTCGTACTTCAATAAGCTTTCATTTGACACCCTACAACGCTCTTGAATTTTTTTTTTTTTTAATTTCCCAATTTACCCCTTGAAATTAACCCCCAGAATCAAAATTAAACTTTTTATACTTCACGTCTATAATTGGGCCACCACACTATCTCTGTGCTAAATTACAAGTTTACCTCGAATAGTTTCAGAGAAAATCGCCTGTGACAGACGGACGAAGTGACACTGAAGTGATTCCATAAGTGTTCCTTTTTGCTAATTTTGGCACGGAACACTAAAAATCAATGTTCACCATTATTACTTATGAAACGGAGAAAATAACGCTATTATGACTATTAAGGAATTATGAATATTTTGGTCATTAAAAAATATGGGAAAAGATAGGTAATACAAGTAATGAGGGAGAGAGGGGAAGAGTAAATCTTCTCCATCTCACTTTTCAAAGGTCCGCGAGACATAATATTACAAATAGTTCGAGGTGGGGAAGTACATAATGGTTTACGGACATTATATATTTATTTTATTATTATTATATTCATTGTCGTTATTATTAATGTTTAAAGGCGGTTCTGATCCATCTGAACGATCTACTCCCAGGAACTTTCACTCAAGCCACTAAAGCCAAACTCCTGGATATGGCCTCTGCAACTCAGTCTCTTTTGGCTAAAGTGATCCAGGATGGCGAAATACCGGTCGTTGAACTTTTCAAAAGGATAACCTCTAGTAATGTTATTATATCTGTCAATCAGTCAATTGCACTTGATCCTGACTTAGGCATGTAAGTTATTTCTGTATACTATATATATATATATATATATAATAATAAAAGAGGGCGCCGGTAGCTCAGTGGTATGCGTGCTTGTCTTCTGAGCTCAAGAACGTAGGTTCGTAACCCGATCGAGGCCCTTAGTTTATTTTATCTAGAAGGTAAAATAAACTTAAGCACGCCGTCCTTCGGATGGGACGTTAAGCGATGGTCTCGAGCCTGTACGATGTCAGGTAACAAAAGCTTTTCATGGGCCAAATTTAGGACTCCCACAATGGAGTCGGACTCATATACACCAGACCGACGAAAGATCTCTTAAGGCGATATGACCTCATAATTGAAGCCCGGGCATAAGTCGCAGTAGCTAACTAACTTTACTGTATCGTGTTTCGAGTTTATTTTTTCACTATCTGTGCCGATGTAATTGAAAAACTAATACCAACAAATAAAACAAAGCAATAGGAATAAAGTATCTTTACTGTTTTGAATTCGAGATCTTGAGCACAGCAGGCAAACACACTAACTCTGAGTCACCGGTGCTCTTCAGATAGAGGACATAAACTTGGTCCATTCTTAGATTTGATATATGATAGCACGAAAATGGAGCTAACGTTGTTTTCCCACTCAATTCATATGATGCACATATTCTACATAATTATATATACTTGTATGTATATATATGATATTTAGTTAATAGTATACATGACATAATAATTAGCCAACAATTGAGTATTCAGAGGGCACCGGTAGCTCAGAGATAGCGTGCTTGCCTTCTGAGCTCGAAGGTCGCGGGTTCGAAACTCGGCCGAGGCCCTTAGGTTTTTTATCTGGTAGGTGAATATACCTTGAGCACGTTAAACGATGGTCCCGAGCCTGTACGAAGTCAGGTACTCGTTAAAGACCCCTACCCAAGGTAAATCGCTCTGATGGACATGAGCCCGACTCTACTGTGGGAGTCCTAAATTTTGCCTACCCTAAATTTTTATTCACCTAAGTTAGGGGGTGTTTAATGGGAACCTTACATCGTACAGGCCCGGGACCATCGCTTAACGTCCCAACCGAATGACGGCATGCTTAAGTTTATTTTACCTCTCAGATAAAATAAACTAAGGGCCTCGGCCGGGTTACGAACCCTCTATCTTTAACTCAGTAAGCAAGCACACTTACCACTGAGCTACCGGCGTCCTCTTAGAAAAAAGTAGCTCAGAATGAGATAAATGAGTATAAATAGCTTTCGCCTTTTATATACGTAAATATATCTTATATTTTTAAAGATAATAACATATTAACTTTGTTTTTACTTTTTAAATATCTATGAAATATTAAAAAATATTACAATTTAATTTTTAGGAAAAAGGTGACTCAAAACTTGAAACAATTGGATTTGAAACCGATCCAGAGAGAAAATGCAATTGTTAGTGCTGTAACGAAAAATTTCAAAGACGGGAGTATTGGTATGTTATCTTTACTCTTTACTGTACTTATCCCTTCAATCCAAAATCCATCGTACAATAGCCAATGCTCCTTACTATATTTCCAACAAGACCCTCACACTGACTTCAGCATTCCCTTCGTCATCTTGGTCTAGGTACAAAAAGTTATTTTCCTCCTTTAGTTCCCACAATAATCCTCTAGTCCCGTGCCCTTCATTCTGCCCGCCAATGTCCTAGAGATCTCCTTAGTAGCAGCAGTGACAGTGAGTTATAAATGAGTGCTACCACAGTGTGATTCCTCCCCTATTGACATTTTGACAATGCCGTATTTTACTCTTTTATCAAATTTGTATTATATATTATTTATACAGTAGTCAATACCGATTTGTACTATAATATAAACCCAAAGAAAAACATCTAAATGAATCTATTGATTGGTGTTTACTCACAAACATGTGCTTTTATTACTGGGTTTTAAATAAAACTATACATAATAAACTAGGTGTGCAATACATTCTGCTGTTTGCAAAAACTGAGCTGAGTCAGGCATATCTGTATAAAAAAACTCAATTAATATTTTAATAATTATCAGTAACTTCTCACCTTATATGTTCTTTATAAATATATTAATACTTTAAATAGATTTCTTTTGAATTCAATGAATTTTTCCTAGCCTTTTTGCAGACAACAACAGCTGTGAATATTTTTATCGAAAAAAAGTCGAAGTTTGTACGTTAGAACAATGAAAAAAACGGCTAAAAAAAAAGTGATGTCCGATGGTAAACCGAAAAGGGCTTCGCCCGGATTTTTACATTTGAAATTGAAAAATTCTATTTTGTGCGAGAATTTCGTCTCTCAATTGATTTCAATGGGGATTTCGTTTTTCGGTGATTATTCCTCCGTGGTATGTTCGAGTTCAGATTTTTTTAGTAGTAAACCATCGTCACCGTGTCCACTACCATCGTGGCAAATTTCAATGTGATCGGTAAAGGGGTTTAGGAGGAGTATAAGTACAACGAAATACATGAGTCGCGTAAGAAAGAGATTCGCAAAAATGCGAATTTATTATGTTATTAGACATATAATAATATTGTATATGTATGTACTGTAATATTATGTAATTAAGTATGTGTGTAAAAAAACGAGGAGAACCATTTGCTGACCGCTTCCTCAACTTCAGCATCTTTTCCTCCTCGTTTACGTTTTTGCTGCTCGAGATGTTTGTTCTCGGAGTTTCACGTGCTCGAATTCGCGCAATCACTCCTCTGACAAACTCCGATTCGATGTGTTTGAATGTTTTTTCATTTTGTTTAAAAGTTTCTCTTTTTGGGCAACACTTGTCTTTACCGGGGCCTAATGAACAAAGTAGCACGTACGTATTGTACCCACTCGAAAGTGCGCGGATTAAATACTGGCTGAGTCTTTCCCCCCCTTGGGGTCATTAACTCACTTGTTTACATTTCGCACCCGGAAAAAAAAGTTTCAGAACATTCTCCAGCCCTGCTAAATGCTCCAATTTAAATACCATATCCACCAGAAAGTCACTATATCCCGTCCCTTCTGATCTTTATCTCCCTTCCCACAGGACAACAACCTACCACAACTCCTTCCTTATCCAGGCTAACTCCCTCTGGAACTCTCTATCTTTCCAGATTCGCCATGTTCCTTCTCTTCTTTCATTTACGTCCCTACTTTTCCATTATCTCCTAACTCAGCAAACCTCTGATTCCTATGGCTGGCTCCTATGTGATAGTTCTCGTCTTCCTATAAGTCTCTCTCTCCACTGGACCGATTGTTACTCTTCTGTTTCATCAGTCCAGTTTTTTACAATTCATTCATATACAAGTCATTATTGTTATCATGTTTCACATTATTATTCTTACCTGTTTTTCTAATTTCTATTTTTTATTTCTCTATCATTTTTCACTAGTTTATTATATTGTTTTAATCATAGCCTCTCTTTAACATTTAATATTTATTCCTAGAGACCTCTTTGATTTCGTTTTAATAGAAATGTTCACGAAAATGTTATATGTTTGGAACATTTGTAAAATTTTCAATTCATTTTTAAATTGTATTTTATTTATTTTTTCCAGAACGATTAATTGCCCAACATTGGCCCCCGTTGCCCAATATTGGAGATCAGTTTGAAGTTTACGTGGCTGACATAGCTAATCCTTCTCATTTTATGGTAATTTAATTAATAATAATTATATAATTGAATAATTTCATGTAAACATCAAATATAAGACTTCCAGAGGTTCGTCTCTGTAATTATCCAGGAAGTTCCAAAAACATATCAATGTTTGTTATGTTTTGGGTTTCAGAAATGTTGAAATTAGATTTGGATACTTTTTTTGAACAATTATTTAATTTAAATTGATGATTGTATTTTATAGATTCAGTTAATGGATTATATCTATGAACAAAATGCGCTTTTATCCGATATGAAAATCTACTATAACGAACATCCTGAACTTAGATTGCCTCTGCGTGAAGGAGAAATGTGTGTAATTAAGGTCACTGATGATTTTTGGCATAGGTATGTTTTAATTTCAATAATTTTTTTTTTTAATTTTGAAAATTTCTCGGTTATACGAAGTATATATATATTATGTAATTTGTCGGAAATTCTATGCTGAGTTTTCAAAGAAATTACATTTTTTCCGAACACTTGATTCCAAAAATTTATATGGTTGTCTGTGAATACGATAACTCCCTAAAGTGAATATATCAACAAGAAATTTTGAAGAGGACATCTAATAATTTTCAGCAGAATCAGCCAAAGGGGACGGGGAGATTAAATGGGTAGCACAACTAAAAAACTAATAACTGTCATTGTAATTGATTTATCAACACAAAATGTATTCTACGCATCACTTTGGCATTATATTGAATGTTTATAGCTGTTAATTATATAAAAATGTACCAAATGTAATTATATTAAGTAAAAAACTGTATCTACTGTTTATTATTATTTTTGTACTCATATATTTATAAGTATTTATTCATTTCATTTTATTTTTGATAGTATTGTTATTACTAATCCAAAGAAAGAAAATGAAATGAAAATAAATTTTATTGTTCTGGGACCGAGCTAAGAATAAATACATATAGAGTAAAGAACAGGAAACAATGAAATATAGTATCAGTTTCACGTACATAGAAATAAATAAATTAGTGCTACATTGGAGAAAACTGAACAATTATAAATACAGATAAACAAAAGATTAACAGGAAAAACATAAAATTAACAGCTTCATTATGATAAAAAATTTAAAAAAATAAATCTATATAAATAAAAGAGAATATGAAAAAAAAAGAAAATCTATATAAATAAGAAAAAAATAAAATAGATAACAAAAATCGACAGAGCTGAGGGCGCCGGTAGCTCAGTGGTATGCGTGCTTGTCTTCTGAGCTCAAGAACGTGGGTTCGAAACCCGATCGAGGCCCTTAGTTTATTTTATCTGGGTAGTAAAATAAACTTAAGCACGCCGTCCTTCGGATGGGACGTTAAGCGATGGTCCCGAGCCTGTACGATGTCAGGTACTCGTTAAACACCCCTGCCCTAGGTGAATAAAAATTTAGGGTAGACAAAATTTAGGATTCCCACAGTAGAGTCATGTCCACCAGAGTGACGAAAGAGCGCTTTGGTAGTAGGCGATATGACCTCGTAGTTAAAGCCGGGGCATGAGTCATAAAACCTAACAACACAAAATGTAGTACGAGGGTTCAGAACCTATTATGTAAGTCAAATATTGAGTTTTAGTCCAAATGATCGATTGGCTTTCGAGGGAGAGCGAAAACATAATTGTTTAATTGCTGCTGGGGAAGTACATAACTGGTGATTCATATACACATTTTTTTCTTTCTTTCTTTTTGAAGTTTATATCTTTAAAATTATTGTTGCATGTTACTACACATTTTTCAACTGTTATTTATAATTTAAAGGGGATATATTGAAAAAATTATCGATTCAGAAAGTGCCTCTACAAGACTTTTAGACTACGCTATACTCAACGTTGCCCGGACGCCTAACATTAAACCTTTGGTGAATAAATTCAAAGATAGTGTACCATTTATTGGATTCAACGCCAAACTCTATGGTAAGAAATTTTTAAATTTTAAGTAAACTAGAAAATAATAAAAGTTTATAATAATAGTACGTATCTACATTGTTAAATAGTGCTACATTTTTGAGAACATTTATAATATATAATATTCTTTTCGCCGCTATATTCTCCCATTTATTATACTATACTTTTGTAATCATTGATTACAATACATGATTGATTGATTGATTACTAATCAATCAATCATGGCGCTACAACCCGATGACGGGTCCTGGCCTCCTCCACCAACAGCCGCCAATTGTCTCGATCCTGTGCGGCTGCCATCCAATTCCTGATGCGGAATATGTTTCGGGCATCTTCTGCCACACCATCTGCCCATCTCAGCTTAGGTCTCCCTCGTCGTCTTACTCCATGAATGGGCTCCATTAGCAGCTTCTTCGTCATTTCCTCAGCGTCCATACTGGCGACATGTCCTGTCCATCTTAACCGCCCAATCTTCATGACTTTCAGGACATCTGGTTCTCCTGGTTGTTGCCTCTGCGCCATGCATGGCCTACTTGCACTCCTCCAAATATTCTGCGCAGAACCTTCCTTTCGAACACCAATAGGCTCTGTTGGCTCATTTTTGAAGTTGTCCAGGTTTCTGAGCCATACAGAAGAACTGGGCGGATAAGGGTCTTGTATAGAACGAATTTAGTCTGCCTGGATGTACTATACTATTGTAATCGTGCGAAAATCCGAAATCAAGGTTTCAACGGATTTTCACGTATCAACGTCCCCTGAATACATATTGACAATTTTTGCGATGAGCGCTCTCCCGCAAAAACAATTGTAGCTATGAACTTGAGATTTGAATTGAAGGGGTCAGTCACATGTGCTAACTTAGATCTCATTAGATTTTGTTCGAAATCGGATGAAAATTGATACCATTTTACTCCGGGGCCTAAGTACACTTTACACGATAACGCTTATGTTTATGATCTAATTAAAAATGTTTTAAAGTAAAAGGTATAGAGAAAATTCAGATACACATTTTATATGGAATAAGATTTTGTTTGGGCAGGTGGTCTGGTTTTCGAGATACTGTCCTGAAATGTATTTTTGAAACACATATTTTTAGACGTTTCCTTGATTTACCCGTAAACGTTTAGTCCTATCGAAAAATTGATTCTTAGCTAAAATGTCCCTTTTTAAATTCCCAATCGCTCAAAAGTACTCAGATTTGAGATAGGATCAATACGACAAAGATTATGGACCATACAAACAATGAAAAATAAATTTTCATAGAAATTATTTTAAAATAATGTTTCAATTGTATCGCGTAGCAACGAATTATAAAATACCCAGTAATAAATTAAACAAATACATAATATAACATTTTAAGATTGTTTTGGGAGCCATGGTGGCCGTGCGGGCTAGAGCATAGGGCTTTGGTCGCATGGTTTCACCATGGTTTGCGAGTTCGAATCCCGTTCGGGAGTGAGTTTTATTTTTACATAGAACTCCCGCCCGGGGCCATGAATGTCGTAAATAACTAGATAACACAGTGACATGGCTAATATGCATCGTACATAAGACCAAATAAAAAAAAAAAAAATGTTTTTGTTGATTTATTTTATAATTTGATTGTGTATCTGTATTATTTTATTTTAAGCAATGTTTAAACAATTCATTAGTATGTCCCTGGTAAGGCACGAATATGTATTTAGGCGATGCAAAAAAGTTTATTGTTTAGCCAAAATTAATTGTTGTAAAGTTTTGTTGTATTATCTCTTTCTTCATCATTCGAGGCCCTTAGTTTATTTTATCTGGGAGGTAAAATAAACTTAAGCACGCCGTCCTTCGGATGGGAAGCTAAGCGATGGTCCCGAGCCTGTACGATGTCAGGTACTCGTTAAAGACCCCTACCCTAAGTGAATAAAAATTTAGGATAGGCAAAATTTAGGACTCCCACAGTAGAGTCGGGCTCATGTCCACCAGAGTGATGGAAAGAGCGCTCTGGTAGTAGGCGATATGACGTCGTAGTTAAAGCCCGGGCATGAGTCATAAAGCCTAACCTAATAAATGATCCAACCAGTAATAAAAAAATATTTTATAATTAGTTTTTTTTCATTATTTTCCCCATCGATTATTTTCAGTAATATAGTTCAAACGTTAGTTATTGTGACTCATGCCCGGGGTTTAACTACGAGGTATTATCGCCTACTACCAGTACGATCTTTTGTCGCTCTGGTGAACAAGAGCCCGACTCTACTATGGGAGTCTTAAATTTTGCTTACCCAGGTTGAGTTACATAAGGTTGGGGTCTTTAACGAGTACTTAACATCTCATAGGCTTGGAACCGTTGTTTAACAACCCATCCGAAGGACGTTGTGCTCAAGGTTTTCCAAGATATCAGGGTGGAGATATAGATATCATTTTTATGTACAATAAATACTAATAATTGATGTATCCATTTTCAGGTGTTGTGCCAAAACATGGTGATTGGAGTGTTGAAAATTGTCTCTATTTACGAAATTTAACCTACCGCAAAAAATTGTACGCAATTTTGAAAGAAGTAGAATTTAATCCAACGAGTCTTTGTGGTGTGACGCTATCACTTCAAATGTTTGACATTTCAAATGAAGAAACTAATGTAGACATAGCTAAATATTTTGTCCAACAGGGCCATGCTCTCTTCTACAATACAATGTAGCAAAAAAAATAAGTATGCTTATTTTGTATCAAGTTATTATTCCAATGTTGTCTTTTAAAGGAAAATTGTGTATATACCAGTAACATTTGTATATTTTATGATAGTGAACATTGAAGTGAAACTTCGAAGAAAAAAAAAAAGTAATCTGTATTCAAATATATATATATATATATTTTCTTAAATTTTTTGTACTCGTATATGGTATATTTGAAATTTTTTTGTATTTTGCCAATAGTTGTATTACCGCATGACTTCGGACAGTCTCATAACATGCTTTAGCTTCACTCAAAACATATATCACCAACCAGTGGTAGAAATATATCACCATCCAGTGGTACAAATGTATCAACAACCCGGCTTTAATGTAACACCTTTCTGGCATTCTTACAATGTAAAAAATAAAGATAAATCTTATGTTTGTTTTTTTTCAAATTATTTCTATTTCACAAAATATATGGGAGTACTTTCGGTATTGCTACCATCTTCAGCCACGATTTAACATTCTCCATTTTCCATTTAAATGGAAGTTCAACAAGTTGACATACCGAACTGTCACTTTTTCAGCCCCCACGGGGTTTTTCAGCATAATCCTCCTTCAATCTCGACACTTCATACCATACCTCGAAAATATTTATAGAACAAAAAATTGTTAAAATGGAAAATTAACAGTAGATAACAGAGACACAGTAGACAGTGAGAGCTGATTAGATGAGCAACGCGCTCCTTACCCTCCATCTCCATCACCTCACGCCATCCCTTGCTATCTCTCACCCCACTATTTGATAATGTTTATTTATCTCCATTATTTTTTTTAACGAAAACATTTATAGAACAAAAAATTGTTAAAATGAAGACGTCTTTCATATTGATCCTGTAACTTTTTCACGTAGGATCAATAATAACTCAGAACATGAAATAACGGTCAACTTTTTTTTTTTTTTATAAAGCACATCTTTAAAAAAATTAGGATTCTCCAAAGAAAAAATGGGGTGGTGTTTGTTTTTGTAACAAGGAATTATTTATTTAATATGTATAATAAAGTTGAGAAACCTTTACAAAAAAATTAATAATAATAAGAATATAAACATAAAATATAAATAGCGATAAATTTTATTGAAATAATTTGAATATTTACAAACATAAAAACTAAATTGTATAATTTGTTTTCAGTCTAGTTTATTAAGTAAACAAATTTGATTGCAAATGGTTACCTTAAATAACACTAAACATTTTTTGCAGAGATATTATGAAACAATAAAAATGAAAAAAAAAAACATTATTTTTTAAATATTGTATATTTCACAAAATATATACAATATATTAGATTACTTTCGGTATTGTTACCATCATGTTGGCTGACACCAATATATTATTTTATTATATATAATTTGTGAAATAGACCATATTTAAAAAACTTTCATTTTGTCTCTTGTAACCTTAATACATTTTTTTTTGTATGTTTTTTCGATACTTTTATTTATATTTAATTAATTAGAAGTAATAGGATATTTTTATTTATAATTAAAAATTCCTCATAAAAGGGACTTTCTTGAAATTAAAGAAATGTAAGAAACAATAATTTTTTCTCCGCTATAGTTCCGATTTAATCCGAAATTTTGTATTCGAAAGTTTCCCCTATGAAACAATTTAGATCATTTTTCTTTTTTTTTTTAATTTTTATCATCAAAATTATTAGATGTGTTTACCAATTTTTGTATAGGTATTTCCTTCTCACACCGCTATTTCAAATAATAAAAAATATATATTCTGATTATACTCATTAGCCATTCATTTTATATCCGATTTAATAATATCTATCAACATTTATTTATATATATACCAAATTCATTGCAAATTTTATAGAGTGATGCGGTGGTGCTGTCCCTTGCAACCTGACCTCTGTCGCTGGCTCACTGGGGGATCCCTTAGTGGTTTTTCTTGGCTCTTAATGGCTGGTGAAAGGAAATTAATTTTTCCATTTTTATATATTTTATGGCCAATATGTAAGGTACATGAAGACCAAAGTAAAAAAAAAATGTAATCCCCCCCGCCCAATTCTTTTTTACGGAAATTATTAACATGAATCTATGCATTCCTGAATATATTGTGCTGTGGATGAGAGGGTTTCTGCCCCTGAAAAATTATGAATAATATTTTTATATCTTTACTACGTCTATCTAGTCTTCTAAAGAATATAATCAAAATGGTGGAATTTATCTATGTTGAGACTAAATGTCCATAATATATTTTTTTATATTCGCTATGTGCCTTAGTTTAAGTGCCTTTAATATAATAACAATGTATTATTTATAATATAATACTATTATTGACTGTGACGTGTGATATTGTTGTCTGTTTCCTTGTATAATATACTTTTATTGTAGAATGATTTTTTACAATTCTTACATGGTCCTGAAATATTATATATGTATATTATACCTATTAGATCGTAATTAACTAAAGAGAAATACAATAAACAAAACAATTCCAATTGCAAAAATATACATTAGTTTTTAAAATCATTATCCAAGTCTGACACAATATAATGGATTTTTTAACAACAAATTTATTTAACACAGAAAGTTTTCTCAATGGTGATTACAGATTATTTAAAAAAAACTTTTTGGAATTAGAAAATTTGTATTTATGTTCCTTTTGATTAGCTGTTTCGGGTATTGTGCTTGTGAAGATTTCCAGCTGATTTAAATCTCAAAATATTTCTTTTAATATATTTTAAACTTTCAAAAATAAAAAGACTAATATACTGTCATTATTCTAAGTTTTACAAAATATTCTCTACAGTTTCTCCGTGTTTTTCAATTTAAAAACTCTTCTAACACATTTATTCCGAAGATTCTGATTGACAGAAGGAATAGTTAACACTTATCATAGATACTGATGATGGGAATGCTTTACGAAACGTTTTGAAATTGCTATTTTTTGAGAAGTCAAAAAATATGTCCGAATACATTTTTTGCGTTCTGTGTTGATATAGTGGAAATACTAATAAATAAAATAAAATGATAGATAAAACACTTTTTTTGAACACTTATATTGTCTAGTTCCACAAACATATTAAATGTGTACCGGTTTCGGCTTACGCCGTCGTCAGCACAATGTTCAACAATAATTGAGATATTTGCCAGGCATACATATTTATATTAACCTAAGAGTACCTGAGGTGAAAGGGTCCCCTCCTCTGGTAAAACCAGGAGGTGGAAGTCTATATTCTAACTGTAATAACTAACTGTGCACTTATTTGAAAACCAAGAAAATAAAATTAAAATAAAACCAAAAACTAACATTACAAGAAAACAATATAACAACTGTACAATATATAGCTATATGTCTAAGTAGAAAATTATTTAACATAGGTTAATATTGCCATGGATATTTGTTAGCTGAAAGGGATTAACAAAGGAGAAAATTTGAAGTGTGTCTGGTCGTTTAAACAATTCCCATTTTTTCGAGTCCTATTAATTTCTAGCTGTTCCAAAGAATCTAATGGTCTACCTTTTTCCATTTTTGTGGAATTAGACAATATAAGTGTTCAAAAAAAGTGTTTTATCTATCATTTTATTTTATAGTCAAAAAATAAATGGGAGGAATAATAATATATTATTTATGTTTATTATTGACCTATGTATCGTAAATGTACACATACATTCGACATCAATACATATAATATATATATATATATATATATATATATATATATATATATATATATATATATATATATATTTTCTTTCTGGACACTATTGCTTAATATAATGACAATAATAAATATTTGTAATTGTGGAATAAATAACTCATACCTTATATTATGTATGTATGTGTCAAACTGACCAAATATGCAATAACCTTTTCTTTATTAAAAAAAAAAATTGTATTCACAAATCATTAATTTTATACAAGTGAATTTGTTTCTGTTTACTGTTTAACTTATAAACAATTTGTATATTAATGTTTATTACTTATATTTTCAGAAATAAAAATTGTTTTGTTAAAATGTTTAATTTTTTTCCTTATTAAAGATCTATGTTTGTCGGTGAACGAACGGTATTTTAGCACAAGAGGGTACAATATGAAAATGATATTTATATAAGTTTTTTGTGATTAGAAACTACTCATCGCAGTAAATGCATTTTTTATCACTGCATCTCTCCTTCATATATTATTCAATAGAATGTAAAGAAAGTGAGTAAAACACACTCTAAAATCCGTCTACCGTTTGGGGTAAAAATCTATAATTGACTTACATAAAAGCTTCAGAATCCTCATACTAAATTTTGTGTCGATAAACATCACATCGGCAGAGTTGAGCCCCATTCCGTTTGGTCTATTCTGAAAATTAATAAGTGTCGCCTTTGGTTTTGAATTTAAATATGAAATTTCATGTCCATACATTCATTACATCGGCAGTTAAGGTTTTTGAGTTGAGCCCCCTCTAATTCCCCTTCCCTTTAGCCGATTTGACTGAAA
Organism: Aradus depressus; assembly: GCA_963662175.1. Classification (NCBI taxonomy): domain Eukaryota; kingdom Metazoa; phylum Arthropoda; class Insecta; order Hemiptera; family Aradidae; genus Aradus; species Aradus depressus. The sequence goes on along the minus strand of OY759224.1, from coordinate 15,025,084 downwards.
ATCAATTTTTTTTAAATTTTGAACCACTGTCGGAAAACATGAAATTCCAATAAAAGCAACTTCGAATTTCTGTCGCAGTCATAGTTCAATATTAAAGAAAATCGAGGTTCTGTCGTGTTAATAAAAAATTCAGTATTTGGCCAAGGTTTCGGAAACGCGTCGTATGTTTGTAGATACACATTCACCACACGTTATTATAAGGCTCTGAAGAAGGAAATAGTTTCTGAAAACGTTGGCCAAATACTGATTTTTTTTTATTTACAAGACAACCTCGACTTTCTTCAATATTGAAAAGATACTGTAGACTCTACCATTATAAGCGAATTTATATTTCTAAGTGTGCGATATATGGTCACAGGGAATAAGTTGTTAAGTCGTAAAATGGCCAAAATGTGTTAAGTGTACTGTGATCATCTCCCAAGCCAACTGAGCACTGTAAAGAAGTTAGTAGCTTAGAATAATATTTTCGTAATTATAAAGATGTGGATTTCTTGGTATCTCGTAAAATTGTATATGTTCTCGGTTAAATCTACTTCTTTGAGGAATCATTCACAAGATAACTGCATTTAATCATTTATTCACTGTGACTATTCCAAGTCAAGAGGGCATTTTCGGTTAAATCAACTTTAGAGAGACATCACGAGTATTTCAAAAAGTATGGTAAATAATTAGGTAAATGTGGTCAATAATTAGGTAAATGAGGGGATTGATTAGGTAACTAAGGGAAAATCCAAGAAAGGATTCACTCCTATAGATTTAGAAGGTATATGATTAATAATGATGCAAACATAATTTATTTATTCCAAAAACTGGATTTACACGATTACTAATTTAGACTTACCAATTTATTCCCTATGACCAAAGATATAAAAAAATTAATTAAATTTGACTCTGTACATAGACTAGTTTATAATTAAATTGTACTTAACAGAATAATACTATCATTTGGTAACTCAAATGTAATAGTGGGGCAAGACATGACGAGATTAGTGACCTTACAGCTTATTGGCAGTGATATTATATTTCCAACTTTTGATTGGTATCTGAAAGGTCACTTCACTCTGAAGACTAGCTCTTCGTTGTCGCATCCTGCCCTGTTCCTGTCAGAACATATCTCGTTCTCTCTCTGTTGCCTGTTTCTTCAGCAGAACTACACACACCACCAGGAGTATCAGAAGAATCACAACAAATACTATGAGAGTGTACATGGCATTACGGTAGGGCATATCTGGAACAGATGGATACAAATTATAATAAAATATATTCTTGTTAAACTAAAATAAATGAATGACTGGCAATTTAGAAGAAGAAGAAGAGTTTATTATAACAGTCGCATTTACAGAGGTACAATTATACAATAAGGATCCTTAACCATTACCCTTATACACTAAATACAAATCAAAAATAATCAGTTAAATTAAAAACAATGCTACTGCTTAAGAGTAAATTTTAAAAAACTCTTTAAAAAAAAGAAAAAAAAAACATTAAAGCGTAGTCAAGGTCCACGCCGTAGATTTTCCGTGAAAACGTCGGGATAAAAACATAAGTGTTTTTTCATTTTCTTTTCGATGCTGCCGTAGCTCTTGCATTTACTCGGCACTAGACTTTTTAGGTTTGTTAATTTTTTTTAAATTCCGCACATATTTACGATTTATATGAGACATCTTTAATTTTTTTGCAATTTTCAATTTAATACCAATTGGGAGGTGAAATAAATTTAAGCATGCTGTCATTCGGATGTTAAGCGATGGTCTCGAGTCTGGTGTCAGGTACATAAACTAAGTGAATAAACATTTAGGATAGGCTAAATTTAGAACTCCCATAGTAGAGGTTAGGTTAGGTTTTATGACTCATGCCCGGGCTTTAACTAAGAGGTCATATCGCCTACTACCAGAGCGCTCTTTCGTCACTCTGGTGGACATGAGCCCGACTCTACTGTGGGAGTCTTAAATTTTGCCTACTCTAAATTTTTATTCACCTAGGGCAGAGGTCTTTAACGAGTACCTGACATTGTACAGGCTCGGGACCATCGCTTAACGTCCCATCCGAAGGACGGCGTGTTTAAGTTTATTTTACCTCCCAGATAAAATAAACTAAGGACTTCGGTCGGGTTTCGAACCCACGATCTTCATCTCAGAAGACAAGCACGCAGACCACTGAGCTACCGGTGCCCTCTTCCCATAGAAGAGTCGGGCTCATGTCCATCAGAGTGACGAAAGAGCGCTCTGGTAGTACGCGATATGACCCTGATGAGTCATAAAAACTAACTAGAATTTTCGGCTGATCCCCTATTTTATGATATTATTTTCAGTTAAATCTAATTATATTAATTATGTGTTACCAGATGTCAAATGCATTTCTGTGGGATCTAACTGTTGGTGCAGTTCATTTGATCTAACATCTCGAAGGTTGGGTAACAACTGATTCCAGATCCAAGATGTTTGTTTAGACATCGCATCCTTGGCCAATGTAAGAACGGGTCCTCTTACTACAGACTGAGTGGCCGGCAGATTGTTGTCTGCACGAAATATTATATAGTTGTCATCTTCCGTGGAGTACTTCTGCCAACTGACCCCATAGCCAAAAGGACTGGAACTTATTTCTCTGGAAAAAAAAAATATACATAGATACATATTTATAGAAATCACTATATTTGATTCCAAATGGTAAGAGAAATGAGAAATGTAGGTTTTTGAACGCGAGAGAATAGAGAATGAGAATTGAGAAAGAAAAAGAGACGCCAGCAACGCTAAGCAGGCATACACTCACCTTTGTGATTCATTATCAGTAGATTGGGTATTAATATGAAAATATTGTTCCTCCGAACATGATGCAACACTTGTATTTTCTGAACTTAATTTCCTCTTTTTGAACGACTGTCCTGGACCATTATTCTCATATTCAGAGTCTGTATCATTGACTGTCATTATTTTAGGGTTCACCAACGGGGTGAGTGAGGCGGGAGAGTGACGTGAGGAGATCCCTAATTCAAAATTCCTCTCAGAATTCAAAAAAATTACCCGTGCGCAAACCATTCGTTCGATTTAGTCCAAATTTGGAATGTAGAGTATTTAATCCGTGCCCTCACAGATTATACACTTGGTTTAAAAAAAAAATACACTTTTTGGGGAGACGAACTAAAACACTGGTGCGAAGCAGGTCTGGGAGGTGTTCAGTGCGTCACATAATTTCGTAACTCATTTACCAGCTTAGTTGCCAAGTGCGTCTAAAGAATATCAAAATATGTTCAACTATTAAAATATTTTACCCTTTTCTAATAAATTCTATCCAAAATCGTTTCATAATAGCACTTAATCTTTCTTCGGCTGGTGTAAATTTGACGCGGTCAACATTGTTCAATATTGATGGTCCAAACAGGAAAAGAAGATCCTCGCCGTGGCCAGAACCTGGAAAAAAAAATACAATTTATCATTTCTAGAATACTTGTCCTTAATGCCCAAGTTTGCAAGAAAATAACCTAACAATAATATTTCATTAACTAAATTTTTAAGGCTAGAATTTAAACGCATAGTAAAAAATAAACAGCTTACGGAGTAAGAAAGGTTAATTTTACACAGAACAAAATGATAAATGCACAGTAAAATGCAACATTGTAAATACAATTTTAACCAAATAACTTAAAATGTATTGCCTAGTAAGTTAATCCAATAACATGGTTAATAAGGCGCAGTAGGAAACTTCAGAACATTCGGTAAAAAATTTGAATGCCCATTAAAAAAAATTAAAGACTAAGATTTAAAATGCACAGTACAAAATTGCAGTTTACCGAGTAAATCCAGTTGATGTATCCGAAGAAATAAAATGTTACTCTCATCGGTCCTTTTAGTGAAATAGTCCAGGTTCTCCTGATATAGAGAAACCCCATGGAGGAGCATAAAAAAAATATCTAATTGCGAACAGGCTAATTTATTTACCGTTAATATATCCTTTTTACTCTTTCCTTATTTTTTTTACTATTCGTTAAATATTTTTATACTAATATTTAATTTATTTACTGACATGAAATGAAATGAAACTTTATTGCTTATAGAGGTACAAATCTCATAGCAAGGGTTGACCTTACTAGTTCACACATAAATGTAATACGTTATATATAATATATATATAATATATATATATATAATATATATTATATATAAAACATAATACATAAAAGTTTATTATAAGAAATATAAGAAAGAAACGAAGAGGCTCAAGTTACCTGTTATATTTAGATGTCTGTAGAGATGATTTACTTCTTGTTCGAATAAATAAACATAAACTGCATTTTGAGAATTTGTTTTAATATTTGCCAAATAGGAAAGTTGTTTGATGTGTGGAGCCTTGAACTGGGAATCTGAATAAAACTAAAAAATAAATTTGTACTTAGAAATGTTTATAAAAAAACAACAAAAAAATATAACAATATATCAACTTCCAAATAGACGATCCTCATGTTAGCAAAACTAAATTCTACTTCCCCAGCAGTATAGGGGAAATTATGTAATCTGTCAAAAATTCGATGCGGTTTCTCGACGGAATTTCATGTTTTCCCAGTTCGAGATTCCAAATATGAAAAGAAAAATTTCTGTCTGTCTTTGTGTATGTGGTAACGATTACACCCGATAGAATGAATGTATCTCTAACGACGACACCTATTGATTTTCAGCCAAATTGGTCAAAGGGGGTTTAGGGTAGAGGCTTAACTTATAACTTATAAACACTAATAACTGCCGATAGAATGAATGTATCGACACTTACTAATTTTCAGCGAAATCAGCAGAAGAGAGAGGGGATCAGAATGGGGACTCAACTAACTTCTCAATAACAGCCCATGTAATGAATGTATTGACATGAAATTTGATATTTAAAATCAAAATTCAATGAGGACATAACCTTCAAAATTTCGTCAAATTTCAGCGATATCGCCTGAAGGAAGAGGGTTTCAGGGGAGGGGGCTCAATTCAAAAAACCTAATAACTGCCGATGTAATGAATTTATCAACACAAAATTTAGTATGAGAATTTAGGAGCTTCTATGTAAGACAACTGCTGAATATAAGCGCAAACGGTCGACTGGTTTTTGGGAGCGAAAAGTTAATTGATTAATTCGTTCTACGAAGTACAATGGCGGGGAATCTTTTTTTTTTTAACTGTCTCTTTCATGTCATATTAATACACACATATATAAACAATAACATTTACAGGAGTTTCAATGATTTTAAAATTGATAAAAAATATTCCCATCATGTACTCTCAGAAGTCTGAAATTTGATATCCTAATAGACTTTGTATGAAAATATTTTGGTTTTCATAAGCGATTTTTTTGACGCCGGAGCTAGCGCCACTAGGACACAAAAATATTCTGAGTTTCATGTCGCTCTGATCCCGGTCAACAATAATTTAAATAAGTTGTCAGTGTAGTTCTTGACTCCGCCACCAGAGTATTATAGATTTCTTTATTTTTACATTTCTGTACATGTTATTAATTACAATAATTACATACATACATTAATTTTCAAAACTAATATATTTATATATACATACATATATATATACATATAATTTTTAATCATTGCAATAAAAAGACAGAATGACCTACGAAGATGTTCTGTGTGTGGCCATTTTCAGTTCATAGGTACCTAGATTCAAAATTAGACGGTCAAAGCTGTGACTAAATGAAATATCCAAATTAAATCAAAAATTGATTTAAAAATAATTTATAGCGATATGGAATAAGAAAAAATATATACAAAATATACATACATCCAGCAGTTTATTTACTAATGAACTTGTATCTCCATCTTTAACAGAATCTATATAAAATCCTTTGAGAAGCATCGCAATCTCTTGATAGTTTTTACTTGTAGTAAAATTATATTTCTTTGAAACTGATGGAATAACTGATGACAAAAAAAGATTTCGAAGTTGTGAATATCCTTGTTGGGCGAGATCATTCCACAATGCTACAAAAAAATATAACAAACTTTATAAGAAGTAGTGCTCATCCTTCATGTAAGTCAATAAATATATATAGTTTTCAAATGTTATAATAATCGTTCTCACAGTAAATAAGCCTAATTTTACTTAAGAAGGTTAGGAAAGTTAAGAAAACTTTTCACCAATCGCTCAATATGGAAGACCTCTTTATAACTTATTTGATTCTTCGTAAACAATGACAATTCTTCAGATTTGTGAGACATTTTAAATTTAAAAAGATTTCAATGGAATAATACACGGTAGAACAGTTCAACCAACTGAATAAATACAATTCCAGTGTTTCTCAAGAAGGCTTAATGCATAATACAAACCAAAGGGATGCAAACAAAATATTAATTTTTCTTAAAATTGGAATAATAATTAATATTGAAGTAGTTAATTTGTATTTCAGGCAATTGCCTATACCTTTTTTTATGCTTTTTTCCCCACATTTTTCAATATTGATTTGTTGCACTGTTTTTTTTTTTCTAAACTACTAATGAACATAGTAATATTACTACTAATGAACTTTAGTAGTATTTCTCATAATAAATGTTTTCTTTTAAAATAAATAAATATATAAATAATAAAATGTTTTTTAATTTTATACTCACACAATGTAACGGCTCCTTCATGGCTAGTAATACCAGTAAGGAGAGGTATTTTCATGAAATTTCCCTTTTCTAAAGCCACCAAGGGGTCTAGAGGTAAATATTGTTCTCCTTCTGGTAGAAATGTATCGACAACTGGCAGAGGTAAATCAGACCAATTTCCATTCTGAAACCGAGAGCCATCTATGAATTAATATTAAGCTTATTAACATAATTGGACACATAATTCCTTGATCGATCTTAAGAGGCAATTTTGTTTATCCTGTTTTTCCCATTTTCAATAACATAATAGGTAGAGAGGCTTCAACCAGATACGATGATAGTCAACACTAAGTAAAGATAAAAAAAATCGATAAAGATAAGAAATATAGATATAGGTGGTCCTTTTGGAACCGATTTCTTATTCTCTGAGAAACACATTAATACAGCATGTCGGTTAGCAGGATTTAACCAGATTAGGGCTGTCGAGTACCGAAAATTTTCGGTTTAGGGTACACACTTTACCAAGCACCAGAACTGTGGACCATAGCGCTGGTCTGAGAAACCTGGGACCATGTCCTGAACTAAGAATGGACCCACCCGTACTGTCTCTCTAAACCTTAGATGTAGCCCTCTCTATTTTTGTGACCCTTACTTCCTGTTTTTGATCTTTTGAGCCAAAAAAAAAAATAAATAAAAAATAAAATAACTTACAGCATATTGCGTTTCAAAAGCTTTGAGCAATTCAGCGGAAGATTTGGCCTTGAGACATACCAGAACAGCCCTCGGTCGACCGATACATCCCAAACTTCTGGCAATGTGGAAAGAAGCATTTGAGGATTGTCCACCTCGAGACCATGGACTTGTCACACTGCCAGACATCAAAATGGCACGATCGAAAAGACCTAAGTCAACATTGAAGTGGTTATTCTCAATTTCTATATACAATGAACATTAATAAATCTCAAAAAATAATAAGTTTTATGTAGGATATATGTATATGTTGGATATAATATAGATAATATAGTGATATTTAAAACACACCATTCGGCCTTATGGTCTCCAGAAATTATTTTTATTAAACAGTTTTTTAGTGACATTTCGCCAATTTCGGGAATTATCAAACTAAAATTTGGAATTTATATTACATTAAAAATAGATTTACGTTAAGAAAATTTGGCAAATAACAATTAAATAAAATTACAATTAAATAAAAAACAATTTTTAATATAAACGTTATATCGCAAATAATCTTATAAAAATTATGGTCAATTTATAGATTATATAAACAATAATGGCGGAAATGGGCCAAATATGATATATAAAAATTGTGTAATAAAAAAAAAAATTATAAGGAGGCCGAATTAGGATGTGGGGGCATGATGGGTAATACATTTTTGTGGAATAAACAATACTTCAAAAAGAGTTCAAAATTTATTTCTTAAGAGTATTAAAGTAAGACAAAAATACCTTTTCTACTCAGATTTAGTCGTGTCTTTTGTATTTTTCTAGTTTTATTATATTATTGAAAATTAAAGCGTTTTTTACAAGATTGACTCTTTTTATTATACCGGCTACATGTATTTAAAAAATTCTTAGCGATCGTTTATCAACAGAATCAGACAAAAAGCGAATGGGGACCAAATGGATATGGTGATAGATGTCCTAGAATTTCACCTTGTGATGCGAAGGTTAACAAATAGCGAAACGACTTTCGATGGGGTTCCACTGAAACTCCCAGTAAAACTTTATGCATGAAACTTTATGAACAATAATTTATAGGTATGGGTTTATATTTTTCTTGAACAGAAACATCATTCACTCAATGACATGCTGGAGAATCGAGGAATAACTATACCTCCAGTACGTGGAGAGACGAGATGGTACAGAAGGCTGACGGCACCGGCCGAATGTCCGAGTGCGGTGACAGAGCGCTGGTCTCCGCCAAATTGATGGATGTTCTCTCTGACCCAGACGAGACCTAGGTACTGGTCCAGAAGACCGAGGTTACCCCGGGACTCACCTGTCTCCAGACACAGGAAACCTACACAGGACAGTCAACTCAGTTAATAGAATTAGATCAGATTTTATCGGGTCATCTATTGTCTAAAAGAGATGTGCATCTTTAAATATATTATCTATGAATCTTCGGATGGGACGTTAAGCGATGGTCCCGAGTCAGGTACATGGTACGACTTGGAAGCTGGCAGATGGAAAGGGGACCTAACGGCCGTTTTCAGGAATTCAACGTTCCCCATTGTTCAACTTTCTGCAAACGATGCCTTCGAACCTATTGAACAAATGTAACCGTACAAGATGTCAATCTCTTTAAGGGGAAAGTCCCTACAAAATGACTAACGGCGATTTTTTATTTAAACTTTTTTTCTACTTCTTTTTGCCAATTGACCATATGAAGAATTTTTCCATAACAATGTTCATGACTTTCCGCACTCAAAAAATTGAATCTTGATTCAATGCATTTTTTAGAATGAAAAACAAAAAACTGGGTAGCCAGGAAGTGGATTCTACGATGTAGGTAACATTTTGGACTCCCACAGTAGACTCGGACTCATGTGCAGAGTGACGAAACAGCGCTCTGATAGTAGGCGATATGACCTCGTAGTTAATGCCTGAACATGAGTCACAATAACTAACCACCTATATCGGCTCTTATTAAGCAAGAAAGAAAGAAATCAGAACAACAATACTAATACATATTAAGTGATATAAGTGTAATGTAGGATATTTATATATAATCAATATTATTCACACATAATATATTATATAAATATGTATCTGCCCATTTGTTTGTAACATGTTGACACAAGATCCAAATTTTGAACGGGTAACATGTAATGAAATAAAAAGAAATTTTATTATTCTGGGACCGAGGTCCCCTAGGAGTACATAACAGAGTCAAAAAGAAAAGAAAACAATGAAAAAAAGTATCAGTGCGACGTACAAAGCATAAATACAAAAGTAATTAATTTAGTGCTTCAGTGAAGAAAAACTAGTCAATTGTGACTACATATAGATAAATAAATAATTCTGTGCTGTTTGGGTAAAGGGGTATATGTCACTTTTTGGGAAAATGGGTAACACCTATCTAAAGCAAGTCATAACTTGCTTTAGATAGGTGATCTCTATGTTGGGGTAAAGAGAAATAAGTCAGAATCTTATGACATCATTGAAAAAAAAGGAAGTGAAAAGGGGGACAACTGAGAAACTTGGGAGTTCTCTGAAAACCGAAAACAGAAAAACTGACATATACCCCTTTACTCCAACACCACAGAATTAACATGAAAAAACATAAAAATAACAGCTTAATTATGAAGAAAAATAAAAAAATCTATATAAATAGAAGAAAGTACGTAAAGAAGAATCTATATAAATGTGAATAAAATAAAATAAATGAATAAAAATAGACAGAGCATAATACAATGATGGTTAACTATAAAAGAGAAGGAAGGATGCCCAGACAAGGTTTGAAATAAAATTAATTTTAGGAAGTAGGGGCTAGATAGAGAAGTGTGAGGAGAAAAAATAAAAATAAAAATAGTAATGATAAAATAAGAAATAAATTTCTTTTAAAAAAAACATTTAGGTGTAGTCAAGGTCCACGCCGTAGATTTTCCGTGAAAACGTCGGGATAAAATCATTTTTCATTTTCTTTTCGATGCTGCCATAGCTCTTGCATTTGCTCGGCACTAGACTTTTTAGGTTTTTTAAATTCCTTTTGATGCGAGCTTTCCTCTGATTTGCGTTTTATATAATTCCGCGCATATTTACGATTCATATGAAACGACATCTTTAATTTTTTTGCAATTTTCAATTTAATACCGATTTTTACATTTTGAGTCCTAGTAGTGCTCCTCAAGCTCTTTACAATGACACCCGAAACAAGGTCCTATCTAAACGCGTTATCATGCTACACTAATTTCTAATTTTACACAACGCTAATTCGCCGGCGCCCACACTAACCCGATAACGTCACATGCAAAACAAACACGTACAGTCATGGTCTATCCATTGTGACCTCAACCGTTATCACATTATTAGTCTCGTAGTTATTATCGATTGAAATCTGACGGTATTTGTTGACACAAGAAAGTTTGACCGGCTATCACTGTACTTAACGAGCGAATAGACGTTTTCACGTCAAAAATAAATGAATGAATGATAATACAAATATGTAAAATGAACAAATATGAATAATATTTATTATGATAGAATAATATAAGAAATATGGAAAAATAAAGTATAATAAAAATAAAGAATAAAAAAAAAAAAAATGGGATAAGTAAATAACTTAAATAATTAGATAATTTATGTTGACGAATGGGAAAATACGGGGGAGTAGTGAAGGACCGACACATAAAATACGGGGGAGTAGTGAAGGACCGACACATAAAATACGGGGGAGTAGTGAAGGACCGACACATAAAATACGGGGGAGTAGTGAAGGACCGACACATAAAATACGGGGGAGTAGTGAAGGACCGACACATAAAATACGGGGGAGTAGTGAAGGACCGACACATAAAATACGGGGGAGTAGTGAAGGACCGACACATAAAATAGTTCTTTAAGTTTAATGTATAAAACTAGAAATGTTAACAGATCAAATTTTCAACGTTTGATCACTGAATATTTAACGTATCAGGGGAGGCGCTGATAATATGAATTTCATATTTTGAATTGAACATTGAATAGAACATCGTTTTAAAGGTTTACGTAAACCGTGAGGCGTCAACAATATATACTGGGGGTAACTTCTAAGTTGAGGAACGCGGACATATTGTGGAAACTTGTAATAAATAAATAATACAAACTTATTTTTGAAATATTGTCTATTCCACTAAAGATATATATACATATATAACTACCGGTTTCGGCTTTATACCATCGTTAGGTCTAGTTATGAACTAAGTCAGTTTGCAGAGAGCGACCCTTCAAATACATCTCAGGTGAAAGGGTGCTATTAAAACTTGGGAGTTCCCCGGCTGTACCGTTAGCTAACTCATGAAATATTTCCTAACAAAACCTAGTTCTAAATTTACATAAAACAATATCACTAGACTAATACGTGGAAAAATAACAAATAAATAAGTACAAATACAAGTAAATAATAAAAAATAGAAATAAAATTAATAATAATATTAAGATTTAGATAACATGAAACATATATGTGGAACCAAATATTAATAACAGATAATACAAACATATATGTGGAAACAGAACTGGATCAGGGTGTTAACAAAGGGGAATAGTTGAAACACCCTTTGTTAACACCCTGATCCAGTTCTGTTTCCACATATATGTTTGTATCATCTGTTATTAATATTTGGTTCCACATATATGTTTCATGTTATCTAAATCTTAATACTATTATTAATTTTATTTCTATTTTTTATTATTTACTTGTATTTGTACTTATTTATTTGTTATTTTTCCACGTATTAGTCTAGTGATATTGTTTTATGTAAATTTAGAACTAGGTTTTGTTAGGAAATATTTCATGAGTTAGCTAACGGTACAGCCGGAGGACTCCCAAGTTTTAATAGCACCCTTTCACCTGAGATGTATTTGAAAGGTCGCTCTCCGCAAACTGACTTAGTTCATAACTAGACCTGACGATGGTATAAAGCCGAAACCGGTAGTTATATATGTATATATATCTTTAGTGGAATAGACAATATTTCAAAAATAAGTTTGTTTTATTTATTTACTGGGGGTAAGTCAACGATCTTAAAGTTACTAATCGGGTTTACTTCGGCTACTTAAGTTACTCAGACCGAAGCCGGTTTCCTCCTAGAATGTAATACAATTATGTACATTGATTACTGTCTAATTACCAAAAACATTGAGTCTGTAGCTGACAGATACGACAACGATGCCCTCTGCTGCTAGATCCTGAGCTGGAATTCGACCTGGGTAGCCTGCGATGAAACTCTCTCCTTCAAAGAGTACCAACACGGGAGCTTTTCTATATCCATTAGCACCCTGGAACTGAAAGTACTCATTTCATTTAAAAAATAATCAAAAATGTACATCTGCAAACTCATTCATAAATATGGTCAACGGGGGATCTGGAGTTTTGGAATCGCTGAAGTTTTTCCTTTGAAAAAGGCCCCCACTCCAGGAATTACTAGCATACTGAGCTCAAGATTTGCGGGAACCCGACCGAGATCCTTAGGTTTATGGAGTGAAACTAGGCAACTTGGGGACTAAGCTGGTAAATAAGTTACTTATGACGCACTGAACACCTCTCAGACCCACTCCAGTGTTTTAGTGCGTCCCCCAAAAAGTGATTTAAAGTGTCCTTTTTTGAAAACAAAGTTCATAATCTGTGAGGGTACCGATTAAAGACTCTACATTCCAAATTTGGACTAAATCAAAAGAGAGATTTGTGCACAGATATAATTTTTTTGATTTTTGAGAGTGGCAGTTGGGGATCTCCTCACGTCACTCTCCCGCTTCACTCACCCCGTTGGTGACCCCTAAAATAATGACAGGCAGTGGATACAGACTCTGAATATGAGAATAATGGTCGAGGACCGTCGTCCAAAAAGAGAAAATTAAGTTCAGAAATTACAAGTGTTGTATCATGTTCGGAGGAACATTTAATTTATTTATACAGGCGAAGCCTATTAATACACAAAATAAAATGGTTTGCAAATAACCTCATAAAATACATCGAAATAAAATAAAATGTAAAATAAAGTATTTTGATATAAACTTTATTGAGGGCGCCGGTAGCTCAGTGGTATGCGTGCCTGACTTCTGAGCTCAAGGTTGTGGGTTCGTAGCCCGACCGAGGCCCTTAGTTTATTTTATCTGGGGAGGTAAAATAAACTTAAGCACGCCGTCCTTCGGATGGGACGTTAAGCGATGGTTCCGAGCCTGTACCATGTCAGGTACTCGTTAAAGACCCCTACCCTAGATGAATAAAAAAATTTAGGGTAGGCAAAATTTAGGACTCCCACAGTAGAGTCGGGCTCATGTCCACCAGAGTGACGAAAGAGCGCTCTGGTAGTAGGCGATATGACCTCGTAGTTAAAGCCCGGGCATGAGTCATAAAACCTAACCTAACCTACAAATATAACAATTATTTAAAATGTACTCTTATTAACAACTCTTATTTTCATAATAATACCCAATTTACTGATAATGAATCACAAAGATGAGTTTACGCTTGCTTAGCGCTACTGGCATCATAAACAGCGTCTCTTTTTCATTCTCTATTCTCTCGCGTTCAAAAACCTACATTTCTTATTTCTCTTACTATACTCTACTTTGGAATCAAATGTAGTGATTTTTGATGTTCCTAACAACGAAAATAATGTTGATTTAACAAATGAATAGAAATAAAATAAGTCAATAAATAAAACTTTTTATATCTAAAATGTTGAGTTAATTGAGAAATCCCATACAACATAAAAATAATATTTATAGATCAAAAAAATTAAAAAATCTGGAAAGTGAAAAAACCTTGATCATGCCGTCATTCGGATGGGACGTTAAGCGATGGTCTCGAGCCTGTACGATGTCAGTTAAGGGTGCTACAGACGACCCGATTTGATCGGTCGGTTGGGCCAATTTGGTCAGGTTGGGTGATGAATCAGGTGGTGTGTAGGGAACGCACTAGCCCGATCTGGTCGGGTCCCTATGTCGGCTGTCGCGTGGTCCGTCCCAGCCGACCGCCCTTCATCGGGCGCCCTAGCCGACAAGATCGGACCGTTTGTAGCGCTGTCATCCAACAAATTGATAATAATCAGCTGTTTTTGACGTTTGTGAAGTCTTATCAGATCACTTATCACTATTTTGTGATTTATTTTGACTTATTTGAGTTTGTTTATAGAAAAATATTTTAAAATTAATACTTCATTAATTGCTTATTTTTATATAATTATTTTTAATTCAGTGAATTGAGATGGAACAGGAGTTAATGATTGAGTCCCTCCCAATTACTCGTTAAACTCACCCTAGGTGAATAAAATATTAGTGTAGACACAATTGAGAACTCCCGGAGTAGAGACAGGCTCATGTTCACCAGAGCGAGGAAAGAACGCTCTGGTAGTAGGCGATATGACCCCGTAGTTAAAGCCCAGGCATGAGTCACAATAACTAGCTAATAATAACACAGATGTTTTTAATAAACATTCAAATATCTAAGGTCGTTGTCCCAAATTACTCAATCAAATAAAAAATAAAAATAAAAACTGTCTAGACATGCATAAGATAACACATACCCATTCATCACCAAATGGCGAGATATCACGGCAAATATACAATGGTATGTGATATCTAACAATGAACTTTAAATGTGTACAATGGAATTGTACACCTGGCGTAGTGGCTTAGACAGCTGCTTTGTGATGTGAAAGTTCCCGGCTCGATTTCGAGGGATGCCATTTTTACTTCCCAGCTATACGAAGTATAGGGGAAGTTATGCAATCGGACAAAAATTATATGCGGAGTTTTCAGCGGAATTAAATTCTATTCCGACCTATATATTCCACATATGGAAAACACAAAAATTTGTGTGTGTCTGTGAACAGGATAACTTCCGAAATAATGAATGTATCGACACGAAATTTTATATGTGAATTCAAAACCCCATAAAGACAACACTTATTAATTTTCAGGGGAATCAGCAGAAGGTGGCTCAACTTAAAAACCCCAATAATTGCCAATGCAATGAATAAATTGACATGAATTTTCATTTATAGTCAAAACCCAATGAGGACATAACTTGGAAAATTTCAGCTAAATCGACTGAAGGGAAAAGGCGGAGGGAGCTCAATTTAAAAACCCTAATAACTGCCAATGTAATAAATTTATCGACACAAAATTTAGTATTATAATATAGGAACTCCTATGTAAGTCAACTGTTCAATATTAGTCCATCGCTTAACGTCCCATCCGAAAGACGGCGTGCTCAAAGCCGGGCCTAACAAAGATAATATCTTATGTCTTTACAGCCTAATGAATATCCCATCATTAGTATCTAATTAATATACAGATCTTTATTGTAAACAATTTTTTTGATAATACTCTTTGGGCAAGCCATATTTTACGAGTCGACCTTTGCATTGGCGTAGCTAGCATTATTCTCTGGGGGCAGCCGGTCAACACTACCAAGATAATAAAACAATAGTTTACATTTCACAATCATATTTTTAGTTTAAGTTTAATTAAACTTAATAATTAACAATCAGGTACCAAACACAAAATATTAGTATGTTATAACAAAATAATCAACATAAATTTAAATCAACAATTAAAATTTCCATCTGTCTAGTCATCCAGTCTTATACAATAAATAGTAGTAGTAAGTATCCTCAATTAAATACCCTTAATTTTTTTTTTCAGCAAATCGGTCCAACACTTTTTCCCTGAAATTTATTTTTTACTATTTTATTCTCGTTCAGGTGATAGCACTAAATGTACTCTAAAAAAACAATTATTTTCCTTCTAAAATATGCAGTTAGTCTTAATAGTCTTTTTATTTTAGGTAAACATTGCACCACCGTGCAGAGTTTTTGGGAGAGATTTTAAAATTGGAGCGCGTTTTGTTGTGAACCGCACGACGATGCGTTCGGTAAACTCTCATACTTCGCCGATTGGATTTAAGAAAGCATGATATGAATCCGAATAACGTTTGACTGGGAACTGAAGCTTTCTATATCCTTGTCTTGACTGCAATGTTTGTCTGTGATGGAGTTGTCGTTATATATTATAATTTTTTTAAATTAAGTATTTTTCTGGGGGGGGGGGGGCACCGGGAATGGTCCCCCCCCCCTAGCTACGCCAACGGACCTTTGTGAATTCAGAAACTCCTTACACAACCCAAAAATAAAATTATTAGTTGAAAAAATTGTTTCCAATAAAGATCAACAAATGAATTAAAGACACTGATGATGGGAGTTCTTACCGAAACGACTATTCGCTAGGCTGTAAAGACGAAAAAAGAAATTAGGAGAAGAATAAAGCTGTGGAAATATATATTATTATATGAAGATATGATGATATTGTATGATGATATTGTATGATGATATTGTATGATGATATTGTATGATGATATTTGTATGATGATATTGTATGATGATATTGGATGATGATATTTGTATGATGATATTGTATGATGATATTGTATGATGATATTGTACGATGATATTGTATGATGATATTGTATGATGATATTGTGTGATGATATTGACTGATGATATTGTATGATGATATTGTATGATGATATTGACTGATGATATTGACTGATGATATTGTATGATGATATTGTATGATGATATTGTATGATGATATTGATTGAAACTCTGATTTGAAAAGCTGTAAAACATTTTATTTAATAATTATTAAAATATATAATATATATACCTCAGGTGTCCAGACATTCAGGTACAAACAGTCTTCATCCTGAGCTGGTGAAACTCCAAAACTGGGCTGAAGTTCTTGTAGAGGCTGTATACAAGCCGGTTTGAAACTTACAGCTTTCAGCGTGCCTTCCCAACCATCCTGCTTCTCTGGAGGCTTAAAAAAAGCAAAGAAATTAAGGTTTAATGGGGTGAACTCAACAATATTCGGACTACTACAATGAAATTAATGTTTAATAAGATGAACCCTCCAATTTTCGGACTACTATAAAGAAATTAAGGTTTAATACGATGAACCCCCCAATCGGACTGCTACAAAGAAATTAAGGTTTAATGGGATGGACCCTCCAATTTTCGGACTACTACAAAGAAATTAAGGTTTAATGGGGTGAACCCTCTAATTTTCGGACTACTACAAAGAAATTAAGGTTTAATAAGGTGAACCCTCCAATATTCGGACTACTACAAAGAAATTAAGGTTTAATGGGGTGAACTCAACAATATTCGGACTACTACAAAGAAATTAAGGTTTAATAGGATGAACTCAACAATATTCGGACTACTACAAAGAAATTAAGGTTTAATAAGGTGAACCCTCCAATATTCGGACTACTACAAAGAAATTAAGGTTTAATGGGGCGAACCCTCCAATTTTCAGACTACTGCGGTTATTAACGAACATTTTTTTTTTTTTTTTTTTTTTTTTTTTTTTTAAACCCATTCTCTTCCAGGACTATTTTTCAGGACGACCTTAAATCCCACCAACTTAAAATAGTTTTTTGTCTGTCGATAGAATTAATATATCGGCACGAAATTTTATATGTGTATCCAGAATCCCATAAGGACGACACTTATTGTTTTTCAGCCATATCGGCCAAAGGAAAGAAGGGGTATAATAATTGTCATGGCAATGGGGTCATGGGGGAATCAGGGAAGAAGGACTCAATTTAAATACACTAATAACTGCCGATGTAATGAATGTATCGAACAAAAAGTATGATTCAGAAGGTCCTATGTAGGTCCACTACTAATGTTTGATGATGCTTAACACATAAAAAGTTAAAGAAAAATTGTATGTTTTTGAAAATTCTAATAAAAATATTGCCTATTTCACAAAATATAAGGGAGTACTTTCGGTATTGCTACCATCTTCAGCCACGACTTAACAAATACTAAATGGAAGTTCAACCAGTTTATAATCCTAACTGTCGCCCTTTTCTGCCCCCCGGGGTTTTCTTAGTCCCTCCTGTACAGTTAATCCTAAAAATATTGAAAACATTAAAGATAAAATTTCGTCTCAAATTGAAATCTTACTAAAACAGAAAAATTTTTGAAATAAAGTAGTATGTGCTGAATTAAAATATAAATATATATTCATATATGAGATAAATCAAATATGACAATAATAAATATATGAATGAAAATACAGTGTTTTGAGTACCTGTTAACTTCCAGCTAAATCGGTCGAAGGGAAGGGGAGGGACAACTCGAAAACTGAAGGTTAGTGGGGGACCAGAAAAGAGGACTCGATTCAAATAACCAAATGCAAAATTTAAATACAACAAATTTAAATACTCACAGCGAATCTATTTTTTCCAATAGGTGGTTTGGCATAAGGAATTCCTAGGAACGCTGTTACTGATGTCCTTCCATCGGTGTAAATTTTGATCTAAAAAAAATATATATATATATAAAACCTGTTGAAATTAACATTAGGGTGATTATATTTTGTACAATTGGTCATGTTAATGTTTGCTTTTCTACTGAGTACTTTTTTTCATGTCTACTTACCCCAGAGACGGTGCCTTGATCCAACGTAACCACTGGTTCTTCAGCATAACTCAAACTTGAACAAACAAGAACTAGGAAGATCAGATAAAACATACCTATGACCTCTCCACAACGGACTGGTCACATACTGCCGCCCCCCCCCCCTCCCCATTTTCCGGCTGTCTTCCGGTTTCCTGCCCACCCCCCTGTGCGCTGGCTCGTTCAAGGTTGATACCTTTCCAAACAGTGGTTGTTCACAGGTCCGTGACATGGTCCAACTCATAATATATTGCCAGTCTCTTGTTTGTATCACTTGAATCTAACTGTGTTCAAGATGAGTGAACAACACATTGTAGACGTTTTGAGTGTCTAGGTCAAAAAGAGTTATGTAGACCAGAGATTTTAGTTTTGAGCGTCTTGGTGAAAAAGAGTTATGTAGACCAGGGATTTCAGTTTTGAGCGTCTAGGTCAAAAAGAGTTATGTAGACCAGAGATTTTAGTTTTGAGCGTCTAGGTCAAAAAGAGTTATGTAGACCAGAGATTTTAGTTTTGAGCGTCTAGGTCAAAAAGAGTTATGTAGACCAGAGATTTCAGTTTTGAGCGTCTAGGTCAAAAAGAGTTATGTAGACCAGATATTTTAGTTTTGAGCGTCTAGGTCAAAAAGAGTTATGTAGACCAGAGATTTAAGTTTTGAGCGTCTAGGTCAAAACGAGTTATGTAGACCAGAGATTTTAGTTTTGAGCGTCTAGGTCAAAAAGAGTTATGTAGACCAGAGATTTAAGTTTTGAGCGTCTAGGTCAAAACGAGTTATGTAGACCAGAGATTTTAGTTTTGAGCGTCTAGGTCAAAAAGAGTTATGTAGACCAGAGATTTAAGTTTTGAGCGTCTAGGTCAAAACGAGTTATGTAGACCGGGGATTTAAGTTTTGAGCGTCTAGGTCAAAAAGAGTTATGTAGACCAGAGATTTAAGTTTTGAGCGTCTAGGTCAAAAAGAGTTATGTAGACCAGAGATTTCAGTTTTGAGCGTCTAGGTCAAAAAGAGTTATGTAGACCAGAGATTTAAGTTTTGAGCGTCTAGGTCAAAACGAGTTATGTAGACCAGAGATTTAAGTTTTGAGCGTCTAGGTCAAAACGAGTTATGTAGTAGACCAGAGGTTTTAGTTTTGAGCGTCTAGGTCAAAACGAGTTATGTAGACCAGAGATTTTAGTTTTGAGCGTCTAGAGCAGTGGTTCCCAACCTTTTGTGGTCCATCTCCCCTTTCTGGAGGTTGACTAACACCTATAGCCCCCTTTTCATTTTCATTGTATGCCTAATTTTAATTTGAAGTAAAGTGAAATAATAAAGCAGTTTTATTATTTTAAACAATTTTATTACCATATATAAAAACAACCAAAGCAGTTTTTCCGGTCACTCTTAAAAAAAATATAAAAAAAAATTAAAATGTACATTTTTTACAGATTTTTTTTAAGAACGAAGAAGTGAAATAATTGACTAAGACATTGACATACATTTAAAAAGCAGAAGTACATGTTTTCATTTTTAAATTGGAATCTGGAAAAATTAATGCCCCCTTTGAATACTCATCGCCCCCAAATCGCCCCCCCCCCCCCCCCCCCCCCCACTTATTTATTGCCCCCCTGATAACCCAGGGTTGGGAACCACTGGTCTAGAGGTCATGAAATGGTATTGCTGTCTATCTGGGATTGGAAGGCTCAGCTGCTCCTACCCACCCTATCTGTCTCACCAAACTATTATCTAACCTGAAAATGTACACTTCTTTTTAACACAGAATACGGTATATGGCTCTTCAATTAACTAATTTTATCGAAAACTCCAAACATCTAGTTAATCACAGCGCAGCAAATACCTGAAGTGCCGGTCGTTGCGCAGCGAATTCGTACATCAATAATCAGCTGAACAAATGAAATAATAAAATAGCCCAATTTTGCCGTTGTCATTGTTCTTCTGGAACACTGATATGTTGGCTTCAGTTAAACGTTAACTTAGTGTTTTAGGAAAGGTAATAGCTAATCTCTCTTTACTCACCTCTCGTCTTCTTATCGTGGACAGATAGTATGCAAACATATTTTTGTAGTTCAGTTTTTTTATAACTAATCATGAAAAGTAGAAGAGAACTATGCTAACATGGGACAGTATGCTAAAAAGGAAGTAATATGCTAAACCAGGGAGCAAGATGCTAACAAGGGAGCAATATGCTAACAAGAAAACTACAAATTATAAACAAATCATTTTATTTTATTTTTTAGAAAAATTAATAAATATAAGACAGTTTCGATTAGGTTATCCATTGTAGCTCTCATATGCATTACCGCTGGCGATGGCGCCATAGCCTGTGTTACCACTCATGCCATAACTGTCATATCCACTGTTGCTGTTTGTGTCATAACCGCTGTTGGTATTTCCACCGTAGATGGCATAGTCACTGTTACTGCTTGTGCCATAGTTTTCATATCCACTGTTGCTATCGGTACCGTAGCTTTCATAGCCACTGCTGCCCATTCCGTAGCCACCATTTGAGCCATCGTTGCCACTTGTCCCATAGTTGTTATACCCACTGTTACTGCCTGCGCCATAGTTGTCATATCCACTGTCGCTATCGGTGCCGTAGCTTTCATAGCCACTGCTGCCCATTCCATAGCCATCGTTGCTGTTTGAGTTATAGCTGCCATCGTTGCTGTTTGAGTTATAGCTGCCATAGTTGCTAGGCTCATATTTATTATTTTTGTCATCTCCGCCATTCTCAACATAGGTTTGATAGGCATGTTGAGCACACTGGATAAAGTCATCATCGTCGTTATGTTCTTCGTTTGTGTTCATGTCTCCATATGCATTCTCTCCAACATTGGCGTTTCCAGTGCTGCCACTAGCGCTGTTACCTTTACCGCTACTGCTGCCACTGCCTGTGTTGTAACTATTGTATGCACCTCGTGGTTTCGACGATCCGAAGAAGTTCATCGTGCAAACGGCGAATGTATCAGATCTTGCGAAATTTTTTAAAAGTTCCATTTGATCATTCTCTGGTACGATTACTGCCTCTGCTGCAATCTCAGTTGGTGCACCTAAAATTAAGTAGAAAAACAAAATTGTAATATTAATAAAGAAAAAAACCAAAAACACAGGGCTGGGTCAAAATAGACAATATCGGGAATATTCCAACTGGAAGTTGACGCTAAGGAATACGCTATTTTGACAGCTGTCTCCTCTAGTTAAACGTAATAGCAGTCAGAAATTGTAAAAGACATTGGAAAAATGTCCGAAAATATCAAAACGTACGAAAACTGACGCCAGAGAACGAAAGAGAGAACGAGTATACAAAATTTGTTAAAATGGCAAAAATGTTAAACATCATTAAAATTTACTTTATAGAAATATAAGATTTAATTGTGATTTTTATAAATAAACTATAAAAATAAAAACTGTTTATTTACATTAAGTGTTCTGTTGATATATGTATGTAAACAACAGAACACTTTATAACGATCTTATGATACACACAGTACCCGACACAATACAAACTACTTACATACGGTTTTTTAGAAAACTTTACACACATACAAACCCAGAAATACGTACTTTATCTTCACATCACTTACCACAAAACCCCCCACGAAGGTTGAAGAGAAGATGGAAACGACTTACTGCCACCCTGTATCCTATTCGTTCTCAATATTTTTTATTTATTTTTTACATTAATTCCTTTACTTTTATCATCTCTCTTATCTATCCATCAAAATTGTCTTTCAATTCCTTTTTATTTATTATTATTATTTTTTTATTTTTCTGTTCTTGTCCTAATAATTAAGATAAATGTTCGTCCCGAGGACCTACCACTTCCTCTCACATGCCCTTCACGCCAACATATCAATACCATAATAGATGCTGGTGGTTGCACCCTAGCAACAGTTGTATTTTTATAAATAAAAGACAAAAAAAAAAATATATATATATATTTATAATAAAAATAATTTTATTTTATTTTATTTATTTTTCTTATAAAAGTGTTATCTAAATATTTAAAACACAAATGGCCCCGTAAGGGAGATCTATCTACGAAATAAAACTCACTCCCGGACGAGATTCGAACCCACAAACCAAGGTGAGACCATGCCACCATGGCACCCTTTAATTGTATTTAGACTATAGATATTTTTATTTCCCAAACTACACGAAGTATAGGAAAAGTTATGTAATCGATCAGAAATTTGATGTTGAGTTTTCACAAAAATTTTATATATTCGCATAATAGAATAAATGTATCTACACTAAATTTTATATGTGTATCCAGAACCCCATGAGGGCTATACTTATGGATTTGCAGCCAAATCGGCCAGAGTAAAAAAATAATTAGAAGATGGCTTATCTGATAAACTCTAATAAGTGCCGATGTAATGATTGTATCAACACTAAATTTTATATTTAAAGTCAAAACCCAATGAGCACATAATCTTTCAAATTTCAACGATATCAGGAGAAGGGAAGGGGGGTTCAGGTGAGGGGGCTCAATTTAAAAACCTTAATAACTGCCGATGTGATGAATTGTCGACACAAAATTATAATGATTATTTAGGAGCCCCTATGTAAGTCAACTATTGAATATTAGCGCAAACAGTCGACTAGTTTTGGAGGGGGATTGATTCGTTCTGGATGATTCACCGAAGATTTTTTTTTTAAATTTTTTAAACGCCATTTTTTATGGAATTTGTATTCTTTCTTGAGATTTGACTACAGAAGGAAGTCATATGGGTCCAACATTTATAAAAAAAAAAAAGTAAATATAATTTGATTATTTTAAATAAATCAACTCACAGTAAGCTGAGCTGAGGACAACAGCCAAAGTAATGAAGTAGAGAGAAGCCATTCCCATTCAGGTATCTGGAACAAAATTAAATAAATTATCAAGATAAATAAATAATAATATATTTATAGGAATAAAGTTAGGACAGGAATATTTTTTATCTAACATATTATTTATAGGTTTTATGACTCATGCCCGGGCTTTAACTACGAGGTCATATCGCCTACTACCAGAGCGCTCTTTCGTCACTCTGATGGACATGAGCCCCACTCTACTGTGGGAGTCCTAAATTTTACCTACCCTAAATTTTCATTCACCTAGGATAGGGGTCTTTAACGAATACCTGACGTCGTACAGGCTCGGGACCATCGCTTAACGTCCCATCCGAAGGACGGCGTGCTTAAGTTTATTCTACCTACCAGATAAAATAAACTGAGGGCCTCGGTCGGGTTTCGAACACACGTTCTTGAGCTCAAAAGACAAGCACGCATACCACTGAGCTACCGGCGCCCTCGATAATATATATATATATATATATATATATATATATATATATATATATATATATATATAGTATATTTATATATCACGTGAATAAAATAATGACATGCCTGTTTACGTAGAAAAAAAAAAAAAAAAAAATCATGCCAAGTGTGCCTGTAGCTCAAAGGTAGCATGCCTACTGAGCTCGGCCGAGGTCCTTGGGTTTTTCTATCAGGGAAGTAAAAAAAAAAACCATGGGCATGCCGTCCTTTGAAAGGGGCGTTATGTGATGGTCCCGAGCCTGTACGATGTCATATACTCGTCAAAGACTCTCTACCCTTGCTAACTAAGCCTGTGTAGGCAAAATTTAAGACTTGAGCACACGTTCACCAAAGCGACAAAAGAGCGCTCTGGTAGTAGACGATATGACCTTATAGTTAAAGCCCGGGCATGACAATAACTAATTTCATGTCATAGATGGCTACAAATAGTGAAATATTACCTGTCTTCTAGACGAAGGGAAATACTGGATGTATGATGCATCTACATTTTGTTTTACCTTTTTATATAAATCATTTATCGAAAGCTATGCATAAAATATCATACGAACAATGGCTCTTTAAAATTAAAAAAAAACATTATTAATTTAAGATAGATAAATTAATTACCTACTAAAACAGGATGTTAATACGAAATTGATAAATTAATTATGATTATTTTAATAGAACTTTTATAGGCATCTGTTGACGGTGTGAGTGACCCCACAATGTTTTTTTTCAGTTTCTCAGTAGTCATTAGTTCAATAAAAAAAAATTAACTGAATAAATAAGAAGGTTTAAAAATCAATTAAACAATCTACTATTTGAAATATTGTCTATTTCACAGAAATCTTATACATGTGCAACCAGTTTCTGCATTACATCGTCAGGTTTATTTAAAAACTTTTAGTTGAGTGCCAACTATTTTTATATATTTGGTAAGGGTTTGAAATTTCAAGATGGAAATGCAGGCTTTTTATTGTTAAAAATAGGAAAATCTTCTGACTTATGTTTTATTAATATTTCCATTCCCATGTCAATCCAGTTGCTCGACTCTTGTCATCCCATTCCCATCCAGATGAACCCCCCCGAAGACTGAGGCGCTGGCCGAGAGACCTGCTACTGTAATCTAGCAACAATATTTTGGGAGTGCCGGTGATGAACAGCTTCTCCCCTCATGTAATCCTCCTACCTTCAACTCTCCTTTCCTTCTTGACCTGCCTCCACTGCTGGACAGTGATCGGCGGGGCGAGAAGGCAGGAGGAATCACTCGAGCCTTTTTACTTATAGTTTATACTGATTGTAAATATTCAAAATATAAATATATAAAAAAAAAATATATATATTTCCATGACATCGGTAATTATTTTGTTAAATTTACAAACACAATCACGCATATAACATATATATACTGTCCGATAGCCAAGCAGCGCTGCAAGCACTGTTAACATAGATTCCAAAATCGTCCTGGAATGCCTTCAGGCCCCGGAGTCCTTCACGGACCAAAATAGCGTAGAAGTGAGATGGGTGCCAGGACATCAGGGGTTTGAGGGGAACGAAAGGGCTGATCAACTAGCCAGGTGAGGAGCTGACAGAGGACCTATAGGACCGGAACCCTTCTGCGGGATCTCTAAGAGCACCGCAAGAGCGGCAATAAAACGTCGGCTGACCGTGGAACACATCCAGTTCTGGAGAGGGGTCTCAAAGCAAAGGCACTCAAAACTGTTTGTTGCGGAACCCTCAGAGAAAAGTAGCCGAGATCTCCTGAATATGAGCAGAATGGATCTATATAGCTCTTTTTAGTCATAGCCATGTAGCTGTGCTACAAGTTTTTGAAAACGCCACCCGAAAACAGCTATATAGTCCGGCTCTATAGTTCAATTCAAGAGCTATATAGCTGGAAATGAGTAGTCCATCGGTTGTCGGTAAGATCAAAGGGAACTATGCAGCTGAGCAATATAGTCGGGCTAGAAGCGCTTTTTTTGTTGTTGCACAGCTTATATAGCTGTCGCCCGAAGACGCTCGTCAGTTGTGTGCTTGCCATCTCGAAGTAGACTGGTTGATTTCATCAAGTACATGCTCATACAGCTGCAACAGCTACACAACGAAACGTTTTTAGTCATAGCAAGAAAAAACCCCTACACAATATGGGCATCGCTAGAAGACCTTTGTGCAGGAAATGTGAGAAGGAAAATGATACTGCGGTTCATATTCAAAGCCAGTGTAAGGCACTAGAAAGTAATTTCACTGCTTCGGGTCTGCCATAACGGAACCAAAGCAGGTAATGCTACCTGCAGCAGAATACTGGAACTCTCTCCCTCTCCAGATCCGCCATGCTCCTACTCTTCTGTCATTTAAGTCCCTACTTTTCCATTATCTCCTAACTCAGCAAACCTCTGATTCCTAAGGCTGGCTCCTATGAGATAGTTCTCATCTTCCTATAAGTCTCTCTCTCTCCACTGGACCGATTGTCACTCTTCTGTTTCATCAGTCCAGTTTTTTACAATTCATTCATATACAAGTCATTATTGTTATTATGTTTCACATTATTATTCATACTTGTTTTTCTAATTTCTATTTTTATTTCTCTTTATTATTTTCACTATTTTATTATATTGTTTTACTCATTGCCTGTTTTTAACATTTAGTATTCTAGAGACCTCTTTTATTTTATTTTATATTTATTCTTTTCAACTGGTTGATACTTGTAAACTCTTGTTAATTCTTTATTTTATCATTCTTAGGGGACGTATGTCCCAGAATAAAGATTATTTTTCATTTCAATGATGGTCTTCATTAAAGACACAGGGCTGTGGTAGGGACCAACACATAGGACACACAATAGGGTTGGGGACTCTGGTGGTTCGCTGCCTCCGCTCCTCTGCTGTGGTGTCTTCTGACGTCCGGCTTTTTAGCGGTCGTCAGCTCGCTGATCCTTTTCATTACTGTGCTTGCTCCTTGAAAAATAATTGCAACTAAATTTCAATTTTACTTTAAATGACATCTATGTCATAAAATTGTTATCCTATAGTTGCTTTATCCTTAAACCAATGTGACTGTGAAAAATTTCGTTAATGATCATCATGGTAGCAGGCCGATATGCCTCCCTCTCATCAGTAAAGCCGAGGTTTTACTTACTAAGTGAAAGGGCGATATCTGACATCCAAAATTTTTTTAAAAAGAACTCAATAATTCATGAAGTCATATCTCATTTTTTTTTGTTAGTTTTAATTCCTATCGTTAGTGTAAGAATTCAGTCGATTTCAAATAATTAATTTAGAAGGTTCACCGAATTTTTTTTTCTTAATTTTTTTGAAAAACCTTAATAATAACTGGAGTTATTAGAGTTTTAGTGTAAAGCCTTCCCCCTAAGCCCCCGGGCTTTTAATTCCTAAGAATTAAAATTCTTAGGAAAAGAATTATCTCCCCCCCTCCGTTTTTCCTCTCTGAAACCTTTCGGTTGGAGAGAGGAAAAACAGCCAGCGGTGAGTTCTCATGGCAGCCAGAAATAAAATAAAAATAAATATTCTTTGAAATTGGTACATTCCTTTATAACTAAACAGAAAAAATAAATGGAAATTTATAGATAGAAAATATTTCGAAGAAATAATTATATTAGTATAATGAAATGAATAGATATAGAAAGAAAAAAAAGGAAAAAAATAAATTGCTTCTTCTAAGAATTAATAAAAATAGATAGTAATATTGAAAACTGTATCACAATAATTATTATTTCAAACTTGAGAGAAAACAAACGTAAAAAAATAAGTTCAGAGAGAAATTGAAAAATAAAATTTTTTTTTTTCTCTCCTTTAAGGCATTTCGACCACGAGGGTCATGGATGCCTGATGGATGCAGGTCTCTGGGGATCTTAGCGGACTAATTTGGATAGGCGCAGATTAATAATAATAAAGGTCGAGAGATATACCGAATAGAAAGGCTACGTTATGAAGAAAATTTTGTTTTATAATTTAGTTAGAAGGTTTGTGAAGTGCAAGAAATGAAATAGTTGGGTAATTTGGGAGCTATTATTGGATAGAATTTCGGAAATATCCACCTCAATGTTGCAATTTTCACGCTGGGGACTATATGCCATGCAGTCAGTTAAAATGTGTCTGACAGACAGTCCGACCCCGCAGCACTGACACAGAGGAGGGGGTTCTCGTACCATCAGATATCCATGGGTCAGCCTGATGTGCCCTATACGTAACCGAGTTAAAATTACTTCTTCTTTCCTTTTTTCTCATATTGAAGTCTTTCAAACTCGAGTATGTGAAATAATGATAATGTGAGAGCTGGGGATCACTGCAGGACGTCTTTTGTTAAAAAGGACCGCAGTGGTTTTTGGTAGTGAGACGTTAAATCCAACACTACCTACCAACCTGTGGACTAATCAATAGCAGTCTGAATCTGTCCCTGTAAAGTTACTAGACATTCCTCTGCAGAATATGTCACTAAGTCATCGGCGTACAGCATTCCACGAACTGGCGCATCAAAAACTTCCAGAACCTTATTAATGACAATACAATATAAAGATTTAACGCAACAAAATAAAATAAAATAAATAATAATAATAAAAATATATTAATGTTAAAATAAAAAACGACTATCCCATGCATAATGATCGTAACTGTTAAGTCGCGAGTTGAGTGTGGGTGAATTCGGGAACACGCCGAGACAATCGATAGGAGTCGGCGGGACTCTTGAACTACATGAGTCAGTAAGCAGTTGGGCACCACGCGGGGTGGACTGAGTTGGTTGAGTTGGCTGTTACCACGCGGGTATAAAGTGAGTCGTCTCTTAACAACGAGAGGGACCAGTTGGTCACCACGCGGGGTGGACTGAGAGTCTGGGTCGGGCCAGCACGCGGTGTGCGGAATGGATTCGTCCTTATTACCACGCGGGTATAAGGTGAGTCGTTAGTTACCATGCGGAAAGTGAGTCGTCTGTTACCAAGCACAGTAAGTGAGTGACTTGTGTAGTTCCCACGCGGTATGGGACTTATTATTGAACAACTGACTTTGTGTTCGTTACCACGCGGTTTTGTAATAAGGGTGTTGACCAAATAAATATATCTGTTGCTCTACTCTAAGTTCTCATTAACCTGTACCCAAATCCAACAGTAACCAACAAGCATAACAGCAACATTTTTCATGACATTATTACATTTGGTTATTGTATAATATATAGAAATATATCATTTTCACAAATCTATGTTGCATGAAGGATATCCTTTATGTGAGACCTCCATAGTAAACTATATAAAAGATGGTTGATAAACAACAATTAATTGGTTTTACGGTCTCACGAATATATTTATGTTTTATACAGGGTGATTCCCTCGTAACTTAAATAAAAATTGGATGAAACTAGACCGAAAATGGAGCAGAATGCCGCCTACCGCACCTTTCTATTTCAATCCGTTGCCGAGATATGATTTTTTAAAGGTTTTTTCGAGAAAACCACGTTTTTTGCCATCAAGTCCCACATTTCTCTCCTTTAAATCAACTTTTCTCAACTTGTGACCACGTGAATTTAATGCTGATTACGAAAATGTGGTCACAAGTTGAGAAAAGTTGATTTAAATGGGAGAAATGTGGGACTTGATGGCAAAAAACGGTGGTTTTCTTGAAAAAAACTTTAAAAAATCATATCTCGGCAACGGATTGAAATAGAAAGGTGCGGTTGGCGGCATTCTGCTCCATTTTCATCCAATTTTTTTTTAAGTTACGAGGGAATCACGCTGTATATCAGTTAACGTTTCACCCACTCTGGCATTTTCAGAACATAATATTGTCTTTTTTTTTTTAAACTAATTGTCATAATATCCAATATTACATTTATACAAATCCTATTATTATTAGCCGTATCATTCTATTTATCACGACGGTAGGGATTTTTTGTGTTGCTTTCCTCTTCTTCCTTTTGACTGATTTGACTGAAAATGAGTAATGTGTCGTCTTTATGGGATTCTGGATACATTGGTGTCTTACTCAAAATCATCATAATATAAATTTCGTGTTGATATATTCGTTACACCGACAATTATTAGTCGAGTTAGGTCACATCCTCCATTTTGTCCAATTTAACTGAAAATCAATAGGTGTCGTCACGATGGGGTTCTGAAAACACATAAAATATTCATCATATATATATATTTTTTTTTAATTTATAAAATTTAAAATATTATAGGTTCTTACAATAAATGTTTTACATTCTATTAAAGACTGTACAATGTCATGTACTCGTTAAAGACCCCCTATTCTAGTTGAATAATTCAGGATATGCAAAATTTAGGAATTCCACAGTAGAGTTAGGCTCTTGTTCACCAGAGCGACGAAAGAGCGCTCCGGTAGTAGGCGATATGACCTCGTACTTAAATTTCTGGTATGAGTCATAATAGCAACTTGGTTATGATAATGATGGTATATCTTCCAATTTCGAAGAATATAAATTTTTATTGTATTTTTATTTTATTTCTGCCTGTCATGAGGATTCACCGCTGGTTGTTTTTCCTCTCTCAAGCCCTCTGGTTGTGCATTTTTTTTATAGATCATATTCCTAACAATAAATTATTGTGACTTGAAACAGTATGCTTAGTTTCAAAATAACATACACTTTTCTTCACAATTTCACCGAGTTCAGAAGCAAAAAGGGATAAAACCATTCAAATCCGTGGTACATTTATAAATTTCACGAAAACTATTTATTATCAATTTCCAAAAGTTTGTACAATATATAATAATAATATAAATACTAATATTTCTACACTATCAAATGGAAATAAATTATTAAATCTGCATAGAAGTTATAAAACATCAATATCATAATCAAGTTAGTTATTATGAATCATGTCAGAAATTTAAGTACGAGGTCATAATCGCCTACTACCGGTGCGCTCTTTCGTCGCTCTGGTGAACAAGAGCCTAACTCTACTGTGGGAGTCCTAAATTTTTATTCACCTAGGATAGGATGTCTTTAACGAGTACATGACATTGTACAAGCTCGAAAACATTGCTTAACGTCCCATCCGATGGACGGCGTGCTCAAGGATTTTTCACCTCCCAGATAAAAAAAACTTGAGAGACTTGGCCGAGTTTCGAACCAGCGATCTCGAGCACAATAGGCAAGCATGCTCCCATAAAAATATATACAAATATACAAACACTTTTTTGTAAACTGAAGGCCTGCTTGTGTGCCCTATTGTTGTACACCTTTGGTCATTGTTACAGAAACAAAATATTCTGATTGCTAACTTTATTATCTACGATGTTTTGTGCGGATAAAATTGAGTTGACCCAGATTGCTGGTTGGTGTATTCAGGAGCAGTGGCATTGTAGCTAGTAGTTAGTACCATAAAATAACACTAGAGTGAAGGATTTCCTCAACCAACCCTGCCTACACTATTCTAGATTGCCCATTACTACAGACTGGATTTAAATACACTAAAAAAAATATCAAAATACGCCATATAATATGCATTAAAAAAAGTCTTATACGAGGTTTTGAATTCACATATGAATTTTGTGTCGAAACATTCTTTACAACGGCAGCTCTTACAGTTTTATAATAATAATAAATTTATTTCCGTTAGACCAATACATGGTAATAGGATACGCCAAAAGAATTTATACATTAAGATAGCTCATAAATTAGATTTATAACTACTTGAGTCTAACACACCTATGATTAGTAGTAATAACAAAACTATTAAAAAAAGGAAATGAAATTAATTACAATGAATTTAATTACAAATGAAATTAATTAAACTTACAAAATCAAAGAGCAACATGGATCATTTTTGGTATAATCATAACGAGCATAAAGTGAGTGATGTTTTTTAATTCATTGCACTTCAGTTGACGCTTCAATCAAGCCAGCACCTTCTCTTCGTCATCCAAATTACCTTCAATAAAAAAAAAATCATTTTAAAAACATTAATATAGTTGGATAGGTACTCACAAATATCGGGTGTATGGGCAAAAGGGCTTAAGTCATCAAATCTGAATTTTAGGAGGGGAATTTCTGAAGTTTTGAAAAATTCCTGCAAATCAGATAAAGCACATTTATGTTACTTGAAATATTATTTCTATAAAAGTATTAAATATAAACCAAGTAAAATATTCCAACATTCAGTTGCATTTGGTAAAAATATTTATATGCCTTTGTCCTTTGGATCACAAGACTTATTCTGACTTAAGCCCTTTGGCCCAAACACAAGAGATATGATATCAATAACCAGGTTATTCAGCGTTGCTCGGTTAGTTACGTTATCTGCCCGGTTAATGATGCCAAATAGCCTATGTTAGTCTCGACGTCGTTGGCCTCGATATCTACTTTACTGTTTTCACGCCATTTTTCAAGGGAGTGCTGATGATGATCAGAATCTCCCCTCATGCCTCTCAGTTCTCTGATTGCCCTCCTCTTGGTCTTCCTCCACTGGTGCACAGTTGGGAAAAATGGTGGGAGGGATGGTGCTGGTACTCCCCTCTCCTGTAGTTGGAGAGTGGTGGATGGCAGTGTATGGGAAGCCTACTAGTGTTGTCTTCGCCGAGTTTCATATATCTTTAATAATAAGGTTTATTTCTATTTTTTATCACTGTTTTATTATTATTAGTTAGTTAGTTATTGTGACTCATTTCTGGGCTTTAACTACGAGGTCATACCGTCTGCAAGCAGAGCACTCTTTCGTTGCTGGTGGACATGAGCCCAACCCTACTGTGGTAGTACTAAATTTTGCCTACCCAGATTTAAGTTACCTAAGGTAAAGTTTTAACGCCTCGAGACCATCGCTTAACTTCCCCTTCGAAGGATTGTTTGCTCAAGGATTTTTACCTATTATATAAAAAACCTAAAGACCTCGACCGGGTTCGAGCCCGCGATCCTGATTTCAATAGGCTAGTATATTATTATTATTACTATTTATTTTGTACATTATTATTTTATCATTTATTCATAATGTCAACCCTTCTATTTATTGTTTTTGTACAGACTGAACCTTTAGCATGCCGTCCTTCGGATGGGACTTTAAAAGATACAGGAACTCGTTAAAGACCCCTACTCTAGCTGAATAAACCTTGGTAGGCAAAATTTAGGACATCCATTGTAGAGTCGGGCTCATATCCACCAGAATGACGAAAGAGCGTTCTGGTAGTATGCGATATGACCTCGTAGTTTA
This sequence comes from Aradus depressus, assembly GCA_963662175.1. Taxonomy (NCBI): domain Eukaryota; kingdom Metazoa; phylum Arthropoda; class Insecta; order Hemiptera; family Aradidae; genus Aradus; species Aradus depressus. Next base: position 14,991,839 of record OY759224.1, on the reverse strand, counting down.
AGCCCGAATTTCTGCCGGCATAATTCGGCAAAATTCAGTAAAAAATAATAATAAAATAAAGAAAATATAGACTGTCGTAGTGATCCGACCTCTAATAGTTACGCAAACCCTCAACAGATGGGCGAAATTGAGTCAATGGGATACCTCTTATTTTAAGTTACCCTTGTATATGATATTAAAAACTATTAAACTGCGCCAAACATCCTTTCTAACTCATGTTGAATTCCATCTGCATTTTTTGTTTATATGGTTTGTATTCTATTTGCTATCTGTTTGGAATTGGGATGAATCTAATTCGCAAAATTCAGTTTTTTCGTTCTGTGTTTATATTCTCTATTAGTCCGATAGTCGAAGTTCTGTGATATATTATAAAAATGTGCGATAACGAGCTAAAGCAAATGGAAATATAATTGACATATTATATTCTTTTTATTGAGAAATACATTTTTTTATAAATTATATGTTTCTCTATATCAGGAGAACCTGGACTCTTTTATTAAAAGGACCGACGGGAGGGTCAACATCTTATTTCTTCGGATACAACTTACAAAGAGTAAGTGGTTTCTATGCCACAATTTTGTAGTGAATTTATGCATGTAATTTATACAAACTTTGTCACTTTGTAAGTTATGTATATACAATATGTGTTTTGACGGAGTTCAATGTTTTTCAATTGAGCGCAATTTAATACAAAGATTATGTGGAGGTACACGTTTTGGTGCAATTCAATACGGGCCCAACAGAATGCACTATGAGTGCAACTCCAGCCCGTCTAGTTCACTATAGATAACAACAGAGTGCGGGGAACGTTGCGCCGGTCCAGATGTGATCTTGTAAGGTTATACCAGGCCAGTCTGTCAGTGTTGTGGTTTAGGTTAACCTGTCTTGGGCATGCAACTGTATACTTTTCCTCGCGAATCTTCGACATACCGCAATGAATCTCTTTCCCACTGTGTTCAGGACAAAAGAAAAATAAAACACATTGAAATGTGTCAAAAATTATTTTCAAATTGTGTATTTATTTCTGGTAATCGGTTGTGTTTATGTGTTACTAGTGTTTTTTTTTGAAGAATCATGAATATTTTTAATTGTACTGTGTGAGTATGTTATGTGTTTTTGAAGATTTTTTATATAAATACTTTAAAACAATGGAATATTTGTTTATGACGTTGGCTCAAAGGCCTCGAAAGATTTTATGGACTATTTTTACAAGTGAATTGATCTAATAGTAATTATTTTTATTATAATGCAAGCAAAGAAAAGATATTTATTGGTACTTCTTTCATGTGCATTTCTTGCTTATTGTTATTTTGGAGGTTACAGATTGAAAAGTGAAGGTGATGTTCATTTATCGGTTGAATCTCTTCCTTCGTTTGTCGACTGGTCGACGGATCAATTGAACGATAGAGATTTGGAACCGTCACCGCATCTGAGACGGATCGGAGGATCCTACGGTGTTCGTAAAGGTAGCAATGGCATTATGAATCAAAAGTGTAGAATGGAAACCTGTTTTGACTTTAGTCGTTGTTTGAAAGATTTCAAAGTGTACGTTTATCCAACGGTTGACGAGACAACAGGTGAAGTGCCATTAACGCCGAGTGCTGCGTATCAAAAAGTTTTAGATGTGATTTCCGAATCGCGTTACTATACGTCAGATCCTAGTCAGGCGTGTCTCTTCGTTCTTGCCATTGACACTCTTGACAGAGACAATCTGTCTGCAGACTATGTTCGAAATGTGCCATCTCGTCTTCAGAGACTCAAATTGTGGAATGGAGGCAGAAATCACCTTGTATTCAACCTCTATTCGGGCACCTGGCCGGATTACGCAGAGGATGATCTCGGATTTGACACTGGACAGGCCATACTCGCCAAGGCTAGCATGTCTGTTTCTAGCTTCAGACCTGGATTTGATATCTCGATACCGCTCTTTCACAAAGTAAGTAAACTATATATTAATTCCCGCTACGTGTGTATTTATTATCAAATAATTGACCTTATAAAAAGCCATCGGTTAATGAATATTCCGGTTATGGCCAGATATTTTTGGGGCACTATAATATTTTTAGCCGAGAAAATTGGAAAATTAATAAGGAATATTTTTGGTTTCCGATAAGACAAACCGTTTTTGGGTAAATCAAGTAAACAAAACATTTTAGGATGGTTTTCGGCGTGCACCTCAAAAATCGGACAACCTGTGAAAAATGTTATTTCACATAAATTATGTATTTTAATATTCTTTACAACTATTACTTGAAAAGATTTTTGATTAAGTCATTATTACAAGCGGTATCTTGTAGAATGTAGTTAGGTCTCGTAGTAATGTGGTCTCAATTTTCTTCCGATTTAGGACAAAATCTTATGAGACCTAAGTTAGCACATTTGACTTCTCCATTCCAAATTACACGTTCATAGCTATCATCGTTTTTGAGATCGCTCACTTTCCATTGAATGCAAACACTCGCGGACAGACATCATTCAGCTTATGTCTTGCAAACCGGCGACTTGCGAAAAATGTGCCTTTTAGTTTTCTTTACAAGTTTTATTTAAAGAGATTTTTGATTAGGTAATAAATATAAGCGGTATCTTGTAAAGTTTCGTTTATGGAGAAAATCTAATCAAATTTAAATTAGCACATTTGAAATCTTCATTTCAAATTCATAGCTACTTACGTTCCGAGTTAGAGCTCTAAGAAAGTTCCAATCACATACACACAGACAGACAGTATTGCGAAAACGTTCAAAAATGTTCAAGGGACTTTGAAACGTGAAAGTTCGTTGAAAATTCGATCTCGGATGTATTAAATGTAAAGGTCTATATGAAAAATAAGCCTTAATAAATATTAAATTAAACCATTACTCTTACATATTAATATCTTACAATAACGAATGGAATACGATTGAGATGGGAATTTTAATTGTGAAAAACTTTTAAGTTATGACTCTTCGAGTTTCGGAAAGGAATAAGACATAAGATGTAGTTTTTTAAATAATAGAAACTCAATAGATTAAATAAAATAAGAGTTTTTAGATAATTAGTAATAAATTATTAATAATTAGTAAAAAAATAATACATTACCTTCTTGATGAAAAATATAAGAATATCTTATAGGCTTATTATTAACAAAATATTTAAAAACACTAATTCAACAGTATTTTACTCCGCAAGTATTAATAATAACTAGAAAAAAAAAAAAAAATGGTATATAGTACTTAATTTCAAGTTCATTTGATAATAAAACTTAATTTTTTACTAATAATTCATGTATAGTTAGGAATTACACTTTTAACATTGAATGACATCAACTAACTCCAGTGTTGCCACGTCCACGTTAACCTTAGTTTTTTTTACTATCCAAAAAGGGTGTGTTTTGCAGTGAATTTCATTGTATAAATTATTTTTATGTTATAGAATGTTTTTCATAATTGTAAAAAATTTAATTTTCTAAAAAATCTTTTTATGGGAATTAATTCAGAAAAAAATAGATAAATGTGGAAAAACTGAATGGCAACAGTTTTTTAAGTCCCCCCCCCCTCTCTGAAAATCCCTCCCTTCCCTTTGAACATCAATCGGGGTTCTAGGTACATAACATTTCGTGTCTATACATTGATTCTGATTCACTGCCAGGAATTTTCTTTTTCAATTTTCGAATCAGGGGGTCGGAAAAACATCATATTCCGGTGCACACAACGTCAAATTTTTGACAGATTACATAACTTTCTCTATAATTAATGTAGTTGGGAAAGTTTAAAAAAAAAAGTAAAATGATACTCAACGGACGTGGATCTCAAATTTACATTACACAGCACAAGGATCTTCCATTAAAAACTGATTTCAAAAGTAGAAAACAGAAAAATTAATTTAAAAAAAACCTCGTTGAATCAGCAAAATACCCAGTGAGATTTGATCCATTAAGTTTTCGCTTTCTGAAAATTAATAGGTGTCTTATTTTAATTAATTTTAAATTTTATCTCAATAAATTCACAACATCGGAAATTATTAGGGTTTTTGATTTGAACCCCCTTCCATTTTGGAAATTAATTTGATAATCATTGGTTAGTTCTTATGGGGTCGGTGCTCAAGTAAGAATAGAGTACAGAGAAAAATATTGTTGAAAGAAAGAGAAAACTAAATAAATAGAAGAAAAACAAAAGAAAATAATGTAGTTGAGGGTGACAACGATCTTGTTAGTAAACTGAATTGCTTAAAACGGAAAAGAAAATTGGTAGCGTAAAAATATTTACAAAATGAGAAAATAAACAATAAGACTTATATAAAAACAACTTATAAAGTAATAAAATAACAATAATAAATACAGTAAATGAAAAGTCCATTCTGGTGAAAAATTAAAAGAAAGCAAGTATGACATGCTGGTGGAAATTAAAAGAAAGCAAGTATGACATGCTGGAGGAAATTAAAAGAAAGCAAGTATGACATGCTGGAGGAAATTAAAAGATTATTACATTTTTAAACTAAAAGTTGTCTACTGACTGCAATGAAATAAAGAGTAACAAGGAAATAAAATCTGCATTTCATGATATTGGAAATTGTGCTAAAATGAATGTATCGACTCGAAATTTTATGTGTACCCAGAACCCTCTAAGGATGACATCTATTAATTTTCAGCCAAAACATCGGCCAAAGGTAAGGAGAGATTAGGGGAATGCTTTTCACAAAAAATGTAATAACTGCCGATGTATTGAATGTATCGACTTGAAATTTTATATTTAAATTAAAAAAACTCATAAGCAAGGCACTTATTAGTTTTCCGCGAAATCGGTCGAAGGGAAGTGGGGGATCAGAGAAGGAAGGCTGAACTCAAATACCCATAACTGTTGATGTAATGAATGTATCGATACAAAATTTAGTATGAGGCTAAAGAAGCCACTATGTAAATCAAATATTGAGTTTTAGCACAAACGGTTTCTCGCGAAAAAGTAATTGAGTAATTCGTGTTGGGGAAGTACATTTGAAATGAACATGAGAGGGAGATATCCGTAAAAATGTAGTGGGTACAAGAAAATGATATCAGATATTTTATTTTTTTTTGTTAACATATTTTAACAACTGTCTTTTATTGTGTTATTTTGTATTTGTCGAGAATAGGGTCACATAAGTGTGTGATTGCTCGGTCAATACCGTTGAACAGGTCGTTTGTATATTGCTATAAAGAAACATAATAGGTTGTTTGTATAGAAAAGTATCGTATATACTGAATAGATGTGGGTCACGCCCTCTCTCCATTCTGTGTGGCTATATCTATTTACCGCATAGAAATAGATACATTATTTGGTATAGTCCTAGTAAAGAAATAGTCCAGTTATGACCATATCAGATATATTTGAAAAAAAAATTTTTTTTTTATAAAACTACGAATAATAAAAGGATATTTTAAACTTCGTTGCTATACGTTACAATACATTACGTTATTTGGGACACTATAACGTTTGTCGTATTGGTTCTATCTCAAGGATAAAGACACATTAACGACAGGAAATTTAATAACGAACATTTTTGGTAAGGAACAGTTTTTCGATAGGACTAACCGTTTTTGTGTAAATCAAACAAATGTCTAAAAAAAATGGGTTTCAAAGAGACATTAAAGGGTGGTTATCGGCATATAGCTCGAAAACTGGACTACCTGTGAAAAATTGTATTCCACATAAAGTATGTATTTTAGTTTTTTCTACAACTTTTATTTGAAGAGATTTTTGATTGGGTCGTAAATATAAGTAGTATTTTGTAAAAAGTACTACTAATAATAAACATATATTTAAAATGTGTTGCTATACGTTACAATTTAACCATTATATATTTTTTTTCAGTATTTTCTTTTGGACGCTTTAACGTTGTTCGTATTGTTCCTATTTTAAATCTCAAGACACATAATCAATAGACAATTTAATGAGGAACATTTTTGGTTAAAATAAATTTTTCGATAGGAGAAATTTTTTCCGCATAAATGAAGAAAAAGTCTAAAAAATGGGGTCTATTCAAAACGATGTTTCAGGACGGCTTATTAAGGTTATATAAGCAATAGTTGTGTAAAGATATCACATTAAAGCGAAATATAACTAAACAAAATCTACATCCGTCCTGAATATATATATTTATCCATTTAAAATATATATACCCTAATACAGACCCTGAAGAAGGCACACTCAGTTCCGAAACCTTAGCAGAAACGAATTTTAAATGTTTGTTTTATCGACCACAAGCCTGATCTCTCCCCATTCCTATTATATCGTTGATCAATTCTTCTAATATTACTTAGTTACTGTAACTCATGCACGGCCTTTATCTTCGAGGTCATATAGCCTACTACCAGAGCGCACTTTCGTCACTCGGTGGAAATGACCCCGATTCTACTCTGGGATTCCTAAATTTTGCCTATCCAGGTTTAGTTATCTGAGGCTGAGGTGTATCCTATCCGAAGGTCGGTGTGCTCAAAGTTTTTTTTGCTGAGTTTCGAATCGGCTTGACCGGCGCCCTCTACCGTCTAGTATCGATAATTAAGAACATTTTTTGAGTTTAAAAAAAACTTATTTTTTTATTTAATCAAAATTGACTCACTAGTTTTTGCTCTAAATGGCAACAAACATACATCGAGCGAAAAACAGTCCCCTTCTGCCTAGTTGGGTAAAACGGGACATCTAGGTGGAACCCTTCGTAAGAAGTGTTTGGGGTTTTGTGACCCCTGAGTTTAAATTTATGGCTGCGAAACTCCCTCATTTACCGGGATATATATATATGCCCCGGAAACAACCTTCTCAAGTTTTTCAAAACTTTTGCACATTATGCAGGAGAGCGTTTAAAAATGTGTGGGATCATTTATGTGTTAATACTGTGTGAATCAAATTGCTGATGAAAAGTGCACTGTATGACATAACTGCTCATGAAAAGTGCATTGTATGCCATAATTGCTTATGAAACGTGCACTGTATGCCATAATTGCTGATGAAAAATGCAATGTATGCTATATTCTTTAACTGTAAGATATTCACGTTTGTTTTTGTACTCATGCCGGATTTTAACTGAGAGGTCTATTACCATTCACTCTGGTGGACGGGGAGAGGGGTCTTCGATGGTACCGTTCTTCAGATGGCATGAATATATCGTAACTCCTTCATCATATTGACGTGTGTAGCTAAAGAGTATCTTCTAATTTTTATTTATTTTTTTTTTACTGCTTACAGAATCATCCAGAGAAAGGTGGTGAGCCAGGATTCGTGACGACGAATAATTTTCCGACGAATAAAAAATATTTACTCGCGTTCAAAGGTAAACGTTACGTACACGGTATCGGTTCTGAGACCCGCAACTCGTTGTACCATCTGCACAATGAGCGTGATGTGGTCCTCGTGACAACCTGTCGACACGGTAAGTCGTGGAAGGAACTGAAGGACGACCGCTGTGATGAAGACAACACTGAATATGACAGGTGAATGATTAAATTTAATAGATTTATTGATTTTCAGATTGTCAGTGTCTATTGTCTGTCCGTGATTGGAAGACGCGGATTGAATAAAGTTTAGATGGTGGTTCTATCTTCTTATGTTTTTATGTACAGAAAAAAATGTTGGTGAATCACCAGAAATGTACTTCCCCAGCACGGATCAATTAAGTTTTCGCTCTCCCTCTTAAAAATCAGTTATTGACTTACGTAGAGGCTTCTGAAACTTCATAGTTAATTATTCAAATCAACCTACATAGGTTATATGAAATATCATAATTGAACTTAAAACTAAACAACTAGGTTAGGTTAGGTTTTATGACTCATGCCCGGGCTTTGACTATGAGGTCATATCGCCTACTACCAGAGCGCTCTTTCGTCACTCTGGTGGACATGAGCCTGACTCCGTGGGAGTCCTAAATTTTGCATACCCTAAATTTTTATTCACCTAGGGCCTGGGGTCTTTAACGAGTACCTGACATCGTACAAGCTCGGGACCATCGCTTAACGTCCCATCCGAAGGACGGCGTGCTCAAGTTCATCTTACCTTCCAGATAAAATAAACTAAGGGTCTGGGTCGGGTTTCAAACCCACGTTCTTGAGTTTAGAAGGCAAGCACGCATACCACTGATCTACTGGCGCCCTATAACTAAACAACTATATGACGTGGTTAGAATCAAAATGGTCCAACTGATATTTTTGAAAATTTTTCGTTTAGGGCATAATCGGGTACAAAAATGATAGTTTTCTGTTCAGGGAAAAAGTTGTACATGTGAAATCCTAGTGCTGAGAGATCTAGTGGCAAATCACTTATACCATTGTGTAGAAATTAGGTCGATTACATAACTTCTCCTATACTTTGTATAGTAAAAGTGAAAACTCTTCACCGGCAATTTCTTCCCCAGCTCAAATTATTTTCAATCAACTTTTTTTTTTTTTTTTTTTTTTTTTTTAAATCACTTTTTCTTGTCTAATTGGGACTGTACAGTATGTAAAAAAATATTAAGTGCTACATCTTTTTCAGGCCATTTATTTAGGTGGTACGCCTTATAAATTGTGTTGTGTACTCCTCATAGTTGACATACAATCAGTAACAAAAATTTTCGGACAATTTATAATTTTGTTTTTCTTTTGCAGTTACACATAGTTATATGGCAAAATATTTAATTCAAGCAAAGTTTTAAATTTCGAGATCATCAATCATTTCAAAACGCCGTAAAACAATTAATTAAACATTTACAGCTAATAGGAAATTTTGCATTAATAATTGAAGACAAGAAATTCACGTAACAAAATTTTCTGGACACCTGTTGTTTGTTTTGTAAACAAATGCGACTCTGATCATGATCTTTAATCCCTTCTCAACCAACCGCTAATACCGAACAAATAAAATGTGTTTATATCCTTCTATTACTGCATTCAGTAGTTATTTGTATTTCCTGCTGTCAAGATGGGTCGAACATCTTTTGAAGTTCAACAGATAATAATTTTTAATTATGAAAAAGGATTAAGTGTCCGCAAAATCGGTGGTTTGGTAGGCCGAAGTAAAAGCACCGTAGCCGATGTAATTCGAAGGTATAAGCACGAGGATCGGATAGATTTGAAATCTTCCTCTGGCCGTCCAAGAGTATTAAACGACCGAGAAAGGTGTAGCGTTGTCCGGAAAATTAAAAACAAGCCCTCGAGGAGTGCACCTCAGATCGTCGCCGAGGTATACAGAGAAACGGGAAAGAAAGTTCACCCACAAAATGTTCGAAGAATTCTAAAAGAAGCAGGATATAATGGGAGAGTACCAAAAACCGTTTGTGCGTGAAAAAAAATATAAAAAAAAGATTGAGCTTCGCAAAAGAGTTCCAGAATCATTCAGAAATTTTTTGGAGTAATGTCATTCATCTGCGAGGTAAAATAAACTTAAGCACTCCGTCCTTCAGATGGGATGTTAAGCGATGGTCATGAGCCTGTACGATGTCAGGTCAAAGCGTTTGAGCTCTCACATAAACACACGCATGCAATTGATCTCTGATGTTCACACGATTACAAAATTTTTAGTACATATTATTATGTATACATATATTATATGTATAGGGAAGTAAACAAAAGTAAAGTAATAGTATATGTATACATATATTACATGGAAGTAAACGGACATGATCTGGAAACATTTATTTGTCGAAATATCGGAGAAAAAACGTTTAAATTAGAAAAATTAGGTACTTAGTTTCTTTAGAGGGAAGGTGGAGGGGATAGAGTAGGGGGAAGGGACGGTTTCTGCCGAGGGTCAGCGCTGCTGTCGCTCTCTTCCAACGTCATATCACAAAAATCTAGTTTTCTGACATTACATGACCTGAGATTTCTTTTTATGTTGTGAAGAGTTACAAGATACAAGAATATTTTATTATTGCGGTTTGTTCTATTGCAAGCAAATACTTTTGAATGTAAGTTTAATATATTTAGTCCCGACAGTCGCGACAAAATTTGGAGAAGGCGTAATGAGGAGCTGAATCCAAAAAATTTAAAACCAATAGTAAAACATGGGGGTGGCTCAGTGATGGTGTGGGGGTGTATGGCGTCTAGTGGAATTGGTGAACTGGTTTTCATTGAAACCACCATGACTGGAAAAGTTTATGCCGAATTACTAAGGAGCAATTTGAAAAAGAGTGCTGAAAAACTTGGGATTTTACGGACTTTTCATTTTTACCAAGACAACGATCCGAAACACACCTGTGAATTGGTACGTACTTGGCTTTTGTATAACTGCCCTTAAAGTTATGAAACCCCCCCCAATCGCCCGATCTCAACCCAATTGAACACGTATGGGGTGAGCTCGACAGGAAAATTCGATTAACACCCATTGCTTCAAAAAACGAATTGAAACAAAAGTTATTAGAAGAGTGGGGTAAAATATCTCCAAATTTCACCAAAAAATTAGTTTCATCATCAATGCCGAATCGAATGAAAGATGTTATTACACAAAAAGGGTACCCAACCAAATATTAATTAACATTATGGTTTTTGAATTTGTGAAATCGTAAAAAAAACATTGAATTTATTTATAGTTGTTTACATTTTTGTCCGAAAATTTTTGTTACCTACATTACTTGTTATAAAATTTATTAAATTAAAATATTTATTTGTTCTAATCAAAGCTGTTTTTCCTTTATCCTAACCCACTTTTGAATTCTTATTCTTGATTGAAAAATGGCTTTAATTATTTTTTTAAATTATTTTTTATTACTTTTGCATTTAATTATTATAATTTTTTATTGAAAAATCAAACCGTCCGAACATTTTTGTTACTGACTGTATATGGGGGGGATCCTAAATCTTCATTCAGTTTGGACTTCAAATATGTAATTTCATGTCGATTCATTCATTACAACGGCAGTTATTAGATCTTTGTGTTAAGCCTCCCTCCTAATCCCCCCTCTCCTTTTGTCGATTTGGCTGAGAAACAACAAGTGTCGTTATAAAAGGGTTCTGAATTCACATATAAAATTTCGTGTCGAAATCATTCAATCAGGAGTTATCCAGACACACAGACAGACAGAATTGTTTTCATATTTGGAATCTAGAGGTTGGAAAACATGAAATTCCATTGAAATTTTCACTTCGAATTTTTCACCGATTACATAACTTTCCCTTTACTTCTTATAACTGAGGAAGGAAAATGCTGGTTATTTTAGAATAAATAACAGAATTTGCAGCATAAATATTCTTTTCTATTATTCAATTATTGAGGGCACCGGTAGCTCAGTGGTATGCGTGCTTGACTTCTGAGCTCAAGAACGTGGGTTCGTAGCCCGACCCAGGCCCTTAGATTATTTTATCTGGGAGGTAAAATAAACTTAAGCACGCCGTCCTTCGGATGGGACGTTAAGCGATGGTCCTGAGCCTGTACGATGTCAGCTACTCGTTAAAGACCCCTGCCCTAGGTGAATACAAATTTAGGGTAGGCAAAATTTAGGACTCCCACAGTAGAGTCGGGCTGATGTCCATCAGAGTGACGACAGAGCGCTCTGGTAGTAGGCGATATGACCTCGTAGTTAAAGTCGGGCATGAGTCATAAAACCTAACCTAACCGATGAAAATAAGAATATTAATTTATAAAAAAATTGGAATACTCAGACGATTGATAGCATAAAACCGTAATCCATCATTCTATTTTCTCGAGCTTCACTGAATAATTTTAACATTATTTTATGAGCAAACCTTTTCAAAGTTTTAATAAAAATTTTAAAATCCTATTTTATAGTTCACTTCCACTCAGTTCTGAACACTATAATCTTTTGGATGCACAATTTTATTTCAACCGAATTGTTATTGAGCTATAGGATTTTTTTTTTTCTTCTAATTAAAATATTTTTAATGATCAATCTCTACCTGAATTATTTTTTTAAATTTAAATTTGACTGTTCCGGAGGGTTGGAACTACTGGAGTCAACGTTTATAAGACTCCAGCACTTCCAGCAACCCAAGAACTACCAAGATAATTCGACTATTGAAGACTTCAACACTCCTAGCATCCATTAAAGTACAAAGATAACCCGACTTTTCATGACCAACACTTACAGCGTCCCTGGAACTTGTAACTTGTTTTTTGACGATTCCAACACTTTTACACGTCTACATGTTGTTTATGTGGAACATATAGTCTATATGTTGTTTACATTGATTATGTACATAGTTCACATGTTTTTACAGAGATTATATAATATACATTTTGTCTAAATAGTCTACATGTTGTCTATATAGTCTACAAGGTCTTTTTATAGATTACATAGTCTAAATATTGTTTGCATGGATTAGAAAAGCATGTTGTTTATATGAAATACATAGCCTACATTTTGTTTACATGGATTAAGTAGTCTACATGTTTTTACATATATTACATAGTCTACTTCTAGTCTAAATAGTCAACACGTCGTTTACATATATTAAATAGTCTGGTTTCTATGTTTTTTATGCTATAAAGAAGACAAACATAGTTGACACAAACCCTGGCTTGGATTACATAGTCAAGTTTCTATGTTTTTTACGCTATAACGAAGACATCCATATTTGACAGAAAACCCTGGTTTGGATTACATAGTCTTGTTTCTATGTTTTTTACGCTATAAAGAAGACAACCATAGTTGACACAAAACCCTGATTAGGAGTCCTGACAATATTATTGACGCATTGTTTGCATTATACTCCAGTCCTGTAACCGTTGCACGTATAGAATGGTTTGACCTACCTGTAGATGGCTCTTCGCTGATCAATTCGCAGATAATGACACTTAAAACCAATAGATTTTCAGTAAAGGCTTCATTTACTAAATTTTCACAAAAAAATATTTCTTAACCATAAACTTCAGAACCGATTCATTATTACATTTGAAATTTGGATGTACGAGTATGTGAAATCCAATTTTGAATTTCAGGTTGATCGGTGGTACATAAGAAGTTTTGAGATAGGTTGCTAAACCCAAAATGGAGGACAAAAGATTTATTATATTATGAATATTGAAGTTTATTTTGATTCTATTGTGATTCTCAACGTTAGGTAACTTAAACCAAAACCATGAAAACTTGCTTTGATGAGTTATATAGGATTTCCCCCCCTCCTGCGTAGGTAATTCCTGGAATTTCTCATTCGAATCACGGCCCACTGTGGTTCGTAATCTACCCGGCTCATTGTTTAGAGTTCTTTGAAAAGGGTTTAGCAATTGATCCAGTCTCAAAGGTGGCCTGGCGTCCCTTGTGTTCAGCAATAGGTCAAAAGATTTACTGCAATAAGTGATTGTACCCTATAATTTTAGTTGCTTAAAAAAAAAAAAAAAATTATAAATCTCCGGCAATGTACTTCCCCAGAACGAATGAATCAACGATGTTTCTGCTCTCCCTCCTGCACCGTTTAGGCTACAAATCAATAAAAAATAAAGGAAAACATATGTTTTTTTTAAAATATTGCCTATTTCATAATATATATAATAATAAATGTATTTCCATTAGACCAATACATGGTAATAGAGCAGGTACGTCAAAAGAATTTATACATTAAGATATACATTTATAACTACTTGAGTCTAACACACCTATGATTAGTAGTAATAACAAAACTATTAAAAAAAAGTAAAATGAAATTAATAAAAACTGAACAAATAAATACTTAAAAATATATGAGTATATAAACAAAATAATACAAGATACGTTTATAATAAGTAGAGACATTTTTCAATTTAATAAAAATTAAGATAACTATTTTTCAAAAAAACTCAGAAGTGTCTTTATCCCAATGATGTTTCGGGACGTTCTTACATCCCATCATCAAGTCCCGATGTGCGAGAAATAGAAAAAAAAACAATGTAACTATAACAATATATGAAATGTATTGTAGTGTAATGGATTTGCGACTAGGTCAAATATATTGTAGAATGTATTTTTAAATGTAATATAGTCAATAGTTGCATAGGCCAAATGTGTTATAATTTCAAATTTGTAAAGTCAGTAATACATAAAAACAGTAATGGTGAAAGAAACCCTTAATTCTATAGGCGGGCTAGGGAGACCCGGATCAGGTAGAAGGAGCTTATCCCATTTTGCCTCCGTCAAGAAAGAAGCTGACAGGATGCAATAAAAGAAGGCACCAACAGTCACCTGGAGGAATATTTATATAGCTTTTACAACCAGGATTTTACAATCTGGCTACAGTCAGGTACCAGATTGGAGCTCCAAGCCCGTTGTTAGTGGCCCATAAAGCTATCTGGACTGCCAAAGTAAAGCTCACAAAGACAAATTAAAGGAGACACCGCGAAGTTCCCCTGAATGACAGAGAAGAAAGGAGAAGAAAGAAGGAGAAGAGTAGGGGAAACTGGTAGAAAGTGGGGGAAGATGGCAGTCCGAGTTCCAGTCGAGATCCACCACAGTCAGTTCCAGTCGAGATCCACCAGAGTCAGCTCCAGTCGAGATCCACCAGAGTCAGTCAGTCGAGATCCACCAGTGGAAGTGGACACTTCACTTTCCTGGACCAGTGGAAGCCTTCAGCTCCAGTCGAGATGAGCCGTTGATGCCTAGACCTTGAGGAGGAACTCAGCCAGCCGACAGCCCTCTTTCTACCCTCTGGCCATCGCTGACCTCCCTGGCCTCCAATCATCAGTTATCGTCTCCAGCCCCGTCTCTCTACAGTTTTCAGTAGTAATAAGGTTCATATTTTATATTATATTTTTTTTTATTCTTAATTATTAATTTTTTTGATTTGATTTGTAAATATACTCTGTTAAATATGAGTTGCTAATTTTTCAGTAGTTTGTTCCCATGCCATCGCAAGTCAATATTGATTTAAGAATTTGGTTTTTCAAAACTCTTTTCGCTGAACGAATCCTTTCGCCTTTGGTTATAGAAATCCAATTCGTATATTCAAATCAGTAAATTTAAATGATCGTCTATTACCTAAGCGATCTGGCATCCTATGGACATTTTAAATTAGTAAAGACACAGCAGTTTTATAGAAAATCTCCGCAATTTCGATTAAAGTAAATTCAAAATACCACATTTTATATATTAAAACCGCGACGCGCAACCAACAATATTACAAATTGGCAACCCCTTGTGGAGATTTTGGTAAAATCATTATATCAGCAAGAGAGGAAAGGCGAAATTTTTAAACCAAAATTGACTTGGGGAGCTGGGAACAAACTTGATTTGATATTTTACATTTATTAATTTTTTAAATTTAATTTACATTTAATATAGTTAGATATTTTTTTTCTGAAATTTTATAGTTTTTAAATATGGATAAACAATTAGTTTTTGAGGATATTGACCAATCTGAGGAAGCAAGTGTTGAGAGTGGGGTAGAAAGTTTAAATATTCCGGTGTCGGCAGGGACAAGGTCACACAAAATAAATGTTATAAACGAGGGACAAGAAACCAAAGATTCTGATATGGAAAAAATGATAGAAAAAATATTGAAAGGAGTAGGATCACAAATAGCTAATTTAGAAAGTAAAATGGGGACACAAATAGCTGATTTAAGAAGTGATATGGGAAATTTAAAAAAAAAATTAGAAAGTAAAATAGAGTCACACTATGCTAATTTAGGGAGTAAAATAGATAAGTTAGCCAAGCAAATGGGTAATAGTAGATTGAAAATGGAGGATAAGAACAAAAATATGTTTAGTAGTGATAATGGGTTAGAGAAGATAGAGGTCCAAAATAAAGTAGAAACTGTTGAAAATAATAATAAAAAGGAACAGGTTCAAATGTTAAAATTAGAAACAGAAACAACCTTAGACATTTTAGTACAGGAAGAAAAGGTTTCAGAAGTTTTAGTTGAAAAAGTGAATGAGATCAAGATAGATTGTGAAATTAAGTCAGCAAATCATAGGACTTATTTTGAAATAGAGAAGAAATTCTCCAGACGAATAAATGTAACAAGAAAATTTCTTTCAAAGGAAGAAATTGTTATGAACAATTATATGTGCGTGAGTGAAGATGTTTTAATGAATGTATGGAGAAATGACGTTACTAATATTTTACAAAAGACAATTTATAATTTAGAGGAAATATTGATAGAAACAAACAGACAAACGGGACAGAAAAGTTTTAAGATAAAAGGGAATGTAGAATCAGAAGAAACAATGACAGATAGACGACACCGAGTTATAGTAAATAAGGGGCAAGGGATTTTCAAAGACATCGTACGTCGGGGTATCCGAAAAAAGGAAATAATTAATTTTAGGCTTTGCAATATTAACATTGTATTGGCCGCCATTTTACAGTAAATATCCTTTTTATGAAACTCGAATGAGTTACAGACATTACAGACAGACTTACGAAAACAAAATTTAAACAGAAAATTACGAAGATTTAGACAGAAAATGACAAAAGACTTCGAATAAATGAAGATGTGAAATTGAATAGTCGAATGAAAGCGAGAATTTTGTTTTGTGTGAGTGAAATTGATAAATGTTAATTTTTTTTTTAACTGGAATGATTTGAATTTGAGATATAAATATTTTTTTTAGTGGATGATATAAGTATGTGTTGAGTGAGGATTTGGAAGTGTAGTTAAAAGTGAGTTAAATTTTTTTAGTAATTTTAGAAATATAAACGAGATTCATTTTAGATTTGGGAAGTTTTCTTTTTGTTTGGTTGATTTTTTTTTGAGAAGATAAATTTTTATGCGTTAGATTAATTGATAATATTTTTGAACAATTGGAATTATTTGAAATTTTATATATTGAATTTAAGTATAGATTGATTGAGACTTTGGAAGTAAACTAAATAGCAAGTTAATTTTTTTAGTATTTTTGGATATAGAATTGATTTATTTCGGAAGTTTTTTTTTTGTTTCGAGAATATATTTGTATGAATGAGGTTTATTGATAATATTTTGATCGGATGAGAAGAGTTAATTGAATTTTGATAGATAGTATTTATGCGTTTTTTATTTTAATTATTGGTGATGGTTGTTTAGTTAGTAGTATTAAGAGTTTGAAAAAAAAAAAAAATAGTTTATAAAGTTAGTTCGTTTAATTTTGTTTATTGACCAGTTTGAATTATTTATATATATTTTAAAGAAGTAATAGGGATAAAGGAATTAAAAGATTTTAGTAAGGGATTTTAAGGAATCTATATTTGATTTTTTTATATGGGTATTTTTTTTGAATCGATAAGAAGTATTTGAGAGAATTTAATGGTTGATATAAGTACATATTTTTTTGAATTAATAAGAAGTAATTGAGAAAAGTGGTTGAAATAAGAATATATTTTTTAATTGATAAAAGGAGAGATTAATTAAGAAGTATTATTGGTCGAGACACAATATTGTTTTAAGAATTTAATGGGAAGAAAGGAATTTGAAAATTTTTCGATGGGAAATTATATTTAGAATTTTTTTATGGATAACTATAAATTTTGTTTTTTCGATAGGAAGATGATTCTGGTCGTTTTTTTTGGTAAAACCATTTTAAGATAGAAAATGACAGTTTTAAAAAGGGTAAGGTAGGAAAGAAAGGAATAACATGCGCGGTATAAAAGGTTTTATAAATATATTTATCCAGAATTGATTCATAAAAGAGCAAAGAATAATTAGAAAAATATATAGGGATGTTTTTTTTTGTTTGTATGTGACGTTAGTAAAACTTCGCGGAGAATTAATATGGAGAAAGGTTATTATGTGAAAATGGGCTATTTGTTTAAGAGTATATAGATGAGAATTTTATTTATTATGAGATTGCCTACCCAGAGAAAGGAGGAATCTATCTGTACTACGACGATATAATTATGAGATGGCCTACCCAAGGAAGGGAGGATCCATGAAATCTACGACGATATAAAGTAATAATATGTGTTAGAAACATATGAGATATTTTTTTTTGAGTATATGAGATTATTTTTTTGATGTTAAGAGAAATAAAGAATAGGTAGGGCCAGGTGAAGACCTGAGTAGCGTCATATATATATATATATAATAAGAAACATGTAATTAAAAAGGGGGGATATATTGAATAAATAAGAAAATAAGATGGATTTTTGATTGCTCGAATGTAGATGATAGGGTGAAATATTTATAAAATGAGACCATAGAACGAAAGTTTTGAATTTAGAAGGCAACCCATTTCTTTTTTTTCATTGGTAATGAGAAAAGAAAATTTTTTTTTGAGTCGACCCAGATTTTTTGAGAAATTTAAGTATTAAAGTGTTATTAAGTGAATTGGTTATCCATATTGTAGAGAAGATTAGTTATGTTTTTTTTTTGGCATAGAATAATTTAATTACTGTAAAATAAGAAGAAAGGACGAAAATTATGTAAAATAAATATTGAAGTTTTTGTACCCATAGAAAAAATTAATAACTTGTTTTTTTATATTAATTATAAATTTCTTGTAAATATATATTATTCAAACCCTAGTTAGTAAGTTCTGTTGTTTTTTTTTGAAATTTGTGGACAGTTTAAGAATAAAGGAGATGATTTTTTTTTGTTAATTAGAGATTTTAGAGATAAGTTGTTTAAATACTAGTTTTTTTTGTATACAATTTCTTTGTATAATTGTTGTATGTAGGAGTAAAATTGTCCTACGTACAATTTTGGTAAAACCAGAAGAGGGTAAATGTAGTGTAATGGATTTGCGACTAGGTCAAATATATTGTAGAATGTATTTTTAAATGTAATATAGTCAATAGTTGCATAGGCCAAATGTGTTATAATTTCAAATTTGTAAAGTCAGTAATACATAAAAACAGTAATGGTGAAAGAAACCCTTAATTCTATAGGCGGGCTAGGGAGACCCGGATCAGGTAGAAGGAGCTTATCCCATTTTGCCTCCGTCAAGAAAGAAGCTGACAGGATGCAATAAAAGAAGGCACCAACAGTCACCTGGAGGAATATTTATATAGCTTTTACAACCAGGATTTTACAATCTGGCTACAGTCAGGTACCAGATTGGAGCTCCAAGCCCGTTGTTAGTGGCCCATAAAGCTATCTGGACTGCCAAAGTAAAGCTCACAAAGACAAATTAAAGGAGACACCGCGAAGTTCCCCTGAATGACAGAGAAGAAAGGAGAAGAAAGAAGGAGAAGAGTAGGGGAAACTGGTAGAAAGTGGGGGAAGATGGCAGTCCGAGTTCCAGTCGAGATCCACCACAGTCAGTTCCAGTCGAGATCCACCAGAGTCAGCTCCAGTCGAGATCCACCAGAGTCAGTCAGTCGAGATCCACCAGTGGAAGTGGACACTTCACTTTCCTGGACCAGTGGAAGCCTTCAGCTCCAGTCGAGATGAGCCGTTGATGCCTAGACCTTGAGGAGGAACTCAGCCAGCCGACAGCCCTCTTTCTACCCTCTGGCCATCGCTGACCTCCCTGGCCTCCAATCATCAGTTATCGTCTCCAGCCCCGTCTCTCTACAGTTTTCAGTAGTAATAAGGTTCATATTTTATATTATATTTTTTTTTATTCTTAATTATTAATTTTTTTGATTTGATTTGTAAATATACTCTGTTAAATATGAGTTGCTAATTTTTCAGTAGTTTGTTCCCATGCCATCGCAAGTCAATATTGATTTAAGAATTTGGTTTTTCAAAACTCTTTTCGCTGAACGAATCCTTTCGCCTTTGGTTATAGAAATCCAATTCGTATATTCAAATCAGTAAATTTAAATGATCGTCTATTACCTAAGCGATCTGGCATCCTATGGACATTTTAAATTAGTAAAGACACAGCAGTTTTATAGAAAATCTCCGCAATTTCGATTAAAGTAAATTCAAAATACCACATTTTATATATTAAAACCGCGACGCGCAACCAACAATATTACAGTATATATATATATATATATATATAGATTAATCAATTATAAATGAATGTATAAAAAAGTTTAAATAAATAAAAAATTATAAATGAATAAATAAAACAATAAGGTACATTGGACTGACCTTTAAGGTGTGGAGGAACTCTGCCCAAAAAGAAAAATGAAAGCTTTGTATTAAATAATGTTTTTTGGATATGAAACACGATTTTTTTTGTTTTATTGTGGTTATTTTATTCTTTTTGAACTGTGAGAATAAAATTCCATTTCCTCTAACATAAACATTTTTAGTTGAAATTTAAATTTGTTTTAATGTATCTATTGACTTCAGAGGGCGCCGGTAGCTCAATGGTATGCGTGCTTGTCTTCTGAGCTCAAGATCGTGGGTTCGAAACCCGACCGAGGCCCTTAGTTTATTTTATCTGGGAGGTTAAATAAACTTAAGCACGCCGTTCTTCGGATGGGACGTTAAGCGATGGTCCCAAGTCTGTACGATGTCAGGTACTCGTTAAAGACCCCCTATCCTAGGTGAATAAAAATTTATGACTCTCACAGTAGAGTCGGGCTTATGTCCACCAGAGTGACGAAGAGCGCTCTGGTAGTAGGCGATATGACCTTGTAGTTAAAGCCCGGGCATGAGTCTTAAAACCTAAACTAACCTATCGACTTCAAGAAGTGGGGAAGGGCATTAAATAAATTAATTCCTTTATGAGTTATACTTTTTTCAAAAAGAGAAGAGCAATGTTTAGTTATTCGAATGTCTTCTTTCTTCCTGGTATCGTAATCGTGACTAGTATTAAAAAAATATATGAAAGTAATTTCGTTATTGCTATCTATAAACATATTAATAAATAAATGTACCTTTGCGCATCTACTTCACTGTTATTCTCACTCCTACATGGTTTACTACCTTAAGCCTAAAAACACTTTTCTCTCTAGACTACCTATCCACCTCCACATCTCTCCTTCGACTGTTTCTCACAATTTTAAAACAGCTGATGTTCGTCTTTTGTCTTCATTCATTAGTTGTTCACATTTCGTTTTAAAAACAAAATGCGACTAGTCCATCTTTGTATATTTATTCACTAATTAAGTTACTTCACTCTTAACAGCTGTTTTTATACATATAATAATAATTGATTGTATAATATTTTAATAATCTTAATGTGTGTACATTTTTTACATCACAGTATTATAATATATGTTTATTTTAAAACTCCTAATATTTCAATTTTGGTAATTATTAAAATTCACTTAGTTCGTTTCCATAGGAATTGTGAGCTGAGAGACTCATGTGTTATGTATGTTGATGATAGTGTCCTCGGTAGATCATGAATCTTAAACATGAACTCTTTCAAATTCCAAAGACCATTAATCTTTTGTCAAGACAGTTCCAAAAATATTAGCTCCAGCATGTATTATGCTGCTTACAATAACGTCTGATACATTTCCGGTTCACCGATTTGCATAGAGTGAGATAGGGTTATTGGATAGTTGAGAAACATGTGTGAAATTATAACATGATGGTTTCTGAATCCTCAAACTAACTTTTGAGTCGATACATTCATTACACAGTTATTACGATGTTTTAGTTCCCCTTCGGCTGATTCCGCTGAAAATTGATAGATGATTTTCTTAATGAGCTTTGAATTTACTTATCAAAGTTTGTGTCAATATATTCATTACAATGACAGTAATTAGAGTTTTTGTGTTAAGTCTCCCCCTAACCTTCCTTTTCCTTTGGCCAATTTGTCTGAAAATTAATAGGTGTCGTCCTTAAAGGGTTCTGTATATACATATTTCTTGAAAATTTCTTGTCGATATATTAATTCTATAGGAAGTTATGTAATCGTTCAGCAATTCAATGAGAAGTTTTCAACGAAATTCCATGTTTTCCGACCTCCAGAATCCAATTTTGTGCTCACGATAACTTCCAACAGAATGAATGTATTGATACAAAATTTTATATATGTGTCCAAAACTCCATAGGGCCAACAATTATCGATTTTCAGCCAAAATCGGCCAAAGGGAAGAAGGAATCAGAAGGTGGCTTATCTGATAAGCTCTAATAAGTGCCGATGTAATGAATATCGACACAATATTTCATATTTAAAGTCAAAACCCAATGAGGTCATCACATAACCTTTGAAATTTCAGCGATATCAGCTGCAGGGAAACGGGGAGTCAGGGGAGGGGGCTCAATTCAAAAACCTTAATAACTGCCGATGTAATAAATTTAACGACACAAAATTTAGTTTGAGGATTTAGGAGCCCCTATGTAAGTCAACTGTTGAATATTAGCGCAATCGGTCGAATGGTTTTAAAGGTGGAGCGAAAAGTTAATTGAGTAATTCATTCTTCAAGTACATTGCCGGTGATTCATCAATAACTCTTGGTTGGAAAACATGAAATTCCGTTCATAACTCGGCATCGAATTTGGCCGATTATATCACATTTACTTTGTATAGCTTGCGAAGTACAAAGAAAAAGTACGAAATTAATGTTCAAGAAATTTTCCCTCTTAGACTTTCTGTCGCCATTCGAGGGGAATGAGGTCGTTGTCCTGTCATTGAAGACTCAGATCCTATATTTATGGTCTTTGGGCTATAAGGCCACTGTTCATTGGGCCAAATTACCTCTAATATATCTCTGGCAATATATTGCCAATCCACTAATGTTCATACGACAAATTAACATTATCTCATTATAATTAGTAAACAATTAATTTAATTGATAACTGTTAATTGATAGTAAACTTGTACACTGAATAAATAAACATTCTTGATTGATTAATTTATTTACTTCCATAACTTGTGAGGGGGTGGTAGCCTCAGTACTATTGAACTCAAAATCACTGACTCAAACCTAGGTGAGGCCATTAGGTTTTTTTTATGTTATTATTATATTGTTTTATCACATTTATCATTCGTGTTCAGCAACTTCAAAAATAGTAGTGTACAAATTTTCAGAGATTTACGATAGACAGTTTCATAGTTATAGAACAAAAACCCGAAACATCACTAAACGCCATTTGAAGTACACGGAAAATTAGATTCCTCTGCCGGCACGGGTTAAATCATTTATTATGGGCCCGGAATAATGCCAATCGTATTTTTTTATCATGTTGATCGAGATTTTTGGGTGAGAGCGTTAAAATTTGAACTTTGCATTATTAACGACCACCCTAATGAACGCTCACAACTTTCCATCGCATACATGCACGCACGGACATCATCTTGAAAATGGTTAAAACATACTCAGAGGACCTTGAAGCGTGATAATCTATTGAAAGCTCGATCTCGGATTTTCGCACGATTACAATACTTTCTTGTACTAAAGATATACGAAAGTAATAATGATATTAGTAATAAAAATAAACTTGAGCACGCCGTCCTTCGGATGGGACGTTAAGCGATGGTCCCGAGCCTGTACGATGTCAGATACTCGTTAAAGACCGTTACCCTAGGTAAATAAAAATTTAGGGTAGGCAAAATTTAGGACTCCCACAGTAGAGTCGGGCTCATGTCCACGAAAGAGCGCTCTGGCAGTAGGCGATATGACCTCGAAGTTAAAGCCCGGGCATGAGTCATCAAACCTAACCTAACCTCTACTTCCTTATATTGATGGCTTAATATTACAGGCATTGAAACGTGTCTTTATTATTTACTTCCATAAATTTACAACTAGAATTTTCAAACATTGAAACGTGTAGGAATCTCGTTAACATGATCACGCCAAGCTGTTCTGAATCACGAAGTTTACCTTATTTATATTATTGATTACATAATTAGTGTTTATTTTGACACGTTAACTTCCCCAGTAGTTAATTATTGTGTCTCGTGCTCCGGGCTTTAACTACGACGTCATATTGCCTACTACCAGAGTGCTCTTTCGTGGACAAGTAGCCGTCTCTACTATGGGAGTCCTTTTACCAACCCCAGTTTACTCACCTAGTATATGGGTCTTTACGAGCTCAACGTCCAATCAGAAGGACGGCGTGCTCAAGATTTTTTCACTTCCTGGATAAAAAAAAAACTAAGGGCCTCGGCTGGGTTTCGAACCCTCGATTTTGAGCTCAATAGGGAACCGCAATATGGCGTAGTATAATGGGTTGTATTGACCTCGATGCCTCAAGTCCAGATGCGTTTTAGTATGATGTATATGTGTAGTTTGTTTTCAAGCGATAATGTCGATCGTCGTCCGATGATTGATTTCAGTCGTCCAAATCTTCTTTTGAGGTCGGTGCGTCTCTGTCTGATGTGTCCAAATTAAAATCTGTCTAAATGAAGTCCTAGATATCGGACAGTGTCGGATGCAGGAATGGGCTAGTTGTTAATGTAAACAGGTGGACAAGTGTTATGTCTGAAAGTGTGTGTAGTTTGCAGAGATTTGTCTCTAATAATTGTTATTCTCCATTTGTTGGCACAATCTATTAGCTGGTGTAAATGTTCCTGTAAGTGTGAGCTTCCTTGTGTTGGGTCCAAGTGTGTTGAGAGAATGGCTGTGTCGTCTGCGTACGTAACGAGTAGTGTGTTGTCGTATGTGTGATATGTAGAATATGTAATTCAGAAATTAAAAGTACATTATGAGCTAAGGAGAGTACAATACAATAGATGATTGGCCATACACCGTCTCCTAAATAGATTTAATTAAAATTATTTATTTGGCCAAAATTCTTGTAGGAATAGAGGAATAGATAGTTAAAATTCACAATTTCTTTGTCAAACTTCACTATATATTCTCAAATACTCAACTAGTTTCGCCGTGTTAAGGCATTATCAAGAGTCACTTATAAACTGACAGAATTGGTTGACAGGGTAGAAGGTACAGTTATGGAGGGGGGTTTTTAGGTAATGACGGGGAATCCCTTGTTTTTGTTACTCTATACATTCCAATAAACAGATATTTACAAGATAATAAAAAGAAAAAAGAAAATATAAGTATATAAAATCTAATAAAGTGTTGGTATTTATATAGGTATGACTCATGAATTATATAATTGTAAAATATAATTTAAAGTGAATAAAAACAAATAAATAGAATTTAAAGGCAAATTAAAACATCAAATGAAAATTATAGTATTCTCTAAATGTGAGTTGGCAAAACATTTCTACAATCATCAGACTCTTAAGGGGGCTCCACACGCAACGGAAAAACCGAAGGCATGCCTCGAGGCGCCGGGCCTTGAGGCGAACCTCTATGTGTGGATGGAGAATTCTGTTGAGGTATTCCTGCGGATCTTACGTCTGGAGGCCGGAAATTTCAATACAAAATCTCATTCGTTTTGCCTCAAGGCCGATCGGACCGTGTGGAAGGGTGGGAGGTAGGCCTCGAAGCGATTCAGTTGTACTCTAGTTGTGTGTTTGAAGAGGACGTGTTTGATTAAATCCAGTTTTCACGTAAAATCATGGCCCGTGCAAAACAAAATCAAGAGGAATTGATAGCTCTGTTAAGAGAATAGAATAACTCATTAATGATATTTATTATTTTATTTAGTAATTACAACCTGTAGATACCTAAATGGAAAATTAATAACATTCATTCAATTACACTTGTATTAATTGGGACAAAAAACATGAGATTGTTATTAATTAATTAAGCACATTAATTAATGACAGCGCAAACATTTTTATTTACTGCCTAGACAAACAGTTTACTATCATAAAAATATTAATTAATTGCCGTTAATATAGTTACTTTGCCAAGGCACTGCACCTTCGTTTGCACTTTCCTTTTCTGTAACCAGTTTTTAGTCCACAACTTTCGCTTCACTTTTTTTTTTATTACTTTTGATAGCTAACAATAAACCAACAACAGCAAGAGCATCATCTGTTGACGCCATTGCGCGAACACACAAACTGGAGTGCCTTACGGCTGGCCTTCGGATATTCCGTAGTGTGTGGAGACCCCCCACTATTTAGGTTCGCCTCAAGGCCCGGCGCCTCGAGGCATGCCTTCGGTTTTTCCGTTGCGTGTGGAGCCCCTTTTAGCTACTTGATATCTAAATTAAGAAGGGGGGAATGTTTCAGTTCTATTTGTTCATTTAGCATTACAATATCTTGTAAATATCTGTTTATTGGAATGTATAGAGTAACAAAAACAAGGGATTCCCCGTCATTACCTAAAAACCCCCCTCCATAACTGTACCTTCTACCCTGTCAACCAATTCTGTCAGTTTATAAGTGACTCTTGATAATGTCTTAACACGGCGAAACTAGTTGAGTATTTGAGAATATATAGTGAAGTTTGACAAAGAAATTGTGTATTTTAATTATCTATTCCTAGAATGGAGCTTCACAAAGTAAATCTGGAAACCATAAATTATTTAAAATTCTTGTATTTATTAAAATTAATAATTGAATTTTATAATTATTTACTAAATAGATACAGCTTTAAAAAAATTAAATTGGTAATTAATTATTCCATAACCAGATTGCAGATATCCAAGCATAGAAATTAATTAAGTTAATTTATTGGTTGGAATTATTTCTCTCATTATGACACAGCGGGGAACATTTATGGTAAATCAGTTTTATCAAATATCAGGTCATTCCATAAGTCGGTTCTGTATTCTGGGATAAAAAGTTACTGTGTTAATTTTGATCATTCTTGTATTCCCACAAAATCCTGGTGCTACAACATTAAACTGTCATCAGAGATGGCGGTACCTAGTCCAAAGGTCGTATTTAAATAATAATTAAAATTGATATTGTCTTATAGCTTCGTCCCACTCACACTGGTGGAGCCACCAGTACAGGTTCAAACAACCAATTATTGTCTTCAAAAGGAACTGTTGTAGGAAGCGCGGCGTGACCTAGGTTCATAAAGAGGGACTTCTAAGAAACTAACACCACATTGGGCATTCTGGTCACGAGATCGTCCGCGTCTCACTTTACCAAACATACTGTCATCGAATTTTGATCATAAGCCAGGAACGCGTACTACTCAATTTTGACGTTAGTTCACTTGCTGAAATGCCCATACATTCAGTCCACAGGGATATATGTATATGTATATATTAAATTCCACGGTTACTACACGGTTTTACTAAACGGTTACTTTTACTACACGGTAATAATAATAATATATCAGCAGATTCAATTGTCAATTATCAAAACGGTGCAAACATTGAGGGAACTGGTTTTGCACCGTTTTGATAATTGACAATTGAATCTGCTGATTTTGAAAATTTATCCTATGGGATAATTATGAAAGTTTAGTCATTTAGCCAGAGAAGAGAAACCTGATGAAATTCGACATTTAATGGGTTTAATACATGCCTTAAGGTCTTAAGTTGGCATCGATCGTTATTGAGGTCGACACACCATTAAGTTCAAATTGGTAAGTTTAACTGACTTTACTCTAAGTTTCATTTACCTTCCTCCATTTAAGGTTAAACTCTAAAATATACTCTCTCTCTCGTGCTGTCTGAACTAAGGATCAAGAGAGACGCACTTTAGTAAGCTTAGACGTTTAATAACAAACCATTTTAATTAAAAAACTACATTATTGTCATAGACTTCAATACTTCTGGATCTACTAGAAACTTAATACATAATGTAGAAGAAATTCGAGGTTCTGTCGTGTAAATGAAAACTCAATATTTGGCCAACGTTTCGGAAACTATTTATTTCTTCTTCAGGGTCTCCAGGGAATACAACAAACAAATTAGTCATTATGGACAATGATATAACTAGATACTTAATAATAATGTTAAGAAGAGATGGAAACATTTTTTATAAATGAATAAAATATAAAAAATAAATAAATTATTACCTTTTCATTAGATAATATCTAAATTATTATTATTTTTTATAATATGTATTATTTTTTAATTTATTTTCTTTTTCTTTCATTCATTTATAAAAAATGTTTCCATCTCTTTTTAACGTTATTATTAAGTATCTAGTTATATCATTGTCCATAATGACTAATTTGTTTGTTATATTCTGTAGGCCCTGAAGAAGGAAATAAATAGTTTCCGAAATGTTGGCCAAATATTGTGTTTTCATTTACACGACAGAACCTCGAATTCCTTCTTCATTATGTATTAAGTTTCTAGTAGATCCAGAAGTATTGAAGTCTATGACAATAATGTAGTTTTTTAATTAAAATGATTTGTTATTAAACGTCTTAATACTCAAATTCCGTACATTAACGTGGAGGGCCAAGCTAATAGTCTATAAAACCATTGTCCGTCTAATTGTAACTTACACTGGTGAAACTTGGGCGTTGACAAAAGAAAATTAAGAGACTCTGCTACTGTGGGAACGCAAAGTACTCAGAAAGATTTATGGACCTGTTTCCGAGAACAGCAGATGGCGTATCCGGAAGAACAGAGAGTTGAGAGACCTCTACGGGGATCCCGACCTGGTATCCGTGATCAAGCAGGCGACATTACGTTGGTTGGGCCATGTAGAGAGAATGGAAGAAGGAAGACTCCCTAAACAAGCCCTCTACGGTAGGCCAGGCGGTGCCAGGAGAAGAGGAAGACCGAGACTCCGTTGGCTGGACGACGTCGAGGCGGACCTCCGAGTGTTGGGCATCAGAGGATGGAGGGAGAAGGTTTTAGATCGAGACGAATGGAGGAGGATTGTGACGGAGGCCCGGGTTCTTTCAGGACCGTAGCGCCGCAGGAAGAAGAAGAAGATTAAA
Source organism: Aradus depressus (assembly GCA_963662175.1). Taxonomy (NCBI): domain Eukaryota; kingdom Metazoa; phylum Arthropoda; class Insecta; order Hemiptera; family Aradidae; genus Aradus; species Aradus depressus. The sequence goes on along the minus strand of OY759224.1, from coordinate 14,963,447 downwards.
CGTCTAAGCTTACTAAAGTGCGTCTCTCTTGATCCTTAGTTCAGACAGCACGAGAGAGAGTATATTTTAGAGTTTAACCTTAAATGGAGGAAGGTAAATGAAACTTAGAGTAATGTCAGTTAAACTTACCAATTTGAACTTAATGGTGTGTCGGCCTCAATAACGATCGATGCCAACTTAAGACCTTAAGGCATGTATTAAACCCATTAAATGTCGAATTTCATCAGGTTTCTCTTCTCTGGCTAAATGACTAAACTTCCATAATTATCCGATAGGATACATTTTCAATATCAGCAGATTCAATTGTCAATTATCAAAACGGTGCATACATTGAGGGAACTGGTGCACATTATTGACAATAACCACAGTTTTATCATCTCACATCTCATCCGAATGCATCAAATACCTAACAATTTCACCAAATGCAGGTAACTTTATAAAAAGTGAGGAAAAAAAAACCTATGTTATTTAAAAAATATTGTCTATTTCACAGTATACACTTTATAGTTTAAAACAATTGGAAATAAATTAAGCTACTATAAATAATGAATAAATTAGGTTTCTCTCTCCCTCGAAAGCCGGTCGACAGTTTGGGCTAAACTCAATATTTGACTTGTGGTGGCTTCTGAAGCCTCAAACTAAATTTTGTTCGATACATTCATTACATCGGCAGTTATTATGGTTTTTGAGTCGATCCCTCTTTTCTGGTCCCCTATTAACTTTCAGTTTTCGAGTTAAGTCCCGCCCCTTCTGCCGATTTTGTTGACAGTTAACAGGTACTCAAAAAACTGTGTATTTTAATTCACATATTTATTATTGTCATATTTGATTTATCTCATACTGGCAGTAATACCCGGCGTTGCCCGGGGAACTTTGACTCCCAATATCTCCTATAAGGCTATTCAGTTCCTCGACAGTACATTCATGATGTTATAATTTTCAATTATTCATACGGAATAAGGCTTATAGTCCTTCAATTTAGTAACGCTAGCTTTGGAGCTAAAACTAATTTATTCAAAAAGATTTCTCATTAATCGTTGCAATGGTTTTCGAGTTACAAAGATTGCGTGAGTGGATGCTGGGATGGATCAGGGGTTGATTAAAAAATAGACCTTAACCTTCCACAGACGATGACGAACAAATTAAAAAAAAAATTAATGAAATCCATCAAGCCGTTCGTGAGTTATAGCGGTACAACGCACAGACATTTTCAGCTTTATATATATGATATGAATATAGGTTAGGTTAGGTTTTATGACTCATGCCCGGGCTTTAAATACGAGGTCATATCACCTACTACCAGAGCGCTCTTTCGTCACTCTGGTGGACATAAGCCTGACTTTACTGTGGGAGTCCTAAATTTTGCCTACCCTAAATTTATATTCACCTAGGGCAGGGGTCTTTAACGAGTACCTGACATCGGTTAGGCTCGGGACCATCGCTTAACTTCCCATCCGAAGGACGGCGTGCTTAAGTTTATTTTACCTCCCAGATAAAATAAACTAAGGGCCTCGGTCGGGTTTCGAATATACATTTATATTTTAATTCAGCACATACTATTTCAAATTTTTTTCTGTTATTATTAAGATTTAAATTTGAAATTTTATTTTTAATGTTTTCCATATTTTTAGGACTAACTATACCGGAGGGACTGTTTAAGGACAGTTTGAATTGTAAACTTTTTGAACTTCCATTTAGTGTTTGTTAAGCCGTGGCTCAAGATGGTAGCAATACCGAAAGTACTCCCATATATTTTATATATCTTGTGAAATAGACAATATTTTTAAAAAATGTTCGTTTTTCTTTATATTTTTTATTATAATATTAGCCAAAAAGTTCCAATCACATAAACAGATCCACTGACACACAGAGAGAAAAAATGGTCTAAAAGTGTACAGGGGATCTTGAAATTTGAATTTCTTTTGTAAACTTGATCTCGGATTTTTGCACGAACATAATAATTTCTTATACTAAGGTATAAGTTAAAATTTAATTTCATCAGATTCATCTAAGAATTCTGGGAATGAGGGCGAATGCTGAATATGTTGTTAATTATTTGTTTTGCATTTCATTATCTGAAAAATTTAATATAAAAAAAAATGATTAGTATTATCGAAGGGGGCGTACTGTGACCGATTAAAAAAAAAAAAAAAAAATTTTGTGAATTCCTCATATATATCACTATCTCTTTTCTTATCATCATATTGATAGAATGCATATTTTTAATATATGTGTCTGCATTCCTGTTTCTCGTTTGTATAACCTTAGATAAAATAAGGACATTTTTCAAATATATCAAATCAAATGATATATATATATATATATGAACAACTATAAAAACTTCCCCAATTTAACATGATTTCCCCGTGATGGTAGTTCACGTTTAAGCTACTAGGTGGAACTACCATCACGCCACTGTCCCCAAACCTTTTAGTCCCCTGGCGATCGCGGGTGCTGTCCGGGGCTGTTGAGCGATTGGGAATCCGTGCTAGAGGGCTCCACTGCCGTCCTAAGCAAGAAGGACTCATCTCCAGTTTCATGAACTTTCGGGAAAATGAAGAAAACTAAGAATGTCTCTAGCGGTTGCGTTTTTGCAAAAATATTTTGGGTAAAGCCAATTCTAGTTTACTTTTATCGTATTTAAGCTCCCAATATATGAAAAAAACGAAATTAATTATTATAATATGCCTAAGCAAGAAGGACTCATGTCCACAATCAAGGACTTGAGTCCTTTTTAACTAGTTTTCTGCAGTTCATCGCAGCTACCTATACTAGGTAAAAAGGACTCAAGTCGCACTCTGCGCTTTTAGCTAGCAGCACCCCCCCCCCCCCCCCTTTCTAAAATTATTTGGGTTTGAAATAAATATATTATTATAATAAAATTTGTTTTTATTTACTTTATATATATATATTAGTCAAGAGAATAGACTTCTAACTTACGCACCATCATCTGAGGCAATAATACAGACTGGTTAATATTATGTAACAGGTACGTTGCCATATACAAAGCAAAAAAGACTTAACTCCAATAAAAAAGGACTCAACTCCAATGCAAGGCGGAGTTGAGTCCTTTTTTGTAAAGAATAATTGACCTAGTACAAGGCAAAAAGGACTCATCTCCAAATTAGGTGGAGTTGAGTCCTTTTTGCTTAGGTGAATAACCCTTTTTGAACATAAGTCCTTTTTTCAAACGAAAATTAATAATATTTCCCGAATTTTCCGAACATTTTCAATTACACCATTAGACGCGCAATGTTAAGAACTATAAGATTATGAAAAAAAACAAAAATTGAATTTTTTGGAGTTAAGTCCTTCTTGCTTAGGACGGCAGTCCAGGGGTCAGCTGACGCCTGCCCTACCCCTGATCGGCTCCCACTCTCTCAGCAGCCCTGGGTTAAGGGACAGCTAGTTGGAATCTTTTGATACGATTGGTCCAACTAGTATGCCCTGCCCAGCTCGCTCGAGGTTCGACATATATTCAAGAAAAGAAGGAGAAGCAGAGTGCGGAGGACAACACCATTGGAAGAAAACCAGGTAGAAACCCTTTAGACGTTTCTTCGACTTACCCAAAAACGGTTAGTCCCATCGAAAAATTAATTCTTACCAGAAATGTTCCTTATAAAATTTCCAATCGCTCAAAGTCCTTAGATTTTGAGATAGAATCAATTAGACAAAAGTTATAGCGCCCCGAAGTAAACTTCGATGTAAACTAAAAAAATGAGCCAATTTAACTGAAGAGATGAAGGAGACATCTATTTATGTGTGGGAGAGAAGTGACCGGAAGAGAGCAGGAAGTGGGCGTGGAAATGTAAGTGGTCCATAAAACGAGTGGCTGGCCTCTGGGTGTTCAGAGTGGGCGCTGAGTGCACCCAACCAGAGAGAGGTTCAACTTTGTGAATGGGACACCCACATTCCTCTCTCTCTCTCTTTGGCCATTCATCAGATGGTATCGCTCTTAGAACAGGTTCTGCAGTCGCCAGTAAGCCACATTGACTTGGCTGTACATTCAATAAGTCTCTTGGAAAGGCTCAATGGAGACTATTTCTAAGAGGTCTTAGAGAAATTATGAAGGAAGATATAATAAAAAATATAAGTAACTTCTAAGTTGAGGAACGCGGACATATTGTGGAATTTGTAATAAATAAATAAAACAAACTTATTTTTTGAAATGTTGTCTATTCCACTAAAGATATTTATAAAAATAAAACTACCGGTTTCGGCTTCACACCATCGTCAGGTCTAATAACTAGACCTGACGATGGTGTGAAGCCGAAACCGGTAGTTGTATTTTTATAAATATCTTTTAGTGGAATAGACAACATTTCAAAAAATAATCTTGTTTTATTTATTTAAAAATATAAGTGATGTGGCCATTACAGGACTTTCTTATACCAACAACGCTCACAGATTCTCTCTCTCTCTCTCTCTTCCTCTCCCTCTCCCTTACACTCTCCCCCTCCCTCTCTCCCCCACTCACTCCCTCTCCTTCTCTCTCACCCTCTCTCTCATCCTCTCCCTTACACTCTCCCCCTCCCTCCCTCTCTCCCCACTCACTCTCTCTCTCCCTCTCTCTCTCTTTCTCTCTCTCCCTTTCCCTTCTCAAAATTAACGCTGTATGGAAAAAAAAGGAATGATTTTGAGAAGGTGAGGGGGAGAGAGAGAGATCTGTAAGCGTGGTAGGTATAAAAAAAGTCCTGTAATGGCCACATCATATATTTTTATTAATTTTTATAATTTTTCAAAAAAAAACTACTAATACATAAACCATATTTTAAATTTTTTGTGAGTTACGATTCACAAAACAGGCTCGGGACCATCGCTTGACGTCCCATCCGAAGGACGGCGTGCTTAAGTTTATTTTACCTCCCAAATAAAATAAACTAAGGGCCTCGGTCGGGTTTCAAACTCACGAAAAAAAGGGTTGTAACAAAAAAATAAATAAATAAATAAAAAATATAAATCTGTTATTTAATGACGATTAGATTAGGAAGCTACCTTCAGAAATCTAAAGAAAAAGTTCTTTCAGAAATCTAAAGAAAAAGTTCTTTCAGAAATCTAAAGAAAAAGAAAAAAAGGTAGAAAAAAAATATAAAGTTGTTATTTAATGATTAAATTAGAAAGCTATCTTCAGAAATTAAAAAAAAAAATATGTTAAGATATTATTTAGCGTTATTTAGATTAGAAACTCCCTTCAGAAATCTAAAGAAAAAGAAAAACAGGGTCGTAGAAAAAAAAAAAAGTATATATATATATAAAGATGTTATTTAATGATGATTAGATTAGAAAGCTACCTTCAGAAATCTAAAGAAAAAGAAAAAAAGAGTCGTAGAAAAAATAATGTATATAAAGATGTTTTTTAATGATGATTAAATTAGAAAGCTATCTTCAGAAATTAAAATAAAATAAAGAAAAAAATATGTTAAGATATTATTTAGTGATATTTAGATTAGAAACTCCCTTCAGAAATATAAATAAAAATAAAAAAAGGGTTGTAAAAAAATAAAATTAATAAAAAAATATAAATATGTTATTTAATGATGATTAGATTAGAAAGCTACCTTCAGAAATCTAAAGAAAAAGTACCTTCAGAAATCTAAATAAAAATGAAAAAGGGTCGTAGAAAAAAAAAAATATATATATATATATATATAAAAAGATGTTATTTAATGAGGATTAGATTAGAAAGCTACCTTCAGAAATTAAAGAAAATAAAGAAAAAATATGTTAAGATATTATTTAGTGATATTTAGATTAGAAACTCCCTTCAGAAATATAAAGAAAAAGGTCGTAAAAAAAAGAAAAATAAAAAAATCGAAGTTAGTTCTATAAGAAGGAAAGGGTGAGTCTAAAGATGCAATTGAGGAGGGCAGGGCTATAAAGAGAGGAGCTGCATGCCTCTCTAGGTTGCAACACCAGCTCAGCTCGTCTTATATACTACCTAGTGCACATACTTGACTCTCTTTCTCAATTCTCACACTTGCTATTTTACTCATGTTTCAGGACGCGTCCTACAGAACAAACAGTAGCAAAACAAACAAAAAAACTGAGTGGCTTGGGAAAAAAAATAACTATAAATCTTCAATATGATAGCACCTGTTTTTAAACGAACAGTTTGTCAGTATTGCACGTCTCTTGTATACATAGAGTGTATAGACCTGTAGTGAAATCCAAATAGGTCAATTTCCAATTAACTGGGCTACGATTCCTCTGGCGGTTCAATGGAGGATCATTCCAAAATATTGGAGAACAGATTAGGGTAAAAATAATAAGATAGATGAACTTTGAAAAATATAGAAGAATGTAATAAACAAAAGAAAACCTTATGTAGTTGCCCAACTATAATAATAAACAAAATATAGACTAAATAAAAATAAAAATTAACTTGATATTATGAGTAATATAGTTCCTATCGGAAATGATGGGATGTTGGTTGCTCGGTGATAGGATTAGGGTTGCCATCTCAAATTTTTGAAACCCCGGACTGAAGCGGTAAAAAACCCGGACAAAACAAGGACTTATCTCATTAAAAACCAGGACAGATCAGACTCAACATTTTTTACTAAATATTTTAAAATTTATATAAATCTTTATTGTATTGAAACGTGCAAAGTTTTATTTAGAACAAACTACATCTTTTTCTTTAAATTTTGATACTCTTCTTACAAGTAATTTCTTCACGTCTTGTGTTACTCTTAAATATTTATCTTTCGATAGGTTTATATCTTTGCAAAAAATATTTCATTTTATACACATTTGATTATAAACCACACGTTTGATTATATGAAGCAATTTTTAGAATAAGAAAACTGTTAACGGACAATTTTTTCGGAGAATCAAATACAGCATGAACAAAAAACAATATAGTTAATAAACAGGTGGGATACAAATCGATTCCCAAAAATTATCGATACATCCTAGTGGCAATTATTAAAATTAAATATTGATTCCATTCAGATACGCGTAAAACAATAAAAATACATCCATAGAACCATTTTTCATATAATTTTTGAACTTTTTAATAAAAAAAAAATAAAAATAAAAAAACCCGGACATTTTGAAAAAAGTACCCCGGACAGCCCCCAGTCAAAAAAAGAGGACATGTCCTGGAAAACCCGGACGGATGGCAAACCTAGATAGGATGCACCGACTGAGAGATAGGACGATGTGGGGTGATGGCTATATCGCTACTTCAGAACAAGACTGTCACAACTAAAAAAATTGGGAATTTTGGGAAATCACGTTTTAAAAATTACTGATCCTTAATGGTACTTCACTTTTGATTTATTTAGAAAACTGCTAGAGCAATAAAGTTTTACACGGTTAATAATACTTACTTTTAAGCCAATTTTACTTAGCTTTCACCATCGACACATCTGCTCTCTGGTGGCCAGATGTAGAAGTTACAATTGTGACACTTCCATAAAAAAGTATACCATATTACCATTCTTCCTATGAGTTTAGTACGAATTTGATATTTTTTGAGTTGTGACAGTCTTGTTCTGAGATAGCTATATGTTGAGATGATGGTTGCTCGGTGATAAGATGCACCGTCTTGTGATAAGATGGTGTGATGATGGCCGGGCTGAGCAAATAGATAAGAATGATGCACCGCCGATGGCTCCTTGTAGGCTACTGGCCGTCTTATATAGAGCCTACTTTAATAAATATTAAGAGAAATAGCCTTAGTAGGGAGGAGTCAGTAAAAATTTCGACTTCCATCCAATAATAACAAATACTAGAATTATAATGTTTAAATTGAAATGTCAAAATTTCAAAATAATGCCGAAACATAGAGCCTACATAAAAAAGTCAACGGTGAGTAAAATAGGGCACACTTGGGCCAGACAGTAACGGCACACATAAAATTATACGTTGAATATTTGCCTTTTCCTGGTCTCTTCTCTTTCTAAACTTTTCTCCTCTTTATTCGATTTGAAAAATAAGGATACAAAATTTAGGAGTCCCACTGTAGTCACGCTCATGTCCACCAGGGCGAAGTAAGAGCGTGTAATAAGTTTCTTCCGTATATGATTTTGAATTAACAAATTAAATTTTACCATCATCATTACTTCGTTATTACATCGGCAGATATTGGATTTTTTTTGAGTTAAGCCTCTCCCTTAATCCCTTCCCCATTTTTTTGATTTGGCTGAAAATCAGTAGGTGTCGCCCTTATAGGGAGCATGGATACACATGCATGAAATCATGAAACATGAAATTCCTTTGAAAACTAAATTTCTGACCGATTACACAACTTCCCCTGTATTTGGTATAGCTGGCGAAGTAAAAACGACAATCTCATTACAGTAATATATATTATTTGCTTTCCTCTTCGTTGGAAAGTCTGAGGAATGAAGGTAAAGAATACATAAATGTCAGTCAGTGTTAGACCCCCCACTCGTCGTAAATTTTCTAGCCCCCCCCCCCCTCCCATATACGCCTTTACATATTTATTTCGTTGTCACAACATCCATGTATAACTCAAACGGAGGAAATTATGTACCTATTTTTTCTCCAAAAAACATGAATCTCTTATTCTAATTATATATATTTTTTTTTTGAGAAATATTTCGATGTGACTAACAAATATTGTTAAATATTGTCTATAATGAATGTATTGAATAACGGAATATGGCGAAAAAGGATGTCGGTGAAACGCCGGATATGTTTCAAGTCATCCCATAAGTAATGTCAGTTTTTAAATAAGTTGGATGGGGTTGTGTAAAAAAATATGAAAAATGTTATCAATCAACTCTCATTTAGTACAACGTTTTTCCACCTAATTTTCAAGTCTTCTATTCCTTAAAAAAAAAAAAATGGGTGGTGAGCTATAATTTTCCAACCAATGCCATGGATTGTAATCGTGTCTTTGACAGTGTGAGGCCTTGCGTTGTCCTGGTGAAACAAAACTCCATGTCTACTCACTAAAGAAGGCCGTTTTTCTGAAAGAGCTTCATTTAAACGGTCAAGCTGTTGACGAATTAATAGTGAATTATGCCTCCCCTATCCTCTCCAAACAGAAACTTTTCAGGATGGATGTTTGCTCTAGGCTGAGGTATTGGTTCTTGCCCTGCACTTAGCCATTGTCTAGAACGCACAACATTGTTGCAAAGAACCCACTTTTCGTCACCAGTGACGATCCTAGCGAGAAATGGCTCCCCATTAAGCCTAGAGATTTATGAAGAGCAGATCGAGATACGCCCTCTAAGATTTGCCTCGCTAAGCTCATTTGGCATCCATTTTCCTACTTTGGAAATTTTTTCGATCTGATGGAGACGCCGGTGGATGGTGGAATGGGTTGATTCAAGTTTGTTGGCAAGTTCTTTAACTGCAGCTCTCAGAAGATCCTCGTCTAATTGAACAGGTCGGTCTGAGCGAAGCTCGTCTACAAGGTCAAAATTAATTTTGTATACAAACAGGCAATAATGAGAAACCGACATTACTTATGGGCGACCTTCTACATTTTTTTGAGAAATATTTCGATTTGTCTAGCAAATATTGTTGAATATTGTCTATAATGAATGTATTGAATAACGGAATATGGCGAAAAAGGACGATGGTGAATCACCGAATATGTACTTCCCCAGTAATTAATCAATTACGTTTTCGCTCTCCCTCCAAAGCCATTCGACCATTTGAACTTAAACTCAGTATTTGATTTATATAATGGCTTCCGAATCCTCATATTAAATTTTGTGTCGATAAATTCATTACATCGGCAGTTATTAGGGTTTTTGAATTGAGCCCTCTCCCTGAACCTCCAACCCTTCCTTGCGATATCGCTAAAATTTCATGTCCTTATTGGATTTGACTTTAAATATGACATTTTGTGTCGATAGATACATTCATTACATCGTTAGTTATTGAGTGCGCCGGTAGCTCAGTGGTAAGCGTGCTTGCTTACTGAGCTCAAGATCGCCGAGGTAAAATAAACTTAAGCATGCTGTCCTTCGTACCTATGGGACGTTAAGTGATGGTTCCGAGCCTGTACGATGTCCCTTTGGTCGATTTGGCTGAAAATAAAAAGGTGTCGTCGTTAGAGGGTTCCGTTTTCACATATATAGTTTTTTGTAATTTTTTAAATCTTATTTCTGCGTATGTTCCCCCTACGATAACCTCCAATGTGTGCTCTTCTCTGTTATACTTTTTTTTCCATCCTGACATTTTGGCATTTGGCCAAAGTTAAGGGGGAACAGGTGAAGTGACTTCTACAAGCTTGATGCCTCAATTCCGTTTCAGCTTAACTGTAATCCCTTGAAGGTGACGTAGGAAGTAAATCCTTTATCCTTACAAGCCATCCCCTGATCGGAAACTTCACCTAGAACAAAGAAAATATAAAAAATCATGATTTCTTTATTTATTTCTTATATGTTAGAACAGTGAAACCTCTCCATAGCGGACATCGTCGAGTCCACTGTTTTTGTCCTTTATCGAGAGATGTCCGTTATCAAGAGGAAAAAAATAAAATGAAAAGGTTAATTTGAAAATGAAAAAAAAAGAATGTACAGTAAAAATTAGTAAAATATAATTACATTTACAATTTAAAATTCCCAAAATTTCGGCGACTTCGGATGCCTTTTCCTGTATCATAGAGCCAGAAACGGAGATTTTTGGCTCTTATTCGGCAAAACCATTCGAAACAATGGCGATCAATTTCAAAACCCTTACCATGTTTTTTTGTGAAAGCCGTTTTCGTTTCTTCATTTCCATGTTCCTGCCATTTTAGTAAAAGTTCATTCCTTTTCTTTTAAAATGGTCGCCATCTGCATCTTTCCCACCTTAAACTTTGCTGCTATGTCCCTGACGTTGGGCTTTTCTCGATTATAAACTTTAATTACTTCTAATTTTTTTTTTGCTTGAGCCGAGTTCTGTTTTGAGACATGGTCGGAAGCGAGTCGTATCCAAAATGAGTGTACGGGGCGCTTTCTTTTTTCTCCGCCAGGAGGCGACAAATCGGCTGAACACTGGATAGCCAGTTTCCGTCACCAGCTGCCATAGGTCGAGTCCCAGGTATCATCCTGTCTCGCGTATCAACTCCACCCTAGGCCCGTCGTTCAGTTGACATTCGAGGACCACATGCTCTACAGTCTCAACTCTGCCGCACGAACAGTTCTGGTTGTTCTTCCCGTTTTTTTTTAACAGGGAGATGAAAATAACATAGAGCACGCCGTCCTTCGGATGGGACGTAATGCGATGGTCCCGAGTCTGTTCGATGTCAGGTACTCGTTAAAGTCCCCTACCCTAGTTGAATAATAATTTACGGTAGGCAATATTTAGAACTCCCACAGTAGAGTCGGATACATTGCCGGTGATTCATAATGTTTCAGCAAGTATCACACATCATGTAAAGAACTCGACTAGACAGTTCTATGAAATTGATTCCTCTTTCTATGTAGTTACATCAATTATACACGAGCATTGAATTGTCGAACTTTGTCATCTGATTGATTTGCGATTATTTTATGAATAATTCTTTCTGTCAATATGAGAAAGGATGGAAAATGGATTGATCGATACATGGAACTTATGGATTGTTGGACTTAAAGCTACGATCAAAGAATGAAGCCTCTACGAAGTACTATGGATAAAGTGTTGCGATTTGCCGAAAAATGTGTACTTTGGTAACAGATATTAAATTGGTTTAATCGACCATTGGAGGGGGGGAGGGGGGAGGGGGGGTCTCTATTCTAGCGTCTGGTTCTGACAGATCTGGAATTCGACAATAAAAATAGTTTTCGTTCGCAGGTAGTATGAACCGATAACTGTACACAGAAGTAAAAAAAAAAAAAAATTAAAGCTTCTTTTCGAACAAAGAATAAAATTCCGTTTCCGGGAAAAGGGTTTCCTATAACATAAACATTTTTAGTTGATCTTTAAATGTTTTTATTGTATCTAGACTGGACTCAAATTCGGACAGACTACTGCTTTCATCTCTACCACGGGAGAGGGCGCCGGTAGCTCAGTGGTATGCGTGCTTGTCTTCTGAGCTCAAGAACGTGGGTTCGAATCCCGACCGAGGCCCTTAGTTTATTTTATCTGGGAGGTAAAATAAACTTAAGCACGCCGTCCTTCGGATGGGACGTTAAGAGATGGTCCCGAGCCTGTACGATGTCAGGCACTCGTTAAAGACCCCTGCCCTAAGTAAATAAAAATTTAGGGTAGGCAAAATTTAGGACTACCACAGTAGAGTTGGGCTCATGTCCTCTAGAGTGACGAAAGAGCGCTCTGGTAGTAGGCGATATGACTTCGTAGTTAAAGCCCAGGCATGAGTCATAAAACCTCTACCAAGGGACGTTTTGATCTTCCTACAAGATGTTTCCGGATGGCCATCTCTCGTGATATTCTTCCTTCGGGCTGCTTCAAGCTTATGCCCCAAGAGTGGATTTTGTGGAAATTGAAAATACCTCCCCTGGTAAGAGGTTTAGGGGGGGGGGGGGGGGGAGAGAAGAGGGGGAACCTGTTCCGCTCTAGTACAATTTCTTCCCTCCTGCTGTCTCGATGAATTTCACGAATAGGCCAGAAGTTATCTTCACAGTATTTCGATAGTAAACCCCACAAGCTAAATTTTTCTCAGAGATTTGTAGGTAGCATCTTTTATAGTCAGTCTATCTCATATGTGTATGGCTTCACCAGTGTCTATGAACATGATAACTCCCGATAGAATGAATGTATCTACATGAAATTTTATATTTAAATTCAAATTCTCATAAGGATGATTCTTATTAATTTTCTGGGAAATCGGCTGAACGAAACGGCGATCAGAGCAGGGGACTCGACTGAAAAACCCTAATAACTGCCCTAATGAATAATAATAATTGAATAATTCGTTCTGGGGGAAGTACGTTACCAGTGATTCACCGATATAATAGAGCATTGAGTATATTTTTTGCCGTTTAGTACTTTGTGATGTACACCGCTTTGTACATTCTGGTTTATGCTATTCGAATAATTTGATATATAGGAACGACAACAGAATTCCTCTAAAGTTCTGGGATAGTTCAAGTATTTAACAGAAATGCTTGTTAATGGGAGTAAAATGGTTCTGTGGCTATGCCAAGCCGCTCTGGGCTATTATGAACGAAATCTATCATTTCTAGTTTGCCCTCTGAATACAGGAATCCACACAGAACCCACCTATTTTCTTTATTTATTTTTTTTTCTTTACAAATACCTGTACATAATATAAACAATAACCAAAAGTGTAAAATATGGCATTGTCAAAATATCAAGAGGGTGAGAGTGCTTGAAGTGGTGGATGTTGACAGGTCTCTGTCTTCGTTAAAGACACTACAACTATCCTCCCTCTTCAAGAGAGTCTTGTGAGGTTGTGGGCTGCTCTGAGCATCTCTCAGATTCTTCTCAGTTGGCTGAAAGCTGTACAACTCCATGAAGAAGTGGTGGATGTTGTCAGGTCTGTCTTCATTACAGACACTACAGCTATTCTCCCTCTTAAAGAGAGTCTTGTGAGGTTGTGGGCTGCTCTGAGCATCTCTCTGGTACTTTCTTCTCAGTTGGCTGAAAGCTGGACAACTCCATGAAGATGTCGTCAGATCGTTGTCCATTACAGACACCACAGCTGTCCTCCCTGTTGAAAAGGACACTTCTACCACATTCATTTTGTAGCTTTTAGGTAAGGTTATAGTTAAACGGGAGGGAGTTTAGGGGAATTATTCTGTAGAAAAATGGTTGGTATAAGAAAGTCATTATGGCAACGTACATATTTTTTCATAATACATAATTTGTCTTGATAAATAATGTCCTCTTCTGTAGAAAAGAGTTAACATTTCTCTTCTCTGAGCCGTCCTTTCCTCCCGGTAACTTGATACTTTTAATTGGATGGCTTACAATAAATAACATTTTAATTAGCCAGGAAATATTAATTAATAATAATACTTTTACGTCATGTCTGCCCCTTCACCTCTTGAAGTAGGCTCTCCTACTTTTCAATACTATCCTAATAAAGTTCAGAGGATGGAAAATACCTCACAAAACAAGTGGATACCACAAAATACACAAAATGACCACATTTAGCGGAGTGACTGATACAACAGTAGATAATTAAATATTTAAACTGTGTTTTGAGGATAGGAATTATGAACTAAATGACATCCTGTTACAACTTCCACACAATTTGGTTAATTAACATCCAAACTAACAAACACAAAACTTGTCTATCTGTTACTTTATTAATTCTCAGTATTTGACCATGTGACCGCTTTCAAATTTAATTTAATCAATCTTGTAAATAGATTTGTTTACAATGATTAATAGAGTCGACAGTATCTTTTCGATGTAGAAGGAAATCGAGGTTACGGGAGATCTACAGCCAAGAGACATAAAACATTGGTGTAGCCTGCCGTAGCTGGGTCCTATTTCGGTTGCAATGGGAGAGGTACTCAGCCGTCATAACATCGGAGCTTCCTTCAGGAGTAGCCCAAGTTTGGCTCAGGTCCTTTCTAAGCCGAAGGATTCCATAGCGCCTAGTGAGAACTCAGGGGTTTACAAAATATCCTGCGGGGCCTGTGGAATTTCATATGTTGGGCAAACAGGTAGATCATTTAAAACCCGGGTGAAAGAGCACCTAAGGCGGGAAGACTCACGGTTTTTGCAACACATTGTGTCGGAACACCATGCGTAGCATATAGAGCACAGGGTCCAAATTCTCCACAGGGCTGGAAAAAGCAAAAAGCTGTATTCTCTTGAATCTATGGAAATAAAGAGAAATTTTTATTAAAGTTGCCAAAATCTTAATACCAGATTCGAGATTCCATTCTCTGCCCTCCACCTCTCTCTGATACCCCTGGACCAGTCCAAGATGTGTAGTGGCAATCAGAAACTGGTGGAGACCACTACCTTTGTAAAGTGGTAAGTTTTGTTTTGTAATTATACCTAAAAAATTTCATTGTTTTTGTTATATTTGTTGAATTATTTAACTTGATATTTTGATGACTAAACTGTGATTTCAAATCATTGATTTGTTAATTGATATATATATATATATATATATATATATTTTATTTATGTTGTTTTTGTATGCACATATTTTTATTTTAACTTTTACCTGTCTATTGTAGTTAGCACTGAAGATGGTCTTATAGGACCGAAAGCTGACTATGCTAATAAAACTTGTGAGTGGACAACAACTCTGTGTCTTTTATTAAATACAGCTCACAACAACCTACAAAAAAAAAAAAAAAAATCCTCATAGAAATCGAGGTTCTGTTCTGTAAAAAAAAAAAAAAAAATCAAAATCTGGCCAACGTTTCGAAGTTTAAAGTATTTTATGAAGACCCACCCTCCCTTCGGGCCGCCCATTGTCTTTATATTTGTACAGTAGAACCTCTATAAGTCGAACATGAAGGGAGACTCCAAAAAATTCGAGTTATAGAGTTTTCGACTTATGGAGGATTTCGACAGGCGGATTTTGATTCGACTTGTAGAGGTTAAGAATCATACTAACTAATTTTGAGTTAGAGAGGTGAAATAAATAAAAATTCAAGTTACAGAGGTAACAAACATATTTATATTTATTATAAATCAACATTATTTCAACACATCCTTAAAATAAAAAATACGTAGTATATGTAGGTATTAAAAAAAGTCAGTAATTTTTTTTTGCTTTAGATAATTGGTAATCCTATTTATTGTATACTCCTAAATTGTTTTCTAAGAAACAATGGTGTACATTGTCGGCAAATTCGTCGGTAACTTATTTTTCTTCGAGCTATAGAGGTAATAAGTTTCAAATAATCGAGTTGTAAAGGTTGTAAAATAAAACATTGCTATGTTCGAGGTACAGAGGTCTAATTTTTTTTTCTCGAGTTATAGAGGGAAAATATGGCTTGTAGGGACTCACTGATTATTTCGACTAATGGAGGGTTGAGATTTCGAGTAATGGAGCTTTTGGGGCTTGAAGGGAAAGGAACAAAACTTTTTTTTTGAATTTTGGAGGTTTTCGACTTATCGAGGTTCGTCTTAAAGAGGTTCTACTGTATATACTTAGGCCGGTTTTCGCCCGGACAGTCCGGGTTTTTGTTCGTTTTCAAGTAATGTCCGGGTTGACTAAAATTTTTATAACTAAACTTACAAAAATTATGAATATCTTCAGTCATATAAACAAAATAAAGGTATAAATCTATAAATCCACCCAGCCAGCGGGGCAAGTGGTGGGAGTCGTCATCACGCGTCAGTCATATCGGCACAGTGATAGACTGTGACTGCGCATTGTATTTCTTTCAACATTGTTGTGTTTTTAAACAAGTTTTTTATTTACAAAAAAACTTTTTAGTGCAATATCAGAATAACAAAATGCCCCCCAAAAAAAAGTGTTAGTTCTCAGACCAGTTAAAATCTGATTTTAAATTCTAGAAAAAAAGACAAAATGACGAAAACACTCTACTTTCCTGTGCAAAATAGTAAGCAAAGTTCTACCATTGATACATTCTTCAAAATACAAGAACCTGATTGCTCCGATTTAGATTGATGAATATGATTGATGTGCTGCCAGAGTAGCCACTTTTGTTTTCATTCCGTAATGCATGATTTGAAATTTCATATTCCAAATGTATGACCCAAAATTTCAAGGAGGACGATTGATTTGATTCAAATATATATATATGGGCACGCCCATATCAAACGTACATGTAAAATAGTTTTTTCTCCAAACTTAGTGAGAATGTCTCCTTAGTACCTCTGAGTATTTGTGTAAAATTTTAGATTTTTTAGAAATTAATGGTTCCGGTATACAGCAGTTCAAAGTTAGCTCTAAAGGACCCTACATTTTTAGAGTGGAAATATAAAAACTCTTAAAATTATAACTATTTTACTAAAAAAACATAATTTTTGTTTTTTGATTTAAACGAAAAAAAATGTCATTTCCAAACTGATTTTTTTTTTTAAATTATATCAAAATTCATCTATTACTTTGTTAATACTTTAAACACGCGGGACTTCTTTATAAATTGAGACCGTTGCTTCCTCACACATATTATTTAATCATTCATTCATATCTAACAAACAGATACTTCGCCGTCCGTCAGGGCTCTGCTATCTCCTCAATAAGACCCATATTGGCGGGTGTACCGCAGGGTTCTGTCTTAGCTCCTTTATTATATACAATATACACATCTGACATGCCCACCTCCATCCACACAATGACAGCTACATACGCCGATGACACCGCCATCTTAGCTGCTGCTGAACTTCACATACACGCCTCATTTACACTACAACACCATCTCACACAAATTGAAAACTGGTGCAACACATGGAAAATCAAACTAAATACAGAAAAATCACAGCACATCACATTTACACTTCGACGAGAAACATGCCCCCCCGTTTTCATCTACGACAAGCCCCTCCCTCAAACTAATACTGTACGATACCTAGGACTGACATTGGATCGAAGACTGACATGGAATCCTCACACACGTCTCACACGAAACACGCTGAACCGTCGACTCAAAATACTCTACGGACTTCTAAATAGACGATCAAAATTAGACATGACACAAAAACGGAACTGTTATACTTACTTACTTAGACCATTATGGACATACGGATCACAGATATACGGTTCAGCAAAAACATCCAACATCAAACGAATTCAGGCATTTCAGTCAAAAACCCTCAGACTGATAACACAATGCCCCCCATACATAAACAACAGAACACTTCATAACGATCTTATGATACACACAGTACCCGACACAATACAAACTATTTACATACGTTTTTTTAGAAAACTTTACACACATACAAATCCAGAAATACGTACTTTATCTTCACAACACTTACCACAAAACCCCCCACGAAGGTTGAAGAGGAGGTGGAACCGCGACTTACTGCCACCTTAATTCCTATTCGTTCTTAATATTTTTATTTTTTTTTTTATTCTTTTACATTATTTTCCTTCAGTTTTACCATCTCTCTTACCCATTCCATCAAAGTTGTCTTTCACTTCCTTTTTATTTATTTATTTTTTTTTAAAATTATTATTATTATTATTATTTATTTATTTTTTTATTTTTCCCTTGTCCTTATAATTAATATAAATTTTCGTCCCGAGGACCTACCACTGGGTGGCCTTCCTCTCACATGCCATTCACGCCAACGTCTCCATACCTACCAACATAGATGCTGGTTGTTGCCCCCTAGCAACAGTTGCATCTTTATGAATAAAAGCCAAAAAAAAAAAAAAAATACTTTAAATAATTTAATAATTACTTTATTAAGTTATAAAAAAAAATAATATACTTGCCTACACATATGTATATATATTACTTTTTTTAAAACTTAATAAAGTAATTATTAAATTATTTAAAGTATTAACGAAGTAATAAATGAATTTTGATGTGATAAAAAAAAAAAAATCAGTTTGGAAATGAGATTTTTTAGTCAAATAGCTATAATTTTAAGAGTTGTTATATTCCCACTCTAAAAATATAGGATCCTATAGATTTTGAAACGAGGAATCCATTTTTCAATGATAAAAAAAAAAAAAGATATACCTATATCGATAACTTCTTCTTTTTTCGAAATAAAGAAACAAAAATTATTTTTTGATCCGTAGGGTGAGGATACATTTTTTTCCTTTCCTATTCTTTTTTTTTTTCTAGAAATCGCTTTCTTCTGATAGAGCTGAGAAGTGTGCGGGGTTAACTTTTGAAAATTATGGTAGGCCTATGTATACTAGATACTGAAAAGAGGGCGCCGGTAACTCAGTGGTATGCGTGCTTGCCTCCTGAGCTCAAGGTCGTGGGTTCGAAACCCAGCCGAGGCCCTTAGTTTATTTTATCTGGGAGGTAAAATAAACTTAAGCACACCGTCCTTCGGATGGGACGTTAAGCGATGGTCCCGAGCCTGTACAATGTCAGATACTCGTTAAAGACCCCTTCCCTAGGTGAATAAAAATTTAGAGTAGGCAAAATTTAGGACTCCCACAGTAGAGTCGGGCTCATGTCCACCAGAGTGACGAAAGAGCGCACTGGTAGTAGGCGATATAACCTAACTTCCATTTGCTGAAACCTTAGCAGAAACGAATTCTATCGTACTGTTTTATCGACCACAAGCCTGATCTCTCCCCATTCCTATTATATCGTTTATCAATTCTTCTAATATAACTTAGTTATTGTAACTCATGCCCGGTCTTTATCTTCGAGGTCATATCGCCTACTACCAGAGCGCACTTTCGTCACTCGGTGGAAATGACTCTGGGAGTCCTAAAGTTTGCCTCTCCAGGTTTAGTTATCTGAGGATAACATGCTCGGGACCATCGCTTAACATCCCAACCCCTTGTAGGCGATATGTCCTCGTAGTTAAAGCCCGGGCATGAGTCATAATAACTAAGTACTAGATACTAGATTCACCGGCTACTTATGTGATCGAATTGAGCCAGTACATTGACGATTCTCAGACGAACTGCTCTTCCTCTTTCTTGTTATATCCGCTATAACGATCTGTATGTTCTCTCTTCCTAACGATATTGCTATGTATATTTGCGTAGCTGACTCAAGTCCTTTGTCCAGGATACCTCCTCTATATTCTGTACATTCCTGCTATTCTTTGAACTTCTCAATTGAAGGACAGTTCAATGTAATGAGTATCTTTGTCTCTTCACTATCCACCTTGTATCCTGCTGATGTCATCTTCTCCACAGGATATCTCTTTTTATTGACTCCACATTCTTTTACGATGTAGGAAAATCTTTTGGTGAGTCTGCTATGAGTAATACTAGGGTTTACAAAGACCGAAAAAAGGTGGACAAGTGCGGTCGAATTTGAAGGTCATGCTAACTGTTTTTTTTCGATTTTAACGGCATAGTGCACCATGAGTTCTTGCCATTAGGTCAAACCATTAATAAGGAGTACTACCTACAATTGCAACACCGTTTGCATGAAGCAATCTGAAAAAAAAACGCCCGCATTTGTGGGGAAACAATTCATGGCTTTTGCACAACGATAATGCTCCTGCTCACACTTCATTGCTTGTTCGTGAATTTTTGGAAAAAAGCAACACTCGCCATTGGCCAGACATGGCTCCGTGTGACTTTTTTCTATTCCCTAAAGTAAAGAGAACTTTAAAGGGCCATCGTTTCACAAGCTTGAGTTCCAGATGTGTTTCGGGGATTGGAAGAAGCGCTGGCATAAGTTATAATATCTAGTGGGGTCTATTTTGAAGGGGATAACATTGATGTAGACGAATAAATAAAATTATTTTCAAAAACCGAAAATTCCCGTTATTTTTTTATCACACTTCGTATAAGGAAGCTTTGTAAAATGACTTGACAAATGTTTTTTTTCATGATTACATCTACTATGTATAAGGCAGACGAAATGATAATAAATTTAATGATAGGAACAAGATTATGCTCGAAGGGTAGGTCATATTGTTAGATTTTATAAATACTTAAAGGTTTGTCCCTAAAAGTCCCTATCTCCCTAACTCGATATCAGGAACTGGAGGACGTCCTATGAATTTTTCATCGGGAGTTCCCCTTTTTCCCTTTTCTCCCCTCCAAAGCCCAGATTTGTTTAAATTTCTCCTAAACCCTCAATCCTTTTATACTTCAAAAATTAAAATTAGCTTTTCTCGGTTCATGAATAAATTTGAAATCATTTGTCATCGTTGACTATATTTCAATTGTGTTATCTATTAAGTAGCCACTGAATATTTACAGTGAAATTGATATCATTTTGTGGGGGAAAAAATACCTAGTAGGTTTTATTTGATCATATCACATCATAGTGATATACATATCACGTCATAGTGGTATAGTATCATATCACAGGACAGTGGTATAAATCATACATCACTGTGTTATCAATGTCACATCACATAAATGACATTTAAATGTAAGAAATCTAAACGGTTATCTTAGCGTCTTATAATTTATTGTTTGTTTCACCAAACTTCCCTATCAATATCTTTTCTACTGCCCCAACTAAACGAAGTATGGGGGAAGTTATGGAATCGGTCAGAAATTCGATTTTGAGTTTTCTCCGGAATTTCAAGTTTTCCGACTATTTGACTCCGAAAATGATAATTAAATGAATTGTCTGTCTATAGGTGTGTCTGTGAACAAGATAACTCCTAACAGATAGAATATATCGACACAAAAGTTTATATATATCCAGAAAGACCATAAGGACAACACACACGTACAGTTTTAACTGTCAGATTTAACTGTGAATTGAGATGTACACACACGTACAGTTCAATCCTTCAGTTTCTTCCATGGATTCGGACGATTTGGCCGCTCTCGGTATACTTTTTGTAATTTTACAAAAAAGAAAAAGCGTAAACAGTGTTGCAAGAAGTGATTACAAAAACGAAATTTATCTTCCCACATAAGTTTATTTCATTGCGAAAAGTAGATCTTAAGCTGTTTATTTTTGTCAATAACAGATTTCTTTGTCGCACCACGTTCTAGTTCTTGTAACTTCTTCGCTAACTTGTTGTAGGCAGCATCTTTTTTGGCGCAGTCATGATACTCGCTAGATTTAACTTGCCATAGGCAAGGTTCAGATCTATATATTGCAATGAAATCAACCATCACTTGGTTCGCACTCTCGCTCGACACAAATTGAACTGAGAACTGTACAGTTGGACCCCCACACACACTCAGTTCAGTTAATCCTTTCAGTTCAAAATATTGAAATTTTATTTTTCTCAGTTAAACTGTACAGTTGAGTTGAACTGAGACTGAAATCCCACACACGTACAGTTTTAAACTGTCAGTTAAAACTGTACGTGTGTGGCCGGCCTAACTGTACATGTAAGGAATCTATCAACACGAAATTTGTAAATTGTTTTTTCAGAGGGAGACTGAAAACTGGGGAAGTACATTGCGGGTGATTCACTGAAGACTTTCATATTTGTTTACGTAAAGTTCCCTTTGAAATTATTTTTTGTTAATTTTTTTTTTAAGTTATTATTTTAATATAAATAAAATATAAAAACATTGTAATTTTTATTGTTGCATTATTCTTTGTTCTTTATTATTATTTTCTTTTAAATAATCCCGTTTTCATAAAAAAAATTGTGTCTAATTAAAAAAAAAAAAAAAAATTCCACGAATTAGGCATTGTTCGTGTATTTTTTTTTTTTATTCAGTTTGAAATATAGCAAAGGATTTTTTTTATTAATATTCTCTTTAATTAAAAGTGCAAACAAAGAAATGTCAGTGCATTGCGATGCTGCACATACTGTCAATGGGAGGTATTCACAATTTTTACTCAGTTCAGAGTTGAATCAGTTGTCCGAGTACTGATACCAAAATTTAAAAGAAAAAAGTTGTCGGTGATTCACCGGGAATGTATCTCCCTAGAACGAATTAATCAATTAAATTTCCGCTCCTCCTCCAAAACCAATGCGCTAATATTCAATAGATAACTTACATAGGGGCTCATAATTCTCAAAATGTATTTTATGTCGATAAATTCATTACATTGGAATTATTAGGGTTTTTGAATTGAACCCCCCTTCGCTTCAACCAATATTGCTGAAATTTGACAGGTGTGTGCCCATTGTCCTCATTGGGTTTTGGCTTTAAATATGAAATTTCATGTCGATAGATTCATTATATCGGCAGTTATTGGGATTTTTGAGTTCCCTTCTGCCGATTCCGCTGAAAATTAATAAGTGTCGTCCTGATCAGCCCCGCCTCAACATATATCAGTGCCCTAGGCGAAAATCTACCTTGCGCCCTCTTGTAAGGAGAGACAATTTTAATAATTAAAAAATAAAACTTCATAGAAAATTTGAAGGGCTTAGTTTCAAAACCAGGTAAGTCCACTTTTGTTAATTTTGAGAAAACAACAAATAACTCTCCAGGTGCATCAATATTCAAAAAAATAGAAAACACTATATTTGGCGTATTGCTGATGGAAATAACTTTTAATTTCTGTAGTCCGGCTACTTTTTGTAAGTGAATACACACAAAAAACGCAAAAAAAAGTTTGGACTTAGCCGGTTTTGAATCTAAGCAAGATGTCTTAGCCGGGTTTGAATCTAAGCAAGTTGACTTAGCCGGTTTGAAAATAAACAACTTGGACTTAGCACTTTCCAGAATAAATAAATGAACTTAGCCGGGTTTGAAAATAAAATAAGAATTTATTCAATTTTGTAGAAAAAAAAAAAATTTTTGTTTGCTTATAATTATCGATATTACATCGCTATTTCAGTTGTATCGTCTGTTTAAATAACGCGAAATCCTTAAAGTCACGGAATAATGGGTAGATTTACCTTATTAGATTCAATACTTTTCATCGTAATATGTGGACTTCATTTTAGAAATGAATTCTTGGACTTAGCCGGTTTTGGAAATAAAAATATTGGACATACATAGCTGGTTTTGAAAATCAAATTTTTTAAAAATACATTTCTTAATAATGTTCGTTAAGAAAACATTTTTTTTTTCGACTATCTTTGTTACTAAAAGTTGGAAAATATCTCAAAAAACATTTTCCTGAAATATCTCCGATTTTAATTTTTTTGGACTTAGCCGGTTTTGAAACTAAGCCCTTCATTTTTTTAATGTTTAAATTTATTATAAAAACAGAAAAAAAAAAAATATATATATACTATATATAAAAAAATTATAAAAACAACATATATTATCATAATATATCTGAAAAAATGATTGAAAGACATCAAATTGTATCAATTTTTGGAAAAATTCAATTCTATTTTTCGGGCTTTAGCATTAGCAAATTCTTCAATTACATCCTTGAAATTTATGTTCTTGGCCAGCTCGTTTTCTATTGCAAGAACAGCAAGAGCATGGAGTCTTTCTTGTGTCATAGTTGATCTTAAATATGTTTTTATTAATTTCAATTTGCTAAAACTCCTTTCGCAACTGGCTACTGATACTGGAATCGTTAAAAGTATGCGTAACGCAATCCACAAGTTCGTGAATAAGTTGCAAGTATTCGTTTTTTTTTTCAATTCTTTCAATCAAGGTCAAAGAGTCAACAACTCTTGTGCCCCTAACATCGAGGCGCCCTAGGCGATCGCCCTGTCGGGGTTTTGAATTCACATATGGAATTTGTTGTCGATACATTTATTCTATCGGGAGTTATCGTGTTTACAGATACACATACAGACAGATTTATTTTTTATTTATATCTCACTTTATTTAAAAATTCCCACTTCATATTTACTGTCTTTGTTTCATTATTATTAATAACTAGCAGTAATACCCGGCGTTGCCCGGGGAACTTTGACTTTTCTCCTAATATCTCTCGTTCGAATCCTATTTTTCAACAGTAAATTCATGATGTTATAATTTTGAATTATTCATACGGAATAAGGCTTATAGTCCTTCAACGGCAGACATCTCAGCTAGTAAGTTTTTAGAACCCCTGGGCACCATAGCTAGTACGCGCCATTCAACGGCGGAAACCACAGCTAGTGAATACTTAGTGTCACTGGACGTTCTAGTCAGTGCGTACTTAAGAACGCTTGTGACCACAGCTAGTATGTGCTTTGCAACGGCGGACCCCACAGCTAGTACGTAGTTAGAAACGCTGGGCACCACAGCCAGTATGTACCTTGCAACGGCGGACCCCACAGCTAGAACGTGGTTAGGAACGCTGGGCACCACAGCTAGTACGTAGTTACTACTACTACATATGAAATTTCAATCCGATTACTTTTAATGAGTCAGTATTATTTTTATGCTTAGCCCCGCCCCCCCCCCCCCCCTCCCGTTCAAATTTTTGAGATTTCACATAGTTTATTTTTCTATTTCGCCTTCAAAAATACTACATGTGAAATTCCATGACAATTCGATCATCTTTTAATGACAGCACTATCTTTATATTTAGGCCTACTCCCACAACCTCCCCTCACGTTTCCGTTAATAACTTAGCACTATCTTTATATTTAGGCCCCCCTCACAACCCCCCTACCGTTCAAAATTTATGGACGCCACATAGCCTATTTTTTAACTTGGCTTTTAAGAATACTACATGTGAAATTTCATGATAATCCGTCCATCCGTTAATGCGCTAGAGCAATTTTTGTGCTTAGCCCCCCCCCCCCCCCCTCCAGTTGACCGACCGCTAGAAACTCTCTTCATAAGAACCTTCCTCGGACTTCAACGAATATTTGAAAAAAAAAATTAAACGAATTGGTCCAGCCGTTCTCGAGTTTTGCGCTCAGCAAAATTAGGCATTCATTTTTATTATATAGATTTGTTATTACTTATTTTATTTATACTTTTTTTATTCATTTTGTTTGTTAAAGGTTTCTTTATATATGTCATTATTGTTCAGCTGATCAATCTATAATTTTGCAAATGTTAGTGTTAATATTGTAGAAGTAATGGTCACTGACTCAATTGTTTAGGGGTGATCCCTTTAAACAATAAAAATTATTATTATTATTTATTTAAAGAAAAGTATTGTCATTGCTCTATTATTCTATGGTTTAACCTCCTTAACTTAAGGGAAAACTTCTTACCATATAAGTCGACAAACGGCCCCCTCCCCCCAGGTCCTGCATACATCTACATATATATATATATATATATATATATATATATATATATATATATATATATATATTTTGAGGAAGAGAGAGTTCCTGATGTGAATTTTGAGCCAGTCAAGTGCTCTTTTTCTCTGTATGTTTACGTCGAATGCTGATTGAAAAGATCAGTTAGTATTCAGACCATGAGATCAACTGAGGGGCATATCCCTCACTCTGGGAGTGATTCCTTGATAGTACCAGCTTATATATCTTGATAAGATTCACTAAACCGGAATATACTATTGATGGCGTTTTCAAACTAAAAAAATAATGGCCTCCTTGATTTGATATTGGTTGATGTATAAAACTTAAATTATTTTGATATATAAAATGATGAAAATAAATATTATTCTTGTTATTGGTAACTATATTAGTCGCCGATGAATCACCAGCAATGTGCTTCCCCAGTGAAAATAAATTAACGAAATTTTCGCTCTTCTGAACAGATTTTAACAAGATTTGGTTGAAAATCAATAGAATTTTTACACAGAAACTTCTGAATTACACTAAATTGATACGTTCGTTAATCAACAGTTGTTTGTATTATGAGTTAGGACCTCTCTGACCCCCACTTCTCTTTAGCTGATTTAGCTGAATTTTGATATGTCTCGTCCTAATAGGGTTTTGGATTCACATATGAAATAGTGTGTCAACAAATTCACTACATCTGAAGTTATGTATTTGCTTTAAGCCCCCAAGTTTTTTTTTTCTTCATTTTTAGAATTAGGGGGTTTGCAACTTGAAAATCCGATGAAAATTTGACTTCGAATTTCAGATAGATTACATTACTTTCCCTATACATCGTATTGCTGGAGAAGTAAAACCACTTGTTTGATGATCTTTGTCGACCTGGAACGGATAAAACCCAAATAGTTTTCAAAATACCATGTATTCAGCCATTCCCTTACACTTTTTTGGGCCCTTAGTTTATTTTTTCTGGGAGATAAAATAAATAAGCACACCGTCCTTCGGATGGGACGTTAAGCGATGGTCCCGAGCCTGTACGATATCCTAGATCCCTATCCTAGGTGAATACAAATTTAGGGTAGGCAAAATTTAGAACTCCCATAGTAGAGTCGGGCTCCTATCAACCAGAGTGAAAGAGCGCTCTAGTAGTAGACGATATCACCTCGTAGTTAAAGCCCGGGCATGTGTCAAAATAACTAACTATCCTTACACTTTTATCTATAAAGATATATCGATTCTGCAGCCATCGATGTTGCCCTGTTTAGAGTCGATATGTCTCCCTGCCCAGAGTCCAGACCAATACAACCACAATACCCTCTGTTCACTTCTCCTGACGGTAAGATAAATGATACTTCCTCTGAATTCTTGTTAGTCCGGCCATGGGACCCCGCACCCCTGTCAACTAGACGGTAACAGATGAGCACCCTCCAGTAAACAGACAGTGTCAATAGTCTGTATCATTAGGGAAGGGGCGAAGTAGCGCATCTTCTGGACAGGAATAACAAGACAAACATATGGTCACCTATCAATTTTTAGCCAAATCGTCCGAAAAGAGTATGAGGCCATACCGTAATAGTCCAGTGTCTCAACCAAGAACCCAATCTCGGCGCAGATGGACCACTGCAACAGAGGCAGAATAATTTAAATATAAAATTTCTTGTCGATATATTAATTACATCAACAGTTGTTTTGACCGATTTGACGGAAAATCAATAGGGATGGATCTTCATGGATACACATAAAAAATTTCGATATAGTCATTCGATCGGGAGTTAACGTGTTCATAAATACACAGAAAGGAAATTTGGTGAATATAAAATCTAAATAATATAGCTGGAGAACTTAAAAATGAATTATTAAATAATGATTGAAGATTGGTTTAGAAATATAATGTATAGAAGCATTGAATAAATAATAATAGATGAAGTATTCAACTTCATTGTAGTAAGTTGTAACTTTATTTGAATTAAGCCCCATTCATTCAAACTAACATTGATCAACTAAGTTTTTAACGACTTCATTGAGAATGAAGAGATGTCTTACACGGGGACTTCAGAATCAACATACTAAAATAAAGACCCCTATCATAGATGAATAATAATTTAGGGTAGGAAATATTTAGAACTCCCTTTGTAAAGTCGGGCTCAAGTCCACCAGAGTGACGATAGAGCGCTCTGGTAGTAGGCGATATGACCACGTTGTTAAAGCCCGGGCATGAGTTATAATAACTAACTATGCCTATAGTTAAATAAAGAGTTTTGAAATCCATGGATACTTTTCTTCTAATCACTTTTCTGTTATTAATTAAGAATCTTAATTAAGAATCTTAATTATAGAATAAAAAGTTTGTTATAAGAGTCCCTCACTCACCATCGCTTCTTTTTTTTTTCTTAATTTTCAATTTATTTCAAAATCAAGTGTTTCCCTTTTAAAGAACTTGAAAGTGTTAAAATGCGCTGGAATTCGAATTATCGACACAGGTAAGATGGATGCCTTCAGAAATGCGAGAAAAGGCCAAGTACGATTTTTCAGTTTAACCCCTAGCATACTGGCCATATTAAGAAACTTTTCCCCAGTTCGTATTTATATAATCGGCCAGAATTTCGATGTTGAGCTTTTATTGGAATTTCATATTTTCAGTTTCCCCTGACTCCAAAATTTTTGGAAAAAAAATTGAAATAAGTTTTCGCTTAGAAAACCCTATTTAACTATAAACTTCTAATTATTTGTATATTATATTTATTCTATCATAGATGTATCGATGATGAACTGGTTCTGATCAAAAATAAAACAGTGGGACTTTCATTTCTATGTGACCTTTTGGTTCTCCAGTAAACTTTTGGCCTAACCACTGCCCCCCTGGTGGCCTAGTTAGCTACCTCAGACCAACATCAACGTATTGTCTTATTAATACAACTTCTTGTTTTCCAAAAGACAAAGACTTTTGTCTTCACTTGCCCCCAAACTTGCCGTTGAAACTCATCATTACATATTCATTGAATTTAGCGACTAACATTAATTGTTGAGCCTGTGAGGAGTATAAAGTTTGATTAACGATTAATTCATTGGGAACCTTGTGAATCGGTTATGCCAACTTGGGACCCAGAGCTCTCTCTTCTCTTTGAGATGAAGTTTTCCTACCTTCCAGTGAACTAACTTCAAACATCTTCTCAATGTTTGGTTTAACAATCTTGTGTTTGTTAATAGTCAGAGAACTTCACTCTCTCCCTATAGACATGGATTTGATGGCACTTATTTTATTTATTAATTCTTGGGGAAAATTAAAAACAACAGTAATACACTCATCGGTAAATTTTAGATTTTTACTTTCTCTGCTATATGAAGTAGAGCTGAGTTTTCCAACAAAATTTCAATTATATTTAACATTTTCGCAGAGATATTGCGAAACACTTAATAAACAATATAAGAAAAAACGAATGTTTATTAAAAATATTGTCTATTAGACAATAGGGGAATTAGGTTTAATGACTCATGCCCGGGCTTTAACTACGAGGTCATATCACCTACTACCAGAGCACTCTTTCGTCACTCTGGTGGACATGAGCCCGACTCTACTAGGGGAATCCTAAATTTTGCCTACCCTAAATTTTTATTTTTAAGTGGTCTTTCAACGATTACCTGACATCGTACAGGCTCGGGACCATCGCTTAACGTCCCCTCCGATTTATAAAAAACTAGCAGTAATACCCGGCGTTGCCCAGGGAACTTTGACTTTTCTCCCAATATCTCCTATAAGGCTATTCAGTTCCTCGACAGTACATTCATAATGTTATAATTTTCAATTATTGATACGGAATAAGGCTTATAGTCCTTCAACTGTAGTAACGCTAGCTTTGGAGCTAAAACTAGTTTATTCAAAAAGATTTCTCATTAATCGTTGCAATGGTTTTCGAGTTACAAAGATTGCGTGAGTGGATGCTGGGATGGACCAGGGATTGATTAAAAAATAGACCTTAACCTTCCGGTAGATAAAACTTATCTATTCAAAAAGATTCCTCATTAATCATTGCAGTGGTTTTTGAGTTACAAAGATTGCGTGGGTGGATGCTGGGATGGACCAGATATTGAGGTACTAATACGCCTATAACCTTCCACAGACAATGACGAACATATTTAAAAAAAAATTAATCAAATCCATCAAGCAGTTCGTGAGTTATAGCGGTACAACGCACAGACATTTTCAGCTTTATATATATATGATATAGGAATACTTTCGGTATTGCTACCATCTTCAGCTCTTGATTTCAAAATAAAAAAAAAAAATTATAATAGAATGAATGTATCGAGACGAAATTTTCTGTTTCCAGAAACATTTAAGGAGAACATATGTTGTTTTTGAGTCAAATCGGCCACAGGGAAGGGGGATTAGGGGAAGACTTAGCACAGTCGTTGTAATGAATATATTGACACAAAATTTACTATTTATAAGCGTCAATGGCCTAGAGACCTTCTTAGCAGCAGAAGTGACAGTTATTAGTTACAAACGAGAGTAACTCAATGACTATGGAGTGTCACCACTGGGTGATTTCTCCCCATATGACATTGCCATTATTTCTCTCTTAGCACATTTTCTTGTTGTATTTATTTTTTATACAGTTGTAAAATAAAAAAATTAAAACTTCAAAGCCCTCTAAGGACGTCACATATTGATTTTTAGCTAAATCGGCCAATGGGAAGAGGGGGATATGAGCCCTAATAACTGCCGATGTAATTAATGTATCGACACGAAATTTAGTATGAGGATAAAGAAGTACCTATACTCGTATAAATCATCTATTGTCTGTTTATCTAAAAAAAAAAATCAAAAAAAAAATCGTGTTTTATATAAAAATGTGTCTACTTATTATAAAAGTATCTTGTATTAATTTTTTTTTATATACTCATATATTTTTAAGTATTTATTCGTTCAGTTTTTATTAATTTCATTTTACTTTTTTTTAATAGTTTTGTTATTACTACTAATCATAGGTGTGTTAGACTCAAATAGTTATAAATCTAATTTATAAGCTATCTTAATGTATAAATTCTTTTGACGTATCCTATCACCATGTATTGGTTTAGCGGGAATAAATTTATTATTATTATTGACTATTAGCACAAACGGTCGATTTGTTTTGGAGGAGAAGTGGAGATGAATTTGGTCAATTCGTTCTGGAGATATATACATCGTACAGGCTCGGGACCATAGCTTAACGTCCCACCCGAAGGACGGCGTGCTTAAGTTTTTTTTACTTCCCCAGATGAAGTATAGGGGAATAGTTATGTAATCGCTCAGATATTCGATATTTAATTTTCATTTTTTCTGTCCCTTTAATTTCAAACTCAAAAAAAAAAACCATCTGTATGTGTCTATGAACATTATAACTTTCGTTAGAATGAATATATATTTCATGAACAGAAGCTCGCAAGGACAATATTTATATCCATTCAAATCAATATAAATAATAATATAAAATCTCTAATAACTGCCGATGTAATGAATATTGATGACATCTATTAATTTTGAGTGAAATTGGTGACAATTAACTATTAATTTTACAGCCTTTAATGGGAGTTTTAATATTTAATTATTATGAAGACTGTATAGTTGATGAATGTGTGGCGGCTGGTTGACTATTTCAACGTTGCCAAGACATGCATCCCCTTCTTGCCGGGTACTGCGGGTTTGCCATTACATGTCTAGAGAGGTGGCAACACAGCTTCATTACCTTGACAACGTCTCTCTGTCTTCAGAACTCTGTCAGCAACTCTACACTAATTGTAAGTTTTCTGTATTTATTAAATTTTTAATTGATTTTTTTTTTTTTTTTTTTCAGGTGAGTGTCTTAGTTATATTTATATCTTATGGGATCACGTAAGTCATTATTTTATGCATTTATATTCTCGATATGTAGTTTTCGTAATGTAATTGATCAGACTTTCGATGTTTTTTGTCTGCGTATGTGTCTGTGAACACGATAAGTCACGATAGAATGAATGTATCGACCCGAAATTTCATATATCCGAAACCCCATCAGGATTGTTCTACTTTGTGTTACAACACGTTGTCATCCTCAGTGGTACTTCAAGTGTTGTTGCGCCCAATGCACTAGATGTCACAATAGTACCGAAAACTGGTTTTGGTGTATAAAATAAAAATAAGAACTGCTCTTGTTTCGTTCGATATACCACTCTTTTCAAGTTTTTGTATACGCCGAATTCAGACCAGATTGGAAACCCCCCTCAAAAGCGTATACAGACAGTTATGGGAAAAAACCGATAGTCAATTACCGGATATGTGAGCGGCTAAGGATCTTGAGGCTCCGTCGCTAATGGAGTTAGTTAGCTAACGTCATTCGACCCATTTTGTGTCGAAAATCTTTATAGATCACAAGTTCCTTATTTCTGGATAATAGAATTAATACTGTGATAATATGAATTATGTAAAATAATAATTAAATAAATAATAATTAAAATAAAATTAATAAATATAATAAAATTACCACATTTCCTATAGAAATTATAGCTGGTCTTCTACTAAATTTTGATTTCTACAGTAATTTCCGAAAAGGGCCCTAAAAAAAATATCAAAAATTCGAGAGATGACATACCTATTGTTTTTCTAAATTTCAAAAATGTAAAAATCTAATCCAAAGATTGAAATTATCTTACTGGGTTAACAGGGAAAATGAATAGCATAAAATAAGAGAATAAATATTGAGTTTATTTACCTAAACCTACATTATAAATAAAATCAAACTATCAATTTACAATTAATTTACAATAGTTTAGTCTCTTTTTTCTGTTTGAAATATTGTGGCCACATACATATAAATATTAGTTATTTTCACTTCTACTTGGTTCACTAGCTTAAACTTAAAAACAACTCTATCTCTAGTAGACTGTCCACCTCCTCAACACAACTTAGACTCTCCCACACTATTTAAAACAGCTGATCGTCGTCTTTTGTTCTATTTTCATTGGTTGTTCACATTTCGTATTAAAACAAAATTCGACAAGTCTATCTTTGTGTATTTATTCACTAATTAAGTTACTTCACTCCTAACAGCAGTTTTTATTCAAATAATAATAATTGATTTTTTAAAATATATTAATCATTTTAATGTGAGTAAATTTTTTACATCACAATACAGAAAGCAGTGGGAGCATTCTCTCAGAATGTACTCTGTAATATCACAGAAAACAAAATTAAATAATTCTTTGAATTTAATTGCTGGTTGTATATGAAGTTAGAATGTTTAGCCGAGTGTTCCATGCCACAATAGTATCAAATAACACAGAGAGAAGGGGATATCACGTGCTATTGTAACACCTCTCTCGTGAAACAAAGTTATCACACCCCAGGTCTCGGGATTAGTCCTCCTCGTTTTGTCTCTGTTGTGTGTTATGTCTGCCCCCCACCCCCCACCCCTCACCATCGTTTCACTTCAGGATCTACGATTATGTCCGATAAAAACTACCCTCAACACACCTGTGCCTTCTCCATTCTCTTATTTTTACTGCCCATGCTATTCGAAGTATAGAGGAAGTTATATAATCGGTCAGAAATTCGAATTTTAGTTTTCACTGACATTTCATTTTTTACGACACTAAAAATTAAAAAATTATTATTATTATTATTTTTAAAGAAGAGAAGCGCCAAAATGTAGAATTTGTTTATGAAAACAGCTGTTTAAGATATTAGGGATTATTTTTGTGATTAGTTAGTTATTATGACACATGCCTGGGCTTTAACTACGAGGTCATATCGCCTACTACCAGAGCGCTCTTTCGTCACTCTGGTGGACATGAGCCTGACTCTACTATGGGAGTCCTAAATTTTGCCTACTCTGAATTTTTATTCAACGAGATTCTTTAACGAGTACCTGACATTGTACAGGCTCGGGACCATCGCTTAACGTCCCATCCGAAGGACGGCGTGCTTAAGTTTATTTTACCTCCCAGATAAAATAAACTAAGGGCCTCGGTCGGTTTTCGAACCCACGTTTTTGAGCCCAGAAGATAAGCATGCATACCGGCGCCCTCACAACATAAGGTTTATATTTTTTTTTTTATTAAGACCCTTTTCGAAAACTACTGTAGAAATCAAAATTTAATATAAGATCAGCCAATTTCCACAAGAAGTGTGATAATAGAATAGTTTTATTTGTCGGCATTCAATGTCCTAGATTTTTGACGCCGTACACGTGATTAGATTAATTCGATGAAGTGACTTGTCTTCATTGAAGATAGACGCTTCGATAGACGAGTTGTCGTCTTCGAGCATCTCATGTAGGTTTCTTATTCGTAAACCCATGGTCGTTAGTATTTCCTCATATCCAGGGTACTCCTCCAGGATGTGGCTTACTATGAGAGGCCAGGCCCCACACCTGCCACAGCCCTGGGCCGTCGCCCTGTTGATGAGGTGGCCATGGGTTAGACGAGTGTGGCCTACACGGAGCCGCATCAGACATACCTTCTCCTGCCTATTCTGCCTTTCGGAGCATAGTGTGATAATATTAATCTTATTTATTATTATTATTATTATTTATTTTAAATTATTTTATTAATTATTAGTTATCACAGAATTATCAATCGACACAGTATTATGAGGATTGGTCGACTATTGATTTTTTCCCGAACGGTCGACTAGTTCACAAGCGAAAACTTAGTAGATTAATTCGCTCTGGGGAAGTACATCGCCGGTGATCTTTCTCTTATAGATCGATTGGAGGGAGTGATCTACCCAGCTAGTTGCATAGGTCTCTCGGATAGATCAGATGTACAACAGATAATTAATGATGTGAACTAGACATTGAGGGGGTGCTGTTGGTGGTACAGTGGTTAGTAGAGAGGCTAATAGTCCCATTCAGAACATGTACTCCTTAAGGTTGGGTTCTCTTGTTTGTTTTGTTGGAGAACCCAAGGATTGGGGTTCGTTACACTGGTCACTGCTTGTTCGGCCAACTAGTCTTTCAGAACTTCACTCTGTTCACAAGCCTGTGACAATACCCAATTAGCTGACCCAGAGACTGTAGTCACGAGTAATGGGAGGATTTGATGTTGTCCTCTTGGAAAACTAATCCAATAAAAAAAAACAAAAAAAAAAACATTAAGGTCCTCACCGTAGATTTTCCGTGAAAACGTCGGGATAAAATCATTTTTCATTTTCTTTTCGATGCTGCCGTAGCTCTTGCATTTGCTCGGCATTAGACTTTTTAGGTTTTTTAAATGCCTTTTGATGCGAGCTTTCCTCTGATTTGCGTTTTCTATAATTCCGCGCATATTTACGATTCATATGAGACGACACCTTCAATTATTTTGCAATTTTCAATTTAATACCGATTTTTACATATATTTCGGCGAATATTTTTATTGTTTCACTTTGAGTCCTAGTATTGCTCCTCAAGCTCTTTACAATGACACCCGAATCAACATCCTATCTAAACGCGTTATCACGCTACACTAATTTCTAATTTTACACAACGCTAATTCGCAACAATCATCCGCCGGCGCCCACACTAGCCAAAAACAAAACAAACACTGCACAACAAACACGTACAGACATGCTCTATCCATTGTGACCTCAACAGTTGTTATCGGATTATTAGTCTCGTAGTTATTATCGATTGAAATCTGACGGTATTTTCTAACACAAGAAAGTTTGATCGGCTATCACTGTGCTTAACGAGCCAATAGACGTTTTCACGTCAAAAATAAAAAAAAAAATCTTTGGTAAATCACCGGCAATGTACTTCCCCAGAACAACATTGCTCAATTAAATTTTCGTTCTCTTTCCAAAACTGTTTGGAGTGATGGTCCCAAGTCTGTACGGTGTCAGGTTAGGCAACATTTAAGACTCCCATAGTAGAGTCGGACTCATGTCCACCAGAGTGGCGAAATAGCTCTCTGGTAGTTGGCGATATGACCTCGTAGTTAAATCACAATAACTAAAAAGATAAACCTGGATTTTTGTAACAACTGCAAAAATGGGGATTGTTCTGAAATTCAATCGTAATCTAAAAAAAAAAAAAAAAAAAAAAAAAAAAAAATTAAATAGAATTCCATTTTGAGTGGATTCTATTATTTCTTTTTACATTTTCTAATGCACGATTTTACAATTCCAGTCAATGGGTATTGTTTTCTACAGCTTTAACGCTCTGTGCAGGTATTCTTACAGTCAGGCAAATTCGGGATTAAAATTTCGTTTTGAAAAATAAAAATAAAAACAAAGACACAGCTACGACTGTCTAGTATATTTAGTTTTTTTCAAATTAAAACAAAAGAAATTCATCTTATTTCATATAAGTTAATGCTATATAATATTTCTGGTAAATATCATAATCTATTATTAATTAATTTCACTAGAAGTAGAATGAACGGTATTATTGTTGTCAATTGTTTAGTACGATTTATTATAAAACAAGTTTCAATCCTTCATCTTCCATAATAATACATATTACAAATAAAATAAAAATTTAGGGTAAGCAAAATTTAGGACTTCCATAGTTGAGTCGGGCTCATGTCCACCGGACTGACGAAACAGCTCTCTGGTAGTAGGCGTATGACCTCTTAGTTTAAGCCCGGGCATGAGTCAATATAACTATCTAATTCTAATTCTTAAACTAACATTATTACATGTGATCTTTCACACATGTTCGTTGATAGAATCCTATATATTTCCTATAATTCTGATTTAATAACATAGTTTATTTTTTAAAGTCTGTCAGAAGCAGAAATGGAGATGTTGACATTTTTCTTAACATTTCCCAACTAACATAAGTAAAAAGTTGGGTACGTACGTTGTTAAACTTCAAACTTGATATTGACTTTCAGGGACACTTGAAAAACAACTTCGCCGTCAGATCCCATCAGTCAAATTCATCTCAACGTAGTTCAGTTTAGATCTCTTCAATTTAACTTTTTATTTTCTCTTTCTGTTTGTGATTTGTTGCCTTTCATGAGTTGTCGACCGTTGTGCCTAAATGAGTTTCATAAATTGAAAGTCGAAGTCGTCGGTAGAACACCGGCTAAGTGAGTCGTCCCCTCGTCCTTTCGGCCAATTTTGCGGAAAATTAATAGGTGACATCCTTATGAGGTTTTGAATTGAAATATAAAAATTTCATGTCATCGACTGTGATCGGGATAGACGCACAGACAGACAAAAAATATGATTCCATTTTTGGAATCAGGTAGTCGAAAAATATAAAATTTCGTTGAAAACCAGCATCGAATTTTTGATCGATTACATAACTTCCCCTATACTTCGTAGAGCTGGGGAAGTAAAAAAAAGACGCCTACAGCGTGTAATTAGATAAAATTTCGATCTCGAATTTTTTCATGATTACAATATTTAATATGTACAACAAAAATTAATAAGAAAATGGTTATCCACTCTTCCATCATTACAAATTTTAATAAAACGATATGAAGGAAAACTTTTGAGCTTAGGTTAGGATAAAAAAAAATTAATCTAAGTTTCTTAAAATTTTTTTTTTTTTCTTATTAAGGTTTGGCATAATGAGAAATGAATCTTGGAAACTTTTTCATCAATCAAGTTGTGAAGATTTTATTAAAAGAATGGAGATTGGAGGAAAAAAAAAGAATATATATATATGTCTAAAAAAAAAAAATAATAACATAAAATACAATAATTTTCCTGGCTGTCAATATTTATGTTTAAAGTCATCTAGTGTACAGCTAGTGACGCTGGGTAGTCTAAAGTAGTAGAGCTATGTTGCCAAGACGTGCACCGCCTCCCTGACTCTGAACCCAGCGGGTCAAGAGTAGGACTACAAGAGAGAGTTGGCAATACAGCACTTCAGCAATTGGCTACCTCTTCACCACAGCCCCTTCTCTACCATTAGCTGCCCTGATTTAACAACGTTTGAAAGACGTTAGGTATTGTCTGTCCACTATTGGACGACGCGGTATACTGCGGATGGAAATGTGAGAAGTGAGGTTGTGACTGGCACTGTTTACAATCACCCATCTATGTTTACAATTTTGAAATAAATTAAAATAATCTTATTAGGGAAGTTAGAGTGAGGTGAACATTAAATATATTACTCTATCTTAGTAGGGAAGTTAGAGTGAGGTGAATATTAAATATATCTCTTTATCTTAGTAGGGAAGTTAGAGTGAGGTGAACCTTAAATATATCTCTTTATCTTAGTAGGGAAGTTAGAGTGAGGTGAACATTAATTATCTCTCTCTATCTTAGTAGGGAAGTTAGAGTAAGGTGACATTAAATATATCTATCTTATTAGGGAAGTTAGAGTGAGGTGAACATTAAATATATCACTCTGTCTTATTAGGGAAGTTAGAGTGAGGTGAACATTAAATATATCACTCTGTCTTATTAGGGAAGTTAGAGTGAGGTGAACATTAAATATATCTCTCTATCTTAGTAGGGAAGTTAGAGTGAGGTGAACATTAAATATCTCTATCTTAGTAGGGAAGTTAGAGTAAGGTGACATTAAATATATCTATCTTATTAGGGAAGTTAGAGTAAGGTGAACATTAAATATATACAGGGGCGTAGCCAGGATTTTGAGCAGGGGGGGGCAAAGTTAGACTACGAGGGTGGGGGGTATAGATTCGCGGGGAGCACAGCTCGCAGTTTCCGTGGTTACCGTTGCAGGCTTTTTGTTATTAATTTGGGAGACTCGGACCTCTAGAAGCTCCCCCTGAGGTAACCACTGACTGTAGTACTTAAGTAGACTTTACACGAGCAGCAAAAATGCAAAGCGCAGCAGCAGCAAATGCACGAGCTTTTAGAATTAAATGACTCACATCCAATAGCGTGCATTTGCTGCTACTGCGCTTTGCATTTTTATTTCATAAAAACATAAATGACGATTTTGAGTGAGGAAATGAAGTGATCGAATTCATATATATTTAAATAAATGTAATATGATTTGTTTTGTACATGTACATTTATGTAACAGCTGATTGCTGATTTAGGAATCAGACGCACGGGAAATTTGAAGATCCTATTGGTAACTTGCAAGCAATTATCCATTTTTAATTAAAACAATTTTTTTAGTTTATTTAATTTTTATCTTGGTTTTTTGCTCTGGCCAGGAGGGGGGATTTAGAGAATCTTATTTAATTAATTCGCCCTGGGGATAAATGCTGGCGATTTTCCGTTAATGTTGTCCTTGGAACGTATATATAATTGTAAACTTTTTACATGTGCTGCGTTTTATTTTTCTTTTTATGTCACTTGAAGAACTGAGTGCTTCAGACTTCTATATAATGCCAGTCCAGCGTGACGTAAAGCGTATCTCTTTTTATTAATTTGGATTAAAAAAATCTTCTCAACTTCATCATACAAAATATTTCTCTCCGTTTTCACTATTTCTTTTTTCTTATTTTTTTTTTTATTTATTTTTTTCATTTTGTCATTTTATTTTACAAAAGTTTTTAATTATATGCATATGAAAATATTTTTATTAATTAAAAATATTTTTTATTAAATTCTTTCACTTTATTTCTAATTCGATTTGAAGGTTATATGAAGCCTCGTAAAATTGTGTTTTAAATCCTTGACA
Organism: Aradus depressus; assembly: GCA_963662175.1. Taxonomy (NCBI): domain Eukaryota; kingdom Metazoa; phylum Arthropoda; class Insecta; order Hemiptera; family Aradidae; genus Aradus; species Aradus depressus. Next base: position 14,924,388 of record OY759224.1, on the reverse strand, counting down.
ATCTCAATAATCACTTTTCTGAAGTGTGGCATTTTTTTTTCTTTTTTTTTTTCTGCTATTCGAAGTATAGGGGAAGTTATTTAATAGGCCAGAAAATCGATGTTGAGTAGTCTCAATACCTTCATGTTTTTTCTAATCTGATACCAAAAATGAGAAGTTAGTTGTTAGTTGGGCGATAATAACCAAAGCAGTTGTTCGCCCCCAAATAAACCAACCAACCAAAATGAGAAGAAAAAAATACTGCCTCCATGAATCGACATGAAATTTTATATGACAAATTCAACGTAAGGACGACATCTATTAATTTTTCGGCCGAAGGGAGAGAGAAGAGATCGACACACAGTTTAGTAGGATTTAGGAGCCGTTAAGTTATTGAATTTTAGTCCAAACGATAGAGAGTGCGAAAACTTTATTTATATCGTGCTGGGGAAGTACATTGTCGGTGATTCATCATAGACTCTTTTTTATTAGTTAGTTATTGGGGCTCATGCCCGGACTTTAACTAACAGGGCGTTCTCATGTTCATTTTTAGGAATCAGTGTGTCCAATGTGATAATTTAAATACAATGGTAAATAAAAATAAATATATAAATAATAATTGAATTAATAAAATTCATAATAATAATTAAATAAAATTACCATATTTCCTGTAGAAATTGTAGCTTATCTACTAAATTTTGATTTCTACAGTAATTTCCGAAATGGCCCCTAAAAAAATATCGAAAGTTAAATACGTGCAATTTTGAAGAAAGTGTAAGTATTTAAAAAACTTTCAATTAGTAATTATTTCATTTGGATTTCTTACAAATATAATAATGAGATGCCATATTGTTTTCCTAAATTTGAAAAAATATTCAATTTAATCCAAAGGTATAAATTAACTTACTGGGTTCACAGAGAAATGAATAGTATAGAATAAGAGAACAAATATTGGGTTTATTTACCTAAACCTACATTATAAATAAAATCAAAATATCAATATCAAATAAAAAATCAAATTACTTACAATAAAAATCTTACTAACTAATTTCTACATCTACTTTAGTCTCTTTTCTTTTTAAATATTGTGGTCATTCTTTAATTCAATGTTATTTTGGGCATATAAACATATAAATAAATAGAAGTACCTTTGCGCATCTACTTCACTGTTATTTTCACTTCTACATGGTTCACTACACCTTAACCGTAAAAACAACTCTCTCTCTAGACTGTCCCTTTCACATCTATCCTTAGACTGTCTCACTCTATTTGAAACAGCTGATCGTCGTCTTTTGTTTTCCATTCATTGGTTGTTCACATTTCGTTTTAAAACAAAATGCGACTAGTCCATTTTTGTATATTTATTCACTAATTAAGTTACTTCACTCCTAATAGCTGTTTTTATACAAATAATTTTTTAAAATTTATTTATATATTCACAATGGCATAACATTTGCCATTAGCAATTGCGATAAATAGTGCAGTGTCAGGTGCGTGGCTGTACTGCTGAGATGACCGAAGAGGAGTCCAGGCTAGTCCTAGAGCAGGTCCCTCTGCCATGCCCGCTTGAGACGTCGTGGTGGATTTGTGGGGAGAGTGTTTGTAGATAATTCTTGTATAAGTGGATTGGCGTGATGATGGAGTTTGTCGTGAAAAATTTGTTATCGTGTCCTGATAACAGAAGGTACAAATGTTGAGGTCATTATGTAATGTGAGGTTGGAAACGTAAAATGGTGCATCGACAATGTGGCGTAGTATAATGGATTGTATTGACTGAAGACGTTGTAGGTTTGATTTTTTGGCTGATCCCCATATCCATATACAATCCATTATACTACGCCACATTGCCAATACAAATAATAATATATAATATATTTTATAATATTTTAATAATCTTAATGTGTGTAAATTTTTTACATCATACGAATAAAATGAAATTCCGGTGAAAACTCGACTTTCAATTCCTGACCGATTACATAACTTCCCCTATATTTCGTATTGCTGGGGAAGTCAAAATTTGCATCACGTATTGCCAAATTGAATTTTGAAGGTTCCGCATTGGGTACTGAACATATTCCATCCTTTTGGCTACGATTTCTATTTAAATTTCATTTGTAGCCGTCCTTTCTTCCCAATTTCCACCCTCAATATTCGCCTTCTCTTCTCGTCTGTTACATTGTTATATTTTACTTCCCCAGGTATACGATGTATAGGGGAAGTTATAGAATCATTATATAATTTGACATTTGATGCGGAGTTTTCATAAAAATTTCATGTTTTCTCACCTCCTGATTCCAAAAGTGAAAAAAAGTGTTCGGTTTCTGAATTTTCACAAGAAGGTTTTTTTCGGGTGTTCCAGATCCCTGTGGGGCCACAGCACCCGTCCGCCGCGTAGAGGGGAAATAGGTCTGTTTTGAATTGTATTTATCATGTATATAAAGCTGAAACCGTCTGTGCGTTGTACCGCTATAACTCACGAACGGCTTCATGGATTTCATTAATTTTTTTAAAAATTTGTTCGTCATCGTCTGTGGAAGGTTATAGGCGTATTAGTACCTCAATATCTGGTCCATGCCAGCATCCACCCACGCAATCTTTGTAACTCAAAAACCACTGCAATGATTAATGAGGAATCTTTTTGAATAGATAAGTTTTATCTACCGGAAGGTTAAGGTCTATTTTTTAATCAACCCCTGGTCCATCCCAGCATCCACTTACGCAATCTTTGTAACTCGAAAACCATTGCAACGATTAATGAGAAATTTTGAATAAATTCTCCAAAGCTAGCGTTACTACAGTTGAAGGACTATAAGCCTTATTCCGTATGAATAATTGAAAATTATAACATCATGAATGTACTGTCGAGGAACTGAATAGCCTTATAGGAGATATTGGGAGAAAAGTCAAAGTTCCCCGGGCAACGCCGGGTATTACTGCTAGTTAACTATATTTATGGTGCTATGACCGGTTGTAGGACCCCGCCACTGACCGACCGGTTGGGTCCTCCAACCTACCTTATCGGCGTTTCCAGGGCATATATGTCTCATGACTGCTTTGTGCCGAGGATGGTCGCAGGTGGATCGTGTTACAGCACCCAGGAACCACGTTACACTGCCTTCTTTACCTTACGCCAGGAGGCGACGAATCGGCTGAACTATGGGTAATGGCCTCACTCATCAGCTTTCAAGGGTTCAGTCCCAGGTACGATCCTGTCCGGTCCACTCAGGCCCGCAGCTTGGAGTTCAAATCTCCCGATAGTATTAGACGTTCAATCGTCCGGCTTTACCCAAACAGTCTCAAGTCTTGCCCGGACGTTTGGAAAGTAAGCGCAGGTCGTTCGGCCGTCTGAGGATCGTGACCATCGCTGCCATTTCTCTACTATCCAGTCTTATTCTCCAAAAGTCTATATCTAAGTCAACTATGGATTTTTAGACAAAGCGGTCCATTATGGAAGCGAAAATTTAATTGATTATTTAGTGCTGGAGAAGATCATTGCCGGCATTTACCGACGATAATATGAAGATGGCTGATGTAGTGAGAAGTGATTATATCGCAGGATGTCAAATATAAGGTAGTCTGACCTCTCACAGATTTTTATTAAAGTAATAGCTAGCCGGCTTTCGAGGTTTCCCTCATCATCAGGCAGTCTGATAAAAAATTTTTATTCAAATTTTTTATCAGACTGCCTGATGATGAGGGAAACCTCGAAAGCCGGCTAGCTATTATTTTTATTTTTATTATTTAGTTTATTCAAATTTTTTATCAGACTGCCTGATGATGAGGGAAACCTCGAAAGCCGGCTAGCTATTACTTTAATAAAAATCTGTGAGAGGTCAGACTACCTTATATTTGACATCCTGCGATTTACCGACGACTTTTTGAGCTCTGAAGATAGGGTTCAACTGTGGATGACATTATCAAGTCTGTCGATCCGTATCGTGACGGGCATACTAGTGGGTTACTATACTCTTGCAACAATTTGTTATTTTCATTCTACAGTAGCAGACCTCAAATAACAGTTTTGAGTAAGAGAATAACCTATCACAGTATATACTAAGTTTCAGTTGATATAAGCTGTTATTCTCTTTAACTGTAACTCATCGAACTGATATCTACTGTTTCGTTACCAAGGCCAATGGAACTGTTATTCTGCTACCTGCTTCCAAAATCAAAACGTATTAGTTTGTGAATGTGACTGATACGTAACTGATTATTTTTGTCATCATTGATTGATTGCCGTTTGTCTTTTGATAGCCCACCAGAATATTAATCAAGAAATGAGATTTAGTTTTTGCATTTTATAATTATTGGAGTTTTAGTTGTTATGACTAATACCCGAGCTTTTAAATTCGAGGTCATATCGCCTAATACCATAGCGCTCTTTCTCACTCTGGTCGACATGAGCCCGACTCAACTATGGGAGTCCCAAATGTTGCTTTCCCTAAATTTTTATTCACCTAGGATCATTAAGGAGTACCTGACATCGTACAGGCTCGGGATTATCGCTTAAATTCCCATTCGAAGGACAGCATGCTCAAGGTTCCTTGGGCCTACCTAAGACAACCTCGAAAGTCAGCTAACATAAAATAGTAAAATCTGTGTGTGATCAGAGTACATTTTTATTTTCCAACCTGTGAAATAAACACTTTTCATTACATTAGCCATCTTTAAGTTGTTCCGACTCAGAGGCAATATATATGTTGAAACTGATGTATGTTGAATAAACTTAAACACGCGGTCCTTCGGATTGGACGTTAAGCTATGTTCCCGAGCCTGTACGATGTCAGGTACTCGTCAAAGACGTGAATAAAAATTTAGGATAGGCAAAATTTAGGACTCCCACAGTAGAGTCGGGTTCATGTCGTGAGTGACGAAAGAGCGCTCTGGTAGTAGGCGATATGACCTCGTAGTTAAAGCCCGGGCATGAGTCATAAAACCTAACCTAAATGTTGAAATTACCAAATCTGTTTGTGCTGCCGCCTTGCGGTAAGTCACTCAAACTGGCTGGTGAAACTATTTAAGTTAAGAAAGGACTAGTTGATCTATGGCCTAGAGGTTAGAGGTGATGCATAAAGACCAAATTACACCAGGTTGCCAAGGCGTCGACCCATTAAACTAAATCGAACCCACTTCCCCCTCCTCTCGATCTATTAGTTCTGCTGCAACTAAATCAAAACCTTTTCATCAGATAATTAGAACAGTGAGGGCTTAGTCTCTGTAGAAACATCGTTCATTCTTCCTTCATAATAGAAATCCAATGAATTGTATATTTTTTTGAAGGTTAGTTCTTATGATAGGATAGATATAATAGAAAGGTTTCATTTACTGATAAACATTTGTTTTATCCATCGAATACATTGTGAAAAACAATTTCGAGTGAAAGGAGGAGGCCGCACGGTAGAAAAGGAGGAGGTGATAGTGGGCGTGTCCGTAAAATAGCCCTTAACCATGCCCCAATCCAGTCTAATCCACCGACCACGCCCACAAGATGACTGACTTCCTCCATGGAAATGGATCGGGCTTCAGCTAACCTAATTATGTATGAGGTTATAAATATTTTTGTGTTCTACTACTTCTGGGTGGCCAAAATCGTTCAGTTAGTAGAACCACGCCCACAAAATGGCGGACTTCCCTGACTCAATTACTAGTTCTTTCTTAATATTTTCCTTTCTGAGTAGTTCATCTGCCTTGGCGAAGACCCTTGTTCTTCAGCCATACTTGACAACCAGCCTTATCCACTGTCTGGTACAGAGTTTTCTTCAAGGGGTGAAGTTTCTGATCCTCAACAGAAGGACCCTCTAACTTCTAGTGCTGACAGCTGCTTCTAGTCTTGTCTCTTTTCTCTTCTTGTCCAATAGTTGTTGAGAGGCCGAAAGTTACTTTTGCCACATCTCTTTCTCAGTGGCAAGAAGCTGTACTGCTGAGATACGTGACCGAAGAGGATTCCAAGCTAGTCGTAGAGCGTGGCATCGTGGCGGCTCCTAAATTTTAAAATACATTTTCAACGTCATAATTGTTTCTCTGTTTATAATGAACTTAGGGGGGCTTATCACCAAAACTCTAATAACTGAGCCTTTGTAACGATTCACAAATCACTATCATCACAATCACTGCTACTTATAAATGAGAGTTGCTTTTCGCGTTGTTACTCTTCTCCTCCAAAACCAATGGATTCGAATAGGGTTTTGAGTTGACCCTCCGCTTGTCTCAGGCTGTAAATCAATACGTCTTATGGGATATAATGTATATAATAATCTTATGGGATACTGTATATACATAAAATTCCGTCTCTTACATTCATTCTGTTGGAAGTACAATCAGACATCAATTTTGGTTTTTTTCTTGGAATCAAGGGGTTGCGAAAACAAGAAATTCTCTTGAAAACTCAATATGGCATTTCTGGTTGATTACATAACTTCCCCTACGCTTCGTATAGCTGATGACGTAATAAGTGGCTGGAAAAGTACCAATAATCCTACAAAATGTTTAGACTGCAACTGTTGATAATCCTAAATAGAACTTGTATCCTACCAATGTATAGTCTGTTTTGAGAGTCATGGACTGTCTGTTTAGAAACGGTGTTTAATCACCTAACCAAATCCTCTATGTTCCTAACAAGGTGTTCCAACATTAGTTTCTACTGTAAAGCCAATTATAGGCATGAGGCAACCTCAGAATGGTTAACACATAGTTAATGAGACTTATGGCCGGGCTTTAACTATAAGTTCGCCTACTACCAGAGTGGTCTTTCTGACGCTCTGTTGGACATGAGCTCGACTCCACTATGAGAGTCATAAATTTTGCCTACCCTATCACCGTCTCTATGGCTGCGCTGCAGGTGCTGGCCGCGGCCCCGCCCATTGACTTAGTCTTGGACGGAGCCGTCGCCACGTACTATTGTAGACGCAATCTGCCTCTGGGACAGGATGTGGATGGGCCCTTGGGCGCGGCATTGGCGGCGGAGATGCAGGGCGATGGCAGGCCAGAGCGTTGCGGGGACATTGTCCAGGAGTGGATAATGACCAGATGGCAGCGACGCTGGACGGATTCTTCGGATGGCCGGACGACACACGCCTTCTTCCCGGATGAACGGGCACGACTTGCCTCGACATGGGTCCAGCCGGACCATTGGACGTCCCAGATACTATCTGGTCATGGCGACTTCAACGCCAAGCTTTTCTTTTTTAAAAGAAAAGACAGCCCGAACTGTGCGTGCGGTGGCGTCGAGACTGCGGAAAACGTGGTCATCGAATGTCCACTGTACGGCGGGCCTAGGGCGGCGTTGATACGCTCTACCGGATCGTACCTGGGGCTGACCCTGCAGCAGCTGGTGGCCGAGTCTTGTTACCCGGCACTCACCCAATTTGTAGCGAAGTGGAGGAGGCGAAAAAACGCCTCCTAACCTCGAGCCTCGGCGGACCGCCAGTGTCAATAACACCTGGCGGGCCTAACCCGGCGTGAACTTTCCGAGAGTCAGCGCACTCCAGAAAGCTAGAACTATGGTTCCTCACCGAGGACGAAGAGGGTGTTATGGTCCCACACCAGGGACGAAAGCACCCAGGAGCTCTGGGAGGAGGTTTTAGTGGGTGCGATTCCCACACTGTTGGGAAGCTCGATACTTCCCTTCGTCCCTTAGGGATTTCCTCCTCCCAGAGAGAGTAAAAAAAAAAATAATAAAAAATAAAAAAAAAAATAGAAAAAACTTTTTGCCTACCCTAGGATTGAGATCTTCAAGAGTGAATGAATCTACCGGTCCCATCCGAAGGACGGTGGCCTCAACTTTGTATGTAGTCTTCATTGAAACAATGAGCCGGATAGATTCTGCCGCACCAACACTCCTCATAACGAACGACCAGTGTAACAGATTCCATGCCATAATTTGCCATTCGCACCAAACCCACTCCCTACTCCTGCGAGCATGGCAACGTGGCTTGTTCGTTATAATAATAATAATAAATTTATTTCCGTTAACCAATACATGGTAATAGGATACGTCAAAAGAATTTATACATTAAGATAGCTTATAAATTAGATTTATAACTACTTGAGTCCAACACATCTATGATTAGTAGTAATAACAAAACTATTAAAAAAAGTACAATGAAATTAATAAAAACTGAACAAATAAATACCTAAAAATATATGAGTATATAAAAAAATTAATACAATACACGTTTATAATAAGTAGACACATTTTTCAATTTAATGAAAATTAAGATAACTATTTTTCAAAAAAACTCTCCGGAAGTGTCTTTATCCCAACGATGTTTCGGGACATTCTTACGTACCATCATCAGGTCCCAATGTGCGATATAGAAAAAAAAGAAAACAATTTAACTATAACTATATATGAAAAATAATATATATATATATAATTAGTCAATTATGAATGAATGTATGAAAATGTCTAAATAAAAAAAAAAAGAATAAACGAATAAATAAAACAATAACGTACCTTTAAGGTGTGGAGGAACTCTGCCCAAAAAGAAAAATTAAAGCTTTGTATCAAATTATGTTTTTTTGGATATGAAACACGCATTTTATTATTTTATTATTTTTGAACAGTGAGAATAAAATTCCGTTTCCGTGTAAAGGGTTTCCTCTAACATAAACATTTTTAGTTGAAATTAAAATTTTTTTATTGTATATATTGACTTCAAGAAGTGTGGAAGGGCATTAAATAAATTAATTCCTTTATGAGTTATACTTTTTTCAAAAAGATAAGAGCAATGTTTAGTTATTCGAAAGTCTTCTTTCTTCCTGGTATCGTAATCGTGACTGGTATTGTTGAGAGGGAAAATATTTTTATTACAAAGGCAGGATTTTAAGTTGTTTAAATATTTCTCTGCAGCTTGTTATTTGAGTAATATTGTTTATGAATGATTGATTACGATACTCAGAAGGTCGGCGATATTTTTGGAAAGGTTTTTATTTATTTTGTTCGATAGATAATACGTGTCGGATGATACCCCGACTCTTCTTCAAACGACCACGCACCTCTGCAGTGCATCTGATAGACATTCATCAGCAAATATCATTAATGGCATTCGACACAATTACCCATGTATCATATACTTTTGAAAAATAAATACATTATTTAGCTTACATAATTGCCACTTTGATGGCAAGTTATCCTTTAAAACAGAATATATGAGTAATTTATTTATTGAAAAATGTGAAATATGTATCATTTTGAATGATCCAATTATTTTTTAATTTGTTCAAATTGGCTGAGAGCTTTTCATGGAGGCAATGATAATGTCATATGATTTGAACTCGGGTTATAGGGTTCTGTTTCATCCAAATGATTGGGATCGTTGAAAGGATTTTTTACTGCATATTTTAATAGCAACATTTCTAACTCCAAATTTTTGTTGTGTGATTTATCGCGAATGATGTAATGTCAAAACTGGCTGTTTTGCAACATGTTGAATGTTGCTGTTTACAACAGTGAGAAGTTATGTAATCGGTCAGAAATTCGAAGTTGAGTGCTAATCAGAATTTCAAACTTTTCATCAACCTAATTTCAAAAATAAAAATAAAAAAAATCGTCGGTGAATCACCGGCTATGTACTTCCCCAGAACGAATTAATCAATTAACTTTTCGCTCCCTCTCCAAAACCAGTGCGCTAATATTCAACCAGTTCACTTACATAGGAGCTGTTATTGAGTTTTTGAATTGAGCCCCCTCCCCTGAACCCCCTTCCCTTCAGCCGATAACGCTGAAATTTCACAGGTTAGGTCCTCATTGGGTTTTGACTTTAAATAAGGAATTTCATATCGATAGATTCATTATATCGGCAGTTATTGGGATTTTTGAGTTCCCTTTTGCCGATTCCGCTGAAAATTAATAAGTGGCGTCCTGACGGAGTTTTGAATTCACATATGGAATTTGTTGTTGATACATTTATTCTATCGGGAGTTATCGTGTTTACAGACACACATACAGACAGATTTATTTTTTATTTATCTCTCCTTCAGCGTCACTTTATTTAAACATCCCCACTCTATATTTACTGTCTTTGTTTCATTATTATTATTATTATTAATTTGTTATTACTTATTTTATTTATAATTTTTTTTATTTATTTAGTTTGTCAAAGGTTCCCTTTATATGTATATGTCATTATTGTTCAGCTGATCAATCTATTATTTTGCAAATTTTAATGTTAATATTGTAAAAGTAATGGTCCACTGACTCAATTGTATAGGGATGATCCCTTTAAACAATAAAAATTAATATTATTATTATTATTATTTATTTAAATAAAAGTATTGCCATTGCTCTATTATTCTATGGTTTAACCTCCCTAACTTAAGGGAAGACTTCTTACCATATAAGTCGACCAACGGCCCCCGCTGATCCACAATTCCTTTCTGCCGATTCTGCTGAAAATTAATAAGTGCGTCTTTATGGGATTTTGAATTCACATTTGCAATTACATGTCGATGCATTCATTAGGACGGCAGTTATTAGAATTTTTGAGTTAAATCTCTCCCCTAATCCTCCTCTCTCTTTGACCGATTTGACTGAAAATTGACAAACATATCAAATTTCTTGTCGATGCATTCATTCTATCGGCAGCTACTAGTGCTTTGGAAGTACAATTCTTTTTTTTTCGCCTATAATTGTTGTTTTTGAAAAATACTATTTTGTGTACTGGAGATAGATATTTAGAAGATTCTACTTTTTAAAGGAAAATAAAATTCAATTTGTAATAATTCAAGTGTGCAAAGCCTTTCGCCTCCCCAGGGACATGTCCTGTTTCTACGGGATATTCCGCGTTTTCCCTTGGGTCCTGATAACGTAGTCCTCAAGTCTACCAGGTCGACTGAATGTGACTTCTGAATCAACAATGAAGTCCTCTGCTCTTCGTTAACAGCATACTATTTGAGTGGATTTAACTCTTGTGTATTCAAGGAACATTTTTCCTGACTGTTTTCTTTAATTTAAAGCATGTATGGGCAACCTTTGACATGTTGCGGGCCAAACTTTAGTGTGTAAATACGTTCGCGGGTCGCGTAGATGGTTCAAAATAAAATAACGTCGGACTTTAGAGTAGTGTTCATAATTTTTAGCGATAGATATCAGACATGAAATAATAAGACAATGTTATTATAATACAATTTATTAAAATAACAAAATGAAATAAAAAAAAAATAGGTACAATATTATAATTAAATCGTGAAATTTGGAATTATTACAAACTACGAAAGTTAAGTAGCGACACCGAAATCAATGAGACACTTGAGCTTGAATTTGGGAAACTAATCCATTGATGTTCGGTTCCTTTTGCATGTATTTTGTTCGGTCGTAACACTATCAATCAATCACATGATTTTTTTATTTTTTTTTTATTTATTTTTTTTATTATTTTTTTTTTTTACCGCAAACACGCACATTAAAAACACAAAAAAAATACGTAAATTTATTGACCATAAACAAACACGCGATGACATGAATTTTTCCTCACTCGCCTTGCTCGCTCACTTGATTCCGCAGGAGCAAGCGACAAAGCCCATCCTACTCGATCTTCCTAATTTGGAGTGAGTGTGAGTAAGTAGTGTAATATATATTTTTTTTTTTAATTGGGTTTTTCAGAATGTCTCGCGGGCCGGACCAAATCTTACAGCGGGCCGGTTGTTGCCCACATATGATATAAAGCCTGGTTATTATTCCATTTTTGAACTTTTATCGGTTGCCGCTTCACAACATTGTGTTTCACGGCATCCTTCTTCGCCAGACCAGTCCTCCATCTCAGCCACAGTCTTCCTCATGGCCTGAGCGTCCATGATGCGACCTATGTCGTTGATCTGCTTCTTTCCACACTTCTGCTACTATGTTCGGGTATAACCAGAATATCCCTCAGTTCTCTGTTCTGATCCTCTTCAATCGGATCTGTTCCTCCTTCCTCAGTTCTTCATTTTCAAACGTGTGGAAACGTTTCTTACTATATTAGATCAGGATTCAGGTCTAGGTCAAGACCTTTATCATGGTTCACCCTTCAGGTTCATCAAAAGGACTATGGACATAGTACCTTAATGACAGAGAGGTTCGCTCTTAGGGCTTCTTTGGGAAGCCGAAGTTTCCTCCATTCAACTACTGCTATACTTAAGTAATTTGCCGTTTGCCCTAATTTTTACCCGCTTCTGAGATGTTTCCTAAGAAGACCACAACATCCGCGTACGCCATGGTTCCGTTTTCTCCGACTATTCAAGTGCCTTCCTCGCTCCTTACCATTACCTTATTACAAAAACACTACAATAGGTTTTATATCTGCCGAGCCGTGCCTGGACCCCAATTGTCTCTTGTGTCGACTTTTATTACGACCCCATTACCCATTTTTAGATATTCACTTCCACTGCATATACCCTCAAGATAATAATCCTAATTAACTGGTTATAATCGTAATAAACTGGTAGCCGTAATAATAATACTGGTAACAGGGTAGTTATCGTAATACTATCTTATTCATTATTTAAAAGATAATCTATCTGACTAATGCCCAGGTCTCATGTGAAAGTCATTCACACCAAAATCATCTTTGAGGCGTTCCTCAACTCGTAAGATGAAAAGGATCCTGCGCTTCAATAAATAGGCAGCAAAGTAGGTAGCTAAATACTAGCGAGGGGCTGTTAAATGAGTTTTTGGATAACATGGTACAAAAATCACCCCTGGAATCAATCAATGCCATTGTGGAATTAATATTGATTTTTCGTCTGGTTTTCAGACTCTAGAATAGTATTTGCTGCCCCTGGTCTTGGACTCTTGGCCGATCCTCTGTTACCTCCTGATATTTACAGTATTGGTTGGCCCAGAGTACGGTAAAGACTCTGTCAAAGGGATTTTTTCCTCCTCTTGGACCTCTATGTTTACACGAAGGGCTTCATATAAAATAACGCCGACCTTCTTTGTCCGTTTTCCATCAAAGGGTCTTCCGTCTTTGATCTTTTTGGATACCAATTCCATTTCAAAATAATTACAGGAATCACAAAAATAAGGTTGGCTTTTTTTTTTTTCAGTTGCTTTGTTTCAATATTGACATCAGTCAATGGATCTATAGTCTGGACCACGAGTTACTAGGATTGGGAACTGCCCCTCCTCTCCACCTACTCCAGCTTTCCGAACCCCCCACTCTGCCTTGCGCCCCGCCAACCTAGTTGTATAACCTTCTTAGGTTTAGGTTTTATAACTCATGCCCGGGCTTTAACTACGAAGTCATATCGCCTTCTACCAGAGTGCTCTTTCGTCACTCTGGTGGACATGAGCCCGACTCTACTGTGGGAGTCCTAAATTTTGCCTATCCTAAATTTTTATTCACCTAGAGTAGGGGTCTTTAACGAGTACCTGACATCGTACAGGCTCGGGACCATCGCTTAACGTCCCATCCGAAGGACGGTGTGCTTAAGTTTATTTTACCTCTCAGATAAAATAAACTAAGGGCCTCGGTCGGGTTTCGAACCCAAGATCTTGAGCTCAGAAGACCAGCACGCATACCATTGAGCTACCGGCGCCCTCATATATAACCTTCTTGTGTGGCTCTCTGGTTACGTCTCAAAAAACCCCGTTGAGCGCCCTTCAGGAATTTTTCGGGAGAGAGAGGAGTGAGGTGGCTTCAAAGAATATTTTTTGGGAGGGGGGACCTCTCTGTATGTACGATGGTGGGTGTGTGGGGAGAGAGGGTTAGGGGTGAGTGCCATATTGCGCCACACAAACATGATGACGTCACTTCCTGGCACACAAGAGTTAAATCCTATCTACTTTCGTTAATTTGAAATGGCTTAAAAGAAGACACAATTTAACAAATTACATCGCGGACCTAGGTTCTTAAAAAAACATCCAAAAAACGATATCTACTTGACAAGCGACTAACATCGAATCCCCACACGAAACTGAGTAGACAATGAACAGACGCTACAAACTGTTACTAAGTCTACTAGACAAAAGATCTAAATGAACTTTGAAAACAAAACGACTTATATACATCGCTGTTGAAACCGATGTGGACTTATGGGCTTGAATTCTGGGGTTCTGCCAAGGTTTCCAATCTGCAGCACATCCAATCCTTTTAATTCAAAATCCTTTGTACAGTAAATAGCAACCTCAGCATTCCCTACATCACGAAAGGTATAGAACCTCATAGAATGATCAATTTTTTTTTTATTGTATAGATCAACAGTTGTTTATTTAATTGTTATTGATCTTTGGATAATTCATGTCAATAGACTGACGGAATAGTCAGAAAATAAACGAAGTTGCCGGTATGGAGACAGAGGGGAAGCTTAAGCACAACTTTAGTCCTTGGAGCTAAGTTGGAAACAAAGCACGGACCTACAAAGTTACTTAGAGAGGGGCTTGTACCGTTGAAAAAGCTCAACTAATCTCAACTTTAATTGGGGATTTTCTTTTGAACAATCGAGCAAGATGGAGGAAACTTAGGTCAATGGGCTACCGTGCTATGCAGTAGATACATTCTCTGAATCTAGTTAGTTTATGACTCATGTCCGGGTTTTAACTACAAGGTCATATCGCCTTATACCAGAGTGCTCTTTCGTCTCTCTAGTGGACATGAGCCCGACACTAAATTTTGCTTATCCTAAATTTTTATTCACTTAGGGTAGGGGTCTTCAACGAGTACCTGCCATCGTACAGGCTTGGGACCATCGCTTAACGTTCCGAAGGACTTGCCAGACGAAAATATTCTCTTTTCTTGTTTTCCAACCCCTGATTCTAAAAAAAAAAATGTGAATCATCGGGTATGTACTTCCCCACCACGAATTAATAAATTAAGTTTCTGCTCTCCCTCCAAGACCAATCGACCGTTTAGGCTAAAACTCAATATTTGACTTTATAGAGGCTTCTGAAACTTCACACTAAATAATAATAATACATTTATTTCCGTTAAACCAATACATGGTAATAGGATAGATAATAGAAATAAAAGACGTTGTCTTCCCACTGTTTTATTTTACACCAGAACCGGTTTTCGACGCAACAGCGTCATCATCAGTGGTTCATCCCACCCACACAGCACAGCGGTTGGAAGACAACTGGCCATCCGCTGTGCTGTGTGGGTGGAATGAACCACTGATGATGACGCTGTTGCTTCGAAAACCGGTTCTGGTGTAAAATAAAATAGTGGGAAGACAACGTCTTTTATTTCTATTAGAAATCTCGTCCCACAACATCTTACTATCACATATGGGTAATAGGATACGTCAAAAGAGTAGTAGTAATAACAAAACTATTAAAAAAAAGTAAAATGAAATTAATAAAAAGTGAATAAATAAATACTTAAAAATATATGCCCCCAACGACGGCTTAAGCGTCAATGGCCTAGAGACCTCCTGAGCAGAAGCAGTGACAGTGACAGTGATTAGCTATAAACGAGAGAAAAACAGTAACTAGGGAGTGTCACCACTGAGTGATCTGTGAACCTCTTTATTAGCACATTTGCTTGTTGTATTTAATTGTATACAGTTGTAAATAGCTATTTGTAAAGAAAATAATAAAAAAAAAAAAATATATGAGTTTCCCAAGTTTCTCAGTTGTCCCCCTTTTCACTTCCTTTTTTTTCAATGATGTCATAACATTCTGACTTATTTCTCTTTACCCCAACATAGAGATCACCTATCTAAAGCAAGTTATGACTTGCTTTAGATAGATGTTACCCATTTTCACAAAAAATTGACATATACCCCTTTACCCAAACAGCACAGATTTATAACAAGTAGACATATTTTTCAATTTAATAAAAATTAAGTTAACTATTTTTCAAAAAACAGTGAAATGTCTTTATCCCAACGATGTTTCGGGACGTTCTTTCGTCCCTTCATCAGGTCCCAATGTGCGAGATATAGAAATGAAAAAGAAAACAATGTAACTATAACAATATATAAACAAAAAATATATAAATGAATAAATAAAAAATTATAAATGTATAAATAAATCAATAACGTACATTCGACTGACCTTTAAGGTGTGGAGGTACTCTCCCTAAAAATAAAAATGAAAGCTTTTAAAAAATAAAATAAAATAAATATGAAATTTCATATTGATACATTCATAACATCAGTGTTATTAGGGTTTCTGAGTTGAGCCCTTTCTGAGGTGAGCCCTTCTCTTCTGCCCATTCCCTTTAAAATTGTGTCGTTCTTATGGGGTTTTGAATTTCACAAAACCCTTTCAAAATTAGGATCTATACATATAGGCAGGCGGACATACCCATTATATATAATAGCAACTCAAAGTTTTCTATAAACTAAGTACACAGCTTAACAGAATTTCAGACCCTCGGCCTCTCATGAATTTAAATTGTTCTTGATTAATTAAATTGTTTAATGGCACTGGTTTGTTTGAAAACATCTAAATAATTGGAAAACTTGGCTCGCGGCATTCTACTCATTGCTCCTGCTATTATTTCCAGTCTCTTTAGGTCATTTAAATAAATTATGTTTATTATTGTTTTTATTTAATTAATTACTCATTTTAATACTGATTAAAAAAATATATTAAAAAAATCAATTATGTTTTCGCTCTCAATCCAAAGCCAATTGATAGCCTAAAATAAATAGTACCAAGCATACTTTATATAAACAGTTATTTATAAGTTATTTTCTCAGAGATGGATGCGAATTCGATAAGCTGGGTGCTGAAGGTAGGAGGTGAACTTCTTTATTTAAATAAGTATTCTTACACTAAGGAAACCAGACTTTGCTCCATGTGTAATAACAAGCAACATGAAGATGTGTTTCACTTAATTGCCGTATGCCCCATCTTAAAAGAATTTGGTTTTATTTATTTTAGTAAAGCACAGTTAAGCTATGTTCAGTTTATTGAATATGTAAATGAACGAAATTACAAAAGTTTAACTATTGCAAAGCCGCCTGGAATTATAGATTTGAGCTAGTTTCACAATTTAATTATTAATAATATATAAACAGGAAAATGTTTTTTTATTTTTATTTTTTGTTAGTATTTTTTTAAAGGATCATTTAAGTTAATTTTGTAAATTACTGCATTTGTATTTGAATTATTTTATTTTTATTTTCTCACTTTTATATTTGTGTATTATCGAGTAGAAATAGAAGAGATAACCCCTCAGACGGTCAATATGACCATGAGTATTGTCTTTTTTTTTTTTTTTTTTTTTTTACTCTGGGAGGAGGAAATCCCTGACGGACGAAGGGAAGTATCGAGCTTCCCAACAGTGTGGAAATCGCACCCACTAAAACCTCCTCCCAGAGCTCTTGGGTGCTTTCGTCCCTAGTGTGGGACCATAACACCCTCTTCGTCCTCGGTGAGGAACCATAGTTGTAGCTTCCTGGAGTGCGATGACTCTCGGAAAGTTCACGCCGGGTTAGGCCCGCCAGGTGTTATTGACACCGGCTGTCCGCCGAAGCTTGAGGTTAGGAGGCATTTTTTTCGCCTCCTCCACTCCGCTACAAATTGGGTGAATGCCGGGTAACAAGACTCGGCCACCAGCTGATGCAGGGTCAACCCCAGGTACGATCCGGTCGTATGAGTATTGTCTGTCAATATTATTATTATTAATGTACATCTGTAAAAAGAAAATTCATTGCATCGGCTGTTATTAATGTGTTTGAGTTAAGCCTCCCCTAATTCCCCCCTCCCCTTTGGCCGATTTGGCTGAAAATTGATAGGGTGTTGTCCTTATGGGGTTTTGGTCACACACATAAAATTTAGTGTCGATACAT
This sequence comes from Aradus depressus, assembly GCA_963662175.1. Classification (NCBI taxonomy): domain Eukaryota; kingdom Metazoa; phylum Arthropoda; class Insecta; order Hemiptera; family Aradidae; genus Aradus; species Aradus depressus. The sequence goes on along the minus strand of OY759224.1, from coordinate 14,906,691 downwards.
TCATTCTATCGGGAGTTATCCTTTTCACAGACTCAGACTGTTTTTTTTTTTTTTTTTTTTTCATTTTTGGAATCTGGAGGTCGTAAAACATGAAATTACTTTAAAAACTCTGTATCGAATTTCTGACATTTTACATAACTTCTCCTATACTTTGTATAGAGGGGAAAGTAAAATATTGAAATTTTCCTGTAAACAGGAATTTATTTTTCTCGGTTAATTGATAATATGGTTTCAGAACATTATGTACTGTGAAAATATTAAGGTAAATCAGTAAAACTGAAAAGCACGGCCAAGTACGTAATAAGTAACACAAACTTTTTTCACTTTTTTCTTATTATTATCAATTAACTAACTGTATTTTTTTCGTTATCGTTATAATATTGGGTTATTGTTTATTATATATAGGTTAGGTTAGGTTTTATGACTCATGCCCGGCTTTAACTACTAGGTCATATCGCCTACTACCAGAGCGCTCTATCGTCACTCTGGTGGACATGAGCCCGACTCTACTGTGGGAGTCCTAAATTTTGCCTACCCTAAATTTGTATTCACCTAGGGCAGGGGTCTTTAACGAGTACCTGACATCGTACAGGTTCGGGATCATCGCTTAATGTCCCATCCGAAGGACGGCATGCTTAAGTTTATTTTACCTCCTAGATAAAATAAACTAAGGGTCTCGGTCGGGCTACGAACCAACTATTATATATATATTTTTATCTTTATCTTTGCATATATAGATCACATGATATTTATTATACATTTAAAAAAATTCATAATATATTATATTAACATTGATGACGTCATCCGGACGTCCGGACACTGAAAAATGAAAAAGAAAAAAAAAGTTATTTTTTGCAAATTTTGACCCTTCGATACTTGGTCAAAAATCATTCTTTTTGGATATATTTTTTTTTTTGTTCAGCTCGGAGTTTTCCAGACGGATTTGTCGGAAGAAAACATAATTTTTTTATTTTTTTGCTATATGTACGGTGCATATTAGCCATGTCAATGTGTTATATATAATTATTTAAGACATGGCCCCGGGAGGGAGTTCTATCTACGAAATAAAACTCACTCCCGGACGGGATTCGAACCCGCAAACCATGGTGAGACCATGCGACCAAAGCCCTACGCTCTAGCCCGCACGGCCACCATGGCCCCCGGTGAATTTTGTTGATGAATAATATACTTTTTTCGATGCAAAAAGTGGCATTTGGTGTCACGAGAAAAGTAACACAACATTGTCTTTCGACATTTTTTTCGGACTTGGCCAGAGACACTGCCCTGATAGTTTGGGTAATTGATAATAATTACGGAAAATACTCGTAAAAATATCATTTTGGATGTCTGAGACAGATACATTTTTCATGTTCTTCATCTGAGTTGTCCTTGTGGGGTTATGAATACATATATTTCGTGTCGATATATTTGTCTCATTTCATGGAAAGACTTTTTTTTTTTTTTTTTTTTTCTTTTTTTTTCTTTTGGCTTTATGAACGGTGCATATTAGCCATGTCAATGTGTTATGTATAATTATTTAAGACATCCATGGCCCCGGGAGGGAGTTCTATCTACGAAATAAAACACTCCCGGACGGGATTCGAACCCGCAAACCATGGTGAGACCATGCGACCAAAGCCCTACGCTCTAGCCCGCACGGCCACCATGGCCCCCATGGAAAGACTTCTCATTTGACGTAACCCCAGCATTTACTGAAATTAAATATTAATTACCTTATTTATTATTTTTGTTCCATCGATTAATGGCTGGTTCTCCATATCCCCTTTAATTTTGTGGCAAGTCTCATTACAAAAATGTCTTTGAGGTGAATCACTGAATATGTACTTCCCCAGTACGGAATTATCAATTATGTTTCCGCTCTCCCTCTAAAGTCAATCGACCGTTTGGGCTAAAACTCAATACTTAACTTACATATTGGCTTCTGAATCCTCGGTACACAATTTTGTGTCGATTCATTCATAATATGGGTCCTTATTAGAAACTTTGAGTTAAGCCCCCTTCCCTTCGACCGATTTTGCCGAAACTTAGGTGCCATCCTACTAGGCTTATAAATGTAAGTATAAAATGTCGATACATTTATTATATTTGCAGATATTGACATTTTTGAATTGATCCACCCTTCCCCTGAGTCAAAGGACTTTGAATTTACATATGAAATTTCGTGTCAATACTTTCATTTATTTCGGAGTTTCTGTGTTAAACTTCCCTCTATTCCCTTTGGCCGAATTGGCTGAAAATCGTGTTAATACATTCATTAGAACGACTCTTTTTTTTTTTTTTTTTTCTCTTCTTTAAGGCATTTCGACCACGAGGGTCATGGATGCCTGATGGATGCAGGTCTGTGGGGATCCTTGCGGGTTAATTTGGATAGGCGTAGATTAATAATAATAAAGAAGATATGTACGGAATAGAAAGGCTATGTCATGAAGATAATTTTGTTTTATAATTTAGATAAGAGATTTGTGAATTGTAAGAAATTAAATAGTTGGGTAATTTGGAAGCTATTATTGGATAGAATTTCGGAAATATTCACCGCAAGGTTGCAATTTTCATGCTGGGGACTATTTGCCCTTCCTTCACTGTGCAGCAATGTGACAGCGGAATTAGTAGCTATTGGCAAGAGTCTGAACGTCTCTGTCCCCAATGGAAGCCAACTGATAGTCAGTGACTCCCTGTCGGCTCTATTGGCCATGGGGAATCTGTATTCAGAACATCTCCTTGTCCAAAAAAAAACGACTCATTAATAACTACTTATAGTTTTGTACATACAAAAAAAATGTCACTAACTCTCGATTTATTAAATATAAAGGCACTTGTATATGGTAATTTAGAACCCCATAAGGATGACACCTATCAATTTTCAGCCAAATTGACTGAAAGGAAGTGGTAAAAACAATTTGGCCTCGACTCAAGTACCCCTTGACCACGCCTGTGCTACGCCTTACCCTAGGTATAATGTTTTTTTTTTTTTTTGTTTTTTTATTATTTTTATTTAACGTCGCATCGACTTCAGGTTCATTAGCGACGACTATTGTGTCTACATCTCGTAGGGTTTTGCATCTTTAAGGAAGTGGATGAGTCCGTTGTATTCGTAGTTGGATATTTGGAGTAGTTTTTTCATGTCAGTCAGTAGTTTATACTTGTTTCGTAATGTGGTATAGTTTGTGCAGTCAGTCAGTATATGTTGTACTGTGAGGTCTTAGTCTTGTGATGATCACCATGTCTCGTCTGTTCATGGTGCTTGGAGGTTTCCACGGCTTGTTTTCTTATTTTATTCTTCGGAGTTCGTTATCTTCCATTTGAGTCCATTCATTGTTCCAGTGTGGTTCAATTTGTCTTCTGAAGTAGGTCGAAATGAAACGAAATGAAAAATAATCTTTATTATGAGTCCTCTAAGAATAATAACATAAAGAATAAACAAGAGTATACAAGTATCAACCAGTTGAGAAGAATATAAATAGAAGAAAAGAGGTCTCTAGGAATAAATAATAAATGTTAAAGAGAGGCAATGAATAAAACAATATAATAAACTAGTGAAAAATGATAAAGAGAAATAAAAAATATAAATTAGAAAAACAGGTAAGAATACTAATGTGAAACATGATAACAATAATGACTTGTATATGAATGAATTGTAAAAAACTGGACTGATGAAACAGAAGAGTAACAATCTGTCCAGTGGAGTGAGAGACTTATAGGAAGACGAGAACTATCTCATAGGAGCCAGCCATAGGAAGCAGAGGTTTGCTGAGTTAGGAGCCATTCATAAATTACGTAAGGCTTTTTTAATGCTAATTTGACCCTTCCCCCCGTATTGTAATATATCATAAGATTTTAACTACCCCCCCCCCCCCCCTCCCCCCCACCCCTTGATAAGAAACTTTCGTAAGAAATGATCGTATTGATAAAATAAAAGACAGTTTGAGCAGCTTGTACCCAAGATTTAAATAATAGTGGATGTAAATATCCAGACATGTCAGGTATAATAAATAAATGATACTAAAATGACAATTATTTTTCAAAATTCAAGCAATAGGGAAATCCCTAGTCAGCGAGACAATAGAATAAAAAAATGTCTAGAAGTACTGAGACCATATGATTTCTGTAGGATTCAATACTGAATTTGAGAACTAAGTATAGATGGCGCTATCCAATAGCGCCATTTCTTAGCGCGAAAGTAGTAGATTTTAAATTCAAATTAGATAATTCTTTACCCCCCTCCCCTATAGTCAGAATTAGTAATATTGAGCTTATCCCCCCCCCCCCCCCCCCCCCCCCTAAATGCCTTACGAAATTTATGAATGACCCCTTAGGAGATAATGGAAACTTTTTTTTAAATGAAAGGAGAGTAGGAGCATGGGGGATCTGGAGAGGGAGAGAGTTCCAGAGGGAGTTAGCCTGGATAAGGAAGGAGTTGTGGTAGGTCGAAAGGTCTTGTGCCTGTGGTAACTGTTTCTTGAAGCAATAAGCGGGGAGAGTGCAGCGTCTTTTGCGGCAATGTCTGCTTTTTCGTTCCCAGGAATGCCAACATGGGACAGGATCCAAATTAGTTTTAATGTTTTCTGTTTTTCATTTATCTTGAATGTCATGAGTTGAGGTATCATTGGTGTGGCCGGGAAATTAATAACTTAAAAAGAAAAATACAAAACGACAGAAAATTAAAGGAAAACTGGTAAGTTCTACTATCGAGGTCACAAAATGTAACTTTTCCTGGGTTATTCTAGATGAGTATTAAATAACATGAAATAATCCTGACTAATATAAAAGTTTTAAGTGCGCCGCCTAAAGCCTACGAGCTCAAAATCCCGGGCCCTTACTTTTTTTTTTTTTTTTTATGGGAGTTGAATAAACCTTGAGCACGCCGTCCTTTAGATGATTCAAAAAAATTTAATAATTACTCGAACAGAAGACTCAAAGGCTTTCAATATTTCAATGAGAAACAAAACAGAGAAATCCCATTGGTTTGTACGAGTAAACCACTATGAGTCCTATTGTTTATTCATGATTTACAATTGTTTTTAATGGTCGACCATTCATTCATTTATTGACTGGTTGTTCTGTAGAACATTGATATATACACAGAAGAGAACGACATATGAACGCAATCTGTTTAAATTAAAGCCATTCATATGATATATGAATTTTCCCATTATCTTTTGTTCCATTTTAATGGTCATTGAAAAGGTCGTCAGTGAATCATTGGCAATGAACTTCCCCAGAACGAAATAATCGAATAAGGTTTTGTTCTGTTTTCAAAATCGACCGATTGGGCTTATAATCAATAGTTGACTTAAATAGGGGCTTTTTTTGTGTCCATAAGTTAATTGAGCTGAGTTTACGAAGCTCTTTCTTAGGCGACTCATGTATTTCGTTGTACTCGTACTCCTCCTAGAGGGCGCTGGTAGCTCAGTGGTTTGCGTGCTTGACTTCTGAGCTCAAGGTCGTGGGTTCGTAACCCGACCGAGGCCCTTAGTTTATTTTATCTGGGAGATAAAATAAACTTAAGCACGTCGTCCTTCGGATGGGACGTTAAGCGATGGTCCCAAGCTTGTTCGATGTCAGGTACTCGTTAAAGACCCCTGCCATAGGTGAATAAAATTTAGGGTAGGCAAAATTTAGGACTCCCACAGTAGAGTCGGGCTCATGTCCACCAGAGTGACGAAAGAGCGCTCTGGTAGTAGGCGATATGACCTCGTAGTTAAAGCCCGGGCATGAGTCATAAAACCTAACCTAACCTACAAGGTGAGAAGTTGCTGATAATTATTAAAACATTAACTTTTTTTATACAGATATAATTTTAACCCACATATAATTTTTTTTTATTTAATTTTTGGAATCATTAGCTCGGAATACACGAAATTCCATTGAGAAATCAACATCGAATTTCTGACCAATTATATAATTTCATCTAGGAAAGTAAAATGAATACAAATTTATAGCAAATTGTAGGATTCAACTTTAAAATGTATTAAAAACGAAACCCTTAAGGTGAGAGTCGGTCTGTCCGTCAGTCTGTCACTTTCATAACATTTTGACGTAGACACTTGAAATTTTGAACTGAGTTGTGTCTTGCTAACCCGCAGTGCTAAAGTAATATTTAGGAAAGTGGAAAAACGTGTTTTAGAGTTTAGGGACGAATGTAAAAAAAAAAAAAAAAAAAAAAAAAAAAAAAAAAAAAAAAAAGTACGTTCTTCTCCAGCACGAATTAATCAATTAAGTTTTCGCTCTCCCTTTAAACCTAAAGGGTCTCCAACACTGTTATCAGAAAAAAGGTTGAGTCGCCATTTCTCAATTCTAGAGAGGGGATAACTTGTCTGCCCTCCATGTTGCCAGTCGTGACTCAGGTGTAGAACTACTTATTCTCATAGAAACAAAAGATTTATTTGAGATCAGAACCGGTTTTCAACGTAACAGCGTCATCATCAGTGGCACATCCCATCTGTACCTTGTAGAGGCTAAAGAAATACTCTTTACGTTAGCTTCTACACTAAACGGGTGGGTTGTGCCACTGACACCTTGAAAACCGGTTCTAGTCGCAAATAAAACAGTGGGAAAAACTGAGAAATCTCATTCCACATCTTACTATCACATATGAACTAACTATTTGTCCTGTTTTGACTCAGAAGCCGAAGATTGCTCGTTCTGTTTCCAGATGTACATTTACTGTGTATTATATGTAATAAATTAACCGTAATCCTTCGTTTGTAATAATTTTAATTTTTATTTTCATCGTTATTCGTTTTATTATTTTAAGGATAAGAAAAAGTTCTGATTTTAATTTTATTAATTTTCTCATTTTAATTTTGTTATAGACACATTGTTAGAATGTAGGTAATAATTTTATTTTTCAAATATTTGTTTAACTTCAGTTGTTGTATTCTATGTAGTGTATGTTCTACGTCCGCTGTAAACGTTAAACTGTCCAATAAATAAATAAAATATAGAAACTATTTAATTTAAAATGCCATGGATGGAGACAGATACATTGTTCCTGTTCACCATCTTAGTCACAACTGGCAACATGGAATGGTCGAGAGCAGACACGGTATCCCCTCTCTAGAATTGATGGGGAACTCTCCTATTTTCCTTTCCAATTTTATCTGTATATGTTCAATTATACACATTTTCTACTATTTTATAAATGAAAAAAGTTGAGCCATTCCTCGAGAGAGGAGATAAGCAATAACATTGTTCTGAGTCACAACTGACAACACGGAGTGCTCGAGAGCAGACAAGGTATCCCCTCTCTAGACTTCAGGAAGGGAGCTCTCCTTTCTTTCTATATTCTCAATAATACCCATTTTATACATTTCTGGAAGGAAAAAAAGATGAGTCTACTCATCGCAATTCTAGAGAGGGGACAATTTGTCTGTTCTCATGCACTCTGTGTTGCCAGTTGTGATGGGGAACAGGAACAACTTTTTTTGTCTATCTTGATTCTTATAGACTTTTTCTTCCCTGTTAGTGAAAGGAATGAAGAGTTATTCTGTATTTCTACTTAAATCTAACTTACTTTATACATTTTTATTTCATTTCTTTTGCTACAAATCTTTGGTATTTTTAAAAATAAGTTTTACTCCTTCCCTCAACCCTCAAGTGAGTTAAGTTTGATCAAATAAACCCAATGTAAATGTTCTCGCTTTCACAAACACGGAGAGTTGTTGAAGGTACAAAGAGACGGAAAATGTAGTAAGAAATAGCCTGTTGAACTAATTACAGAGAAGAAGTCCCTGTTTTGACTCAAGAAAAGGCTCTCATGTTTTTTACTTTAATGAAAGGAGCCGAAGGAGGCTTTAAATAAAAAAGAAAGGCAAATTTGTCTCAAACTGTTTCTTAGTCAACTTTGACTGCGGTCCTTTCCAACTCAACAGGTGGTTTTCCTACCCCAGTCTATAGGAATAAGAGAAGTTATGTAATCAGTTAGAAATTCGATGTTGAGTTTTCAACAGAATTTCTTGTATTTCCGATTGATGCCCGGCCTTTCACAGGCGCTCTTTCGTCACTCTGGTGGACATGAACCCGACTCTACTGTGAGAGTCCTAAAATGTGCCTGCTTATGTTCATTCACCTAGAAGTTTTTTTTTTTTTTTTTTTTTTTTTTTTTTGTACGATGCATATTAGCCATGTCACGGTGTAATTAACTAGTTATTTACGACATCCATGGCCCCGGGAGGGAGTTCTATCTATGAAATAAAACTCACTCCCGGACGAACCCGCAAACCATGGTGAGACCATGCGACCGAAGCCCTACGCTCTAGCCCGCATGGCCATCATGGCTCCCGACCTAGAAGGGGTTTTTAACGAGTAGCTATGTCAGGGCTTAACGTCCCATCCGACGTGCTCAAGGTTTTTTCACCACCCAGATGTAAAATGTGTTGGTTTCGGCCCAGTTTCAAACCTGTTCGCGTTTTGCAATTTCTTGTAGATATTCTTTCTACCGGCAGGTATCGTCTTCAGAGACACACATAGACAGACAAGCATTTATATTTATTTTCCCAGCTGTGCGAAGTTCAGGGGAAGTTTTATATTTTGAACCTCATACCAATGGTGGGGGCTTAATACAAAATCTGCAATAACATCCGTTGTGACGAACGTATTGACATGAAATTTCATAAAATAAATGTAAAACCCCATAAGTACGTTTTCTATCAATTTTCAGTGGGATCGGCGGAAGGGAGTGAATGAGAGCTCAGCACAGAAACTCTAACTGCTGGTGTAACGAACATATTGACATGAAATTTTATATGTGCGTCAAGACCTCCATGGATACCAAATAATAATATTTATAAATTTATTTTCGTTAAACCAATACAGCAGCTGGTGGCCGAGTCTTGTTACCCGGCACTCACCCAATTTGTAGCGAAGTGGAGGAGGCGAAAAAACGCCTCCTAACCTCGAGCCTCGGCGGACCGCCGGTGTCAATAACACCTGGCGGGCCTAACCCGGCGTGAACTTTCCGAGAGTCAGCGCACTCCAGAAAGCTACAACTATGGTTCCTCACCGAGGACGAAGAGGGTGTTATGGTCCCACACCAGGGACGAAAGCACCCAGGAGCTCTGGGAGGAGGTTTTAGTGGGTGCGATTCCCACACTGTTGGGAAGCTCGATACTTCCCTTAGGGATTTCCTCCTCCCAGAGAGAGTAAAAAAAATAAAATAAAAAATAAAAAAAAAAATAGAAAAAAATTTTTGCCTACCCTAGGATTGAGATCTTCAAGAGGTCCCCAATCTACCGGTCCCATCCGAAGGACGGTGGCCTCAACTTTGTATGTAGTCTTCATTGAAACAATGAGCCGGATAGATTCTGACGCACCAACACTCCTCATAACGAACGACCAGTGTAACAGATTCCATGCCATAATTTGCCATTCGCACCAAACCCACTCCCTACTCCTGCGAGCATGGCAACGTGACTTGTTCGTTATAATAATAATAATAAATTTATTTCCGTTAACCAATACATGGTAATAGGATACGTCAAAAGAATTTATACATTAAGATATAGATTTATAACTACTTGAGTCTAACACACCTATGATTGGTAGTAATAACAAAGACATTAAAAAAAGTAAAATGAAATTAATAAAAACGGAATAAATAAATACTTAAAAATATATGAGAATATAAAAAAAAAATTAATACAAGATACGTTTATAATAAGTATACACATTTTTCAATTTAATAAAAATTAAGATAACTATTTTTTTTTAAACTCTTCGGAAGTGTCTTTATCCCAACGATGTTTCGGGACGTTCTTACGTCCCTTCGTCTGGTCCCAATGTGTGAGATACAGAAAAGAAAAAGAAAACAATGTAACTATAACAATATATAAAAAAATAAAAAATATATATTATTCAATTATAAATGAATAAATAAAAAAGTCTAAATAAATTAAAAAAAAAAAAAAAAAAAATTAGTATATATTATAATAGGGCCAAGGGAATAGGTGGTGAAGCTTAACACATAACATATCGATATAGGTATATAAATTGATAAATTGAACATCCTATAAGGACGAGACATATTAATGTTCCGAGAAATCTGCCGATGGAATGGCGGGGATCAGAATATAGGGGCCTAACTCAAAAATCCTAATATCTATGGATGTCCCTGTGTCCCTGATTTCGAACCAAATCGGTAAATTTATGACATTTTTGGGATCAGCGGGTAGGAAACCATAAAATTCTGGTGACAACATCTATTTTCTGAAACCTTATTCTTCGTATAGCTGGCCCTCCTGTCACACACTTCCCTTACGCCGCGTTGGCTGATAATTGGTAGGTTGGGGTTTTGGATTTTCTTATAGAATTTCGTGTGAATACATTACATCGGCATTTATTTACTATTATTATTATTGTTTTTTAAAGTCGATTTAGCTGGAAATCAGGTTTCGGCTTTATGGGGTTCGAGATCTACATAGAAATTAGAGGGTCAAAATGGTGGGTTTGAAACCTTTAGGTTTTTATTATCTGTGAGGTGAAAAAAACCTTGAGCACACTGTCCTTTGGATGGGACGATCCCAAGCTTGTTTGATGTGAGTACTCGTTAATGACCCCGACCCTAGGTGAATAACAATTTAGGTTAGGCAAAATGTAGGACTTCCATTTTAAAGTGGGAGGCTCATGTCCACCAGAGCGAAAGAGCACTCTGGTAGGAGGCGATATGACCTCGAAGTCCATTTTCAGGCAAATCGGGTAAAGGGAAGAGAGTGATTAGAGAGAAGCAGGTAAGGAATGTATTTGACTCAAAATTTCATATGTAAATGCAAAGCCCTCCACGGACAACACCTATTAACTTTCAGCGCAATATACCGGAAGAGAGGAGAATCACTATCGATAATAACTATCGATTTAATGAATGTATCGATATGAATTTAGTATGAGGATTCAAAAGTATATTAGTTTCAAAGGGAGACCGAAAAAATAGTTGATTTATTCGCACAGACAACTTATAGCAATAAACAATGAACTTTAAAGTTTTTTTTTTTTTTTTTTTTTTTTTTTTTTTCGTCTTTTAAGTTGAACATCTTCCCGAAGAAAGTTTTTGGGCTTCTTTTTGACGTCAAATCATTCTAAATACAACAGAGGGTTGAAGAAGGCAGAACAACTTCTTAAAGAGAATAAATGACAAACTTTCTTCTTTTTTTTTTCTTTAAAGGGATGCTAAAAGGGAGTGTTTTTAAAGTGAGTAGAGAAAATTGGTTGGTTCCAAGACAAGACTTAACAGAATCCGGTTAGAGAACATGGAAGGCGATTTGAAAGAGGGAAGATTGAGAAGGGAGAAAAGACTAAAACCTGGGGGTCTTATTCCTAAAGAGGAGATGGGTTGCCTTGTTGCAAATCCAATCCGCAAACTGAGACTGTCAACATTGTTACAAACCGGGGGATAAGTTTTCACAAAAGATCCTTCTCTCAGATAGTGAAAGAAAGAAATTCTTAAAGAAAAAAAAAAAAAAATCGGTGATCCACCAGCAATGTACATCCCCAGAACGAAATTCGAATTCGGGTATTTAGAGAGGGCTCAACACAAAAACTAGAATAACTGCCGAAGTATGGCAAATGTTATGTAAATATGTAAAAAAATTAATATTTCAAAAATTAGCCTAAAAACTTACATCTTACACTACCTGCGATAGATGTGGGGAAGAAGACGAAACGGTGGCACACTTCCTGGGCATGGGATGTGCGCGAATGAGATTCCGCATCTTTGGTAGAGATGTAATCGCAGAGGAGGACTTTAAATTGGACTATGAGAGCATTCTCAGGTTCATTAAGGAAATTGGGAGACTGAGCACTTCATGAAGGGCTTGGTTTAGGTAGTATAAACATACAGGTAATATAATAAGGGGAAAGCCCAGCGCTTCCAGGGAAGGGGTAAGAGCACTGGATGCTTAGGTCCCTAGGTGTAAAACACCAGCCCACCAAATATACCGGGTGATTCATTTAACCTGAAAAACAAGAATAAATCGAAAAATAAGCTTTATCGAAAAAAATTGTTCAAACAAAAGTTGCAGGGTTTAAAGGGGGACATATAATGGTAATACGAAATTTAACCTCGAGTGGCGTTTTCAGGGTTAAATCAAGAGCAACTTCAATTTTTTCAATGGAAACCCATAGTTTTAATTGCATACATGTATTCTACGTGAAAAAATACGTATCTTTTGTGGGAAAAGTTTTGTTTGAAAATGTCAATTTTTTATGGTTTTGAGAATATAAGAAACGAGACTATCCTAACCGATGGATTGCTCGAGGTGATCCAGTAAACTGGCCAGCTAGGTCACCGGACTTAACTTCGCCAGATTTTTTTCTATGGGGATATTTAAAAGAACAAGTATACAAAAATGTGCCAACTACAACTGAAAAGAGAATCAGAAATGCATGTCAAGAAATTGACAGAAAAACTTTATTAACGATGGTGCAATGTTTCATTACACGTGTTGAAAAATGTATTGAAGTTCAGGGACATCATTTTGAACATTTATTAAGATGATAATTAATTGTTGATAAGTGGTGTGAAATTATTCAATTAAAATTTGTTTTCGAAATTTTGTGTAAAATACTGATTCTTTGTTACAATAATATTCATTTTAATTTAATCTATGTTTATTTCTTTGTGCATCAAATTTGTGTTTTTAAATTCTCAAAACCATAAAAAATTGACATTTTCAAACAAAACTTTTCCTACAAAAGATATGTATTTTTTCACGTAGAATACAAGTATGCAATTAAAACTATAGGTTTCCATTGAAAAAATAGAAGTTGCCCTTGATTTAACCCTGAAAACGCCACTCGAGGTTAAATTTCGTATTACCATTATATGTCCCCCTTTAAACCCTACAACTTTTGTTTGAACAATTTTTTTCGGTAAAGCTTATTTTTTGACTTATTCTTGTTTTTCAGGTTAAATGAATCACCCGGTATATATCTTGTAAAAAAAAATTTGTAAGTTTTCTTGAACCAGTTTTAGTATTGTTTCGTTCTGAATTTTTTTTCCAAATTACTGTAATTTATTGAAGTATATATTTTTTATTATTGATGTACATGCAATCGGTATATAATAGGTAGTTATTATGACTCATGCCTGGGCTTTAACTACGAGGTCATATCGCCTACTACCAGAGCGGTCTTTCGTCACTCTGGTAGATATGAGCCCGACTCTATTTGCGCCCTGTGCCTACCCTACATTTTTATTCACCTAGGGCAGGGGTCTTTAACGACTACCTGACAGGCTCGGGACCATCGCTTAACGTCCCATCCAAAGGATGGCGTGCTTAAGTTTATTTTACCTCCCAGATAAAATAAACTAAGGGCCTCGGCCGGGTTTTGAACCCACGATCTTGAGCTCAGAAGACAAGCACGCATACCACTGAGCAACCGGCGCCCTAGTGTTAATTAATCAATTAAGTGTTCGCTCTCCCTCAAAAACATTAAACTTGCTACAATCGATTCTGATTTACGGAGCTAAATACGTCATAAGAATGTTTACATTAAAGTAGCTTATAATGTAGATACCCAAACAGATATTAACTCTTAGAGTCTGACACAAATGAATTAGAATTAACAATACTACTGAAAAGTAAAGTAAAAATGAATAAATAAACAAATACTCGAAAATATGAGTACAAAAATAATAATATTATACAGTAGATGAAGTATATAATAAATAACAGTAGATACATTTTTTAATTTAATTAAAATTAAGATAGTAATTTTTGATAACTTTTTGGAAGTGTCTTTATCACGACGACATTTCTTCAGTTCTCACGTCCCTTCCTCGGGTCACAATGTGCGAAATATAGAAAAGAGAAAGACAACAAAATAACAATAACATTTATAAAAAATAAATATATATATAAATATATAAAGATACATAAAAGAGAAAAACAAGGAAAATAAATTATGGTATGAGTACGGGAGAGAATACATTTAGGGCCAGTGTATGCTGTCCAAATGGAATTTAGAAATAGTTAAGGAGGATCAGAGGTTAGGATCAGTAGGGCGCATCTTAGTATGGAGATCTTTGGACTAATAGGTTAGGATCAGTAGGGCGCATCTTAGCATGGATGTCTTTGGACTAATAGTTTAGGATCAATAGGGTGCATCTTAGCATGGAGATCTTTGGACTAATAGGTTAGGATCAGTAGGGCGCATCTTAGCATGGATGTCTTTGAACTAAAAGTATCGGGATACATCTAATGTTTGTTAGTTTGGCAGAGCCCCAGAGCGCTAGTATGTATTTCCCGTTAGATCTTAGAATAGTTTTGTAAATAGCAAGTCTGTTTTCTGTTAACAGTTCGGACTTCCTGTTGAGAAGCCGATACTGGTTCCCAAAAAGAATTTGTGTAAAGTGATTTTGTCTAATTTTATAAATACAGTTTCTAAGTTGAGATGTGAGTACGTATTTTGTAAACTTATAATAAATAAATAAAACAAACTAAATTTTTTTTCTTTTTAATATTGTCTATTCCACAAGACATATTTGCATAAACCTGTTTCAGCATTACACCATCGTCAGGTTTAGTTTTAAACTAAGACAACTTGACTGTGTGCGAATCATTCTTGTAGGTACATCAGGTACTTATAACTAGGAAATCCCCATGTCTTTACAGTTGAAGATTGGTTTGTTCTGACATTTATTTTTTTTTTTTTAAATAATAATGGTAAAACAAAAATTAAAGATAAAATTATTAAAATATGCTTGAAATGGCGCTTCTTAGGTTTTTTTATCTGGGAGGTGAAAACATTTTGAGCACTCCCTTCAGATGGGACATTGAGCGATGGTCTCTGAGCCTATCCTGGCCTGGGGCACACTTGCAATTTTCAGTTGAGCAACTGTTTAGTCGCAGTTGTATGGTTTTGGGCACACTACTGAAACTAAAGAGCTACTAAAACGTTTGGTTGCTACTTATGGGCACACATGGGGATGGAATTAGTAGTTGCGAGATGGACTTGAGAGAGTTGGCTGCGTTGTGTGCCCTTGAGACAAGAAGGAAAAAATGCAAAAGGCGTTTTTGGCTTCATCCGTTGACGACACAGCGTAGCGAGAAGGGGCAATTCCATAAATTGTATGCGGTAAACTTTTGTTATAAATTGCCGGCCTTTCACGAATTAATTCAATGAATTTTTCTGTCCAAGAAATGTCATCTTCTGGAATTAAATGTGAATGTATTTCCGTGGAATAGATTATAATGTAATACATTCTAATATTATTAATAAAAAATAATAATTAAAATGTTTTAAAAGCTTACTCACCTTCCATTTTGTGGTAGGAATATTTGCAAATGTTGTGATTCTAGAACTACACATGTAGAACCTGCAACTGTCTGATTGCAAGTGAGCTCACCACCATTAAATGCAATGTGTCACAAGGCGATTGTGCAACTAGATGCAACTAAAAAGTTTGATCCAGACCACAAACTGTTTAGTTGCTGCAACTGGTTAATCAGTTGTAGTTGCATGTGTGCGCAGGTCCATAGCACTTCATGTGAAACAAACATGCAATCAAACAGTTGCTCAACTGAAAATTGCAAGTGTGCCCCAGGTTTCTCATAGTCGAGTCGGAGTCATGTCCAGCAGTGCGACGAAAGAGCGCCTGGTTAGTGATATGATCTCGTAGTTAAAGCCCGGGCATGAGTCACAATAATTTATTTTATTTTCTGGATGTAATCGTTCAAAAATTCTATGTGGAGTTTTCAATAGAATTTCATGTTTTTAAAACTTCTGTTTCCAAAATTAAAAAAAAAAAATTTTTGTTTTTTTTGTTAACACGATAACTCCCGATAGAATGAATATATTGATACGAAATTTCATTTGTATATCCAGAACCCTCTCAGGACAACTATTGAATTCCAGCCAAATCGGCGTAAGGAAAGGGTGGAATAGGGGGAGGCATACCACTAGAACTCTAATAACAGTTAATAATAATACTCAAATAACAGTTACTGCCGATGTAATGAATGTTGAAACTAAACTTAAGTGCCATATAAGGACGACAGATATTAATTTTCAGCGGAATAAGCTGACGGGGAGGAGAGAATCAGTCGAGGGGCTTAACTCAAAAATCGCAATAACTACCGATGTGTAATAAATGTATTCACAATAAATATTGTATAAAGATTGAGAAGCCACTATGTAAGCCAAATATTGGGAGCCATGGTGGCTGTGCGGGCTAGAGCATAGGATTTTGGTCGCATGTTCTCACCCTGGTTTGCGGGTTCGAATCCCATCAGGGAGAGATTTTATTTCATATGTGAAGTAAGATGTTGTGGGACGAGAGTTCTAATAGAAATAAAAGACGTTGTCTTCCCACTGTTTTATTTTACAGCAGGTTTTTCGACGCAACAACGTCATCATCAGTGGTTCATCCCACCCACACATCACAGCGGTTAATTGTCTTCTAACCGCTGTGCTGTGTGGGTGAGATGAACCACTGATGATGACGCTGTTGCGTCGATAACCTGTTCTGGTGTAAAATAAAACAGTGGGAAGACAACGTCTTTTATTTCTATTAGAGTTTTATTTCGTAGATATAACTCCTTCTCGGGGCCATGGATGTTCTAAATAACTAGGTTTACACCATTATAACTGTCATGGCTAATACAACGAACATAAAGCCCAAAAAAAAAAAAAAAAAAAGTCAAATATTGACATTTATCTTAAACGTTCGATTCACTTTGGAGAGAGAGCGAAAATGTTTTTGATTAATTCTTGTTTGGTGAGTACATAGCCGGTTAATACTTAACTGACGACTTTTTCAAGTTTTTTTAAAAAATTTCTAGAGGTTGATCTACCCAATTTCATTCACATATCTAGTTTTCATTTCCTACATTTGGCTGTGGGAGTTTGTAACGAAAAATTTTAAGACAATTTTTAAGAGCGTCTGTTACAAGACATATTCTATTTGAAAACTATTTTTGTAAGGGTGTGGCCCAGGGGGGGGGGGGGGGGGGGGGGGCGCTTTCAAGAAGTTAGAAAGTTTGAGTTGACATCATTCGTCCTTAGTTCATGAAACTTTCAGGAAATATTGAAGTTTGTATAAATATCATGAATTATTTACTCTCATAATTCATTTATTATCAATAACTCCGCCTGCATTATTTATTTATCTGTAGATAAAATTATTTATATAAAGTTATTGATTTTCCAACCATTTTTTTTTTTTTTTTTTAGATAATTTTAATTCATATAATAATAATGTTAAAAGTTCGGAGAACATGTTCTTAATGAAATTTCCAGTCGCCAATCAAAGACATAGCGCTCCAAGAAATGTAAAATAAACGAGATTTCTCATAGACTGGCCAGTTCTCCTTTAGTCTCTACACTGTACGGATGGGATGTACCACTGATGATGACGCTGTTGCGTTGAAAACTGATTCTGGTCAAAAATAAAACAGTGGGAAGACATCTTTTATTTCTATGTTTAAATTTAATGGTAGTTTTTTGTATTAAAGTTGTCGGTGAATCAACAAATTTCCAAAGTCAATCGACCGTTTGGGCTAAAAACTTTGACAAAATTACTATATTTTGTGTCGATATATTCATTCCATCGAGCCCCTCTTCACTTGACAAATTTCGCGAAAACTTAATAGGTGCCATCCTTATGGGGATTCGAATATAAAATTCTATGTCGATACGACTCGGCAGTTAAGATTTTTGAGATGAACTCCCCTCTGATCCTTCCCTCCCCTTTGTCCGATTCTGCTGAAAATTAATAGGTGTCATCCTTATAGGGTTTTGCACTTACATATGAAATTTTGTTTTAATACATTCATTATAACGGTATTTATTATAGTTTTGTGTTTAGCTTCCCCCCCTAATGTCGATACATTCAACCTAGGAATAGTTATTGGGAACTCCCTGTGATTCCCCTTTCGCCTTCGACTGATTTGGTTGATAATCAATAATCAATCAATAGGTCTCGTCCTTTGAGGGTTTTGAAAACTTAATTGCCTGTGATTCACTATCGACTTTTTTTTTTCTTTCTCGGTGAATTTCATTCAAAAGTGATTGCACTTAAAAATTTTTAAAAAACATATTATTATCCATCCAAATGGGGGCATAATGCTCTCTTAATATCATTATGCCCCCTATAAAGAGTTCCGTACGTTATAGTGCCGATAAAAATGATGTTTCTTTAAGTGATTCTTAAAGACCTAAAGTATGCATCTGCTCTTAGTGTCATAATGTTCTTCAGAACGTTATATAGTCGGTAAGCAATATCATCTTGAGTTTTCACAGTAATTTTTCGCCCCCTTTAAGGACAACACCTTTTGATTTTCAGCCAAGTCCTTGCCAAATACATCAAATCAAATTTTTTGTCTGAAAAACTGTGTCGCTAAGTACATGTGTGTTTTAGCTGGAAAAACGATCTCTCGACGGTGACGCTTGTGAAAGGGCATTTTTTGTAGCTGCTTATAATGTCAGCTTGTAGATCCAATCCAATACCTTCACCATTTATGGCCGCATTGCACTATTTGAGTTGGTCATGTCCGGGATTTTTTCTCAAAACTATTTTTCTAATTTTGACAAAATATGCAATTTTGTGCAAAGTAAAATTTATGTATATTAATCAGGATGCCTTAATTCGTAAAAATAAATTGTTATTTAATGATTTCAAGCAAGCGAAAAAAAAAAAAAAAAAAAAAAATCAATTACACTGGAATCGTGGCTCTAGTAACGATGTATCCCTAGATTGCTATCATCTCCATGAAATTGTCTAAAAATGCAGTCTCACACTCACATTTGATCTAAATTTTCGACGAATTACATTTCAAATTTCAAATTTGAGTGCAGTAAAATAATGGGGGCGGACAAAGGAGAGAGAAAGGAGAATTTTGTGAAAGTTCCAAGTTGGGTTCCTCATCAGAAGATAAGCAGACACTAGGTGGAATTCCTTTGAAGAAGAACTTGAGAGCTTAGAAAAGACAAAAATAAAAGAAAAACAGGAAAACATGGAGGGAAGCACAAAGACGGAAAATGATCTCTATCTGCCCCTTTTCAGAGCAGACCATCATCTTATCTCTGTGGGCAAAGAACTTTCCCTAGTATCTCCATTTGTTCACAAGTTTCTAGTCCTCTCCAGCATACTTAGCTCAAATCGGTCACGATGTTCTCCTTTTTTTTTTTCTCTCTAATTTTAATACAGTTCTTTATTGTGACTTACTCACTCACCAAAAACTAGAAAACCTTAAAAACCTTGAGCACGTCGTCCTTCGGAAGGGAGGTTAAGCGATGGTCCCGAGCTTGCACGATGTATGATACCCTTTAAAGACTCCTAATCTAGGTTAATAAACCTGGTTAGGCAAAAAGGACTCTCACGTTAGACGAAAGAGCGCACTGGTTGTAGGGACATGACCTCGTAGCTAAAGCTTCGGGCATTAGGAACAAGAACGATCCCTGTAATAATCATAAAACTGATATCTATTCGACAAACAGCCAATAAAGGGCGCCGGTACCTAGCTCAGTGGTATGCGTGGTTGTCTTCTGAGCTCAAGATCGTGGGTTCGAAACCCGACCGAGGCCCATAGTTTATTTTATCTGGGAGGTAAAATAAACTTAAGCACGCCGTCCTTCGGATGGGACGTTAAGCGATGGTCCCGATCCTGTACAATGTCAGGTACTCGTTAAAGACCCCTACTCTAGGTGAATAAAAATTTGGGTTAGGCAAAATTTAGGACTCCCACAGTAGAGTCGGGCTCATGTCTACCAGAGAGACGAAAGAGCGCTCTGGTAGTAGGCGATATGACCTCGTAGTTAAAAGCCCGGGCGTGAGTCATAAAACCTAACCTATAATTATAATATGTTACCAAAAAGTGTTTACAATATATCTCTTACAGGATATTGGGGAATTCTTCTTTTTCGAGTTCCTTATGGCTCTTCCAAAAGCAAGGAACCGACTTTCTAATTGTACATTCCCTAAGTTATGTATACCCTGCTTAGAAAGAAGATTATTTTTTGTTGACACTTTTGTTTGTGTTCAAAATGGTTTTGTTTGTGTTCAGAATGATTTTGTTTGTGTTGAGGAGGGTTACGTTTTTCGTTGAGGGGAGTATGATCAAAGAATAGTACTATTTACTAAATGTACTTACCAGTCTTCTTATAGACAAGTTCACCTTTGTTGGCCGTTTGTTTATGTTTAGAAGGTCTTTGTTTGTGTTAAGGAGGGTTTTGTTTTTGTTTGGGTTGAGGAGGGTTTGGTTTGTGTTGAAGAGAGAATAGTACTATTTTTAATTGTACTTATGCTTATGTCTGCTTAGAAACAAGTTCACCTCTGATTGACAGTCTTGTTTGCGTTGAGGAGGGTATTGTTTGTGTTATGGAATGTTTTTTGTTTGTGTTGAGGATGGTTTTGTTTGTGTTGAAGATTTTATTTTTCGTTGAGGAGGAGTATTAAGAGAGTAATAGTGAAGAGCAAGTTATGGATATTACACGTTACAAGGCAGGCTCCTTTCTTCTGTGAAGCCGATTTAACTTAGCTAATCTCCTAATCCGTTCGTTCCATGGCTTTGCACGATCCAGTCTTAAGACCAATCCTAGGGTACTCTGGGATAACACAAGAATACAGTTGTCTAATCTGCTTGATATGATATGGCATACTCGAGTCTTGAGTAAGGATTCAATGTTCACTTTTATACTATAGTTCAGGTTAGGGATGAGAATAGGAATGAATCCATCGATTATAACATCGTGCACCATCGATGGTCACATTTCAATATCATGATGTGGAGAGTAAAAAAGCAAACTGTATTTTTTTTATAAATGTCTTTATTGCCTTTTTAAAAATGAGAGAGAAAGAGAAAATAAAAATAAAATATCATCACAGCATTACCGGCAATGTACTTCCCCAGCACGATGTATATATATATATATATATATATATGCTTCTAGGAGGTGAGAAAAATATGAGCACGCCGTCCTTTGTATCGTCCCTAGCTTGACAATGTCAGGTACTCGGTTAAATACCCCCTTATTACATATGTTAGTTATTATGACTCATGCACCGGCTTTAACTATGAGGTCATATCGCCTACTACCAAAGCGCTCTTTCCTCGATTTGGTGGACTTGAGCCCCATTTAGAGTTAAACTTACAGTTTAAATAAAAAAGAAAAAACATAATTGTAAGTTCTTGTGAGCTCTTTAACTTAGTTCATGAGGGCGCCGGTAGCTCAGTGGTAGACATGGTTGCCTACTGAGCTTAAGATCGTTTATTTTATCTGGGAGGTAAAATAAACCTCAGCACGCCATCCTTCGGATGGGACGTTAAGCGATGGTGATATGTACGATGTCAGGTACTCGTTAAAGAGCCCCCAGGTGAATAAAAATTTAGGTTAGACAAAGTGGTAGGACTACTGTAGTAGAGTCGGGCTCATGTCCGAACGACAAAAGAGCACTCTGGTAGTAGGCGATATGACCTCGAAGTTAGAAGCCCTGGCATGAGTCACAATAACTATTAGCTAGACTAAAGGCTCTCGATCAGTTAACATTTGTTAATCTATTTGAGCCAGCCAAACTTTTGATTTTGTTTACCATCTGGAGATTGAGGTAAATAAGGTTATTTTCGGAATATCGTACATCTCATTTGTGTCTTGTTATCTGAGTTCGTCTAACTTATGTATATCTCTCATGATCATGTCTAGAGACTTGGACATTGGCATTACATGAAAAGACAATTTGATGCCTCCACGTTAGGAAATATACAGAAAAATGAGCCGCCGTTGGATCACAGGCTATGTACTTTCCCAGGATGAGTTAATCAACTCCAAAGTTAATTGGCGCCACTTCACCACATGATCTACGGCATGCTTCTTCACCAGTCCATTTCAGCCGTGGTCTTCCCCGTGATTTGTCGTGAGCGTCCATGATGGTCCTATCTGTCTTTCATTCTCTTATTTCCAGGTTCCCTGTCCTACCTCAAGCGCTCTGATTTCATGTCTGCTACTACGGTCGAGTATTCTCCTCAACATTACCCATTCATCAGAACTTTTGGTGACAAAGAACGCACTCTGCGCTTGCAGAAGTTTTCTGTCCACCTCCACCAACAAGATTGATGCTAGTTACTATAGACCTAAGGTATCTGAAGCTACTACAAATTTTGACAGAATCCAGGGCATCTTTGTTTAACCTGATCCTGTATTATTGTTCTTAAAGGTAACTATAAAGAAAAACACTCGTCAACGCTCAGGTTTAGATTTCTTGATATAATACTCTGCATTGTGTTTCTCCTCTTCGAAGAATTATTTGAGCTAAGAAGGATGATACCCTGTCCTAATAGGGAGGATAAGGGATTTACAGTAGACCTTTGTCAAAATCCAAGCGGCGTACCGTGGGAGAACACTGGATTAAAATATATGGCTGACATTTATTTTCAGTTGTGGGTGTCCCTTTCTCGGTTCTTCCTCCTGCTTTTGTTGTGGGCTTTGCTGTCTTATAATAAATAGAGAAAAACATATATTTATTTATATTGTATTTATTATATATAGTGTAATTAATATTTTTAACCTATTTGAAATTTCATGTTTTCCAACCCTCTGCTTGTAAAAATTACAAAAATAATTCCTGTCTGTCCAACAAAACTCTTCACACTGACCTTAACGTACCGAAATTGCAAAATCCAAGTACAAAAAATCCCCAACGACGGCTTAAGCATCATTGGCCTAGAGCTTCAGCAGTGACAGTGATTAGCTACAAATGAGAGTACCTCAATGTCTAGGGATAATAATAATAATAATAAATTTATTTCCGTTAAACCAATACATGGTAATAGGATACGTCAAAAGAATTTATACATTAAGATAGTTTATAAATTAGATTTATAACTACTTGAGTCTAATACACCTATGATTAGTAGTAATAACAAAACTATTGAAAAAAGTAAAATGAAATTAATAAAAACTGAACAAATAAATACTTAAAAATATATGAGTACATAAACAAAATTAATACAAGAAATGTTTATAATAAGTAAACACATTTTTGAATTTAATAAAAATTAAGATAACTATTTTTCAAAAAAAAACTCTTCGGAAGTGTTTTTATCCCAACGATGTTTCGGGACGTTCCCATCATCAGGTCCCAATGTGCGAGATATAGAAAAGAAAGAAAATTGGATTGTCACCACTGGGTGATTTCTCCCCTCTTGACATTTTGACGTTGCCATTATCTCTCTATTAGCACATTTGCTTTTTGTATTTATTTTTATATAGTTGTAAATATCTATTTGTAAAATAAAATAAAATAAATTAAATTATGTCTGTGAATATGATAACTAATAACTTCCAATGTAATCTTTGAGTTAGTTATTGTGACTCATACCCGGGCTTTTAACTTCGAGGTCATATCGCCTACTACCAGAGCGATCTTTGCCTCTATTATGGGAGTCCTAAATTTTGCCTACCCTAAATTTTTATTCACCTAGAATAGGGTCTTTAACGAGTACCTGACATCGTACATGCTCGGAACCATTGCTTGATGTCCCAGCCGAAGTATGAATGGACATGATAAAACCTAAGAGCCTCGGCCGAGTTTTGAGGTAAGCACGCTTTCCACTGAGCTAACGGCTGCCTCTAATTCATTTAATTATTTTCACTTTAATGAGCGCCATTAACTCAGAGCGTCTTGCTTACTGAACTCAAGATCGCGGGTTCGAAAATCTTGAGCACGCCGTCCTTCGGAGAGCCCTCACCGACTGGTTATTGATTCTTCTCTATTGTCTCATCTCTACTATCAACTGAGAACGTGTCCCCTTCCAAATGATCCTTGTGTAATCCGGTATCTAATGGGATGATTTGACTGAATAGATTCTTTCAATTGACCTTGCTCTTCGTTCTGTTCCATCCACTATATCTATTTAAAGTATCTCCACTATGTATAAATACTTAAAGCCTCTTATCAAATCATCGGCAATGTACTTCCCCAGCGCCATTCTGAATACTTACGGTACTTTTTTTAATTTAAATTATACAGGGTGTCCCAGCATGGAGGTAAAAAACTTTGAGGTCTTAAAGGAAATTTAATTTTGAACAAAAAATTTCCTATAAACATAGGTCCGATTCGGAACCGTTTCAGAAATATTCAACAAGATGTTCTTCCAATTTTTGTACTTAGCACTTTTTTTTGCATAAAATCTCTTATTCCTCCTCAAATATAAGAGCTAACACAAAGTTAATTATGCCATCATAAAGAGCGGTGAATTACCTTTAAAATAAGTTCACTTTATCATTACAATTACAAGAATTTGACATTTTATAGGCAGCATAAACCGAAGGAATGTGTAATTCGGAAATACTTTGGCAACCTGTAGCTCACGTTTTTTCAAAAAAACGTCCTTATTGTATATCTTAATTTTTATTTAGAAAACTTGTAATCCTCAATTCATTGTAAACACTGTTTGGATTATGAGACACGTCATTTACTTTTACCTTATTTTTCCACTAAAACCATAATATTGCTACACAAGTATAGGGGTCATGTAATATAATGTCTTATCGTTTGAAAGCTTATTAAATGCACAAGTTTTCTAAATAAAAAAAATAACACATATTTTTAGACGTTTCCTTGATTTACTCGAAAACTATTAGTCCTGTCGAAAAATTGAATCTTAACAAAATTTTTCTTTATAAAATTTCCGATCGCTTATAAGTCCTCAAATTTGAGATAGGATCAATACGATTTATGAAGAATGTAAACTAAATGTCTATAAGGATTATATCTAAGTAATTTTTAAATCGTAACTCATAGGAACAAACTGAATAATGTGTGATGTGGCCATTACAGGACTTTCTTATACCAACCACGCTTACAGATCACTCTTTCCCCCTGCCCTTCTCAAAAGTATTTCATACTGGATTAATGGGTATAAGAAAGAATGTATACTCTCAAGATAACGCTGTACAATGCGACAAAATTAAAAGATTGTGAGGAGGAGAGGGGGAGAGAGATGTATAAGCGTGGTTGGTATAAGAAAGTCCTGTAATGGGCCACATTACTATTTTTTTTTAATTATCACAAAAATATACGCAGTATTTTGTTAAATGTACAGTAAAATCCTTTTATAACGATTCCTGATATAACGATTTTTCGGATATAACGATGTAAAACCCGTATCTAGTTTGGTTTGCTATTTAAAAGTGAATAAATAAATCCGGATATAACGGTTAGGTATACAAATATTCCGTATAAAACGATCTAAAACAAGGGATTTAAACACGGTTCTTGTTTACTCTTTCCGAGCTCAATGAGTCATTCCATTTCCAAACATTCCATTTCCCCCTTGTAGAATTTTCTTCGAACTCCCTTCTTCCCTTCTAGTGCGTATATTCCTAGTTTCAGATAAGTCTTTCCTTTGCCTCCATAGAGATCGTGACTTCGAAACTTCATAACCATGTAAGCAAAAATTTATGCCTAAAAAAAAAGCAAGCAAACTAAAATAAGTGATTTTTTTGTGGAAAATTAATACATATTATGTACTCATGTTTATATATAATTTATGTATACAGTTACAAATGTATGTAAGTAAATTTTAAAAAGTAAATTAAAATATGTAAACTTTCTCGTTATGATCATTCTAAAACGCCTTTTTTTTCACTAACAAGCCCATACATTTGTATGTAGGTTTAACAGTTTGGTTCCGGATATAACGATGTTTTTTTCTTGGTCCCTTGAATATCGTTATAACCGGATTTTACTGTACTTATGTCTAAACAAAATAAAAAATAAGATATCATAACATCTTGATTTCTAATTCCATGTTCATTGCTACATTGATTTCTGAGCTCTTATAATCAGGTATATACAGGCAAACAGACAGAAATAATAGCGAAAATGGTCAGAACGTTTACAGGGGACCTTGAAACTCGACCTCGGATTTCCGCATGTTTACTATACTTTTTTCTTGTATTATAGTCGTTGAAATTCCATAGTTGAGGCTGTAAATACATATATTATAGAACGATATAGTGTTCGTGACCGGTTATATAGGTCGATAGGAACATGATTGTCACACTATTTCCGGTTAGATCAGACTACTATTTAGTTAGTTTCCTAGTCACATCTGAATCAAAACATTTGTAAATCCCCAGCTTTATGGAGTTTTCAACGGATTTTCATGTTTTCGGACCTCCAGAATCCAAATATGAAAAAAAAAAAATTACTGACTTTTTGTGTCTATGAACACGATAACTCCCGATAGAATGAATGTATCGACACAACATTTTATACGAAGTGTGTTCAAAAAATAATGGGAATTTTCGGTTTTTGATAAGAATTTTAATTATTCGTCTACATCAATTTTATCCCCGTCAAAATAGTCCCCATACACTTATGCCAGCGCTTCTTCCAATCCCCGAAACAATTGTGGAACTCGATCTTTGGGATAGCATTCAGCTCTCTCAGCGATGCGTTATTAATCTCATCTATTCTTGTGAAACGACGGTCCTTAAGAGTTCTCTTTACTGTTGGGAACAGCAAAAAGTCACACGGAGCCATGTTTGGCGAATATGGAGGCTGGGGCATCATTATAGTTTTGTTTTTGGCCAAAAATTCACGAACAAAAGATAAAAATTTTAATTGTTTTATTTTATCAAGTATCTATCTATCTATCTATCTGGCGCTACAACCCTAGTGGGTCCTGGCCTCCTCAAGAGCCTCCGCCATTCGGCTCTGTCCTGTGCAGCTGCTTTCCAATTTCGCTGACCAAGAAGCTCTCTCGCGTCAGCTGCCACACCATCCACCCATCTTAGCCTCGGTCTGCCTGCTCTTCTTGATCGGTACAAAGGCACCTCAAGGACTGTTCTTGGCACTTCGCCCTCTTCCGTTCGGGCTACATGGCCTGCCCAACTCAACCTTCCCAACTTCACCACCCTCACTACATCAGCCTCACCAAACAGCTCATAAATTTCCCTATTCTTGCGAATTCTCCAAACCAGTCCGTCCTTCACAGGGCCGAAAACCCTTCGAAGAATTTTCCTTTCAATTATCAACAGGTCCTTCTCGTCAGACTTGGATAGGGTCCATGTTTGACTGGCGTCGATAAGGACTGGACGGATCAGGGTCTTATAGAGCCGGAGTTTGGTATGCCTGCTCAGTAGAGAGCTTCGCATATGCCTCAGCAATCCAAAATAGCATCGATTCGCTGCCGTAAGCCTTTTCTTAATTTCGGCTGATGTCTCGTTCCTGGATTTTATCAGGTATGGTTATTTCAAACTCAACTTGTTACTTTTTATAATTTAATGTATTTGTATTTATTTAAATGTTTGTTGCCTTTATATTTTATGATTGTTACCAACAGAACCTGTTTTTTTGTTATTGTTTTTGTTGCTTAAGGATGATTTCTTTTGTAGACTGCCTGATGATGAGGGCAACCTCGAAAGCCGGCTAGCCAATACAAATAAAAAATCTGTGAGAGGTCAGACTACATCTTATTGTTCGAGATCGGTGAATAGAAGACCTTGTATTGTGGTTTTTGTGGTCAATAGTTGGATTATCCACCTGGTAAATGTGACATATATTTATCCAAGTATATATGTGTATTGTGAGAAAGCCACCCCTGTTTATGTATGTGGTGGCTAGCGGTGAGGTCTGATAAATATTTATTCAGTTAAGGGAGTCTCAATAAGCTACTAAGGTTGGTCCTCAAGGACCTGTGTCCTGTTCTTCCTGCTTCTCATATCCTGTCTCCTTAGTCCTTCTCCAGTCCCTATGTAACATTCATAAACCAGGACTGGTCTCTGGGCTTCTTTCTATCTGAGTTACATATGTTAAAGAAGAACTATTCTTCAAACATGTTTATCTGACATGTTGTCCTCCAGAACCAAAGAAAAACTCTAATACAGTAGACTCTCCCTTATCCGGCGTTGTTGGGACCGACGTGACGCCGGATAACGGAAATCATCAATTATTGAGAAAAAATATATCAATTAAAGCATTAAAATAGGTGTTTTTATGTGAGCTAAGGAATAAAACACGAATGTATTTTGTTGATAACATTTATTAAATTGACAAATATGTACATACTGTACATTGATTTATTTTATGTACGTACATATGTACATATTTTTATCCAAGCATTAAAAACATACTTTGAAATCTGCGTTTAATTAAGTGAAGTAATAAAATATTGTATTAGCGTTCCCTTCATTATAAATACAATGTACGTTAGGGTGGCCGCTATTTTAAAAAAGTTAAAATTTTCTTGCTCCGGTACGAAAAATATGTGTAGAATGTCGAAAAAATGTGGCCTGAATTTTTTAAATCATATTAACTGGTGCCTGTAAGATGTCGAATTTTAACATGGGTTTTAAATGGGGGTTTTGAACTTTTACCGACTTTTGAGCGTAGTTTCAAATATTTCAGACATAAAAATCTGAAAATTTACATATTTATGTCTTTGGGTCCGCTGAATTGAAATTCACCGTCAAAATTCAATTTTGACGGTGCATTTCAATTCAGCCGGCCCAAATACATAAATATGTAAATTTTCAGATTTGTATGTCTGAAATATTTGAAACTACGCTCAAAAGTCGGTAAAAGTTCAAAACCCCCATTTAAAACCCATGTTAAAATTCGACATCTTACAGGCACCAGTTAATATGATTTAAAAAATTCAGGCCACATTTTTTCGACATTCTACACATATTTTTCGTACCGGAGCAAGAAAATTTTAACTTTTTTAAAATAGCGGCCACCCTAATGTACGTATGTATGTATGTACAATAAAAATACATAAAAGATTTGTGAGTTACGGAATTATTATGTGCTCGTAAATACACATGTCTCATATAATTGATAAGCTAATAATTGAATGTTAATTTTAGTTTAACAAAGATATTATTTTGCGAGCGCCGGATGAGGGAGCGCGCCTGTTAGCAAAACGCCGTATAAGGGAGAGTCTACCGTAATTGCTCATAGAATGAATGTATCAACACGAAATTATATATGTGTATGATCACAATCCCATAAGGATCACCTATCGATTTCAGACAAATCAGACAAACGTGAGGGGGGATTAGGGGAGGCTTAACTCAAAAACTGTAATAACAACTGCCGTTGTAATGAAAAATGACACTAAATTTAATATGTGAATTTCATTCCGCACAAGGACGACATTTATTAATTTTCAGCGGAACTCGCAGAAGGGGAGGGGGAACACAGGGGGCTTAATTCAAAAACTATAATAACTGCCAATGTAATGAATGACTATGTAACTCAAATAAATGAGTTTTAGCTCAAACAGTCGAGTGGCTTTTGAGGGACAGCGAAAAATTGATTAATTCTTGCTGGGGAAGTGCATAGCCGATGATTCACCGACACTTTTTTTTTATATTGTATACATTCACCTCTGCCTATTGTATATATTGTACACAGTATATATATATATAAAAAAATGTTAACCTCGTAAACAAGTCAAGAATAAAGATACTGAAGCAAAGATCCTGGCAGGTGATAAAGCATTGAAGTTCCTTCTTCAATATGATAACATTTTTCACAGATCATTTTCTGTATGCACTCATCAATGTTGCACTCAGTCTTATATTTAATGATAGTAGACATGAGAAGTAAATTGATGAATGCAAATGCACTAAACGACCTCTATTATGGAGCAAATCAGGGCATCCATCATGATTTAGCCTTCGCCGCATTCCATTATTCATGGTGCATAATTCGCTCCTGGATGCATTTTTCAATAGTTACCTTTCTCGGCCTGCCTTACTTCCTCAATGCTTCTGTTGGTCTTTTAGGAATCTTGTTCTTATAATAAAATAATGAATATATAGTAGTAGGGGAGGAAAGCCGGTTCTGAAACAGGCCTAAGGGCAAGATGGCGGCCGGCTCTGAAAATTGAATAATTAGTTATATTTCAGTTAAAAAAAAAAAAAGTCGTCGGTGAGGTACCGGCAATGTACTTCCCCAGAACGAAATAATCAATTAAGTTTTCGCTCTCCCTCCAAAACCAGTCGACCGTTTGCGCTAATATTCAATAATTGACTTACATAGGGGCTCCTAAATCCACAAACTGTGTCTCCTTCCTGATATTGCTGAAATTTGAAATGTTATGTTCTCATTATAAAATTTCATGTCCATAAATGGGAAGGGGGATGGGGGGGGGGGGCTCAACTCAAAAACCCCAATAACTACTGATGTAATGAATGTATCGACATAAAATTTCATATTAACAATATGAATAATATGAACATTGACTTTTCAAACACGAACAGAGAAAGAGGGGAACTGATTTTTGAGGGGGAGCGAAAAGTTAATTGGTTAATTTTTTCTGGGGAAGTACATTGCCGGTGATATACCGACGACTATTGTTTTCAATTGAATTATAACTAATTATCAATTTTCAAATGAACAATAAATTTTAGAGTTGATTATTTCCGTTGTAAAAATGATCATGAGAGGTACAGTACTGCATAGTCAAATTATCGCCATTTCTCTGGTTATGTGAGCAATTTGTGTGTAATTTCCATAGTAATTTCATTTCTGTTATCTTGTTTGATAATCGTTTTTGTAGGTAATAATTTTGCGAGACCCCCCTCTTTGGCGGCTTATCGTAGTGGCTATTTCCGTAATATAGGTCCACTATGCAGCCAATTATTTCCTTTTCATGTTTCTAGGTCAGTGATTCTCTAACACAGTGCCGCGGTACATTAATGTACCGTACCGCGAATGTCAGGTACAAATTTCCCATTAATATACTAAATATAATTTTTACTTACTTATACCTATAGTATAAGTAAGTATTGTTATCGTGCTAAAATTCGAGATCGAGTTTTCAAGGTGTGTGTGTGTCTGATTGAAAAGTTCTCTACCGCAAAAACGATTGTAGCTATGAACTTGAAATTTGGAATGAAGGGGTCACATGTTCTAATTTTGGTCTGATTAGATTTTGACCGAAATCGAACGAAAATTGATACCACTTTCCCCCGGGACCTAACTACATTTTACAAAATACCGCTTGTGTTTTTGTCCTAATCAAAATTCTTTTCAAATAATAGTTGTAGAGAATACTAAAGTATATTTTTTATATGAAATACAATTTTTCATAGGTCGTCCGATTTCTGAGATATATGTTGAAAACCGTCTTGAAATGTAGGTTTTGAAACACATATTTTTAGGCGTTTCCTTGATTTACCGAAAACATTTAGTCCTATCAAAAATTTGATTCTTGCCAAAAATGTCCCTTATTAAATTTCCAATCGTTAATAAGTCTTCAGATTTGAGATATGACCAATTGCGCATGAGGGATGTTCATTTGCGCATGAGTGATGTTCATTTGCGCATGAGTGATGTTCATTTGTGCATGAGGAATGTTCATTTGCGCATGAGGGATGTTCATTTGCGCATGAATGATGTTTATTTGCGCATGAGGGATGTTCATTTGCGCATGAGAGTTGTTCATTTATAATATTTATTTATCACTCAAGAACATCATCCAAAAATTCATTATTTCTTTATAAGTTCTAAGTTCAAACTGTCAAGGAAAAATATCAAGTCATATTAAATTAATTTTCAAAGTACGTGAAGTAGATATCTACTTAGTATAAAAGTTGTCTCTTTATATATATTTTATATTCTGCTTTTCTGAGTTAAATGATTAATGTGAACAATTTAAATGATGGGAATTAAATATTCTCCCTTGATTTGTAAACCCTTTGTAATATTTATTATAAGGGTTGATGTATTCCCTGTATTCTGTTTCAGTCCCCCATCTATGCAAGGTAAAGGAGAAGTTATGTAATCTGTCTGAAACTTGATGTTGAGTTTCACCCCTTGATTCCAAAAATTAAAAAAAAAAAAAAATACATTAAAGCGTAGTCAAAGTCCACGCCGTTGATTTTCCGTGAAAACAGGATAAAATCATTTTTCATTTTCTTTTCGATGCTGCCGTAGCTCTTGCATTTGCTCGGCACTAGACTTTTTAGGTTTTTATATTCCTTTTGATGCGAGCTATCCTCTGATTTGCGTTTTCTATAATTCCGCGCATATTTACGATTCATATGAGACATCTTTAATTTTTTTTTGCAATTTTCAATTTAATACCGATTTTTACATATATTTCGGTAAATATTTTTATTGTTTCACTTTGAGTCTTAGTAGTGCTCCTCAAGCTCTTTAGAATGACACCCGAATCAACGTCCTAACTAAACGCGTTATCACGCTACACTAATTTCTAATTTTACACAACGCTAATTCGCAACAGTCATCCGCCGACGCCCACACTAGCCCACAGTCACAGGCAAAACAAACACTGCACAACAAACACGTACAGACATGCTCTATCCATTGTGACCTCAACCGTTGTTATCGCATTATTAGTCTCGTAGTTATTATCGTTTGAAATCTGAGGGTGATTGTTACTCTTCTGTTTCATCAGTCCAGTTTTTTACAATTCATTCATATACAACTCATTATTGTTATTATGTTTCACATTATTATTCATACTTGTTTTTCTAATTTCTATTTTTATTTCTCTTTATTATTTTTCACTAGTTTATTATATTGTTTTACTCATTGCTTGTTTTTAACATTTAATTTTTATTCCTAGAGACCTCTTTTCTTCTATTTATATTCTTCTCAACTGGTTGATACTTGTATACTCTTGTTTATTTTTTATGTTATTATTCTTGGGGGACGTATGTCACAGAATAAAGGTTATTTTTCATTTCATTTTATGCCTATCAACAAGACTTATGCTCTGACGGTCTGACATAGCCCCTACCGAGAGCTAAGATGTTTACACATTAAAAATGAGCTTGCATAACAAACCATGACCTATTTACAAGTATGGGAAAATTAAGAAAACAAGATAATTGTTTGTAGGAAAACTCACTTTTGTACAATAACAATGAATGATAATAATAATTATTTCCGTTGAACCATAAAATGGTAATTGGTTATGTCACATGATTTTGTACAACAAGAAAGCTAATAAAATGTATTCAATAATATTAATCTTAGTATATTACATGCCGTTCAACTGGATGGCTCAACTTCAGGGCTACGTTACTAGTGATACTTAACATTTTTGCAGAGATATTGTGAAACACTTGATAAAAATGAAGAAAACGTATGTTTTTTAAAAAATATTGTCTATTTCACAAATAATATATAATATGGGAGTACTTTCGGTATTGCTACCATCTTCAGCCACGACTTAACAAATACTAAATTGAAGTTCAACTAGGTAGTTTACAATCCAAGCGGTAGGTAGGTATCCTTTTTCAGCCCCTACGGGGTTTTCCTATCCTTTCTGTACAGTTAATATTTGAAATATGGAAAAGCATAAAAAATGACATTTCATCCCAAATTGGGATCTTAAAAATAAAAAATTTAAAATACTATGTGTTGATTAAATGCATATATGAAGTGAATTAAAGATAACAATTGTTAATATATGAATAAAAATAAAAATAAAGTATGAACGATCAGACCAATCTCAAATACTC
Source organism: Aradus depressus (assembly GCA_963662175.1). Taxonomy (NCBI): domain Eukaryota; kingdom Metazoa; phylum Arthropoda; class Insecta; order Hemiptera; family Aradidae; genus Aradus; species Aradus depressus. The sequence goes on along the minus strand of OY759224.1, from coordinate 14,873,229 downwards.
ACCCCTTTTATCGCCAATAATATAATCCTCCAGTCTCTGTGTATACGTACTTACTCTCTCAAAAAACTGTATATTTTATTTTTATTCATATATTAACAATTGTTATCTTTAATTCACTTCATATATGCATTTAATCAACACATAGTATTTCAAATTTTTTATTTTTAAGATCCCAATTTGGGACGAAATGTCATTTTTTATGTTTTCCATATTTCAAATATTAACTGTACAGAAAAGATAGGAAAACCCCGTAGGGGCTGAAAAAGGATACCTACCTACCGCTTGGATTGTAAACTACCTAGTTGAACTTCAATTTAGTATTTGTTAAGTCGTGGCTGAAGATGGTAGCAATACCGAAAGTACTCCCATATTATATATACCTACCTACCGCTTGGATTGTAAACTACCTAGTTGAACTTCAATTTAGTATTTGTTAAGTCGTGGCTGAAGATGGTAGCAATACCGAAAGTACTCCCATATTATATATTATTTGTGAAATAGACAATATTTTTTAAAAAACATACGTTTTCTTCATTTCTACGTTACTAGGATTGGCGCGGAAGACGTGTGGGCTAGTCAGGATGTAGACGTAATCTCTGAGAATCACAACAGACTAACGACGGGTTTTGGAAACTGGCTGATCAGAGGAGACGTTGATGCGATTTGAACTCGAGGTTGAATCTTTATTACCGGGATGTCAGCAGTCTGGGGATCATAGAACCACATACCCGCCTTCATAGCCACATAAATAAGGTGACCAGATTATGAGATTCTCAAAACGGGACCCACAATACCGGGGAAGTTAGGGACACCCTTAAAAAAATACTATTTACCAATATATATATATATATATATATATATATATATATATATATATATATATATATATATATATGAAATACTATTTTATTCAATAAAATATCATCAGACTACATTTAGAAATAAACTTGATACCACTTGAAAAAAATATTGTCGAAAAAACTGACTTCAATGTTTATTTTTCATGTTTTTGAGATGAGTGAATTTTTTTCAAAATATCAGGCTTTTTTTTGATGAAATCTAAAAACTGTACACAACCCATTGCAAAGTTACATTTTACTAGCATCATTGCTTTAAGGGTCGACATTTTCATTTGAGATTTTTCTAGTGACCAAATGTCATTAATAATTGAGAAAACTCGTTCCACTGGAGCGTTTGTTCCTGGTAAGGACAAGAAAAATGAAACCATCAGTGCAATATTCTTGATAGGGACATTTTGATTTGCAAAATGAAGAAATATTTCAACCCATCTCTGATCCAGAGAAGTTTTCTCTTCGGTCCACTTGAAAATCTTTTCAAATATTTGTAAAACGGGACAAATAAGCGTCCCGAGCATATATTTCGGGACAACGGGACAGGTCCCTGTAAAACGGGACGTCTGGTCACCTTACACATAAACAAGCTAAGAGTGCCTGTCCAGCTTCCGTTAGCAGGGAAAAAGGGAACACGAATTTATATAAGAAACGAAAAACATGAGTTCTCTCCTGAGATTAGTTGTGGGTTGTGTTCTCTGGGGGAGAGGGATGACCTGGCCCATCTATGCCATGATTAGAGACAAATACCTGGCTAGCTATTTGGGAGATGTTCCGGTAAATGTCTAACAGAGAGATAATGGCAATATCAAAATATCAAGAGGAGAGAAATCACCCATTGGTGAGACTCCCTAGTCACTGATTTACTTTCATTTGTAACTAATCACTGTCATTGCTGCTGCTAAGGAGATCTCTAGGCCATTGACGCTTAAGCCGTCGTTGAGGAAGTGTGGCAGAATGGAGGGCACGAACTAGAGGATTATTGTGGGAACTGAGAAGGGAAAATAATTTTTTATACTTGGATTTTGCGACTTCGGTGACAAAAGGTTAAGGTTAGTGTGAAGAGTTTTTTTGGAGACGTTATAAAGAGCATTGGCTATTTTACGAAGGATTGTATGCATTGGAGATTGGAAGCCTTGGCAGAACCCCGAGTTCAAATCAGTAAGTGTAGGTTTGAGTACTGCGTTGTATATAAGTCTTTTTGTTTTCAAAGTTAATTTGAATCTTTTGCTCATAATTTTTATTTTTTTTATTTTTACAAACATATATTTACAACTATATAAAAGTAAATACAACAAGCAAATGTGCTAATAGAGAGATAATGGCAAAATGTCGAGAGGGGAGATATGACACAGTGGTGACACTCCCTATAAAAAAAAAAAAAATAATTAAATTTTTGAAATGAGGAGGTTAGAAAACAACATCAAATTTCTAATCGATTATTATCGTAGAGCAGGGGACGTAACAATATGTTTTTCTTTTGTCTGTGAACTTATATTCACAAAATTTACGGGATACCTCAAGGAGTGTAGTACTTGTATATAATTCATGACTAGTCTATTTGCCTTCTAGAAACCCTGAAAATATTTTATTTTCTGTACACTGTCATAAAAGTCTATATTTTTGGCATCCACTCGTAAAATAGAAAGTAACGCGATCAATGTCTAAAGGCTACCTTACACGGTCAATATTATTGAAGCAATATTATTGACGCAATATATGTTAAAAAACGGTAGCCCTCACACGACTCAATAATATTGATCAATAAAGTGTCAGTTTCAATTGTGCAGTCAAGGAGGATGGATCTAGCGTTTCTAATCGCAATGCTATATACATCAGAGATAGCTACTCAGAATATTTTAACGGGCCGGGATCGGTACCATGGCAGTACAAAAAAGTAATTTTATAAATATAAAATAATAATAAAAGTTTTACAACTGTATTAATATTTTAATGAAATTGCAACCTACCTCATGTTCATCATCAATTATTGTGCTTATGGAATCGGTTGGAGTTTCCAGGTCGACGAGGAAGCCCCTAGCGTCAACCACAACGTAGATTCGTAAATTTCCTCAGCTCCTGCCCCTCATTTTTTGGAATACTTAATTTTTGTAGTTGGTTCGGAGGGAGTTGAATATTTTTTTTACATCATCTGTCGTAGCATTAGGGAATTTCTGTTGATAAAAATGAAGCAACCGTTCCATTGCTTGAGCTGTTTTGTCTCTGTCCATGTATTCCTCTGATTTTATTTTCCATAAAACTGGCATGGACTTATATAACTAAATCAATCATTAATAACAATTATCACTCCTTTTGAAATGACAAAATAACCACTTTTATTATTATTTTATTTTCAAAATCGATGTAAATACAGCACCTCCTCACCTCTATGCACGTTAAGATAAATTTCCTTTCTTCTTCTTTTTAGCTTGTGAACACTTCTTTCGCTTCTTTTCACTATCAATTTCACGTTTTATATCAGTTTCCATCTCCAAAACAAACACCCTCTACAGCGTCTGTAGAACGACTGACGTCTTATTGCACAATATGGTGTATACCCCTCACACGGTGTCAATAATATTGACGGCGCCTCAATATATTGATGGGACTTCAATAAAAATCAAACGGATTTTATTTTCTTCAATATTATTGCCATCAATATTATTGTTTCAATGTACTCCTTACACGTTCAATATATTGATCAATATCGATATTGCTTCAATAATATTGACCGTGTAAGGTAGCCTTAACGTCGACTAAAGTCTGCTTTTGATCCCTGAATATAATTTTTTATCGTTCAATAACGTTATCTGTCAGCTGCTTTGGCACTTAAAAACTAATCACTTTACCCAGTAAGCTGATAAATCATACTTCTAATAATTACTATTGGTATAAAATGATATTAAAAAGAATCTTCAGTTTCATTAAATTTCCAGTTATACGAAGTACGATAACTCCGGATAGAATGTATCGACATAAAATTTCATAAATATATCCAGAATCCTTTAAGTATGACACCTATTGATTTTCAGCCAAATCGGCCTAAGGGAAGGGCCTTCCCTTCCAATTCCGATAAGGTTGGCGCCTATTATGTTTCAGCAGAATTGGCCTATAAGAAGGAGGAGATCAGAGGAAGGGCTCAACTCAAAAAACCCAAATAACTACCGATGTAATGAATCTATCGACACAAAATTTCATGTGTGAATTCCTAATCCCATAAAGACGACACTTATAAATTTTCAGCAGAAGGGAACGGAGAGTTTAGATTGGGGAGCTCAATTCAAAAACCCGAATGACTGTCGATTAAATTAATAGTTTAGGGAATCAAGACAAAAAATAGGTCAAACTTCGGAAAAATTCTCGGAAAGCTGAATTTTCGTATGAACCTTCCTTTTGTGGTTCTAAACAATATCCCAAAAGTCCCCACGCTAAAAATGTTACGCTGGGTCAAAGGTCACAAAGAACGGTTTTTCTCGAAAATCTCGTTAATGGTGACTTTTATCGAAAGAATAGTAGTTATCAAATTTGTAGCTTAAAAAATTACCTACAAAAAACATGGTATTACTTTTTACGGTTTTCGAGAAAATTCTATTTAAAAAGTTGTAAGGTACAGTATGCAGTCCTTAACGGTATCTATGTGTCGAATATTTGTAATTAAACGTTGAATGCGGCTTAAAATATTGGAAAATTTATTTACGTGAAAGTTTCAAAGTCCATAACAATACAAACTAACACATATATACTACACAATAGTGTCCTTACTCCATAATGGGTTAGACGAAGAAGGATGAACTCCGATACGTTGTCGTTTGTCATACGACCTGAAGATACCTGCTTTATGTATTGGTCGATTTTAAGTATACGGACGAACTGACGTTAGTATCAAGTGATATTTCCTTGTGAACGGACGTGCTCACTTACTATTTTTATTCAATTATTTTTGTATAAATTAAACAAATTATCCAAAAATGGCAGAAGTTTGTTTTATTTGTGATAAATCTTTGCTGGAAGGTAAAACTGTTGTTGTGGAACGTGGACTTCACACGCTGATACAGTCAAGTGTTGAAAGAAAGCATGGAAAAGATGAATGTTTACGAAATGCTAGTTCTGTGGTAATTCATGTAGAGTGCCGTAAAGATTATACGCAGAAGTCAAGCATATTGGCATAAAAAAAGACAGCGAGATCAAGCCAGCAAATCCAGCTTTCCCCTATTTTTCCTACTCAGCAATGTCTCTACTGGATTATAATACAGTTGATACTCGATAATTTGAAACTCAAGGGACTAGAGCAAAAATTCAAATTACCGAGAGTTCAAATAACCAAGACGGAGTTAGGAAAAAATTCAAATAAATAAGAGTGTGATTAAAAGTATGTATGTACGTTCATACATAAGTGATATTTATGTATATAAAAATTTACAAAATAATATACATATGTACGTACATACATAATTAAGTACATATATGGTACAATCGGTACCATATATATGGTACAAAAACATAAAAATGAAAATATTATAGGCAAATGTTCATTTTGAAAAGAAGTCCGTAATTTTCTTTTGAGTAAGCGACTTCCATCTTGCATTGTCCAGGGAGTTTTCTATAGTGATGAGAGCTGAGAAAAAATCATCATTCGTTTCTGTCCTGAGGCGTAGGAGCGTAGAGTGTTAAGAGAAGACCTTGCCTCGCTCAATGTGACCAGATTTGGCGGTTGCTCTTCTTCAATAACACGCAGTTTCTCACCTATTGAAAGACATTTATTCTTTCTGGAGCTCATTTTGATTTTAAAAATTATAAAAACGCTGTTTAAATTTAACTAAAGAAAGAAAACTGCAAACTCAGTTAATCTAGTCCAGGGCATGTAAACAAAGGACAGGTCTGTGCAGGATCAAATGACATCACAAGTGACGTCAGGGCACTTCAAATTATAGAGAGTTGGGGAGCCCTCACTTCAAATTATAGAGTGTTGGCAGTAAGATGCCATTGCTACAACTTCAAATTACCGAGCGGACCAAATGTACATTAATTTTTTTCAATTTATCGAGTGTTTTTCAAGAGACCTGGACAAAACTTCAAATTATCGAGTGTCGACTATATCTATACAAGATTTAGTACGAGGATTTCGGAACCCCTATGTAAGTTGAATATTAGCGGAAACAGTGGACTGGTTTTAGAGGCAGAGCGAAAAATTAATTGATTAATTTGTTCTGGGGAAGTACATTGCCGGTGATTCATCGAGAACTCATTTTTAGATTTCTCCAATTATATAACTTCCCCTATACATCGAATAGTTAGATAAATACTAAAGTATATAAGTGAGAATTCAAAATTTCCTTAGAGAACTCAAAAGTAGTAAGTGTGTTACAGCTGGCTACTAAAGCCCCAAGAGTCCTGAGCTCTGAGTATAACCTCTAAGTAGCCAGCTCTGAGATAAAGGTAGCTCGGAGATACTTGAACTCCAAACTGTTCCTGTCTTAATCAAGACTTTTACCACATCTGGCCTCTCAACAGTCTCCCGTCTTCTCTGTTTCTGTTTGAACTTTTGATGACCCCCTCCTTTACCACATCTGGCCTCTCAACAGTCTCCCGTCTTCTCTGTTTCTGTTTGAACTTTTGATGACCCCCTCCTTTACCACATCTGGCCTCTCAATAGTCTCCTGTCTTCTCTGTTTCTGTTTGAACTTTTGATGACCCCCTCCTTTACCACATCTGGCCTCTCAACAGTCTCCCGTCTTCTCTGTTTCTGTTTGAACTTTTGATGACCCCCTCCTTTACCACATCTGGCCTCTCAACAGTCTCCCGTCTTCTCTGTTTCTGTTTTAACTTTTGATGACCCCCTCCTTTACCACATCTGGCCTCTCAATAGTCTCCTGTCTTCTCTGTTTCTGTTTGAACTTTTGATGACCCCCTCCTTTACCACATCTGGCCTCTCAACAGTCTCCCGTCTTCTCTGTTTCTGTTTGAACTTTTGAGGACCCCCTCCTTTACCACATCTGGCCTCTCAATAGTCTCCCGTCTTCTCTGTTTCTGTTTGAACTTTTGATGACCCCCTCCTTTACCACATCTGGCCTCTCAATAGTCTCCTGTCTTCTCTGTTTCTGTTTGAACTTTTGATGACCCCCTCCTTTACCACATCTGGCCTCTCAACAGTCTCCCGTCTTCTCTGTTTCTGTTTGAACTTTTGATGACCCCCTCCTTTACCACATCTGGCCTCTCAACAGTCTCCCGTCTTCTCTGTTTCTGTTTGAACTTTTGATGACACCCTCCTTTACCACATCTGGCCCCTCAACAGTCTCCCGTCTTCTCTGTTTCTGTTTGAACTTTTGATGACCCCCTCCTTTACCACATCTGGCCTCTCAATAGTCTCCTGTCTTCTCTGTTTCTGTTTGAACTTTTGATGACCCCCTCCTTTACCACATCTGGCCTCTCAACAGTCTCCCGTCTTCTCTGTTTCTGTTTGAACTTTTGATGACCCCCTCCTTTACCACATTTGACCTCTCAACTGTCTCCCGTCTTCTCTGTATCTGCTTGAACTTTTGATGACCCCCTTCTTTAATTTCCTTTTTATTTATGTCTACAGTAATTAAATGTAACAGTCAATCAAAACTATATTACTATAAACTTATTACTCTACGTTTCATTACTTTCCTGTCTGAGATTATGAAATTGATTCAATCTCTTTCGATTTAAAATTTTTTATTATACACTTTTGGTGTTGTTGCCTCGTTCTTCTGTAGTCGCAGTATGCCTTTAGAATGCATATATAGATGTCTGGCCCTGGAAAAATGATGCGCGGACGGCAAATTCTTTACATAGATATCGCTGAAATTTCATAGATTATTTCCTCATTGTGTTTATATCTTAAGTAAAAAGTGTCGATTTATTCATTACATCGGCAGTTTTTGAAAGCTTTGAGTTGATCCCTCTCTTTCCGATTCAGCTGAAAATTGATAAGTGTCGTCCTTATCTGGTTTTGAACTCACATTATCGTTATCGTCTTTTTTTTCATATTTGGTAAAGCTGGATGTCGGAAAACATGAAATTGCGTTGAATACTGCGCATCTAATTTTTGATCGATTGCATAACTTCCCCTATACCTACTTTGTATAGCTGGAAAGTGAAAGAGTGGAAAGTGAAAAGTTTTTTGAGAGATAATTTTCCAATGAGTACCAAAATAAAGCGATATGAAATTTGTATCCTATATTGTGGTTCAGAATGAGATTCAACGAAGCGTTACACTCGTATTGGAATATGTGTTCACTGTTTGTATTCGTGTCACGGTCTAATAAATTTTGTCAGAGGCTATCCTACTTCTTGTCAAGAGTTAGTCCTACTAATAAATTTCTAGTCATTCGAAAAATATGTGGAGTAAATTAATTTTTGAAAATTTCCCGAATTCTCACCGTTTATTTTAAACAACACTGTAAAAAAAAATTAAAGAAAACATTAAGGCCTAGTCAAGGACCACGCCGTAGATTTTCCGTGAAAACGTCGGGATAAAATCATTTTTCATTTTCTTTTCGATGCTGCCGTTGCTCTTGCATTTGCTCGGCACTAGACTTCTACGTTCTAGACATTCTATAATTCCTAATCTACAATTTAATATAGATTTTTACGTATATTTCGGCGAATATTTTTATTGTTTCACTTTGAGTCCTAGTAGTGCTTCTCAAGGTCTTTACAATGACACCCGAATCAACGTCCTATCTAAACGCGTTATCACGCTACACTAATTTCTAATTTTACACAACACTAATTCGCAATCATCCGCCGGCGCTAACGTCACAGGCAAAACAAACACGTACAGACATGCTCTATCCATTGTGACCTCAACCGTTGTTTTCGCATTATTAGTCTTGTAGTTATTGTCGATTGGAATCTGATGGTATTTTGCAACACAAGAAAGTTTGACCGGCTATCACTGCGCTTAACGAGCCAATAGACGTTTTCACGTCAAAAAAATAGAAAAATTGTTGTTAAAACATGAATTTTTGCTCCCCCTCCAAAACCAGTCGACCGTCGATGCAGTGTGGCTTTAGGAGCAGATATTGATCAGCCTTACGTCTAGCCTTAGAAGAACAGATGCGTGGTCGATCCAGACCAGAGAGTTGCAAGCACATTGGATAGTGTGAAAATGGCAACAAGGTTAGACACGAATTTCGGATGTCCGAATGACATACCGATACTTTCCCGACGTTCGTCTATGCTTGAATTCGACGTGAATACAGCATGATATTATCATATCACAGAGATTTAAACTCCAAACTCTTCTTCTTTAAGAGGAAGAACTTCTGTCCGAACTGTTCATGCAGGGGCTTTGAACATGTAATCCTGGAATGTCTGCTGTTTAACCAGGCGATGGTGGAGTTGATTCGTGGCACCAGATAATTTCTGAGGATCTGAGGCAGCTGGTGACAGATATCGGCTACCCAGTGTTCAGCAGGTTCGTCGACTCCTAGCGGGTGCAGACGAAAGCAAGATGATGGGCTACAGACGACCATCAATAGATACACTTCTTCGGCAGTTATTGGTTGTGTCGATCCCCTTTTCTTCGGCTGAAAATCAATAGCTGTCGTCCTTATGGACACAAATAAAATTTCGTGTCAATACATTCATTACTTCTGCAGTTATTTTGGTTTTTTGTCCTCATCCCCTCTATCATCTTAATCCTCCCTTCCCTTTGGATGATACATATGACCAAAAATTTATACTGGGTCACAAAAACATCGAATTTCTGATCGATTAATAATTATGATTAATTTCGGGACTCATGGTCAAAGGCTACCGTACCATATAACTGTGGGAGTGAAATTAAATAGGAGATTTAGGTTACTAGTCATTTTGCTAGTAGTTGCCTGCAGGCAAATGGAATCGATATAAATTCAAAGGTGAATATATGTCAGAAACATTGGACATTATCATGAAAGGGTTCATTGGACTATCAAGAGGCACATGACTGAGGTAACTAGCGTAAACTAGCCCTTTATTAAACCTAATCTAGAGGAAGTTATGTAATCGATCAGAAATTCGAAGTTGAATTTTGAACGGAATTTCATGTTTTCCGACCTCCTCATTTCAAATATGAAAAAAAGAAAAAAGTCGTCGGTGAATCATATTGCTCCCACTCCAAAACCAGTCAACCTTTTGCGCTAACATTCAATAGTTGTTGATAACTTCATTAATATAAAGATGGGTGATGTAGTGAAAAGTGATTATATCTGGTTGTCAAATAAGATGTAGTCTGACCTCTCACAGAATTTTCATTTGTATTAGCTAGCCGGCTTTCGAGGTTGTTCTCATCATCAGGCAGTCGCAACCAGCTTGTGACTCAGATGGGGGACAGGGATAACATATACAATAACAAGTTTAAAAGTTTAAACTACCATATAAGCAATTTAGTATAACCCAAAAAGGCTTATCAGAGAGCAAGCTTCAACACTGATTAAAACCCAAATCAGTAAAACATTGTGAAGAGGATGCAAAAAGAAAAAAGGAAATGTAATAACCTTCAAAATAAATATTAAAGAAACAGAAAAATATCAGTTTAAAAACTAAATTTACTAAGGAACGCAAGGAATGGAGGTCCACAGTTTGGATTCTTGGAAGTTATACATCAAATTGGAACCAAATGAACTTAAAAAGTAAAAGGAACATCGACGAATAACATGGAATCAATAAAACAAGATAATTTATTGAAGAAAAAAAAGGAATAATCAAGAAGAGACGTGAAAGATGGTAAAAAAAAGAAAACGACGATAAAAAGTGTTGAAAATTTTTAAAAAATAACAAGTAATTATTTAAAGAATATTGAGAAAGAAAAATGAAAAAGGTTTTCGAGAAGAAACGAAAATATAGGAGAAACATAAAAAAAAATTGAAGTGGGGTAATGACGTAATTCCAAAGGTTTTCTGTCCAGAGTTATTTAGATATTTCATGCTTGGAGCTTAACTCAGATAATATTTAATAATTTTTTTTTTTATCATTAATTATTATTTTTTTTAGATTATTAGATTCAGTAAATTCATTTAGTACATTTATTTCAATTAAATTCAGTTTGATACATTTTTTTTATATAGTTAGTTATTAATAGTTATAATTAATATTTTTTTATTTAACATTAACCTTTTTATTAACTTCAATGTAACATTTTTATTACAGGTTTTTGAGTTGAACGCCCTCTCCCCTAATCCCCGGTCAGAAATTTGATTTGGAGTTTCATTTATTTCGACACTATAATTAGTGATAGAATGAGGATGACATCTATTAATTTTCAGTCATATCGAGCAAAGGGAATAAAAACACAAATTTACATATTTTATTTATGTAACCAAAACACAAGGGCGACATCTATTGATTTTCAGTCGAATCGACCTAAGCGAAGGGGGACCAGATGAGTCAGGTTGTACTCAAAAACTTAAACGTAGCTATCGTATCAACACGAAATTTGTTATAATGATTCAGGTTTCTCCATTCATCTCACCTTGATTTTCAAATCCGTCATCAAACGCAATTTCTTACTCAACTTATTCAAAAGCTGGGACTTCAATGAGTAACAAAGAGACAGGAGCACGTTCTGCTTAAAATAACATTCTTTTTGTTTTTTTCTTTGGATTGTTTAAATAAAACTCCACCAGAACCCTCTTTCACAAGTAATTCAAAGATATTCAATATGCTACACATTGAGCACGCCGTCCTTCGGATAGGAGGTTAGATGTTGGTTCCGAGCCTGTACGGACAGTTACTCGTTAAAAACCCAGGTTTATTTAGAGTAGGCAAATTTTGGGACTCTCTCACAGTGGAGTTGACTATGTCCAGCAGAGCGATGGTAGACCATATGACCTCGTTAAAGCCCGGGCATGCCTCACAATAACTAACTTACAGGAGGTAGGTACATTAGAACAGTGAATTAAATGTGACAGTGTGGTACATGACAGTTGGCTGTGTTCTTGTCGTTCTTATGTCGGCTTACCGACAGCACACATGACAGAGCCCCGCTTTGGTCCATAGGTCCGCGAATGAACTTTCGACATCACCCAGGAGCGTGTTTCAATGTAATTTTGACGTGAAAACGTCTTTTCGCTCGTTAAGCACAGTGATAGCCGGTCAAACTTTCTTGTGTTTCAAAATATCGTCAGATTTCAATCGATTATAACTACGAGACTAATAATGCGATAACAACAGTTGAGGTCACAATGGATAGAGCATGTCTGTACGTGTTAGTTGTGCAGTGTTTGTTTTTCCTGTGACGTTATCGGGCTAGTGTGGGCGCCGGCGGATGATTGTTGCGAATTAGCGTTGTGTAAAATTAGAAATTAGTGTAGCGTGATAACGCGTTTAGATAGGTCGTTCATTTGGGTGTTATTGTAAAGAGCTTGAGGAGAACTTCTTGGAATCAAAGTGAAACAATAAAAATATTCGCCGAAATATATGTAAAAATCGGGATTAAATTGAAAAAACAAATGAAAAATAGGCTACCTCCTCCCAGAAGACGGATTCTGAGTTTGGAGGGAGAGCAGTCAGCTAAAAAAATGAAAAAAACTTAATTTTTTAACCCTAAAATTCATCCTCATCGTCTGCATGGGAGGTGTATTATAGTATTCCCGATGAGGTGTGAAATCGGGGTTTCTTTCGGGAATTGTGCTTTTCGATCGATCTCGATTTTTTCTTTTTATATGCTAAAGACTCATAAAAACTTTTGAAATCGTGTCTTTGGCACTTGGTGCTCTCAAAATTGACGCTTGCTTCACTTTAATTAAAAACTGTTCAATTTCAAAGTTGATGAAAATTACAACCTGGGCCTTACTTTCATTTTTATATAAAACTCGGAAGCATTTTTATACCCACAAAGAACATAAAATTGTGGGATAAAAGTTAATATAGGGTGAGATCGAAATAGGACACATAAAATGGGGATTTTTTTTTTTTTCCTTCCCTTTTTCTGTAGGAGGTCTGAAGTAAAGAGTGAAGATGGGGTTAATATTTCATTAGATCCCAGGAGAAAAGATGGGGTAGTCGAGTACCCCAGCGGGGTCTAAGGGCTATCGTTTATTTAATAAATATAAACAAAAACTTGTTATATATTGTCTAACTCCACAAGAATATGTTCTTAATGTGTACCGGTTTCAGCTTATGTCATCATCAGCACAAAGGTTAAGAGTCACTTTTGATGACGTCAACCATTTATGTAATATATGTTTTTGTGGAATTTGACAATATTATGAAAATTATACAGGTTCTTTTTATAACTTTTATGCCCTCAACTCAAAAAACTTAATAACTGTCGACGTAACTATTATATCGAAATTTTCATAAAACTATTTTTAGAAATACATATTTATTTTATCTAATACATATAATATTTATTTTTATGTAGAGAAATGTAATAATCTTTTTAAATGAAAATCTGGGGCAAACTTGAATTGTTTGGTTGTAATATAGGTTAGGTTTTATGACTCATGCCCGTGCATTAAGCGAAAAATTAATTGGTTAATACGTTCTGGGAAAGTACATTGCCGATGATTCACCGACTATTTTTTTATTTAGTTACTTTTCTTATTATTTATTTGTTATTATTATTATTATTATTATTTATTTACTAATACTTATAAATTAAGTATATGTATTTTATAAAGAACTTCATTAATTGCCATGAAACTTGTATCCTTTAGTGCAGTAATAGTTATTCTATATTTAAAGATAAGATGTGTTGATGCCGAGGTTTGGTGAAGATAAATGAGGAATATAGTTCCCAGCAACACGCACCCATCCTTCACTTATCTGATCCACCATCCCCCAATAGATTTTCATGGGGGGTACCATCTCTTCGTTAACCTAATTTTTCTTATCAGTAGGCTTTATTCTAACAACCGTAGTCTATGTCTTTCTTTAATCTGATTGTACATTCCATTTAAAATTGTCCATAAAATTGACGCCAAGCTAGCCTCGATTGTACGGGTATTTGACGGATATTGGGGAAATGCGTAGCTGATTTGAATGTAGAGTTTTAAATTTAACATTGAGTAGAACATCATTTTAAAGCGAGTCATGGGGGAGATGTTGCGCGGTGGTTAGAGCTGGCCGCCAACTTGTTCCACACTGGATGACGTCATTTCCTGCGCCAGAACCGGCAATCCCTATCTACTCTTAGATTTGGGTCATCAAAAATTTCCATTTATCCTGAGAGAGGGTGGAGCCACCTGTTTCAAAATCATTAAAGTTTTGAGGGCGCCGGACATCTGCAGTCCTTCGGATGGGACGTTAAGCGATGATCCCGAGCCGTACGATGACAGGTACTCGTTAAACACCCCTATCTTAGATGAATAAAAATTTAAGGTAGGCAAAATTTAGGACTCCCCCGTCAGGCGAATGTTCAGCAGAGCGTATGAATGTTCTGGTAGTAGGCGTTATGACCTCATAGTTTAAGACCGGGCATGAGTCTTATAATCTATCTGGTGAATAGCTTACTGCAGTGTCTCGATAAAGTGTAATTTATTTATCTTCATTATCACGCGATACTACTATAAATTTCAACTTAGAAAAAATAAAAAATATATCAGGCCATTTTTTACATTCTTAGCTTTACGAAGTATAGGGGAAGTTATATAATCGGTCAGAAATCGAATGATGAATTTTCACCAGAATTTTCCTCACACCCAATAATTCCGAAAATGGGCAAAAAAGTCAATAACTCCCGATAGAATGAATGTATCGACACGAAATTTTATATGTGTACCCAATACCCAATAAACAGGATACCTATTGATTTTCAGCCAAATCGGCCAAGGTGAAAGAGGGGTTTAGAGGGAAGGCTTAACATAAAAATGCCAATAACTGCCGAAGTAATGTAAAATATTGTATGAGCACATTTTATGTATTAATCTGAAACCCAATAGGACCAATACCTGATTTTATATATATATATATACTTATATAAATAATAATGTAATATATATATATATGTATTAATATTATGTATTAATCCGAAACCCAATAGGAGCAATACCTGATTTTTAGTCAAATCGGTCAAAGGGATGTGGGGTTGACAGCTATTGACAGCTACTAGAGTTTCTGTGTTAAGCCCCCTTCTCTGATCCCCCACTTCCCTTTGACCGATTTGACTAAAAATCAGGTATTGCTCCTATTGGGTTTCGAATTAATATATTAAATGTTTTTATATATAGTTTATATGTCTATATATCTATATAAACTTCATTATATGTATGTAGGTACATATACAAATCGTTTAATTTGATTTTATGTTTAATACTACATATATAGGTAACGAACAATAGATAATTAGATAAAACACACATAATAGTAGTTATTTTGCATTTTAAGTTAATAAACCAAACAGTAGGTAAGTATGCTTGTTTCACAAACAGCGAATTCTACCAATAATAAAAAGCATTCAAGATTTCATTTTTCAAAAGAATTCTTTTGTCAGTGTCCGACTTAGAGGGGTGACCGTTGCTAGGGGGGTAAAAATACATTGATTTCCTATACTTCTGCACGGGACAGCGCAAAATAGTGTGTAAGGAGAGGTGTCCGTAAAGAGGGGTTTTACTGTATATTAATTTTATACAGGACAAAAGGGGTAGATCTACAATGTGTCCTAAATGTTTGTCCAGACCATCGTTTAACGTCCCAACCGAAGGATGGTGTGCTCATGTTTTTCTTTTTTTCGAGAGGAAGTGATGTCAGGTACTTGTTACTTCTAAACCTGGGTATGCAAACATTTAGGACTACCACTCTAGTCTCTTGTTTCAGAGCGACAAAAGAGCGCTCTGGTAGTAGGCGATAAGACCTTGTAGTTGAAGCCCGGGCATGAGTCACAACAACTAACTGTAACAAATGTATCCAATGAAATAATTTGAGGATTAAGAAGTCCCTAAATAAGAAAGACCGATAAATTGTGTTCGAAGAGCGGGAACCTAATTAATATACTGAGGAAGTACCTACATCACTAACAAATGATAGAGGGCGCCGGTAGCTCAGTGGTAAGCGTGCTTGCCTTCTGAGTTCAAGATCGTGGGTTCGAAACCCGACCGAGGCCTTTAGTTGATTTTATCTGGGAGGTAAAATAAACGAGCACGCCGTCCTTCGGAAGGGACATTAAACGATGGTCCCGAGCCTATACGATTTCAGGTACTCGTTAAAGACCCTTACCCTAGGTGAATAAAAATTTAGTGTAGGCAAAATTTAGGACTCCCACAGTAGAGTCGGGCTCATGTCCACCAGAGTGACGAAAGAGTGCTCTGGTAGTAGGCGATACGACCTCGTAGTTAAAGCCTGGGCATGAGTCATAAAACCTAACCTAACAAATTATTTCTGATTTTTGCAATATTTTCTGCAAATAGCTTGTGAAATTTCCACCAGGGTTAAGACAAATAAGACTTCTGGCCTCATCCCATCCAAGTAAAGATTTAATACCCTCAGAGGTTTTTTTCGATGTTGACAAGAGACGTACGACGAAGAGGGCTCAATATCGGTTCGACCTCCTTTCTCATATTAAAAAGAAGAAAAAGAGAAGAGAGCCGATATTAAATGAAAGTTTGGTTGGTTGAAGTTGTTTAAACTGGATCGGCCGGCTCTTCAACCAAGAAAAAAACGAAATGAAAGTCTTATCTAAAAGAAGGATTCTTTCATTAAAACGATCGACTTTAGAGATGATTCAGTGGTTAGTACAATTCAAAAGTTTTCAAAAGAAAAGTAATGTCTTTTGAATATTTTCCTTAGAATGTATTCATGAAGAGCATCTCTTTAAATGTATTTAACGGCATTTAAATTTTATTTTTAAATTAATATATTATAAAGCTTCTCATTTTTTACTTCTACAGCTTTCATAAGTATAGGGGACGTTATGTAATTGGTCGAAAATTCGATGCGGAGTTTTCAACGGGTTTTGATGTTTTTCTTCCTTTTTTTCTTCATTTTAAATTTTCATAGTGCTTTCTGAATCCTATTCAGTCGATATATTACATCGAAAGTTATTAGGTTATTTAGTCGATACATTACGGCGATATAGACAGTATCGATAGTTTTAAAACTAATTGATAATAGTATCAAAATATTTTTTCAAGGAGAAGTGACATCCAGTCACTCTATGCTCATGTATATGCACACATGTACCATGTAAGTAATTTAAGGAAGACAAATAAACAAGAAGTCGTACAATGTAAGAACCTATATTTCTTTTAGTAGCAATAAAGCTCAACAACAATACGCACTTCAACTGATCAGATCGGTTCGTTAACGCAATCATATACCTATATTTTTTGCGTATCTCAACTTATAAGTAGTAGGCGATATGAGCTTGTTGTTCAAGCCCGGGCATGAGTATTATTAACTAACTCAAGACGATTTTGATCTACGTAATCCTGTTGATTTTTTTTCCAGATGTGTTTTCTTTTTTCTTATTTTAATAATATATCGGGACACTTTCATGTCCCTTCTTCTGGCCATTACGACGTTTGAAAAACACTACGTAATCCTTCAATGTGTCAGCTTTTGGAAAAAAAATGTAAATTTGATGAGAATTATCAGGTGAAATTTCTCAAGATCTTTCGGTTTTATTTTTTATGTTACTAATTATTTTAGAAGTACCAACCCATTATGAAGAATATTTTTGTTTAAAAATAAAAATACATAATGGATTTCAATTTAATTTGAATTTTTAGATTTTTCCATCAAGAAAACTAACTATTGTTATTTGAATATTTCCCTGTTCCAATTTTCTTTTCTATTTCTTCTAAATTTCCACCTCAACTTTTAAGTTCATATCTTGAATTTCTCTTGAATACTGATTGTCTTATTAAAAAAAAAAAATGTTTTGGTGAATTATTTTTAATTAACTCAGTTTCCACTCTCCCTCTAAACTTTTTTCATCTTCAGGCAATTTGACAAAAATCAATAGATGTTTTACTGACGTACTTCCCAAGCGGAGTACTTTAAAGGGGACAGTGTCCAATAAAAATAACTTTAAAAAAAATCAGTCCTGGAACTTTTTGATGACCCCTCCTACCAGGTTGAAGAGTCCTGCTGTGAATTAGATGTGTTTTTATTACAGTAATGTTATGTTATTATTACAGTAATTTACCCAAATATGGTCGTGTGGTTACAGAAA
Source organism: Aradus depressus (assembly GCA_963662175.1). Classification (NCBI taxonomy): domain Eukaryota; kingdom Metazoa; phylum Arthropoda; class Insecta; order Hemiptera; family Aradidae; genus Aradus; species Aradus depressus. Next base: position 14,855,256 of record OY759224.1, on the reverse strand, counting down.
TATTCCATAAATGCCATGCTTCAGTAAGGAAGGACCTTCAGCCAACCCTTGGAAGGAATCCCATTTGGCATACTTTACCTTAAATTAACGTCCCACCTCATATTCATCATATTTCCTAATATCAAATTAGTTTATAATTCACACTATATTTGGTTCGCTGAGAGATAGTCCTAAAGTTGAACAGGGGAGCTTAACTATTTAAGTATTGTAATATCCAAAAAGATGGATATTAATTGTTTAAATAGGTATATTAAAATCCATATAATCATCAAGATGGAAATATTTAAATTGGAAGGCAGGAAATCAACAGGAAGTGGTTAGAAGACCCTCAGCAGTCCCGAGTATGTAGGGGTGGGGACTTGAGCAACCAATAGACACTCAGAAGAGTCCCGGGCGGGAAAAAATGGAGGCGAACGAGCCGCACCCAGCTAGAGAGCACTAAGATCACTTCGTCTGTTACCTCCGGAGAGGGAGAAGAACTTCTTCAGTTGCAGCGGGAGGAGCCTTGTCCTTCCAACATCCCAGATCCAGGACTCAGCCGGTCACATGACCAAAGATGATATATTGGAGCTTACTTCTACTTATTATAACGTTTTATTAATGTTTATAACGAATATATTTAATCAAATAAGAATGACGTAATTGTTCTTTTATGTATTTTGCACCTCATGTCATCTTAATTTTTCAAAACTGTTAGTCTTGGCAAACCCACGCAACCAAAGAAAGGTAAGAATTAGAAGCATATAGAATCATTATTTATTTATCAAGAACAACTTTTATTCACAAAACAATAATATTTATATTTACAGTATATACAGTAAAATCTTGATATAACGTTTTCCTCTGGACCCTTCATAAAAAACGTTATATCGAAGAAAACGTTGTATCAAATCAAAATGGGAGGTTCAGTAAGGAAAGCTACGAAATGCAATAACAATGTAATTTATTGTCACTATTTATAAATATGTACACATATTCATCTGTAATTACAAATATGTACATACATATAAGTAATAAAGTATAAATTTTGTTGAATGTTTGGAGAATTAAACAGAATACACGAAAACTATTTTTAATATTTATCAAATTATGTCAAATATATAGGTATATATATTTTTTTTCAAATAATCTGAACAGATTTTTTGATTCATGGTTATAGAGTTATTTTTCAATTTCGGAAAATGGGAAAAGAGATCACGCTTACTATGTGTTAAAAGATACCAGATTTCTTTCCCTAGACGGAGCGCGGGGAGTGATTATCTAACATGTTAATAAAATATCGAGTGCAAAAACTTGTTTACACTCAAAAAAACGTTATATAGCATATAAACGTTATATCGGATACGAATTAAATGTTTTATGCCTTATTCAGACGGGACCTCTAGAAAAATACCTAATATCGAGAAAAACGTTATATCGAGGTTTTACTGTATACACTTTTTTTCTCATATAAAATAATAAAATAACCACATTAAAAAATCGTGTTTCATATTCAAACATATTATTTGATACAAAGCTTTAATTTTTATTTTTTGGGCAGAGTTCCTCAAAAGATGCACTTTAAAAGTCTGTCGAATCCACGTTTTGATTATTCATTATTTTTTATTATTATTTATTAAATGTTTATTTATTTTATTTCGTATTCTTATTGTTAGTTAGTTATTATGACTCATGCCCGGGCTTTAACTACGAGGTCATATCGCCTACTACCAGAGCGCTCTTTCGTCACTCTGGTGGACATGAGCCCGACTCTACTGTGGGAGTCCTAAATTTTGCCTATCCTAAATTTTTATTCACGTAGGGCAGGGGTCTTTATCGAGTACCGCACATCGTACAGGCATGGGACCATCGCTTAACGTCCCATCCAAAGGACGGCGTGCTTAAGTTTAGTTTACCTCCCAGATAAAATAAACTAAGGGCCTCGGTCGGGTTACGAACCCACGTTCTTGAGCTCAGTAGTCAAGCACGCATACCACTGAGCTACCGGCGCCCTCTTCTTATTGTTATTATTTTATGTATGTTTTGTGACATAGGTCGTTTTTTGCAACTAAACCCCATATATAATTATCCCTATCTTCCAAAACGACAGACTACGCCCCTTACCTAGTGTAAAAAGGTTCTAAGGACGAGAAAATCAGTAAAAGGGAAAATGTTGGAAGAAGTCCTGAGGGAGGTTTTCATCTGAGGGAATGGGGGAAGTTCTAGTAGCTTCATCAGTCATTCAGTCCCCAAAGGGAACATAATAATGTAGACGACTTCTGTCAGCGTTTGTCCTCCTCAGTGGTAACTTGGAGAAACATTGATGTCCAGACCAGGCTTAAGTTAGCCTTGCTATTCACATATTAATTTATATTACTTTATCTCCAGTTATTTGTCCTTTTATATTTTATTTAAAAATTAAATAACAAAAAATAATTAATACAGTAAGTGTGTGCTCTCCCTCTGAACCCAATTTCAAAATCAATAGATCTCTTACTTACAGATTGTTATTATCGTTTTTGAGACAAACCCTTTTGACCAATTTGGCTGAAATTTGATCACTATTGTGGTTACTGGATACATAATTCAATATTATGGCGATACATAATTCAATATGGCGATACTTATACCGGATTAGATTTTGGATGGAAAATGACACGACTTTACTTCAGGGCCTGAGTTCATTTTACAAATCTCCACTTATATTTATGACCTTATCAAAATTATTTTCAAGTAAAGATTGTAGATTGTTAAAAGACACGTTTTATATTCAATACAATTTTTTGCACGTAGTGCGATTTGCGAAATACATACCGAAAACCTTCCTGAAATGTTGTTTTGAAACTAATTTTTTTAGACGTTTGCTAGATTTACACGGAAAGGATTAGTTCTAGCGAAACATAGATCCTTCAAAAAATGTTTCTTATTAATTACCTTTTAACAAAATGCCCTCAGATTTGAGATAATATTTTTATTTTTGTAGGAAATATTTCAAAGTAATGTTTAAAGTGTATCGCGTAGCAACGAATTATAAAATATTGTGTAATAAACTTAAGCACGCCGTCCTTCGGATGGGACGTTAAGCGATGGTCCCGAGCCTGTACGATGTCAGATACTCGTTAAAGACCCCTGCCCTAGGTGAATAAAAATTTAGGGTAGACAAAATTTAAGACTCCCACAATAGAGTCGGGCTCATGTCCACCAGAATGACGAAAGAGCGCTCAGGTAGTAGGCGATATGACCTCGTAGTTAAAGCCCGGACATGAGTCATAAAACCTAACCTTATTATTGACAATAAAAAACGTTGACCAGAACTGATTTCAACGCATCAGCGTCATCATCAGTGGTACATCTATGATAGAATAAATAAAATATACAAATAATGAAAAGTGTAAATCTTAAAGCATCAGGGTACAGAGTAACAAAATAAAAAATATAAACTTACTTACCCCACCCACACAGCACAGTGGTTAAAGGACAAAGCTCAAAGGGGTGGGGACAGCTAGGTTCACTCTCTCTCTACATACAAAAACGTTCATTCATATATGCACAATAACTAAAACAAATCCCTACATAATAGTAAAATAGTATACAATTTACCATAGAGCCAAAGGAATTTATGTAGAGATTTGTTTTAGTTATTGTGTATATTTTAATGAATGCTTTTATATGTATAGTGAGTGAACCTAGCTATCCCCACCCCTTTGAGCTATGCAAGTTGTCTTTTAACCGCTGTGCTGTGTGGGTGGGGTAAGTTTATTTTTTTAATTTTTTTACTCTGTACCCTGATGCTTTAAGATTTATACTTTTCATTATTTGTATATTTTATTTATTATATCGTAGATGTACCACTGATGATGACGCTGTTGCGTTGAAAACCGGTTCTGGTCAAAATAAAACAGTAATAAGACAAAATCTTTTATTTCTATGAGAAATCTCGTCCCACAACATATAACTATCACATATTAATTTTCAACGTAATCGGCCGAAGAGAAAGATTTTTAGTTGATCAATTCGTGCAGTGGAAGTACATAGTTAGTGATTGACCGACAATTTTTTGTCGAATATATCGATAAAAAGAAAAGATAAAATAGAGAAAAATATGTTGGTTATTTCCAATTTGAAGTTCTTAATATGAGATCCCCTGGACACTGTCTCATATTAGGAAATATGAGACATTGTCTCAAATTCTCCAATATGAGATTCTTATAATGGGGGAGCTTCATTTTTCCTCAAAATAGGATAACAATAATTTGGATATTGTTAAAAAAATTCTTGTATTATTTTTTCATCGTTTCTTAAGAACAGAACGTCTTTCATAGAAACAATTCGGGTACAAGAGGGCACCGGTAGCTCATTGGTATGCTCGTTGAGCCCAAGATCGAGGGTTCAAAACTCAGCCGAGTTCCTTAGTTTATTTTATCTGGGAGGTAAAAAAAACTTAAGCACGACACATTTTGGTTTTTTTTTTTTTTTCATTTTTGGAATCAGTTGGTTGTAAAACATTAAATTCCATCGAAAACTCTGACTCGAATTTATGACCGATTACATAACTTCTCCAATACTTGGTATAACTGACGATAGAGTAGGCCAGGGTAGCCCGGGCATGGCTATTACACAACAAATACATACATTAATTTTTTTTTAAATGACTTTGCCAAATGCCTCTCTTGTAGATTCTCAGCCAAATCATTCAAGGGAATGAGGAACATAATCATAGAATGTTCTTAACATTTTTGCTATTGCGAAACATTGTCTATTTCACATTGTGACGGACATACATTCAAGATTTATTCTTTCAGCCTCCAGTCCTTATTTTGGAAATGTCTTTAATGTTGTACATTTATTTTTAACTTATTTATTTAAATAATATGAACTGTTTCTTTCTCTTAAGGGCGCCGGTAGCTCAGTGGTATGCGTGCTTGTCTTCTGAGTTCAAGATCGTGGGTTCGAAACACAACCGAGGCCATTAGTTTATTTTATGTGGGAGGTAAAATAAACTCAAGCATGCCGTCCTTCGGATGTGACGTTAAGCGATGGTCTCGAGTACGATGTCAGATACTGACCCCTACCCTAGGTGAATAAAAATTTAGGATTCCCACAGTAGAGTCGGGCGCATGTCCACCAGAGTGACGAAAGAGCGCTCTGGTAGTAGGCGATATGACCTCGTAGTTAAAGCCCGGGCATGAGTCATAAAACCTAACCTAACCTGTTTCTTTCTTTTATTCACTGAAAAATATACATTTATTATTTTTTATTTTTCGTTAGTTTCTTATGATGTGAACATTTCAGTTGAAAGAGAATAGGTACAGTCTCTAAAGTATGTTGAACAGAACTGTTTTATTAATAAGTTCAGTGTTTTTCAATAATTAATTTCAATTGATTAGTCTTTAATTTAATTTTGTAATATTTAAATTTTAAAAAATTTTCATAATTATTATCAGAAGCTTGGGTCCTTATCATTACGTATTATATAAAATATATGGGAGTACTTTCTGGTATTGCTACCATCTTCAGCCACGACTTAACAAATACTGAAAAAATGATTTTTTTTTTTTTTTTTTTTTTTTTAGTCCTATACATGTTATATATTTTGTGAAATATACAATATTTTTAAAAATATTCGTTTTTCTTGTGTTTGATGTTTTAAGATGTTCGACTTTTTGGTCATTACATCTACATGTTCACTCTTGATTGATACTACTGTTTACCAAACCTATTTGTCTCTCAACTGCTTCCACTCAGTATTTTAATGTTTTTTTTTACATATGTACACATGATATTGTTATGTTTGTATATTTATTATTTATTTTTCCTTTTTTTTTTTTTTTTAAACTTTTTTATGTATATTTTTTTTTAAATTTAGTTTCGACTAGATTTTATTAATGAGGTTCGCTTCCGTAATAAATATTAACGTCAGGTTGATACGCTGTTCGACATCTCCGAGACATTGCGTGAGAGACCTAGGTATGCCCAACCTGCGTAGATGTTGCAGTCTTCAAAGATGTGTTTGATAGTGCGGGAACTGTTTCAGGTGTTGCATTGAGGTCACCTGTGTGTCTTTATATTTTTTATAATCATAGAAACTTTTGATCCTCAGCAAGTGCCCTTTAGATGAAAAAGTTCAAATAACCAACGAAATTGGAAATTTTATTTATTCATTGGCCTAGTATTTATTTATTTTTTGATATCGTAAGGTTTTAGATTACCCCCCCATCTTACCAGACTTACTGAAAATGGTTCTTGGGTTTGTTTATGTTTCATAATTTAGATTTGAATATCAAAAGACTTTGAAACTGAAATTCAGAAGCTTCATGTTGGAGTTAGTTGTTTCAATGTTGATAGAAAGACGCTTGTTTAAATAAGATCCCCTCAAAAGACGATTTGGACCACTGAAATCAATCATCGGACGACGATCGACATTATCGGTTCAACACAAACTTCACATATACAACACTATACTAAAACCATCTGGATTTACGGTATCAAGATATGGGGATCAGTCAAAAAATCAAACATACCACCCCTTCAGTCATTGCAGTACATTATACTACGCCATACTGTCGATGCCCCATTTTACGTTTCCAATCTCAAATTGCATAATGACCTACATCCTAACATTATAAATAAAATCCAAGATATTTAAGGAATATTGATGGATACATTATAATAAAGCCTGTCTCAAATATTAAAGCCTCTATTTGGAAATGGAATATTTTTCTCACTGTTAAAAATTATAACATAATCATGATATAAAAATCGTTTTCATATAGAAAAAAATCGTCGATGAATCGGCAATGTACTTCCCCAGAACGAATTAATCAATTAATTTTTCGCTCCCCCTTCAAAACCAGCCGTTGGTGCTAATATCCAACAGTTGACTTAGAAGCTTCTAAATCCTCAGACTAAATATTGTGTCTATAAATAAGTGTGAGTTTGATGGTTGATTTTACCAATGCGTTTGATGGTTGATTTTACCAATGCGTTTGATGGTTGATTTTACCAATGCGTTTGATGGTTGATTTTACCAATGCGTTTGATGGTTGATTTTACCAATGCGTTTGATGGTTGATTTTACCAATGCGTTTGATGGTTGATTTTACCAATGCGTTTGATGGTTGATTTTACCAATGCGTTTGATGGTTGATTTTACCAATGCGTTTGACAGTTTCTGTTTTAACTTCAAATATGAAATTTCTTGTCAATACGTTCATTACATCGGCCTTTATTGAGGTTTTTATTCCGTACTCTTGCTAGTTACACGTGTCACTGATGATGACGCAATTGTATTGAAAGTCTATTGTAGACGCTATAACTCACGAACGGCTTGATGGATTTGATTAATTTTTTTTTTTAATTTGTTCGTCATCGTCTGTGGAAGGTTATAGGCGTATTAGTACCTCAATATCTGGTCCATCTCAGCATCCACCCACGCAATCTTTGTAACTCAAAAACCACTGCAATGATTAATGAGGAATCTTTTTGAATAGATAAGTTTTATCTACCGGAAGGTTAAGGTCTATTTTTTAATCAACCCCTGGTCCGTCCCAGCATCCATTCACACAATCTTTGTAACTCGAAAACTATTGCAACGATTAATGAGAAATCTTTTTGAATAAATTAGTTTTAGCTCCAAAGCTAGCGGTTACTACAGTTGAAGGACTATAAGCCTTATTCCGTATGAATAATTGAAAATTATAACATCTTGAATGTACTGTCGAGGAACTGCATAGCCTTATAGGAGATATTGGGAGAAAAGTCAAAGTTCCCCGGGCAACGCCGGGTATTACTGCTAGTATAATAATATACAATAATAAATAAATGAATACAAATACAGTTTTTTGAGAAAGTACAACACTGTTAAGTATCAATAAGTAAAAACGTATTATAGAATAAACACGAACACGTTGAAGACAACCGTCAAAATATACAAGTCAAATGTATTTCGAACCAGGGCTCCAAAAACCAATTTAAAATTTCCCGAAGGTACATAACAAGGCGTCCTTGAATTTCTGACTGGATGTGAGATATGAAGTATTTCGAAGTAAAAATTGGACAATCCCATTGGAATCCTGACTTTCCCGATGGAAACCACCCTTCCGCCTCTAGGGGTAGGGTATTACATACCCCCTCTAGGGGTAATACATTGGTGATACACCAGCCTAGAGGGTACGGGGCACATAAGGTGAGGAAATCTACACATTTCTAGGTCACTAACCAATAACCCAAACTCACATTGACTCAAATATTGGATCCAAAGGTTATCAGATATACTCAAAATTTTTTTTCTCAATTTTACTACTCCACATATACAACTATGTATATATTATACTATACCGATATGTGACGCAAAAAACAATTATATAAAATTGTGAAAAGTTATATAAGTTCATTGTTTGAAGCGCTATAACTCATCGTATTGGTCTTACCTAAGATGTCAGGAAACATTCATGATGAAAATTTTATAAGGAACATTTTTTATAGGAAACAATGTTTCGATGGGGTTAATAGTTTTTGCATAAATCAAGCAAACGTCTGAAAAAAAAAAAGGGGGGGGGTTTAAGGCTTTTTACAGCGGTTTTTGGCATATATCTCGCAAACGGGGCGACCTTCAAAAAATGTATTATTCATATAAAATGTACCATTTAGTAATAGGTAAGACAACTGATCCCTATTTAAATATATAAAAATATATAATACATTGCTATATTTGAATGTTTTCTGTTAATATTTTTGTCATTTTATTATTGATTATATTTTTTCAGGTAAGAAGATTTTCGGCTACTCCATTTATACACTTTTTGCTTGCAAATGCTGCAATACACTGTTGAAGAGTAAGTAATTCCTATCATAAACATTCTTTATTTTATATTAAATTTACATGTATTTTGTTAAATTGTAGTTGTATTATTTTTAATTATTTTTGGGACGGCAAGATTAAATATATAATAACTAACTATATATATTGTATATATAATATATAGTATTTATAATATTTAGAGATGTTTTCGCCAGAGATCTTGTCGAAGTTCATTGTAAATACTACTGAATAAAAACACTTAGAACAAGTCAAAAAATTCCACTATATTTATATAAAATACACAATATATTTCGCTGGTTAGAGCATTGTCAAGTGTACAGGATACAGACTTATGACTCATCCTGTACTCTTGACAATGCTCTAACCAGCGAAATATATTGTGTATTTTATATATAGTGGAATTTTTTGACTTGTTCTAAGTGTTTTTATTCAGTAGTATAATATATATAGTTATTTATTATGACTCATGGCTGGGCTTTAACTACGAGGTCATATCGCCTACTACCAGAGCGCTCTTTCGTCACTCTGGTGGACATGAGCCCGACTCTACTGTGGGAGTTCTAAATTTTGCCTACCCTAAATTTTTATTCATCTAGGGTAGGGGTCTTTAACGAGTACCTGACATCGTACAGGCTCGGGACCATCGCTTAATGTCCCATCTGAAGGACGGCGTGCTTAAGTTTATTTTACCTCTCATGTAAAATAAACTAAGAGCCTTGGTCGGGTTTCGAACCCACGATTTTGAGCTCAGAAGGCAAGCACATATACCACTGAGCTACCGGCGCCCTCTAGCTGTTTTTATAAAGTTTTTAAACTTCTACATTTTAGCTATTATTTAGCTGTTTCCATAAGAAAAATCAATACTCAGCGATTCTTTTCTTAAAAAAAATAATAATTAATTCTAGAATATTTTAATAATTGCAATATGTGTATTTTTTACATCACAATAGGTCTACAAAAGTACCCATCTACAGATGGTACAGGTCTACAAAGTTATAGGTCTACAGAAGATAAGAAGTAAAGGTGTAATGGTTAAGGAAGATTATTATTATTATGTGAGCACCTCCTCCTTAGAGATAGGCAGGAGGCTCATTGCCCCATTGCCCTCAAGTCCTAGTGGCTCTACTGTGGGTGTCCTAAATCTTGCCAACCCAGGTTTAATTAGAGTAAGGGACTTTAACGAGTAACTGACACTGCACAGACTGGAAACCATTGTTTAACTTCTCATACAAAGGACGGCATGCTTATGGTTTTGTTACCTCCCCAGACAGAAATAGAACTGTGCAACCGACGCACTCCTCTTATTAAATCACAGATTGAAATTAATTTCAGGACAGTTTTCCTTATGAATGTATTGTCATGGTTCACAATTTTCCTGGAACTTCAATACTTGACAAGGTTCTATCGTATTTTCGTCTCCACAGAAATACTTTTTACTCCAATACCTATATGAGGAATGGGGTAGTTATATAGTCAGAAATTCGATGCGGAGTATGTGTATCGAGAACATTCTAAGGACTTCTGTCACTCTGTTGGACATGAGACCGACTCGACTGTGGGAGTCCTAAATTTTATCTTCCTAGGAATCAGTCGAAGAGGGGAGGGAATCAAAGGAATGCTCAACTCAAAATTTTATATTAAAATTCAAAACCCGTAAACATGGCTCCTATCAATATTCCGCGAAATCGGTCGACGGGAAAGAGGGGACCAGAAAAGTGGGTCTTGATTCACATACCCTATAACTGTCAATGTAATGAATGTATCGATATAACATTAGTATGAGGATTCAGAATCCACTATCAGTCAAATATTGAGTTTTAACACACAGTCGATTGACTTGTAATGGGCAACCAGGCCCAGGACTGTATCAGTCCAGAGAACCCTGTGGCGCAGTCCAAGCCACCCAATTCTTGGTGGGAGGTACATTTTACTCCGAATGTCTGTAATGTATTGAATTTTTAAAACGGCTGTATTTCATCCCCTTAAAAACAACTGCTTCTTGACATTTTTTATTTAGAGACATTTCTCTTTGCTCAAAATCCTCTAGGTATGTTTTTAAATTTTTTAAAGATTAATTAAAAATTCATGATTTTTCTTCCCTAGGGTTTTATTTTATTTGTTCCGAAAAAGTTTATCTCACAAATCAGATGGCTTATGATATTTCCTTCCTTCACTAAATTAAAGAAAAAACTCTTTTATTAAAATATGTTCGTTGAGTGATCCTATATGATAATACAGTTAATCTGATCCAAGATGGCGAATCCACTCCGTATATGGAGAATGCAGCTTCACAACAAATTGAAATATTTTATTATGCATATTTACAATCGGTACGGACTATAAGTAAATTTGTTGACAATAGGTAATGGAACAATTTATGTACAATGATAACTAAATACAAGAGAGAAAAACATAAAATAAAATAAATAATTTAAAAAATATATATATAATAAGAAGAATAAGAATATATAATATATATTCTTATTCTTCTTATTATATATATTTTTTTTTTTTAATTATTTATTTTCTTTTATTTTATATAGGTATATTATATATAATAAATACATACATAAAAAAACGTATAATAATATTTAAAAAAAATATATATAAAATGAGCTTGAGATCCCCCACATGCCACAGCGTTGAGGTCATCCTCATTCCTCCAACCCAATGCAGATAGAGGAGGCCACGGTAGCCCGAACCACCTCACTCTGCCAACCTCCGACCAGCATTGGTGACAGACCGAGAGGGAAGAGAAGAACTTCAAGTGAATGGATGAGGGGAGAAACTGGCCAATGCCGGCCCTAAGTAGTATCTACTCAATAGCTAACAGGTCTCTGGGCCAGGACCGAGAGATACATTAATTCTAACGGGAGTTATCTTGTTCACAGGCAGAAAGAAACATTTTTTTCTTCAATTGCTCAATGAAAGTGTCAGAAAATATAAACTTTCGATGAAAACTGAACATCAAATTTCTAACCGATTACCTAAAAATGAAGTTAATACTTAAAATGAACTAAACTAACTTTATTTAACTAAAAATGTATTTTTAGTACTGTAGACTCTCACTTATCCGGCGTTGCCTGGACTGACGTGACACCGTATAACAGAAAACGCCGAATAACGGAAATCATCAAATAATGAGAAAAATATATCAATTAAAGCATAAAAAAAAGTGTTTTTAGGTGAGCTGAGGAATATAAGGTATGTATTTTGTTGATAAATTGACAAATATGTATATTCTGAACATTGATTTATTATATGTACGTACATATGTACATATATTTATCCAAGCATTAATAAGATATTTTGAAATCTGCGTTTAATTAAGTGAAGTAATAAAATATTGTATTAGCGTTCCCTTCATTATAAATACAATATGTAAGTATGTACATTCATATTGGAGTTAGCGACAAGGTTCAGGGTTGGGCTGCTGAGTGTTTCTGGTGCCGCTACCTTTGGCATTGGGGAACCTCTGGTACACCGTCGTCTGAAGCCCCGGCTTCTACAAGACATTATATTTTAACCATATGCAATATGTATATATATATATTTTTTTTAAGATTGTGTATAGCGCCCCTTGCGCTGAACCGAATAAAGAGTTTTTTTTTTTTTTTTTGTATGTATGTACAATAAAAATACATAGGTAAAAGATTCCTGAGTTACGGAATTATTATGTGCTCGTAAATACACATGGCTCATATAATTGATAATCTAATAATTTAATGTTAATTTTAGTTTAACAAATTTTATATTATTTTGCGAGCGCCGGTTAACAGAACGCCGGATAAGGGAGAGTCTACTGTATAATGGGTTGGGAAATTTAATTGATTAATTCTTACTGGGGAAGTACATTTCACTACGAATGTCTGTAATTTTGAACTTTTCAACTCTCGCCCCCCAAACTAATATCTGAACGATGCAATTTTTTCCTTCCTTCTAATTCCTTTAAACTAATGAATTCATGAAACACGAAAGCAAATAGGAAATAATATCAGGAAGCGTGTTAAAAACCAATTAACTAGTTAACATAATAATATTTCAGAATCGTTCTCTCGTGTGCAGAAGCATTCGTGAGTTTTATTTTTTTCGTTTAAGTTCAATAAAAAATGAAAGGATTTTGTAAAAGTCTGAGAAAGTGGGTTATTCTCTCTGGTATAGGTTGCGTGTATTTTTTTTTAACGTGGTCACAGTAAGGAAGCGTGTTAATTTTATCTCAAATTGTATACTTTCATTTCTGAAGCTTTTTTGTAAATTTAAATATTAATTATAGGAAAAAGAAAATTCAGTGGGTCACACATGTTGAAAATGTCAAAATTGCATACAAGGTCATGTATTACATGAAATAAGGTGTGCAATTTCATGAGTGATGTCTTTTATTTTAATAATTTAATGAGAAAAAATGATTAATTCATTCTAAAATTAGGTTGTTAAAAACTAGCTTTACTCGCACGAAACTGCATATCGATTGACACTGCTTGAAAGTGGCGGATCAATGCTTGGATGCACAAAGCTAGGAGCTCAAAATGCAACTAAAATACACATATAGAAAGTCGTCAATGAATCACCTGAAATGTACTTCCCCAGAACGAATTAATCAATTAATTTTTCGCATAATATTCAACAGTTGACTTATACAGGAACTCCTAAATCCTCATACTAAATTTTGTGTCGATAGATTCATTACATCGGCAGTTATTAGGGTTTTTGAATTGAGCCATCTACCCTGAACCTTCTTACTTCGGCTGATATCATTCATTATATCGGCAGTTATTGGAGAGATACTTATAATTTTTTTGCAGAGATATTTTGAAACACTTAATAAAAAATATAAAGAAAAGCGTATGTTTTTTAAAAATATTGTCTATTTCACAAAATATATGGGAGTACTGTTGTGTAAAAAGTATAAGAGGTTAGGTTATTGCCCGGCCTTTAACTTCGATGTTCGGAGCGCTCTTTCGTCACTCTGGTGGACATGAGCCTGACTCTACTGTGGGAGTCCTAAATTTTGCCTACCCTTAATTTTTATTCCCCTAGGGTAGGGGTCTTTAACGAGTCCCTGACATCGTACAGGCTCGGGACCATCGCTTAACGTCCCATCCGAAGGACGGCGTGCTTAAGTTTATTTTACCTCCCAGATAAAATAAACTAAGGGTCTCGGTCGGGTTTCGAACCCACGATCTTGCATACCACTTGCAAGCACGCATACCACTGAGCTGCCGGCGCCCTCTAAAAAGTATATGAGTTTAAAACGAAATATGTAGCATTTGAAATTTCCGTTTGATCCTGTGGATATTTAGTGTAACTACATATATTGTAATGGTCTGTATTTAGGGGTACCTAAATAATAGGAAATAAATTTAAATAATAATAAATTGAAAATTATGAATTTTGAATTGAGGAAGCTTCGGCATGGAAAGAGCAGCAATCCTAATAAATATGGTAGTAGGCGATATGACCTCATAGTTAAAGCCAGATTTCTGAGAATGAAATTGAGCCGATATTCGGGATTCCGACTGTAGTCGCTTCATAACTGCCCATTGCTTAAATCACTGTAGTAACCAATCACTGTAGTAACCAAAATTAATTATTGTTGAAGTCAGAGAGATGGGCATTATGATGGTTATCAATAATATATATCTATCAATGAATCATTCATGTTGTCAATATTGAATTAGAGTAGATCATATTATAGTTATTATCCCATTGAGTGCTATTATTTATTTATTAAACAAAATCTGTTCACATCGTCTTCATCCTTCGTCGAAAATATACCTGCCCTCCAGTGTACCTTAACAAAAATCCCATCCCTTTAAAAAACGAAGTTGGCTATCTAGGCCTCATACTCTACAAACGACTAAGGCCCTCCGCACACGGTGCAACTGTTTTGCAACTTGAGTTGCAAACCAGTTGCACCATTGTCACAAGCACAACCAGTCTGCAACCAGAATGCAACCTCTGTCCGCACACGAGCGCGACTGATTCTGGATCAGTCGGTGTTCTTTGTCCACATAGTTTATAGTCACGAAGCTAGTTTTGGCAATATGTCAAATAGTAGTTCAGATGAAGAAGACATAATTGCCTATTATCAATATCGCAGACTACGAAGAGCAGTACGAAGAGAATATTGATGTCATCCATATATACAGAGAAATATGAAGTCCAGGCTGTTCGTAGCAGCAGGAAAATTGAATCAAACAGACAGCACGTTTATAGCATTCTACAGAATGTATAAAGATTCTTTCCTGGAATTGGTGAGGATGGTTGCTCCTGTCATAAAGAAGATGGACACAAATGTGAGGGAATGTGTGACTGCACAAGAAACAATATTAATAACACTGAGGTTAGCTTTATTTATTGTTATTATTATTTATTATTGTTTTCGCCCAAATATAAAATTATAAAACTCCAATTTAAAGAAATAAAAAATACATAGAAAAAACCTTAAAATTCTTGTTCATCATAATTTTATAATTGTACTCCATGTTTCTCCAACAAATGTTATATTAATTTGTTCATCACTCATCATTTCGAAACAAAGTGATTTTTCACTTGCAACCATGCAACTGAAACCGTTTTGCAACTGGGAAGCACCATCGCACGCAACCAGTTGGCAACTGATTTCAAATCGGTCTCATTTGGTCGCCCCGTGTGCGGACCCTCATTACCTACATGGGCAAAGTCGCAAAACAGTTGCACCGTGTGCGGACGGCCTAACTTGGAATCCTCACACGAGACTGAAAAGACAAGAAATGAACAGACGTTATAAACTTATACTAGACTAGTAGAATCATAGACTTCAAAAAATCATACTTCATATATAATGTGCCTTAGAGTTTTTTTGTACAACTTTTATTTATAGAGATTTTTGATTATGCCATAAATATAAACGGTTTCTTGTAAAGTATACTTAGGCATCGAAGTAAAGTGGTCAATAAGTTTAATCAGATCTAAGTTAGCATATTTATAATAATTAGTAAAGAAATGTGGTCGGTGAATCTCCGGCTATGTACTTCCCCACAAGGATTAATCAATTAAGTTTTCGCTCTCCCTCTACCCTCCATGCCAATTGACTGTTTGGGCTAAAACTCAATATTTGCTTCTGAATTTTCGAAATAAATTTTGTGAGGATACATTCATTACATCTATTAAGGTCA
The DNA here is from genome assembly GCA_963662175.1 of Aradus depressus. Taxonomy (NCBI): domain Eukaryota; kingdom Metazoa; phylum Arthropoda; class Insecta; order Hemiptera; family Aradidae; genus Aradus; species Aradus depressus. The sequence goes on along the minus strand of OY759224.1, from coordinate 14,839,299 downwards.
TACACGAAGCAAATCTATGGTCAGATTCATCTTCAGATTGATTTGACGATATTAGGAGCTCACATACAGTTCGATATATCTCAGTCGACGCAATGAGCAGGACGATCTTTTGTTATTATCAGCTCCTGTTTTTTTATGTAATAAAATTAAACACCAAAAAAACAGAGTAGTTTGGACAATAGGGTGGTTAATGAAAAGAAAACAATTTTCACACATCAGCTTTATAAATTGTTCTAAATTATCTCTAGAACACTTACACATATCACAATTTAATAAAGGAAAATTACAAAAACTGGAAAGTTAAAATACCTAATCTCTTTCACTTCACTTTTGTGTTTAAAAGGTTATTATTATAGATAAACTTATTATAACCTCCTTGATTATCGCCACAATAACCACATACACCATACAATCAATGTACAAGCAAGTAATCTGTTCGATGATTGCATGAAAATTTCTTCAGATCAAAAATAGATCTGAAGACCAACCAATCGAACCCGATAACGACACACATTAAACGATTCATCGAACGATTGTCGATCGGCAGATTCATCTGACGATCGATTGCTTCGTGTATGGGTACCTTTAGAGTATTTAGATCGAGCCTCTCCTCTCTGGTCCTCCAACTTCCCTTCAACCGATTTCGCGAAAAATAAATAGGTGCTATCCTATTCAAGGGTTTTGAATTTAAATATGAAATTTTGTATTATGCATTCATTACAACGACAATTATTAGTGTTTTTAAGTTAAGCCTCCCCCTAATCCCACCTTCTCTTTGTCTGAAAATCGATAGGTATCGTCCTTAGAGAGTTCTGTATACTCTATAAAATTTCATGTCGATATTTTATCGTGAGTTACCATGTTCATAGACACACAGATAGTTTTTTTTTTTTTTTTTTCATTTTTGGAATCAGGAGGTCGGGAAAAAATGAAATTCCATTAAAAACTTCGAATGTTTTGACCGATTACATAACTTCCCATAAAAAATTAAAAAAATTACAAATCATTTTTTGAGTAGGCCACTGTTAAAAAAAAAAAAAGTAATAATCAAATGCTCTGATTTGACTGTGAATTGACTGTAGATGTAATGAAGACTCAACCAATAACAATGAACATATCGAGGTAATTGGGTTCAGGGCCTGACGGGGAATTTCATGGAAGTCCCTTTAGCGAGATTGGTTTAAATCTTGAACAAAAGGGATATACTGCTAAGCCCTTTGTGTATATCGAAATGGGATACATGGTACACGGACGGGAACGAACCGATCCCCAGTCTGATATAACACCCCCAAACAACCATCCCCTAATATATATATATATATCAGGGAAAGTTTTAATTCCCCAACTCTACGAATTATTGGGGAAGTTATGTAATCGTTCAAAAATTCGATGCAAAGTTTTCAACTGAATTTTATGTTTACAGACAATGTAGAAGAAATTCGAGGTTCTGTCGTGTTAAAGAAAATTCAAAATTTGGCCAACGTTTCGAAAACTATTTATTTTCTTCTTCAGGGCCTACAGAATATAAACAAACAAATTAGACATTATGGACCATGATATAAACAGATACTTTATAATAATTTGAAAAAGAGATGGAAACAATTTTTTTAACATAAATGAAAGAGAGAAAAATAACAATAAATAAATAATAAAAATAAATACAAAGTTTGAAAGTAGTACAGTAGAACCTCTTTAAGAACCTCGATAAGTCGAAAACCTCCAAAACTCGAAAAAAACTTTTGTTCCTTTCCCTTCAAGCCCCAAAACCTCCATTACTCGAAATCTCAACCCTCTATTAGTCGAAATAATCAGTGAGTCACTACAAGCCATTTTGGTACATATTTTCCCTCTATAACTCGAAAAAATAAATTGGACCTCTGTATCTCGAACATAGCAATGTTTTATTTTACAATCTTTACAACTCGATTATTTGAAACTTATTACCTCTATAACTCGAAGAAAAATAAGTTACCGACTTTAAGAATTTGCCGACAATGTACACCATTGTTTCTTAGAAAACAATTTAGGAGTTTCCAATAAATAGGATTACCAATTATCTAAAGCAAAAAAAAAATTACTGACTTTTTTTAATACCTACATATACTACGTATTTTTTATTTTAAGATGTTTTGAAATAATGTTGATTTATAATAAATATAAATATGTTTGTTACCTCTGTAACTTGAATTTTTATTTATTTCACCTCTCTAACTCAAAATTAGTTAGAATGAATCTTGACCTCTACAAGTCGAATCAAAATCCGCCTGTCGAAATCCTCCATAAGTAGAAAACTCTACAACTCGAATTGTTTGGCGTCTCCCTTGATGTTCGACTTATAGAGGTTCTACTGTAATTAAATAACATATATAAAACAATATATATATGTATCTCTAAATAATACAAAATTTGTATTTATTTTTATTATTTATCTACATGACAGAACCTCGAATTCCTTCTACATTGAAAAGATACTGTCGACTCTATTAATCATTAGTTTACAGACATCGTTTCTTTATTTTTTTTATTTTTTTACAAATAGATATTTACAACTGTATAAAAAAAAATACATGCAAATGTGCTAAAAGAGAGATAATGGCAATATCAAAATGTCAAGAGGAGAGAAATCACCCATTGGTGAGACTCCCCAGTCACTGATTTACTTTCATTTGTAACTAATCACTGTCACTGCTGCTGCTAGGGAGGTCTCTAGGCCATTGACGCTTCCCTTTGACAGATATGATTGAAAATCAATAGGCATCGTCCTTACGGAGATCTGTACGCAAAAATTGTTTGAATCCAAATTTGTCGTAAATCATGAAATTCCTGTGAAAATTCAGTATCGAATTACTAATCGATTACATCACTTCTCTATACTTCATATAGATAATGATTAGATAACTGATTTTTAATCAGAAGGCCTGTAATAATTATTTTGAATTAATTTAATGACACATCAACTTTGTCATCCAATAGGAAGCACTAATTTGTTTGTTGTCTGTCGGAATTGTTTGTTTTATTACAAGTCGTAAATTTAGGACAAGTCCATCGATCGTACAGCCCTCTTTCCATAGAATTTAATAAAGTATAGAGTTTTTTTATATTGTATTTTATTGAGAAACATATTAATTTTATATTTATAGATCCCATGCTGACCCTTCTTCGTCCAAGGCCTGGGACTCAATAAGAAACATCTGTAGTCTGAAATATGGGCAGTTTTATGATTCTGTGCAATCCTTCTGAATGGGGCGCCGGTAGCTCAGTGGTATGCGTGCTTGCTTACCGGTCGAGGTCCTTTTTTCTTGATTTTTCATGAGGTGAAAAAAACCTTGAGCAGCCTTGGGACGAGACATTAAGCGATGGTCCCAAGCATGTACGATGTTAAATAATCATTAAAGACCCCTACCCCAGGTGAATAAAAATTTAGAATTTCCACGATAGTCGGGCCAGAGCGACGAAATAGCGTTCTGGAAGTAGGCGATATGACCTATGCATGAGTACTAGTTAGAAGAGTTCTTCTGAATATAAATAAGTTCCTGAATAACCGGAAATGTACTTTTCCATCACAAATTAATCGAAGAAGTTTTCGCTCTCCCTCCAAAAAAACTTACAACTGAAACTTGAAGCACAATTTCGTTAACAGCCCCGCTCCTGTGATCCAATGAATGAATTTTGACACAACAATTGAGGAGGTGGCATGCAAAAGACATCAAGTCCGTTTTTTTGGAGAAATGAGTTAGGAATGGAATTTGAATCTTGAACCCGACTGGTGGAGTCGAAATCAGGCAAAACGCATCCGTTCGCAGTATATTATACGTTCAAAGTTTACGAAACCATTCAAAAGGTTACAATTCCACCGTCCGAAGTCAAACAAAAGGCATTGGTTCCAGGGGCCAATGTGAGGGCAGCTATAGGGGTCTCCGACCAATAGCGTTGTGTTTTGGTTGAGTAGGGTTTTTTTTGTCGTGGTCATACCCATCATACCCATTCGTGGTCATACTTTCTTACCGGCTGACTGAGGTTTTGGACGTGTAGAGTAGCTATTAAAAAAAATACCCACGATACAAAACCAAGAGGGTTACTGTAGCCTGTACAGGGAGGTGGGTGAAGTAAAAATTATTGGAAAAGATTGGAGTTAAATGGATTTTAGAAGCTTGGGAGGACGTATGAAAAATGTGGACCACATTAAAAGCAAAAAGAGAGTATTCCTCGCAAAAATTGATGGAAGAGTTCACGTCAAAACTACTAAAAATTACAGATTCGAATTCGAGCATGAAGTCTATGAACCTATATTTAACAAAGGTTGGACCAGTAGAAGATGTCCTATCCCCGTGGAACCAGTAGCCCTAGAGCCTATTTCAGTTGAGAAACGGAAGGATCTGGAAACCCTCCTATAAACCATGAGCCATGGCAATTGGAGAGAAAACGCCTCATTTTCTTATTTCAAGGAACTTTTAAGTGATCCTACTGATCTATCTACGCCTGCCATCGAAGAAAACACTGAAACCGAGTGTGATTGTTTAGATGACGATGTAGGGCTTCACACATAAACAACAGAAAACACTGTATCTACTTTTTATTGATGTGAATACATTTTTTTCTTAATTTTGTTTTCAGCACTTAGGTACCTACCTAAAAAAGTTCCTCATTTGGAGAAAAAACATGGTTTTGTTACTTACATAAGCCCTAAAATGCAAAAAATGTGGGAAAAGGTTTTTTTTAAAAAAAACTGATTTGAACAAAAGGTTATAATTCCCTCGTTGGAATCAAGCAAAAGGGAATAGTTCCACTGGAACTATTCCCTTTTGCTTGATTCCAACGAGGGAATTATAACCTTTTGTTCAAATCAGTTTTTTTTTAAAAAACCTTTTCCCACATTTTTTGCATTTTAGGGCTTATGTAAGTAAGGTGATACATTTATTGGTACTGAAGAATTAAGTTTTTTGCATTTTCCCAAAATTTTTCTTAAAGGAACTAATAATGCCTTTTGCATGCCACCTCCTCAATTAGTATGAGGATTCAGAAACCACTATGTAGGTCAATTATTGATTTGTATCCCAAACGGTCAGTTCCTTTTGTAGGAGGAGCAAAAACTTAATTGATTAATTCGTACTGGAGAAGTACACTGTCGATTCATCGACGTCGAACGTTTTAAGTTAATCGGACATAATTCGATATGGGCTTTTTCAATTGAGTTTCATATTTTCCGACCTCCTGATTCAAAAATTAATGTACCTATTGATTTTCAGTCAAATCAGTAGACGGGAAAGGGGGGGGGGATAGGGGGGAGGCTTAACACAAAAATTCTAATAACTGCCGTTGTAATAAATCTTTCAACACAAAACTCCAATAAGGACAACACTTATTTTCAGCGGAATCGGCCGAAAGGAAGGGGAATCAGGTACTCAAAAACCGCAACAACTTCCAATGTTTTAGGCGAAACTTATATATACGTACATACTTGAAGTATAATATACATATCCTAAAGTCCATATGTTTATAATAAATAATTTTTTATTTATTTACAAATAGCTATTTACAACTGTATACAAATAAATACAACAAGCAAATGTGCTAATAAAGAGAAAATGGCAATGTCAAAATGTCATGAGGGGATTAATCACCCAGTGGTGACACTCCCTAGTCATAGTTTTTCTCTCGTTTATAGCTAATCACTGCTTCTGCTCAGGAGGTCTCTAGGCCATTGACGCTTAAGCCGTCGTTGGGGAAGTATGCCAGAATGGAGGACACGGACTATAGGATTATTGTGGAAACTAAGAAGGGAAAATAATAGTAGAAGTCTACTAGATGTCAGTTTGCTAGATATATGCCGAAAACCGTCCTAAAATACGTCTTGATGACAATTTTTTCGGACGTTGTTCCTGTTACACGAAATCTTTTATTCCTATAGAAAAATTGGCCCCTGACAAAAATGTTCCTTATAAAATTTCGTACTTAAATTGTAACGAATAGCGCCAACAATGTTGTTTTTGTCTGGGTAAAAAATGTCATATAACATTGAACATTACGTTAAAAGAGTAAAAATATAAGTAGCGAGTAATTTCTGGAAAAGTACCATATTTTCTCCAGGAAAGGCTGAAAGTGGGTTATTATTGTACTTAGGGGAAAGGAATGGTCTCTCATTTTCGAAATTGATTGTTGTTTTTCCAGTCAGCTGAAGGTCTTGATGAAAGCTAACAAAACGAGATCAATACGATTTTAGTCGATGGATCTTTATTTACAGAAAGAGTTAGTTATTATGAGTCAGTCAGGTTTTATGAATAATGCCCTGGCTTTAACTACGAGGTCATATCGCCTACTACCAGAGCGCTCTTTCGTCATTCTGATGGAGTTGAATCTACTGTGGGAGTCCTAAATTTTGCCTACCCTAAATTTTTATTCATTTAGGGCAGGGGTCTTTAACGAGTACCTGACATCGTACAGGCTCGGGACCATCGCTTAACGTCCCATCCGAAGGACGGCGTGCTCAAGTTTATTTGTGTGCTATATGACCAACTTTGAAGGAAATTATAAGTCCGAGAATGGAGTCTCATAATCATGAAAAAATTCAGAAAAAAAATTGAGAGAGAACACTCAGACCTGAAAGTTTCTTTGGAGTTGCATTAACACCTATTATATTAATAGTTGTAAAGCTCTTTAGCTGTTAGTTATTGTGATTCATGCCCGGGCTTTAACATCGAGGTCATATCGCCTAATACAGGTCATTCCATCTCAGTCGTATCTTCCTCAAGATACGTCCTGTGGCTGTCTACGGTCAACTTTTCTTCACATACCCAGTCCACCATATGTGCCTGATTTCATGTCTGTTACTACGGTCGGGTATTATCAGAAGATTTCAAAGTGTGGGTCACTCTTTTCTGGAACATAGTCTCCAGTTTTAATTACACTCAGTCAATTCATTTAAATGAAAGCCATATTAATTAATCTTTCTTAATGAGAATTAAAAGATAAATTAACTCTATAGAAGGTTTATAGTGTAAATAAAACGTTGAGGTCAGGATGAATAGAGGCAACAAGATTGACGTGTGATTCATTACCAGGACAGTTCATAAATAATGGCGAAACCCAGTGAAAATTGTGATGAATGTTTTACAGGTCATATGAGTCTGTCCTTCAGACGGCAACTAAACCCGAGCCAGACACTCTTTCAGTAGATCAATGTTCATATAGGTTAAGCCCGTATTGAATCCAGGATCTTGATACCTTTCGTCAATCTAGCATAGGAAGGGATCATGTGAACATGTCTTCAGACGACAACTAAACCCGAACCAGGCACTCATCAATGTCCATATAGATTAAGCCCGTATTGAACTCAGGGTCTTGATACCTTTCGTCAATCTAGCATAGGAAGGGATCATGTGAACATGTCTTCAGACGACAACTAAACCCGAACCAGGCACTCTTTCAGTAGATCAATGTCCATATAGATTAAGCCCGTATTGAACTCAGGGTCTTGATACCTTTCGTCAATCTAGCATAGGAAGGGATCATGTGAACATGTCTTCAGACGACAACTAAACCCGAACCAGGCACTCTTTCAGTAGATCAATGTCCATATAGATTAAGCCCGTATTGAACTCAGGGTCTTGATACCTTTCGTCAATCTAGCATAGGAAGGGATTATGTGAACATGTCTTCAGACGACAACTAAACCCGAACCAGGCACTCTTTCAGTAGATCAATGTCCATATAGATTAAGCCCGTATTGAACCCAGGGTCTTGATACCTTTCGTCAATCTAGCATAGGAAGGTTTCATGTGAACATGTCTTCAGACGGCAACTAAACCCGAGCCAGGCACTCTTTCAGTAGATCAATGCCCACATAGATTAAGCCCGTTCTCGTCACCTACATAACTTCGCCTATACTTCGTATATCTGGAGAAGTAAAAAAAACAGAGTACTTTACAACGTTGGGTGTGGTAGATACTCCAAACTAGATGTGGTTGTGTAAAGATTTACAGTGAAGTAGATTGTTTTACGAGGACCCCAGACTCGAGAGGAAGAGACCGTTTCATTGTCTCTGGAGAAGGACGTCCAAAGAGAATTTTAAACTAAGGTTTGTTGAACAACTAACATCGGTTAGGTGAAGTTTGTACTTCGTAATTCTGATTTAGACTTACTGACTACTTGAAAAGCACTCTGACAAGAATGACATGGATTTGAAAGCTCTTCCGATCCTGAAACTCTATCAGCAAGGTTATTCTATATACATTTGGCATAAGAACATTAGAAAATAATATAATCGTTCGAAAATCCGAGATCGAGATATTAACTGAATTTCACGGTCCCCTGGACATATTTGGACCATATTATCAAAGATTGTATGTTGATGCCTAACCAAAAATTTCTTCTTATAAAATTTGTAGAGAAAACTCAAGGACACATTTTATATAATACACGATTTTTTGAAAGTTGTCCGGTTTATGAGATAGAATCCGAAAACCGTCCTAAAATATAAACTCTTTTTTTAATGTCTGCTGAATTTACACAAAAAAAGTTAGTCCTGTCAAAAAATTGGTTCTTAGCAAAAATGTTCCTCAATTTTTTTTTTTTTTTTTATTTCATTAATCTACAATCTGTACAAAATTTACAATAGGTAGAAGTAAACATGAGATAAATATGTACAATTGATGGGAGAAGCCAGCCAGTGCTGACACTCCCTTAGACAGTCTCGTTATTCAAAGAAGATCGCGAGACCAGCGTCGTCTTAGGCGGCGTGGAGGGTTGTCGGGATGGGACTGAGAGGACATGCGCTGAGCAAGAGGATTGGGATGGGTATTCAACTTAGAATAGAATTTCTTGAAGCGGAGTTGGATTAGGTCTTGTTCCTCAATTAATTTTCAAATGTCATTATGCCCTCAGACTTGAGATGTGGATGGTTAGTTAAAATAAATTTTTTCATTGGCAGTTATTAGGGGTTTGAGCCACCTCTGTTCCCTCCCTCAGTCCCATTCCGCTGAAAATTAATATTTGACGTCTTTATGGGGTTTTTTAATTTACATATGAAATGTTTTTTCGATACATTCATTACATGGACAGTTTTTAGGGTATTTGAGTCGAGCCCAATTTCTCTGGTCCGCGAAAAATTGATAGGTGCCAACCTGATGGTGGTTTTGAATTTAAATATGAAATTTAAGGTGCATTCATTACATCGGAAGTTATTGGGATTTTTTAGTTGTGCCCCCCCTCTAATAACTGCTGCTGTAATGAATGTTTCGACACAAAATTTCATATGTAAATCCAAAACTCCATATGGACGACACATATTAATTTTCAGTGGAATCGGACCAGAGAGGGGTTCAACTCAGAAACCCTAATAATTGCCAATGTAATGAATTTATCTACACAAAATTTTGTATAAGGATTTATCAGCCCCTATAAAATGATCTGGTTATTTCGTTCTGGGGAAGTACATTGTCGATTCACGACCTTCCTTCTCTGGTCCCCGCTTCCCTTCTACCGTTTTAGCGGAAAATTAATAGGTGTCATCATTATAGAGTGAATTTTGAGTTGCGCTTCCCTCGTATTTTCCCTCCTCCTTCGGCTGATTAAGTTGAAAAATGATAGATGGCTCTGAATTTAGTGTTTTTTGTTAAAATTTTCCCATATTGTTCGATTTGTCTGAAAATAAATAGTTGTCGTCCTCAGAAGGTTCTAAATACACTTGAACAATTTCGTGTTGATTCTATCGGCTGTTACCGTGTTGACAGACACATACACACACGTCAGGAGTACAGTATTTTTTAACGTCTATTCGCTCGTTAAGCACAGTGATAGCCGGTCAAACTTTCTTGTGTTACAAAATACCGTCAGATTTCAATCGCTATTAACTACGAGACTAATAATGCGATAACAACGGTTAAGGTCACAATGGATAGAGCATGTCTATACGTGTTTGTTGTGCAGTGTTTGTTTTCGTTATCAGGCTAGTGTGGGCGCCGGCGGAAGATTGTTGCGAATTAGCGTTGTGTAAAATTAGAAATTAGTGTAGCGTGATAATGCGTTGAGATAGGACTTTGATTCGGGTGTCATTGTAAAGAGCTTGAGAAGCACTATTAGGACTCAAAGTGAAACAATAAAAATATTCGCCGAAATATATGTAAAAATCGGTATTAAATTGAAAATTGCAAAAAAATTAAATATGTCTCATATGAATCGTAAATAAGCGTGGAGTTATAGAAAACGCAAATCAGAGGAAAGCTCGCATCAAAAGGATTTTATCCCGACGTTTTCACGGAAAATCTACGGCGTGGACCTTGACTACGCCTTAATGTTTTTTTTTTTTTTTTTTTTTTTTTTTTGGAATCAGGAGAATGTTGAAAATTCCACTTCGAATATCTGACCGATTACATAACTTCCCCTATACATTGTATTACTGGAGAAGTAAAAAAAATTAATATTACATTAATGAAAAAAATTAATATTACACGTAAATTAGTTGTGTAAAGTTTGGACTTAGTTCGTTCAACAATTCCAAGTTTAACTTAGAAAGCTTTCTGAGAACGGGCAGGTAAAACCCAGGTAAGTACTTAAAGAAGAAAAGTACTAACACTGGCTGCAGGGACAACAAGAGGGAAACTTCCCTGAAAATTTTACTTTAAGAAGCATTTATTTCTTAAATGGGTCAAAATAATATTGATAAAATAAAATTCAAAAATAATGATACTTGCTGTCAGTTTCTTCAAACTTTTCACTTCCCTCTATTATTTGTGAGGTAGTTTAAAATTTGATAAAAGTCGGTGAATCACTGGGTATGTACTTCCCCAACACGAATTAATCAATTTTTGCTCTCCCTTCAAAGTCAATCGATCGTTTGGGCTAAAACTCAATATTTTGCCTAAATATTGTGTCTATAATTCATTACATCGGCAGTTATTAGGGTAAAAAATATAAAGAAAAACTTATATTTTTTCCTTAAATATTGTGTCTTATTTCACAAAATATATGGGAGTACTTTCGGTATTGCTACGACTTAACAAAATTTGTGAGAGGCTGGTCACAGCTTCAGCTCTCCACCTGTCGCCTCTCGGTCTGCCTCCACTGCTAGTCAGAGGCAAGACAGATAGGGGTACGGGGGACCACCCTCGTCCCCGTGAGTACCTCTGCGCTCTGAGCTGAATAGTTGTTTATAGGTTAGGTTAGGTTAGGTTTTATGACTCATGCCCGGGCTTTAACTACGAGGTCATATCGCCTACTACCAGAGCGCTCTTTCGTCACTCTGGTGGACATGAGCCCGACTCTACTGTGGGAGTCCTAAATTTTGCCTACCCTAAATTTTTATTCACCGAGGGCAGGGGTCTTTAACGAGTACCTGACATCGTACAGGGTCGGGACCATCGCTTAACGTCCCATCCGAAAGACGGCGTGCTTAAGTTTAGTTTACCTCCCAGATAAAATAAACTAAGGGTCTCGGTCGGGTTTCGAAGCCACGCTCTCGAGCTCAGAAGACAAGCACGCATACCACTGAGCTACCGGCGCCCTCTAATAAGTTCTATAATTCATAAATTGAATGTTTTTTTTGTTTTTTTTTTGGCTTTATGTACGGTGCATATTAGCCATGTCAATGTGTTATCTAATTAATTACGACATCCATGGCCCCGGGAAGGAGTTCTATGAAAAACTCTATCTACGAAATAAAACTCACTCCCGGACTGGATTCGAACCCACAAACCATGGCGAAACCATGCGACCAAAGCCCTACGCTCTAGCCCGCACGGCCACCATGGCCCCCTAAATTGAATGTTATTGACCCTTTTTATTACCATGGGTCTCACACGCTCAGGACCATTGCTTAACTTCCCATCCAAAGGATGACGTGCTCAAGATTTTTTTTAACTAGGAAAACCGAAGGGCTTCCCCCGGGTTCAGAACACACTTGAGAACAGTATCCACGTTATGATCATGAGAGGAGTGTAACCTCCAAATGTATTTATGTATTCACTTTTAATATACAATGGTATTATGTGGGTGGCTGTGAGTGTATAGCCCCTGATCCCTCCAGATGAACTCACATCTACTAACTCTGCTTTGAACAATGCTCTCCCTGCAGTACCCCCGTATTTATCTCTGTAGCCTGTGTTTTTGCTCTAATCCCATCCATTCAGTCACCCGCCAGAATTCCTCTCCATATCCTCTCTGATTTAAATTAGCGTTAAATTTCCACTGTGGCATGCCAGAATATATACATTTTTTTTTTTCTATGGGGAGGCTAAAAAAGCTTATAACTTTTATGGCCTAAAAATTATTGTTTACTTTTTTTTTTGAAAATAAGTCAAAAATTATCATTTATTTCATACAAAGGACAAAAGTACATTAGATATTTCAATGTTTTCACACTGTCTTTCTACCATCGGAAGCCGCGCCCGTCCCCATCTTACCTACCAGGATGTATTAAAAAGCCTGAAAAATATTTATATTTACTTCCCTGATGAGTTTTGTCTGTGTGTAGCGTGTGTTTCATTGAACAGATGATTCCCGATAAATGAATGTATGTATGGGATCAGGGGGGAAGCTTAACACAAAAACTTTAATAACTGGCATTGTAATGGAAGTATCGACATGAAATTTCATATTTAAAGTCAAAACCCAATGTGTACATAATCTTTTAAATTTCAGCGATATCGGCTGAAGGGAAGGGTGGGTCTGGGGAGGAGGTTCAATTCAAAAACACTAGTCACTGCCATTGTAATGAAAGTATTGACATGAAATTTCATATTTAAAGTCAAAACCCAATGCGTACATAACCTATTAAATTTCAGCGATATCGGCTGAAGGGAAGGGTGGGTTCATCAGGGGAGGAGGTTCAATTCAAAAACACTAGTAACTGCCATTGTAATGAAAGTATCGACTTGAAATTTCATATTTAAAATCAAAACCCAATGCGTACATAACCTATTAAATTCGGCTGAAGGGAAGGGTGGGTTCATCAGGGGAAGAGGTTCAATTCAAGAACACTAGTAATTACCATTGTAATGAAAATATCGACTTGAAATTTCATATTTGAAATCAAAACCCAATGCGTACATAACCTATTAAATTTCAGCGATATCGGCTGAAGGGAAGGGTGCATTCAGGGGAGGAGGCTCAATACATAAACCTTAATAAATTCCGATATAATAAATTTATCGTCACAAAATTTAGTATGAGGATTTAGGAGCCCTTGTGTAAAGCAACTGTTAAATATTAGCGCAAACGGTCGACTGGTTTTGTAGGAGGAGCGAAAAGTTAATTAATTAATTTCTTCTGGGGAAGTATATTGCCAATGAATCACACATGAAATTCCGTAGAAAATTCCGCATCGAAATTTTGACCGATTACATAACTTCCCCTATACTTATATCTAGGAAAGTAAAAAAAAAAGTATTTAATATTTTAGTAAATGAAACACGATTTTCATGATTATTTTATGCTTTTTGAACAATGAAAAAAATGTTTCCATTGCTCTATTTGTCAATAAATGCGAGGATCTTGGCTGAGCTAGAACGGTGCGGTTGGTGGTTGAGGATGGTACCCTCTGAAATATCGTATAATGGCCCTCTGTATGATCTATAGCTTGGAAGACTGGGATGTTGTTCTCTGGAATCTATCGTCGCCTCCTCTCTTATTGAATTACCTAAAATTTAGGAAGCTGTGGAACAATGCTGCCTCCATCGTCTTGTCTTGGTCCCCTATAAATCCTCAAAGAAATGGCCGCCCTCTAAGGTCCATCATCAGGGGTCGTGTGGGTTGGGTGTAGGGCTTTAGTCGCATCGGCTTATATTTATTTATTTCTTGCTTCTTATTATTTATTTTTAATATTTTGTATTACTTATTATTTTATCATGTATTCTTGTAGTCAACACTTCTGGTTATTGTTTTTGTACAGATTGTAGAATAAATAAATAAGTAGGTTAGGTTAGGTTTTATGACTCATGCCCGGGCTTTACTACGATGTCATATCGCCTACTACCAGAGCGCTCTTTCGTCACTCTGGTGGACATGAGCCCGACTCTACTGTGGGAGTCCTAAATTTTGCCTACCCTAAATTTTTATTCACCTAGGATAAGGGTCTCTAACGAGTACCTGACATGTACAGGTTCGGGACCATCGCTTAAACCATCCGAAGGACGGCGTGCTTAAGTTTATTTTACCTCCCAGATAAAATAAACTAAGGGCTAAGTAATAAATAATTTCGTATAGAAGTATAACTGTTGACAAGTGTACGAGTATAGCGTGCCTGACTTTTTTTTTTTGTTATGTCTCAATTGAAGAATGTATTTATGTATTTAATATTTACCCATAGTTCATGTAGATCTGTTATTATATGTTTCCTCCAGCCAATATGGTAATATGGTCGTAATAGACTTGTCTTTGACACGCTCTGTGATCGACTTGACATGAACCTCGGTCGTAGGGATTTAGGTCATATCAGACGATAGGTCAGTTACTGAGAGTGGTTTGGCAGAGACCCCTTCTTATGTCTGGTTGAAAAACATCGGCCGATTTGTAAGAAAACAAATTTACTGTAATTAACGCGAAAGGTGAAAACCGAATCAAGGACTCCATCTTTAAACACAGGATCCTCGGGTCTTTATTATCCTTCTTCCTGAAATGAGGTACGGAAATACTCCTAACCGAGAGCATCCTTTGAATGCTTGCTTATTCAGCTCAAGATCGCGGGTTCGAAACCTGACCGAAGCCCTTAGGTTTTTTATATGGGATCTAAAAACACCTGCAGCCCTTCGAATGGGACGATAAGTGATGGTCCCGGGCATGTACAATGTACTCCGTTAAAGATCTTTTACCCTAGGTGATAAAAACTTAGGGTAGGCAAGATTTAGGCCTTCCACATTAGAGTTAGGGTCATGTCCACCAAAAAGTCGAGTGCTGCTCTGGTAGTAGGCGTTAATATTTGTTTCCGTTAAACCATAACATGATAATAGGATTTAGAATACATCATAAGAATGTATACATTAAGTTAGTTTATAATTTAGTTACTTAAACAGATATTAACTCTTAGAGTCTGACACACATGGATTAGAGTTAACAATACTAATAAAAAATAAAATGAAATGAATAAATAAATACTTGAAAATATATGGAAATATGAGTACAAAAATAATAATATTAATAAATACAGTAGATGAATTTATAATTTTTTTGAAATTTAGATAAGAATTTGTTAATACTTTGTTATTACGTCCCTTTATCAGGTTACAATGTAAAGAGTAAGAAAACGAAATAACAATAACAGTTTATGTACTGAGCTCAAGATCGCAGGTTCGAAACTGGGAGGTCAAAAAACCTTGAGCACGCCGTCCTTCTCTCTTCTCTGAATAAACCTAGTTAGGAAAAGTTTAGGACTCCCACAGTACAGTCGGGCTCATGTCCACCAGAGCGACGAAAGAGCGCTTTGGTAGTAGGCGATATGACTTCGTAGTTAAAGCCCGGGCATGAGCCACAATAACTAACTAGGAAATGTGCTCATTGATACTTTTGAAAGGGCGAAGTGCCAATTCTCCTTTTGGGAAAGTGTACGTGCATAACCAGCTATTAAGTAATGACAAAAACCTCTTTTGGTTCTCCGTAGCATTGTGAGTGTTCCTTGGATGGAACCCTTTTAGTCTGCCCTATTGCGAACCCTACTGGCACCCTGTATTCTCTAAGGCTTCTTTAGTACAGGTCCTGACAAAGCCCCAAGCTAGTCCGTCCCATCTCTCACTGTAACCTCTTAAAAAAAAAAAAGAAAAAAAAAACAGGAAACACAAAATAGTACTAGGAGACTTTGGTACAAAGAAACAGGTTGAAGTTGTGTTGTTGACAGGTTGATGCTTCTTTAGAAATCACTTCGTTGATTACTCCTAGTCCATTGTTACCAGAAGCAATAGCTGGCGAAAAGTTTGCGAGATACACGAAAACCGCCTGAGCCAAAACTTGTCTGTGGGAATCCTAAATTTTGTCTAAGGTTTATTCACCTAAATAAACCTTAGGGCTCTTTAACGAGTACCTTACATATTCCCTCTTCTAGATAAAAAACCTAAGGTCGTCTTGGCCTACGACTTTGAGCTCAGTAAGCAAGCACATTAAGCTTATAGCGCTCTCTTGTGCCAATCAGAACCTCTCTTTTATAGAACATATTTATTGAGACACAAGGAGAGGGGTCACGGATTTTGATGAAAATTTTTATTGCATGTTCTAGGTCAAAAATAAGAAGATATGTGTCTCACCATTTGTTCCAATGGGCCTTGGTTTGGTCGCAAAAACTTTTTAAAATTTTACTTTGGCAATTTTTCATTATTTTTTTTTTCTCGGTGTGTGTTTTACCGATCGAGGAGTTCTCTACTTCATTTTTTTTTGTTTTTTACCCAGATTTCAGAAAAAATATTTCGGTATTGATTTGAGCAGTGAAATGATAAAAAAAATTGAAAAAAACAATTTTTTTCCAAGAAAACCTGGTCGGTAAATTTTTTTTCATTAAAATTAATTTAAAATTCGTGTTTCCCATGTTGAAAAAACATTGAATACAGATTTTGGCAAAAATCAAAAATTATCGATTTTTCGATCCCAAATTTTTATGAGACCAGTTTTGAACTGTCAACTATAAACGTTTATAACTTCAAATCTAATCAACCTATTTTGATTTTCGATAGCAAATTTTGAAAAATTACGATATTAGAGAGTGAAAAATTTGAATTTGATGTCATTTCTAAGGTAACATTATTATTCGGGACATATTTCACAGATTTTATGTGATTTTACGAACTAAAGTATATCGAGAAATTTTTTTCCGCCAAAATGAAAACCAGATTTGTGTTTCTCATACCAAAAAACCCTTATATCTTGATTTTTGGTGGGATGGAGATCAAAACATTTTTGGACCAAAAATTTGGACGACTTGGACATTTGGAAATTTTTGAAAACTCATTACGACACGTCGTTTGAAAGAACTCGTCGAGAGCATTCCATCGATGTAGAAAACAAAATATTTGATCGATGCATTAGATTTGAAGTTATAAGCGTTTTAGTTGATAGTTCAAAACTGGTCTCATAATTTGAGGTCCAAAAATCGATAATTTTTGATTTGAACCAAAATCTGTATTCAGTGGTTTTTCGACATTTTAAACAAGAATTATAAATTATTTTTCATGAAAAAAATTTTCCCGACCATGTTCTCTTGTAAAAAATAGTTTTTTCAATTTTTTGAAAATCTTAGTTTTATATTACAACCCTCGAGGAGCTAGCTTTCGCGACAAAAATGCTACTTAATATATCTGGGAAACGTTTGGACCTTTAGGTGCATTGTACCTATAGGTCATCTTGGGGAAGAAACACAAGAAGGTAAAAATCACGATTTTAAGTTCATACGAGAACACCGGACACCAGAATCCATACGAACCAAGATTTAATTCATCATCTTCTATATTCTGACCCTATAATTTCTCTAACAGGTCGAAAGTATCGTTCTACAAGAAAATATTTTCCGACGGATGTGTTATGGCTGCTAAGAGAACCCAACTCGTTACCAACCAACTCATCGGATGATTCATCGTATTGTTTTTAAAATTATTTTATTAAATGTTCATTATTAAACTGCTATTGTACAAGCAAGTGTTTTTTTTACACGTATCTCTTTAATTATAATCTTTTCCTATCATATAGATGCTTGTAAAATATGAGAGCAGTACTTTTTAATTTTTTCTCCCTAATTATGCGTTTTCTCCTACTGTGCGGAGCCAAGAAAGAGCTTTCTGATAGTAGGCGATATGACCTCGTAGTTAATGCCCGGGCATGCATCATAACTCTTTATTTTCATTGTAATTTATTATGGGTCATAGTCATTATTTAGTGGCCTATTGAGGAAAATTGATTAGAATGGAAGAGAGATTTAGAAACTGATTGCTTTTATCATTCCAGGATTGAAAGTTTGTGTTCATGGAACTATGAACATGTTCATACAACACCTAGATGAACCAATTCAAATGACATTTCATTGTCCAGTTCTCAGAATGACACCACAATACCTGAGCACATGAATGGTTTAATTAGACTAATAGATTTTGTCTAGGTCAATAGCTTTAGACTGGTTAAATAATGAGAATAGAGTGGATTTTGACTTAATTACTTCTAAGTTGAGACACACGGACTTATTATGAAAACTTACATAAATAATAGAGAGCATTGGATGCTTACCAGTTCAGATAAATGCAATTAAACCTTCATATATCAAAAGTCCCGCAAATAAATATAAAAGAATTTCCATACATCGAAAACAATTTCTATATTTTGGACTATTTCTAAAATTCTGTAAAGTTCGGTCTTAGAAGAGTTCAAAGTCCGTATAGAGGGCGCTGGTAGCTCAGTGGTATGCGTGCTTGCTTATTGAGCTTATGGTTGCGGGTTCGTAACCCTGCCGAGGTCCTTGTGTGTCTGTGAACGCGATAACTCCCGATAGAATGAATATATCGACACGAAATTTTATTTGTGAATCTGGAACTCGAACGATGACACTTATTATTTTTCAGCCAAATCGATCAATGGACAGAGGAGGATTAGGGGGAAGACTCAAAAACCCCCAAAACTGGCGATGTATGGAATGTATCGATATGAAATTTCACATTTGAAGTTAAAACTAGTTTTACACATACACCTACATACAGACTGTTAACTCGTGTTAAATGAAATAAAAAACAATAATTGAATTATGTAACAAAAACAGTTATTTATTTATGTTACATTAACAATTTAACATGAACAATAATAATAAACATGTTAAAGTAACGACCTACTGTAAGTAAACTTTGTCAAAAATCAACACTTAGATTAGATATAAAGTACAGAGTCCTTAATTAAGTAAGTACCTATTTTAATAATTAAAATTGTGAACACAATTATTGTGTTCACAATATTCTTAAGATTAATTTATTTTTTACTGAAATCTTGTATTTAGCACTTGGTGAATTACCTAATTATCAGTCTTAACAACGATTACAATAGTTTCTACGACTGTCAAGTAATTACTTCATTTAAAAAAAACAGTTATAAAATCAAAATTCTGGCCGAAACCGAATCTTCTGTCGGTCACTAGTTAAAACCCAATTAGAACATAACCTGTCAAATTTCAGCTCAACTCAAAAACCCTAATAACTGCCGATGTAATGAATTTATCAACACAAAATTTAATATGAGGATTTAGGAGCCTCTATATAAGTCAACTATAGAATATTAGTGTAAACCGGGTGCGAAAAGTTAATTGATTAATACATTCTGGTGAAATATATTCCCGGTGATCTCAGAATAATAATAATAATAACAGTGAAATCGAAATAGGTTCCAGGTTTTGCCGCAATGTAGACTGCATTATAAGAATTGGGAGATGCGGCGTCTATCTTTAAGTAGGTCCATGCCGCAGCCTCACTGCCCTTCCTTTCATGAATCATTGACGAGGTAACACTCACCTCAAACAGGAGGCCGTGCTCCTTCAGGTCTCAATGTTTTTTTAATACAAATTCAGATCTATATTACAGGAGCGTATAGTATGTGAGTTACAAAAAAGTCGTCGTTGAATCACTACCTATGTACTCTCCTGCTTGAACTGTTTTGACTGAAAGTTAATATTTGTCTTACATATTGTATGATGTATAAAATGTACACTAGTAATATTAAAATACTGTAAACATGTATTATTTGTATAAAAAAAGAAGAGAAGCGGTTCAAGCAATTAGGAATTATTTTTATGATAATAAATATAAAGTGGGACATTTTTTTTATAATTTTTTTGGTGCCCAACCTGCGGACATATTATACGAAAGCGTGTAATCAAGGGTCACTACTAGATAATTAGATAAACTTTTATTGCAAAAAAGATTACAACCTCTCTGGCATTGAGTTTTTTTTTATTATTTTTTTTTTTTACAAAATAAATATTCTTATAGTTAAGTATATAAAATAAAATAAAAAAAAAATATCAATATAAAGAATTGTACATAATAAATAATATAAGAACTAAATAAAAAGATACCATTGAAATAGTAAAAATGGACATGCTCTTTAAATATGAATAGTGCAAGCAACCAGGATAAAAGAAACAATTCTCTCCAGTAATATAAAAATAATCGCTCCAATAACTGCCGATGGTAATGAATATATCGACACAAAGTACGATAAAAGAATGAAGAAGTCTGTAATTATCAATTTTATAGCCTGAATCATCAATCGGTTTTGAAGGGAGAGAGAAAACTTAATTCGCGCTGGGGAAGTAGTAAGTTGCCGGTGATTCATCAACTTTGTTTTTTGTGTTGTAATGTTGGCAACATTCGCAAAAATAATGGCGATATTATGTCTCTCCTACAGCTTCTGTATAATTCAATATAAATACATTTCTTTTTTTTTTTTTTTTTTACGCTAACGTGTGTTTTCCATGAATATTTAATGTCAGACATGATGTAGGAAATATATGTAAATGTAGAGCATATATACATTAGAGTCTTCAGTGTTTATTTCTCAGCTTCTGGCAGCTTTGTTAGCTATGTTCCCACAACGATTTCATGTGTAATATTTATATGTGTAAGCGGAGGGCATTTCAACTTATGCCAAACTAGGAACATGACTCAGAGAAAGAGCTTAACTCATAAATCGTAGTATAAATAGATTTAATGGGCACTTTCATATAAATTAACTACCACTTATTTTAGTTATTTAGATATAATATAATTTTATAATTATATTTTATTTTTGTTTAAATATTTTTTGTCATAATAACTATAGTATAGAACAAGTATATGGTGTGATAATTAAAAAATATATTGTTACATAAAATAAAAATAATATTACAAATAAACAAATAAATAATTAAATAAAATTACCACATTTCCTATAGCAATTATAGCTGGTCTTTTACTAAATTTTGATTCTACAATAGTTTCCGAAAAGGGTCCTAAAATAATATCGAATGTTCAAGAGGTGCAATTTTAAAGAAAGCGCACGATTTTAAAAAAAATTTCAATTAATAATTATTTCATTTGGATTTTTTCTAAATATAATTAATAATGAGGATGCCATATTGTTTTCCTACATTTTCAAAAATGTTCAATCTAATCCAAAGGTATAAATTATCTTACTGGGTTCACAGGGAAATGAATAGCATAGAATAAGAGAACAAATATTGGGTTTATTTATCTAAACCTACATTATTTATTGCATCACTAAGATTGGTATTAAACAAATAAAATTATTTTACAAAAAGAAATCTTATAAACTAATTCCTTGAAACTATATCAGTTTTCTTCTGTTTTTTAGTGGCCACTATTTATAATTACTTTATACTTTGGGCATATACACATATAAATGAAAAGTACATTTTCTCTTCTACGTACTTCCAATGTTATAATTTACACTCCTACATCTCTTGTACATCTTCTCTCACTCAGACTGTCCACTTCCACAACACAACTTAGACTGTTTCTCACTATTTAAAACAGCTGATCGTCGACTTTTGTTCACCATTCATTGGTTCTGTTTAAAACAAAATGCGACTAGTCCATTTTTAAAATATTTATTCACTAATTAAGTTACTTCACTCCTAACAGCTGTTTTTATACAAATAATAGTAATTGTTTTTTTAATATATTAATGTTAAGGCCGAAAAGTGAAATAAACTTTATAAAGACTATGGGGTATATGTGGAGGGGGTGACGCCATGTGTAAAGTGCATGTACTTTGTATAGTGGCCACTAGAGGTCACGGTGGCCATTGTTGTTCAGTTAACCTGACGAGTCAAGTGCAGTCTGGCTGTCTGTAGAGAGGTGCCCTCAGCCCTTTGCTGCACAACTCACCACCACCTCGACCAGTGCCTGCCCTCAGCCCTTGCTGCAGGTATTGGTCAAGAAGCCCCAGAAGACGGACCCTCAACCCAGACGCATTGTGACGAGGCAGCTCCTTGGCGTCTCCACGACCGCTCACCTACCCCGCACATTTTAGTATTATTTGTTTTATCATTTCTTATATTTGATTCGTTTCGTTGTGTTTCCATTCATTTAGTATTTTTTTTCATTATTATAATTATTTCGTTAACCTATATACAGTCCACTCATTTTGTTTTTTTTCCAATTACCTTCTATCAATTATATTATTTAGTTGCTCTAGGTATTAACAAATAATATTTGAGGAGTTTGGAGCCAGAGCGGACCAACCCACAATTTTTCGAAAAATGAGTTATTACCATCCTGATGTTGGCATAGGTTCCCTTTTTCAAAACCAGTGTGGATCACTTAGTTTCTTCACTTCAGTGATAGATAGCAGCACTTTAAGTTTAGTCCACAAGTATTTTGTGCATATATTTTCAAAGTCACAATGGATCATACGGCCTTCAAAAACTTTATAGAACACAAAAAGGGATCACTCATCCAATACTATTCTAAAATTTCAAATATAAATCAATATTTGGAGCCCATTTATGGAGATAAACAAAATGTACTCAATTTTCAATTGCCATTTTTTACCTGTTCAGTTTCAACCAGTTGGTCCGCTCTGGCTCCAAACTCCTCAATTTTAATGCGTGTAAATTTATACATCACAATGGAGAGTATATATGTAGTATATAACAAGTATATGGAGAGTATATACAGTGTATGGAGTATACTGAAGAGTAGAATCATTGTGAGATGTGATGCTAATCAGGATAAAAGCTGAGATGTCCAGTTGAGTCTGGTTCAATCCCCATCTCGATCCTCCTCTCAGAGGGTTCTTCAGGTGTCAAGAGACTGTTGAGTACTCCTTCTATTGTTTGAACGACCGAATTGTTCCAGGAAGCTCCTGGCTGAAGCTCACTATAAGACTTATGGATCCAGTTTTCAATAGAGTATAAGAGACACCTGAAGCTAGTCTTACCTAATGGGATTTCAGTTCCCCATCTATTCAAAGTATACAGCAAGTTAGTAATCAGTCAGAAATTCGATATTGAGTTTTCAGCGGAATTTCATGTTCTTCGACATAAAACAAGATTTTTTTATTATGGTTATTTCTCTATTTTTGAACAATGTCAAAAAAATTCTGTTTTCCTCTAATATAAACGTTTTTAGTTATGGTTTAAATTTTTTTATTGTTTCTACTGTCTTCAAGAAGTGGGAAAGGGCATTATAGAAATGAATTCCTTTATGAGTTATACTTTTTTCAAAATAGATAGAATGAATGTATCGAAATGAAATTTTTTCCCTTTGGTCGATTTGGCTGAAAATCGTTAGGTCTTTATGGAGTTTTGGTCAAACATATAAAATATTGTTTCATAAATCATTCAATCATTCTATCGGCAGTCTTTAGAGTTTTTTATTTGCACATTTAGAATATTGAGGTCGGAAAACATGAAATTTCGTTGAAAACTCCAGTTCGAAGTTTTGACCGATTTCGTAACTTCTCCTATACTTCGTTTAACTGGAGAAGTAAAAGGGTTGCGGATTGAATCTATGAAACGATCGTTTCATAAATCTCGTAAAGCGGTTAGCGGAGAGCGAACAAACGTAGCGAAACGTGCTGTGTGGGGGGTCATTACCCTAGATCTAAGTTATGTATGAGCAGCAGAGAAGGGGGTGGGGGGACGCTTGGTATTCTGTTTCCGTCTGTTTGTTGGCCATCATATAAATTTATACAGGGGAAGAGCGTACCTTTTATCAGATCTGTCAGACTCTCTTCGAATAAGCATCGATGCTCGATGTTCTACAATAACAGAAGCTTGCTTGAGCTCAAGCGGGTTCGAAACCCCGACTAAAAAAACTCAAGCATGCCGACATTCGCATGGGACGTTAAGCGATGGTCAGGTACTCCCATTGTAGAGTCGGGCTCATGTCCACCAGAGTGATAAAAAGAATCGCTCTGGTAGTAGGCGATAATACCTTGTAGTAATACCCGGGCATGAATCATAATAACTAAATATTATATTTCTTTCGAGATCTTCAATCCCAGTGAAGAATTAGTCTAAGAATAACGGCTTAAATAAAGCTGTACGGCGCGTTTTAATCATCCCTGGTATTTAGGTGTAAAGAAATAAAGAAAAACTTAACTAGAAGACATAGGCAATTCTAATAAAGAAGGAATACTTACTGAGCTCAAGATCGCGGTTTCGAAAAAAACTTAAGCTCGCCATATTTCGGATGCGACGTTAAACCATCGTCTGTACGATGTCAGGTGCTCGTTAAAGACCCCTACCCTAGCTGAATAAAAACTTAGGGTATACAAAATGTAGGACTCTACAGTAGAGTCGGGCTCATGTCCATCAGAGTGTTAGAAAGAGCATCCTGGTAGTAGGCGATATGACCTCGTAGTTAAAGCCCAGGCGTGAGTCATAATAAAGTACTACATTATATATTTATTTATTTGTTTTATATGCATTGTTTAGAACGGTATCAGTTATTAAATAGATTGTCTGTCGCTAAATGGAATTGGCTGTAATGTTTGACAGAGTCGACAGTATCTTCTCAATATAGAAGGAATCCGAGGTTCTGTCGTGTAAATAAAAACTCAATATTTGGCCAACATTTCGGAAACTACTTATTTCCTTCTTCAGGGCCTTATAATGACGACTGGATGTGTGTGGTACATGTGTTAAGTGTTTGTCCGACAAACTCCCAACACCTTCACCGTAGTTTCCGAAACGTTGGCCAAATACTGAGTTTTTATTTACACGACAGAACCTCGAATTCCTTTTATATTGAGAAGATACTGTCGACTCTGTCTAACATTATAGCCAATAACTGATACCGTCTAAATAATATATACAAAAAACATAAATGTGTTTATAACAAGGTCATATCGCCTACTACCAGAACGCTCTTTTTATCACTCTGGTGGACATGAGCCCGACTCTACTGTAGAGTCCTACATTTTGTATACCCTACATTTTTATTCACCTAGGATCGGGGTCTTTAACGAGCACCTGACATCGTACAGACTCGGAACCATGGTTTAACGTCGCATCCAAAAAACGCCGTGCTTATGTTTTTTTCGAACCCGCGATCTTGAACTCAGTAAGTAACAATAATATATACATATAATACTACTAATAATAGATGTTTGCTAGCGACTGTAGAATTCAAAATTCTGGGGGTACTGAGGGTCAGTCAATGATGAAAACACTATTCAAATACCAACGTTTCGATGTATTTCATATCATCATCAGGGCCTAACAAAAACAAGACAAACATGGGGGAATCAAGATTGGAAAAATATAATGAGTGCTCGATTAAAATTTTATATAGGTACATAAATATACACTCACAACATACGCATATCCACATAAATACATATATACATAACTATACATCCATATAAATACACATACATATACACATTGATGAACAACAAGAAAACGTACTATGAAAATAGATGGTTGAGGAGAAGGCATGAAGACTGTGAAGTCTTACGTTCAACTAAGGTTACAGAAGGGTAGAGGGTAACAGATAATAAATCTGGGGAAAACCCCAGTTAACGGGACTTAAATTTGTAGAGAACTACCTAGGTACTGACTACAAGATATTTTACTGTTACGAAAAAAAAAAAACTGAATAATTATATAAATAGTAACTCAATAATTATATAAATAATAACATAATTTAACTTATTAATTAAATGAAGAATTTTCGACAGAAGTGACACTAACCAAAAATGAAATAATACATAATAAAAAATAAATAGACACACAATGAAATTAATCTATAAATAAACTCGGTGAATGTAGACACTGAAAAAGACAGTTTTATATTTTAAATATAATTGGAGACAGAACTATGGATTCAGCAGTTTTGAAGCAAATTGGCATAAATGTTGCTCAGGTTATTGGTATCTGTGCGAAAATTGACAGTATTTGAGGTTTTGGCAATATACACCATTTCCAGTGTCATTTTCGCACAGATACTAATAATAATGTAATCATCTATCTCCCCAGCACAAATCAATGAATGATGTTTTCGCTCTCCCGCCATATACAATCGACCGTTTGGGCTATAACTGAATATTTTACTTACATTTTGACTTGTGAATCTTCATACTAAATTTTGAGTCAATATAATCATTGAATCAACAGTTACCTGGAGTATTTGAGTTGAGCCGCCTCTCATCCTTCTTTGCTTTGGTCGATTTGACTGATAATTAATAGGTATTGTCCTTGGAAGTTTCTGTATACACATTCATATGAAATTCCGTTGAAAAATTCGCATGGATTTTATGACCTATTATATTACTTCCCGTATACTTCGTAGCGCTGGAGATGTAAAAAAAAGATGAAAAAAAATGCATAAAACTGAGAGAGAAGCATAATGTTCAAATTGGCTCTCTTTAATGCTTATTATCGTTCACATGCACTACATTATAGCAATTATGTGGACGATGATTGGTTCGTTGTGTATTAACTGAAAATGTGCGTTCGTAAATCCAGAATTCATTAAAAAGCCAAATTAAAAAAAAAAATCGTTCATAATAAGCTCTGAGTTTTCATGGGAAACAACGAAAATTATGAAGGAACTTAAATTAGTGATTATTAGTTAGAGAAAAGTTCATTGAAGAATAAAATAAATAACATAATTATTGGATAATAAGTGACCAATTAGGGTTCCAGAACTTACCCGCCATTTTTTCTTTACTTTTAGAACATAATTTTTTTTTTACAAGAGATTTATCCGAAATAATATAATTTTGACTAATATCTAGTTGAATTTATTATACCTTACTATTTATAATCTTTCAATTTGGTAATTTGAGGCACTTGAGGTATATATGTTACGGGTAAAGTTAGATTAACGGTTAAACCTAGGATTACCCGGGTAAACTGCGTAGTACCCGCTGCCGCTTGGTTAAAGTTGGGTATACTAATAATGACAAGGCCATTAGTGGACGTATGTTCCACTATAAAGATTAGGTACTTATTAATTAGCTCGACCACACCTCAATTTCCATTGTTGTAAGCTGTCTAACAGCGATAATCATTCATCTGGGTACATAAATTCCAAGAACAAACATAAATCGAAATATTACAAAATTTGGGGGCGTATTTGCCGGCGTTCCGCCGGCGGGACCATATATCTGCCCCTCCCGTCGTTCCTATATTTGAAGTAGTACAGGTTCTAGCTTTAACATATACTTTACCCGGGTAAAGCCCGAAACGGGAACTATTTCAATTATATTTCGGACTTGACCAAGCGGCAGCGGGTACTACTAGGTTTACCCGGGTAATCCTAGGTTTAACCGTTAATCTAACTTTACCCATAGCATATAAATATAATGTATATTAAAAAAAAATATTTTCTATATTTCATATAGACGTTTCGACTTATTGTCATTATCAATTCTAAATAAATACAGAATGATATATAAAATACTCTTCCAATCATATATTATTCAACATTGATTGTCGTCAAATTTTTCTACTAATTCACATTTGTCAAATTTCACCCTTACATTTTTTTTAAAAACCAATATTATAAATAAAACCGATAATGACAAGAAGTCAAAACGTCTAAATGAAATAAAGAATTTTTTTTTATTTTAAATATATGTATATATCTACCTCAATTGCCTCAAATTACCAGATTGAACGAAATAATTTTGACTCTCTTTCGATTCTTTCAGTGAGGTGGTAGTACATGTTGTTTTGTGTGGGATTTGTACACCCTTCATCGATTTGTACACCCTTCATCGATTTGTACACCCTTCACCGATTTGTACACCCTTCACCGATTTGTACACCCTTCACCGATTTTTACAAGCTTCACCAACAGAGAGGTTCAATATTTTATTCTTTCTGATACCAAAGTCACATATTTATTTAAAGTTATTGATTTTAAGGCATAATTATGTTCACTCAACGATTAATTTAGCTTGTTTTGTGAATAAGGCTTGTCAAAGAATATATGTGAATATAAATAAATTAGAATAGGAAAAGTACTTTTAATGTACTTTCCCAGCACGAATTAATCAATTACCAATCGACCATTTGTGCTAAAACTCATTATTTGACTTACATTGTGGCTTCTGAATTCGCATACTAAATTTTTTGTCTAGCTCTTCTCCAACATCTAGCTTCACTTCGACCGATTTCGCGGAAAGTTAATAGGTGTCGTCCTTATAGTGCTTTCAATTTGAATACAAAATTTCATGTCAATTCATTCATTACATTGGCAGTTATTGGGATTTTTATATTGATTCCACTCTTTCCTCCGGCTGCTTCCGCGTAAAATCAATATATCGTCGTTTGAGGGTTCTGGATACGCATTCAAAATTTCGTGTCAATAGATACACTTTATCGGGAGTTATCGTGTTCACAGATACAGATTCCTCCCCCCCCCCCCCTCCCCCTCCCCCTCCAATTTCTGAGCAGTTACAAACTTCGTAAGTATAGTTGGGGGAGATTCTCGGGTTTCCGATATCTATTTTATATCCCGGGATCGGTAATTTTCGGGAGTTTCTTTTCTATTTTAAGTAGGGAGTAAGGAAAATGTGACTTAACACATTGTAGCAATTCTTTGTATCGCTTTTTGAGTAAAATAAAACAAAATTAAGGTTCAAAAAAATTTTTCAAATTGGAAATAGGATGACGAAAGTGTATTCTCTTGCACTTTTTCAAAAATAATTGTTTTAATTAAAATTTTTTGTTTGGACTGGTTATCTTTTAAGGATAAATTTAAAATATTTTATAATTGGTGTAAGGCGATATAAAAATGCCATCACTAAGTCAACGAACAGTATATCTATTGAAATTTATGTTCTTAGATAAAATACGAGTTGAATAAACCTACGGGATTAATACTAAAATAATACTAATACTACTAAAACACTAGTACTAAAATAATATAGTATAATACAATAAATAATAAAATAATACTTTTTTTTTTTTTTTTTGCATTGGAGGGGGAAATGCTGTGACGCACATCCAGGGAAGGTAGCCCTGGATAGTGTGGGACTCGAGACGGTTCACCATCACCATACCCACTAAAACCCCCTCCTTGCCGATCCTGATTCCCTTCCGCGGAACTGACGGTCTGTCATTACTTCGCGGAAGGGAGGAAGGGTGGCTGGTAACGTTCCTTCTTCTGTTTTATTACCGCTACTGTTCCTTGTCAGCCCTCTCCTGAAGGGCCAACCCGCCCATGATGAGCGCTGCAAAATCGCAGCCTTCATCCCACGACTCCTGGGAGCGCAGCATAGCGTCCACGTAACTGGTAGCAGTCAGCGGGGCGCCCATGCTGCACTCCAGATTTTTCCTTCCCTCCTCATATCTGGGGCATTTGAGGAGGACATGCTCCGCCGACTCCGTCTCACCAATAAAATAATACTAATACCTGGTTATATTCATCTGATAATTAATCCATTCATTCTTTTAATATTTTTAATTATAATTTTATAAATTTTAACTTCGAAGTATTTACTTATCGGGATAGGCGAAGAAGTACACCACCTCCATATTCTTGGATGTAGCCGCAGGAGATACATGCCGAAAACCATCCTGAAACACATATTTTTAGACGTTTCCTTGATTTAAGCGAAAACGGTTAGTCCTATCGAAAAATTGATTCTTACAAAAAATGTTCCTTATTAAATTTCCAATCGCTATAAGTCCTCAGATTCGAGATTAGATTAATATGAACTAAATTAAATAGCTCACAAGAACGTATAATTCTATTTTTAATTCTTAAGTCGAGCTCATGTCCATCAAAGCGAGGATAGATCGCGTTGGTAGTAGGCGATATGACCTCATAGTTAAAGCCCGTGCATGAGTCACAATAACTAACATATTTTTTAACATATATTGTTAACTGAAAATATCCAGTAATTTGAAGTTGAAGGTTCATAGCCTTCTGACATTTAAATATCAAGGGTGTTGGTAAATCCAAAATTAAAGACTTTATCCACTTTTAGGTATTGTTCATTGAAAGGTAAACCCTCGTTTCATCATTATCAGGATCAGGTATACTGAAGGTAAAACTTTCTTCAATGTCCAACTTCTCAAAAATTGATAAATCTCAACAATTTATTAATAGAAATTTTTCAAAAATATAAAATTTTGTTTTTCTTTTTACTTTAATGAAGTAATCTTGGAAAAATCCAAGATGGACTGTGAGTGAAAAAGTGAATTATTTTTACTGTCTTATACCTATAGTATAAGGAAGTATTGAAATCGTGCGAAAATACGAGATCGAGGTTTCAACGAATTTTTACATGTCAAGGTCCTCGGAATGTGTTTGGATCATTTACATGATGATGTCTGTATGTACTGTGGTAATAAAAAAGAGAAGGGTTTAAGTGTTAAGTGTTAAACTTAAAACTGTTATTCTTGAATAAATGATAAATAAATAAAATTATAAATAATAATGAAATAAACAATAAATTACCACAGAAATTTTATCTCTTTCTTTTACTAAATTTTGATTTCTACAGTAGTTTTTCGAAAAGGGCCCTAAAACAACATCAAAAATTCAAGACGTGCAATTTTGAAAAAAGTGCACGTATATTTTTAAAAAATTTCAATTAACAAACTTTTCATTTGGATTTCTAAAGAGATGCCATCTTCTAAATTTTACTAAAATATTAAATCTAATCCAAAGGTTTTCAATTAGTTTTATTGGGCCAACAGGGAAAATGAATAGAATAGAATTTTCGAGAACAAATATTGGGTTTATTTTCTTAAATCTACATAATTAAAAACTAAACATTGAAACAAACAAAAATCGAAAGAAAAAAAAATCTTAAAAACTAAATTCTTAACTCTAATTCAATATTTAAAAAAAAATATTTTGGGCATTCTCCAAAATTAAGATATATATTCTTGGGCATTTATCCTGTACATAAAAACAAATAAAATTAACTTCTTTTTGGATCAATTTCACCGTCAATACACTCCTATTTAGTTCATCACAATTTTAGCCTAAACACTACTGTCCGTATCCTGAGACCGACTCCTCTCCACCAGGCCTCGACTCTCTCTATACACACTAAAAAAACAGCTGATGGCCGTTTTTTTTTTTTTTGTTCATTTGTTTTAAAAAGAAATTAGCTTTTTATATAAAAATAAATGTAATTAATTTTTTTATGTTTATAATTTAATCTTTTTAATGTGTGTATTATTTTTTATACATCACAGTATGTATGTTATGGAAAGGTTGTGATCACTCTACCGCGAAAACAGTTGTAGCTACGGACTTTAAGTTTGGAAGGAAGTGGTCACACCAGCTAACTTAGATCTGATTAGATTTTGGCCGAAATCGGACGTAAGTTGAGACCACTTTACTTCATGGCCTAAATACACTTTACAAGATACTGCTTATATTTTTGACCTAATCAAAAATATTTTCAAATAAAAGTTCTAGAGAAAACTGAAAGACAGATTTTATATGATATAATATTTTTTGGAGATCGTTCGGTTTTCGAGATACATTCCGAAAACCGTATTGAAATATCGTTATGAAACACATATTTGTAGACTTTTCCTTGATTTATTCGAAAACGGTTTGTTCTATAGAAAAATGCATCTGTAAACAGAATTCAAAGACGTCTTAGGACAACATCTATTAGTTTTCAGTGGAATCAGTCGAAGGGGAGAGGGGCTGATCTCAAAACTCCCAATAACTTCCGATGTATTGAATGTATCTTCATGAAATTTCGGCGAAATTGGTCGAAGGGGGAAAACAAGAAAAGAGGGGCTTTACTTAAATAAATACTTCCAATGTAATGAATGAGGATTCAGAAGCCACTATGTGTCAGATATTGCGTTTTAGCCCAAACACTCGATTGGCTATGGAGAGAGAGCAGTAGGTAATTGATTAATTATTGCTGGGGAAGTACATAGTCGCTGATTCACCGACGACTCACACTCCATTACACACACACACACACACATATATATATACACACACACACAGAAGACATCATTACGAAAATGGACATTTAATTCAGGGGAACTTGAAATATGGAAATCCGTTGAAAACTCGATCTCGGATTTTCACACGATTACAATGCTTTCTTCTTTTATAGGTATAAGAAAGTAATGATACTAATTTTGAGGTATTTTATATAATTTTAAAGTATTTTATATAATTTTCAGATATTTTATATAATTTTCAGACATTTTATATAATTTTTAGATATTTTATATAATTGGACGTATTTTATATAATTTTCAGGTATTTTATATAATTTTGAAGTATTTTATTTTACATAATTTTGACGTATTTTATATAATTTTCAGGTATTTTATATAATTTTGAAGTATTTTATTTTACATAATTTTGAAGTATTTTATATAATTTTCAGGTATTTTATATAATAATCAGATATATTATATTATTTTGAGATATTTTATATAATTTTAAGGTATTTTATATAATTTTCAGGTATTTTATATAATTTTGTATTATTTTATATAATTTTAAAGTATTTTATATAATTTTGAGATATTTTATATAATTTTGAGTTAAAATTAGTCTCAGATAATATGACATTTGCCCCTCTCCACTGAGCTAAGTTTAATATCTAATTAGGAAGTCATTAATTAAACAGTGTAAAGTCTGGCTTCAATTCTTCAAGGTATCGTCAAATCTCATTATGTACGGAATGTAATCTTGTTAAAGCCAACATTCCTGATAACTTGTCGAGTTTAGATTTACATGTAAATCTTCTCAGAGACTTGCTTCTTCTCAAGGGACTAACTTTTCAGCCTTCAACATTTTCTCTTCAGCGAAAGACTGCTTAAAGTAATTCAGTTCTTATTGCAGTAAAGAAACTGCATGAGACGCAGTGAATAGAGCGCCCACTTTTGCAGCTATAAGAAGTATATGGGGTAGTTATGTTATCATGTTGAGAAATTCGATGTTCATTCATTATTCACCGGATTTTCAGTTACCGGCAATGCACTTCCCTAGCACAAAATTATTCGATTATGTTATAATAATAATAATAATTATTAATCTTTATACAATGGAGTCAGTGACTATTACTTTTACAATATTAACATAATAATGACACATATAAAAGAATACACATATGAACCAATAATGACATATATAAAGGAACCTTTAACAAAGTAAATAAATAACATAAATAAATAAATATATAAATAAAATAAGTAATTACATATTATTAATAATAATAATGTAGCATAGACAGTAAATATGGAGTGAAGATTTAGGTATTGAATATCAGTATAATATGTAAGTTGAAATACATTATTCATTAACAATGAATGATCTAAGTTTCAGAGCGCTTGTCAAATAATAGAAAATGTTTGAGATATCATTTGTATTATGGGCCAGGAGTAATGTATGGAAGTTGGGTCGGTCTGTACTGATACTCTGAGGAAATTATTCAATTATGTTTCCGCTCTCTCGTTAAAAATCAATTGTTCTGAATCATACTTAATTTTATGTCGATAAATTCATTATGGCAGTTATTAGGTTTTTTTTGTTTAAGCCACCCCCCTGACTCTTCCCTTTGGGCGATTTTGCTGACATTTAACAGGTATATCGTCCTTATCGTAATTTTAATTTAAATATAAAATTTCATGTCGATAGATTTATTACATCGACAGTGAAAGGCAATGGCGGATACAATGAGTAAAAGCAGGGGGCTCATAAGTCAGTTTCGTTAAGGATAAAGAAATATGCATGTTAAATTGGGAAAGTCCTCTTTCGATCTTGCACACAAACTCTAATGACGTCACAGACTCACACTGTTACTCAACCTGTTACTGTTACTATATAAACCTTGCTAAGCGCTAACCTTTCTTGTTGTTGCCTACTTATGGTTATACTTTGTTTGTTTCGCTTCGGCCCCTGTTTGGGTGTTTGTGACTTATTTCATTCTTATTCGATAATATTATAGCGTCACCTTGTAACTATGTGATTTTTTTTTCAAGTCATTCTCTTGTTGGCTGTTATATAATAATATATTATAAGTATAATATATTATTATATTTCAGTCTTGATTATTAATTCATGCGCTTCGTCAAACCAGCCAAAATATTAGCCCTCTTGTCCTTCAGCCTTCCAAATCTTGTGAATAGGGCATAACATCCATATCTTGGTGAAACTCTTTTGAGTTGTCCACCTCTCATCCCCCCTTCCCTTCAGCCGTTGTAATGAAATTATTGACACGAAATTTCATATATAAATTCAAAACTCCATAAGGATGACACCTATAAATTTCAGAGGAATCAGAGAGGGGCTAAACTCTAAAATCCCAATAACTGCCGATGTAATGAATGTATCGACATGAAATTTTGTAATTAAATTCATAAGTTCATAATTTTCCGCAAAATGATAGTATAGGGGGCCTCGACTTAAATACACTAATAACTGCCAATTTATTGAATATATCAACACAAAATTTAGTATGAGGATTCAGAAGACACTATGTAAGTCAAATATTGTTCTCAAACGGTCCATTGGCTTTGGAGAGAGAGCGAGAACTTAATTGTTTAGTTCTTACTGGGGAAGTACATAGCCGGTGATTCACCATCTTTTTTTTTTACTTGAGTTAAAAGAAGCTTGTTGTCAATACGAAAAAAGATACGAAGGGAGGGAGAAGTGTCAAGATGGTTTGAGGATCTAGAAGAGGTCACGAAATCAAATTTCCTGGAAATGGCGTTTCGCATTTCCTTCTTGTCAGTCTTGGGGAAAAAAAAGAAATACCTAGTTATTTTTTTTTTTCTTAGGACCTGCATTTCTGCAAGAGAAAGACTACCCTTCTTACTTCCTTATATCTTTTGTATACGGAAGTATTATATTTGTGCGAAAATCCAAGATCGAGTTTTCTGAATCTCTAATTCACAAGCGATTAGCTATGAACTTGGAATT
Source organism: Aradus depressus (assembly GCA_963662175.1). NCBI lineage: Eukaryota > Metazoa > Arthropoda > Insecta > Hemiptera > Aradidae > Aradus > Aradus depressus. The sequence continues at coordinate 14,804,476 of OY759224.1, read as the reverse complement.
TGAAATCAAGATGACACTATGTACTAACTATGTATCAGATCTATATCTGATAGGACAAAAATGAAGACACTTTACTTGGGGGCCTAAGTACATTTCTAAGTTCCTCAACTTAGAAGTTGCTAAGTACATTTTACAAGATACCTCTTATATTTATGACCTAATCGAAAATCTCTTCAAATAAAAGTTGTAGAAAAAACTTAAAGACATATTTTATATCAAATACAATTTTTTGCAAGACGCCCAGCTTGCGAGATATATGCCAAAAATCGTCCTAAAATGCATTTCTGAAACCCATTTTTTCAGACGTTTGCTTGTAAAAATATTCCTTATACAATTTTCTATCGCCTAATTGTCTTTAAATGTGAGGTTTAGGTTTAAGTTTTATGAATGGTATTACGGGCTTTAACTACGAGGTCATATCGCCTACTACCAGAGCGCTGTTTCGTCACTCTGGTGGACATGAGACCGACTCTACTATGGGAGTCCTAAATGTTGCCTACCCTAAATTGTTAATCACCTAGGACAGGGTCTTTAATGAGTACCTGACTTTCTACAGGTTCGGGACCATCGTTTAATGTCCCATCCGAAGGACGGCATGCTTAAGTTTATTTGTCGGTAGAATAAAGTTAAAGTGCCTCAAAGGATATAAAATGAAGTTTTATAGCAGATAATTCTAACATTATATTTTTATATTAAGAAGGATATAAATAAATAAAATTTATGTGATGTAGCCATAAAAAGACTTTCTTATACCAACAACTTTTCCTCAGGTCACTTTCCCTCCCCCTTCCCTCTCTCAAAATCATTTTAGACTAGGAATAGATAAAAATTCACAAATTGTTCGTCAAACTTCACTATATATCGCACCCCCGCTTCAGAAGTGACACAAATCAAAAATCATGAATGCCTGTAAAACGACACGGAAAAATTACTGTAATTTGAAATAACTATTTTGAAGTAATGGGGGCTCGTACGTTTTTCTTTCTAGTTTCTAATCTATTGGAACCCGAGAAGTGTCGTTTTTCCTGAATAAAGAGATCATTTTTCTTAACTCATTTGCGACATAAACCAAAAATTGACGAATATTGAGTTATGTCACTGTCTGAAGCGGGGGTTCGATATACAATACTTTACACTATATTCTTACATACTCGACTAGTTTTGCCGTGATAAGGCATTATCAGTTTGTAAGTGACTCTTGATAATGCCTTAACACGGCGAAACTAGTCGAATATGTAAGAATATAGTGAAGTTTGACGAACAATTTGTGAATTTTTAATTATCTATTCCAAGTAGAAAATGATTTTGACGGGGGGGCGGAGGGGGAGGGAAAGTGACCTGTGGAAAATAATGTCCTATTATGGCTACATCCCATAAATTGTATTTATTTATATCCTTCTTAATATAAAAATACTAGTATCGCCGTGTTAAGGCTATTTGACTAGTTTCGCCGTGTTAAGGCATTATCAAGAGTCACTTACAAACTGATAATGCCTTAACATGGCGAAACTAGTCGAGTATGTAAGAATATAGTGAAGTTTGACGAACAAATTGTGTATTTTTAATTATCTATTCCTAGAATTGAGCTTCACAAAGTAATTATGGAAACCATAAATTATCATTTTATACTGTGTATAAAAGGGCGCGCCGGTAGCTCAGTGGTATGCGTGCTTGCCTTCTGAGCTCAAGATCGTGAGTTCGAAACCCGACCGAGGCCCTTAGTTTATTTTAACTGGGAGGTAAAATAAACTTAAGCACGCCGTCCTTCGGATGGGACGTTAAGCGATGGTCCCGAGCCTGAACGATGTCAGGTACTCATTAAAGATCCTTGCCCTAGGTGAATAAAAATTTAGGGTAGGCAAAATTTAAGTCTCCCATAGTAGAGTCGGGCTCATGTCCACCAGAGTGACGAAAGAGCGCTCTGGTAGTAGGCGATATGACCTCATAGTTAAAGCCCGGACATGAGTCATAAAACCAAACTTAATGTGCATGAGAAAGTTAATTTCAGAATTACGCCGTACAATGAAACAAAGAAAACTGCGGACGTCAACATATTACTTTCGTATATCTAGTAATGACAGTAAGAAATGATTTTGAGATGGAGAGAAGAGAGAATGAACTGTAAAAATGTGGATGGTATAGAAAAGTCCTGTTATGGTCACATTCCTGTTATGGTCACAGTCCTGTCATGTCCTGGTATGGTCAAAGTCCTGTTATGGTCACATCACATATTTAAATTCGTGTACTATTGTGATCACAGTCCTGTTATGGTCACAGTCCTGTTATGGTCACATCACATATTTAAATTAATCTCATTCAATTTCCGGTGGAGTTAGCGATGAATACAGGAACATATTCCGCTCTAGCTGGTGAACACAATATGGCGGGTTAAGGTTATCGAGTGGGACATCTTGAGACAGGTCAAGTGGCCACACAAACCCACCCCAAACACCCTCAGGTTTCTCGCTTACCCCCAGCTCCTCTTTGTAACATTTTTGAAATTCGTAACATTCTTTCTGGTCCTATCAGTCTTGATAAAATTCATGTCGATACAGTAGAACCCCTCATATCCGTCGCCTATGTATACGTGCCATAGTGGAAACACAAAAAAGGTCGGATAATCGAGGAGCAAAATGGAAAAACCGTTTACATTAGTAAAAAAGGTTATATTGTTACAAAAACTCAAATAATACTACTTGTACAATAACTATAGAATAAAATGCATATATAATAGTATACGTGTTTTAGTGAAAAAAATTAGTGATATTTTTTTGTTTCAACATCTTTAATCTTGATTTTGCTTGATATCACTTATATTAACTGTACACTGCACTGTGTTTAAACGACACAGAGAAAAAAAAAATCAATGTTTCATTCTATGGTCACAGGGAATAAGTTGTTAAGTCATAAAATGGCCAAAATGAGATCATTTCCCAAGCCATCTATTTCATTTTATCCGACATCCTAATTCCAAAAATGAAAATCGTTGGAAATAAAAAATTCGAAATTTGAATTTTATATTCAACATCAGCTAAATAAATGTGTTTTGTTAGACTCCATACTGTATGAGTGGGGTAAGCAAGTTTTATTTTATTTTATTTTATTGCTATGTACCTTAGCTGAGTGGTGTTTGCTTATTGAGCTCTAGATCGCCGGTTCCAAACCTAGCCGAGGCCCTAACGTTTTTTATCTGAATAGTGAAAAAACCTTGAGCACGCCGTCCTTCGGATGTGACGTACGATGTCATGCTATGGGATACAATTTAAATATTATTTTGAAACATTTTTTGAGGGCGCCGGTAGCTCAGTGGTATGCGTGCTTGCCTTCTAAGCTTAAGATCGTGGGATCGAAACCCGGCCGAGACCCTTAGTTTATTTTATCTGGGAAGTAAAATGAACTTAAGAACGCCGTCCTTCTGATGGGACGTTAAGCGATGGTCCCGAGCCTGTACGATGTCAGGTACTCATTAAGGACCCTTGTCCTAGTTGAATAAAAATTTAGGTTAGGCAAAATTTAGTACTCCCATAGTAGAGTCGGGTTCATGTCCAACAGAGTGAAAAAAGAGCGCTCTGGTAGTAGGCGATATGACCTTGTAGGTTCAGAGGTGATTGACTGACTGTTTTCTTATTTTTATTTTTTAAATCATCTAAAACAAATAGAGACAAACCTCCATTGAAAGGAAGACGATTCAGACTAAATATGTGACAGCATACATAAGTCGTCAGCATACATTTGAGAGACGGGAGTGGGGGCATACATTTGAGAGGGGGGAGAATCATCATGCAAGCTCTACCATAACAAATGACATTACACAAAGGAGAAGAGAACATCCCATCCTCCAAGGAAGAAAAATGATAGGATAATCCACAAAAATGATGGAGGATGAAAAAAAAAAAGAAAAAAAAAAGAGATATGGGTATCTAGGGGATTTAAGAGGGGCCTAAGTATCACCACTGGGTTATCACAACCATTTCACTTTATCACATCCATTTGTGTGACTTATATGATAAAAATCTCGCTCAGAGTAGTTCGCAAAAGAAAATATACGAATATTGTTATGCCTGCCTAACAATGTTAAATGACTTATAACAATAGCCTCAACAAAAACTTCGGTGAAACCGGAAATGTATTCCCCAGCATGAATTATACAATAAAGTTTTCGCTCTCCCACAGAAACCTATCGTGATTTGGCTGAAAATTAATAGGTGTTGTCCTCATGTGGTTCTGGATACACATAAAAAATACGGTGTTGATACATTCATTCTATCGGGAATTATATTCATTACAACGGCAGTTATTCGTGTTTTTGTGTTATGCCTCCCCCACATTCATTCTATCGGGAATTATATTCATTACAACGGCAGTTATTCGTGTTTTTGTGTTATGCCTCCCCCGAAACCCCTTCTTCCCTTAGGCGGATTTGGCTAAAAATTAATAGTTGTCCTCCTTAGAGATTTCTGGATACACATATAAAATTTCATGTCAATACATTCATTCTATCGGAAGTTATCGTGTTTATATATATATATATATATATATATATATATATATATATATATATATATATATATATAGGAAGTTATCGTGTTTACATATATATATGTAAACACGATAACTTCCGATAGAATGAATGTATTGACATGAAATTTTATATGTGTATCCAGAAATCTCTAAGGAGGACAACTATTAATTTTTAGCCAAATCCTCCTAAGGGAAGAAGGGGTTTCGGGGGAGGCATAACACAAAAACACGAATAACTGCCGTTGTAATGAATATAATTCCCGATAGAATGAATGTATCAACACCGTATTTTTTATGTGTATCCAGAACCACATGAGGACAACACCTATTAATTTTCAGCCAAATCACGATAGGTTTCTGTGGGAGAGCGAAATATTATATATATATTAATTATATATATATCAAAATTTTTTAAAAATATATGTTTATATATATATATATATAAACATATATTTTTAAAAAATTTTGAAATCAGGAGGTCGGAAAATATGAAATTTCGTTGAAAACTCCGCATCGAATTTCTGACCGATAAGGGTGATGGGACAGCAATTTTTAAGTGTTTTTCCCGAAATTTTTTTAAAAAATGCATTAAAAAATACATCAGATATAATGTTGAATTCGTGCTTCAATTAACTTTCATTTGACACCCTAGACCATATGTGGGCAACAACCGGCCCGCTGTAAGATTTGGTCCGGCCCTCGAGACAGTTTGAAAAACCCAATTTAAAAAAAAAAATAATATTACACTACTTACACTCACTCCAAATTAGGAAGATCGAGTAGGATGGGGTTTGTCGCTTGCTCCTGCGGAATCAAGTGAGCGAGCAAGGCGAGTGAGGAAAAATTCATGTCATCGCGTGTCAATGGATTAGTTTCCCAAATTCAAGCTCAAGCGTCTCATTGATTTCGGTGTCGCTACTTAACTTTCGTAGTTTGTAATAATTCCAAATTTCACGATTTAATTATAATATTGTACCTATTTTTTTTTCATTTCATTTTGTTATTTTAATAAATTGTATTATAATAACATTGTCTTATTATTTCATGTCTGATATCTATCGCTAAAAATTATGAACACTACTTTAAAGTCCGAAGTTATTTTATTTTGAACCATCTACGCGGCCCGCGAACGTATTTGCACTAAAGTTTGGCTTGCAACATGTCAAAGGTTGCCCATACATGCCCTAGAATTTACCCCATGAAATTAACCCCCAGAATCAAAATTCCACTTTTTATACTTCACGTCTATAATTGGGCCACCACACTCTATCTCTGTGCTAAATTTCAAATTTTTACGTCGAATAGTTTCAGAGAAAATCGCCCATGACTGACGGATGGACTGACACCGAAGTTCCATAAGTGTTTTGCTAATTTTGGCATGGAACACTAAAAAGTTATATCTATGTGTATCTGTGAACGTGGAAATTTGTCGAAATGACATTTTATATCTGTATCTAGAACCCCATAAGGACGACACCTATTGATTTTCAAACACGGAAGGGGGGCTTTAGGGGTGAGGTTTAACAAAAAAACTATTATTATTGCCGATGTAATAAATTTATCGACACACAATTTAGTATGAGGATTCAGAAGGCCCTATATAAGTCTGCAAGGTTTGCAAGAGAACAACTAACCAGGGATGAAATGATGAGGTACTTGAAAATGTTGAACCTCTCTTGCTAATTGTTGTAGACGAGCCAAAAATATCATAGTTTAACCAGAATACAATATAAATCATTATTGTGATCTATTGCTATTCTATTTTTCCTAGTATTATATACCTATAATATTACTTATTATTATTTAATCCTATTATTATTTTCCATTTATTAATCTTTTTAAGTCGTATTCGTAGTGCTTTGGTCGCATGGTCTCACCATGGTTTGCGGGTTCGAATCCCGTCCGGGAGTGAGTTTTATTTCGTAGATAGAACTCCCTCCCGGGGCCATGGATGTCGTAAATAATTAGATAACACAGTGACATGGCTAATATGCATCGAACATAAGGCCAAAAAAAAAAAAAAAGTATTAATTTTTTTTATCATTTTATAACATGAGGCTCAAATCTTATGATTCACTATTAACATCTGAAATTAATATTATTATACCGAATCAGAAGATTATGATTATTTGAATTTAAATTTTAAAGGTCAAAGACATATATATATATATTGATAAGATCCTTTCTTTTTCGTAAATAAAATTTATTATGTACTTAGGCGAAGGTATAATTTGATTTTTAAACAAGTTGTAATTGTATTTTGTTGTTCTATACTTGAACGCTAAGTGATAGATGTACTTTATTTCTTCTTTATTTGTAAATTATGACTACACTTTGACGGTCATCTGACCAAGAGGTCGTATTTAGTGTAAGATATTTGATTTTTGAGTTATTTGTAAGTGGTTTTAATAATAAATTTATCTTTATTTGAAAACACTACAAAAGTACCCATTACGTAAGACTAGCTCCAGGTGTCTCTTAGACTCTATTGAGAACTAGATCCGTCCGTCTTTATCCAGGAGCATCCTGAGTGAAGATTCTGTTACAGTCTAGCTTTCACTGTGAGTGGTGCTTACGGCTGTAATTTCATCTCTTGCTGTTATCTCATTTGAAGCCTCCCTTTCAGGGACTTATGTAAACTTTGTTTCTTACTCTATGGCATCATCATCGGTGGCACATCTATGAATACAGGTCATATCGTCTACTACAAGAGCTTCTACTGTGGGAGTCCTGAATTTTGCCTAACTAGATTTATTCACCTAGGACAGGGTCTTTGACGAGTACATGACATCGTACGTCTCATCGGAAGGACGGCGTGCTCAAGGTTTTTTCAGTATTCAGATAAAAAACCTAAGGGCCTCGGCTGGGTTTGAAACCGGCGATCTTGGGCTCAGTAAGCAAGCACCACTGAGCTAAGGTACATAGTAATAAAATAAAATAAAATAAAACTTGCTTACCCCACTCATACAGTATGGAGTCTAACAAAACACACATTTATTTAGCTGATGTTGAATATATGGTGAAAATTGTGAAACTAAAATACAAACAAAAATGATGATATTCGAAGGATGATGGAACCCGAAGAACGGTGAGCTCAGAAGAACAAAGCTCATCGGACGAACGAAGACAAAGTTGAACGGGGACACTGGCAGATACCAAGTCCAAATAGAAGTTTGAGAAGTTCAAAATAAGAAGGAGGGCCGTAATAAAATACGGCAATAAATAAAAACTTATAATACGTCCACTCTCGGGCAAGTATAACATGGGACTGACTGGGACTGAGTATCAGACTGAGAGAGGGATTAGCCGTGTGTTTACATTACGAAAGTTGTTGACTAAAGGTACCCGCACACGAATCTGACAGATGAATCTGACGATCGACAATCGTTCAACGAATCGTTTAATGTATGTCGTCATCGGGTTCGATTGGTTGGTCTTCAGATCTATTTTTGATCTGAAGAAATTTTCATGCAATCATCGAACAGATTACTTGCTTGTGCAATTGATTGTATGGTGTATGTGGTTATCGTGGCGATAATCAAGGAGGCTATAATAAGTTTATCTATAATAATAACCTTTTAAACACAAAAGTGAAGTGAAAGAGATTAGGTATTTTAACTTTCCTGTTTTTATAATTTTCCTTTATTAAATTGTGATATGCGTTCCTGGTCTAGAGATAATTTACAATATTTTACCAAGCTGATTTGCGAAAATAGCTTTCTTTTCATTAACCAGCCTTTTGTCCAAACTACTCTGTTTTTTTTTTTTTTGCGTTTAATTTTATTACATAACAAAACAGCCGCAGATAACAACAAAAGATCTTCCTGCTCCATTGCGTCGACTGAGATATATCGAACTGTATGTGAGCTCCTAATATCGTCAGATTTATCGTCAAATCAATCTGAGGATGAATTCGTGTATGGGTACCTTAAACAGTGTACATCTAGAAAAAATCGTTATTTCATGAAAAACCTAGGCATTTAATGTAATTTCACAATATGCAGGCAGTTCATGAAATGCCTTGTTTTTTTTCATGAAATGAGTGATTTCACTAAGTGACTACGGCATATATACCTACCCCAACCAAATGCATGGTTGTCTCCATTCCCCTTATATCCCCGTTTTATCCCACTTGTCACCACTAGCACATTATTTACCCATCCATCACTTCCGTTCTCTCTGCCCTCAATCTCCACTCTCTTAAAACTTACACGATCCTTCTTTCACTTCGCCAACTAAACCAAGTATAGGGGAAGTTATATAATTGGTTAATTTGTTAATAATTGGTTTTCACAGGAATTTCATGTTTTGCGACCACCTGATTCCATTAATTAAAAAAAAAAATGTGTAACTATGAACACGATAACTTCCAATGGAATGAATATCGACACGAAATTCTATATGTGTAACTAAGAAGCCTCTCAGGGCGATACCAAATTGATTTTCAGTCAAATCGTCTTATGGGAAGGGGGGGTGGGGTTTGGGGGCTGGCTTAACACAAAAACTTTAATAAATGCCGTTGTAATGGATGTATTGACACAATATTTCATATGTAAATTCATGCTTTTTTTTTTTGGTTGCCGACCTCCGGTCGAGGCCATGACACCCGTTCGCCGGGGAATAAGAGGGGTTAACAAGTTTATTATTCAACAAAAATAGAGCAAAAAATAAAATAATTTTCTGTTGCTAGGAGCGACCGCCGCGCGCCATTTGCGACGATCGGCGGTCACTCCCAGCCCATCTTAATTTACTTGGCGCGCCGAGAGAACTCGGGATAAAAGGGGGCTAGCTGCCTGTAGTGCGGTGGAGCGCCGACCACCGGTGTGCCTGCAGTCGTCCCCGGTGCTGGGTCATAGTCATTTCTTCTTTCTCCGCCAGGAGGCGACAAATCGGTTGAACACTGGGTAGCCGGTTTCCGACACTAGCTGCCGTAGGTCGAGTCCCAGATCCTCTCCCGCGTATCCACTCCACCCTAGGCCCGTGGATATTCAAGGACCACATGCTCTGCAGTTTCTACTCTGCCGCACGAACAGTTGGGGTTGTTCTTCCTCTTAAAGAGAGTTGAAATCTCCGTGACCTGATAGTATCTGGGACATCCAGTGGTCAGGCAGTATCCACGTAGAGTACAGACGTACCTGTATTTCCGGAAAATATGCATAAGTCGTTCGGTCGGTGATTCACCGTTGACATTTATATAACGGTGGTACCTTTGCCTATATGTCCCATTATTAAATTTCCCCCAAATTGGCCTATTTGAGCTAATTACAAAGGGGCTCGCTTGGCCTCCGTCTCCATTAGTGTCCAACGTTCCTCCATTATTCTATCCTTTCTCTTCTGTCCTCGTTATAAAAGCTCCTTCCTTTAATTATCCTAGCTCAGTTTCATATTTTACAATTAACCTTATTTCAACCTGGCAAAGACTACAAAGACTTACTTATTTTAAATACCTTATCCTTGTAACTTACCTTTATTTTTGATGTGTAAGCATCTTAGCTCTCGGTAAGGGCTATGTCAGACCGTCAGAGTTTAGTCTCGTTGATGTGTATGCGTGTGTGTGTCGGATGGTTGCCCGCGCAGCGCACACACATAACTACACACTTCTTTATCTGTGATGTCAGCTGTATAAAATGATCTTTCGTTAAGAAACTTTCAGGTTACGATGCTTCGATAGCTTAAACTTGTCACAATAAATATTCACCGACAACTTTTTGACGTGAAAACGTCTATTCGCTCGTTAAGTGATAGCCGGTCAAACTTTCTTGTGTTACAAAATACCGTCAGATTTCAATCGATAATAACTACGAGACTAATAATGCGATAACAACGGTTGAGGTCACAATGGATGGAGCATGTCTGTACGTGTTTGTTGTGCAGTGTTTGTATTGCCTGTGACGTTATCGGGCTAGTGTGGGCGCCTGCGAATGATTGTTGCGAATTAGCGTTTTGTAAAATTAGAAATTAGTGTAGCGTGATAACGCGTTTAAATAGGACGTTGATTCGGGTGTCATTGTAAAGAGCTTGAGGAGCACTATTAGGACTCAAAGTGAAACAATAAAAATATTCACCGAAATATATGTAAAAATCGGTATTAAATTGAAAATTGCAAAAAAAATTAAAGATGTCTCATATGAATCGTAAATATGCGCGGAATTATAGAAAACGCAAATCAGAGGAAAGCTCGCATCAAAAGGAATTTAAGAAAACGCAAAAAGACTAGTGCCGAGCAAATGCAAGAGCTATGGCAGCATCGAAAAGAAAATGAAAAATGTTTTTATCCCGACGTTTTCACGGAAAATCTACGGCGTGGACCTTGACTACGCCTTAATGTTTTTTTTATATTTAATTTTTGTAACTGCATCCAACTGAGTGGAAGTAGGTTGTCACATCGACCGTGTGCATTGCATAATATAAACCCCATTTAATAATGCAATTTACATTTTTGTACTGCAATAGAGCGCTAGCACTCCAACTAACCCAACAAAGTGCCTTTATTTATGTTTACTACCAGCACAGACTGTTTCATCTGGGGCACCCCCTTACTTTCTCCTGAAAGTTTAGGCACCCCCCCTCTCATATAAATTTAGGTTAACCTAAAGTATGTCTCTCCTAAAGTTTTCTTCTTTTATATTCACACTTCAATGAGAGTTCCTCAGTCTCAGACAAAACTTTAACACAAGCTCACGACTTACTTCAAAGTCTGAACTTCAGACTAGAGAAGGTACTTTAAGCTCCTGTTTTTACTTCCCCAACTAAACGAAGTATAGAGTAAGCCATAGCTATATATATTGGCAGGGGCGTACCCAGGATTTTGAGCGGGGGGGGGGGGGGGGGGGGGGCAAAGTTAGGCTACGAGGATATAAAAAAATATAGTATATAATATTTAAATATATTAGTGTATGATATTGTTATTAATATATAATAATAATAACTGATAAAAATATCGATCAATAAATAATATATTTGTTGTCATATTGTCCCAACAAATAATATTTATAATGATTATACCCATTTCAGGAGATACCGAACAGCTTATTTCATTTTTAAAGGACAAACGAATCGAAGCATTTCAACAACTTTGAAAACTACCATCGACGCTGTATTCTCGCAGTATTTAGAGACACTGCAATCACAGTTATATATATCTTATTTTCGCTATCACAAACCTATAATTTCATGTATAAAAGAAATTGAAGAACAATAAATTTGAAAGTTTAATTCCTCGTACTACTTTTCTTATTGTAACATTATAAAACAAATTTTTATGAAAATCAGGAGACAGCAAATTTTTGTAAATAAAGCAGATGTTTACATATCAATTTTCGTGAGTACCGCATCACTCATACATTACTTTTTTTTTTTAACAAAACTCAATTTCTGTATTAAACCGAGGTTGACCCTGGATCTCTGCTTCATTCAATATTTATTTGTTATCTCAGGCGAAGTTGCTCTGTAGGCATTGGTTTTTGTCCCTCTTTTTTGAACAGTTTTTTCCCCGTTTTTCCCCTCTCTTGGGACACACATTTCCGTTAATTGGTGTTGTGTACACCTAGAACCTCTGTTCTGGCTGAGTGGTACATCACACGGTCCAATACTCACGAACCTCACCCACACCTTATGGGGTCATGCCTCACCAGTTTCCTGTTCAGTCATCCTGTCTGCTCACTGTTCCTCGGCTTCACTTTACAGTCTGGCGGTATCCTGTAGACTGCTGCTGTATCGAGTATGAATAATTGACCTAGTGTCTTCCCATCGCACCGCTACACCCTCTGAAGCCCTGTATCTGTCACTTCTCCAGTTTAACGATGTATAGAGAATTTTTTCGGAAACCGAACGACCAGAAAAAAATCGTATCACTTGTAAAATATGTATACAGTTCTCTCTACAACATTCATTTGAACAGATTTTTGATTAGGTCATAGACATAAGCGGAATCTTCTCGGCATATCAATCATATTGGTCATGGGTGCCTAGATACTATATCCGTAAAAAGGGATCCCCGACGGAGACGAAGGGGGGAGCCAGACGGAAATCCAGCCCAGGACCCGGGGGCACCCAGTGGGCGTCCCAACCAGACCAGGGGACAAGGAACGGCGCAACCGGGTGTCTATATTGGCAAAGAGCTTGGGCCCTAGAGAAGCAAGCGAGGCCTGATAAGGAGGATGTGCTTGTAATAGGCACCGACCACAACCTCCAGGCCCGGGACTGTATCAGTCCAGAGAACCCGGTGGCGCCGCCCAAGGCCCCACACAGAGTCCCCGTCCCGACGGCCCCGATTACTGAAGGCTGATACACTTCCTGCTACATTTTATTAAAGCCTTACTCCCTTAATAATATCTCAAATGAAAATCAAGGTTAAAATTCAGGGTAGCTCCAAATACATGATAAATAGAGATGAAAAAAAAAAAAAAAAATGTTAAAAAAATAATAAATAAATAATAATAATAAATTAATTTAAAAATATTAGTAAGTATGTTAGGATAAAATGAATTATATTAATTGGAGTAAGTTATTATTATTTTAAAACGAAAAAAGGGCCGTTAAATAGATGCTATGGTCTTGAAGTAAAGTAGTCTAAATTTTCTTCCGATTTCAGCAAAAATCTAATCAGCAATAAGTTATCATATATAACATCTTCATTTCAAATTTCAACTTAATAGCTATAATCGTTTCTGCGTTCGCAATTTTCCAATAACATACACGTACATAGACAACATCGTGATAATAATTTTTCGTTCCCCCTCCAAAACCAGTCGACCATTTGTGCTAATATTCAACAGAATTAATGTAAAATTCTTAATATCAAAAACAAATATTAATAATAGATATTTTCTATTTTCCTTTTTTAGAAGATATTTGTAAAATATTTAAAATTGAAAAAAAATATATCTTTTCTTATTAATATCTGATAATAAAGTTGTCCTAAGGTGACGCTGGCACATAGGTACAAACTTTATCACCCCTTACATAGTCTTATGGGTTTGTGTAATATGTTCGTTTTTGTGACTCAAGCTGAGGCTTCAACTATAAGATCATATTGCCTATAACCAGTTCTAAAGTTTAAAGAATATATATTTCCATAACAAGGAGGAAAACATTTCTTGTGATGAACTCATATTTCTGTTTCACCTCTAGTTATCATGGATATATTATTAGTTATTTATTTGTATATAGTATTCATTTGCAATGTGCAAACATTGTAAATATTTAATAATTGTTTCTACATTTATTGATAGGGTAGGGGATATGTCAGATCATCAGAGCGTAAGTCTCGTTGATGTGCATGCGTAAGCTTTTATATTAATTTACCTTCGACTATTTATTTATTTTTTTATATGTCAATATAGAGAACGAAAGGGCTCGACAATTGATTTGTATACAATTTGGCCGAAGAAGGGAATGGTTTAGAGGGAGAGAGATAAAATTATTAATCCTTTTGGCTGAAAATCGATAGGTGTTGTCCTTATGGGGTTTTGTCCACACAAATCAAATTTTGTATCGATACATTCATTCTATCGAAAGTTATCGTGTTCACAGGCATACGTAGGGTTTATTCGATATAACATCGTTATCGATATGATACCGATAAAACCATATCGAAAGAAAGTATCGGACAACTTTATCGATATTAGGTGATATCGATAACATTCGATGTGTTAAGTGTCAATTAAGGCCTACCTCACATTAGGCAATTCCGAAGCGACGCGACCGATACTCAAGTATCTTGAGGGTATCTTAGACGTCACTTCCTATGTTGAGTGGTGGGGAGACACAAACGACGCCACTCCCAGGAGACGCGTATCCTACAAAACTCAGGCGACCTGCTAGGAAGGTCGCCCGTCCCTTGAGTCTCCTGCGTCGCCTTGCCATGGCTAGTGAACCCCATATCGCCACACCTCATCAAATGGAGCCATCTACTTCCGCAGAGCACTGTGAAGATGGAATTGATCTCAAAAGTCGTGGACCAATGTCTTTTTCACAATTGCTTTCAGAAACTATTTTAGATGAGCGTCATGAAATGCCACTAATGTAATTAATCTTAAATAAAAATTTAATAAACTACTTATTTATTCCATAAATTACTTATTTATTCCATAAATTACTAAAAATGTAATAAATTACTTACCTCAACGTGATCAAGATTCTTTCTTCTGCACTCACACATTTACGCATTTGTGTGTTCCTCTGTCTTATGAATGGAGAAACAATGCCAATCAAATGTAGGAATGATTCTTTCGTCATTCGGTAGAATGCTACGAACTTGCATTCCGACTTTTCCAGCTCTTTAGCACCAACAAATAATCTGCATTTAACATTCCTTTCGATGTAAGGATGGCGCTATAAACTTCGGATTTTCCTTTTTCTATAATAATAATAATAATAAGCAACAACGACATCTTCATCACTTGAAGAATCTTCACATGACTGAACAACTCAGCTTCTCGCCACGGCTAGATGGAGACTGAAGAGATCCTAGTCGCTTCACAGTATCCTCAGTGTGAGGAGAAAAGTTGCCTACGGGTATCATACCCACAGGCAACTCAAATGGCTGATACTTGAGTGTCAGTCGCGTCGCTTCAGAATTGCCTAATGTGAGGTTGGCCTAAGAATCCATAGAAAGAAGGTTTAATTAGAATTCCGTCAAGTTAAAAAAAAACTGTATTATTAGTTACGTAGGTAACTTACGTTTTAAAATAGTATTACATTAGGTACGTAAATAAAAAAAATATTTAAAGAAAGAAAATTATATAAAAATTATTAAGAAATTACTGCTGTATTCCACTCGCAAAACTAGCAACTTTCCTGAAAGTCTATTTCTTGCCTCTCTTATTGTACCACGTGCTTTGGAGAATAACCTTTCGCAGGGAACAGAGGTGGCCATGTTGACGAAGTAAGTCCTGGCTACTCTGTACAGTCCTGGGAACACGTTCTTCATGTCCTCCCAAGTTTCTAGACGGTTAGTGTTCAAAGGGGTCACACAATTATTTAAATAGATGGACAATTCATCGCGTATAGTGCTTGAGGAGTCTTTTTTTTTTCTTCGTACCCTTTCCATGAGCTAGACGTTTATGCTGGGCCCAGAAATCGAAGGAATCGTCATTATTGAGTGACTCAACGTCCGAAGATGAGTCAGTTTGCGGATCATTAATCAGTAAAGATGTAATTTTTGTTTGGGCTTTTGTCACATTCTGTGGGTCTTTGAAATGTAAAGCTTTAAAACGAGGGTCCAATATTGTAGCCACAGCTAGTCTAGACACTTGTTCACACAGCCCAAATCTAGCTTTTATATCTTTCAAAATACCATCTTGCATATTTCTAATTATCTCATTGTCACTAGTGAATGATTTCACTTTGCCTTTTAAGGTTGTGGGTTCGTAGCCCGACCGAGGCCCTTAGTTTATTTTATCTGGGAGGTAAAATAAACTTAAGCACGCCGTCCTTCGGATGGGACGTTAAGCGATGGTCCCGAGCCTGTACGATGTCAGGTACTCGTTAAAAACCCCTGCCCTAGGTGAATAAAAATTTAGGGTAGGCAAAATTTAGGACTCCCTCACAGTAGAGTCGGGCTCATGTCCACCAGAGTGACGATAGAGCGCTCTGGTAGTAGGCGATATGACCTCGTAGTTAAAGCCCGGGCATGAGTCATAAAACCTAACCTAATCACTCTCTTCTCTTGGTATCCAACTTTTCATTCGATATTCGATTTTATATCATGACTGGAGTATCGATATCGTTAAAATATCGAAAGAACATTATCGGATAAATAATATCGAAATCGGAAGCATTTTATCGATATCATATCGAATCAACCCTAGGCATACGTACATACAGAATTGTTTTTTTTTTCATACTTGAAATTTAGAGGTCGGAAAAGATAAAATTCCGTTTAAAACTCCGCATCGAATTTTTGTCTGATTCCATAACTTTCCGTATACTTCGTATAGCTGGAGAGGGTAAAATTAAATTCTAAAGTTTGCCAGACACTATAAACAATAAAAGGCTTGATATCCTGGTCTGTTGATTGTTAGAGGACTTTAAGACAATATAAAAAGCTTTGGTCAGTTAAGTGTGGACTTTAGTGGGCTTGTGGTTACTGTGGGAGGACATCACTCTATGTTATATGTACTTAATTAATCAAAGAACAGAAAATAAAATATACTTATATATATATATATATTTTTAACTAATTTTATTCTGGCCAGCACATCTTGGTTCTTCACACAGAATATAAAATGGAACTATAAAATAATGTCTTGGTACAATGTTGGTTTGAGCCTTCTGTGGAGAGTAGGCTGGCCAAGATTATAGTAGGCTGCTACAGAACACAGGCCTAGTCTGCCATGCGTTGGGCATTAGTTAACTAATTTTTAGTTTAGGAATTTTATTCTCACTGTTCAAAAAGAATAAAATTATAAAAAGCGTTTGAAACTTTCCATTTTCAATTGTTGCCTCTACCAAATAAACTTTTGTGTGAAAAACTCCAATGTTCTTTTACTAAAAATTAATCAACATTTTTCGTCCAAATAATTTAAAATTATTGTGTAAATCCGCTGAAACGCTCTCAAGCTAGGTTCGCTTAGTCTATGGGAAGTAGCGGAAAGATTCAAAGGAGAAACTAGGAATAATAAAAAGGAATCCAATTCTTGGAATATAAAATGTAATTCGGAGCCTCTTACTGGTCAATAACAACTTAACGTTTCTTAACTAATAATTCTAACTAAGTTACAACATATATAATAAATAAATATAAATGGGTATTTGGAGTATATACTATTCGCTATACAACACATTGCCAGTTAGGAAACAAGTTCAAAATACAAGTCAAACTCACCGAGAGGGCGCCGGTAGCTCAGTGGTATGCGTGCTTGACTTCTGAGCTCAAGAACGTGGGTTCGTATCCCGACCAAGGCCCTTAGTTTATTTTATCTGGGAGGTAAAATAAACTTAAGCACGCCGTCCTTCGGATGGGACGTTAAGCGATGGTCCCGAGCCTGTACGATGTCAGGTACTCGTTAAAGACCCCTACCCTAGATGAATAAAAATTTAGGGTAGGCAAAATTTAGGACTCCCACAGTAGAGTCGGGCTCATGTCCACCGGAGTGACGAAAGAGCGCTCTGGTAGTAGGCGATATGACCTCGTAGTTAAAGCCCGGGCATGAGTCATAAAACCTAACTTAACCCAAACTCACCGATACGTGGACCAACCCAGAGATCTCAACTGTCTTCCTGTTTCCGGCACCAACACGACATCTCGACTCACTGACCAACCCCTACTCGCTTGCATCTCCTCTTATATCGTCCAGACAATACAGGGGGTTAGTTTATCCATGTCCAAGAGCTGGTACCTAATTTGACATTGTCCAACTTTGGATTAATTTACGTGAAACCGACAAGGACTTGGGGCTGCTCTCCGGGACTTATCCAGATCCCTTCTTAATGGCACCCTGTTAGCTTACTCCTAGGCAGATAATTGACGAAGGTGAAAAGGGTCTTATTTAATATTTGGTACCTGATCCTAGCCTCTGGTCGGATATGCCATACTGGCGTCTCTTTACAATTGGTTTTCTGTTTGAGATTTGACTTGGAAACATAATTATTTCATGAACAAATTATATTGAAAAATGTTTCTCCTTTATCTAGTTATCCCAATATTAGATTTTTCCGTAACAAATGAACCCCTTTTTACTGGTGCTACATATCTCTTTCCATTCTCATGGATTTAGAGCAAGATATATCTATGTTCATTAGATGAGGAAGTGGGGCAAAAAAAAAAAAAAGGGGAAAGAGAAATAAAAAAAACAGAACGGAGTATCTCGGTGACAAATTTCCAGCATTTTTGCCTCTCTATTCCTCACCGGAAAACCCATCTACATCTCCCACTCTTCCATTTTATATCAGTGGGTTTTTCAAACATTTTCTCTGGATTTTACTTCCCTAGATATAAAAAAGTATTGGGAAGTTATGTAATCGGTCACAAATGTTTCAGCGGACTTTTAGTTAGTTATTATGACTCATGTCCGGGCTTTAACTACGAGGTGGGACCTAGAGTAAGCACAGTGGTAGTGTGTACGGACAGCGAGGTTTGCAGAGAGAGCTCCAGGAACTGCGCTAATGGAAGATATAAGGATAACAGAGGGCTGTACTGTTAGATTCAATTGGGTTAGGGCGCATGATGGCGATACCGGTAACGAAGAGGCGGCATAAGACGTAGATCTTCCCATCAGCTACGCAAAATAAATCTGAAAACGCTGATAACGGCGAGATGAACGTCCATACTGAAATGGAAGGAGCAATGGGGGCAGACGAATAAAGGTGCCGTTACAAGGAGCTTCTTTCCGCCTCTAGAGGACAGGTTAAGTTGAAGAAGGACAAACCGTTGCCAGCCCAGTTGACCACGCTCCTGAGTGGACACAAGATGAGGCACTACCTCCACAGGTTCAGGATCCTCGATTCGCCATTCTGCCTCTGCGGCACCCAGGCAAGATGATCATGCTCCTGAGTGGACACGGCAAGATGAGGCACTACCTCCACAGGTTTAGGATCCTCGATTCGCCATTCTGCCTCTGCGGCACCCAGGCAAGATGAGGCACTACCTCCACAGGTTTAGGATCCTCGATTCGCCATTCTGCCTCTGCGGCACCCAGGCAAGATGACCATTCTCCTGAGTGGGACACGGCAAGATGAGGCACTACCTCCACAGGTTCAGGATCCTCGATTCGCCATTCTGCCTCTGCGGCACCCAGGCAAGATGACCATGCTCCTGAGTGGACACGGCAAGATGAGGCACTTCCTCCACAGATTCAGGATCCTGCCTCTGCGGCACCCAGCAGCATCATATAAACTTCACATGTGAACTACTGGAGGGCTACTAGTGAGATTTGTGGCGCTCAATGGTGAAAGTTGGCCTTTGTCGTGACGTTTTTATAAACAATTTCTAAACTTTGTACAGATACCTTATTATGGTGGATATGAGCATGACTTCACTGTGGGAGTCCTAAATTTAGCCTATCCAAGTTTATTAGTTATCTAAAGGGGTCTTTAACGAATATCTGACATCGCACAGGCTCGGGACCATTGTTTAACGTCTCATCCGAAGGATGGCGTGCTTAAATGCCTTCCAGACAATATAATCTAAGGGCTTGGGTCAGGTTTCGAACCCGCGATCGTGAGCTCTAGGCAAGCACGTCAACTCTGAGCTACCGGCGCACTTCCTATTATTGAACATATTGTTAGTAACATCGACCGTAACAGTCATATCTATATTTACTTTACGATGTTTTTTGGACGAGCCTAGTGTCTGGGAGATCTGGCTTCTGATTTAATGTCCAAAAGCGCTATTTTCTTAACATAACAATAATTTATTCCAATATATTTTTTAGCGAAACGCTGAAACTAAAACTTACTGTAAACGTAAATTCGGCAGTAATTATGATGTGAAGTTGTACTGATGACTGATGAGTAAGAAGAATGAAGCTCATTATAAATTAATTAAATTTGTTAAATTTTAACGTCTACTTAATTGAAACATAACAAACCATTAACCACTTGTTTCTAGTATATTTTTTGTATTTTTTTTTTTTTTTAACAGCTCATCGTGTCCTTGTTATTCTTTATTTTGTATTTTAAAAGCCTCTTAAAAGAAATTAATTTTTTTATTTCTTTGCTCATTCTAACGACCAAAGTACATTATTAGTTAGGTACCACTGCAGTGCAGTATACAATTTGCTTTTAAACATACATCTCAAAGAGGAGAAAAAAAAATATATATAATAGTACTATCATAAATGCACCTGTCTGCCTCCGCTGCTGATCAGTGTGTTTATTAATATCAGTACTTATTGTCTTATCTTTATTTTGCTATAATTTCACATTATATCTTCATCATTATTCATTCAACTATTTTGAAGATAAGAAAAGCTTCTGACTTTAATTTTTTAATTTTTATCATGCTATCAGTAATCGTTTTGTTAAATACAGAAACACCATTTCTAACATTTCACATATATTATTTTAGAGGGCGCCGGTAGCTCAGTGGTATGCGTGCTTGACTTCTGAGCTCAAGGTCGTGGGTTCGTAGCCCGACCGAGGCCCTTAGTTTATTTTATCTGGGAGGTAAAATAAACTTAAGCACGCCGTCCTTCGGATGGGACGTTAAGCGATGGTCCCGAGCCTGTACGATGTCAGGTACTCGTTAAAGACCCCTACCCTAGATGAATAAAAATTTAGGGTAGGCAAAATTTAGGACTCCCACAGTAGAGTCGGGCTCATGTCCACCAGAGTGACGAAAGAGCGCTCTGGTAGTAGGCGATATGACCTCGTTGTTAAAGCCCGGGCATGAGTCATAAAACCTAACCTAACCTAACCTATATTATTTTTTCAAGCTAATAATTATTATTAACAATTTTTTATTTAATTTTAGTTTTACTATAGTTGTTTAAAATAAGGTATGAAAATATTTCAGAACAAATTCCCAACTGTAAAGTAACAGAAATTTCCTAGGTGGAAGTCCAACCCTTACCTGATGTAACCTATAAGAACGATTCGCACTTAGCAAACATGTCTTAGTTTATAACTAATTCAGACAATGGTGAGAGTTTATAGGACATTGTATTATAGGATACAGTAAGTGTATGAAGAAGATCTGGTAGAAATGACCTTCATTGGTTTTCAGTCAAATCGGTAAGGAGCGAAAACAGATAATAAATTCGCATTGTGGATGTACATTGGTTTTTTTTCTTGTGAAAATGAATAAAAGAATGGGATGAAAAAAAATAGAAGAGAAACCTAGTGCCATCTTTAAATATTCGTCGATCTGCCTCCGCTGCTGGGCAGTGAACTGACTGGTGAATAGTATAGATGGATGTTTCTTTTTTTTTTTATGTGACAGTGAATATATGAATAATATGTTGAAGCAACGTGATGCCATCTTTAAACATGTAAATCCCAGATCTCTGGCTTGGACAGACCTCTATCGGATCTTAACATGTCAAAACAGCCCATGCCGACCCTGTCTAAGGACAGCAAGATGTATCCTCACTGACTGCTAGTGTGCTGATTAAATGCAAATTGTACAAAATACATCTGCATATATTAACCTCCTTGAATGAGATTCTTGGATGATAACTGAACTCTGGCGCTCTCCTGTCTAAATTCTCATCTCAAAATAACAGACCGCACACAATCATAACGCATACAGGTCTAATGTATGTGTCAATTAAATAAATAAAAAACAAAGAACTTGTTAAAATGTTATATTGCCTAATTCCACAAAAATACATATATAAAGCGTACCGGGAGGGCGCCGGTAAAATAAACTTAAGCACGCCGTCCTTCGGAAGGTACGTTAAGCGATGGTCCCGAGCCTGTACGATGTCAGGTAAAGACACCCTGCCCTAGATGAATAAAAATTTAGAATATGCAAAATTTAGGACTCCCATAGTAGAGTCGGGCTCATGTCCACCTGAGTGACGAAAAACTCTTTGGTAGTAGGTGATATGACCTCGTAGTTAAAGTGTACTAGATTGTTATATTTATACAATCCTCAGATTACCTGAGATTATCTAGGACTAGGTACTCTTACCCCTAGATACAGTATGTTTTTATATGCCCTAAAATAACTTGAATTTGAAGAATGGCCAGTATTTAGAAAGAAAAGAGACTAAAACATAAATGTAAAAATTAGCTTCTAAGATTTCTTTTTGTAGATAATTTAATTTTTTTTTTATCTCTTAGTTATTAATTTTATTATGTAGTTTAAGTAAATAAACCCAATTATTTGTTCTCTTAATTCTATGCTATTCATTTTCCCTGTTGGAACAGTAGATAATTTAAAAACCTTTGGAATAGTTTTAATATTTTTGCAAAATTTAGAAAACATATGGCATCTAATAGAAATAAAAGACGTTGTCTTCCCACTGTTTTATTTTATACCAGAACCGGTTTTCGACGCAACAGCGTCATCATCAGTGGTTCATCTATCATAGAATAACAAAATATACAAATAATAAAAAGTATAAATAATTCTTAAAGCATCAGGGTACAGAGTAAAATTATAAAATTAACTTACCCACCCACACAGCACAGCGGTTGGAAGATAACTGGCATAGCTCTAAGGGGTGGGGGTAGCCAGGTTCACTCACTCACAACATGTAAAAACCATTCATTCTAATAAATACATTAAGTCTGTACATAATATAAACATTTTTCATCATACAGCCAAAGAAATTATTTGTTGTCATAAAATGAATGGTTTTTACATATTGTGAGTGAGTGAACCTGGCTACCCCCACCTCTTAGAGCTATGCCAGTTATCTTCCAACCGCTGTGCTGTGTGGGTGGGGTAAGTTAATTTTATAATTTTACTCTGTACCCTGATGCTTTAAGAATTATTTATACTTTTTATTATTTGTATATTTTGTTATTCTATGATAGATAAACCACTGATGATGACGCTGTTGCCTCGAAAACCGGTTCTGGTATAAAAGAAAACAGTGGGAAGACAACGTCTTTTATTTCTATTAGAAATCTCGTCCCACAACATCTTACTATCACACACATATGGCATCTCTTTAGAAATCCAAATGAAAAGTTGGTTAATTGAATTTTTTTTAAAAATACGTGCGCTTTCTTAAAAATTGCACGTTTGAAGTTTTGGTATTTTTTAGAACCCTTTTTAGAAACTACTGTAGAAATCAAAATTTAGTAAAAGAAAAGAGATATAATTTCTACAGGAAATGTAGTAATTTATTGTTTATTTAATTATCATTAGTTTTATTTTTTAAATTATTATTTATACTTATATATATTTTTTTTACATAATTTTCATTATCACAGTATAATATGAGGAGTTTGGAGCCAGAGCGGACCAACCCACAATTTTTCGAAAAATGAGTTATTACCATCCTGATGTTGTCATAGGTTCCCTTTTTCAAAACCAGTGTGGATCACTTAGTTTCTTCAATTCAGTGATAGATAGCAGCACTTTAAGTTTAGTCCACAAGTATTTTGTGCATATATTTTCAAAGTCACAATGGATCATACGGCCTTCAAAAACTTTATAGAACACAAAAAGGGATCACTCATCCAATACTATTCGAAAATTTCAAATATAAATAAATATTTGGGGCCCATTTATGTAGATAAACAAAATGTACTCAATTTTCAATTGCCATTTTCTACCTGTTCAGTTTCAACCAGTTGGTCCGCTCTGGCTCCAAACTCCTCTTATTTATACTTATCTTGATATATTCATTTTTATGACGTATCGTATTATATTGTTTAACGGAAATAATCATTATTATTACTTTGATACAAAATGGTCATGTTAAGCTTTGCGATGAGATGTATGAAGCTGGCTGAAGGACTAAGTAGGGATCCTCTTGCGGTAAGTCCTGTTTACTTGGGAGGACAGTGAATGTATCAAACTTTAATTAAGCCCCTCTTTGTTGAGTTATCGTGTTAATTTAACTTTCTCTACCCAAAGTTGTCTTTTATAAATTGACGGCCCAGCTATTCAACTTCTCGACATCAACTTTGTACCAAAATGATAAATGATTCGCACCACAGCATCTGGCTACCCTGATCGGTTATTTTAACAAGTTTATTATTTTCAAATCACATAAATTTTCCTTTTAAATACTTCTAAGCCCTTTTAAAAATTTTGAGTTGGATTTTTTTATTTTTTTTTAGAATACCGGCCGAGGACCTTAGTTTATTTTATCTGGTAGGTAAAATAAATTTAAGCACGCCGTCCTTCGGATGGCACATTAAGCGATGGTCCCGAGCCTGTATGATCTCAGGTACTCGTTAAAGACGACTGCCCTAGGTGAATAAAAATTTAGGGTAGGCAATATTTAGGACTCCCATAGTAGAGTCGGGCTTATGTCCACCAGAGTGACGAAAGAGCGCTCTAGTAGTAGGCGATATGACCACTTGAGGCCCGGGCCTGAGTCATAATAACTAACTAACCAATATTATTATTTTTTTTTTTATAATTATTGTAAACTTTATTATTCTATACATGAATATTATAGTTGGGCTGTCTATAACAATAATACCTAGGCCAATGGCCTAATTAACATGAGATATGAACTCAGGTACAATTCATTAATTGCCCTAAACAAGTAACTTTTAAAGCAGATAAAATGAACATAATATGAGAAAGAAAAAAAAAAAAAAAAAAAAAAATTGTCTTTTGATCAATTGAAAAGAAAATCATGCGGTCGCTTCTTTTTAAGTCTGCGTTCCAGTGGTAAAGGTGGTGGGTGTTCAGCAATTTCCCGCACCAGTGGATTTGGGTGGTTGGCTATTGTTGTCTGCATTCGGATGTAGGATTCTTTGAGGACCTCCGCTACTTCCGGTATTTCAAGATCAGCATGTAGAACTGTGTTGCGAACATACCACGGTGCATCGGTGATGAGTCTCATGACGCGATTTTGAGTGGTTTGTATCCTGGTTATGTGGCTTTTAGCAGCTGAACCCCATAGGCCACAAGCGTACTGCCAGATCGGACGTATCAGCACCAAATATAGCAGTCTTTTTACTGATAAAGCAAGAGGTGAGCGGTGGTCGAGGAGACACTTCAAGTTTGTTATTCGTCCGCGAGTCTTCGCTACTAGGTGCTGGACATGATGGGACCATGTTAGCTTCGCGTCAAATATTAGTCCTAGGTATCTTACTCGTTCTGCACAAGGGATTTGCATGTCATTAAGAAAGATGGTTGGATTTGGTATATTTTTTTTATATGTGAAAGTTACCACTGTTGACTTAGTGGAGTTCATTTTTAAATAGTATTATTATACTAAACCTTCTCAACTGTATTGCGGGTTTGCACTCACTAGAACCTCAGGAATAACTTAGGACGTTGAATGGCGCTTCCCGACCTATGCGATCTCCGGTACTCTTTAAAGATCCTAGGTTACTAAGCCTCTGGCAACATTGAGGACTCTGAGATCTTGTCAGAATATACATATATATGATAATATTCCTTGTCCCCAGAATCGCCTATAACCCACCAAATATACAACACTACATTTATTCCAAGGGGAAATTAATAATTTGTATATCGGGACATATATTACGGACATAAGAACAATCTGAATGATGTGATTTAGAACTTTGAGATCCAAATAGAACAAATAGGCCTTATAGAACTTTGGACCCCTTGTCTAGATTCTAGATTTGCCAATATACATATTAAGGCCGATATAAGATAATGTTAAAGATATATATATATAAATGTATGTAAAAATAATTTATATATAAATAATAACTTTGCAAATACCTTAGATATGGACATATCCAATTATCTATAGAAGATTCCAGAACGTTAGTCTAGGCCATTCCATGACTGTATAAATACCCAGGCCGGCAGAGCTAACACACACTTACTCTCTCACTTGTACTAGAGTCAATCACTATTGTTAATCTCTTACTTTTCATGGTGTGTCGATTATATTATATTATTGTATCCAGTTAAGTTATTTTATTGTGAATGGGACAAGTCCACAAAGGGACGGTGGACCCATCGGCTCATCCCTCGAGTCGAGCCTTGGCTCACCAGAAAGCATGGGGAGGTGAATTACCACCTCACCCAGGTACTCACGGGACACGGTGGGTTCCGGGGGTACCTCCACAAAATCGGGGCAGCAACAACACCAGACTGCCCCGCGTGCCTTGGTGAGACGGAGTCGGCGGAGCATGTCCTCCTCAAATGCCCCACATTTGAGGAGGGAAGGAAAAATCTGGAGTGCAGCATGGGCGCCCCGCTGACTGCTACCAGTTACGTGGACGCTATGCTGCGCTCCCAGGAGTCGTGGGATGAAGGCTGCAATTTTGCAGCGCTCATCATGGGCGGGTTAGCCCTTCAGGAGAGGGCTGACAAGGAACAGTAGCGGTAATAAAACAGAAGAAGGGGCGTTATCAGCCACCCTTCCTCCCTTCCGCGAAGTAATGACAGACCGTCAGTTCCGCGGAAGGGAATCAGGATCGGCAAGGAGGGGGTTTTAGTGGGTATGGTGATGGTGAACCGTCTCGAGTCCCACACTATCCAGGGCTACCTTCCCTGGATGTGCGTCACAGCATTTCCCCCTCCAATGCAAAAAAAAAAAAAAAAAAAAAGTTATTTTATTGTATTATATTTTATTTTATATATGCCGAGCCGTGCCTGGACCCCAACTGTAAGTACAATACATAATATATTATATTGCATGTTTCTCTTGTGTCTTCTTTATTACGATTCCGCTCCCCCTTACGCCTTTTTGTCTCCCACTGCGCTATTATAATAAGGTTGTAATCCAATAAACTGGTAGCAATCGTAATAATCTACATGCATTCATACATCATATATTAGTATCCGAATACATTTTTGTGATCTGTAATTTAGTGAAAAAAGGAATAGAAACAAATAACTTGTTTAACATGTATACTGTAAGTTATATTACATATAGTTAGTTATATATAAGTTGAACCTCCCTCTTCCTTACTGGGTTCTGGGTTTATCGCGAATTATTGTGTACAGAGATAGACATATATATATTTTTTAATATTACTACTGTTCGCGTTTTATTAAAAATTATTATTTTCCTTTACTTTACTTCTAATACGCGGAGATTTTCTCAAACTGTATTTCTGATTGTTACTAAAATAAAATATTAATGGGATGCCAGATCGCCTAAAATAAAATATTAATGGGATGCCAGATCGCCTATCTAATAGAACGATACTTAAATTACTGATTTTAATATATAAAATTGGATTTCTATAAACCAAAGGCGAAAGTTCGATCAGCTAAGAAAGTTTTCAAAAACTAAATTGTTAAATCACTATTGACTAGTGTTAAGCATGGAAAAATATATAATATATATATATATATTTTTTTTTTTTTTTTTTTTAGGGCGCCGGTAGTTTAGTGGTATGCGTGCTTGACTTCTGAGCTCAAGAACGTGGGTTCGTAACCCGACCGAGGCTCTTAGTTTTTAGTTTATTTTATCTGGGAGGTAAAATAAACTTAAGCACGCCGTCCTTCGGATGGGACGTTAAGCGATGGTCCCGAGCCTCTAAGATGTCAGGTACTCGTTAAAAATCCCTGCCCTAGGTGAATAAAAATTTAGGGTAGGCAAAATTTAGGACTTCCACAGTAGAGTCGGGCTCCTGTACACCAGAGTGACGAAAGAGCACTCTGATAGTAGGCGATATGACCTCGTAGTTAAAACCCGGACATGAGTCATAAAACCTAATCTAACCTATATTTTTTTTTTTCATTTTTGGAACCAGCGGGTCGGAAATCAAAATTAAAAGGTGTCATCCTTATAGAACTTTGAATTTACATATAAAGACGTTCAAGATCGCCGGTTTGAAACTCGGCTTAGGCACGCCGTTCTTCGATTGGGACGTTAAGCGAAGGTCCAGAGCATTTACGATGTTAGGTGTTAAAGACCTCTACCCTTTGTGAATATACTTGGATAGCCAAAATTTAGGACTCCCATAGTACAGTCCATGTCCAACAAAGCTACGAAAAAGCTTTTTGGTAGTGGGTGATATGTCCTTGTCCATTACATGAAGAAAACAACCTTTCAAAAAAATTCTCAAAAACTATTATCCTTTTGAAGCTTATGAAATACAACACTATGTATATTTGTAGAGGATCACGTATAGAATAATCCGAATATAATATAGATATCTAAACTGTACTTAAAGTTATGTATAAACTTAATTTACAACTTGAAATCCACTTCCGAAATCCATTAAAATCCACCTAATCCTTCATGCTAATTATTAAGATCCCTCGGGAGGCTCCGCTGTCACTGTACTACTGTCACACTCCCTATATTCTGTCTAATGAACAAATGGATTACCACTGTTTACAGGTCTCTCCTAGATTTGTATTATTATTGCCATTTCTTAATATTATTTATAGCATAATGTTTATTTAAATGATTTATAATTTCATTTACTGAACACCTCTAATAATTAAAAAATTATATCTGTTGGTGTGTTTGTGTGAACACAATAACTCCTGATAGAATGAATGTATCGACACGAAATTTCATATGTTATCCTTAACCCTATAAGGATGATTACCTATTTTCAGCCAAATCGAAAAAAAAGGAAGGGAGAGAGAAGAAAAGGGCTTCTTCTTATTAAAAAAAATTTAAAACATATATTTACAACTGTATAAAGAATACATACAATAAAAAAATGTGCTAAAGGAGGATAAATGACAGTGTAAAAATATCAGGAGGGGAGAAATCACCCAATGGTGACTCCTAGGCATTGAGATGCACTCATTTATTAATAACTAGCAGTAATACCCGGCGTTGCCCGGGGAACTTTGACTTTTCTCCCAATATCTCCTATAAGGCTATTCAGTTCCTCTACAGTACATTCATGATGTTATAATTTTCAATTATTCATACGTAATAAGGCTTATAGTCCTTCAACTGTAGTAACGCTAGCTTTGGAGCTAAAACTAATTTATTCAAAAAGATTTCTCATTAATCGTTGCAATGGTTTTCGAGTTACAAAGATTGCGTGAGTGGATGCTGGGATGGACCAGGGGTTGATTAAAAAATAGACCTTAACCTTCCGGTAGATAAAACTTATCTATTCAAAAAGATTCCTCATTAATCATTGCAGTGGTTTTTGAGTTACAAAGATTGCGTGGGTGGATGCTGGGATGGACCAGATATTGAGGTACTATTACGCCTATAACCTTCCACAGACGATGACGAACAAATTAAAAAAAAAAATTAATCAAATCCATCAAGCCGTTCGTGAGTTATAGCGGTACAACGCACAGACATTTTCAGCTTTATATATATGATCACTGTCACTGCCTGACCTGAAAAGATTTCTATGCCATCGGCGTTTAAGGTGTCGTTCGACAAGAGTGGCAGAATGGAGGGCACGGACTAGAGGATTCACGTGGGTACTAAAAGGGGAAAATAATCCCAAAAATCCCATCTCTTTATAAAACGAAGTCCGCTATCTAGGCCACATACTCGACAAACGATTAACTTGGAATCCTCACACGAGACTGAAAAGACAAGAAATTAACAGACGATATAAACTGTTACTAAAACTACTAGACAAATGATCTAAATTAAGTAGTACTCAAACCGATGAGGACTTAGGGACTTGAACTCTGGGTTTCTTCCTACAATAGCCAATGCTCTTTACTACGTTTCAAACAAGACTACATCACTGAAGTAGCTAAGTCCAGATACGAAAAGTTAGTTTCCTTTCTGACTTCCCATAGTAATCTTCCAGTCCGTGCCCTCCATTCTGCCAGTGGCCTAGAGACCTTCTTAGTAGCAGCAGTGACAGTGAGTTATAAATGAGTGCAACTCAGTGCCTAGAGAGTGTCACCATTGGGTGATTTCACCCTTCTTGACATTTTGCCATTGCCATTATCTCTCCTCGGTTCGAGATTAATAAAAATTTATTTTCATTTTCATCTTTTCATATGTCCACTATTTGTCCGGTATTCCCTCAATACTACTCGAAACGTCTGGAAACGCTTTTCAAGATGTGAGGTCAGGATCCAGATTTGCCTAGTCAAGTGAGCCACCTTCTAGTTTTATACACCTTGGGTTTTGCCCACTCTATGGTAAGGGACATCACCATCGCTTAACGTCACATCCGAAGGAAGGCGTGCTCAAAGTTTTTCCACTTCCCAGATAAAAAAAACCTGCTTATGCATGCATATATTGTAACAGACATTGCTTCACGTAATTTACCGTTCACATTTAAATTTACTAAACTTTAAATATTGAGCATTATGCAACCTATAACAATTTTTTTTTGTATTTCTTAACGTTATTGAGAAATAGAGAATTTAACCGGTTTCCAAAGAAATAACAATACACAAAATTACATTTATAACATAATGGTTTATTAAAATTATTATTTTTTTCTATTTTTTTAAATTTATTTAAATAGGGTTAGTAACTTAATTTCTAGATAAAACATCAATAAGAAGAAATATCAAAACTTGCATGCTGTAATATTTCGCGTGGTGTGGTACTATGGCTGGATTGCGTCTCAAATTGATGGTGTTCCTTCATAGATGTTTCACATGGCTCCCTCCGGTGTCCGTCTACAGTCCAAGTTTATTCTTTTGCTTTCTCACTTCTTATTTCTGCATGTATCTTCTATCTCATCGCCATTCTCTCTCGACTTCTGGACATAATTTCACCTGGGTCCTCGGATAGAGTCACTTACCTTCCACATTCATTTCTCACTACTACTTCCAACTACTCACACATGTTAACTCTCCGCTCTGACTTCCACACACCAACTCCTTGTCTCTCTGAACACCGACTGCCCCTTCGCGTTGCGGGATATTGCTTTCGCCATTTTTTATGCAAACCTCCCATCTGATGGGTTAGTTTTCGCACTGCCATTTTTTTATAATTACATTATTATTATTTTTTTTTATTACAATATTTTTTGATTCTAGTTTCACATTACTTTATATTTTTTTTAATATTTGAAAATCACCAAACAATTAATTTATTCATTTAATATAATATAACATTATAACCTCTGCATAACCTTATTATTCCACTGAAGTGGGCGTGGTCACTGACTCTCGGACCCACAGTACCCTCTCTTCTATTTTTTCTCTCTTAAACCCATGTAAGGTCATACAGAACGTTACAATACATACTTTTTTCACGATGTAATCACTAAAGTTAAGCTCATCCTCTTTAGATCCCATATACCCTTTGATTTAACTAAAAAAAACAATAGATGTTTTACTAAAAGAGATCTAAATCCCTTACAAAAGTTCTTGCCTATCAGACTTAACATGTCCAAAGTTTTTTTTATAACTTTTGGTTTCAGGGAAAGTCCCGAAAATATATAAACCCGGTAAAACTTCAATATTAAATTTTTGACCGATTACATAATTTCCCCGCCATTGTACTTCCACTTAATGTTTCACCCCCCCCCCCCCCCCCCCCTCGAAAACCTGTCGACCGTTTGCGCTATTCACCGACGTCTTTTTATATATTTAGTTCTTCTTCCCCAGTTGGAACTGATTGCGGACTGTTATGCAGTTGCTGCTGCTAGCTTTATCCCACTTAGGCCCTAATGCAGTGGATCCTGCCGGCTATTTGCCCTAAACAGTTCCTTTTTCTATTTGGCATCTCGCCATATCCCAGTCTTCTTCTCATTAACATAGAGGTTGGTCCATGCCAAATCTTCACGCTCCTTAACTCCAAACCCCCCCACCCTTACAGCTTTCCATGATATTTCGAGATTTTTTTTAAATTATACCCAAGCTAAATTCTTGTTTTAGTCGTTT
Organism: Aradus depressus; assembly: GCA_963662175.1. Taxonomy (NCBI): domain Eukaryota; kingdom Metazoa; phylum Arthropoda; class Insecta; order Hemiptera; family Aradidae; genus Aradus; species Aradus depressus. The sequence goes on along the minus strand of OY759224.1, from coordinate 14,772,648 downwards.
TGAAATTTTAACTTTAAAGCAATTAAAGCCGACTCTACTAAGGCAGTCCGAAATGTTACATATCCAGATTTATTTATCTGAAGTAGGGATCTTTAACGACACAGTACGAAGGACGGGGTGCTCACCTCCCTATTAAACATGGTTTCGAACACGCGATTTTGCGCTCAATAGGCTAACACTGAGCCATCGGCGCCCTCAGCTATGAGATCATATCGCCTACTACTAGAGCGCTCTTTCGTCACTCTGGTAGACATGAGCCCGACTCTACTGTGGGAGTCCTAACTTTTGCCTACCCTAAATTTTTATTCACCTAGGGCAAGGGTCTTTAACGAGTACCTGACATCGTACAGGCTCGGGACCATCGCTTAACATAACATCTGAAAGACGGGGCATGCTTAAGTTTATTTTACCTTCCAGATAGAATAAACTAAGGTCCTCGGCCGTGTTTCGAACCCATGATCTTGAGCTCAGAAGGCAAGCACGCATACCACTCAGTTACAGCTTCGAAAATTAGAAAAACATTTCCTGTCTTTATGTGTGTTTTTGAACTAGGTAGTTATCACATACGGTTCACAAACACACATGTAGTGTGATGTAAAACATTTACACACCGAAATGTGAACAACTAATGAATGAAGAACAAAATACGACGACCAGCTGTTTTAAATAGTGTGAAACAGTCGGAATTGAGATGTGGAAATGGACAGTCTAGAGAGAGAAGTGTTTAGTGTTAAGGTGTAGTGAGCCAGTCTGAGTGAGAGATGTAGGAGTGAAAATTATAACATTGGAAGTACGTAGAAGAGAAAAGGTACTTTTTATTTATATGTATATATGCCCAAAATATAAAAGAATTATAAATAGTGTCCACTAAAAAACAGAAAAAAATACTGATACAGTTTTAAGGAATTAGTTTGTAAGATTTCTTTTTGTAAAATAATTTTATTTGTTTATTACCAATCTTAGTTATTCAATGCATAATGTAGGTTTCGATAAATAAATACTTGTTATCTTATTTTATGCTATTCATTTTCCCTGTAATCCCAGTAAGATAATTTATGCCTTTGAATTAGACTGAACATTTTTGCTTTAGGAAAACAATATGGCATCTCATTATTATATTTAGAAAAAAACCAAATGAAATAATTATTAATTGAAATTTCTTTAAATACGTGCACTTTCTTTAAAATTTCACGTTGTGACCTTTCGATTCAACAAAGCTGGAACTCTACAAAACCTTGATCCGTCCAGTAACTTACGGTTCTGAAACATGAACAATAGCAAAGACTGACGAACAAGCACTCCTGATTCACGAGAGGAAGATCCTACGTTGCATCTATAGAGGTGTCTACGACGGACAGGACTGGAGGAGAAGAACAAATCAGGAGCTATACGCTTTGTCGCAAGAACCGGACGTAGTAAGGTTTGTAAGACTTCACAGACTAAGATGGGCAGGACACTTGGCAAGAATGGGGGACCATGATGTGCCAAAGATTACTGGAGGAAATCCACGGTACCAGACGTGTTTGGACTGAAGGGCAGCTGCACAGGACCGTGACGACTGACGAAGGCTGATCCAGGAGGCCTTGACTCAGAGATGAGTTGTTGCGCCGATGAAGAAGAAGAAGACCTTTCGATATTTATTTAGGGCCCTTTTCGAAAATTACTGTAGAAATCAAAATAATTTCTACAGGAAATGTGGTAATATTTAATTGTTTATTTATTATTAATTCAGTTATTATTTATGTATTTATTTTGATTCAATATAACATATATTTTTTTAAATTATCACAGTAGACAAGACTGATTTTCTTTCTTTGAAATTTCGGGGTCGGAAAACATTTTTTTCCAGCCAAATCAGCTAAGGGAAGGGGAAGATTACATGGGGGGCTTAAAATAAAAACTGCAATAACTGCAGTTCTAATGAATGGTTTTAATGGGAGAATGAAAGTAAGTTGATTCATTCGAGGTGGGGAATTACGTTGCCGGTTGATTCAACATTTTTTAAATCTAAGAATACCCATCCCAATGTTATTAAATTGTTTGAAAGTGTGGGCGCATGAAGGAAGTTTAAATAAGCCATAAGCTTTCAACTTCGTTGACCCAAATCATAGCAGAAACTTCAATAGTTGGGTTAACCACCGCAGTGCGGTCAAAACAGATTTAACCTAATAACCACTATTGGTCAAGTTTGGAACACATCCCCCTCCGACCCAACCTTCTATAACACGGTTATTTCTTGTAGTTGTAATCTCAGATGGCATAAGGTTTGTTAGTGGAAAAGTTACAGTGTCTGAGTTTGATCTATCTCAAAATCCGTCTCCATAATTACACTAAACAGTTTTGGATAATATTTGGAGGGTTCAGATTTCTCATAGAAATGAAAGACGTTGTCTTCCCACTGTTTTATTTTTGACTAGAACCGGTTTTCAACGCAACAAATGGCTTTATGACGAATTTTATACTATTGCAGAGACATTTATTTGACTAATATGCAGATATTTGTTTTTATAGTTATTGTGTATATTTGAATGAATGTTTTTGTATTTAGAGTGAGTTAGGTTAGGTTTTATGACTCATGCCCGGGCTTTAACTACGAGGTCATATCGCCTACTACCAGAGTTCTCTTTCGTCACTCTGGTGGACATGGTTTTTGTATGTAGAGTGAGTGAACCTAGCTATGTATCTCCACCCCTTTGAGCTATGCCAGTTGTTCTTTAACCAATATGCTGTGTGGTTGGGGTAAGTTTTTACTTTGTTTCTCTTTCCCCAATGATGCTTCAATATTTTATACTTTTCATTATGTATTTATTCAATCATATATGTGCCACTGATGATAACGCTGTTGAGATGAAAATCTGTTTTGTTCAAAAATAAAACAGTGGGAAGACAACGTCTTTTATTTCTTTGAGAAATCTTGTCCCGTAATATCTTGGTATCACAAGTGGTTCAGATATCAGTTACAACTGGTAAGTATTTTACGGATCGTCTGCACAGATACAGAATTATTTGTAGAGTTTTTGGATAATGTTGATGTCCTAAACATGAATAATGTATTGTTGTATACACATACGTTGGTATGCACATAATAACTTAGTTGCCAGCCCTTGTCCAGCACATACTAACTAGGCTGCCTGCTGTTGCCTAGCACATATTAGCTTAAGGCCGGCCCTTGCTCAATACATACTAGCCAAGGTGCCAGCCCTTGCCCAGCACATACTAGCTAAGGTGCCAGCCCTTGCTAAGCACATAATAACTTAGTTGCCAGCCCTTGTCCAGCACATACTAACAAGGCTGCCTGCTGTTGTCTAGCACATATGTATTAGCTAAAGCTGGCCCTTGCTCAACACATACTAGCCAAGGTGCCAGCCCTTGCTAAGCACATAATAACTTAGTTGCCAGTCCTTGTCCAGCACATACTAACTAGGCTGCCTGCTGTTGCCTAGCACATATTAGCTTAAGGCCGGCCCTTGCTCAATACATCCTAGCCAGAGTGCCGGCCGTTGCATCTAAGCCAAAAAATCATAGCTGACCGTAACGAAATCATCGCCATACAACATTAGTCGTAAAACTCGTATTTTCTAGCTACTGTTCTATATGAGATTCGATCTACCAATTCTTCATTCCGAGGCCCCCGCACTCAGTACATGACGAGCTTTTTTTCTTCTATAGCGTAATACTTAGGTTCTAAGTTCGTTCACGTAAAATTTACATGAGATAATTAAGTGCCACAAAGTCCCTTCATCTTCTTCACAAGAACAGAAGTTTTTTTTTTTTTTTTGTTTATAATATTCTTTTTAAAAAGTTTAAAAAGCAACTTTTAAGTCTTACAATATTCTTTTTTTTTAAACATTTGGGCTTAGTGGCTTTTTTGGCAATACATTGTGAGCGGTCTAAAAATGGAAAAAATCTTAACCAATCGAGAGGGATATACATATAACAAATCATCATAATTATGATGTTAGAGTTTTCTTTTCTGGGAAATAAAAATGCCTTGAGCAGGCCGTCCTTCGGATGGGAGGTTATGCGGTGGTCTACAGCCCGTGCGTTGTCTACCAAAGGTAACTAAACGTAGGCGAAATTTAGGACTCCCATTGTCATGCTAATGTTCAGAGCGATGAAAGAGCCCGGGCGTTACTTCCTTGTCGTTAAAGCCCGGGCATGAGTCATATAAACATACCAATCAACAGTTATCAATTATTATTTTTTCCTTTCCCAGCTTTATGAAGTATAAGTGAAGTTATGTAATCGGTTAGAAATCCGGAATTTCATGATTTCCGCCGACATCTGACCCCAATAATGAGAAAAAAAAACATTAAGGCGTAGTCAAGGTCCACGCCGTAGATTTTCCGTGAAAACGTTGGAATAAAATAATTTTTCATTTTCTTTTCGATGCTGCCTTAGCTCTTGCATTTGCTCGGCACTAGTCTTTTTACGTTTTTTAAATTCCTTTTGATGCGAGCTTTCCTCTGATTTGCGTTTTCTATAATTCCGCGCATTTTTAAGATTCATATGAGACATCTTTAATTTTTTTGCAATTTTCAATTTAATACAGATATTTACATATATTTCAGCGAATATTTTTATTGTTTCACTTTGCGTCCTAGTAGTGCTCCTCACGCTCTTTACAATGACACCCGAATCAACGTCCTATCTAAACGCGTTATCACGCTAATTTCTAATTTTACACAACGCTAATTTACAACAATCATCCGCCGGCGCCCGATAACGTCACAGTCATAACAAACACTGCACAACAAACACGTACAGACATGCTCTATCCATTGCGACCTCAACCGTTGTTATTGCATTATTAGTCTTGTAGTTATTATCGATTATGCTTAACGAGCGAATAGACGTTTTCACGTCAAAAAATGTCTGTCTGTGTGTGTGTCTGTGAACAAGATAGCTTCCGAAAGAATGAATGTATCGATATTGATACGAAATTGTATGCGTGAGACCTGAACCTCATAAGGATCGATTCCTATCACCTATCGATTCCCAGCCAAAAGGAAGAGGGGGATTAGGCGGGATGCTTAAGACAAATCTCTAATAATAGATGTAATGGATCTATTGACACGAAATTTTATATCTAAGGTCAAAGCCAGGGTGGGGGGGGGGGGGGGGGGGTCAGATTAACGCCTCAACTCACAAATCTCGTTAACTGCCAATGTAATGAATGTATCGACACAAAATTTAGTTTGAGGATTCAGAAGACACTATGTAAGTCAAATATTGAGTTTTAGCCCAATTTATTATTCGTGCTGGGGAAGTACATAGCCGGTGATTCACCTACGTCTTTTTTGTATGACTCATGCCCGGGCTTTAACTACAAGGTCATATCGCCTACTACCAGAGCGCTCATTCGTCACTCTAGTCGACATGAGCCCGACTCTACTATGAGAGTTCTAAATTTTGCCTACCCCAAATTTTTATTCAGCTAAGGCAGGGGTCTTTAACGAGTACCTGACATCGTACAAGCTCTGGACCATCGCTTAACGTCCCATCCGAAGGACGGCGTGTTTAAGTTTATTTTACCTTCCAGATAAAATAAACTAAGGGCCTCGGTCGGGTTTCGAACCGGCGCCCTTATTATTAATATTATTACATACTTCAGGATAGAGGCAAAATAGCTTAGGCATAAATAAAATGTATATTTGGCTAATATTTTAAAGTGTAAATTTAATTTAACAATGCCTTTACTGCCCATGCATGTTTTAAATTAAAAAACAAAAAAATATTAATATTTCAAATATGTTTGTTAAAGACTATGATAAAAATTCTTTGAAGATATTTGTTGTGGGTTGGTATGAAATGTGGAGAATGCGACCCTTTGAAGAAGCCCTTCAAGAAAGAATTCACTCAGCCCTTCTATTTAGTCCTTAGAATTGGAACTCTTTCTAAATAGAATTCAATCACAAGATGGCTGCCATTTTTTTTTATACTATATATATTTTTTCTCGCTTCTTTATATGCAGTCAACTTTTATATATAAACATTGAAGTTCCTTTTTACAGTCGTAAGAAGTATAGGGGAAGTTTTGTATTCGGTCAGAATGAAGTTTTCTAACCTCGAGATTATAGAAATAAAAAAATAATTGTCTGTGTCTGTGAAGAAGTCAGCTCCCGATAGAATGAATGTATCGACACGAAATTTTATATATGTATCCAGAACCCATTAAGGATGGCCCCTATTGATTTTAAGTCAAATCGACTGAAGGGAAGAGAGAGACTTCGAGGTCTACTATCAGAGCGGTCTTTCGTCACTCTGTTGGACATGAATCCGACTCAACCATGGGAGTTCTAAATTTGCCCACCCTAAATTTTTATTCACCTAGGATAGGACTCTTTAACGAGTACCTGACATGTACAGGCTCGGGACCATCGCTTAACCCATCCGAAGGAGGACGTGCTTAAGTTTATTTTATATACCAGATAAAATAAACTAAGGACCTCGGCCGGTTTTCGAACTCGCTAACTTGAGCTCAGAAGGGGGGATTAGATGGGTCTCATTTCCAAAACCCCAATAACAGTTGATATAATGAATGTATCCATCATCCGGTTTTTATCGCAACAGTCATCATCATTGCCCAGTCCTTTAACCGCTGTGCTGTATGGGTGGACTGTACTACTGATGATGACGCTGATGCGTTGAAAACCGCTTCTGGTCTAAAATAAAACAGTGCGAAGACAACGTATTTTATTTCTATGAGAAATCTCGTCCCACAACATCTTACTATCAATGAAAAGTGACATTATTGCAGAGATATTGTGAAATAATTCAAATGAACTTGAATGAAATAAAACTCGTTTATTTGTGGTATTGTCTAATTTCACAGAATATATACATGGGAGTACTTTGTCTAATTTCACAGAATATATATAGGAGTTTTATTTCATTCAAGTTCATCTTACTATCACATATGAGGAGTTTGGAGCCAGAGCGGACCAACCCACAATTTTTCGGAAAATGAGTTATTACCATCCTGATGTTGGCATAGGTTCCCTTTTTCAAAACCAGTGTGGATCACAGTTTCTTCACTTCAGTGATAGATAGCAGCACTTTAAGTTTAGTCCACAAATATTTTGTGCATATATTTTCAAAGTCCCAATGGATCATACGGCCTTCAAAAACTTTATAGAACACAAAAAGGGATCACTCATCCAATACTATTCTAAAATTTCAAATATAAATAAATATTTGGGGCCCATTTATGGAGATAAACAAAATGTACTCAATTTTCAATTGCCATTTTCTACCTGTTCAGTTTCAACCAGTTGGTCCGCTCTGGCTCCAAACTCCTCATATGATCAACTGGTTTTGTAGAGAGAGGAAATCGTTAATTGATTAATTTGTTCTGGAGAAGTAAGTCATTACATAATCCGGTGATCATGTCCTACGTGTCAGATCATGAGGATAGCAACGGCTTAGATGGACTGACCTGGTGAACACTCCGGTGGTAGTGGCGAAAGATCTTCATGGTCCCTCTCCAATGGAGTAAGCGTAAGTAAATAAGATGGATTTCCCCTTATCGAAGGAGGCTCTTCAGTATGCTGTATAGGCCATGGGTAAGTTTTAATGGGGCCAATGAGATGAGCAGGGAATACCCAAAGAGGTGTAAAGCTAGGAAGGTCCGGTTTGGAGTTGCTAAGTGAATCAGTAACAGGTGGGGGAGACTTCTTCCTCCAACTTGGGATATTGGCTCTCTTGTTCGAAGGGCGGCGGCTTAACTTTAGACCGTGAAGAAGAAAATGAAAAAAGTTGAAGGAAGCTCAGAGACTCGTCTTCTTAACGAATATCCTAAATGACGGAGTCAGGGTGAGATGGGGGAGCGACAACGACGTAAAGTTACTAAGGAGCCCCCCCCCCCCTCTCAGAAATTATATTACTTGATCAAGGTAAGGACAGAGTAATGATCAAAGCCAGCCGGGCCTGGGCCTCCATCGATCCTAGTTCCACCACTTCAAGAGTTCACCTACTTCTGATAATCAGGATCAGAGCTGCATGATCCTTTCCCATAGCTACGAGGGGTAATCAAAAAGATCCAGGACTTTTTGGATTGCGCGCCATCGGAGCGTCGGAGAGCGGTACAGTTGGGAGCATTAGTTGTGACTTCCTGAGCTCAGAAGTTGTGTAAAACTCTTCAAATGTTGCAAGAGGCTTTTGGGGATAAATGTCTGAGTCGATCACGGTGTTATAAGTGGTACAAGAGGTTCAAAGAAGGACGGACATCGTCAGAAGACAATCCTCGTCCAGGACGCCCATCAACTTCGACTGACGACAATCATGTTGCCAGAGAACGTTCTCGTGCGATCAAATCAATGACCACGCTCCTGTTCAATGTACTTCCTCAGAGCGAATTAATCAATTAACGTTTCCCCCTCTCTGATACCAGTCCGTTTGCGATTCTACCGATATCGCTGAAGATCGACAGATTATGTCGATATATTAATTCTATCGGCAGTTATTACAGTTTCTTTCCTTTGGTCAATTTGCTGAAAATTAATAGATTGTTAGAGGGTTCAATATAAAACCCATAAACAGGGCGACGGCCCCGGGCTGTGGTAAGCCACATCCTGGAGGAGTGCCCTGGATATGAGGAAATACTAAAGACAACTTTAAGTTGAGGAACGCGGACATATTGGGGAATTTGTAATAAATAAATAAAACAAACTTATTTTTTGAAATATTGTCTATTCCACTAAAGATATTTATAAAAATAAAACTACCGGTTTCGGCCTTACACCATCGTCAGGTCTAGTTATGAAATAGACCTGACGATGGTGTAGCTAACGGTTAAGCCGGGGTATTCCCTAGTTGAAGTGGCACCTTTCACCTTTCAGAGATGGTCGTACTCTACAAACAGTCCATAACTAGACCTGACGATGGTGTAAGGCCGGAACCGGTAGTTTTATTTTTATAAATATCTTTAGTTGAATAGACAATATTTCAAGAAATACTAAAGGCCATGGGTTTGCGAACAAGAGACCTACATGAGATGCTCGGAGACGACAACTCATCTATCGAAGCCTTATGCTCAATAAAAGACAAGCCACCTCATCGAATTAATTTAATCACGTGTACGGCGTCAAAAATCTATGACATTGGACGCCGATAAATAAAACTATTCTATTCTAAAATTTCGGGTCGATACATTCATTTTATCTGGAGTGACCATGTTCACAGAAACACAGTTAGACAAACTTTTTTTTTCATATTTGAAATCTGGTGATCGAAAAACATTAAAAAAGCGTTGAAAACTTCGCATCGAATTTTTGACCGATTTCATAACTTCCCTTATACTTGTTATGGCTTATAAGTAATCTGTTTTCAAAATTAATAACTTATAAGATTTAGCATTTAGTATCATGTGGAAGAAAGGCTCTGCAAATTCTGCGATTTTCTGAACGAATATTGGCCGGGGTCCTGAGATGGGAAGCCTATTGAGCACACTATATATATGAGATGTTTACACACCCAATGATATGATGGTTACCCATGTTTACTTTTCTTCTTTTTTTTCCCCCCCACGAGGAAGTTCATCCAAAACGTGATGAAGTTGATGTTTACCAAGGGGGTAAACCAATATTTAAGATCGATATTTTGTCAAAATGTCAACTTCTAATTCGAAAACCGATCGAAGCACAATTTCCCGGGAAAATGATTTCATCATTTTGAGATGAAGATATTAAGGTGCGTATCCACCAAGCGCGCAAAACGTGAATGTTTGCAAATAGTTACAAACTCGTATACATGTTTGGTGGTGTGGTAAAAGAATTTAAGTTGAAAAAAAAATTAAAAAATTTATATATAAGTACAAATAATTGAATTAATAAAATGAAACAAATGATTAAATAAACAAATAGAAATCAATTAGAATTACCGCATTTCCTGTAGAAATTTTATCTCTGGTCTTTTACTGAATTTTGATTTCTACAGTAATTTCCGAAAAGGGCCCTAAAATTTTTTTTTAGAAAGTGAACGTGTTTAAAAACAAAAATTCAATTACCAACTTTTCATTTGGATTTCTAAAGAGGTGCCATTTTTAATAATTTTGAATAATATTAAATCTAGTCCAAAGGTTTTCAAATTAACTTATTGGGCCAACAGTGAAAATGAATAGAATAGAATTTACGAGAACAAATATTGGGTTTATTTTCTTAAATCTACATTATTAAAATGAAAAACTAAGATTGGAACATAAAAAAAACATTAAATTAATTTTTTTTTAAAAGAAATTTCATAAACTAATAAATATTGGCCATTCTTCTTTTAGAGTTATCTTGGGGCATATATAACATATAAACAAACAACAGTACCTACTTCGCGGGTCAATTTTATTGTCAATTCACTCCTATTTAGTTCATCACATCTTAAGCCTAAACACAACTCTCCATCTTCACTCAGACCGTCTCAACTCAACCCGGACCTCGACTCGTCTCTACACACACTAAAAACAACTAATGGTCGTGTTTTGTTTTTTTACTCATTTGTTTCAATATAAAATTGCTTTTTATAGAAAAATAAATATAATTAAATTTTTTTTTTTATTATTAGTAATTTAAATGTGTGTATTTTTTTTTTTTATACATCACATTGTACAGTAAAAATCGTTTATAAGAACATCCAAGGGACCGTCTGAACTTGGTTCTTAAACCCGATAGTTGCTATATCCGGTAATCAATTTTTTTCTGTTTAATTATCGATCCATTTTTTGAAAGTTGAAGCCTCTTTCCTCTGGAACTACTTTTAAGGGGTTGAAATTCGCAATCGCATTTAGTAACAACAGTTTTGCAAAATCATTTGCTTTTGCTTGCAAAATTGGTCTATCGGAATGTTTGCACTCCTTTGAACAGAGCTTTTTCGACATCACCATGAGAACTTGTACGAATTTTTTTCCTGTTGGTACGTTCGTTTTCGAATTCTTCTTTTAATTTTTGACGGTTCTTAAAATTGTTTGAGATGGTTGCATGACTCACCTTTAGTTCATTCGACAATGCTCCATTTTTTTTTCCATTTTCCAAACGAGAAATTATATGGAGTTTTTCCTCCACCGTAAAGGCTTTTCTTTTTTTCACTCATTGCATCGTCCTGTTTAAACAACTGCAGAGATCTGAGAGAGAATGTGTAGTCAGAAAATAATGTAAACAACGACGGAAACATTCCATGAAAATAATTGGTTACTATTTTCTTAGAATATTTTATGTCTGAACTCCTCTGTCGAGGGATTTGTTTTCTCATGAAGTTCTTATAAAAGGTTTGTTTTCTCAGAAATCCATTAACTTTAGGTCACTAAAAGCGATATGTTCTTACTAACCAAGTTCTTATAACCAGATATTTTTGACATTAAGTTGCATTAAAGCTGCCGGGAACTAGAAATTTCGTTCTTATAATCGATATGTTTTTACAACCGGTGTTCTTTTAAACGATTTTTACTGTATATCGAATTTTATCCCAAAGGGTCGATTGACTTTCGAGGGAGACCCAAAATGAAACTAAATTATTCGTTGTGGGGAAGAACATATCCGGTGATTCACCGAAGACTTTTTCTGATTTGATCTCTATTCCAAGTTTTCAGAAGACTGCCATTGACAGATGAACGAGTTGTATGGATGGTCTTAGAGAGATAGAACCTGAGTGGATGTCCATTTTCTATATAGAATGCGAGTTCCTGTATCCACTCAATAGTTGGGAGTCCATCAATAGGATCGAAATTATCTGACCAACACAGTTCAAATCACATACTCTGTAGTTCAGTGCACTCGAACTGCTTCATGCACAATAGTACGAGTATTATTCCCATCAACAGATATGACAAAAGATTCATTAATTGGTCATATCCTTTTATTATTTTTGGTTTAAATTTTTCGATGATATTATATAATATTGTAAATAATAACTACTGAAAATATCGATCAATAAATAATATATATGTTGTCATATTGTCACAACAAATAATATAATGTCTTTTTACCCATTTCACGAGATACCGAACAGCTTATTTCATTTTTAAATGACAAACTTGTAACGAAGTTACATATATGGTTCACATATGGAACTCACCCCATCTCATTTATCGATAGTCGTTCGGAAATGTAACTATGTTGATTGAACGGTTGTACACCGGGAGCGCTCACCTCCTAGGTTGAGCTATCAATCAACTTAGAGCATACATTCGATTCCTAGTCGTACTAGAGAGAGACCAACTTGCCTCCGCAGAGAGCGAACATACCAGGTGCTGTATATTGTAAATGAAGTATATTTGAAATTATTATATATATATATTATTCTTTAGAGGGGATCCTTTGTATTAGATATTTCACCAGTCTATTAGTTATTTTGAAGTGATTTTTGAGTTTATTACGAAGATTATATTTCCACGTTTTTCTTTTATAACTCTTTTTCTTATTTTCTCTCTCTGACCCCTTTCCCAGCAGAAGTGGCGATCATTTGGACTCCAGACTTTTCCTAATCGGAAATATAGGTTTATTTTCACGAGGGTTTTTGTCCAGTAACTGGAATTTCCACCCTCAAGTGTTTTTGATGTCTGTTCTCGGCTTCCACGGCTAGTTATAAAGGGAACAAATCATTACACACATGGTAGCAGAGAGCGTGGTTAAGGTCGTTGTCCTTTTTTCGTCATTTTTCTTTCTTTCGAAAGTCTGCCTAGGAAGACGCTGAGACTTTTTCTTTTGTCTCTAGCGTGGGTAGTTGTCGGGGCAAGTTAGAATTGGTTTGTATGGGCAAGCTAATTCATTTGTAGTCTCCTGGATCCCGTTTTTATATTTTGTGAAAGATTTTGGATTTTTGTGGAAAGTTTTAGTACTTGAATAGTTGAGCACCTATAGTTCTTGGAACTTTGACCTCTTGGTGATTCACTTTGGGGATTATAGACTTAGGTAGGATCTTGTTTGTTAATTTGTTTTCTTTAGTTTTCTTAGCAATCTTAAGATGGCGACTGAAACAGTTAGTCCTTCTATGATGGAAAAATTAATAGACACTATTAATTCTTTATCCGACAAAGTAAATAGTTTGGTCGGAGAAAGGGCTGAAAATAAACGAATAATGGCCGCTATCCAATTGGGGTTGAATAATTCATCGACTGCCGTGCAAGCAGATCGGGAAAACCTCAACCAGTTATCAGCCGAATTTGGGAAATCCAGAAAAACGGAAGTTCCCGAAAAATCTGATCAAGGTTTGAATAGCGCATTCCTAAGTATGGATTCAAAGGTTAGTGAATGTACTTTTAATAAAATTAAGATTCCTAATTATATTGAGAGGAGAATCGAATCATTTCCTAGGTTAATCGTTAATGACCCTACTAGTGTTATAGTGTTTTTGGAAAATTTATTTGATTGTTATTTGATAGAGAAGCAATATATGAGTGACATAATTAAGAGATTGTCTTATAAGGACCCGTCGAATAGAATTTTGAAGAAATTAGTAGAATTGAATATGTGCGATTTCAATGAAATCCGAGATAAATTTATTAGGGAACTGACCACTCCCAAGGTACGTCTATTATATGAATTTAAGTATATTCATCGAGTACAAAAGGTCGACGAAAGTTTTCGTGATTTTGCTGATAGTGTGGTGAAATTTTGCAAAATACTTGATAGAAATAGTGAATATGATATCGTCGTAATAGTTTTAGAGGGTATAAACTCTAAAACAAGAGGTTTCTGTAATTTTCAAAATAGGCCTACTAATCTTAAGGAGTTATACAATTTGATAGAAGAGGTAGACAAATTGTGTTTGATTGAAAGTTCCGAAAATTATAATGGTTCTAATTTCGAAACCAATTATACGGAAAGGTTGTTGTGTAAAGGTCAGATTAATGATCAACATTTTGAACGGAGTAAAGGTAATCATATGAGATTTTTTAGATATAATGGCTACAATCGCAATAGATTTAATGGTAATTTTTCTAATGGCAATGTGAATAGAAATTCACAAGGTAATTATTACAGAAAGCGAGATAATGGTGGTTATGGAAATAGAAATTCTGAAAGTTATGTTTACAAAGGTAATCAATTTTCGGCCAAGGCAGGTCGATATGTAACCAATGATAAAGTAACCTCTCCGTCGAATGGACAGAGTCAATTATTTACTTTAAGTAGAGATTCGCTTAAAGGTCTAATTAAGGAATGTATTGTGAATAATAACAAGTGTAATTCTAATTCTTATGGCAAAACGAGTAGGAAAAAGAAATCCAAAAGTGTTTTAATTGATAAGAGTGTTTAATTATAAATGAATATGGCCTAACTATTGATTTGGATTTACGATTTTGCTTTGATAAGGTATGTTTATGGTTTTTTAATGATAATTGTGATTATATGAATGAGTTTTGATTAAACAAAGTGAATTTTGTAGATGTATGTATTGTTTTCTACTCGATTACTTACGGTACCTACTATGTGTTTTTTTTTATTATGTGCACCGAATGAGATGTGATTGTTACATGGTTTATATTGATAATAACGTATATGATTATGATATATATTTTGGTTTTTTACGCAATTTGTTGTTGCGATTTAAGGTTCTGTGAGCACAGACCTTTTATTTGTTTTGGTATTATGATCATTCTGATTTGAGTGCGTTGACAAAATCAGATCAATTGTCTGGAAGGTTGCCTCGTATGGTTTCTTGAAATCTCATGTCATTTTGGTATGAGGTGCGAGACGTTTCAGGTCAGAGGAACTACATAGCCGAGGTCCTGTCACGATCTCTCACCCTGGAACCATTACAGCAGCCGAGATTTCCCAGGTTTGGAATTCTGCGTAGATCGCAGATCCAACCTTGATATCTGAGAGACAAATGGATCAAAGTCGCGCATAGCGGTAAATACGCAGTATACCAAGGTAAATAGTTTACAATTATTAGTAAATAATGATATTTGATTATGATAGTGTGCACATAAAGGTATACTTGAGTAATATTCTTCGCGCGCACGACGTGCGTAAGATTTTACGTCGCCAGTCTATTATTGTTTTCGACGGACTGATCACCCGTTAGACTAAGAAGGCTTAAGTTTCACAGTTGAAACGGTATACCACGGCGAAATAATATTTGATGGTTTATTTTGTATTTGATGAACATAAATTGTTTTTGATTATTATTATATTTGTATTTGCGCAATATTTTGATGTGTTTATACGTGTATTGGTACCTATATCCTTATTCTGTATATGTTTTTCCTATTGTGAGTGTTATCTATCCTCAGTCTTTATGTTCATATGTATTTTTTTGGGAAATATGCATATCAGGTTTATAACATATATATATTGGCCATATAATATTATGTATTTTGATGATGTTATGAGAAGGTTTATCACGGATAGTGAACATAAATTTATATTGAATATTTGTCATTACAATGTTGTTTTTTGTTTCATATAATTATTGAAAAATGAGTATGCATTAGAATACCTTCCAATACGAGCTTCAATGAAAAATGAAAACCGTGTACCCTATTTTATTTGTTTTGAATTGTGTAAATTTTTGATAAGGGACACCGAAGAATTTTTGTAAATATTGTCATATCATTTTTTCTTTACTATATTGTACTTTTGAAGACTGGTAAATTAGGAAAAGATTGTTAGGATTATGGGGTCTTAATGATTTTTCTCTTTTGAACCAAGAAAGTCAATTTTTGTATATTATGATATCGGACTTAGGAAGAAATTGTCATTAATTGTTAGATAAATGGATACTTGAATTATACTTGTGTTTTAAATTCAAGGATAGAACCGAGATCAGCTTACAGGTTTTTTTATGTGGTTACAAACGCCTTACAGTGAGATGGAATCATTTCTTTTGGGGATCAATTTGTGTTCACCATCACACTTGCGTTTGTGGTTACTTTTTTCCTGATAATGCGAAGAACAGTAATAGTCTGAGCATTTTATGGTAAAATAACCAAGGCCTGCTGACTCTCGAGTTAAATTGAAATTATTGTATAAATTTTAATAGGAAGTATCCATAATATGGGGAAAATTTTTTTTGTTTTTGGAGGGCAAGT
Organism: Aradus depressus; assembly: GCA_963662175.1. Classification (NCBI taxonomy): domain Eukaryota; kingdom Metazoa; phylum Arthropoda; class Insecta; order Hemiptera; family Aradidae; genus Aradus; species Aradus depressus. The sequence goes on along the minus strand of OY759224.1, from coordinate 14,756,630 downwards.
ATTTTTATTTTTAAAAGACCAATGGTCGTTATTAGTATTTTTGGACAAAACCGGTGGCAAGTTGTACATATGATGTATATTTGTTTTGGTTACTTATTATGACTACTGACCAGCCATGGGTTTATCATTGTACTCACCCGCAGCCTAAACTTAGAGGTTACCCACTCATCGTGAGTCTAGTTTCTAGTTTAGGTGACTGGAAAATTTTTTCCTTTGATATTTTTTTTTCTTTATGGGTTGTCGGTTTACGCAACCAGTCATCTGGGAACCCCGGCATTTTTGAGGGGGTGGGGGAATTTTTCCACCAGCTGAGGCGAGCTTGTGCGCGACCTAGGAGTAGCAAGGCCGCTTAGCTCGGTTTAAGTCTCTGCCTGCCGTCCCAGCACAGGATGTTTGGTGACGATAGGAGGGACAATCCCCCTTGCTTTTCAGGGAGGGTCCCCCACCCCACCCCATAGTATATGGCTAGACTATCCTTGCGACGGGTGAATACATGAGCTGGTATATTTGAGTAATGCCACCGGATTTGTTTTCCTGCCTCTCTTGAGGAGGAAGAGGGGGGTAATATGTAACGAAGTTACATATATGGTTCACATATGGAACTCACCCCATCTCATTTATCGATAGTCGTTCGGAAATGTAACTATGTTGATTGAACGGTTGTACACCGGGAGCGCTCACCTCCTAGGTTGAGCTATCAATCAACTTAGAGCATACATTCGATTCCTAGTCGTACTAGAGAGAGACCAACTTGCCTCCGCAGAGAGCGAACATACCAGGTGCTGTATATTGTAAATGAAGTATATTTGAAATTATTATATATATATATTATTCTTTAGAGGGGATCCTTTGTATTAGATATTTCACCAGTCTATTAGTTATTTTGAAGTGATTTTTGAGTTTATTACGAAGATTATATTTCCACGTTTTTCTTTTATAACTCTTTTTCTTATTTTCTCTCTCTGACCCCTTTCCCAGCAGAAGTGGCGATCATTTGGACTCCAGACTTTTCCTAATCGGAAATATAGGTTTATTTTCACGAGGGTTTTTGTCCAGTAACTGGAATTTCCACCCTCAAGTGTTTTTGATGTCTGTTCTCGGCTTCCACGGCTAGTTATAAAGGGAACAAATCATTACAAACTTAATCTACAAATGAATACGAATCGAAGCATTTCAACAACAAATTAGAAAACTATTATCGACACTGTATTTTCGCGGTATTTAGAGACAGTACAATCACAGTTGTATACATCTTATTTTAGCTATCACAAATCTATAATTTGTCCTTATTTATTGTTAACTTCCCAGCATATAGGGAAATTATTGTAATGGGTCCGAAAATCGAAATCAATATTTTCATCATGTGTGTGTGTGTGTACATACGTGGTAAATATTTTTTCTGCACGATATCTCGGGAATGAAAAATGATATCGACTCCGCTTTGGTGCCAATCGAGCGTATCAACGTAATTATGATCTGAAAGAAATTTTATCAAATGCGGTCCACTCGTTTTTTCGTTTGGACAAAATTACTGCTAAAAAAGTGGATTTTAGGAATTCTTGAAAAAGATTTATCCAATCTAATTTGTTATGGTGGCAATGTAGCATCCTTTAGAGTCAGATTGAAAAATAGGCAATATGGCGTCTGAAAATTTTGAACGGGAGGGGGGGACTGTAAGGGGAGGCTGTGCATAAAAATAGTTCTACCTCATTAACGGATTATCAGATTGTCATGAAATTTTACATGTAGTTGTAAAAGCAAAATTAAAAAATAGGCTATTTGTCAATTATGATTATTATCTCAAACGGTCGATCGGATTTAGATAGCGACCAAAAAGTTAATATATTAATTAATTCTGGGGAAGTACATTGGCATGGATTCACCGACTTAAAGAATACAATTTAAAAATATTTTTGGTGTTAAAAGAAACACCCCTTTTTCCAGAAATGAGACGTTAGTTCTCCAGGAAATTGTCCATTGCCGTGGTAATGAACGACTTTGGAATTATCAGCTCATTCCCCAGAGGGAGCCAATCTTTCTTACCGATCTAGCTAAGGGTGGAAACCTCCATTAACGGGGGTGAACCACTTGAAAAACCCCTGACTTAAGCTCTCCACAGATTAGCAGTTTAAGTGTAGGCAGCCATTATTGAAGTTTATCTGTATTTAAACTAGGCCAATATAATATAAATTGAAAAATATATTTTTGCCTGTTTCAGCTTATATTTATGATATAATCAAAAATAAAGTTGTGAAGAAAACTATAAACAAGTTTTATAGAAAATACAATTATATTTTGAAACATATTGTTAGACCTTTCCTTGATTCACCCGAAAACTGTTAGTTCTATCGAAAAAATATTTCGTACCAAAAATATTCCTTATAAAATTTCCAATCGCTACCAAGTCCTCAGATTTGATATAGGGCCAATAAGACCCAATATAGGGCCAAGTAATAGGACCTCAAAGAATGTAAAATAAATTTCCTTAGGAGATATTTCAACATAATATATAAATTGCACCGTGTAGCAACGAATTATGTATTTCTTTGTTGATAAGCGGATTTAGTGGACTAACTTTGGTTAAATACGTAAGATATATAAGCAGGGGCGTAGTTTCCGTGGTTAGAGCTGCAGACTTTTTGTTATTAATTTGGGAGACTCGGACCTCTAGAAGCTCCTCCTGAGGTAACCATTGACTGTAATACTTAAGTTGACTTTACATGAGCAGCAAAAATGCAGCAAATGCTCGCTGTGCTTTTAGAATTAAATGACTCACATCCAATAGTGTCCAATTTGCTGCTGCTGCGCTTTGCATTTTTACTGCGCATGTAAAATCAGCTTTAAGAGTATAAAGTATAACATAAATGACGATTTTGAGGGAGGAAATGAAATGATCGAATTCATATAATATATTATATTTAAATAAATGTAATATGACTTGTTTTGTACATGTACATTTATGTAACAGCTGATTGCTGATTTAGGAATTAGACGCACGGGAAATTTGAAGGTCCTATTGGTAACTTGCGAGCAATCAATTTTTAATAAAAACAATTTTTTTAAATAATTTAATCTTCATAATCATTTTGATTCTGATAAATTTGCGTCCTGATTGTTTAACCACTTTTTGCAATGTAGTACAACAGGGTCATCTATTATCTAATAGGCGGTGAAATAAAAAATATTTGTTATCTTTGTATATTCGTAACAACTTTTAGTCGTTAAATTGCCAACCTTTATCTTTCTTATGGAACATTTTCACCTCAGTTTTTTTCCAGTGATTTCATTTTAATAATACCCTCAGGGTCTTCGGAGAAAAAAAATAAAAATAAAAGAGAAGAATATACGATGCTCCGAAGTTGACTAAAAAAAAAAAGCGAGTGAAAATAAATTTTAGGTTTTGTTTGAATTTTTGTGCATATCTGAGAAAAATTTCCTCAGAACGAATAATTCAAGTTTTTGCTCTCCCTCCAAAAACAATCGAAGATTTGGGCAAAAATTAATAGTTGACTTACATAGAAACTTCTTTATCCTCATACTAGATTTTGTGTCAATAAATACATTTCATTAGCTGTTGTTAATTTTTTTTTCCCCCTCCTCTGATCCCGCGAAAAATTAATAGATGTTATAACGGCAGTAACTAAAGTTATTGTGTTGAGCCTCTCCCCTTCCCTTTCACTGATTTGACTATTAGATATCTTTCTTATAGGCTTCTGAATTCTCATGTAAAATTTCGTGTCAATACATTCATTCTGTCGTATTCACATAAATTTTTATTATCGAAATATTGATTAATCGATAGTACTATCGAAATTCTGAAACGTGAATTTCGAACAAGAAAAGCAATCGCCGCTGTCGGGAAAAGAGTTCGGTTTCCGTACGGTTGGCTATTCTGTCAGTAACCAAGAAAAGAGGTTTCGTCCTGATTAGTAATATCCGTTCCTTTAACCTACTAGTTAATGTATTTTTATTAAATAGTTAATACGTTTTTATTGAGAAAAACACATTTTTTTAATGTATACTTCAGTTATCAGTTCATGAAAAAAAAAAGTTAAAAATATCTATATTTTAATAAAATTTAGCATCATATGTGTTGTTTTATTTTGTGGTCCTAAGATCATCTGCTTCTGGTTAGATGGAAAATTAATAAATTAGGTGCCTACCTTAATCACAAAGAATATACAGTTCCTCCTTACAAGTCTGGTGCATGTCATGTTTTTGTCATCCCAGGAAAAAATAGTCAAAGAAGTGTAAAGATTCAGTAAACTTATCATAAAATATAGAGGATATAGTTAAGAAATTGGAAAGTGCAAGACCGCGAATTTTATATCTCAATTTCAAATAGTGCAATCGATATTAAACAACTATCGATAATATACGATGGTCAAATCCAACAGATAGTCCAGTCATTTGGTGACAGAAAGTAGTCGATTGAGGAAAAAATTGCTGACAAAGGTTTTTCGACGGATCTATATGTTTTTTGGGGTGCTGAATCTGAAAATTCAGTTATCGACTAGATTCGGATATGGCTTCACCATACAAATTGCAAAAAACCATAAAATTTCGGAAGTTTTTTTAGTTTTTCGCTTATAACTCCGAAACGACGCATCCTAGAGAAAAATTACTTCATATCAAAAAGAGTGTTTGCGGGGCAGAAGCAAGGAAAGGTTTCATATGAGACGAAATTTATTTGAGGAGAATCATGCCACATTTCAACACGAAAGGACAGTATGAACCCAGCGAGTGAGCACAGGAACAAGTGTCCATTGTTGATAAGTGACACTGCACTGAGACGTTTATTTTATTTTTCTGTTAATCTAAATATTGTATTTCAATGGAAAAGACAACTCTCCTCCTTGCTTTTCTTAAGGTTTTTTCATACTTTCCGATTTATACGAATTACGGGAGGGTTTTTGCGAATAACAGACCTGGCTTCTAAGTCGTGTCTGTTATTCGCAAATTAATTCATACTATATTTAGAAAATGGTGAAATTAATCACCTCACAGTAGATTGGTTATACATCAGAAAGACAGAAAAAATCTCTGCAGATCAGATAAGTTATCGTCTAAGAATGCCATGCCAAGTCGAAAAAATCACGTTTTCGCCGAAAAAAATACGGAATTCTTAATTTCAGATCAATACCCTTTTGGTAGAGCGTAAAAAGAGTAATTTGATATATTAAAACTTATCGTAGCTCTGCCAAGAAAGAAATTATCGCCGAAAAACCCTCCGGGAACCTACAGTACGCTATAGTGAGAAACATAGATGGCGCTGGTGGGGACAGAAGATATTGTCGAATTTCGTCCAAATTTTACATGGGTGTTACTCTCACCAATGGTCAACTTTTGCGCCCCCAGGCGTTTTCAATTAAAAAAAAAAATTTCAAAACCCTCATTTTCACTCCACTCTACTGTAGAGGCTATGCAATTCTGAATTACCAAGATTTTAGATAACTTGAAAACTATGGTCAAACTTTAACGCGCTCTAGCGGCCAAACAAAAAAAGCTAGCGAGCTGGTTCCAGTCTTATTTTTTAGGAAATTTTATCAGCTTTCTTTTTGATATGAGTAATTTTTCTCTAGGATGCGTCGTTTCGGAGTTATAAGTGAACATTTAAAAAAACTTCCGAAATTTTATGGTTTTTAGCCATTTTTATGGTGAAGCCATATCCGAATCTAGTCGATAACTGAATTTTCAGATTCAGCACTCCAAAAAACATATAGGTTCTTCGAAAAACCTTTGTCAGCAATTTTTTCCTGTCCAAACTACCAAATGACTGGACTAACAGTAATGGATAGTACTATCGATAGTTACATACCACTAATTTTTGGAATCAGGGGATCTGAATACATGAACTTCTGTAAAAATTCAACATAAAAATTGTAACTGATTATATAACTTCTTCTATACTTCGTATAGCTGAGGAAGTAAAAAATTGATATATAGGGGAGGTGTAACTTTTCACTCGTTGCAAATATCTGTATGGTTAGGGGTGGTGGAGAGGGGGAAAAGGGGGGTTATCTTGCCGATACCCTGTGATTAACGAGCACACTTCGATCCAGGGACAAGGGGTGGAGGCCCCCCCCTTCTGGTAATCTGATTGAGAAGGAGGTTCTGGGAAATATAACAACCCCCGTTCACGGGTTATTCATCGGATATCAATACATAGTATCCGTTTATTGGTTGACTAGCAGATTCAGCCGGCGTTGTGCAAAGATTAACATTGTCTATTAAAACTTAGTTCTTCAGTTCAGAACCGTTTTGCTTACCTCACCCGTACAATGTAGAGGCTAATGGACTACTGGTATATTTCAAGGGGTGGGGATAGCCAGGTTCACTCACTCTATATCGTAGGTTCAAAACCCGACCGAGGCCCTTAAGAGGCGTATAGACACGCGAGCAACGAGCCGAACATTAGTCAGTGCGCATGCCTGGGCATGAAGTGCGCATGCCTGGGCATGAAGTGCGGAGGCGCTAGACGAACAAGGGAGGCTCGGGGTCTGCTCCACCTGTTGTCGGTTTTTTGACGAACCATCAAATGAATGTTCGGCTCGGGCTGCGGTGTGTGTGGACTGGTACCAAGCCTTACCGTCCCGACTTGACCCGAGCACTGTTGTTGTTTATAACCAATATTATAACCTTCTCAAATATTTAGGTTTTTGGAAGCGCACGTTCTTTTTTTTTTAAATTAAATATATATTTAAATATTATTCAATAAATTATATTTTATTATGGCTTCTGAAGACTGGTCTCAGGAGCTTCAAATTCAGTTTGCTCAGGCTATGAGACAGTACCCAGTCATATGGGATTTAAAACACAAGTTACATTTTAATAAAATAAAGAGATTGGGAATTATCCAAACACTTTTCCATGTCAGTAATGCAATTAAGAAGTAAATGGGAGTCTCTTCAGGCATCGTTTCGCAAAGAAAAAAAGAAAAGAAATACATTGTGTATTGTGTATACAGCCACAGGAAGACGTAAGCTTGTTGATAAACCTATTTCATATTCATTTTGTAGTAATAATAATAGTAGTAAAACGATTGTAATGTATAAATAGATGCCCACAACTGTTGACTGAAACTCAGTTTGGTTAATATGTAGTGGCTTTTTTATTATTTATTATTTCGTCGCGTCTTCTTTTCATTCATAGCCACATTATTATAAATGTAAGCTAGTGCCGCTACACGTTTTTTCTTCATTTTTGATAAATAAGTAGGTACCTAAAAAAGTGTTCATTTTTAACAATTTACATGTAAAAATAAATTACGTATCATAATAAATACGTATCCGTATTAATTGTACTACAAATATGTAAATTAATTACGTAAGTAGCTACCTACCTTGAGTATTTTCTGATTGAAGACTTTAAATAATAATAAAATGAAATACAAATAAACGTAAATTTGTTATCTGCAGGTTATGTTCGTTAGTATGGTTATGGAGCATCCAAATGCTCGGCTCGTCTCTGTTCGGCTTGGAGTGTGTTCGTTGAAAACTGAACACGAGCCGAACACTGCTCCGCTCGTTGCTCGGTTCGTTGCTCGCATGTCTGTACTAGCCTTTAGTTTATTTTATCTGTGAGGTCAAATAAACTTAAGCACGCCGTCCTTCGGATGGGACGTTAAGCGATGGTCCCGATCCTGTACAATTTCAGGTACTCGTTAAAGACCCCTGCCCTACGTGAATAAAAATTTAGGCTAGGCAAAATTTAGGACACCCGTGCTGAAAGAACGCTCTGGTAGTAGGCGATATGACCTTGTAGTTAAAGCCCGGGCATGAGTCATAAAACCAAACCTAACTCTACATACAAAAAAAATTCATTCAAATATTCACAATAACTAAAAAAAAAAAAATATTTACATAATAGACAAATAAATGTCTGCAATATTTTAAAATTCAACATACAGCCAATAGAATAAATTAATAAAGAAATAAAATACAAATAAAAAAAATAAATAAATATACAACAACAAGCCATGTAACAATTTACAATTGATATTGTTTCTTATCTGGGAGGTGAATAAACCTATAGCATGCTGTCCTTCGGATAGGACACTAAGCGATGGGCCCGAGCCCTGTAAGATGTCGGGTACACCCCCAGGAAGACAAAATTTGGGACTCAGTAGAGTCGGGCTCATCACCAAAGTGACGAAAGAGCGCTCAAGTAATAGGCGATATGACCTCATACTTAAAGCCCGGGCATGAGTCACAATTACTAATAGAGACTTCTTAAGCCTCATACAAATTTCATTTTAATACATTCATCGGCCCCTCGCTCCTCTGGTCTTCCTTATATATATTAGGCCGATTCTGAATCATACTAAATTTTGTATCGGCATATTGATTACATCGGCAGTAATCATCAGTAACATCGGTGAATCGTTGGATATGTACTTCCCCAACACGAATTAATCAATTACGTTTCCGCTCTCCCTTCAAAGCCAATTTACCGTTTGGGCTAAAACTCAATATTTGACTTACATGCTATCTTCTGAATCCGTATACTAAATTTCGTATATTGGGAGTTGTGCTCACAGAAACATAAACATAGAAATTGTGTTGTTCATTTTCTGGATTCAGGAGGTCGGAAAACATAAAATTCCGCTGAAAACTCAGCATAAAATTTCTAACCGATTATATAACTGGGGAATAAAATTCTCACATCGGTTTGCTAATTAATTCCAAGTATGAATTTCTCATTTGTTATTATTTATTTTTGTTCAAATTTTAATTACCCTTGTCACTTCATTTTCACTTCATTATTTAATTAATTTTGTTTATTATTGAAATGTCACATATAAATATATATTTTCTATATTGTTTCAGGTGAGTCATATTCTTTGCTCCTATTTGATGATATTATATTGGTATGTACAATATTTATTATTATTGTATTTTTAAGGTTCCTTAAGACACAAGACCCTATATCTGTGACGTGCCCTGGCACATTTTTCGAGAGTTATCAATTACCCAAAAAATAATATTTTCATCATATTATATCTATATACTTATATTAAATTTGTTTAAAAAATTGTTAATTTTTTGAAGCTATATTATCATTTACCCAGATAATAAAAAATGGTTAATTGACAATATATTTTTTATCAATTACAAATTTTTTGGATAGTCAACTCATTGCTCCAATTTCAAAAAATTAATGTTATTGAATATATATTTTAAAATGAATAAAAATGTTTACATCAATTTCTACTTCAGTTTTTATAATTATGAATATATATTGTAGCATGTCTACCCTATAGATAATGCTCAGAACTGGCGATGTCTATGAGAGGATCGCGATCGCTAGGAGCAAAGTATGGGTTGTGGGGTATCAAATTAAAGAGGATTGCATTTGGAAGAGCATGCTCGGAACCAATGATGCCTGCGAGAGAATCGCGATCGCTGGGAGCGGAAAATAAAGAATAATAGAGACACAATGGAAAGGAAGCCAAGATAATTGTCTACATCCGGTGTATAAGGAATAAGCAGTAAAGGTTTTTTTTTCTTACTCCAGGTTTTCACACAACTAGAGGCAGATGTTAATTGGTAATATGCGATTGGCTGGAAATAAAATGGGCGGAGTCCGACGACCAATCAAGCCTGGAGAACTGTCCCCTACCACGGTCGGATATCGGAAGCCACGCCCCGTTTTACTCATTCTTCGTTCATATCTTGGTGGATCACCACGTTCCTCTCTTTGTAAAGCCTAGTTTCAGTATGTGAAAGTACTTTCTTCGTTCATGTCTTGGGTGATCACCACGTATCTTTTCTATAAGTAAAGTTCAGTTAGAATATGTGAAATTAAGTTTCTTCGTTCATGTCTTGGCTGGTCACCACGTTCTTTTTATATTGTACAGTTGAGTTTAAATATGTCAATTGAGTTTTCTTCGTTCATGTCTTGGGTGATCACCACGTATCTTTTCTATAAGTAATATCAGTTTGAATATGTGAAATTAACATTCTTCGTTCATGTCTTGGGTGATCACCACGTATCTTTTCTATAAGTAATATCAGTTTGAATATGTGAATTAGTCGTAGAGACACACTTT